>CM062355.1:22940091-24210855 GCA_031216115.1 Senna siamea
AAAACATTTATTCTTGGCCTTAATTACTCGTTTGACTAAAACTTGGTATTTGTTTGTACATAAAAAATGATTTTTTTTCTAAGGTGAAGAACATACAAAAAGTCAATCAAGCTAATTCTTCCTTTCATTTCCTTGGCTCCCTCATTGAAGACGTTAGAGGAATCTAGAGGAACAACACTAATTTTAAGATCTCTCATGTCCTTCGAGAGATTAATCAATGTGCAGATAAAATAATTATAAGCTTAGTTCTCATAAGGACACAATCTTATGTATATGGGAAGACGCCTCTCATGATGTCTCCTTTAATCTTTTCGCTTTATTTAAATAGTTTTTCTTTGTTTTGTTTTGTGTACCTCTTTTAGTTACCAAAAAGAAAAAAACATTTCAAATAAAAGGATTCACTACAAAAATCAGGTCTTTTTGTGGCATGTATAAATCAAAGAGTCAATGCGAAAGCGATTAGAAGTAAAAAAGAAATTAATTGGTATTTTCATATAAATAGGATCATTCTTTCAGGATGTTGAAAAGGATAAAATGGGTGAACTGAAATATGTTAAAATGCATGTGCAAGACATGCATACGCATGTCAACAAGTACTTGTTCGTCATCAATGGCAGCATATATATACAACTAATTACTTGTTACCATCTTTAATTTGGAGATATATCAAATCATGAAGCCATTGATAGACACAAAATATGAGCACAACAACTGGGTTGTCTCTGAAACAAAAGGATTAGATCCAAATCGAAAACCACAACCAAATCCCACTCCAGCTCTTAATTTCCATGCAAAATCTGACCTCTCTGAAGCGTCTTCATATAATTATCAGATTATCAAGTTTAGTGCCTGTAGCTAGGAATGGCCAAAGTCACAAGAAAAGTTAGGGTTTGGCCATGAATTTCTATCTTTCCAAGCTTACTCTCATGGCCAAGACTCCCATATATATATGTGTGTGTGTGTGTGTGTGTGTGTGCGCCTCTTTTTTTCTTTTTGGATACATTGACACAAAAAGTAAAATCTATAAATCCTTCTCATAAAATAATTAACTTTTTCATTACTAAGCTAAACCTAACAATATTGAAGACTAAATTATATGTTTGAGTGCAGCTAATTAAGCCAAGCAAAAATGAAGTAGCAGGCCAAATTGCAAGTGTTGATATAGTAATTTTATTGGATACCAAATTAAATAATTAAGGTTATTATGGCCTTTAGAATATCTAAACTAAAATGGTATCTTAGACTTTGGTTTCATCTAATATTCCATTTTGGTTTACATCTCAATGCTCACCATAACAAACTTTAGTGTCCAATAACATTGGTATATATCAACACTTGCAATTACCCTTGCTACTTCATTTTTACATGGTTTAGCCCTAACCAAACAAAATTTGACAAACTTTTATTTTAGTCCCTAGTACATATATAATAGGTAAATTTTCAATTTTTTTCTCTATAAATAATATATTTCTTAATTTAACCCTTTTATCATTGAAGAAATTTATACTTACAACATTACCATCTCCTTTCATTTTAATCCCCAACATCAACACCAGATGTAACAATTTGTTGAATTATATTCTTGACATATAATTAATTTGTTTATTGTTACATTTGGTGTTAGAGTTGTGGATGGAAATGAAAAGAAAGAGCAACATTGTAAACATTTTAATGATTAAGTGATTAAATTAAAAGAAATTATCTATAAAGAATAAAACTATAAAAATTCACTTATATATGTCAAAAATTAAAATAGAATTTTCTAACCATCGCGATGTGATGCAGTGAGTAAGGAGTTTGTGTTCCCTTAACCATCACCTCTCGATTTCAATACTGGAGAAATGAAAATAGATCGTCATTCGGTAGTACTCAAGAAATTAGTCACCAAGTCCGCACTGATAGATACCTTGATCCAAGACCAAAAATAGAGTTTTCTCAACGACAAAAAATTTACAACACTAATATAGTATCTTATTCCTCTGGGCCTTGAAACATAATTGTTCATTGCTTTAATTTCCCTGCTTGGAAGGATATGATGGAATCATATTTCTCACCTGCATGGTATCTCATGTATATAATCAATATCAAACTGTAGAAACAATCTCAAAATAAAGAAAATTTCACAAAGCAAAAATTAGCGATAAGCCCTAAATTGATTCAGAATATATATTGTGGAATTAAGTAGAGTGTGAGAGTAACATAAAATGATTAAGAACTCAATCTCTTAGAATACCCAGCAAGCAAGCAATTAGATTTCTATCATAAAAAAGAAAAGATAGTATAAAAATCAGAGAAAAGAGTACTGCACAAACCGCTCAGAAGGAACTGCACAAATGGAAGAACAGTGTTACACCAAATTTGTGAGTTGCTCTTCAGATTCATCATCTTTGAGGGAGAGTTTGAGAAAGAGTTACAATATGTTGCGTGTGTGAATGAATATAATTACTTGATATATATAGAGAGAGTGATCATTGATCTCTGTGTGTGGTTCATGAGGTTCATGCTCCTTCTCCAGCTAAGCCTTGATCAATTATGTAACTGAAATAGCAGTTACAAGTATATATTCAACGTCTACTTTTCAAAAGGAAAAAGATGCTTCTTGATTAAGAAATGGTGTGAAACAAACATAATTGTCTTATACACCTAAAATTAATTACCTCTCATTATTATCACAATCTTTGATTTTCCATAGAACTTTGTTCAAGCATGTAGACAAACATTAAAATAAACTAAGATAAAATATGTTAATATTATTTAAAGTTTCACGTCATGTTTAATGAACATTAGCCATTATAACAAAAAACAAACTTATACATATGGAACTTTTGTAAACAAACCTAAACCCTAAACTTTTTGTATATGTTGAAAAGTACATACCCTTTAGAATTACCCAAAATATGACATGATTTTTTATCCAAATTTGTTAAACATGTTTACAACATTATTCTCTATATATATATTTTAAAAAAAGAGTAATTTGAAATTGTTCACTCAATATTCTAACAACAATCACGGTAATTTTTTACATCACAGTAATTAATGAGATCAAATTTAAAATCCTTTACAAAATTTTCAAATTAAACTATATCGGTAGCACTTTAATAGCATTGTGTAAACATTCAAAGCAAGTCTAATATATACCTAATTAAATATATACACAAAAAAAAAAGAGAGTAAGAAATGTTTACCTTTATTTTAATTACTTATATACAAGAATAATAAAGATCATTTATACTAATTAAATAAAGAAAGAAGCTCCTTATCTGATGCCCTTGCATTAATGAGCATTAATTAATTAATTACTTGACTACGTTTTGGTAGAACTCTTGACCTCACATGATAAAACCACCAAATGCATGGTTCCTCCTTTTCTGCTTTATTTCTGGATCATTAATTTAACCTGGAATTAATAGCGGTTTTGACTTTTGCAAATTGAAACAGTAATACAGAGAGAAAGAGAGTTACAAGACAAAAATGTTTGTTTGGTGCAGTGAAGAACGTCACTACTCACTACATAGTTCACATGTATTTCGCATAAACTAATGAGGTCTTAATTTTTGTCCTTACTTCACATTTGAACTCCTGCTTCAGAGTTCATTGTTCAGAAATTAAATGAAGAAAATAATGATAATTCACTTCTCTTTGGTTTTTGTTTCTCTCCCTCTCACACACGCACACATATACAACGATATCTGTATGTGGTTCATAAGATTCATGCTCCTTCTCCAGCTAAGCCATGAATTGTAACAATAATGGCAGTTTTAAGTGTGTCTTCAACGTCTATTTTTCAAAGTGAAAAGATATTTTAAAAATGGTGTGAAACATACACAATTATTATGCCATGTACCTAAAATTAATTATCTCGTATTGTCGCAATATTTGAACAAAAAACAAACTAACTTGAAACAAAATTTTGTTTGATCATGACTTGACTAAACATTTTACGACATGAACTGACAACAGCCATGCACGTAACACCTATACGAAAGTCGGTATCATTCCTTTAAGGACAGGTTTTGTTGTTTAACAACGAAATCTAGGCCTTAGCACTTTGTTTTTGTTTGTGTTGTCTTGTTAGTCTTTTTTATTACCAAAAAAAAGTTATACTTTGTAACTTTTTATTTTGCTCTTTACATTATGACATGATTCTTAAATGAACAAAATAAAAGTAATTGGAGACTGTTCATTCAATATTCTTCACAATAATCACGGTAATTTTTTTACATGACAGTAAAAAAGATGTAATTGCATGGTGTAAACACTCAAAGTAAATCCACTACCCATATACAAAAATAATAATAAAAAGCAAGAAATGTTTACCTTTTATTCTAACTAAATATATACAGGAATATAATAACAAAGATTCTATCAACTAATAAAGAAAGAAACTCCAATTCTTATCTGATAATTAATTAATTAATTGACCTCAGATAAACGCTCCAAAATACTTTAATTTAAAATCAAGATTTGACTTCTAAAAGTATTTATAACATGAAGAAAATGTAAATCAAGGAAAAGAATGGTAGCAATTATATATTTCTTAGATGTCAATATATATATATGTATATATATATATATATATATATATATATAAACTTTGATGTCAGTTACTATATATATATTTATATATATATATAGATATATTACTCACAAAGTGACGAATATATAACAACACAAAAATTTCACAAGAAGCATGATCTTACACTTGTTTCCACCTTATTACATGGAACAATGGCTCGTTTTCGCCGGCTAGCTTAATGTGCATCATCTATGTGATTTCCTTGAATACATGTACACTTTTTTTATATTTACTATTCTCAGAAGCATAATTTCAACATGACACACGCGTTTACGACGCATATTAAGCTAACCAAAACATGAGTCATTTGTTGCATGCAATATATAGAATATGGAGGCAAGTGTGTGAGAGCAAATGGCTTTTTGGTAAATTCCCACGTCTTGCTATATATTTGTATCAAAAAACCAAACCAAATCACACATCAATACTATTATTTATAAATTACCACTTAAACCTTTATATATTATTTGTCATTTTTCTTTGTTATGTATATTTATGAAAAGAAGAAATCTATGGTTATAATTTTTTTTTTTTTGGGGGGGGGGGGGGGGGTGGTAAAGGCAACGATTTAGAGGGAGTTGGATAGATTGCCCGATCTAAATGGAATCGAAATCATTTTATTGATGCAACTCAATCTTAATCATTTTATCAAAACATGTCTATTTGCTGTTGCTATATCTATCTCACAACCAAGCACATCTTACCCTTGTTAAGTAGAGGAAACAACATTAGGGCACAGCCTACAAATTCATTTTCAAGTACAATATGATTATGATAATTATTTTGGGTACATGATGACATGAAAAACTGAATCTAGCTAACACTTTGATCTTATATATAATTCATTAACATTGTTTTTATCAAAAAACTACACCTAAAATTGAAGACTACATATATATGCTAGATAATAATCTTGCCTTAAGATCTAAAGTAATATGGTATCTTAGACTTTGGTTTCATGAATCTGCTGTTTAAAAGGTTGTGTGGTTCTTGCAAGAAAAATAAAACGCATATGTGAGACAGAACTCGGCATAGTAACTCAATGTAAGGCTTCAAAACTAAGTAAGCAATATCATATATATATATATATATATATAATTGCTTATTTAGATTTGAAGCTTTCATTGAGTACTATTCCGAGCTCTGTTTCACATATGCGTTTCATCTTTCTTACAAGAACCACACAACCTTCTCAACAGCAGATGAAACCAAAGCGTAAGATTCCATTTTATTTTAGATCTGAACACATAGGAATCTTAAATCTTAAGCAAGATTACAATCAAACGCTCAAATTTGTAAACTCTTGCTTGATCTTGAAAATCTCCTTCATAGTCTCCACAATGCTTCTTGAAGCCTTCAGCAATCATCATCTCCATTCCAGGTGCACTTAAAACTGCCAAATATTGGTGAAATCAAGACAATAAGTGCTCAACTAAATAATGGTGAAACTTAATTTCTTGGACAGGTCACTAGAACCCAAAAATTACTTACAGAGACTTGCAGATAATCTACTCAGAAGAGAACTCTTAAATTGGAACTAAAAACAAAGATAATTAAAGAGAGCAAAAGAATTGAAGAAAGAGCTAAGAAAATCTTGTGTAAGATGAATGGAAGAGGTAGTGCTTGGCCCTTTATATATACAAGGATTTGAGGAGTGATAATATATTATACTATGTGCCTCACGCGGTCCACACACTTCTCCAGCTAAGCTTGGATTGTAATAACTTTTTATTAATAACGTAAGGTGTGAAACAAAATTGTCTGTTTCCTAGAACAGTGTAGAACTATGTCATCTTACCTTTATTGGACAAGTAATTCAAAATTTTATACATAAAAGCTAGTGGTAAATTAGGACTTTTTTTTTTCAGGCATCCGTTATAAGTAATCGTTATAAGTAATAATTATGTTCAAGACATAGTTGGATACTAGGTATCTTTTTTAAAAAAATTTGAACATGAATTTATTATGTTGTGGAAGAAAGAAAAGAATTCTCTAAAACATTTTACAAGGCTAAGTTATTAAAATATAAGAGAGATAAAAATAAATAAATAATTAATTAATTATTTTGAATAAATTAAGATTAAATTTTTTTTTATCGACCTCTTAACTATTTCATGGACTTCACCACTCATATTTTTTAAAAGATCCAAATCCTAAGAAAAACTGACCCCTCCACTAATCTCAATTTGCATTGACTGAATTATGAAATATTTAACAATGAATTAATTGTCCCCATTAAAGGGTCTTATAATTGTAGTTGTGGTCAATGATCATGAATGCGATCGAGGATGTTGTTCAGCGCTACAAGAATATTTTATAAGATTTTACAAAATTAATAAAAAAAATCACATAATATTACAAATTTCAATATTTTTTGACAAAAATTTAAGCAATATTCTACTTAGTTTATTCAATGATTATACAATTTTATACAATGACATGATAAATTTGGACTCAGACTGACTAATCGATTCTATTTTCCATACAAGCGTTTTTGCCTAGCAAATTTCAGTCACAAACCCACAATTAACAAATTTGGGTTGGAATATGGATCCCTTCGTGTGACATAAAGTTACATAATCATTAATAAAACAATTTTTACAATTTAATTTCATATTAAAAATTATTTTAAATTAAATTTAAAAAGTGCAACGCAGACACACGAATATGCAAATATGCCTTTGTCGTGAAAATGACAAATTCTTACATATGTTAAATTTGTTTTCGTTATGATCATAGATTTTTGTTAACTAAAACAAATATTTCCACATGTACTGACAGTGTTAGATTTCCTGTAAACTGAGAAGATGTTCACTCTGACAATTGCCATTAAATAGCCAGAAAAGCTTTTATATATACCAGCGAAGATTTTATATATACGTTAATTAATCTGTTAGAATTTTCACATTAGCTAAAACTTCTGGTACAAAAGCAAAGCAATCAAACAACTAGAAGGAAGAAGGTCCCTTGGATCATCGAAAAACTCCTGCGGTGGGGGAACACACCAAAACCTGATCTATCCTGAAAAGGGTCAGATTTAAGTCAAGTAAGACCAAATATTCAAAACCAATCATAAAATCTGGTGGATAAGGAAAATTTTGATAAAGTTTATTGAAGAGAGCAAACACAATCAAAGAAAAGAAAACATACTATTACAGCATTCATTCATTGCTACAGTAAATAGCTAATTAACTTGCTGAATGCATGTAATTACGTTTTGAAAATAGCCACTGCTATAAATTATATGAAACAAGTAGATAATGCATGAACATTGAACATAATTTTTTTTTCTTTTAGAACACTTTATATTATAACACCTATATGTGTGGACAAATAGCCACCGCAAAACCAGGGTGAAGCGATGAGAAGTTTATGCACTTTTTAAGACATAACCACAGCCTATACAAATTGTAACACAAAAAATAACACATCATATCGTCCAATCTCTGGGAAGTTAAAGAATCCACTATAAATTTTTCCCAAGTTTAGAAGCTTACAGATATAAAACTACAGAGTAAATCTTGTTCATAGTAGAATGACACGTAAACTATAAACTACCTGCTTCTTTAATAAACTTTTGAACCAGATTCAATCACATGGTCAACTGAGTTTGCATACTGTTGAAACTGCAACAGAAAACAAAGCACAATCAACACGGCATTGTCGAGAGCCAAAGATTCAAGCACTTACAAGGTACAGAGTTATTGGCTGTCTCCCTTTCTTTAAAAGAAAGTCATGTGTAACACGGTTTCAATTCATTTTCTTTTGTAAAGGAGGTATTGATGCATTTTCATGCTACTTAAGCCAAGCAGGTAATCAGTCCATACATGTTTTCCTAAAAAACTAGTGGTCGTGTACCTCTTTGGTTATCTCTTCACATTTGCGAACTAACATTTCCACTTTAGCTGCACCAGATTCTTTAACTGATTTAATTGAAACATTTATCGCATCCACCTGTAATTGCATACAAGAAATAATATCAATTTATTCTTTTATTAAATTGGCCTAATCTATGATGAAACTTAAAAGATGGTAGTACCTCTGCCAACACAGCCTCAACATTTTTCTGTCTGTCTTCCAGAGCATGTTTCTTGGACTCTACCTCTGATTTTACACCATTTAGATATTTAGATGCTCCGTCACACTTAATACCTCTTTCTTTTTCCAACTGCTTCCTCATTTCTTCCAAATGCTCAACTGAGATAAGAAAAAATAAAATAAAATAAAAGGTAAAACTGAACAACATCTTTACGTTAAACCACCCATCTGAAAAAGGAGATACAGCATAACTTGAACAATAATCTACCTTTTCCTTTTCTTTCAACCAGTTTGGCATCAAGTGACTTTTCCAATACCTTATCTTCACTAAGTTTAACTTTCAAAGCTTTAAGATCTTTCTCAATTGATTTTGCCGAATCAGCCTATAAGAGGAGCTATCGTCATCAAACAAGTTGTTTGGTGCAATGATAATGTTAAAAGGACGGGAAGAAAAACATCCAGAGCGTATCTCAAATCTCTCGGACATCATTCCAATTGCAAACTTAATTCAAAACAAAGCTAAGAAAAATAAAAGGTTTTTCTGTCCTTGGCATACATGGAAACTTCATACAAACTGTAAATCATAATGCTAAAAATGAAGAGCAGGCATATACTGGCTAGAGTTAACACCTGATCTTGTAAAGCTTGCATCTGAGCAAAGTGCTTTGACATTTTCTTGTGAACCTGAGAGAAACAATAATAAGAAATGAAGCTGAGTTCAAGAAGCTAATAGATTTGAAATGCATCCATATGTACCTGCGTGCATTCCTACATTTACCTGGCATTTGTTTTTTGAATTGATGGAAAAGTGCCTAAATTTTTTGTAGAGATCTGTGCTCAAATTATTTAACCATTTTAAATGAACAATATCTACATCAAATTTCACAATGTACTTTAAGTGCACAATTTGGACTTCATGTTGATTTTGTAATTTTTGTCACATCTCAGTAAATTATATAATTTGCTTATCCAAATTCAGTCACAGCAGTGGCACCAAGTAATTTAAAATTCAGTCATATGTACTATACAACTAAATGGGCTTTGACCACCACAACCGCCCTCAACCCCAAAAAATAAAAAAATAAACAAAAATAAAAAACACAAGGGCATTGAAACTAAATTTGAACGTTTCATTCAATATCATTCAAGAATTAAGTAACATTTTTTACCGACTATTGTCCTCAATATAACAGGCAAAATAAAAAAGAGCATGCATATAAAGTCAATTACTTGGCTATGGCTTGAAATGCAAATGAGAGGCAATAATAGGCAGAGTTCATGACATAATACCTTTGAATAAACATCAACAAGGGCATTCTTCTCATGGAAATTTTGCATGGCTAATCTTTCAGCATCCTTTGCCTCCTCTCGAGCTAATTTTTTTTCCTCTAGTGCTCTCTTTATGCCAAATCATGAAAGAAAATTTACATGTGCCAAAAGATGGAGGAAGTGTTAGGTGTCTGAACAGTCAAAACAACACCTAGCATCCATCTTTAGTTCAACCTCACAGCAGTAAGAATTCTGCAACAGACAGCCGGTGGATCAAAGCATCTAGATAGATTCTTGGTTTTATTTTTTTGCAATCCTCTGAATCCAACACCCATCGTACTTCTTTTCCACAGATATCTTTCTATTTATTTATTATTCCAAACTAACATCACTTCCTTGATATTATCTTTAAAAGTCAAAAGGACAAAAGATAACCTTTCCATGTTCTAGTATAAAAACAGAGAAAAAGCAGGTGAGCAGCATATATGTAAAATTAATTTCTTGAAGAAAACATGGAGATTCTCACAAGTATACTATCACACAATTTAAATTTATGCAGGTGTTCACATTTAATCATAGAATAATTGTTATATGGGTTAACTCACTTTTGTCGTGACCAAACTAGAGCCCAAATTTATCTACATTGTTGCATGACTTATGCACACGTTAGAATCATATAAGCAGATTTCTAGGAGAAATGGAAGCAAGCACACATATCTGTGGCTAACTGATGAGCATAGAACTGGTTTACCTCAAATATGCCTGTGATAGAATCACAGAATAACTAACACCAATGAACTTGATTTGCAAAGTTTTTCAATTGATATTGGGAGAGAACTGAATGATAAGACACCTAAAAAGTTACTCACTTATTCTAGAAGGAAGCAGCATCATAAAACCCTAAAAGACACCCACCCCAAGGCCACGTGTCACTGTTGGAATTTTTTGGCATCTCTCCACTTTACATGTTTTAAGAATTCAGCATCATGGGAGAGGGCAGTACACCATAATCTACTACTTGTATTTGGTTCAGCATCTCTACCATAAAAACCCTAGGCATGTTTATTTTCATCATCTGAATCATTATCTACTCCTTGTATTTGGGTTTAGTCCTAGCTAAGCGCTCAGCTAGTAGAGAATTTCAGTGTTTAAAATCCTTGCTCTTTATTCTGCCATTATTGTCCTATTCTTTTCAGGTTTTGCTATCATTGAACCAAATAAAAACAGTACCTGCAATTTATCAGGTGATTGAACAATTTTCGATCTTAGATTTGCATTTTCTTGAACGCTTTGAACCAGTGTAAACTCAGCACTAGAAATCTGGTAAAGGAAAATGAACGTAACAATAATTCAGAAGTCATATAGTTAAAGTAAAGCAACAAGTAACCCTCACACAGTTGACCAACTGGAAGGGTGATGGAATGAGAACTAACAACAATAGGATATAAAACAAGTAAATCTCAATAACCAAATTGAAAACAAAGCAAGTAACAAGCAGACTAAAAGCGACATGCAGTGAAACCCTATCTTCTGCTGAAACTGACTGGAAACAGAGTCATCTTAGCACTTGAACTTATCCAACAAAATAAACTGGCATTGCTTTGCTCAAGCAATAATCAACACTGCAAAATATTATACACAGAAAATGAACATTGTAAACACTATGTGAGTCTTTATAAAATTTGACTCTCCTACAACTGTTTCTTCCAAATATTCTCTCCAAAATCACCACCATTAAGACATAAAAATTAATCAGTTTTTGCCACATATTCAATAATTTGCTGTCGTAAGATTTCATCATTAGGCAAAGCAGTAAACAATCTGCTAGGAGACAAAATTCTCACCTTGGCATCCATTTCCGCAGCCTTCTCCTTCAGCTTCCGAAAAGTAGCTCTCAATGACATCTGGTTGTTGTTCAGTGCTGCAATGGTTTGACGCAATTCTTTGACTTTTGCATCCACCTCCTGAGCAAGAGATGCCTCCCTTTCTCTGGCTTCATTGCAGTCAACAATCTCTGACTTCAACTGTAATGGAAAATTGGAAACAATCAGTGAAATCTGGTGCTGAAATAAATATAAAACAAGTTTAGTATTTATTAAAAACCTGCAAAATCTTAGCCTCTAAATCTCTTTGATGATCCTCAAGTAGGTTGACTTCATCTACAATGTCGGTGATAGAATTCATTCTTGCTTCCCTAAGATTGAAAAGGGAAGGAAAAAAAAAAAAAGCCATGACCATGAGACAAATGAGAAATAATAACTAGAAATGCCAATGAGCCAGCCACACATTAACAATGAAACCCTCGACTATGAGTCTATGATGCGAGTGAGTGACCTTTGCAGAGTTCCAACCTATTAACATAAGTGTTTCTCTTTCAGTAATTACCACACAAAGCCAAATAAGCTGGAATTAGTTCATTAAGGATCCCATCTACATTATAGTGTTCCTATACTTTCATAATTTTAAAAAAAAGTACATAAAACCCAAAATGAAAACATTCACCTATGCAGACAGAAATTTAGAATTGCACCGAGGAAAAACTCTGTCCTTTCAGCATCTGGTATTAAAAGATCTTTGAGGGTAAATTTCCTAGGGCACTGCAATGAAGCCACCATCTCCTTTATCCTGTTGAATAGCTTCATTACCCGGACAGAGTCCACATGAGAATCTGGATTCTCAAGGTGCTCTAGAGCAGCAAACTCAAGCTGCTCATGGTCTTCCCTGTCCAAATTAGAAACTCCATAAATAAAATAAGATTACAGGCCGTAAAGAGTAAGAAAAATGGAATTGATAATACTAAATATGACTTGAACAAAATGAACAACTTGAGAACAAATGTATTTTTAAAATTCATATTTTCTGATTCCCAAATAGATAAGCAGTAGAAAAAAATTATTTCCAAATTATTTTTAAAGAATTTTTTAGATGAAAAAAGAAAACAGACAAAAAAGAGGAGTAAAAATTAGCACAAAAATGAGTAAAATTAAAGAATGATTCTAGGGTTAAAAATGAGGTGGAGATTTTACTCTTGCAGAGTGTCGAGATGAAGAAGAATCCGGGTGTAGATATCCGAAACCAATTCCGCATTAGGACTGACGAGTTCATGCTCGGGTACATTTGCAATCTGGAATTGAGCTAAGATGGCAACGATCTCTGGGCGCGACAGCCTTGGATACTCGAACTTCGACATCAGTAATTCGTCTTCTTCGTCCTCTCTCTTCTTCCGTTCAGCTGTCAAATATGCATTCAAGGTTTTCCACGGTGATATTGCTGAGAAGAGGATTCGCGAAGGCTGAATTTAGATTTACCCCAAAAGATGATTCAGAGTATATTGGCATAGAAAGAGAAGTGGCATTGGCGGGAAAGAATGAACAGTGATACCCAAGTTTTTGACAAAAAGTTTCTTTTTTAATTTTTTTAATTGAGAGTTATAAGAAAAATGAATTATATTAAACTATTTTTTTAATTATATTATTTTTTATTTTTTCTATTTAATTATTAATACGTGATAAATTTATGTAAAATTTGAAAGACTCAACGCTATAAAAATGTTTTCTTATAAGAAGGTGAAAAAACTTTTCAAGAGATTTAAATTTTGAGTGAATTCTTTAAATGTGAGTGTTGCTCTCTAACTCTAATAATTGATTTGTGAAAATTTTTATGGTAAAGAATAATTAATTGGAGATAAAATTATAGTTTGAATTATGTTTTAAAGCTAAAACTAAACAAAATATTATAATAAAGTTAAAAAATTTAAAATGAGCTTGGTTATTAAAGTCTAAGAAACTTATCAATTCACAAGACCATGATGCAATTGGGGCCTTTCGCTCCCTTAGTTCTCTTTTTTTTTTTTCTTTGGGCTTTTAACTCCGATCTTCTACTAGAAAAAGAAAACTAAATTACATAATATAAAGATTTAGGGCTCTCTTAATTAAGCATAATTTGAAAATTATTAATAAAAATTAAGTCTAATGAAATGTATTAATTTTTGTAATGTGGTGATAAATTAAAGTTTAAATTTTTTTAAAAAAAATTATTTATATTTAATATTCGATAATACTTTAAATAAAATTATGTATAATAAAAAAATACTTATAAAAAAATATTTAAAAAATTACCAAGGAGTATTTTTCTATAAAAAGAAACAATTTGAATGAGTGGGCTTTGGTCAAAACTTGAAACCACCACAGAATGCAAGAAAGATATGCTTGAATTGGAAATGTAAGAAAAAAGAAGTCTCGCTCTCAATCAAGTTTATTCTCAAGGCTTAGCAATTTAAGATCAGCACTTTACTATGCGAAGCTCTCTACTATGCATGACTCAAATGGCCGTACAACCCATAAAGATTCATGATCTAAAATGAAGAAAATCTATTAAAAATGATGGAAGGTAAACCCAAATGATATTATAGACCTAATGAAGAAAGAGAGATTTTAATGCCTTTAAAAATCAAAAGAGAACACAAGTCCAAAATGATGAGGATAGTCACAACTAGAAAATTCATCAAAGATAAAAATGTCCTAAAATGTCAGCAAGAAAAAGGTTTGAGATCATTTTTATTATTAATTTTTTGTTGGCATTAAAACTAAAAAGTATTACATTGACTCAAAATAAAACCAACTCAAAATCTTAATAAAAAGTATTACAAAACTTATATATAATTATTTATATATTTGTTATCTGATTTTTTAATTATAATAAAATATGTGAATTTTTTTTAAAATAACTAATCATAAGATAAATAAATTACATAAATCATATATGGATCAGTTTTTAATTAATAAATCTAATAGAAAAATATAAAAAGTGTACCAAAATTTTTTCTTAAAAAATATTACATTGAGATCATTTAACATTGTTGATCTGTCTATTGTAAAAGCATAAATAGATATGTTTTTGAATCTCTTCAATGTAAGCCAAAAAGATAGACTTGTTATGAAATTTCTTCAAAACCTGCTTCAATATCTCACTTTTGCCATTCTTCACGCACATATTACTTGCCAGTATTTTATTTCGTGTTGTAATCACTTTACCGTTTATCTATATATCTTTTTTACTATAAAAGAATCAATTATTTATAAATTTAATTTATCAAAATTATCCCTCTATTTTTTAAAAATTATCAGAAGTACCCCTCTTATTTTATAAATTAATCTCTATTAAGTAGTGTTTATTTGAGATACACCCTTTAAAGATATATCTATTTACTAATAACTGTGTGTGTGGTGTGTCTATATATATATATATAAAAGATTATAAATACACTTTTATTGTGTTTGAGAATTGGGAATAAATATTAATTTGTTGAAATGAATTAGGAAGATGAATGCTTGAAGAATCATGGTCTATTAATTTGATTGCAGTTTTGAAATAGAACTTGTTTAAATAATTATTTTTGACAGAAAATAAAAAAAATAGAATTTATTTTAAAACAAAAAATACATAACAATTAAAAGATATTTTGAATTCTTTTTAAAATAATAAAAATATAAAAAATAAGTCTTTTTATTAATAACGTATATATAAATATATGAAAAGAATATGATTATAAATTCTCAAAATTAATTTTACAAAATAATTTTAAAAAACAAAATAATATTCAAATAAGTGCTTAATTATTATTGTGGGTGCATTGTGTAAGGATATGAAAAAAAATACTATAGTAGGAATTTTAAAATTAATTTTATAAAATAATTTTAAAGAATAAAATAATAAAATAACATTCAAACGTACCGTTAATTATTATTGTGTGTGTATCATGCAAGGATATGGAGCCAATGGTTAGTGCAATTTGTGATACAAAGATGATGGATTCGAATATGGATGCAGGGATGTTGAAGGATGCAATATCGTCAGCATCAGTATTCAAAGACAAAATATCTTTCTCTTGCTTTCTATATGTTTCCCTTTTTTTAAGTACTGTCTCTCCGTTACAAGTTTTGAATATTTTTTACCATATTTTTTCCTTCCCCACACACATATGTATCACTCTTTTTACATCATTTTCCATGCCTATATTGTTTTAATATGGTCATCAAAGTGATGTGGTCCAAAATGCTAACGTCGAAAAAGACTATAAAACAATAAAAATATGTAAAACTATATCATCATGCCAAAGTACGTGTTGATGAGTCCTGGTACGTACATAAATAATGGAATCTATATTTACATGCCTATCACATTCAATGAGGTCATCTTATTGTTCTATATAATTTTGTTTTTAGAATTACTATACAACCCATGTGGCTTCACCTTCCACCTCTCACTCACTCATCTAGTGATGCCCTAAGAAAGAAAACCTAAACGATCCAAAGAGAATGTCAAGCTCGAGATGTCGAAGGGAGGACCCACAAGCATCACCCATTGCGACACACAGAACCCACAAGCATACAAATTCCATTATTTATGTACTTGAAAGTCGAAATTTGTGGCTCTAGCAAATATATATATATAGACACATACACACGCACAATGTTTACATCTTTTAACAGTAGCACCAGAACTCATACCCACACGTGTGTGTGTGTGTGTGTGTGTGTATATATATATATATATATATAGACACACACTAATGTTTACATTATTTACCATGTTTTCTAGTCTTTTCCATCTTAACATTTTGGACCACAAGTTGATGATCTTATATATTAAAATTAAAACAATGTGTGCACACACATATGTGGAAGGAAAAAATACGGTGAAGAATATTCAAAACTTGTAATTTAGAGAAATTGAAAATCGAAATTTATGGCTTCTAATCTTTTTCACATTAACATTTTGGACCACACTTTGATGATCTTATTAAAACAATAACGTGTGTATACATATATACATGTATATATGTATGTGGATCGAAGGGAAGAATGAAAAATGATATAAAAAGAATGAAATATATACATACATATATATATATATCTATATGTGTGTGTGTGGAAGAAAAAAATACAGTAAAAAAATTCAAAACTTGTAATTCAAAGACAATCAGAGACAACATAAAATATAAAGAGAGAAAGCAATAATATTAAGCTAAAATATACATAATTTTTTAAAATTATATATTATGTGTACATAATCTACTTTAAAAGTTGATTCAAAATTTTCTAAACATTTAATTTTGTACAAGAAATTCCTTTCGCTAAATTTTTTATCTATACTCAACAGAGGATGCCAAATGGGATGTTTCAAAGCGATGTAGGATAGACACATCATTGTAACTGACACATAGAATAAGGGCAAATGTGTCATTTCAAAAATTTCACACTCTCTCCCCTAATCGTTCCACTCACTACTCATCGTTTTGATTGCAAAATTTAAAGAAAAAAGTGGAACACATGGTTTTTCTCATCTTTGAAATGTACTCCATTGGAGCACAGTTTGAAGGAAGACAAATGGGCAAAGTAGATTGAAGGTCGAGGCCGCTATTGCAGATTTGCGAGTGCTCGAAATCCGTTCAAGGATGCAGGCCACCATTCGAAGCTTGGGACGCAATAGATCGTGGACAGTGATTCCCATTTTCGATAGGTTAGTGTATACCCAACTCCACTTTTTGCAATCGGTGAAGATTACGATTTTCTTATTTTTGCATGCGATTCATTTCATTTTGTCATAGATATTGCATGTGGCTCTTAGAGATATTGAGTTAAAAGTAGAATTGCTTTGCAGAGCATCTGATTCTTTCCTCTGTTCTGAGTTTTCCTTTTAAAAAACAAGAATATTTTTTTAAAACTAAATGAATATTTGATTTCAATCTCATTCACTAAATTAGACTTGTCATAAGATTAGATTATCACCAAATTAGTCTTCTCAATTCTCAGGCTTTTCTAATCCTCTTAACAGAGAAGAAGAGTGTATAAAGCTTCATTATTGCTTTCTCTCAGGTCTAGCATCAAATGACTTGTAGATAATTACTTTGTTTTTAGTAAAATATGTATGCTAAGATTACTCATTTTATTTGCAGACTGGGGATCCAAGTCATGCCCAAAACACAGTTGAAGACTCGAAGCATTTTCTTCTACAATCACTAATTTAGGCTGATAAATATTACTTATTGGAACATGTCCAAAACACAAAATATTAGAATTTAAATGAGTGCACCCAATAAATGTTACTTTTTGGTCATGTAAGTTCTTTGTATTTCCTCGGATATATATATACGCTCATGTGAGGCATTGTATGTATTCTTAAAGTAAATTTCAAGGAAGGAAACTTGCATTTAAGTGTTGAACTATTTGGTTTCCATCTTTTTCCGTGAATATTAACCAGGACGATCAGGCCGCTTTACTTTTCTGAATTTTTGCTAGTTTATATCCAGCCATGTGTTGAACGAATAAGTGTTGTTAGTGTCCTGACTTTAAACAGTTAGTTTATGCCTATTGATTATCATCTTGGTTGTGCCAAACAGTTTAATATTTGCCACTCCCAAGAAAAATAGAATGGTCAATAACTTTATGAAGGTGCACGGAGCTGTTGAATATGCAACATTGACCAAACAACTTATTTAAATCTGGTTTAGAGCTAGGGTTAAAAAATGTACTAGAAGATAGGAAGTTTAATAATATATTTCAATATTTTAGCATAATTATCCTTATAAAGATGATGCAATATGAATGGAAAATTTGTGCTTGCTTGCTTTGGATTAAATTGGTTAGTTGGTTTGCATATGATGCACATGTAAGCAAATGCATATGGTTCAATCAATGTCTTGTTCATCTGCATAAAGGAGCACAAATTCTTGCACCAAGTTAAATTACAAGCCTCTCTTGTTCGCACTCTTGATGCAGCAGGCACTAGACATATGAAACTTTGATGCCAAAAGAAAATTCATAACCACTTGTAAGATCATTGTAATCGCATTTAAAAGAAAAAAATTGTTTTCTTCCCTATTTGGCAATTTGAAAAGATTATAAACTACTTTATATTAGAATATTTAATTTTTCTACAATACTTGTTGCTAACAAAGAAAGTGGATGAATAAAAAAATGTCGTTTTCTTTTTCAATGCTATCATTCCATTCAACAACTCTAAAATTTAGTAAATTCTCTCTCAAACTTTTAATTTATATTATAACCTCTTAATTTTGTCCATATGAACAAACACTTAAATAAAAATGTTAACAAAGAAGGTATGTTACGTAAAATATAATATTTCTTATATTTTTATTCCAATATTATTTATTTTATATTAAAACTAAAAAAAGAAAAGAAAAGAAAAGTGAGGTTTGGCCTCAAATATTCTTCCCAAATCCCAATTCAATATCTTTGAGTGGGTCAAATAGATGTCTTGGGTTGGACGTTATTTTCAAGTCCAATTTTATAGGAATTGTACAAGCCCAATTAAACTTGATAAAATGATACGAGTGCTCAAACTAATTTTAGGCCCAAATACAAATAGTTACTATTTTCAAAATAATTTTCTTTAACGAAAAATCAATAACTGACCAAAAAATAATAAGGCCTTTGGAAAAAATATAATCCAACAAATTTTTAGGTAACATAATTTCTTTTCAGATTGTTAGTCATTTTTTAATTAATTAATCAATTTATTTTTATATCATATAATATTAAATTTGAGTGGTGGCTGATTAGAACTAACACGAAAAACTCACAACATTTCTAACATGGATCGTGACTTGTGAAAAGCGTCATTAGATCATTATGACCAACTTCAGAGATTTTTTTAGTCTAGGCCAAAACTATTTTGTTGTACAATGTACAACAAATCTGTTAGTTAAAAATGTCATACATTTACTCAGTAACTTTTAAATAATTAGTTAAAGTTTAATGGGCTTAATTAATAATTAAATGACCAAATTATTGGTTTTTTTAACCATCATCATTCTATAGGAATGGTTTATATATATATATATATATATAAAACTACTTACACTATGAGGTGGATTTTGAAGAGGGACTATGAGGTGGATTTTGAAGAGGGAAATGGAGGTCATCAATGGTAAATAATTAGGTTTCCTCGGTAAGTCTAATATATTGATAATGGTGTAATGAAACTAAAATATTATTAACTACAGTATTTTTTATCAAATTTATTTTTAACTGAAAGTATTTTTTTATATATGTATCTTTTTATTAGTTCAAAACAATATCAGACATTTAATATTAATGCATCTTTCAGTGAGCATTCGTTTGTCATTAATCAAAAATTATTTTATGACCCATATCAATAAATCAAAAAATAAACATACAATATAAACTACTAACTATAATTGAATGATAATTAGATTTTCTTAATTGTCATTAAAAGTTTTATTTATAGCTCTTTACAGATAATTCTCCAGTTCCAAAAATGAAAACTATTTTAAGAATAACTGAAGATATAAAATTAAATAATTTAAATATTAATATAATATCTTTATATCTGAAGGCAGCTATTTACATATGTTTTAGGCTGTTATTACTCTTGAGCTTGGAATAGAAAATTTAGATCTTGATATTTTGATTTAATTTTATAGATTAAGCCTTGAATACACTTCTAACAAAAAATTTGCATATTTTTACATCATTACATTAGAATTACTTAAAAATTTTGATAATATACATACTGAGTATTTACCATTAAATTAAAAATTATAATTTTTGATTAGGATGTTCAACTCTTTTTATTTAATCATACATAATTTAAATATTTTTTATAACTTTTAATTTCCTGATATAAGCATTTCATCTAACAATTGATATTAAAATTAAAGTCATGAGTTCGATTCTTAATAAGAGTAATTATTAAAAAGAGATTGATGATCACAGTGTGTAGCAATTATCTCAAAGTAGAAAAGAGAGTTTTGAATCCTAATCAAATTGTAACATTTGAACGAGGTGGTTTTAGATGTGTTATGGCACTATTTTTTGTGGTTTTGGATGAAACAAAATGAGTTTTCAACATTTATCTTCCTAGTGATTTAAAACAAATAAAACTTATGGATTCTTAAAAGTGATGGTTATTTAATATCTAATATTAGTGACTATAAAAGTCTCATCTTTCTTTGCATCCATGTTGTTTTGTAGGATAACTTTATACATAGTTATTTCCTACGAAATAAACATATTTTTAATTGTCAAACATTATTTAGATTTTGATTTGTCGATTTCACAAGAGTTTAAGTCTCCTAGGCTTGATCAAAATATGTGATATTATCAAAGCTCCATAGCTAAAGCCTAAAATTAAGTTTAATTATAATTTTAATATATAAAATTTAAAGCCTAATGTTATAATTTTAGTATTACTAAGTGACCATTTTTTTTATCTACAATATGTACCTAGCTATTTTGAAAAATTTTGGTTATTACCATCTTATTGTACCTAAAATTTTTTATACCAAACATCTATATTATAATATCTATGACATTTTTTAATCATTGTTTAGACAAAATATATATTATATAATATAAAATATAAAATATAAAATAAAATATGTGATATAAAGAGAAAAGGAAGAGAAAAATAAGAATAGTGAAAGGTTAGAAAAGGATATTAAAAAATTAAATAACTTTTTATTATTAATTTATTGTTTTAAAATCTAATAATTAATATTTTATAATATATTTTAAAAATAAAAGAAGGCATGCATTTTTATACATGTTAACATCTAGCTTTTACATATATATATATATATATATATATATATATGGGCACAATTTTAAAATCCCCTTCTTGAAGCATTAAATAGCTATATATATACTATATACATACAATAATATTTCACTATTTACTCTTGTATAGTACTAACTAACCTTACGATCGATCTTTAAGAACCTCCAAAATGATATTTTGGATCTTTAAGAACCTCCAAAATGATATTTTGTACAAGCCACAAGTTTATTCTATCAAATAATATTGACAAAAAAATATGTATATTCATATGGATTAATTGCTAAATTACAATTACATTTTAATTCTAAATTATTACATTTATTATTTGTGAGATATTGACTTGACGCAAACTTACAGAGAGAATATAATCTTTTATTCTCGCTTCTTGTTACTCACCACTCAATCCTTATAACTTTAATTTAAAAACCATGGCCAAAACTTTAAAATAAGATAAAACTTTTTCAAATCAAATGTTTGGTAACTAGTTTTTTCTACTTTCTTTCTTTTTTGTTTTTGAAAAAAAAAAAGTTTAGATTCTCTTCTACGCCAAAAAGTAATGAGCAATTAATATTTGAAGACCACACCCATTGCATTGGTGACGGGCTTGCAAGACTCTTAAAAGTAAAAGTCTTGCAAACCTCTTTACAAGTTAGATATAAAAGTCTTGCAAACCACACCCACAAAATACGATAGAAAGTTAATAAAAAACAACACACACATTTTAAAAGTAAAATTAAATTTAAATGAAAATTAAAGATAGCTAATTACAAGTGTTTAGGCTACTACTCTTAGCTTTTGGATAACAAATATTTAATTTTATAGATTGAGCATTAAATACACTCCTAATATATTATGGAGTAAAAACATATACTCTCCTTTTTAAAAAAAATTTAAAAGTCTACAATTTTATTTATTTTATACAAAAATATGCAAAAAAAAAGTCTACTCTTAGCTTTTGGATTGTACGCTTAACATCTAATTTGTGACCACACTAATAATTCTCATCCTTATAGTTTTTTCCTTGCAAAATGAATATATATGTGATTTTCATTGCTAAAAATTGTCCACACTTTGTCCGTTCAATAGGAGCCAAGGCCGCCAGACTTGACCAAAATTCATGTGACACATTCAAAGCTGTATATAAGGTAGTCTAAGTATAATTTTAATTAATATTTAAAATTTAAAGCCTATAATATTATAATTTTAGTTTTCACTAAAGCTATCTTTTTTATATCTACAATATGTATATCTTAGCTATTTTGGAAAAAAAATGTTTATAACTAGCTCCTATTACCACCTGACTATACCTGAAAATTTAATTTCTCATGCCAAATATATATTATGATACTTACCACTTTTCTTGAAGCATTGATTAGCTACATATATACTACAATAACTTATCAAAAATTCATATTGAGTAGTTTTATTTATCCTTTTTAGCACCCTGCAAGTTCCTATGATGCTGCAAAACATACTTAATTAAAATGATCAAGTTCTTGTGATTTTTGCTTAGGTATGAGAGATTTATCACCATTAAATATAGAGTAATTTTATAAATTCAATTTTTCACGAGTTTACTTTTATTAAAAGAGGTTTCTGAGGTTTGTAATAACTAATATATATTTCACAATACGTTATGAGTTAAGTATTGATTGGGATAGAAAACAATCAATTAAAACGAGGAAACTAGTCAAATTAAAGTGACGTATTTTCCACATTTTAAGTTTAAATTATTGCGTACACTCTCTCTCAAGAATTGACTTGGCATGGACTTGTAGAGAATATAATCTTCCATTCTCTTCTTTTGTTACTCACATCTCTATGCTTGCAACTTTGACAAAGTCTGATATGCAAAACATGGGCAAACTTTACTTCTCTCTTTTCATGTTCTTACTGTCTTGCTTTATGGCTTCTTTAGCTTGGAGTAAGACAAACATCAGCACTGATCAATCTGCACTTATTGCTTTCAAATCTTCTATCACTCTTGATTCCTGCTATCCCTTAGCTAATTGGTCCGTTGCTTCTTCTCCATGCAATTGGTTTGGTGTCACTTGCAATGTTCGTCATGGAAGGGTTCGTTCATTGAATCTTAATGACTTGGGTCTCACTGGCAACATATCTCCTCATTTGGGAAATTTGTCATTCCTTGTTGAACTTGATCTTAGTAACAACAGTTTTCATGGTCATTTTCCAAAAGAGTTAGTTCAATTGCGTAGATTGAAACTACTCAACTTGAGTTACAATGAACTTGATGGAGAAGTTCCCAAATGGATTGGGAGTTTATATCCACTTCAACACTTAATTCTTGGCAATAATAGTTTCAATGGAATTATTCCATTATCTGTATCCAACTTGACAAGTTTGGAGACCTTAGATTGGAGTGCTAATTTCATTGAAGGGACCATTCCATTTGAGATTGGAAGACTTAAAGACTTGAAGATTTTAAGAATTTCTGGTAACAAGCTTTCAGGAAGTATACCCCAAACGATTTCCAATTTGTCATCTCTTGAACTATTGAGTTTGTCTTACAACACTTTATCAGGTATGTCTTTGAATGATTTATGTTTTTTATATTTATTTTTATTCTATATATCTATTTGATTTGTGAACAAGTATGGCGTGGACTTAAAGTATTATTTAACGAAGGAATAGTTTTGGCTTTACTATTAATTAACCTCGTTTGACAATAACATATTATCACGAAGTATTGACATACATATTGTTTCATTTTGTAATTTTTACTCAAACATGCTTGCATAAAGTACGTTCAATTAAAAAATAAACGTAGTTTTTTCTCACGAAGGATTTTTTCATTTTTTCATTTTTCCTTTTCTTTACCAGAAACAAGGTAAATTGGCTTACAACTGAGGGAGTTTAATTAAGGTCTGTATGAATGTAGTTTTTAAAATTTTTTTTTAAAAAAACAAAAATATGAAATAAATTATTTGAATAGTTGTTTTCTATAAAAAAATAAAAAATAGAATATATATTTTAGGAACAAAAAATACAAAAAATTAAAAATATTTTACATTATAATTTTTAATATAAAAAATACAAAAAACAAGTATTTTTATTAATAGTATATATATAAATATATAAAATAATACTAATATATAAATTCTTAAAACTAATTTAATAAAATAATTTTAAAAAAATTAAAGATAAAACAACGTTCAAACAACTTTTAGATTCTTTTCTTACTTTTCATTTTTCTTATATATATATATATATATATATATATATATATATATATATATTAGTTTTATTAACCCTAAAATTAATTTTGTTTGTAGAATATATAGTGACTGAACGTACGCTTTAGTCCCAAATTAAGTCAAATCTTGATCCATGATCTTGGAAGGTTGTTAGTGCACTTATATGTGATATATAGCCACTCCATTAATCACTTTTGCCATTATTTACATTTATTTAATTCATACATTAATGTTATTATTAAATAATTATAGGAAATATTTCAAAAGATATTGGTGATCTTTCACAGTTAAAAATAATATATCTTGGGGTCAATCAATTTTCTGGCTTTATACCATCAACAATATTCAATAGCTCATTGCTACAAGAAATTGATCTTAGCAAGAATGATTTATCTGGTAGTCTGCCATCAAACATATGTGATGGGCTTCCAAAGCTTGAAATACTCAATTTACATGACAATAGTTTCTATGGAGAAATACCATCTGTTTGGCATCAATGCAAAGAATTGAGAGAATTAAAAATAAATGGATTGGACGGTGGATACATACCAAGTGACATTGGAAATTTGACCAACCTCCAAATCTTATGGCTTGATGACAACAACTTAAAAGGTATGAAATATATATATTTCTTGTGTTTTTGTATTTGTTTGAATGATTGCTTCGTATATACTCTTATTTAAACAAACTCTTAAATTTCACTCGTGTTCAGATAGGATAGTTTTGTGTATATTAGATTTCAGAGTTCTTTTAATAATATATTATACATGAAGAGCACGTTGACATCTTTTTTCTTTTGAGAGTAGAAAAGCCCATGATGATCATAATTGAAATAAAGTGTGAATAAGTTTTAAAAAACCATTATATTTTAATTGAAATAAGTTTTAAAAATCATAATTTTCTATCATTTACTAATCGTTCTACAAATGAAGAACCAAATTTGAAAGAAATTGATATAAAAATTGTGTATATATGTTTTGTAGGTGAAATTCCATCTTCTCTTTTCAACATGCCTTCTTTGTTAGTCATCAACTTCTACCGCAATAATTTACATGGTAATTTGCAAGAGATATGTCATCAAGTTCCTTCACTTCAATTTTTCCTTTTATCTTTCAATCAATTTAATGGAAGCATTCCGATATCAATAAGCAACTGCACATCTTTGAAAGGATTATTTTTGGATGTCAACTCATTTACAGGTATATACTCTGATTCATTCACATGCATGTCTATCATTTTTGCCTTTTCCATTTATTTTGGTAATTTGGTTCAAGCATGTATATATAAAAAAAAATCAGAAAAAAAACACAAAAGTATAATCCTGCTTTAATAAATTAAATAAATTATGGCATACATTTTTTTTCAAAAAAAAATTCAAAAAATATTTTTTGATGTTAAATTTAAAGAATATAAATCTATCCAGCTTCATAAATTAATTTTAATAAATTTATATAGAAGATGACTTTTATTATATTAAACTACTCAAGGCGGTTCAACACATTTTTTACTATTGAATATATTCCTCTTACGATTAATCTTTTTGAAAATTTTTAATAAAAATTAAAAATATTATTTAAAAATGATTAATATATATATATGATGAATTATAAAGATTATAAACTATTTCAAACCTTTTAATTTGAAGAAATTTATAAATTGAACTATTGAATAGTTAATCGACTCTACCTCGTTAATATTTTAAAAGTTATTTATTTTTTATATAAAAATAATTTTTTTATTTCATTTTGATAGTCATTTAATAGTTTTGAAATGAAAACTCATTTAGTAGGTATATATGCTAACTAGTTCATTCATATGTTTTGACAAATAAAAAATTAAGAGAATCAAATTAAAATTCTCATAAAGCTAAAAGTGTCAAAAGTGCATCGTTCTTTTAATATGAATAGGTATTTGACAATTGTTTTAAAAAATTAAATAATAAATTGTAACAATTACAAATTATCCCAAACCTTTCAATTTAAAAAGACTTAAAAAAATTGAAGTATTAATTTTTTATATAATAAAAATAAAATTAATGTCAGAAAACGATTTTTTTTATATTTTGATACTCACTTAATAATATTTTCTAAGATATAATTTAATAAAATATAGATATTACATATTTATCTATTAGATTAACAAAAATTAATTATTCTAGTAATCTTTTTTATAAAATTTAGTTTTTTGTTTAATTTAAAAATATTATTCGATAAATATTTTTATTTGGTTGTATGTTTCAAAAGACTTTAGATGTCGTAATTCAATAGTTTTTAATAAACACATTGGAATATATAGCGTTTTCTCGTTAGAATAAATAATTTCTATTTCATTAAGTGCTTATTGTTCATCCACATATTAAGTTCTTATGAAACACATATATATAAAATGAAAAATATCTATTATACATTTTTAATACTGAAAATTTTAATGATGTTATTATTATTATTATTATTATTATTATTATTATTATTATTATGATAAATAAATGATTTTTTTAAAAATTAAGGAAACTTAACTATATTTTAAAATTAAATCATATATTTTTATTAAAAATAAATTAAATTTTATATCATAATATTAATAAACATAATACTATATTTTTAGTTTTACATGCGTACGTGTTGGAAATGAAAAAAAAAAATCTATTATAACGAAATTCATTGAAAGCAAAACTAGTTCATAAAATGACGCAAGTTGAAGATTTAAGTGGACCTATTTATTCCAATAAATAGTTCAATGTTGAAATGCATGTATCCCTTGTAGTTGGAATTTGTATTTGTGGAAAAATCAGTTTAGTGGAAAAATTTTAAAGACCATATCAAATGCTTCTAAGCTTATTATGTTAGAGTGTAGGAAGGAGTAAATTTAGGAGACTTATACTCAATGAACTTAAAAGTTGACCAACTTTAATAGGATTAAGGTTGCAAAACAATGATTTGAATGGGCACGTAAAAAAAATTAAAAGGTCTTAATATTTGGATCTTGGTTACAAATTTAATTTCATCCTTAATACTTATGGATTAATTAACATAACACAATATGAAAAATTTTAGAAATAATAAGGTTGTGTACTTTCTTCTAAACAAATTTATACATTCATATTATATATATATATATATATATATATATGCGCACACACATGTATATATACATGTATATAGTGCATAATGAATATTACCTCATTTTTTGTTATTATTCTTTATTAGTCCACTCCCTTATAATTAAGAATGTTATTAACCATCACTTTATGTTTCAAGGTTTTATACCTAACGAGATAGGAAATCTCAACAAACTTGAGATATTAACTATGTCAGGAAACCAACTGAGTGGAGATATTCCGTCCACTATTTTCAACATTTCAACATTGGTGAGATTGTATCTTGGATCTAATTATCTCTCTGGCCTTATCCCCTCAAATATAGGAAGAACCATCCTGACAGATTTGGTTCTACCAAAAAATCAATTAACAGGAAAAATTCCAAGGAGCATATTCAATGTTTCTAATCTTATTTATTTAATGCTAGATCGGAATAAATTTAGTGGAATTATTCCCAATGCACTTGGAAATTTAACCAACTTGATTCGATTAAGTTTAGATTGGAATGACTTGAGTGGATTGATTCTTCCTACAATTAACAAATTACAAGACCTTCAATATTTGGATCTCAGTCACAATAGCTTACAAGGCTCCATCATAGATGAACTTTGCCAAATCAAAAGGTTGAGTGAGTTGCATCTAGCCTATAATATGTTTTCAGGATTAGTTCCAGGCTGCCTTGGGAATCTTACTTCTTTGCGAAAATTGGATTTGAGTTCTAACAAATTGATTTCTCATATACCCTCTTCTCTTTGGAGTCTCAAAGATATCCTGGAGGTAGACTTATCATCTAATGCACTGAGTAGAACAATTCTACCTGATATTTCAAACTTGAGAACAGTTACAATTTTGAACTTGTCAACAAATCAAATCTCAGGAAACATTCCTCCAACTTTTGGTGACTTGAAAACTTTGCAAAATCTATCATTGGCACAAAATAAATTGCAAGGGTCTATTCCTGAATCACTTGGAAATATGACAAGCATGGAGTTCTTGGATCTTTCTCAAAATTACTTGTCTGGTATGATTCCGAAGTCCTTAGAGTCACTTATTTATCTAAAATACATTAACCTTTCCTACAATTTATTGCATGGAGAAATTCCAAATGAAGGGCCATTTAAAAGTTTCACAGCTGAATCCTTTACGATGAATGAAGATCTTTGTGGGAAGCCCCAACTACAAGTCCATCCATGTAAAAGAGGAGACAAGCAGAGGTCAACAAAAGAGATGCTTTTGATCAAATGCTTATTACCTATCATGTTAACAATCATTTTGGTTGTTTCATGCTTGGTCTTTTTGAAATGTAAGAGAGATCTTGTTAGTGATTCAACCAACAAGGATCTATTAAATTTGGGGAGACCAATTAGAATATCATACTATAAACTTTTACAAGGAACTGATGGATTTAATGAGAGCAACTTTCTTAGAAAGGGTAGTTTTGGTTCAGTGTACAAAGGAATTCTTTCAAGTGGACAGTTGGTTGCAATTAAGATATTTAACTTAGACTTGGAGGGAGCATTAAGGAGTTTTGATGCAGAATGCACTGCCATTTGCAATTTGCGTCATCGCAATCTCGTTAAGATCATCAGCAGTTGTTCAAATTTTGATTTTAAATCTCTAATAATGGAATTTATGCCAAATGGGAGTCTTGACAGATGGTTGTATTCTCATAACTATTGCTTAGATATCTTGCAAAGGTTGAACATAATGATTGATGTGGCATCTGCATTAGAGTATCTTCATCATGGTTCTTCTACACCAATGATTCATTGTGATATAAAACCGAACAATGTTTTGTTGGATGAAGATATGGTGGCTTATCTTAGTGATTTTGGTATAGCTAAACTATTAGGTGAGGGGCAGTTGCAAATTTATATCAAGACTCTTGCTACAATTGGTTATATGGCACCAGGTGATGATTTAATGATTCTATGATGCTCCATTTAATTTTTATGTCTTTTTGTTCTTAATTAGATACAAAAATATGCTATATAATTAAGAAGATTTCTATATACATGATATATAAAAAACTTTAACCACTAAACTTATAGTCTTTTTCCACATAATAACCTTTTCACTTACCATTCAAATTGACATGTAGAGTATGGATCAAAAGGATTTGTTTCCAATAAAGGAGATGTATATAGCTATGGAATTATGCTGATGGAAGTATTTACAAGGAAGAAGCCAATAGATGATATGTTTGTTGAAGGCTTAAGTTTGAAAGATTGGGTTAGCAACTCAACACCACATTCAATAATCAATATTGTGGATGCCAATTTATTGCAAGGAGACCATCAAAATATTGGCAACAAATTATTATATATATCGTCAATTTTTGAGTTAGCCTTGAATTGTTGTATTGATTTACCTAAGGCAAGAATGAATATGACAGATATCTTGGTGTCATTGAAAAAAATCAAAGTCATGTTTATGCAAAATGCATGATAAATGCATTCTAGATAGTTAAGTCTCCTAGTATAGTCTTTCTTTACTCTCTTTTTTTTGTTGAACATTACTTTGTTTAATTGTGCCAAAAGTACATTTCCTAAAGTTGATTATGTATTAATTAAGTGATATTAAGTGTGTTTGTATATACATATATATGTATATATATATACATACATATATATATGTATATATGTATGTATGTATTATATGTATGTATGTATGTGTGTATGTATGTATGTATGTGTGTATGTATATATGTGTGTATGTATGTGTGTATGTGTGTATGTATGTATGTGTGTATGTGTGTGTATGTATGTGTGTATGTGTGTATGTATGTGTGTATGTGTGTGTGTATGTATGTGTGTATGTGTGTATGTATGTATGTGTATGTATGTATGTGTGTATGTGTGTATGTGTGTATGTGTGTATGTGTGTGTGTGTATGTGTGTGTGTGTATGTGTGTATGTGTGTGTGTGTGTATGTGTGTATGTGTGTGTGTGTGTATGTGTGTGTGTATGTGTGTATGTATGTGTGTGTGTATGTATGTGTGTGTGTATGTATGTATGTGTGTATGTATGTATGTATGTATGTATGTATGATGTATTTGAAATTTGAGAATTGTGGGCTTATATTTTTACTTGATATTTCTCTTTACATTATAAGTGTTACAATTGACTTTATTAGGAAGAAATTGAGTTCATTCTTTTCCAACGAAACGGGAAATTTTGAAAATTTCTTTCCACTTTCCAATATATTTTAATAGTGCCCTATATTTTATCTTTTCTCTCCTCTATTCACTACTTATGTTTTAACTTTGGGGAAAAAAACTTTTTATTGAAAGCAATTAGGTTAAGTATAATTATATTATTTAGAGAAGAGTTTGATTATGTCATATGGATGATGTTGAGGAACTCTATGAATTATCATTGTTGGAACATATTGTAGTTAATTATTTTGATTAATGAAAAATTGTTTTAAAGTATTAGACTTATGTTTCTAGTTAATCCAAAAGGCCCATTTTTTTGGAAAATATTAAAAGCAAAAAAAAAAGATGGTCATTTCAAACAAGCTATAAAGTTTTCTACACAAACCTATCAAAATTAAAAAGGCCCTCTTATTAGTTTCCTTCAAGATCAAATGTGTAAGGATTTTAAAACCAATATGATCTCTTAGAAAATGGTGTCTTATCTAAATATGTTTGGTTCTTGAGTGTTGAATTGGATTTTTTGAAAGGTTAATTGCACTTGTGTTATCGCACTTGATGGATACATGATCAAAATTTAAACCATAATTATTCAATTTTTGAGTCATCCATAAAATTTGAGCACAAAATCTACCTACCATAATGTTTCTACTTCAGTAATAGACAACGCAACGAAGGTCTGTTTCTTGCTATGCCATGAGACTAGACAATAACCCAAAAATTAGCATGTACCACTTGTGCTTTTTCTATCAATTTTGCATCTGCCAAAATCAGCATCAGAGTAACCAATCAAATTGCAAAAGTTATCTTTAGGATACCATAAACTAAGAGTTTTTGTCCCTACTAGATATCTGAAAATTCTCTTTAATGCTTTAAGATGAGTTTTTTTAGGATTAACCTGAAATCTAGCGCAAAAGCAAATGGCAACATTAGACGAGAACTAGGATTAACCTAATCTAGGTGAATGTTCCTCTAGTGATTAATGTTATACTGGTTAATCATGATATTTGAAATAGTGCATGTCAGTGTAAACTTAGATATTGCCTTTCCTGCTCAAAATGTGCATTAAATATATATGTAAAAAAAAAAAAGAGTCATCTCATAATTGCACACTACTTGCATTCTTCTCTCTCATTAAGTGATAAAGACGAAAGCCTCTCTACCTACACATATCCTCTTTATCTCCTCTTTTTTGGCAGATTTCTCTTCACACGCCACTACTTTCTCATTTCTCTCTCCTGCGAACTCAGTCTGAAATATCTCATTTTCTTTGTCTTCCCAAAATCCCTCTCTTTGCACCATCAAACTCCAATAGCATCAAAGGATATCATAAAAAGAAAGAGCTCAGAGTTGTCTATGGCACCTAGCTCTAAGCGAGAATGTTTGGAAAAACCCAAGACCTTCGATGGGGAAGAAGCAAAACATAGATACAATGAGGACTTTCAACATTGCAACATCTGTCCTCCAAGAGAGGTAAACTTCGACTTCTGTAACTGTTTTAAGCTTTTGAAAAATGTTGGCTGAAAAAACTATCTTGAACTAAACGAGTTAGTATATCCTCCCTTAGTGAAACAATTCTTTGCTAATATGGTGTTTGAGGATAGTGATGAACCTATAAGTCATTCTCTGTTGAGAGGGCGTGGAATATCCCTTAACTGTAGAACCCTAAGCTCAATTATAAACTACCAAAATGAGGGTATCAAATGCTTTTCTAGCCATGAAGAGATAGTCTTTGAAGGATACTTTCACTCATTCGTAGTTGTAGAACTCACAGGGGAAGAAGTTGACACTGTGGACATTAACACTCTAAGCCTAAACAATAGGACCCTCCTATATACACTTAACCACTTAATTATGTTAAAAGCTGGAAAATCAAATAACGCTAGCTGGCTAGAAGTGTTCTTCATATGGTAAGCCCATAAAGGGCTAAAACTCAATCTACCTACATAATCTTGAACCATATGAGAGTTCTATTGTTAAGAGAAGGTGCAGACTTACTTTATGGCATGGTTATCACAATCATTGCCAAACATGTACATATTGATCTCACTAATCTATAAGGGGAAAAGGATTCAACCCAAGGTAGGTATGATCGGAGGTTAATCCAGAATATGCATTTCAAGAAGATTAATGGTCAATAGGTTAAAATGGTAAAGGATGAAGAAGAAGTAGAAACATAATTAGAAGGGCCAAAAAGACTTAGGAAGAAAACAGTGGCCTCCTCTCGAGTGAAGGGCCAAAGAAAGACATCAAAGGTCTCCCTTAGGAAATCCACCAAGCTTGCCTCAGGAACAGGAAAAGAGAAAGCCATTGACCTACCTGTTCTTATTCGAATATCTGAAGAGGAAGACTCTCTTAAGGACACTATAGAATACTTTGAGAGGAAATCTCAACAGGCCTCTATTACTCTTGAAAAAGAAATCACTATCGAGTATTCTACTGAACAAGAGTCAACAGAGGAGAAAGAAGCTAAGGTAGAAAGTCCAGCAAATACTCCAATATCTCCTCCATCTTCTACTAAAAATCCTGAGCCTCAATATGTCTCCTCTCCACTACAGTCTCCTTAACCACCTCAGACTTAGTCTCAAACTTCAATTGCCCTAGAGCCTCAAACTGTAATTGTCACTACCTTTTAGGACATCAAGGGAGAACTATCAGCCATGAAAGAGATGATAAGGGCAATCCTTCTTAAGATTTCTAGGTGTTCTTTCTCTTAGTTTGTTTTCAATTGTTTTATTTGTTTTCTATACCACTGCATTGGATTGGACTGTTAATTTGTGATCTTAGTTATGCTTTGGAACTATTTTATGTTACTTTTTGATAATGTTAGTGGTGATTATCTCTGTGCTATCATCAGTTCTATGCTTGGAACATGTTGCTTTTTGATATTGTCAAAGGGAGAGGACTTGGACTACTGTTAACTGTTGCTAAATTTGCTTACCACTAATGTCACTAACGAGTTTATTGTTGAAGTATGTTTTAAATTTTTTGAATTTCTGCTTTACAAATTTTTTAAATCCATGCATTTATTAAGGGGGAGAAAAATCAAAGTTAATTTTTTAAAATAGTTTTACCATTATAAGAAAGGGGGAGAATGTTGGAACATGTTGCAGTTAATTATTTTGATTAATAAAAAATTATTTTAAAGTATTAGGCTTATGTTTCTGGTTAATCCAAAAGGCCCATTTTTCTAAAAAATATTAAAAGAAAAAAAAAGGGGCCATTTCAAACAAGCCAAAAAGTTTTCTACATAAACCTATCAAAATTAAAAATGACCTCTTATTGGTTTCCTTCATGATCAAACGTGTAAGGATTTTAAAACCAATATGTTTTTACAAAAGGCTTCAAGTTTTAGAATTTAGTAGGCTAAAAAGTAGCCTTTTTAAAGTATAGAAGAAACAAAGAAAATATTTCTTAGGCTAGCACAATTCTCCATAGCATATCCCTTGCACACAAAAAGAAGAGATGGAACAACTCTCAAGGCCAATGTCAACTTTGCCTACGAAACCAACAAGCAAAGGGAAGATCCAATGGACAAAGGGAATATCCAACTTAAAAAGGGAAGATCCAGCTACCTATTGACTCTAATTTATCTTCAATAGGATGAAGAAGTTGCCAAATGGAGCAAAGCAAAATTAATGAAGGTTGCAACGTTCTCTTCCAAGGTGGAGCGTCCTTAACCGGCAAGAATCTTGGCATTTATTGAAGACATTTAAATGAGAGCTTCAACGGCTAGTCTTTGAAGCTCAATAAATTGAGGTGGATGTGGTGTGAGAGAAAAAAAGTTGTTGAGCAAGAACTTTGAAATCATTCTTCAAGTGTTAACTCTCCCCATCTTTCTATATTGTTAAAGTTTATTTGCTCTTAGTGAGTTATTGATTATTGTTGTAGTTCATAAAAAATAAGTTGAAACTCTCATCTTTCCTTCTGTCTAGGAGTCTTGTGAAGAATTTAGAAGTAGGAGTTGGTGAGATGGTTGTTGGCTTAAGCCAGTGGATTATTGATTAAGTTGATTGAGGTTTAGGGTAATTTTAGGAACAATACTAAATGGAATAAAAGCAAGTATACTGAACTTTCATTAGATTACTAAGTGACATAAAAGCTAATGTATGATGAGCCCAATTGTAGGAAAGTTTTTTAAATGTATTTTTGATAATTACCCTTATAGTAAAATTTTCTTGTTGAGTGCTTGGAGATAGGAAGTAAGATTAAGATTATCTTAGGTCTAAACCTCTATAAATTGATTGTATAATTTTTCTCTCCTCACTCTCATCATTAACCATATTCAAAATTGAAAACTTGTATTAAGAGGTGTTTGTTTTGATTCACTTTAAAGCTTTGCTAAATATTAACATATAACCAAAAAGATTGTTGAAAAAGATTTTTTAAAACAAGAAAAATCAATTCAATTCCCTTCTTGGTTCATTATGTGGCTAACAATCATATTGATTATGTGGCTAACAATCATATTGATGGCTGTAATGGAATATGATTCCAGCTCCACAACTGTGTATCCATTGTTCCACATAATGTCTAAACCTTCAAGGATGCCACGCAATTCTGCCTCAGGATGAAGGTATCAGACGAGTCTCTTGTAACAGCTCCACAGTCAGCAGCTTTCACCATGCTTATCACCATTATCTAGAGCATGCCAACCAATCATCTTCACATGTTATTACTGTCTTGCTTTATGGTTTCAAATCTTAGCCAATTGGTCTTCTTCTCCATGCAATTAGTCCATCAAGGAAGAGTTCATTCCTTGAATCTTGGTTACATGCATGGATCTCACTGACAACATATCTTTTCATTTGAGAAATTTGTTATTCTTTGTTGAACTTGATCTTAGTGACAACAACTTTCATGATCAATTAATTAATTTCATTAAATATATAAAAAAGTATAGTTTACTCTAATATCTAATTAGTCACTGTAATTAGACTTGAGGAAAATATGTATGGAAGACGTGTTTGGTTTCAATTTACTTTTTGACTTTGTTTTAATGACGGACTATAATTCTTTCTTTCTTTTTCTTTTCTTTTTTAAAAAAGAACAGTTTGGGTTGTCCTCTACACCCAAAAATAATGAGTAATTAATATTTGAGGGTCACACCCATTTGTAAGACTTGACGAAATACAATAGAAAGTTAATGGAAAAACAACGTATAAAGCTATAGTTATATTGAAGTCTAATTATAATTTTCATATTTAAATTTGTGAAGGCATATATATTCAAATTCTTATATTTGTTAAACTTCTTAAAGGGTGCAATAAAATAGTTCATATCATAAAGCTAAAAAGTTATTTAATTAAATTTAAATCAAAATTTTTAATGATGGAGACAACACACATGCAGAAATAAATAAGTAAAGACGACAATCAATTAAAATCAACAAAGTCAAGTCAACTGTTTGTTAATTAGCTTTTCAACTTTTTTTTTCTGAAAAAAAAGTGTTTTAATTCTCTTCTACGCCCAAATTAAGTGACGGACAGTTAATATCTATTTACAGGACAACCTTATTTCAAGATCACAACTAAGCTGACCGAACTTGACGAAAATACGATAGAATTTTGCTAAATTCAGGATTTATTTAGAGAGGAATTTTAAAAATAAAAATTAGTAACACGTCTGATATAACATATATTTAATGATAGAGTTAATATAGAAGTGTGAGGTTAAAGTTAAATTCAAACATAAAAAAATATAAGAAGATATTTTTCACACTATAATTTAGAGAGATAATTGTAAACTGAGTTATAATTGACTGAAATATTTGTCACACTTTATAGTTTAAAAAATATTTTGTAATTAAATTATAGTTAATAGAGTATTTACCACAGTTGACAATTTAAAAGATATTTACAACTTAATAATAATTTAAGGGTATATGTATTTTTCCTTCTTTTTCATTTAGATAGTTTAATTTTCTTAAAACTTAGAAATTTTTTTAAGATAAATCATAATATATTAACAAATAAAAGGAAAATAGTTGTGATAATTAAAAAAATTAATACCTTGAAACATTGAAACTTATAGTGATGCAACAAATTAAATAAATATGAAAATCCTGCTGAATATGTAGAATATAACTTATGTAACAAGTTAAAATTAACCCCCACCAATTACTCCATCCTTTAATTTTGCTCCTAGCTAGACTCAACAATTTCTACTTCCTTCAACATAGAAGCTTCATTCAAAATTAGCAATGGCGAACCTATTTTTGTGGTTTTAATTTGGACGAAATAGAGAGTGAGTTTTCTAAAGATTAAAATTAGATGAAAGTTTTCAAAGTCAAGTGTCTGCTCAACTAGTTTGGTGTCACTTGCAATGTTCGTCATGGAAGGATTCATTCCTTGAATCTTGGTGACATGGGTCTCACTGACAACATATTTTTTCATTTGGGAAATTTGTCATTCTTGTTGAACTTGATCTTAGTAACAACAATTTTCATGGTCATTTTTCAAAAGAGTTAGTTTAATTGCTTAGATTGAAAATACTCAACTTAAAGAGCTCCCTCAATTATATTCAAGGAAGTAATAGAATAAAACTTGAACTTGTTTTGTGTAAATTAATTCTATCTCTCGTGAATTGAGTTCTTTAGTAATTAAAATTCTGAATTAATCTCAGCCCAACTCATTCAATTTATATTTTGTTATAAATCCTTTTTTTTTACTCGTTGAGATCCAATTATTCATGTCGTAAAAAAAAAAGCCAAAATCGCAACTGTCCAATCGACCGCTTGTTAGATATGTCTGTGGCTATATACAAGACTGAAAGTCATGATGCTAAATACTCATAAAATTGAAAATCACAAATTAAAAAAAATATAAATAATGAAGAATATGATGGCTTATTTTTCTGTTTTTTTCTTTTCTTTACCAAAAATAAGGTAACCTGGCTTAAAATTGAGGGGGGTTAATTACATTCTTTTCTTTCTTTACATTTTTATTATTTTTTGTCAATGAATTATCCAAATTTCACAATAAATCGAATATATCAAGCTTGAAATAGCTAAATATATAGTAGTTTTCTTAACCCTAAAATTATTTTTTCTTTTATAGAATATATCAAACTCAACGTATGCTTTTATCCCAAATTAAGTCAAATCTTGAACCATGATCTTAAAATGTTGTCAGTGGACTTATTATATGTGATATATAGCCACTCTCTCTTAATCACTTTTTTCATTATTTACATATATTTAATTTGACTAAAACATCATTTTGGTCTCTCATAATGCTAATTTTTTCAGTTTAATCTGTCATAGATTTTCATTCTCAATTTTACATATTTTCATATATAAATTGTGTATATTTTGTTGGTGAAATTCCACCTTCTATTTTCAACATGTCTTTTTTGTTAGTCATCAACTGCGACCACAACAATTTACATGGTCACCTGAAACAAGAGATGTGCCATTAACTTCCTTTACTTCAAATTCTCATTTTAAGAAGAAATCACTTTGATGGAGGCATTCCAAAATCAATAAGCAACTGCACATCTTTGGGATATTTACATTTTTTTGACAATTCATTTACAGGTATATATCCTGATTTCATTCACATCGCCTCTATCTTTTCCACTGGTTCAGTTAATTTGGTTCAAACATGCAAATATATATATATATATATATATATATATATATATATATTTATATAAAAGAAGAAATTATATAAGTATATATAATGTTATTTTTAATAAATTGAATAAATTAGGATATATTCTTATAATGTTGTATTTAATATTCCATATAAACAATGTCAATTTTTAGCTATTAGAAAAAGAATTGACGCAGAAGAAATTTTTTAGGTTTTGAGACATGATAGTTCATTTTCTTTAAAAAAATTTTACTTGTACTATAAAAGAATCAATAGACAAAACATTTTAGGATAAAACAAAACCCCTTGAAACTTTTATGAACAAAATTTCTAAAAAAAAAAAAAATGCCCTGTTATTTTGGATGAATGAATGTTTCCTACAGTTCATTTATTAAATTTTGAAAATGAATCTTATTGAAAATTTTAGCCCAGTCCAAATTCTTTCCTATTAGAATAAATTGTTCAAACTTTATTAATATACTAGCTAAAAAAATTCTTCTCCGTTATTTAATGTAAAACTTTTCTACACTCATATATATTACAAACTATTCAACAATTTCTTGACTTCCAAGATGATAAATAATTTCTATGTCATTCCAAGTGGTTAATGTATAAATTAATGGTAATTAAATTAAAAGAATAATCTTTATAAGTAGTTTTTATATTATTTGAAAAAAATTATCTATGAACTTAGGTATAGTGTTAATTAGATCAGTCAGGATATATTAATTATGCCAATGTTAGTGAACTTAAATATTGTAGATTATATCAAATAGTATAAATCAGCCTAATCGTTCTACAAATGAAGAACCAAAATTGAATTTGAAACAAGTTCATATACAAATTGTGTATGTTTTTTTAGGTGAAATTCCATCTTCTCTTTTCAACATGCCTTCGACCTATATCCAATTTTCCATGACCAATTTACATGGTAATTTGTCGCAAGAGATATGTCATCAACTTCCTTTACTTCAATTTTTCGATTTATCTTTCAATCAATTTAATGGAAGCATTCCAATATCAATAAGCAATTGCACATCTTTGGAAGGATTATTTTTGGATGTCAACTCATTTCCAGGTATATACCCTGATTTATTCACATTTCTATCTTTTTCACTATTTCCATTTGTTTAGTTATTTTGGTTCAAACATGATAAATTAAATAAATTGTACTTAATAACCCATGTCATTATCCATTCCTAGTTTGCCTAAATTACCCCCTCCCCCAAAAAAAAGTATTGTATCATTTAATAAAATAGGTGTAACATTGTGTATTTTTAAACTAAGGGGACCAAAAACTAAGGGGTAGACTTAGTTTGAATAGTAGGTATTTTATTTTTTCAGTTTTGAGTCTTATATATAAAAAATTTTATTAAAATTTTTTACTTTTATTATAACATTGACTACTTCAAGTCAAATTAGTCATAACCTACAAAATTTTTTAATATTAATAATTTTGACAAAAAAAAAACTAAGGAAACCAATTTATTATCTTGAAGATATATTGTATTTATATAAACTCATTTCGGTTTTAATTTTATACATTCTTTTACTTCTATAATTTTAATAAATTATGTTAAATTTAGTTTATTTTAAATTTTAATAAACATTGATTTGGCAATTAAATATATTTGCTAGGTTGAATTTTAGATAATTGAACCGCTCATACAAATTTTACGTGCCATTTTTTTCCTTTCCTTTCTCAAAAGTAAATATGGCAATATTCCCATTTTTTCCCTCAAAATAAATCTTGGATTTTTTTTCTTTTATTTTTGGCCAATAAATCTTGGAGTTTGATGCCTCCAATGTGCTGGCCAATTCTACTAGATGTTGTAAACAGATGTGGCGCTGATGTTTTAGAATGTGGTTCCCTTCGTCCTGCGTGTCAAAGCTGCAAAGTTTCTTCTTGGGAAGAAAGAGGAAAATTCAGGTGTAAATGAAAAAAAGTAAAAGAATGATTGCATCAAGGACCACAAGCATAGAAAATCTTTCCAGTTATACACTACAGATATACAAAAGGAAATAATTTAAAATTTTATTAAACAAAGAAATGCTTCAACATCACAATGCTTAAAGGAAGTTAATTTGTTTTATATTATTTTGTTCTCCTTTTTCTTTCCTTTTCATTTTGGTACATATAAACTATCCAAAACCACTACCTCACATCTAGTGGCTCCCTTCTTTTTCCTTTATTCTTTTGACATTCATACAGAGGTAGCAGATCTTAACGTGTCACTGAAATTACTTGAGAATATTTTATGTTACCAATCTATTCACAGGTCACGGTCTGAGATAGTTACAAGGACTTCTTATGCAACAAAGGGTCACTGATGACTTGAGGCTCAAAGTCTGGTTTGAGATAGCGTGCAAGTATGTCTGCATACAAATCATAACGAGCAGTCATTCTGAAGCCCCACTTGTCTTTCAACTGTCTACATAAGTTGAGATCCATGTCTGCAATGATCAAGCCATCTCTGTTTCGAGATAGCGATGGAGTGCATGAAGCATCCGGGGCTGAAAAATGACTTGATCCATAGAAGTGACCAAAATCAGCGTGTGCTGGTTTTCCATCTCCAGAAGTGAATGGGTTGGGGAATGTCTCAGTACCGATTCGGTTTATTGAAGCCACAAAATAACTATTTGCTATTGCTGCATTACGTGCCTTAAAAAACCAGTATACACAAATCACATGAGTTGTTAGAGATCTATAATAAAAACTAATTGAGAGTCTTCATTTAACAGCTTTAACTTTTCAATTTAAATGGTCTTTGACATAGTATTAGAGCTTCAAAGATCACGTGATCAAGAAGAGTTTGATCCTTGTTGCCCCATGTTAGAGATTATAATAAAAAATAATCACAAGTCTTAACATAAGCAATACACTATTATGCAGATATTTGGTATTCATAAACCAATTTCATGTTAAATGTCACAGTGTAGTGTTAGCATCACATTCTTGTTATAACCCATCAAGAAAGTGCCAGATTCAACCAAAGAACAATCTACATTCACAACGAGACCAATTATTTTTTCCAGAGTTTAGCATGTCAGAAATAAATATAAAGCAACTGACCTCTATTGGCCACATGGGCTCACTGAGTTCACCAACAGTAGCAGACGGGTTGAAAACAATCTCTGCACCATTTAAGCCAAAGGCTAACCAATTTAAAGGATGGTGCCTCCCATAACATATGTTGATGGCAATCTTTCCATATGCCGTTTCAAATACTGGGTGACCAGTATTTCCCTCCATATAATACGTGCTTTCATTGAAGTCCCCAACTCTTGGTATATGGTTCTGCCAAATGTAAGTATTCATCAGACAACTGTATGTCTAAAACTGAAAATATTTTGCATCAATAAAACCTTATGCATTTACCTTACGGTGCTTCCCTATTACATTGCCATGATTCCCAATTACAACAGCAGTGTTCCACAGAACCTCTCCATGATTAATATCTCTCTCGAGAATTGGACTTATAATGACCATGTTATATTTCAAAGCAAAACTCTGCAGAAACTGCGTTGATTCTCCATCAACAGGTTCAGCAAATTCACACCACCTCTTCTCTCGTGTACAGAATGCAAATGGCATCATCCATGCTTCCTACAACAAAGATATATTAAACCATTCAAGATTTTCATACTTCAGTGAGACATCAATCAGTAAATGTTCATGCTCATTGCTCACGTATAACCTACTTGCAAGCATAATATGTTGACTCCTGAAGCACCAGCTGCATCAATAATTGGCTTTAGCTTTTTAAAGATAGCTGTCTTTTGATCCAAAAAGGGAGCAGTTGTTGGAAGGGCTATAGAGTTCTGAATCAGACCAACCCTAACTACTCGAGGTTCTCTCAATAGTTCTTTGTCAGCATGAAATGAGAAAGCCTGAAAGAAAAATCATCAGAGATGCCAGAAATATAGAAGAAATGACTGAGCTTATATACTAATAAAATAAGCTTTGGATAATTGTTGGGCTAAAGACCATATCACTAGAGCAATAACTTCTAATAGTGTCTCACCACAGATGATTTGTATCAATGGCCAGAACAGGAAAAAAAGTTTGGTGGCCCCCCACAATCATCCTGTAAGAGAATTAGGGTACGCTTGACAGGATTGAAAATGGAAGAAATAAAAAATGACAAAGTATTTGGACACAATGTATGTCAAACACAAAATACATCCCTCATTTTCATTCCTTCCATTTTCAATCAACCATGCACACGCTTAAACAGTTCAGACATTGCACGAGTAAAAACAATTCATCAGCAAGACTTCAAGTGACTTCATTCCTCTTAACCATTACTGAAAACTGGCTTTATTTCTCAAGCACAGAAAAGATACAAAGTTTGTCTAAATTTGTACAAAGTTTAACCTTCAGATAGAAAAAGGAATCTGAGAAACTGATATTTTTCTGGCATATGCATGTAATGCAAAGCCTGTATCAAAATTACCCAGATGCATTAATTGCAGTCTCAATTCAGATGTATATGTGATTACTTGAATAAAACAGAGGAAAACAAATCAACTCAAGTATCAGAACAGCATCAGAGAAACATTCTTAAGGTATCATGACATTTTATCTCATCTGTTTAGAGAACATAATTTTCAGTTTCTATACGTTAAAATTACAAGGAGTTCTACCATAAAATAAGCATGTCCAGTTATACATAGCATATATAGTATATACATATAGAAAAATTGGGTTTGTATTCATATTTCATACTTGGAGGTCAAATCCATGTTCCACAGAAAGAGATGTAACAGATTCTGGGAGACAAATTGCATCAAGTGCTTTTCCACAATTAAGCCCAAGAAGCAAGCGGCTAACTTCCTGCAACATTGTACTAGTACACCATAAGAAAGCAGATATATATAAATTTGATTAATACAGTGAGTTAATTCTCAAAGGAATGATAAAAATCATCCAGCAGTTCAATAGAAGCAACAGTAAACGTATAGCTTAAAAGTGCTTAAGTATTTTACAGTTGATAAATCTTCAACAAGTGCATTTTATATATTCTTAATAATTTAAGTTCTTCCTGCAGTGAATTGAAACAAGTGGCAAATAGGTGCAGGAAAGACACGCTTCACCTACTATATGGTTCTAAAGAGTTTGAATCTTTGACCTCCATGCTTTTATTAAAAAATTTTCCAAGATCCAGTAGTTCGGTCAAATATGTAGAAAGAGCATAATAAAACAAGTTAACCACTTGGAGTGGATTCTTTTTCTTCAAGAAATAAAATTGCTCACTTAAATAAGAAAGTGACATAATGCAGGCAAGTGATTTATCCAATCATCTACGGATAAGTCTAAAATTCATGCTCATAATGACAGCATCATCTACTGTGGCAGTGTGCTGATCAGGATACTGCCCAATCAAAATGTAAGCTTGTTCCTATAATCTTCTCCCTTCAGCATTTTCTTTTGGGAATGTCAATTTAATTTACTATTGGCTTTTCAGTCCCTGGGAACAAATATTGGTGTAAATAGCTAATGTCTTTTCTGCTCTGAGATCAAATCTACATCACCATCTCAGTGGGAACACTCCAGAAAAATTCATACCACCAATTGATGCTCTTTTAAAAACAAAACCAAATTGTTCACACAAATAGCATATGATAGGATAGCAGAACTTATAAACATAATCTCAGATCAAAAGGCTCGTATAATTCCACTCATCTATGGTGAGATCCCTTGAGGATCTACCAACATGCCAAGAAAAACTTGAAAGGACTTCAAACCAATTCAAACTAATTGATGACATAAATATACCCAACTAAACCAGGTACAGCAGTTTAGAGTATTAAACATAGCATCGGCCGTCTCAAAGTGGAATGGGTTGACTTCAAGAATCGTATTAAAAAAAGCAGCAGTGAACTCAAGGAACCTCATTTGAAATTCAGAATTGTTTCATAAATAATAAAAAAAACCCAGAATCTCAAAAAGGAAAAGAAAATGACTTCAAGAATGAAAGTACCTGAAAGTGCTGAGGCTTGAGATTTTCCTTAAGAAGACGATGAAGTGAATCAAACCCACAAATAGAACCATCGCTCGAGGCCTTTAATTCTTCCTTCACTTCCCCGCTATGCATTTCGGAGTCCTGAGTCTTCCCCGTGCTCAACCTCCCAAAATGGGTTATAGTGGAAGATGATCTGCAAGCTCTTATTGCGATTCATTCACTCATAAGGAAGCCATTATTTGTCGTTTTCTGGCAATGAGACGTAGAGGAGAAAGGAAGGGTAATATTGTATGTTACTAGTTCAGCCAAAGTATTTCCAACCGTCGGATCTGCCATCACAATGGGCCCTTTTCTAATATATATTTTTTTTTCGTTGAAACTGAAAAGACCAAAGTACCCTTTTTGTTAATAAATTTTTAATATATGTAGTTACAGATTATAAATGCAATTAAGGGGCTAAAGGTGCCATACAAAGAATACATATTTGATCACTATATCAACGCAAGTATTGCAACTAACGTCCAAGGATCATAAGAAAACATGAGCTCAAAAAACAAGATATTGCACAGATGATGGCACAAAAAGCACCATAGATTACAACTGCTGCCCCACGCATAACATAAGATCTGTATCGAGATTTCCCAAAAAAGGGGGAAAAGAAGATTTCAAATAAAAACATTGCTAAGAGCTAATATTATTCGAAATCATATATTTGTTTAGCTTAAAACAAAATATATATATATTTTTTTTATAACAAGGAAAACTCAAACAAAGAGAAGAATCCTCAAGAAGATGCTTTTGCAAATCCCTTCTACATCTATTCCAATGTTTATAACAAAATATAAAGAAGCATACAAAAAAAAATGACTACTCTGGATTGATTGCGAAAAATGGAGCTGGGAATACACTGACCTAACGGAAAATTGGAATCACCATCCACAAGCTATGGCATCCTGAACTTAGAATGGTGGCGTGCAATCCTTCAATGGATTTCGCGCACTCGCAGATCTGTAATGGTGGCCTTAACCTGACGGGAATGAGAAAGATGATGTGTTCCGTTGTTTCCTTTAATCTTTCTGTCAAAAGGGTGAGTATTGAGTCGCACGATTAGGGGAGAGAATGTGAAATATTTGAAATGACATATTTGCCCTTATGCTATGTGTCAACTACAATGACGTGTCTATGTTATGTGGCTTTAAAACATTTTACTTGGTATTTTAGATGAAAAACTTAATTAAGGGAGTTCTTTGCACGAAAGTAAAAATTTGGGGAGTTTTGAATCAAATTTTAAAATTTAAGGTACATGTCTTATAGTTTTATAAAAATTATGTGTATGTTTTAACCATAATATTATGTTGCACTTTACTGCTTCATGTAAAGAAGAAAGAGTGAGGGAGGAAATAATAATAATAATAAATTAAAATAAGATAAATTAGATATGTGGAGATAAAATATCTTTGAATGCTAATGCTATTGTGTCCTTCAACATTCTCATTTCTTTCTCGGCATCCATATCCATCATCCTTATAACACACACTGCATTAATCATTGGTTCCAATCCTTGCACGATGTACCCACAATAATAATTAATCATTCAAACTTCCACATCTTCCTAATTCATTTTAACTTATATCCAAACATAATAGATGTTTGTTTATCGTCTTGGAGATATATATATATATATATATATATATATATATATATATATTATAACATAACTCTTGAGTCCTTTTCATTACTTCATAAAATGATATATTTTATAATATAAAATATTAAATAAAATATATAATTTAAAAATATAAACAAAATAAAATTATAAAAAATAAATGGATTAAATAATTTTTTATTATTTTATTTTATTTTATTTTAAAATCTAATAATTATTATTTTATAATATATTTCAAAAATAAAAAAGCTCACATACACTTTTGTGCATGAAAAACATCTCTAATATATAAACATATATATGAAAAGTCATTTGTAAAAACACATATATCTTTCATAAATGAACATGACTTTGAAGAATGTAACTTATTAAAGAAAAGTTATAATATATACATATATATAAAATTATTAATAAATAAATACGTCTTTCATTAATGGTTGTACATATTTTTGAATTATATGTAACTTATTAAAGAGAAGCTAAATATATATCTTTTATAATAAAAGATAAATTATAAACTTTCATCATTATGTCAAATAATAATACTAATACATATATTTTATTTTATTTTTAAAATACATATTTATATTGATAATGACTTTAAATCATTCTAATCAGTAATCTCATAAAATAATATAATAAAAAATAAAATATATCATGATGTAAAGATATGTAAAAAAAATTAAAAATAATAAAATATTATAGTAGATGAATAGATTAAAAAAAATTTATATACCATTTAATTTATTGTTTTAAAATTATAATAGTTATTATTTTATATTATATTTTAAAAATTATATGAGAAAAAGATATAAACATTTGTGTAGGCAAAACTTTATGTGTGTGTGTCTATATATATATATATATATATAGATGTTTTATTACAATGATGCGTAACATCAACATGCATGTCATGCAATTGTCAAAAACTTTTTGTGTCAAATAATTAATAGCACAAAGAAATTGGTAATTTTCAACATCACGAAGGTTCTATATATAGGTCAGTCCAAGAAAAGTATGGTATATATATATATATATATAGGTCAGTCCAACAAAATTATGGTATATATATATAGGTCAGTCCAAGAAAAGTATGGTATATATATTTATATAGTTATCATAACGTCCAACGTGTTCTAACGTTCATTTAAATTCGTATGGCTTATATATGCTAAACGTGTGTTCTAATATTTAGATATAATAATTATGTATTATGTATTTTAATTATTTTTTATCTTCTATCTTTGAAAAAATATTCATACATTTCTTTGCATTAATTAATTTAGAGAAAAATAAAAAAAAGAGAGTAATAGAAATTCAAATAAATTAGAAACAAGATATTTGTTCTTATTATCTTTCTCTTAATGTTAAATAAATGTATCATTTCTTAATTTTTTAAAGATTCTCAAGTATGGAATTTGCGTTTGTGTATTTTTTTTTTTAAAAAAATGTGGAATTTCTCTGTCATTTCTCTCCTTTTATCAGTAATGGACTCTTTCGTTCGTGCTTACGTACCCAGAATCTGTTTCTGTAATTTTTATTTTGTATTAATCTTATCAGTGTACTTTAGTCCTAATTTTTGTTTTCTATGTATCTTCTCGGTATTAAAACTTATCATTAATGATTGTACATAATTTTGAATTATATATGTAACTTATTAAAGAGAACCTAAATATATATCTTTTATAATAAAAGATAAATTATACACTTTCATCATTATGTGAAATAATAATACTAATACATATATTTTGTTTTATTTTTAAAATATATATTTATATTGGTAATAACTTTAGATCATTTTAATCAATAATCTCATAAAATAATATAATAAAAAATAAAATATATCATGATATAAAGATATATAAAAATAATAAAAAATTACAATAGATCAATAGATTAAAAACTTTTTATATGTTATTTAAATTATTATTTTAAAATTATAATAATTATTACTTTATATTATATTTTAAAAATTATATGAAAAAAGATATACACATTTGTCTAGGCAAAACTTTATGTGCGCGTGTGTGTGTGTATTTATTACAAGGATGCGTAACATCAACATGCATGTCATGCAATTCTCAAAAACTTTGTGTCAAATAATTAATAGCACAAGAAATTGGTAATTTCCAACATCACGAAGCTTCTATATATAGGTCAGTCGAAGAAAAGGATGGTGTGTGTGTTTGTGTGTGTGTGTGTATAGTTATCACAACGTCCAACGTGTTCTAACGTTAATTTAAATTCGTGCGGCTTATATATGCTAAACGTGTGTTCTAATATTTAGGTATAATAATTATGAATTATATATTTTAATTATTTTTTATCTTCTATCTTTGAAAAATATTCATACATTTCTTTGCATTAATTAATTTAGAGAAAAATAAAAAAAAGAGAGTCATAGAAATTCAAATAAATTAAGAACAAGATAATTTTTTTTTTTTTATCTTTCTTTTAAAGTTAAAGAAATATATAATTTCTTAAATACAAATACATATTTTAAAAACAACAAAGAATTACTCGACTATATGCACCATTCATTTCTATAATGAAAACTTGTAAGATTTCTCAGTAACGAATTTATTAAGAATATCTCATCAAACATACAACATATAAAACCCATCTTTAATTATAAAATAAAAAAACTTACAAACACAATTTATTCTTTGCAATACATATAAAACACGTGCATGTATCGATAATACATATTAAAACACACTGGTGCAGGTTTAATAAGAAAAAAACATTATATGAAATAGGAAATAATAAAAGAGTGAAATTAATGAGTTGGAGGGATGACATCTGTGGTTTTGTTGATGTTTGACAAGAAAAGCTTCTGAAATTTTGGGTCCACATTAAGAGCGACCTCTTGCACTGCAGGAGATATGGCCTCCCATATTGATGATCTTCCAGCCAACTCTTCAATTACAGGCCTGCAAATAAATCAAATAAAATGATGTATCTACCTTACTTTTGTTGTTATTCATTTACATGTAAAGTTATTCAAATAACATTTAGTAAACTGTTTTTATTAATCATTTTATCTTTATATATAAAGTTCTCCTATTTATAGTTCAAACCTGTTTTATTTAGGTCTTTTATATAACATTTGTTATTTTTTTCATGCATTAACTAACTTTTGATAACTCACTTTTTAGTTGTGAGGATAGAGTAGCACTCCATTCCATCTTCACCAGCAATCTGAGCAAACACAAAGAACTGAGGCACAACAAGCAATTGTCCAGCTTCAACCTTAGAATCCAACACAAGTTTCCCATTCAACCCTACGATCTCAATCTTCCCACTTCCTCTTGCAACATAGATCAATTGAATTGCAGGGTTGGCATGGTACATTGGTGCCTTAATGGCATTAGGCTCAAGCCTCACTTTGATCACACTTAGCCCAACCTGCCCTACAAAAGGGAAATCTGACTCACTCAAAGTTGTGACCAACCCTCCATCTTTTACCCCATGGTCTGGTTTTGCAGCATCAATGTTATAAACAAGTTCTTTGGTCTTGTCCACTTGTGGGGTAGGCATGGCTTGCCCCTTTTCAAGCTTGATGATTAAGGTTCCTTGTTGGCTCTTTGTGAGCTTTTCGGCTTCGTGTTGGGTCAAATTGTAAGCTTTGGTTGTGACCTCAGTGGAGAAGGCTCCTATGAGGCCTTGGGTCCCTGTTAGTAAGAAGTAGGTGAATTGGCCTGGAACGTGAGCATGTGATGTTTCACCTAGAAACACTACAATGAATTCAGAGTCTCCATTGTTGAACCACCATGAGATTGCTCCTAGAGGTACTGGTATTACATCTCCCTTCTTGAGTTTCAGAACCACCTCTTTTTCTGTGTCGGGAAGCACCATCCCAACTATGCCATCAGTCCCTGCAGTGCCATGCTAGTGAGGGAACTTAACATTTCAAGAAAATATTTGTATGTGCTTGATATGCATGCTTCAATAACGTGAAAAATTTTTGAATATGGAAAGTTGATTAAATAAAAGATAATCCAATAATTAGAGGTAAGAGAAGATAAAAAATAAAAAAAATTATATTAAAATATATTTAATTATTAATAATCTAATTATAAAAATAAATAAAAATAAAATAGATTGACATTGTTTGATTTTTATTACTAACTCCATTTAATAAAAAAAAATTTTGTTTATTGTTGTAACGAATCACATAAAAATTTTATATCTAAAATGAGAAATAAACACAAAATCACTAAGTGTATAAAATTCACTCAACAAATAAGTTCTTAATTAGTAGATCCATAAAATATACGAGTCTTTGTGTTCATCATCTCTTTCCTTATATCCAGTAACATGAGAAAATCTAAATTTATATATAAATAGGTCGGCTTGGATTGTAGCAGGCACTTTAGAACATTAAACTGGCCTGTTATGAATTCATAGATAAAGATCTGACTTTTAATTTAAGTGAATAATCAAAGAAAGGGCCAACAAAACCATGCACATCCAAAGATACTAATAATTAAAAGAGAAATGATAGAGGTGTGTGACCTTGAATAACATAGCCAATTTTGGAAGAGTCAGAAGAATGAGGAAGAGCAAAGCCTTGAGGTTGAAGCACAAGGCGACCAGCACCTACATTCTTGTTAGCCAACACAGGCACTTTAGAACTTGACCATGTGAAGTAGGACCCACCATCTCCCTCAAACATGGCTTCAGCCTTCTTGGGTGTCAAATCCAACTCCATTATTTGATTTCTACTCGATGAGAAAATTAAGTAATTTAAGGATAGATGTGCTCACTTGGATATATACCAAGAATGAAGGGTAAGGGGCGTTTTTATAGAGAAACAAATACATTGATTTGTTTAATATATGTTGGTGTGATATGTATTTATCCCTATTTGAAAAAATCATTTTGGATTTGTCTTGTGTATTTTACACCGAATCTAAATGCATAGATTTTCTTATAAGGCAAAAAATCTGAATTAATTAAAAGTATATAATTTCATCCATATTAATTAAAATAATTTTATATTTATTATTTATATAATTAAATATGTCTTTAATTAATATAAAAATTATTTTTTAAGAATTTAAAATAAAATAATTTCATCATTTTTAATTCAAAATAAATAGTATTTTTAAAATATATTTTTAATAAATTATATGAAAAATATTTTAATTAAAACAAATGAAATTGTAAATTTTAATATGTATAATAAAAAGGAGTGTAATATATATTCAAAAAATTATACCAAACTTGATTGAACAGCCTGCCTGTATTATTAATTAGCTGTGTAACGTGACGTGATTTTTAATTTGTTATAAATTTCGTGAAAATAAAGATGTGCAAAATTCCAATTACCCAAGTGATAGCTAGCCGACATATAATAAAGACAGAGAAACGTGGGAGTCACGCAAAGTATTTAAAAAATAATAATAATTTAAAACTTTTTTTTTTCTTTTTGCCAAAGTCAAAACTTTTTTTGTCACACTTTCAATGACTAAATTTAATTATGCACTTTTTTGGTTGAAAACGTTGAAACGTTTATTTAGCGAATTATTAATAAAAAAAATATTCTTGCGAAGTAACTTTTAAATTCTTACAAATTTACGTTTAAATTATAAGCCCAAATTAATTGATACGTTATGAAATTTAAAAATATATAAACTTATAAATTTGTGATAAATTCAGTGAAGTTGTACTAAGCTATTACAAATCAAGTTAAAGAGGCCGATGGGTGAAGATAAAGCAAGCCAACGTGAAGGAAACATTTTCACATGATGGCACAAGGCACACACATGGTCATCTGTTGAATATAACCGAATTTATAGTTTGTTACAAAGTTGATGAACTGTTCCTATCGTTTTCATTCAACATTTTATAATTTTGTGTTTTGCCTTCAGTTTTGAATATTCAACTTTGGAGAGAAAGTTAGCAATAGCATGTTCTTTTATGGTGAATTTGTGAACACCATTTGTTTGGACTTTTTTAATTTTTAATGAAACTCATTAATCAAAGTATTTTTTTTATTAAAAATAATAGTATTTTATTATCTAAACTAAAAAAATATAAATAACTAAATTTCTAATTAATAAATGTATAAATTATGAATAGAAGTCTATGATTTAAATGAGTTTATATTCATTATTTATATATCTATTGCATTTAAAATTTTAATTTATTTATATTAATCATGAGTATGGTACACGTATGATACTATATTTCCCATACTCATACCTGAATTTGAATAGATAAAAAAATTAAATTTCATTTTCAAACTCATAAAATTTCTAAATATTCAGACCCAGAATATATAAGTTACATCAATTATATTATATAAACTTTAAATATATATATAATTAATATAAAATTTTAACAAATTTATTCTTACAAAATTATTAAATATAATAATTTATATTAAAGTTAAATTATCTTATTGATAAAATTAAAAAAATAACATACTTTACATATATATTTTTTCAATAGAATAAATTATATATATGATATAAAAATAATGTTTAAATAATTTATATAGAACATATCTAAGTATAAGTAGGGTATCACCCTTCCTAGATCTAAACTCATTCTTTCAATACCCGATATTGAACACTAACTTGATGAGTAAATTTTACGGCTATATATAAATTATTAGTATTTTGATCATCTCTATTTAACGATTAATTTGTTAAATTGGTGATTCTAAATAATTGATTTGGCTTACTAAAATTTTTTTTTTGATAAATAATATAATTTTTTAAAAAGATTAAAATAAAATTTCTATAATTTTAATTTTATATATTAATTTATCTAAAAAAATTAAAATTTATTGTATCTTATAATATTATATTTAATTTCATGTATATATATATATATACACACACACACATTATTTTTCTTAACTAAAATTAACTATTTCATGTTATTTAATTAGTGAATCAATTGTTAAATTAGTAACACAATAACTTAATTTATTCATACTCCGATCTCATTCCAAAAATTATACTAAATTCATCCATCTTTCTAATCTCTTTCGCTAAAACTAATTCTTAAATTCTTATTGACTTTCTCATTTGTGAGTGTGGTCCTTTTCCTTTTGCTGCCGTGAGGATTTAATCTCCAGCTTTCACACCTTATCTTTGGGATTCCACCAATCTGATTTCAAACTATTTACGTCTCTTGATATATCTTTCTTTCTCCATTGTAGAGCCTTCAATTCTCTTTCCTTTTTAATTAATAAAAATCAGCATTTTCAATTCTAACAACGACGGCACTTTCATCGTATCTTAGATGTGTTCCCTAGAGTTTAAGGTTTAGATGTACTCCTTATTTTCTGTTGGGTTTTTCATTTTTTTTACATAATAATTTTATAATTTTTTTTTATACTTTATCACTTCATCAAAATTTATAATTTAAAAAATTTATTCCCACACAAATACGCAGAAGAAGAATCTTATTCGAAAAACCCATCAAATACATACGAAGAGCTTACATATAATATAGTGTACTACATAACAATTAATAAGAGCTTAATTTGAAGAGAGGTTTAAGGGAGAACAATGATAGAATTTGACATATTTATAGTTAATGTCAAATTATATTAAACTAATTAGTTGGTTGGAGGGCTGAGATTTTGGGTGTTGTTGATCCTTGACGAGAAAAGCTTTTCAAACTGGGGATCCACGTTAAGAGCCACTCGTTGCACTGCCGGAGATATAGCCTGCCATATCGATGACTTTCCAGCCAGCTCTTCAAACGCAGGCCTGCAAATAATTAAATATAAATATATGTCATTTGTATTCATATTTTGTATTCAAACCACATGGTAAATCATTTTTCTTATGAATCTTTACAAAATTCTCTTATTTGCATTTCAGACCTAGTTTATTTTGGTAGCTTTTTCATGTTTATATGGTTTAATAGAACTAAATGCAGCCAATTGTGTAGAATTGTGAAAGTAATAGTTCAAGACGTGCACTTTTAAAATTGAAGGGAAAAAAAATGTAAAATCATGAATGTTGAATGGAATATTTACTTCAAAAATTGAAACGAAGGACATTGGCATTTAATTTTCCCCCCTAAAATTGGATCTTTTTAGTTATTAAAAGCATCTTGAGATTTTCACTTTAATAATAATTCATTTTTTTGAAATATTAATGAAAATGAATAAATTAATAATAAAACATCTAAATTATTATAATTATTTAATTTTAATCCCTAAAAATTAGTGAGTGCACCAATTCATATTCAAACAAATATCACTGAACTCAATTATGTTTAAGAATTATAACTAAGGATTTTGCCAATGAGTGTCTAAGTCATTAGTTAAGGAAACTTTTAATTGGTTGCTAAAATATTTAGTCAATAAAATTCTAACTTTTATGGACTTTTTTTAAAACAAAAAATTATTAAATATTTTATCAATCAAACAAATATTTCCTTAATCAATATCGTTACTAAAACTAAATTAGCCTAACCAAATTATTAATTCACCAGTCTAAATAAAACTTAAGATTGTAAAAACAATAAATAAATAAATAATAGCTCTCATTTAAAATGAACTCACTCTTGAGTTGTGACGATAGAGTAGCACTCCATTCCATCTTCTCCTGCAGTCTCGGCAACCACAAAGAAATTAGGCACAAGAAGCAATTGTCCAGCTTCAACTTGTGAATCCAACACGAGTTCTCCATTCGACCCCGCAATCTCAATCTTCCCACTTCCTCTCGCAACATATATCAATTGGACTGCAGGTTTAATTGGGTACAATGGTGCCTTAATGCCATTAGGCTCAAGTCTCACTCTGATCACACTAAATCCAACCTGCCCCACAAAAGGGAAATCTGCTTCTGTCAGAGTTGTGACCAGCCCTCCATTTTTGATCTCATGGTCTGGTTTTGCAGCATCAATGTTATAAACAAGTTCTTTGGTCTCGTCCATTTGTGGGCTAGGCATGGTTTGGCCCTTTTCAAGTTTAATGATCAAGACCCCTTTCTGGCTCTTTGTGAGCATTTTGGACTCACTTTGGGTCAAATTGTAAGATTTGGTTGTGACATCAGTGGAGAAGGCTCCCATGACGCCTTGGGTCCCTGTCAGGAAGAAGTAGGTGAATTGGCCTGGAACAACAGCATGTGATGTTTCACCTAGAAACACTATGTTAAATTCAGAGTCTCCATTGTTGAACCACCATGAGACTGATCCTAGAGGTACTGGTATTACATCTCCCTGCTTGAGCTTTAGAACCACCTCTTTTTCTTTGTTGGGAAGTACCAGCCCAACTATGCCATCAGTCCCTGCTAGTGCCATGTCAGAGGGAACTTAAAGCAAAGAGCTAGCAAAATCATGCAGATTAAAAGGTTATATTTTAGATCAACACATGTTTTACAGTTCATTAAATTTTCTGTATTTTAGCCTTTTAAGATTGATAAGTGATGAGAAATGATAGAGGTGTGTGACCTTGAATAACATAGCCAATTTTGGAACAGTCACAATAATGAGGAAGTGCAAAGCCTTGAGGTCGAAGCAGAAGGCGACCAGCACCCACATTGTTGTTAGCCAACACAGGCGCTTCAGAACTTGACCATATGTAGTAAGCTCCACCATCTCCCTCAAAAATGGCTTCAGCCTTCTTGGTTGTCAAATCCAACTCCATTTGATTTCTTCATATACACACACAAACAAGTTAAAGTTTCTATTAGCTTTTTGTGCCTTATCTTATAGAGTTATAGGTGCATAAAGTTTATGTGACTGGGATCTTTTAAATTATATATATCTTAAACTTTAGAAGATTTTTTGCATTATTTCTAACTTATAATTTTTCTAACATCGTTTAGCCAAAAAAACAGAGCATACTCTTTGCAAATTGAACTCAAACAATTAGAAGAGATTACAAGAGTTGAAAGATGCGACATTATATACAATCTCACATATTCATTCTCTTATTCTGTACAATGCCAACGTTAGAGCCATACCTCAAACTTAGGAAAACAATGTAAGATGAGAGAAGAGGCAGACCTGTGTTTTCTGAGAGAAGAGGCAGACCTATGTTTTCTGAGAGAAGTAATTTAAGAGAAATGAATACACTTACATACCCAAAATGAGGCATGAGGGGGGGGTTTTATAGAGAGATACAAATTCGAAAGAATTAAATTGACGGATGTTTAAAAATTTTCATAAACTTTAGATGTTGTGTAAAAAGAATAATTTGACTTTTTTACCTTATATTAAAATTTTGAACGAAAAAGTTGATAGGTAAATGTTTTTGTACAAATTGCAATGATTGATAAGGTTCTAGAACAACTTTATATACTAGCAAAATTTTTATTATAAATTCAATGACAAAATTAAAGACTTTTTTTTTTTTGGCAAAATATTTTCAAACGTTCATTTAGCCAATTATTCATAACAGAAATACAAATTTAAATAATTTTTCAGTTTTTGAATGTATTTTTCTTGTGAAACTTCCATTTTAAAGTGGATAAACGTGAGATAATTAATCAATTATAGGAAAATTATCTTAATATTAGCTTTCAAAACTAAATCATAATATATGGATAAAAATAAAATATTAAACTTTAATGTTAAAATATTAAAAAGTAAGAATTTAAATAAATTTATAATTTTTTATTATTTTAAAATATAATCACTTATATATATATATATATAAACAAATTTTGTTGAGATATCTTAAATGTGGGTGAAATTTTAAATTTTGGCTAACATAAAGAATAACTTTTTACGCTAAACTCAATCAATAACATACATTTTTAAAATTTTAAATATAAAATATAAAATATTATATTTTAAAATAATTAACAATATTTTTTACTCTCTTTACAAATATTTTAAAATATTATTTTAGTATTAATTTTATATTTTATTTTATTTATGTGATAATATATATATAGCTTAATCACAAAAAAAATCTTAAAATTACATTATATATATTTATTATGCATATAGTCATTTAAAAAGTACATCGTACTATCAATTAATTTATTTTTTTAAAATCTATCTCTCGCTGACACGTCCGTTGCAGAACGTGATGATTGATGAATAGTCACCATCATGAAAAGGAGTGAATAGCGTGCACGCGGCTACAATAATGAACATTATCAATATTCGGTGTCACCAATTGATAGTATTCATTATATTAATTTGTTTCATATTGGAAAAAAATCAAGTCACTGGTAATGTCATTTTTATTTTTAATTTTTAAATTTTTTATAAAATTAATTTTAAAAATTTATGTTAATATTATTTTTATGTATTTGTGTACATTCTATTAATAAAAAAAATTATTTTTATGTTTTTTTTAAATTAGAGTTTAAAACATTTTCAATTGTTTGCATTATTTATTTTTGAAATAAATTTTCTGTTTTTTTTCAATCAAGAATGATCATTTAAACATGTTTTATATTTTTATTTTTTAAAAAATAAAAATATTTTTTAAAACGTGCATTCAAATGACCTATTCTTTAACTATATAATTTTAATATAATTTATTTTACTCTTTTAACTACTCCTTAAAAATATTTCATTTAAAAGATAATAAGTGAATAATTTCTTGAGAATAATTTAAAATTTATATTAATCAATGATATAAGAAAAAGAGTAAGTGGTTAAATCCCATTGCTATTTTAGATTTTTGTATAATTTACTGAAACAATGAGCTATGACAATTACTCAATTCACTCAATGTTAATTTCTTCCACACATTTAATATTTTTTTTGTCTTTTTATTTGAGTTTTTAATTTTTTTTACATATTTAATATTTCTTTGTCCTTCTATCTGAGTTTTTAATTTCTTACACACATTTGATATTTCTTTATCCTTCTATCTGAATCTTTAATTTCTTCCACACATTTGATATCTCTTTATTCTTCTATCAAAAAATATTTGTTTAAAAAATATTTTGATATTCGATAAATATAAAATATTAAATAAAATATAATTATCTATCAAATATTAAATGAGTGTAAATATTAACTTTAAATTTATAATATCCATCTAATATGAATAGTTTTTAATATCTTCTTTATTTATTATTGACCATTTGTCAATAAATAAAAAATTCACTTTAATAAAAATTATTTAAAATAAATTAAATATTAATATTAACTAATAAATATTGATATATATATTAAATGTTGATAAATGACTAACAATAAGTAGAAAAAGTAATGAAATTTCTGTACTCTTCTAATACTAAATTTTTAGATAGAATATATTCGAAAAATATAAAATATTAGATAAAATATATATAATAAAATATAATTATTTATTGAATATTAAATGAGTTTAAATATTAATTTTAAATTTTTAATATCCGTTCAATATGAATAATTTTTAGTATTTTCTTTATTTATTGTGGACCATAAATAAATTATTTTAAAAGATTATTTTAAATAAATTAAATATTAATATTAACTAATAAATATTGATATATTTTAAATATTGATAAATGACTAACAATAAGTAGAAAAAGTATTGAAACTTCGGTACTCTTCTAATACTAAAATTTTACTCGAGTGGCTACTAATTGCAAAAATACAATTTAATAACAGTTATGAACTGCCACTAAATCTAAATGCACCAATAAAATAGTACAAAGGTATATCATCATGTTCTTTATTTTAAAATAGTGACAATTTATTTTACTTCAGTTAAACAAATGTTTTGTAATTTCAAAGTTTATCGTTTCAGAATCTTCTTTAAAAATGTTTATATACATTGTACTATGAATTGATCAAGAGCCCATCTAAGATTGCTTCTAAAATTTATTTATAATACAATTTCCTTTGTGAAATATTTGGCATAAATATTGTATTGTATAAATTTAGAGTCAACCTTAATTTCATCTTGCTTTAGAGAACGAGACCAGCTTTGTTTCCGTTTAAGGTGGGCTAACTCTTCTGGGCCTTGGCCGGATTTCTTAATGTTTTGGGTCTTGCCTTTTGAGCTTTTGCAATGAAATTGAATTTTCAAGCCCAATATATATATATAATGGGGAGAAATAAATAACAAACAATTTTAAGTAATATAGAATTTAAAATACATTGTTGGCAAAACAATTTTCTTCTTTAAAGTTTATGATTATTTTTAATTTTTCCTAAACAAAATTGTCTTAATGCCACCTTAAATGTTTACAAAATTATGAATTTTGACCTAATTATTAATAATATCCAAATTAATGATAATATTAATTAATTTTATCCCAATTTAATGGATATTTACAGTGATAACACAAATTTACTTGTGATTTCTATAAATTAATTATTAACATATTCTAACCATGACGTTCACCATATTTATCTTCGGTGGTAACTTTCACTTCACCATATATGTTTTTTTTATTATTAAATTAAAAACCAAAAGAGTCAATGATTAAATAAATAATTAATTTACATTTAATGGAGATAAAAAGTTGATGCCCAAAAACACCGAAAGCTCTCATCTAATTTACAACTTTATCCAACAACAAAGACAACAGTATGCAAAAGCAAAATGAAGAAACGACACATGAGAGCTGCGCGTTTTGTTCTATGAGCTAGACGTAGATGGGTTTTATGGCATTTATTTACTTGCTGCATTTTGAAATTTTCAGTATGGACAAAAACGTCGATTCGTTTTGGTGTCTGTCATCTCATCTCCCAATCATAACTCACTTCATAACCAAGTGTATGGGCAAGATTCAAGTTTGTGATGTGCGGGTGATGTTGGAGCCAAGTGGACTTGCACGTGGCCCACACACAAGGATTATTCTTTATTTGTATATTAATTAATTTTTATTTTATTTTATACATATCGTATAACTTCGAAATAAAAAAATTAAATTGAAAATCTCTATAATTCTTTTGAGAAGGGATTGCCACTCTGTAGTGTAATATAAATTTTTATTGGACAACAAGAAAAAAAAAAGAGAACTTATTGTTTAGTTTCTAAAGTATTTTTACTTATAATTTAATTTTTAAAATATTATAATATATTTTTATATAATTTTTACATAATATTAATGTAACAGTGATATAATTATGATTTAGTAGGTGTATAACGATGACATAACTATAATATAATATAAATTAACACAGGTCAATTATTAAATAGACATTTAGTCAATATTTATTACTTAACAACATATTAGTGTACTTGTCAATAACTTATTGCTTAAATATTAATACTTAATATATTAACTTTTATAATTTTTTAAAAATTATATTATAATATTTTAAAATTTAAATAGTAATTAAAAGTATTTTTGACTAAAACAAACTTATGTAAAAGGAGATACAAGCTTGAAAAAGCTAGGGAGAAAAAAGAAAAAGGTGCCAAGGGAAGGTACATTGTACAAAACAGGATTAGGCAGTTAGGGACTCGTGGGATAAGGTTTCACAATCATCCCTGGCTTCTCGCCTTAATCATGGACTAGGTATATTTTATGAATTTTGATAAAATAATAAAGAATATAGGGAGAAAAAAACAAATAAATTATTTAAAAATTTATTATAAATAAATTAAAATTTATCTGTTTCTTTTTTTATATTTTATTATTTCACTAAAATTTATACTAAAAAAATTCGTTCTCTTAAACATGACCCACCACATCATAATAACAACAGCATTCATTTTTTTTTTGGGGTCGGGTTAGAATGCAAGGAGAACTTTAGGTAGCCCTTTAAACTTTTATTTTAATATAAAGAGCATCTTTTGATACAATTTTTTATTCTCAAAAAATTAATTTCATTGTCACGTTAAGAATATCATAACACTTTAGTAGAGATATTTTAATCATTTGACTAATTATCTTAATTATCAAAGATTAATTTTCTAAAACTTTTAATTCTTCGTATCATTTATGATTATGAACAAATTAGAAGAAAAAGATGTTGACTTGTCGTCCAATCACAACTATCTCTTATAATCTCAAACACATGTGATCTAAACTTATTATTTTTATAAATTTTTAGTTATTAAATATTTTATTAATTAATTGAGTGAAATATTAATAAGTATTTTAAGTACATTGTTAACAAAGTCCTTATTTATTTTATATGCATTAAAATTGGCCAACTATTCCTAATGGAAAATTCGACCTTTTTCCACAACTTCATTAATTGTTTCAAACTAGAATAGTCTTTGATATTGTAATCTTATTTTTAAGTTTAATACTTAAGTGATTTATATTTATTTATTTATGAGAGATAATAAGAACTTTTAAATTTTATATAATTTTTGTATGATATATTTTAAATTTTAAATGATTATTGCATGATATATTTAAATTATATTTTAAACATTTAATTTAATCTATAAGAGAAATATATATTTATGTACGTATAAATATATAAATATGTAAGTGCATCAGTACATGTATTCTGTATATATGGATACGTATGTATAATATAGTTGATTAACATTGATTGGAGTAGATAAATGTGTTAGGAAGGTCTAAGGCTGGGGCATACATGTCATGGTGATTGGTGAAGATCCTTTGTATCATGTACATGCTGGCTAGCTGGCCTTTCCTTTTTTACTGCTAAGCACCGTAAGCAAGAAAGAGAATATAAACACCGAGTTTTAACAGAGCTCAACTAAATTTATGTAATAAATAAGTTATTTAAGTTTATTTTATTTAAATAAAATGAATTAAAAATTTAAGTTAAGTTTGATTTATTTTATTAAATAAAAATTTAAATTCAGTTCGTATATTTATAATATTTAAAATTTTTTATTGGGTGAATATCAAATATTGAATATTAAATAGATTGCTTAATTATAAAGTATTTAATATCTATTACTTTTTTTAGTATATTTTTGAGTGTCAAGTAATTTTAGATATGAATATCAAAAATAGTATTTTGTTTTGAATATAGTTAAGATTCAGATATCAGATATATAGATGTGAATAGTTAAAAAATAATAGGGTGTCCACCTATTGTTATCCCTACTTCCATCAACATCATTGTTGATTTTTTTATTTTTATTTTAAAAAATTATTTTGAGACTAATTTTTGGTTAAAATATTAATATGTAAAAATTTATTGAGGTCTAATTAATTTGATTTGAGTTGGTGAGGTCTTATAATAAAAGTAAAATTTTTTTAATAATTTTTTTAAAATCCAGACTCAAATTTTAGACTTTATTTAAAGAAAATAAAGTATCTACCACTTGAATTAATAACTTATTTGTTATTTTTGTTCTAATTAAAACCATAAAATTTAAGAAAATTCAATTAAATTCAAGAGATAGACGTAATTACCTCCTCCTTTTTAAAAATGATATGGCAAGCTAACAATATATATATTAATTTACTTTCTCTTTCATTTCATTATCTTTTTCTTTCCTATTTGTCATCCCTAAACACACACCTCTGTTTCTTTTCCTTTCTCTCTTCCATGTTCTTTGCGTTTTATATCTTATTCTGTGATTTGCTTCTCAAAATAATATCCCTAACTTTTTCTTTGAAGTGATCAAAGCTCAAGTCATTTAATACTAACGATGAAGGTAAAGAATGACTGACTGAACAATATCAAATTTCATGGAAAACTACGTCTAACTCCCCTGAATAATACCAACTTCATTACATGAAGTTCAAAACATAACACTTTTAACTCCCTTTAAACTACTACAAAAAGTGAAAGTATTATGTACCAACTCAAGTTATATCTTAAACAAGGGAGAAAATTCAAGAAGATGATGGATACATAATGTATAACATGATAGTCAAGGCACTTCTAAATGTTTCTATTTTTTGTGATAATGTAAAGGTTACATGTCTCAAGTGGCTTTTTATTCTGACCAATGAAAGAATAGAGGTTTATGAAAATCTCAAATATCATAGCAGTTGCTTAGATTTATTATTTTTACCAGAGCTGATTGGTATGCATCTTCAAACCATGCGTATCAAGATTTGTCAAATCAAAATGCATATTGCATGGTGCTTCTAATGCAATTATCAAACAAGAATGGAAAATCAAAGATGCAATATTTATGCTTTCATGCAACAACTCGTTGATTGAAGTGATAGGTACTTTATTTCTCTATAAGTCCAACTCAGTATTTGATTGTTCACTACCTCATTTATTTGATCCATATTTTTTTTCCTATAAATTATTCAAATCCCTTGTTTGCTTTGTGGCTTCCTTTATGAATGTTTCAGATAGGTTTATGGCTGTAGGTTCTTTCACAAATACTTGTTCATTGAAGCATACTAAGGTTGTTGATATGTTTTTGTCATGTAAGCTTTGTGATCAACACAAATGAGGTAAGATTTCCCAATAGGAAACTACTTGGTATTACAAAGAAAAAGAGTTAATTTGAAAATCTGGGCAACAGTGTATTTAATTAATAACTAAATCTTTAAAGTGATTTCAAGACTACATTCTCCTATATTAATTAAATATATTTAGAATTTTATTTTCAAAATACTTTGATTGAGCTAGCTCATTTGTCTAATACAAATCTTATGATTTGTAAATCCATTCAGTTTAGGTTGAATTGCACAATGGGAATGGCACTTCTTGTGTGATCAGAGAAATATCATATCAGTTGCATACTAAAACTTCTCTCTTACTACCTTCAACTTGAACTCTCTACATATGAACTGATATATCATTAACCAAAGTCCAATAATTCACCTGTAGCCAATGAAAATGGATGCTATTCTATCCAAATGTTCCTCTTTTTCTTCAAACATAGCTATAATGTTTCAAAGCTCAATCACAATCTCACAAACCTTAGCAGCCATCGCAATAGTCCTTCTCATAGCACTATCTTTCTTTTGTTTAAGGTCAAGAAATGTCTACCTCCTTGACTATGTTTGCTTTCTGCCTCCAAACAACATGCGAATTCCTCACGCCACCTTCATAGAACATTCTGTGCACTGCAACATCACCAGAGAATCCATAGATTTTGAATCCAAATTAATGGAAAGATCAGGGATTGGACCTGAGGCTTGTATGCCAGATTCAGTCCATGAGATCCCACTTACTGATTCTCTCAAGCATGCTCAATCAGAAATAGAACTTGTCCTCTTCACAATAGTCCAAGACCTTCTTTCTAAACACAATGTCCATCCTAAGAACATAGACATCCTAGTATCAAATTGTAGCTTGTTCTGTCCTACCCCATCAATAACTTCCGTCATTATTAACAAGTTTGGTTTTAGGAGCAATATAAAGAGTGCTAGCCTCAGTGGAATGGGATGTAGTGCTGGGATGTTATCAATAAGCTTAGCTAAAGATCTTTTAAGAGTCCATAAGAACTCTTTGGCTTTAGTTTTAAGCATGGAGGTTGTAGCCCCAAATGGGTATAGAGGCAATGACAAATCCAAGCTTATTTCTAATGTGTTGTTTAGAATGGGAGGAGCAGCCATATTGCTATCTAACAAAAAACAAGACAAGAAAATGGCAAAGTATGAGCTAAAGCATCTTGTGAGGACCCATTTAGGAGCAAATGATAAAGCATACAAGTGTGTTTACCAAGAGCCAGACGAGGATGGGCTTGTGGGGGTGTCCTTATCAAGGGCACTTTTGCAGGTGGCTGGTTTCGCCTTAAGGACAAACATGACAAGTTTAGGACCTCTTGTGCTGCCTTACTCCGAGCAGATTCACTATGCGTGGTGGGAGATTTTCCGGAGGATTTGGGGCAAAGAAAACCATAAGGAAACATATGTACCAAATTTTAAAAAGTCTTTTGAGCATTTTTGCATACATGCAGGGGGCAAGGGAGTGATAGATGCCATAGAGGAGAATCTGAAGCTGGAGAAGGAAGATGGGGAGGCATCAAGGATGGCATTGTACAGATTTGGGAATACCTCATCTTCTTCTCTTTGGTATGAGCTGTGCTATTTGGAGGCAAAGGGAAAAGTGAAGAAAGGAGATAGGGTTTGGCAAATTGCATTTGGGAGTGGGTTCAAGTGTAATAGTGCAGTGTGGAAATGCATTTCTGAGATTGATTTAAGTGTGAGAAATGCTTGGTCTGATATGATACATTTGTATCCAATAGAGATACCTGAGTTTGACTACTAAAACAATTGTTTGATGCAAATGAAAGAAGCATTTCTAGGTATGCAGCTAAGAATAATTGTGAATCACTTGTTTTCTCCAAATTGTCATATATGTAAGTAGATACCAAACACAATATAATTTTACCTTATGATTGGTTACTTTTTATGATATTCCAAAAATGTCTTACTCTTGACGTTGATTACCTCAAACATATTCATAATATATTTTAATCCTAAAAAACACCAAAAAGTTTTCTTCCATTTTGTTATGCTCTCTAATCTCACTGATTTTAGGTTGCCCAATGAGACAACCGAGTCTTGTGTTGTTTTTATTTTTTCAATAATTAAGAAATGGCTTCGTTTATAATTGGTTATTGTAACTGGATTATATGTCTCCTAGACTCTAACTATACATTCTTTTACTTTTGGAACCCTCTTATTAACAAGATTTTCAAACAAGAGATTCAATGCTCTTTCCCAATGTTTTAAAAATAAAATTGATTATTAAACTGATCAAAACATTAATTTATGGTGTAATTAAACTGTAATTGAATTAGTATTAATATTATATATTAATTTTATATTAAAATTAAATATAATAAATAACTGTTTTACATAATTTTATTATGTAAAAATAAAATAAATATAAAATATTTTTTATATTTTTAAAACAAATCAATAAAAGACTACTTACTAATTTTTTAAAAAAATTTAAAAATGTGTTATAATGTATAAACATTTAATTTTTTTTTGTTATTTCTCTTTTTGTTTTTTCTTTATTTTTTTTGTTATAGATATTTAAAAAATTAAAAAAAACTAAATTTTTTAGATTGACGTGTTGGTCAATTTTTGTAAAATTAGTTTTAAGGGTTCATCAAACTGAAGTCATTGTTAGTTTACCAATTTTTTAATTAAATTAATCGGTTCAATTTGATTATTACAACAATCTCTTTCCAACAAATATTGTTTTTTGGGTTTGCATATGAGTACAACAACGACACTTATAAACTAGTTTGATTTTTTAAATAAGGGATAAATGAAATTGGTGCCAACACTAATAAACAAATAATTTCTATTATTAATCATCCTCCATATAAAAGACCGGTGTTTGAAATTGCATTGAACTGTGTAACCTTCTTCAATCATTTTCATAGAATTTAATGAGATGCTATGTATTTGTCGTAATAAATTGTATTTCGATGAGCTCTATATATTATATGAGTGATGAAATATTTTTGGCAGTTTTGAGTTTCTTTTCTAAATATCAGATTAAGAAGTTTTAAAATGTAAGTACTAGTTAACATAATTGGCTTGAAAATTTGGTGAGAATTTTAGGTGTTGAGACTAAGGTATTTTAATTCTCCACTAAATTTGTTGTTCATCTAAAAATGACACCAAAAAATTTATCTTTTAGTAAAGTTACCTAATTTACTTTGAATATGCTTTGACAACGAAGTGTAACAGACATAATGAAGATTCTTCACCAAGACATAGAAAGAAAACAAAATTTGATGTCATATTCTAATTTTGACTTGTTATTAAACAATTGTATTGGAGGAGTGGAAGTAGATTATACAAGAAATAAAAGTAGTGGGTGTTCACTAGTTCAAAGAAAAAAGGACTTCATCCACATTGAAAAAAATTGGAAGAAGAAACGTGTGCTTAGGACTTGAATCTCACACAGGAGTTTTCAATGTTGAAGAGCATAAGAATATTATTAATTATCATAAGTACATTATTAATTATGTCTATGAATACTAAAGAATGGGTAGAAATGAGTGAATTGCATTTAGGAGGGGTTATATAATGATGGAGTGTGGAAATGCATTTCCAGATTGATCCAAGTGTGCCAAATGCTAGGTTTGATATAATACAAAAGAATTGATTGATGCAGGTCCAAGAAGCATTTCTAGGTATTATAGTTAAGAATAGGAAAAAATACACAAAAAACAATTTTTGAACTTTGGATTTCTTGCAAATAGTTCCTTAAACTTTTAAAACTAAAAATTAAATTATTAAATTTTCATATTTTAAGTTTTAACAAATAAATCATTTGTCTAATTTTCTTTTGATTGCGCATTAATTCATTCATGAAAATTGTGACATGAATCTAATGACGCCAACCATTTAAAGATATTTATTCTAATAGTAGAAAGTCTAAAGTGAAAAATAAATTAGTGTAATTGTTAGAAAAAAGATTTAAACATAAGGGCATATTTGTTAAAATATAAAAGTTTAGGAAGTTAATTGCTAGTTTCAAAAGTTTAGGGGATTATTTGTTAATGACCCAAAAGTTAAGGGCTATTTTTGTAATTTCCCTTAAGAATAATTGCAAATTAGTTTTGTTTGTCTTCTTTTAATTGCCATATATATTTTACTCTATCTAATATTCTAATAATATTTTTTGACATTGTCTTCAAAATTTTAGAGCAATTGCTAAAATTTTTGTCATATTGTTAGCTTATGAACACATTTATATCCATCCCATGAGTCCCTTCAATGTGGTCCAACAATTCATTATTAAAACTAAAATGTTAAAAAATTGATTTTATTAAAAAGTATATGTTACATTGCTATTCAAATATCTTGGCAAAGAAAGAGTCCTTGGAAAAATTATAAAAGTGTAAATTGAGAAAGACCCTTTTTTTTACTTCACTAATTTCAGCATTTAAATTTTCATTGAATCATTTTTGTTTTTTTAACATAATAACATTTTTATTTTAATATTTATAAATAATCTTTTATCTTTTATATTGTAAAAATTATAATTGCAAATGTGTTTAATTCAATGTATGAACATTGAATTATGAAAAACAAATATTAATTAGATTTATTACAAAAGACATTACCGTCCGCATTAATTAATTTTTAAATTTAAATTTTTAATAAATTTTAATTATAATATAATAAATATTAAATATATAATAATATTATCTTAATTTATTAATAAAAATTATAATTCAATTTTTATAAATAAAAATAAACAAAAACATTAGTTTTATATATCATAATTTTTCCATGATAAGTAAAATTTATAACAAACCTCAATTCGTAAAATCCCACCACATTTAGTAAGAACATTTCTCACCAAGAAGCCACAACAATAATAGAAACTTTTTATTTCCTAAACACAATATAGGAAAGTTTAGAGAAACAAAAAGAAAAAAAAAATCTAAGCTTCAATTATTATTATGGTACAAGAAGAAATGTAAAGCAGAGAACTATGAAAAAATATAAATTTTAATAAAATGATAAACTGTAAAAAAAGTAAAAAATAAAAATAAACATAAATTAAAAACTTATCATATATAAATTAAAACTTATTTATATATTTTTTTTTAATCTCTCCATCAAAATTTGCATAGAATCTATACTCGAAGCAGAGTGGTATACTATACTCTAGATTATAGAATATATAATTAGTTTCGTATTCCTTTCATGCCTTGGACGTCACTCCCAAAAGTCTTGGTCAAGTCAATCTTGCTCTCTCTATCTCTCTCTCTATGAGTGCTTACAAATTACAATGCTGATCTCTAAACTGTGACTGTGAAAACTGTTGCGAGACGCGTCGCCGAGAAGAAGAAGAAGAAGGATTGTTGCATGGAGCTGTTAAGGTCGTTGAAGAAGGAGCAGATTCTGGAGCTTCTTTCTGATGTCTTCTGCACTCACTGCGAGGATCATCTTCTAGCTCGAATCACTAGTCTTCGTAAAAGTACCAAAATTTCTTATCTTTCTTTCCTTTTCTGATATATTCTTCATTTGTTTAAGATTCACGAGTATGGAATTTGCGTTTGTGTATTTTTTTTTAAAAAAAATTGGAATTTCTCTGTCATTCCTCTCCTTTTATCAGTGATGGACTCTTTCGTTCGTGCTTACCCAGAATCAGTTTCTGTAATTTTTATTTTGTATTAATCTTATCAGTGTACTTTAATCCTATTTTTTTTTTCTATGTATCTTCTCTGTATTAAATCTTGTTTATATTTTCTATTTTAAATATCCCAGGCAAATACATGGTTAGCTCAGTTATCCTTTCTCTCTCTTTTTTTCTTTGTTGAGGTTTTCCAATCTGGACATCTGCTCTTTAATTAATTCTTCTTCTTTTTTTCTAATTTTTTCCTGTTGTTTCTGCCATTAATCTCAGTAATATACTTAATTTTAGTATTTTCCATGTATCAAATTTTTGTCACTGTTTTCCTCCTTAACTAAATGTTATACAGTTTAAAATAATCCCAGGAAGATTTAGTAATTTACCTGTTTATGATTGTTCAGCTATCTCTCTATCTTTTTTTTTTAAAAAAATATTGTGAGTAAATATCTGACCTGAGTTGTTAAATTAATTCAGCCTTGGCAACACCAACCACATTCATAGTTATATATCCCAGTTTTTCTTTATTCTATGTAATTGTTATTCTTTTGATCATAAATTTAGTGCTTCTATTTTAATGCAGGAAAGGAGTATGAAACATCTTATCTCTATAATGACATTGAATTTTCCAGAGATAGATTTGACATGCGAAGGAATGGTCATGCTTCAGAATTTTACACTAGAAGGCATGGAAAACAAGAGGAAAGTCCAAGGGACTATTTCCAAAGGCTTGAATATACTTTGACGACGAAGCGTTACAGACATAGTGAAAATTCTCTGCCAAGATTTAGAAACAAAAAGATTTTGATGCCATATTCTGATTTTGACTTGTTATTAAATGATGGTATTGGTGGAGAATCACCATCTCGAAGTAGATTACCCAAGGAACAGAAGGAGCGTATTAGGTGTTCACTAGTTCAAAGAAAGAAAGACTTCATCTACTTTGAAAAAATTGAAGGGAGAAACATAAATGTGCTCCAAGGGCTTGAACTTCACACAGGAGTCTTCAATGTTGAGGAGCAGAACAACATTGTTGATTATGTTTATCAATTGCAAAGGATGGGCAGAAATGGACAACTTAGAGGTATATGTGGAGGATTTTTCTCTTCTTATTCCCTTTAATGCTTCAATTTAGTGATTCCAATCCAGCTTTTAATTTATTTATAAGCGGTAAATGATACAGATATGTATTTTTTTGTTTAGGTATTTCCAATGCCATTGCATGTTTGTTCAAGCCAATGGTTGCTTTGATGCCCTTGAAAATAAGCATTTGTAGGATCAGACCATGCTATAATAGTTTATGATAACTGAAATATGAAATTTGAATTTATACACTATAGTCCATATACTTGGTATGCTTCATTACATGCAGTAAGCCATTTTTCCCTTCATAAAACAGAGACTAACTATGAAAACATTAGCACAGAGAATGAGTGCGGATGGTTAACAAACGAACACCTATCCCATAATATTGATATAGTGTTGAGTTGGTATGTATGACAAAAACAAGTTTTTTTTTTTTTTCTATACTTTGTTTTAAAAACAGCATTGTATTAAAATCATTCTAGTGAAGATGGTAATCAGTGTCATTTTACTTACTTAAAAGTATACTCTCCACCCGCCAAAAAAAGAAAGTAGACTCTAATCAGTAGCTCTGCTAAGCGTTAGCAAATAAGCACCTCTATGCCGCCAATGAAAAAGAAAGGTTTGAATATTGCTTGTGATGATATGGTTTTTCTGTTTTATCATGTTTTTAGCATCTCTATGCCGCCAATGAAAAAGAAAGGTTTGAATATTGCTTGTGATGATATGGTTTTTCTGTTTTATCATGTTTTTAGCATATGTCTAGTTTGAGAAAATTTGTATGCTCACACCTATGTTATTTAATTTTTCATTTGCAGGACGCACATACTCAGAACCTAGAAAGTGGATGCGGGGTAAAGGGCGTGTAACAATACAATTTGGCTGCTGCTACAATTATGCAACAGTATGTTGTAATTTGCTTTAAGAGTTCTTTAGGTGTATGCTATGAAGTTCTTCGATAAAAACAAAATATAGATATCATACTTCTATTAGAAATTTTGATAGCAAACATTTGAAATTGAATTCTTGAAATGTTTTTGATGTCTAAATCATTAAAATCTCATGCAGGACAAATATGGCAACCCTCCTGGCATTATGAGAGATGAAGAGGTCGATCTGCTACCACCATTATTCAAGCAAATAATCAAGAGAATGGTTAAGTGGCATTTACTGCCTCCAACATGCATCCCTGATAGTTGCATTGTGAACATATATGATGAAGGGGATTGCATTCCTCCTCATATTGATCATCATGATTTTGTTCGACCCTTTGCGACAGTTTCACTTCTGTCCGAGTGTGATATAGTTTTTGGTTCAAATTTGAAGGTTATTGGTCCCGGAGAATTCTTAGGACCTGTTCCTATCACTTTGCCTGTGGGGTAATCTTCATTTCCTTTCTTCTTGAGAAATTCTTAGATAATTAGTTATCTAATATTTCTATTTCTGGTTCTTGATTGGTTTGGTCTATTTAATAATTTCTCTTCCTTATTCTTTCTTTCCATGAAATCTTCCACTAAATGTTATCAGTGTCAAGTTTCAAATATGCTAACTAGACTTGCATCATGTTAGTTACAACCTTCATTTTCCTATTGTCATAAGTATATGTGTTTATCATGTCTATTTCCTATTATTGTTTGTCATCATTCTAATGATCATTTTGATAATGCAGTTCTGTGTTCATTTTGAATGGCAATGGAGCTGACGTTGCGAAACATTGTATTCCATCTGTCCCAACCAAAAGGTACTTTGAAATTTGAATTTCTAAAATATGGATAAACTAAGTCAATTGCACTTTTCAGTGGAGCTCACTGTTAGAATGCATATGCATACCTAATATCTTTGCAATCGACTTGGTTGACCTACCTTTTGTAAACTATTTCTACCGAAGAATTTTTCGATATATGCTTGAAATTAATTTTGTTGTATTTATTGTATTATTTTCTGATATATATTGGATTTTCTTACAGGATTTCAATCACCTTTAGAAAGATGGATGACAGCAAATTACCATTCAAATTCTCAACTGATCCTGAGCTGGTGGGAATCAAGCCTCTTACCTATTCACCTCCCAACAAAACAGAGATTGAGCATGACAACATTAAGAACTCAGAAATTCGACAACAGAAACGACAGAGTTTTTGAATCAGATGCAGTTTGGAAGACAACAAAGTACTTGTTCTATGTGGAAGAATAATTCTGACAGCTTGACCAAATTGAAGGAAGGTCATCAAATTTATTGTTCTTAATAGGGCATAAAGAATTTCTGGAGTTTTTAAAGCATGTCAGATTTTAGAGATTGTAGGTGTTTGATACCAATGCATTTCTGATCCATGCTCTTATTTTTCTCCAAAATAAAGGAAGGGAAGCATAAATACTGTATGTTTTACATGAGTTTTAGTTTGCATCTATATTAATTTGTAAAAGATTATAATTTAGTGGTTTTGTAAATAAATAGGTACTCTCTGAAACATAGGTATCCATAGTATCAAGTCCTGTTAACTCCCTTCTTAATATATCACTCTGTAAAGTTTGTTGTCTCCTTTAGTCTTTGGTATGTTTATTTAAGTATTCAAGAGTCTTCCCTTATCTCTTATTTATAAAATAAAATAACATAAAATTTATATAGTTATTTTAAATTGTAAGTTTATTAATTGAAAAAAATAAATAAATAGTGAATTGATACTCTAAGGGATGTTTATTATTTATGAAATTTATATATTATTCATTCCCTGATAAATGGAAGAATAAAGAAATCACATAAATAAATTTCAAAGATTATCTTTAACCCTAGAGTGGATAATTCTATGCAGTGTACAATATCATACTAACGTAGAGTTAAGGTGATGTTTGGCGATCTTCACAAGTGGTATCAGAGCTTGGTTCAGACTACGAGGATCGAGTTGAGTGGAAAGCCTCCCCGGTATGAAGACCACGAGCTATGTGGTCCTTGGTTGGAAGGAAGAATTGTTGGGGTATCAACCCAAGTCTCACATCAGAAATATACAAGATATTGATCTTGTATATAAGTGTTCACTTAATTCTATTAGATATGAGGCTTTTTTGGAGAGAGCCCAAAAATAAATCCGTGAAAACTTAGTACAAAGTAGATAATATCATATTAATGTAGAGTTAAAGTGATGTTTGACGATCCTTACATGCATCTCATTGAGTAGTTGAAGGAGCTCAAGAAGAAACTCTGAACATCAATGTCACAATTGCAAAGTAAGAGTGAATCTAACTGTTCAGTCCCTTCTACTGCCATTTAGATATCGAATTCCAATTACATTCTAATCTAATAAGGAAAATCAAATTTTCTAATTTCTTTGACATCATAAAAAAATTATTTTCTTATTGTTTAATAAACTCGGTTGGTTTTTTATTGTTAGTTAATTCCCGGTTCAATATTGATCAACAAAGTAAAATTAATAATTCAACTGAAAAAATAGGGGATCTCAATACAAAGAAATCAGTATGGACAAGATATTTTTGACCTGAAATTCCTTTGAATTAAAAAATGATTGTGCATATAACTTAGCCTAGAGTGACCTAAAATAAGAATCCAAGTTCATGATTTACCTTAATTTTCCTGCCAAACAAACATAAAGTGGAAGATAGTTGTTTATTATTTATCTCGACAATATTTATTTTGAAAACTAGAGTTGTATGACCAATTTTTTTTTCCTTCATAATAAGAGCTTTCAGTGGTAACCGAAGCTAAAATTTGCGTAAAAGAAGAGATTAAAAATTAGATCTTTTAAGATTTTTATGCACTTATAAAAAAATTACTTTAATTTTAATATTAGGTTAGAGCATTTCACTCTCACAGAAAAAGACTGCTTTAAATTTCAACCACTCGTATTGGCTTTCAAACCAACGAGAACATGCCTTCTGATAAGGACAAGGAAAATGCTGTAAAATGGATTTTTTTTTTTTTTCATTGATAGAAGGTTTCATAAGCTAAAAGGTGAGAGTATGTGGCTGATTTTCAGTTTTTGAAGCTAAAAGAGGTATTTATAGATGATTTATAGTTGAAAAGATGTATTTATAGTTTTTCCAAAATATTATTTTCATCTCTAGATACCAATTTGTGAAAAATAATGTCAATAATTATTTCAATTTAAAAGCTTCAATTATTTTGTTCATGAATAATTTTTTAATAGAATCTTTCAAATATCTCTTTACACAAAAATTATTTAGACTAAAGGGATATACAAATGATTTTAAATCTTTTATATTTATTTTTTCAATAATTTTTTACATTAAGAAAGAAATAAAAATAAAATAAAATAAAATAAAATATTAATAAAAATTTACCATAAATAAATTAAGAATAAATTTTTTATTTCTCTTTTATTATTAAAAACTATATCATTTTTCACTGGAGAGAATTCAGACGCCACACAAAGTATAGACTCGTCATATCTTATATTGAAACATTATTTTATTTAAGAGAAAAAAAAAAAAGAAAAACAATAAGCATCAACCTGTTTTCTAAACGATTTAGTCACAAAAGTTGAGTAGAAGTCACGTCAATTGGACATAATTGTTATGTAAAATTGTTATGTCTGTAAATAATAGCATCATAATATTTAACAAATAAGAGAGGAAATCTTTTCTCTTTTATTCAATATAAAATTTTTTTATATCTTTATATATTACAAATTATTCGACTCAAAAATCAAAATATTTATATTTATGAAAATTTAAAGTATAGAATAAATAAACATATCTTTTATTTAAATAAAGAAAGTGTTTTAGAAAAAGTTCCAAAAGATTTTTTTGTTTTATCATGCCTCAAAATTATCAAATTTCTTCTGTCTCAGTTAATTTTTTGATTGTATGAACTTCTAAGCTATTGTATCATATCTACCCAAAAGTCAAATGGAACCCCGTGAATCATGAACACAAATCTGAAAATTGTATGACAAATGACAATTTTTCAAAAACTATGATCTAATTAATTTGCCACATTTCCAAAGCAGTAAAATAAGAACTAAAAAACAAAAAATGATGCAACTAAAAGCTTCAAAACAAAATTAAAATCTGGTTAAGATCAAAGAAGACATCATTTTCATCTGCTAAAAACACCTATTTCTGAGAAACAAGATAGGAGGGGAAATTATACATATTTTTATCCCTTCACTTAATTCAGTACAGAATGTTCAAGGATTAAGCTTCCTTAAATCCCAAGTCTCTATCAGATCTACAATAAATCAAATGTAATTTTCATACATCATGAACTCATAAATCTGCTAAATTTCAGTTCTTCCCGAATCCTCAGTGTGACAATTTTGCCCAATTCATTCATTTAAATTCCAAAATTAGTTCATTACAGAATGTTTAAAATTAAGCTGCATAAAATCCTAACCCTTTGTATTAGATCTACTCAATCAAATAATCTGCAATTTTTCTCATGAAGTTGAGTATGAAAATCTTGGTGCCCAAAACATCCTTAACTATAATACCAAAGAAAAAGCTAAAAGATCAGTAATTTATTATGGTTTTAACATAAAATTAATTTCAATACATTCCCCAAGAAATTAAAAATTGCTGCTGCTAAGAAGGATGAACCTTGCCAGAAGAAAGTCCTTTCCAAGCAGATTTCATGGAAGCAGTAGCAGAGTTCACAGCAGCTTCAATATACCTCTTGGAAGCCATAGAAGCAGCTTTCTCCATCAACCTTCCCATCTTCCTAGCACTCTCAGCAGTTTCAACTAGGCTCTCAAGTTCTTCTTTTTCCATCCTCTCAAGCTCCTTCTCAAAGTTTCTGAACTCATCCATGGCAGATTCCATCACAGAATCAAGGTACTCCTCTGCTGTGTCCATGGCTTCCTCTGCTTCTTCCACCTCTTTCTCCTGCTCAAGCTCCATGGCTGCCCATGCCTTGTAGGACTCTATCTCGAAGAGCTTCATGAGGTCTTCTATGGTGGAGGGATCAAAGTTTTTGTCTTGAAGGGCTTGATCTGAGAGGAAGGTGAATTGGGAGAGAAGGGCTTCCATTTTTTTTTTCCTTTCCTTCCTGTGTGTGAGAGAAATGAGAATTGAAGAAGCAGATCTAAATGGGTTTAGTGGGTGAAACAGTGGGTAGGAGATTTCTTATAAAGGATGGTTTTTTTGACGTTTTATGAAGTTAAGGAAAAAGGTGGAAATGTTTTTATATAAGTAGCCATTTATTTTATTTGAGTATCATTAGTGTTGAACGATTTTTCTATTAATATTTTTTAAAATATATATTGGATAAAATCTTCTATGAAATGGATTTTTTTAAAAATTTTAGTTTAGTTTTTTTAAAAAATAAAAACTAAAAAATTTAGATAATAGTTTTTTTTAAAAAAAAATCCTTTCTGGAAATGCAGCACTAGAAATATTTTTAAAATGACCATATATCAAACATACTCCTTTTTTTCTTTATTTTTTTGGTTTTATTATTACTATTATTAAGATTAATTGAGTGCTGTAAAAAGGGGTTGGAATAAAAATAGTAATTGAACCGTTGGAGTTTCTTTTTCTCTGGTTTAGACAAATGTAAAAATAAAAATTTAAAAATAAAAATAAATAACTTTTTTTTTCTTTCTTATAAGATAAGGTTTGGGAGATGGCTTTTCCTTATCTAAATCATAGTTGGGGAATCTCAATCATAGTAAGGAGAGTGGGGCCAATGCTTTGAAATTTTGGCATTCACTACCACAAAGCACAAGCATGAGTGAATTAATTTGTGTGCTTTCTTGAATCTCATGGTAAAAATACTTACCTTTTCATGCTCCTGAAAATTCATATAGGTTTTGGAAAATATATACATAATAAATAAATAAATATATATATATATTTATATGGTGAGCTATCTATGACAGCTCAACACCAAAATTGCATCTTTGAATAAAAAGGTTGAGCAAAACAAGTGGATCACTAACCGTTGTGTCTAAGCAAATGGACAAGTTCTGCCTTAGTACCATCAATTACATTGTCCATGAATAGAGAAGAGGTGTCAATTTTTTTCTGTCTAAAAGGCATATTATTGAGTATATATCTATAATATATTATATAATTTTGATCATTTTGTTTCTTTGGTTTCTCAAATCATGTAATAGATAGAGATAAAAGATATAAGAGAGTAGTAAGTTATTTAATTTCTTATTTATTTATTATTGTTTAATATATTTAAAATTAAATTTTGAAAAGATTGATATGCACTAATAAGCCCTCTAATTTTAGATATAAGGGAAAATTATAGTTACTTGTGTCTCTCCTCTTCAAGTTTCCAAAACTTACATTGGCATTTGGCACCATCTTCTAATATTAATTTAAATGAAAGTATTTTTTTCTATTAACTTAGCTTGTAAGTTGTAACTGTGCACATTTTCACTTAGAAAGCTTACAAATGCAAATAAATCATTAAAAAATCAAGTTAATGTTTATGAAAATTAAAATGAGAGAGGTTAGTGAAGTTTTTCTTGAGAAAAAAATTAGAGAAGGGTGAGTATAAGTTTTATGAACTTTAAAGAAAGTTTTAGTATAAAATGAAATTAGAAAAAGGAGTGATAGTATATCTTTTAAAAATCTCAGAAAGGAGTTAACAAGTTATAAAGATGTCAAAGAGTTCTTGATAAGTGATTCTCAGGTAGGTACAAGATGAATTAAGACTGAACAGTATTGGGATTTATCCCTCTGATAAACATTAGAATGAAGGGCAGGGCTTGGTAACTTATGATGCTGCAAACTTTAATAAATTTATGTGAGTTTGAAAGATGCTACAAACTCATTTTTTGAAAGATGCAGAACATTTAAATTTTCATGGAGTTTCATTTTAGTGAAACAGAAAATTTTCCACTAATATGATATTACCACAAATTCAAGATTTTGGACCAAATTCAACTTGTTGATCCAGATTGCCCCAGGAATGAGGGATATTTGGCAAATGAGAAGATAATAAGAAAGATCTAGAAAACCACACCATCTTTGTAGGCCAAAAAGACAAAATTATAACATTCAAAGTGTTCTTGTATCTGAATTTATTTATACTTATAGAGACAAGCATGCATCACAAAAACAAGGTAGAATAAATCCATACATCTGGTAGGAAAATTCTTTCAAGATGTAATGATTAATGAAAACCAAAGAGCCTCAAAACACTCAAAATAAGTAATAAACCTGTAAAATAAGTTTTTCTTTCATGTATTAGAGAATTTTACTCAGTCTGTAGGCATTGGGTGGATCATAAACATCCTTAACAACTTTCCCTGTACAGGTCATGAATTTAAAATATTTTCTTGATAAAAGACGTTTTACAGATCAAAGTAAGTGAATGAATTTTTTGACACCCAATAAACATATGGCATAGGTCCAGAAAATGAGTTCACGGCCATGAAGGTTGTGAAATATTTTAAAAATTCAGATCAAAAAAAGTACACTAAGATTGAAGTTTGATGACAAATCATTCACGCACCTTCCTAGAGAATTGCAGCAAAGATTTATATATTCAATCCATGAGATGTGTTTATAGAACTCCATGCATGAAACGTCCACTAAGTAGAAAAAATAGGAATGCTTCAATGATATTGATATTCATTTCAATCTAAACAAAAAGAAATCAGATGGTTTCTTTATTATTACATTAAGCTGATGTTCTTCAGTGAGAACAGAAGTTGATTACACAAATCAAAGACAAAATTTATCAAGAGATCCAAAGTGCTGTTGTATCAGAATTTATTTATACTTATAGAGAAAAGCATGCATCACAAGTATAAAGTAGAATAAAACATCACAAGTATTATGTTTTTGATATTGAAAATAATTTATAAATCAAGTATTGAAAGTTAATGTTGATTGGGCCATTAAATTCTTGAAAGCAAAACAATATTGTAGTTGAGCCCAAGTATTTTAAAGAGTATGGCCCAAATGTATTTACTCTATCCAAAAGTCCAATGCTCTTTTTCCTAAAATTTTTTGTTCAGCCCAATATAATTTTCCAGCTCAAAAACTTGATGATTACAACTTCTTCATGGAAAGACAAAGTCTCCCACCGCCTCAAAACATTTGAATTACATTGCATATTATTAGCAAAAAGAAGGGAATGTTAGGTGCCCAATACAAGTGCAGAATTCACCAAAAAGGAAATCTAAAGTCTTAGTCTCTTGCTACGTGTTTTCATATCTCAAGAAAGAAAACTTAGAATCAATGCTGAAGTGATTTCACTCCTCCCAAGATAAAAAAGACATAAAAAGCTTCATATTTTAAGGGTCCAACAAACAGAAGTTTTCAACTTACCATCCACCTAAATTTGTATAAGTGGTTAATCTTCTGCAATGATAACTAGTTTACTGAAACACTCTCAATTGTCTCAAGATTGTCAAGATGAGCGTCCAATATTTATTGTCTTGGCAAAATGTCTCAACCAACATTTTTCAGCATTAATTGCTTATTCCAATGGGCAGAAAGAAGGCAAGTTAAATACTGGTGTATACTTCATTCAACGGTAAAGTAGTTGGACATATTGAAGATTTAGAGAAGAACACTTCTCATCCTTTTGAATTTTATTCATCAATGATTTATTGTTTATTTGTTCTTTGTGAGTTAGATGCTTGTTAAACTTTTATTGTGTCTTCAATTCTTTCTATCTCTTGGTCTTTCAATTCAATGAGACATCATTCACACATCCTTTGAGATTATTGTGGGCAAGAAACATAGATTCGACCTTTGGAGAGAGATGCCAAAACCAATCTGGTACAAAACAAGAGATATTATTGTAAGATATATCAATATAAAGGAAGTTCTTCTGTGATTTAAGCCAATTTGGAAATCTATGGTCTACTTGAACAGACCTCAAATCTATAGTCTCAAGTTGAAAAAGAGGTATCCAATTTTCACTCACATTTAACCCCAAATGATTTGAAGATAAGTCCAACACTCTCAAGCTTCTAAGATTGTCCAAATGTGAATCCACTATCACACCTTCAAAGTCATTTTCAGAAACAACTAACACCTCCAGACTTGAAGGCTGCAGAAGACTTTCTTCTAACCTCCCACACAAATGATTGCTTGAAAGACGCAATTCTTTTAGGGATGATTGTCATACAAGCTTGTTCTGACTGTGAATTCGACCCAATGTTGATGGTATTGAACCAGTAAGGTTGTTAAATGAGAGATCTAGAATAGCAAGAGATTCCAGATTTTCAAATTTGTTTGGAATTTGACCATATAATTTATTGTGACTGAGATCAAGGTGTTGAAGATGTCCAATTTCAAACAACCAAGAAGGGATGGTACCTTCAAAATCATTAAAGGATAGATCAAGGATTTGGAGAGAAGTAATATTGACATAAGGCAGATGAGAAGGAAGATTAGGAAGTTGGCAATTAGATAAACGCAACCCCACTAAAAGTGGCAGTGCATTAATTACATCAACCCAATTCTCTGCATTGCTAATCTGAACCATGCTCAAATCAAGGTCCTTCAAGGAACAAAGACCATAGAGCCAATCAAGTTTATTGACTGTCAAAGGAAAACTATGGTAAGCATTGTCACTTAAATCAAGAGACTGCAAGTGTGAGAGATTTCCAAGGTGATAAGGAAGGATTCCCGATAAGTTAAGATATTCTAAATTGTGCAGAGAACCAAGAAACTGAGGTGCTTGAGTTTGCATGAAGTTATTTCCACTTAAACCCAAAGAACTTAAACATGGCAAATCTAGCGAAGATGAATTTAAACCACCAATCAATCTATCTGAAGAATTAGTACTTGGGAGATTAAGAGAAATAACACGACCTGTGGTTGTGTTGCATCCAACGCCTTTCCATTTGCAGCAATCTGTTGCTGAATCCCAAGAGGATAATGGGTTCGAACTCGAAGGGATGTTGATGAAGCCTTGCTTGAACTTAACAAGTGCTTCTTCCTCACTCTTTATGCACTGCACATTCAAATCCCCTTCACCTAATGAATATTCAATACTTATTAGGAAGCGTAAAATTTGAAGAAGATTTTGCAGAATGCAAGAATTACAATACACAATGGGAGATATTTATAGTAGTTCCAAGCTCCTTGCCTTGAGTTATACGCAGAGGATGCATTTTCAAGAGCAGAATTAGATAATTAGTTCATCATTGGTCTCTCAATCAATTCAGTCACTAGTGTATAGTGAGTGAGTAGTGACTACAATATAAACATAAGTATCACTATAATTAGAAGACTCTTGACTTGTACAAGCATAATACAGAATCAATATAGTTGATTTCCAAGATGCCAAGGCAGAATTTTCTTTACATTTGCAATTTCCAATTAGAATTTCTGTATCTTCACCTAAATACTATTTATACCTTCAATGTTGACTTGGAAAGTTACGTGGTGCACACTTTTAATTACATTAAACTCTTGTTTGTTGCTGAACCAAAAGCCTTGTTTTATGATAACTTAATTTATTTAATTTGTTAGATTCATAAATAAAATATATACAATTAGAAAAATATTAATTAATTATGTTAATATGACTAATTATAATTTTAATATAAATTAGGTTTTGAAATATAAAAAAAGGAAGACATAGTCTCACATCAATTGAATAAGACAACTTCAAAGAGTATAAAATATGTGAGGATAAGAGACTAAAGGTTTCTTTAAACATTATTTTTTTTTATTTGTTCTTTAGAACTATTTTATAAAATTAGTTTTAAAAATTCATATTAGTATTATTTTAATATATTTATATATATGTTATTAATAAGAAGACTTATTTTCTATAATTTTTTTAAAAAAATTATAATTTAGAATATCTGATATCTATTTGGTTTAAGTTTTTAAAAATTATTTTTTATTTTTAAAAAAAATCTATTTGAATAATTGTTTATGACAAAAAAAATATGTTTTGAGAACAGAAAATACAGGACAATTAAAGATATTCTAAACTCTAATTTTGTAAAGTAAAGAAAACATATAAAACAAATATTTTTATTAATAGCATGTATATAAATACATGAAAATAATATTAGTATGAATTCTCAGAACTAATTTGATAAAATAGTTATAAAGAATAAAAGAATAAAACAATATTCAAATAAGCTCATTTTAATTATTCTATATTTTCTATTTTCAAAACATATATTCTATTTTTTTGTTTTCTATCAAAAACAGTTATTAAAACATATTTTTATTTGTTTTTTAATTTTTAAAAACTATAATCAAGTAGGTCTTAAATTTTCTTAGGCATTTTAGTCACATGGCATCGTCGATACTTAAATTCATACTCAATATTAATAATATTATAGAAAATGACTAAATATAAGTTTAATATAAATTAAGTGTTGAGACATAAAAAAAATGAACACATATGAAATAGTCTTGCATTAATTGAATAAGACAAGTCTAAAGAATATATAATATATGAAGATACTAAGTCAAATTATTTTAGATATTTTAGTCATAAGACATCTTTCATACTCAAAAATTTTATTCAAAATCAATAATATGATAGACCATCACTCTACTGTGAAAATTTGAATTGAATTTGTTTAAACTCTGACATTATGGATACATTGAGTTGAAAAAAAAAAGAAAAAAGAATCCTATTATCAATAATTGATTCCCAAGCATAAAACCAAAAAAATGATTCCCAGAGATCCAACGAAGAATTTTCCATACAATTGTTATTTGCAGTGGTAGGCACGCCAGTAAAGTCAGTGTTAATTTCAGGTTAGAATTTCTGTTCAAGTAAATGTCATTGTAGATTGTATATATATGTTACTTGGAAAGGCATGAAGTCCACACTTTAAGTTACTCTAAAGTTTAAACTCTTTTTTTTTTTGTACTGAATGAGAAATGTCATTGTATGATAGATTAATTGATTTAATTAGTTGGATTCATATATAAAATATATGACAATTAGAAAAGAAATTAATTAATGAATTATATTAATAATGTAGGGATATCAATATTAATAACAATTATATTTATAAGTAAATAGTACAAGCATAATGCACAATCAATAATTGATTTCCAAACTCCAACGAAGAATTTTCCAAAACAACTATTATTTGCAATGTTAGCCGCGCCAGTAAACGCAGCGTCAATTTTAAGTTAGAATTTATTTGATTTTGTATCACTTGTATTTTTATTTTTATAATTTTTTACAGTCAGAAAAAAATAAAAATAAAATATCTATACTAATAAAATTTGTTTTAAGTAAATTATGGACTAAATTTTTTTTATTTTTATCTATTTTTATTATAAAAATATATATCTTGCATATAATCTAAACCCAATTAGTTATTTTATATTCTAGTATGGGTTGTAATAGGTAGTGATAAATTGGCCTGTGGTCTTCAAATGATTCCTTTACATAGAACAAGTTTGTGCTCACAAAGGTTATGATTAAGAAGAGTTTAATATAGTTTTTTAAATAAAAAAGATAAAACAAAATTCACTCTTAATCTATTTAATATAAGTCCTTTATTTATTTTAATTTCAGTCTCTCTTATTGCAAAAATCTAATATCATGATTATCCAAGTATGTAATTTATTTTTCTTATTTTAAAATTTTTATGCTATGAAATACTTTAAAAAATCTTTTTCTATACGTAAATATGCATCAAAAGATTGGAATTGAATGTCCAGAGGCTCTAAATTTTCAAATATCTCTAACATAGTTTAAATTCAAATTTTTAAAATTATACATTTCATAAAATGCGTTAAGTGTATTACTTTTACAAATTAATTCATTAATGAGTTAATATATAAAAATAAATCATTATCTTACACATTAACTCATTAATAAATTAATGTATAAAAATAAATCACTATTTTATATATTAACTCATTTACAAATTAATATATAAAAAAGACAAAAACATATCATTATTTTATATATTAAACACTAAATTCACTTATAAATTAATATGTAAAATAGTGCAATTCACACGTTTCATAGAGTGCCCACTTGACAGAATCTGCTCAGTTCATTATGACTGAGATTAAGATATTGAAGATATCTAATTTCGAACAACCATTTGGGTACCAATGAGGAGTAGGTAGAGATGATCTAATTTACCATACTCTTCAATATTAAAAATGGTGCCAATTTCTTTTTCATCTATTTTAGTTTCAGGTTTTTTTTTTTCTTTTTGTATTTATCTGTTTGGACTTTACAAAGAATGTCAATTTTATGTATTTTTATATTAGTTTAAAAATTTTCGATATAAAAAAAGAAAAAAGAAAAAGATGGTGCCTTATGGGTTAAAGTCATTCATTAATTTCTGTTACTTTAATTCAAATAAAAGTTATACCTACCACTTCTAAATTAAATGCTTATTTCCTTCTGATTGCATTTAGAAGATTCCTCATTATCACAAAAGGCTTATGCCCTTTTGTTCTTATCTCTAACTTAGTGGACAAAAGAATTTAACCAAAGCTCCAACAAATGAAGCTCTTGCTATTTATTATAAAGAATATTTTTGAATCGTACTTTTTAATTATATTTAGTATGTCATAATAAAATTATCTTTAATAAAAAATATTTATAAAAATAAAAAAATACATTATATGAGAGATCTAAGATGGCAAATAAATTAATATAGTTAAAAAATAGATAAAATTACTTATCTACTAAAATGTGAAATTTTAACTTAAAATATTTTATTAACTACTTAAAAGTTCTACATATTGAAGGCTTGGTCAAGTCTCACTTCTTCTAGTGTTCTATTATTACTACTCGACATAATTCAAAAAAAAAGTAATTTTTTATTATATTATTTGATTTGAAATAAGAATTTACTTTTTTATGATATGTTTGAATTGAAGTAAACAACGAGATAAAAAATAAATAAATTTAAATTAAAAAATATCAAATAAAAATTTTTACTTTTTATTTTTATGTTATCTCTTACAAACAACCCTAAAAGTTTTTCTTTTTTCTGACATTGTTCGTTTTTTAGCCTTTCTTCCTTCTCTTTAAGAGCTGCACGTGGTGGACCAAACTCATGTAATGGCATTTATATCCCTCTCTAATTCTTTATTGAAAATAATATGGAAACTATAAATTGATTAATTATTATAACTTAATAATTAAGTTAATAAATCTCCTAGTTACAATCATGGCTGGTCAAGCTGTAAACTTTAAAAATTTATCATAAAACACAATATTAAATTTAAAAAATTAAATCAACGAAATTGTGTGTAACAAAAAATTACTTTTTTGTAATGTAATAAGTTAAAATTAAAATTTTGTTTAAGAAAAATACTTATATTTAATAAACGAAATTCAGATCTATTGTGTAAAAGACAAAGGAAGGTTCTTGTATATGTGATATTTTAAATTCTTCAAATCAAAAGTATTTTTTATATATACACAATTGAATATACATGCAACTACAAGTTTTTCATATAATTAAAAAATATAAACTACAAGTTACTAGAATATCGGAGAAAAAACAAACTATGACAGGTTGAAGCAGTGGGTGCACGAAACATAGGAAAGGAATAGATAGATAGATAAATAAATATACTTATTTATATATTTCACTTTATAGGATATTTTAGAGTAATTTTCTTACAAAGAAACTTTGCGATTGCTGGTGAGAAAGGTGGAGATTTTAATTAAAAAAATAACATTTATGATAGATTCAATATTTGTACACTAAATCAAGATTCATATTTAAGGAAAAAAAAAATAACAGCATAACAAAACTCTTCTTTGACTTTGATTATTAGTATGATGTGTTTCATTTTGGTTAATGTTCTCATTCTTTCTTGATTAATTAGTTAATTAGTTTGATCGATGTGAATTTTTTGAAGTTTGTTTTTAATATGCGATATAACATATAATTTTAGATATTAATAATTAAGACATTTTAATATTATTATAAGATATTAGATATTTATCATGCACAAAAGTATATTTTTTAACAAATATATTATAAAATAATAATAATTAAATTTTAAAATAATAAATTAAATAAAAAAATTATTTAATCTTTTACTGTTCTCTTTTAACTTTTCACAATTTTTATTTTTTTTATATCACATAATTTATTTTAAATTTTAAATTATATAATATATATTTTGTATAAATACTAACAGAAGATTCCAAGAGCATAGATATCGACAATTTTTTATGTTATTATTATTAATTTTTTATTAAAAATAAAATATATAAAGAAATATTTTAGAAAGATCTAATCATATATAGGTGTTAAGTTTTGTAAAAATAAAAAAAAATTCATATATAATTATTTTATGATTAAAAAAATTAAAATAAATTACACTTCATTTCTTTTTATTTTTGAAACCTACACTCTCTTTTTTTAAATATTAAAAATTTATAATTTTATTTATTTTGACCAAAAATCCTTTAATAGTACTATTAAATTTTTTAAAAAATTATAATTTTTTAAAAATATATTTTAATAATTTATTTTGGATTAAAAATAATTTTTGTATTGATAAAATACATGTTTAATATATAAATAATTAATATAAATAAGAGTATGTATTTTGGTTAAAATAAATAAAATTGTAAATTTCTTTTTATCTCTTAGACAAGTAAAATATAAGATTTTAAAATAAATAAATAAAATATATAATTTAAGTATATCTCAAGCAAGAAAAAAGTAATTTTGTAAAAAAATTATCAACAAAATATATAAAAATTGCAAGTTTGATTCCTTCGAAATATTCCCAAATTATTGATATTCCACGTGTGTGGGGTGCATTAATCAATTTCTTAGCGTCATCGCCACAAAAGCTGCATGCAAAAAGTATACAGTTATAATCGGAATTGGATATGATTGACTGATTAAGGAATCCCAAACACGAAAACAAACTAAACAAATCAACTTATTTTTTAATGATAACTATTAAAATAGAAATATTTTATCATAAGCGAAATGAAAATTGCATTCACTAATTTAACAATGAAGGGAAAATATCTATACATTATTATTTCCATATATTTGTTACACTTATTTTTATTTTTAACTTAACAAAATACAAATTTATATTATTATTATTATTATTTTAAAAGAGATATATCTAGAATCATATCATAAAATGATGCTAAAGATATTTTTGTGATATTGTTTAATGTCACTTGATTTTTATTCTAAAATTATAACGCAAGTTTAGTTGTTAATTACTACTTTATTTAGTAATACTCAACTAAAAGGTTAATTTAATTAACAGACAAGATAAATTTCTATTATAATTAATATTTTTAAGTTTAAAAATAAAAAATAAGAGCATTATTTATTTTTAATACAATAATAAAGACATTTAAATTAATGTTAAATTTAACATGAGATTTTTAATGTAATAATAAAAAATTAAATAATCTTATTGTTTTAAAATAAATACACAGTATGTATATAATATTATATGAAATTTTAAAAATGCAAAATATAATTTTAAAAATAAGAAAAATAATAAGTACAATCTTACTTCACTTTAAAGAAAATTAATATAACTTGCACAAGAAGAAAAAAACAATACATAGCATCGTAAGGAATAAAAAATAATAAAAGTGTAAAAATTAAATAATATCGTTATTATCACCACATTATTATATTAATATTTTTTTTGTCCACGATGATAGTACGGTGGATTCAGGTTTCTTCACTTGATGCTATTGCTACATGTAATGCTCACTCACTCTCTTTCCTTTCTTTTTCACCTTTGCTTCTCCTCAACGTTCGGTAGCCTAATAACTATGGGCATAAATTTTAGAGAGAGAAACACTGTTTGTACTTCGGATTCCACTGAACTTCTAGAGAGAGAAATATAGTACAATGGGTCTCTAGTTGTTAATTCTATACTCTATAGGCATGCCCACCATCAACACTTGTCTCTTCTACACTTGTCGAACCCCTTCTTCGTCTTCTTCTTGATAGAGATTAGAGAGAGATTGTGAAGGTTTTGAGTATTCCAGATGCTTTGCAAATGGGGAAATTTGAACAGCAAAATCTGCACCACCGGCAGAGTCTTGACACTCAGAATCGAGCTTCTTCGGGATTTCTCTGCCGGTCATGTTCGGTGGTTCTGCGAAGAGTAGCTGATGAGTTCAGTTTCAAGTGCATCTTCGTCTTGATTCTGAGTCTGTCGGTTTTGGTTTCTGGGGTCTTCTGGGTGTACCCTAGATACGCAATAAAGTCTTGGTATGATGCAAGTGATGCAATTAAGGAAAGTGGTGAGTTTCCCCTTCTCTTTTCCTCCTTTTCTGATTAGGTTTTTCTTTGTAGTGTTTTGAAGAACTTGGCGTAATTTGATGACTTTGGCAAATGGAGATTTGTAATTTCGCGTTTTGGTTGATTGATTTTGGTTTTCTAATGATTCTAGTGGTTGTCTATGTGGATATTTTCTTTCTTTGTCCCTGATGTACTTAATTGCAGTCCACGATGGTGTTATTTGTTATCTCAGGTTCGAAGTTGGGAAGAAATCTGTTTCTGTTAGGGATCCTGTTGATCGAAATTAGATTTTTGTTTGTGATGTTATGAATTTAGTGCTATTAGATTCTTCTCTCTTTTGAAGCGAGGAATTCTTCTGCTTTTGGGGAGCTTGAAGTCTATTTGTTTTATGATCTGGTTTCTCTGTTATTTTTCGAAACATAAATATATAAATTCAAAATTTTTTCTTTTTAGACTTTGGGCATGAGTTCTTTCAATTTCAGCATGATAGCGCGTGCTAAGAGGACTGGTAAAAATACTTGTCTAGTTGTGATTAATGCTCAGACTGTAGTAACAAATTGTAGTGTTGAAATGTGTTTGAAAATTGCAGGACTGCGTCAATAAATATAACCGTGTGTCTGACTGATTGTGCACTTCTTGTTTATGCTGCTACTACTGTGGATTTGATTTCTGATATTGTGCTGAATGTTATATGTATATATATATAACCAAAGAGCAGTCGTGAAACTTAGTATAGGTCCTTCACTAATATTATCCTTCAAATAAACATGCTGCTAGCTATGCTTATCCGCAATATATATCTACCTGAAATAGCTATATGTGGAAGCTTACATTAACTGTGTAAAGTTAATATATATATATATATATATATATATATATATATATATACACACCACACACACACACACACACATATATATTTGCATAAAGCTTTAAATTATTTGTAATTGATCAGCTTATTGGTTGCACCTTATCACTAGTTAGCGCCACCCAAACTGAGAAGTAGGTCTGACTAAATCTGGGAAGAGAAAATTGTGGACCACTAACTGCCATATGCGGTGTCTATTTTTGGTAGTTGTGATCGACAGATGTAAGTTTGGCCAATTACACATGGAGGTGGGGTGTGACATAAGCGCTCTTGGGTAGAAGAAAAAAGAAAGAGGAGGAAAGGATTGAAAACGAAAGGTTCTCTATAATACTTCTTAGAGAGGATTTAGTTTTCTGAAATTAAGTTTTGAAAGTAAGATAAACTATTACCAAGTTATTCATTCTTTTGTTTTACTTAATAAAGAAAAAGGTATAATTCATGTTTAATGAATTGAGGTTATTTTGAATTTATTGTTTGCAGTTGAAATCATATGTTTAAAATCCATTTGATTTCTGTCTTTGGGGCAAGTTAAGAATAAGATTCAAATTAATGGTTTTTGTTCATGTCACCATGAAAACATAATAAGACTTGTGTGAGATGTGTGAAAGGATAATAGAAATTTCTAGCTGAAAAAAGAAATACTAAATCAATTTAAAAATGAATTGATTTTAAATCTTGGTGTTCTAGAGGGTTTGCCTAATATCAATTTAAAAATGAGTTTATGACATGACATATTTACCTCTGCATGCATATGAAAACTGGCATGCAAGTAGGGGCATAAATAATATAAGGGTAAAAGATTTAACTCGAAAACTTCTTAGGTTTATGGAGGAGGATGAGCCCCAACCACAAATGCTCACCATTGCTCATGATCAGGGGTCCCTAAATATGAATTGACAACTATCCAAGTTAATGGCATTGGGCGGTCCTTCTACCTTTGCAACTAGGGGTAGCTACTGGGTTAGGTATATATGAAAGCCAGGGCTTGTGAGGACTAACTGGATGAGGCTTATTGCTTGTTTGGCATGAATTACTGAGTATGATGTGACACCAATGAATTTAGCCAAATTGGCACTGCAATGGTGAGCTGTCTTGCAATGCCCTTTTTATAAAAACACAAATTTCATTCTTTACAGTAGTTTGAAAGCTTGAATAGCTTTGACCTTTCCCTTTCAAAGGGCCATAAGAGCAATGCTTGACATTTAATAAATCGTAGTATGCAACATGGTTGTTAATAGATAATGATGTAAATCACTTATTAAGTAATTAGTTTGATGAATTTAAATAAGTTGTAGTCTGCTGCTCATTGTGTAAAATAGCTTTAACAGTGCTTGGTCACTCAGGATTGATTTGGATTTACCATACTGTGAGTTCCATATATTCAGTGTTTATATACTAAAACCATTGTTTCCAGTTTCCACTTGCCTAAGATATAAGATCAGGTTGATAAAATTGGAAGCAAATTAGAATTAATTTAATAGTTAATACCTGGAACCATCCATTGATGGGTTTAGCAGTGAGTTACTACCTCCCACATGCGTAAACCCTTCTAAGGTTGCAACTTTGAACCTTGTAATGGTGAATGACTGAAAACAAAGTCCTTTTTTTGTTCGTATCTTTCATACTATGCAATACATATGGTTCATGAAATTATCACTTAAAATCTCATGTCTCACTTTTTTCAAATTATATTTCTCTTTGATTATTCTTTTCTATAAGGATTGGGTATACGTTAAAGCTTATCTAGGGAATATTACTGCCTTTTTGTTTGTTGCTTCATATCTTTTCTTCCTTGGATTTTCAGCTACTGTTCAGGCAGGCTTCAGACTGGAAAAGCCAGTTTCACAGCTAATTCCATACATCGGAAGATTGGAATATGATATATACAGTGAAATAGGTGTCCCAAACACAAAGGTTTCACCTCAAGCTTCTGCTCTTATGTTTTATTCTTGTTTAGGTACAGAATATGAATTATAACTTACAACCTACTTACCCTTAACAGGTGGCTGTTCTATCCATGCACCAAAGTGTTGCACCTAACTTGACAGATGTGACCTTTGGTGTTCTTTCTGATCCATCGAATGTTCCTATAAATTCAGTGTACTTGAGTCTGCTGAGGTCATCGTTAGTTGAACTGTTCCTACAGCAATCCAATCTGACTTTGACAACATCAGTATTTGGGAATGTTTCTATGTTTGAGAGCTTGAAAGTTCCTGGGGGAGTAACTGTAATACCAGTTCAGTTGGGTCCTACTATTCAGAGGCCTGAGGTTCTGTTTAATTTCACTCTGTATAATTCAGTATTTGAAATACTGGAAAATTTTGCTGAGTTTGAGGATGAGCTGAAGTCTGGCTTGCGTCTGAGGTCTGATGAGGTATAGTAGATATTGCAATCTTGGTTTCATAAGTGCCTACAGATTTCTGGTTTCTATGAGATTTGGCATTAAATTTAACCACTAAAAACTATACTTGTCAGATTCTGTTGTACGTTATGTACTGAAATATTCATGGAAGGGGAGGGCAAAACTTTTAATTTTTCAAATTAGAAAGCATAGGCTGCTGAAAATTAGTGCTTACTGCTTAAGAAATATTCATTAAAGCTCAGCCCAGTGCATGAGGCTCCCCATGGGTGGGGTTTGAGGAGAGCCAGATGTACATAGCGTTTTCCCTGCAAGCAGAGAGACTATTTTCATGATTTGAACTTTTGACCTTAAGGTCATATGGCAGCAACCTTACCTTTGCTCTAAGACTCACCCTCCTTGAGAAATATCATTGCTTTACAAATTTTTGTGAAAGACAGGGAATGAGTGATTAGTTTACTGTGGGATACATGGGTGGGGTTCTTTACTCATTATGACCTTGGTGGTAAATGAATTCTAAATTATGAGTCTGAAACATGTCCTCTAATGCCACATTATCTTACAAGAATATTTTGGTTGGATCTGCCCCCTCCCCAAACCCTCATGCTGCAATAAATCATCAGAAGTTGGATTACAGTACATTTGCATACTGCTAAACTAAGCTTCTATAAGCTGTTTGTACTGATATCTGACATCCTGTCTATGTCAGTTCCATTTCTTTGACCCCATTTCCACTTTTCATGCAGAAAGTTTATGTTCAAATAACAAATCAAATTGGCTCAACACTAGATCCCCCAGTGGTAGTGCAGGCTTCAGTCACATCAAACCTTGGGGTCCTCCTACCTCAGAGATATCTAGAATTGGCGAACATAGTCTCAGGTTTTACTGAGAAAAATCTTGGCCTTGGAAACTCACCTTTTGGCAAAGTCAAAGAAGTGAAATTGTCATCTTATTTAAAGAGTATGTTTAAAGGTAATGCACCATCTTCTTCCCCTGCTCCATCCCCAGAGCTAATTGATTCTGCTGAAACTTCAATTTCACGATATCGAGCTCCTTCTTACTCTCCAACATCCCCACCTACTACTGACCAATCCCCGTGTTTTGACTCTGAAGTACCCTCACCTGCACCTTCTGTTGTGACTGAGCATCCACCTGAACCCTGTCCATACAGTGGCTTTTCATATTCTCCAAGGTCATCACCAAAATCTTATACTAGCCCTCCCTTAACATCTCCTGCTGCTGCGCCTACCTCACATTCTGTGAACCCCATGGCTGAGGTATCCCCAGATCAAGCACCTACAACTGAAGAATTCCATGGCTCCAAGCCTGGTCTAGGCAAAGGAAGAGCTGTAAAGTTGGTATCTCGGTCGCTTGTTTCATTCTCTTCATGTAAGTGCACCTTGCCTAATAGATCCCCTCCTTTCATTTTTTATGCATTGTGGGCTTCAGTTGGTATTCATGATAAGATTTACCTAATACTTCCAAGTTCCAACATTTTAGACATCCTCTTAAATATGCTGTTCTAACTCCAATATTTTGCCCAGATTCTGAGCATTACTGCCGAATGATTACCAAGTTTTTTTTTTTTTTGTATGTCATGAGTAATCAGATTATTGTATGTGCACTATGTTTTATATGCATACCTGGGATGTAGAAGTAGAAGACATTTTGGGACTTTTAAAATGGAACTGTCCTTATCAATATACCTAGACTAGGTTTCTTTTGATTCTGATAAACCTTTATCGTAATAACTAGGCAATTATCATCAAGAATCAAGATTAGCTTTGTCACCTGAAAACGTTGAAAATATTAAAACTATCTACATGCTAAATTGATTTTCCCCGTGGTGACTTCTGAAATGAGGTTTAATTGGTGGATTGCAAACATGGATTAAAAAGGATCCAAGAAGCCTATGCTCGAGAGAAAATATTTTTGCATCAAACATGATTTGCTGTAGAGGCCTCTTACATATATATATATTGATTACCTGTGAAGTTGCTATTGATGCTTAGGACTAGTTGCTAATAACTGTTAAAAACATTCTTTTTACTATCAATTCTTTTGTCCACTAGTAAAATCAGCATATTCAAGCTACATGACTGTTTATCTTAAAACCTTTATTTCTCTACTCATACATGAATACATTTTTCTTTTCGGTGCAGCTTCTGCAGGTGGTGATTTTCGTAGGGAAATCTTGCTTTTGGGATTTTCTATGCTTTTGATCTGTAGTCTCCTTTGTCTTTCTCTATGATAACGCGTTTTGAAGCTATGGAGATGTTGCCTAATGAAGGAGCTTCTTGCCAAGCAAGGAGACAATAACCTAATGATGCTTTGAAGCTTTGTCTGGATAGGCAGGCAACCTCCATTTCAAGAACAAGCGGGAAAAAGGGTCAAAGCCAAAAAAGTTGGCAGGCCTCCCATTTAGTTCTACATAAAAAGATTGTTAGGTAGGCTAAGTTTACAAAAAATAAGTAAATTAAGTCAATCATAAAGAGATACATAAACATATAACTATGAAAGTAAAGTATCAAATATGTTTCTATATTTCTTTATGATAAACTTAGTTTACTTAATTTTTTTGTAAATCAAATCTCCCTAATAACTTTTTGTACCTCATGAAGCATAAAATTAGTCCCAAAGGGGAAAACAAACTAACAGCATGACTAATTAAGAGGAAAGTCTGGCCTTTAGATGTAAAAAGAACCATTTCTTGTAACTATTCAAGTGTATTATATACGAAGTGTTTGTGGGTTCTTTGAGCATCTGAGTCTGTAGCATAACTTTTACAGTAATATCCAGAGAAAAATGTTAAGTTGTTCACACTTGTAAATCACTGTGCTTCTCTCCCTTCTTTTTTGATGCTCCTAGAATAAATTTAAAATTTTTGGTTATGTTCCATGGCAGAAACACAGAAAAATATAAAGGTGCATAGAGCAAGCAAGATATGTATATATATATATATATATATATATATATATATATATCACCTTCACTCCGAACATATATTTGGAATGATGCCAGAATACTAGATCAAAGGATCAAGATCCTTTATGCAAGAAAGTAATACGAGAGTAAAATGTGAGGAGAGATATATAGTTACAGTGAAAATATATTATTTGTTTATGACTTTCATCGTCTAAATAAAATTTATTATTTAATTATTTTTATATTTATTTTTTTCTTATATGATGCAATTATGTTATTTTTTTTATAGAATATTAAATCTTCTTATGTGAAAGAATAAAGAATAAAATAATAATATTATGTGAAGAAAAAAAATAAATATAAAATAAAAATATATTATTTAATATTTATTCTTTGTTATGTAAATAAAACTTATCATTTAATTAATTTTATATTTATTTCTTCCCTGTCTCGTGAAAACATTTCAGATAATAGTTATGGGGAGAAATTCTTTCTATGAGAACTGTCAGATTGTTTTTGTTTTTTAAGGACAAAATTTAGTACAAATTTTATAATGTAGTCTATCAGTTTATATTTATTACAATTTAACATTACATAACTGACTGCTTAGAATATATATATATATACATATATATATATATATACATATATTGTATATTACGTTCGAATATCGTGACAAATACGCAAGTTGATTTCACCCCTACTTGTCCACTTCTGAAATGCATAACTGATTAGAGCAAGTTCACTTTCAAGAATACACCAAACAATTATTCAAAATTGTGTAGTCATCTCAACGAGGCAAAGACCATAAACTTTTCCCAAAATCACTGAAAGTAGCATGAATCTAGTAACAGTATGTTCAACTTGAACCTCAGGAGTAAAGCAACTCAACGATCATAACATGCATGCGGATGCAGGGAAGGTCACACAAACTTTTCCCCCTTCTCATTACTCTAAAATTTTCATTCTATAACCACACTTTTTAGGCTTTTTTTTTGCTTCTACTATTTCTTATGAAACTAGAATTCCCATCTCGTGATTTCAACAGTTAACATCAAATTACTTCAGATGAGAAAGACTCATGATGACCAGAAAAATAAATAAAATAAAAGGTACATGAACAAAAAAAAAATATTACACGAGAATTTCTTACAAGATATTCAAAGATAAATTGTGGCCACAACAGCAGAAGCTTCAACATCTTTTCATCAGTACAACCCGTGTTGTTGAAATGAAGTACTATATATGTATATATGTACATTTTTACCTGCTTTTTTGATCTTATGGATCTTGTTCTAGCATGGGTGTCAGATATAGATATATAGCTATATAATGAATAATGAGCGCCACCATGAGCCACCTGCATGCACGTATCTCACAACTTTGTTAGCCATCATCAAGTTACCAACTAAGGCTTCAATAATACCATTACCCACTCATTTCATTGTATATACATACTTTTTGTTATTTAGTTTTGCATTAAGTTTTCATCTTTTGAATTATTATTGCCTTCATCTATATATGCCCTTTATTTTAAAATATTTCCAATGTTTTCTCCTATATGACTGATAATTTTGGGAATAATTTTATGTATAGTTGAGAGGAGAAAAATAAACTTCTATCTTTCATAAGTATATACAAACATTGCAACATGATACTAAATTACCACACTAGATATATAATGGTGAAATGCTTTTTAAAGTAGAGTAAATTACGTAACTTTTATATATATATATATATATATATATTTGATAATTGATATTCTCTTATTTTAAAAATTACATTTACATTCAGTATATTGATGTTTGATATAATATTATATAAACTTTTCTTTTAATTTATATTTTACCATTAAAATTAATATTTTACACAGTATGTATTTATTCTAAAATAATAAAATTAATTAATATTATATGAAAAATTTTATGTTAAATTTTAATATAAATTTTATAGCATTTTTAGGTACAAATAATGTTATATTAAACATAAAATCATCTTATTTGTATAAAAACTTATTTTCATTAATAAACAATAAATTATAGAAAAAGTGAACATAATTTTTGGAACTAAATATAATCTAGTCAACCTTTGACAAAGATTAATGTAATTTAGCTTTTAAAGTATTATTTCTTTTTTATTTAGTATTTTTATTAATATTTATATTATAATAACTTTAAAATTTTAAAATCTTTTAGTTAATGATTTTAAAAATTATATATTATATGGTGTAAAATAAAATAAGTGATATGAAAAATATAAAAAAATTAGTAAAAATTAGAATAGAATAATATAAATTTATATAAATTTTTATTATTTTAAAATTTAATTATTATCATTATTTTATATTATATTTTAAAAATAAAAATAATAATAATATATATAACCGCTTACCTCGTCGACCATGGTTTTCTCGGAAATCAAAGTATCTGTGTGTCCAATCCAAAAATGCACGGACTGGTCTGAAAGAAGCAATCTGGCTCCAAAGCCAATTCAAAGTGTATCCAGCTTCTTCAAATCCAAACCCCAGTCCAAATCCATCAGAATGTTCATAATTTTCATCTGGCAAATAGTAATTCGAAGAAGTTCCTTGTAGCTCATGGCGGCAGATAGGGCATGTATTGTGGATACGAAGCCAAGGGACAATACAGTCTGAATGGTAGAAATGTTTGCATGGTAATTCCATCGCTTGCATACCAATGTGAAACTCGTCTTTGCAAATTGCGCAATTGGGATCACTCGCCAATTGGGTTTGCGTCAGCTTTACCGTTGGCAACCCCTCAATGGCGGAAGCCGCCGCCGGAGGTGGCCCCGGTCGGTTGTTCTGAAACATTGCGTTTACGTCACCGAAATTGACGAGTCCGTTTCCGGTGTCGTCAATGTTCCTTCGTGGACGAGTTGGTCTCGTAAATCGGAGGGTAATCCAAGTCTGGGGATTCGGTCCGTTGTCGTTTTCTTCAACCCATTGAGCTGTTCGATCTAGATTGGTGTTTCGTTCCCTCATAGATGGATCGAGAATTAGGGCCAAGCTGTTCATCAATTGAGTAGCAGGGGAAGGATCTAGATTATTAGGAATGTTCGTGAGAAGCCTTGGCCTTGTGATGTCAAGCTCGTACTGCAATTGATGGGAGCAAAAGGGACAAAAAGAGGAATTAGGGTTTGCAGAGGATGGTATTCTCACGGCACGTTGGCAAGTTTGGCACCAGAAGTAGTGGAAGGTTCTCGTTCTTCGAACACCATTGACGATTACACGAGGACGTCCTGTTGTATCCATAGATTGATTATATGAGCTTCCTGGAATTTCAGGGGATGTGAAGATTGGAGTGTGTTGAAGAAAAAGAAGAAGAAGAGGCAGGACATGGAAGTATTTATATATAGGTTTCCTATGGAGATGGAGAAAAAGGGGTTAAAGAGGGTGAAAGGGATGGCTTTGAAGCCACCACAAAGGGATTCTTTCTCCATTGTTGCTGGTATTACTCTCTGCTTTGCAAAGGTAAAGGATGCTTGAAAGATAATGCAAGGTTATGGTAGTGCCTTTGTTTGATTTGGTTTCTGTGTGGTTTGGTTAATGTTGGGTTTTGGCTTTTCTTCATGCACTGTGTGTCCTCTTCACAAGGCAAAGGATGCTTGAGAGATAATGCATAAGTCAAAGAAGGATTTTGGTTTTGTTGCTTTGAGGATTTGACTTCGAGCATGTGATGCAATATTATATTGAAATCTTTGCCGAGCAGGTGGAACTGTGGAAGGAAGACTTCTTTGCTGGGTTTCTCAGAACAAAACCCATTGACATTGTCTTGAATGATGCACATGATCAGTTCAAAAGAAGAAAAGAATTGGACTTTTGGGAGAGGAACAAGTTGCCTTTCAGATGATGAGCAGAGTCTGGAATGTGATAAAATAATATTATACTATTATATAAAGTAAAAAATAAAGTTTTTAATATTAATTTACCTATATTTATTTCAACAATAACAAACAAAATATTTTCTTATCAAATGAAGTCTGTTACATAGACATCCTAACATGTTTTTATTTTAACTCATTTTCACAATTAAATTTTTATAGTTAAATTTATTTTAATAATTTATCTTATTATTTTTTAGTCTTTTTTTACTTTAGTTATTAGACTATATTTATTATTATATTAAAAATAAAATTACATTTTTTTACATTAAAGTTATTTTCATCAATTGTAATTGATTAGAATAGTAATTATTATATTTTTCTTTTGACAAAAGGTCTATGTATATTAGTAGTTTTAATTAAAATAAACTTATTTTTCTTAAAAAGATAAATTATAAAAAAAAATTTTAAAAAAATTTTAAAAAAGTAAAGAAATATAATTTAACTAAGCAAATTAGTATCATTAGAAAAAAAAATCATAAAAGTATGTAGAGTAATATATGAATTGTAAAATTGATAGGATAGGGGTGAACATTTGGTAGTAAGGAAGACATTTTTTAAGTTACAAATCTTTCTTTGTTAGGTACTAATACAATTAAAAAGAATTCAATTAAGAATTTCACAACAAATTTTCATATTTTATAACGAAGAGGAGGCATTCTTTGTTGGCAATTTAATAACAGGGTCAACTCATTGTATTTAAGTGCTAGATATTTAGTTGGGTTAATATTTATTTTCTCAAAAAATTATATATACTCTTCTCATATTTTATGGATATTGCAAATTTTCAATTTCAATTTCAATTTTTCTTATCATCAAAATTAATTTTTATTACATAACCGTACAATGCAATAAGCATTGTAAATTTAAGAAAAAAAACATTGAAATAACTTCAATTTTTTGGCCAAAAAAAAACTTTGGTTGAATAGTACTAAAATCGTTTCTAGGACAAAGGATCTAAACCACATTTTACTTTAGCCACTTAAATTATTTATGAATAACTTTTGTGTTTATTAATAGAATAAAAATATTTGAAGTTTCTTTTGTGAAAAACGGCTGTATAGTTTAAGTGCTTGAAATAAGGCTTCAAAATTGGAATAAAATTGACTGCAGAGATAAAAGTGTTATGCATATTAATATTAAAAAACTAGTTTTTCATACTAAAAAATGATCACATTTTAACCCATGAAAAATGGATCAGATCTTTTTATTATGTTATTAGATTTCAAAATTTTATTACCATTAGTTTTTATGTCAAACAAATCTTTAAAATAAACTAAAGACACTCCTTTAGTAATAAAAAAATTAGAAATTTGACTTTCTTTAACACAAGTTAATTAAGTACTATATAGTAATTTCACGAGTGAACGAGTTGACTCGTTCCATTACGTCCGAGTCAACTCACCTGGTTACAAAATGCCTTCACCTCGCTTTCGGATTGGGTTGTCGCCTAGTCGGCTATCTTCCACTCCATCAAAATCCCTCCAACCTCAACACTTTCTCCTTCTCTTCTCACTTTCTCTCTCTAATTTCCTTCTCTTTAGAGAGAGATAACTTGAGCTTCCCGCTATACCAGTTCTCATGACAATTTCCTGAGAAAATTACACTCCAATTTTCTCTCTATCCAAACGGATACGCCTTACCGAACAAATGTCACTCGCGGTGTTCCAAACGGCTCAAATCATGCCCATGAACTCTCGCGTCGTATCCAAGGCCTTGCCGCCGAATCCCTCCTTGCCGATTCCTAAGCTCAGCTCACTCCAGCCGGTTGCGAAGTCCGCCGCCATCAAGTACAGAAGGCGAGGCTTGGTGGTGATAGCCTCCTCTACGTCTGAGGTCGAGAATGGCTCGGCGGCTCTTCTGGAACGTTGCTTCAGATTGCCGGAAGCTCCGGGCGCTGGCGATTCTTCGCCTCCTTCATCTTCTTCGTCGAATTTGGGTCCTGTTATGAAGGGACAATACAGTTCGCTTGGTTCGGTGACATTAGAGAAATCCAAACTCGATTTATCGCAAAAGCAAACCAAGTCTAGTCCTCAGGTTAGTGTCCGCTTTTTTTCTTGAAAACGTTGAGTTGAAGACTTGGGAGTTCATACTTTGTGGTCGTTGAGAAAAAGAATGAAAATAGAAGGATATGCCGTTTCTGCTTTTTTCACTGTCACTTGAGTTTAATCAATCATCAATAAACGTATTTTTGAGTTTTCTTTGTTTTCGTGAGGAAGAGGTTAATTTGTACACCTCAACACACTGAGCAAATAACAAAATGATAAATTAGGAAAAGACTACTGGGGGAAAGTTAGTGACAGTGAACACAGATAGATACAATTGAAAATTGGAACGAGAAGTGAAGATATACTTACACGTAATTTCTGACAAGGTATACCTGTTATTGGTCTCAGGAAATCCGAAATCATTATATAGATAAAATTATGCTTTTTTCTTTTTCTTACTAATGCTTCATTTGCCTAATGTCTCATATTACGTTTCATCACTGCCGTTAAAAGTGTAGAACTATGAGTTATGATAGCTAGCTAACTATGGATGCAATTCCTAAGTTGTCCAATTAAAGAGCAAGTTCATGATTATAATCTTAGTTTTGAATAGGTGTGATTATAGTGTCTTTTGAATTCAATTTAACCATAATATTTTCTTTTATATAATTCTATATTCTTCGGGTAGTCATCAATTAGAGCAGCAGCACATTTCTTTAGCAAGTCTGGTTGTTAGTTTGCACTCTCAATTACCTGGACTTGGACTGGTTTATAAGGCTATTATTTATACTTAGCCATTGACCTTGTTCTTCGAATATATGATATATTAGGCTGTTGAAAGGATATATATTAAAAGTCAAGCAAATTGCAGCACTTTTTGATGTTTATTGTGTTTATATGTTTTTTTGTGGATGCTTTTAGTGTTTTTTGAACATAGTGATACAAATGTTTCTCTCCTTTTTGATTCTTTGAATGTTGCTTCCTCTTTAAAACCATTAACTTTGATCTAGTAGCATGTTTTATGCTTGGCATACTAATGATTTTTGCTTTTTATTTATAATATTTCTGTTGTAAAAATTAATCTTTTTTTTTTTTTGAAAAAAGAAATTTATTGAAGGAAGAAAATGTATAATGGAATACTTGAAAAGAGGAGAATGCTGGTAGATAAGTGTTGTTGACCATGCTAGTAGCTTGTCTATTTCCTTAACTGTGGCTTAATCTTTGCAGCTTGATGTTGGGGGAGGTGGGGGAGATATTGGAAAGAAAATCAATCATGGTGGTGGTGATGGAGGTGATGATGATGGTGATGATGATGATTACTTCGATGATTTTGATGATGAAGATGACGGAGGTGAGGGTGGCTTGTTTAGGAGACGGATACTCCTTGAAGAGGTTAGAAATCTCGTTAACAAAATATACTAATAGCTTTTTCAGATAAGATATGAATTGCTTCTTATTGCTCTCATTTGAGATTTCATAAAGAGATGACTTTCTTTTTTGTTCTTGTTGCAGCTATTTGACCGTAAGTTTGTGGATGCGGTGTTAAATGAATGGCAACGAACAATGCTAGATTTGCCTGCTGGGTTACGGCAAGCTTATGAAATGGTACAATACTCTTAGGCTACCTTTAGATTGAAGCATATGGCTGTATACTGACTGAAATTATGTTTCCAGGGGTTGGTTAGCTCAGCTCAAATGGTTAAATTTCTAGCAATTAATGCCAGGCCAACTACCAGTAGGTTTATTTCCCGCTCACTACCACAAGGAATGTCGAGGGCTTTTATTGGCAGGTAATTTTAGTTTTGACTGGGTTGACTTTGAATTATATATATAATGGAGTTCAAGAACTCCCTCGTTATCACAACAGGCAGCCCATTTAGCTGTACATGAGCAGCAAAGTTGAATTTCTACTAATTTTTTTATTAGCCACCAAGAAAGTCACGTTTTTCTAATTTTCCCAACATCTAGCGAGATTGTTTTGATGGTCCTATACTCCTATACATGCAATTCCCTGAGTCATTTAGTCTTGTCATGATATGCTTTTGATATTATGTCTCCACTACTACTTTGTTCAGCTGCTAGTTCTGTTACAAGTGCTTTTGCTTCCATGGAAATTCTATTGTTGAGTCTTATTATTTATGCTAGTATCAGATTATCTTCATGATTGATCAGTACTGAAGTTCCCAAGTCTCTTGCTGTATCATTAAAGTTGCTTGCAGATAAAGTCCCTCTTTCTGTATGAACGTACAAAATATTGAAATATAAGTATACATTAAGGAATATATGAAAACAGTAATAAAGTCCATAGCCTTCTCCAAACTGTTTGTTGTTTTCTCCTATGATCCTAATTGGCTTGTAGCAATATATTGTGAAACTATCTGCTATTATTAGTATTAAGAAATGACAATTTCACATAATGATTCTTTTGCAAGTTACCAGAAGAAAAAAATTGTTGCTTGTGTTAATTTGTGATTGTAATATAAATTCTACAGCAAACCACATTCAATTTTGGGTCATTCGAAAAGCCTCAAGTTTCTAAACCGGGCAACTGGCCCTGAAACAATGTTCATTGTGCTAAGAGAACATTCCTTCTGTTCTCTGTTTAAATTGATAACACTCATGCTCCTATGTGAACTTTTTGTAACATTTTTAATCATTCTAATTTGTAAAAGGGAAAAGGAAAACATCATCCGCTATTTAGTATTATTCTGTAGAGAAGGGGATGTAGAGAGAGAATTAGAGAGGAGAAAGTGAGAGAAGGAAGAGGGGATGTCTGGATGAGACCCAGCAAGACAAAAAAAGGAAAGAGCGAGAATCTGAGGTTCAACTTCAAAGCATGGGGTTTCACCAGTGATTTGATTATTACTATCATCAAGATAGTTGAGGATTTTAGGTGAAGACATTCTAGGAATCTTGCTGGAGATGTGATTATTACTAGCTTATTGTTACGGGTCAAGAGCTCAACCAGTGATATCAGTAACGTTGCATGAATCTCATCAGATTTTTAGTGAAGCCAGAAACAGCTCAAAATTTCTTCTTTTTCCTAATTGGGTATTCATCTCTCTCTTCACGTGTCTTTGCAGCTTGATTTTGGGTGATTTGTGAGTGCATTTCTCATTAACTTTTTTTCTAATTAAAGCTTTCCAGTCTCTCTGCTTGTCCAATAAGGAATCCCACCAAAATAGCCATTATCTTGGCACCATAATAAGGCTAAGAAGACTACTTTACCCATCAAAGGAGGAAGCAGTACAAACTCATCACTCCTCTCCCATACCAAAAGTTACATGCTTGGACTTCTGGTTTTTTTGCTGAAAAGTGAGAATACGCCTAATACTTATCAAATGTTAATTAAATAATCTTGGTAATGATTTTGTTTAATTTTTTCAATCACAATTGTCACTTGACATTGTTGACTTTAAAATTTTTTTTCCAGTTTCTGGGTGTGTCTTTGTCCCCATCTGATTCAATTTAGCATGGAAAGTGAATTTTTATAGAGTAAGTTGATGAAGATGAATTAAGTTGGAGAGCTAGTCTTGCATTTGGAACTATATAAATTAGAATGTGAAAGTTACAAGGATTTAAAGTTGAAATTTTTGTTCTGGTCCTCTGCATTTTGCTATACCAAAACTAAGCAGTAATTTCAAGCTTAAAAAGGAAAAAGTGTCTGCAGTTTGGGTTCATACATGGGAAGAGAAGAAGGATTTAAAGAAGTTTGAGGTACTTAGGACAAGAATGAGAATGAAAACCAGACAGAGGGAGCCAAGCTTGATTTTGACTTCCTATGGAGCTTCATATGTTAGGCTAGTGTAATTTTATAGTGTGGCCCCAAGGATGATACATGTATATGTTTTTATGATTATCACATGCACAGTCTGTCATCAAGTCATACAAAATTTTACTTGAAGCTTCTATTAACGCAACAAGAATAGTTTAAGGGGTCAATTGCTCATTTTCAAAACGTGGACTAGTTTTGGGGCACATTGCCTAGAGTTGAAGGTTGTTGGTGTATTTAGCATAAATGTAAAACCTTATGAGTGCCTAATTTTCCATCTGGCGAAAAACTATAATTATCTCAAGAATAATTTGTTTTCTTGTCATTTTTTTTATTAACTGTGACTAAATCCCAGTTGGCTTTGCCTTGTAATGCTAAGTGGTATGGCCTATTTGACTAATTACATTATATGCCCAAATTAATAGACTTATGGAGATGGGGATGTTGAGGTAAACATGTGAGGGTAGAAAATAGGATAGAGTAAGAAACAAAGAATTTATGTTTGAGGTAGGGTTAGCTTCAATTAATGATAAAGTGAAGGAGTTTCTTGAATGCAAAGTTGTGACAAAATTCTAGTGGGAGAATCCAAGAGAATGAGAGGGAGGCCAAAGATGAGTTTGATGGAAGTAATAAGAAAGACATGGATACTAGATTTGGCAGAGGAAAGCATGGTATTAGATCTGTAAGAGTAACAAGAGGAATACATACCAAGGATCTTGAATTATTCTGGTCTCCAATTTTTGTGGTGAATGTTAAGGATTGGTATCAATGCATGCTGTTGCAAGTCTCTCCCATAAATGGCATAGCATGGATCAAGGAATGACTGTCACGTTTGTTTCCATTAGAAACTCGACAGGAGGTGTATCATAGTTATCTGTAAGAGTAACAAGAGGAATACATACCAAGGATCTTGAATTATTCTGGTCTCCAATTTATGTGGTGAATGTTAAGGATTGGTGTCAATGCATGCTGTTGCACGTCTCTCCCATAAATGACCATAGCATGGATCAAGGAAGGACTGTCACGTCTGTTTCCATTAGAAACTCGACACTAGGTGTATCATAGTTCAGCATGGCTATGCTAATCAACGGAGAAATATAAATCTATCTTCCTTTTATTAGCATTTTCCCTTAAGAGTATAACGGTGGGCTATATTGTTTCAACATATTTTTCATGCTTTATGAATATGGGAATATGATTTGTTGGACTCCTATGTCTGAAGTCAGTCTTGTTAAACACTAGAGAACATGGTATGGATGTTCAGTCATGTATGGTAAGATTCAGTAATTTAGCTGATCTCCTTAATGTTTCAAGAGTTTATGAAATCAAAGTTAATCTCTTTTATTCATCTACTTAACTTTTTATTAGTAGTACATTGTTGAATATTCACACATTAATGTTGTGGCACAGGTTGCTTGCAGATCCTGCCTTCCTGTATAGGCTTCTATTAGAGGAGGCTGCTACAGTAGGCTTCTCAGTGTGGTGGGAGTTTAAAAACCGGAAGGATAGGTGTGTTGTTTATTTTAAAATTATTTGAAGATTTGTCTAGTGTTCTCATTTTATGAATGTAAATATTTAAATTTGATATGTCCGATGTTCTCATTTGATGAATTTAGCTAATGATTATTTACTTAAATCTGACTCTAGGATAAAGCAGGAGTGGGATCTTGCACTTATCAATGTGCTCACAGTAGCAGCATGCAATGCAGTAGTTGTTTGGTCACTTGCCCCTTGTCGTTCATATGGAAACACATTCCAGTTTGATTTACAAAATACATTGCAGAAGCTTCCAAACAACATATTTGAAAAGAGCTACCCACTTAGGGAATTTGACTTGGAAAAGAGAATTCAGTGTTTCTTATATAAGGCTGCTGAGTTGAGCATGGTTGGATTAAGTACTGGTGCCATACAAGGTGCATTGTCGAACACTTTGGCTAGTAAAAAGGAGGGAAGGTAAGCAGGGGCTGAAACCCACTTGTTGTTTATTCATCCAATTGAATTGTCGGTGCTAAATGCTATGTCATGCCCAACTTGTCTGTAGGTTATCTGTGACGGTCCCAAGTGTGAGCAGTAATGCACTTGGTTATGGTGCCTTCCTTGGAATCTATGCTAACCTGAGATACCAGCTGTTATGTGGATTTGACAGAGCAATGATTAACCATTTTGATGTTATTGGAGTTGCATTGTTCTTCAGCACAGCCTTCAGGTCTGCGTCTATTCCTCTACTAATTCAGTTATTCATCAAGCCAGCCTGACGATTTGTACTTATAGTTATGTGGTTGCATATTTTGCCATTCATTTCTGTCTATGGCTTTTCACTTGTACACTTTTTCATTCCTTTTGATCATTGGCTTGGTAGATGGAGGCACACATCTGAAATTATTAGCTTTTTGGATAATATTTGCTCAATGATATATAATCTTTATATTATGTTGTCTCCCATTTTGTTAAAGGAAGAACCAGTCGAGTAGAAATTTTGTTGTGGTGGTTTAGCATCATTTCTGACCTTCTCATAGGTCACTGCATTGTAGCAAAACGTGAACGATGGTTTTCAGTAGTTGCCCAAGGTGTTGTGATGGGCTACTGATTGAGCATTTATTGCGGCTTTTATGCAGGATCTTTAATGTTCAACTAGGAGAGACCTCCAGGCGTGCCTGGCTCGGAGTTGAGGCAGATCCACTGGCTCAGTCAGACGACCTATTGAAAGTTTACAGGAGGACTTCTGAGAATGAAGAAAAGCCATCTTCAAAATGGTTTATATCAAAGAATGCAGTTGTTTCTGGGCTTGGGCTACTGGGCATCAAACAGGGCAACTCAGATTCTGTGGCCGACGGAGTATCTTCAGCTCCTAAGGCGCGTAGAAAAAGAATTGTTCGGAAGAAAGTTGCTGCAGGATCAGCTTAGTTTTCTCAATTTTGCAGTTTGCTATAGAATCTGCTAGATTGTCCTTGGTGGTTTCTGGCTGCTCTACAGCGGTCTGGAGGGGTGACTTGTGGCCCAATATTTTTTACCCCAACTAACTAAGTTTGAGGAGGATTCTTTTCGTCTACTTCTTCTTGGCTGAGTCTTATATTGATACTATTGACTGGATTTGTTTAAAACTTTCTAGTATAGTAAAATTCTTCTAAGAAGCACTTTTATGTTGGTTCCTGTGAGACTGACTGCAAAATGTAGCTTCTGATCTCATTGTTCAGTACTTGCCAGAGTCCAATTATCATCTCTAGATGAAATTATCAGTCTAAGTATATCGCATAGACCTTTTTTATTTTTTAGAAATTTTGTTAATAGATCCTTTCAACTTTTAATTTCATATTAATATTTTCATAAACCACATAAAAGATTTTTTATTTTCTTATGGACCCATTGGTGAGAAAATGAAAATTCTGAAATTTCTTTTTCTTAACATTCTCTCACTTACTCTAACTAACCATTACTCCAGAAAAACAAAACTGTATTATTTTTAATTTAATTCCTCAATCATTAATATAATTGTAATGTAAAACATGAGTTAATAGTTTTAGATAAATAATTAATATTACGTTTAATCTTGCACTTTCGATAAACATAGAACAAGGGGATAAAATTAAAGTATTTTAATAATTAATTAACTAAATTGGAAAAAATTTGGTTCGCTCTACTCTCCCGAAACACCAAAACCCTCTTTCCCCTTCAACTCATATGTTGTCGGTAGAGAGAATGGCTCCCTCTGAACCTCCCCTCCCCACCCACACAAAACCTCTCCTAGACCCCAAGCTACCCATAATCTCCCTCCCATACCAAACAAATTCCTCCATCCACAACAAATGGCATTCGAACTTTAGGCACAAGCTTCAACCCTAACTACTGCCAACAACTGCCAAAACACGAATTGGTTGAGCACATGCAATCCCCTTTTGGCTAAACTCATTCCCTGAAATAAAAATTTACCATCTCCCTCGTGTTAAATCGGACCATTGCCCTCTTCTCCTCAAAACAAACCCTGTCACAAAACCAAGGTCGCCCCCTCTTTCGCCTTGAACTCTTCTAGACAAACCATCCTACCTTTCTCCCCCTCACAGAAAACCTTACCAAACTAATCGAAACTATTCAAATATGGAGCAAAACACACTTCCAAAACCTCACCCCTAGAAAACTAAGGCTTCTTGCCTACCTCAATGAAATCCAAAAAAACCTCTGCCAAGCAAACTCACCACAACTTCTTTTTCTCGAAAAACATCTTCAATCAAATTTGCTCCAAACACTTGATCAAGAAGAGCAACTTTGGCCCATGAAATCTTGCATCTCATGGCTAAGCCTCAGTGACCAAAACACGCCCTACTTCCACACACACACTTTAAACTGAAGAAGTAAAAACCGAATCACTTGTATTGAGCTAGATGATGGTACCTTCACCAGGGACACACAAGCCATTCGCCACCACAACCTTTCTTTCTTTGAAAACCTACTCCAAACCGATTCCACCAATCCCTCCAACTTCACTACACCTCTTCTACCCACAATAACGACCTCACAACACCACGACCTCACTAAATCGCCCTCACCTCAAGAAATCAAAGAAGCTCTCTTTGATATCGCCCTTCTCAAGGCTTCAAGAGATGACGACTATCATGCCCTCTTCTTCCAAACCACTTGGCACATTACAGGCGACTCCGTAACAAATGCCACATCTAGTACTTTCACGAACTGGGCAGTTCCTGAATCTTGGGGTAGCACTATACTCTGTTTAATTCCTAAAACTCTAAATGCCACAAAACCCCACAACTCAAACACATAGGCCTGTGTAGCACCCACTATAAAATCATAACTAAACTACTCGTTAAACGTTTAAAACCCCTGCTTCCCTCTATTATCTCCCTTTATCAAGGAGCTTTCCTCAAAGGAAGACATGCCTCAGATCTTTTCATAACAGCTCAAGAAACCATCCATGCACACCTCAAAAGCCAAGCAAGGATAGGTAGCTATCAAACTAGACATAAAGAAAGCATTTGACATCATCTCTTGGAAATTCATCTTAACCATGCTACGTAACTTCAATTTTTCCACAAACCTCATAAATCTCATTAACTCATGTCTTACCTCTGCAACCTATACACCACTAATAAATGGCAAAAAAACCCACTCCTTCAAACCCAACTGCGGCATACGCCAGGGGGACCCCATATCTCCCTACCTATTGATCCTTGCCTTAGAATTCCTCACTCAAAAAATCATGGAAGCCATAAGTGACTAGTCTTGGATCCCCTACAAATTTGGAAACTCCCACCTAAAACTCTCCCATCTTTTCTTCGCAGACGACTTACTGCTCTTCACAAAAGCAAAACACAAAAATTGTAACAAGATCAACTCAATTCTCCACGAATTCTCACACTCCTCAAGACTAGAATTTAACCTGGACAAATCCAAGTTATGGTTCTCCCCAAACGTCCCCAACTCTAGAAGACACCTTTTTAAATCCATCCTTGGCATCAATGAAACCTCTAATCTAGGATACTACCTAGGCTTCCCCTTAAAATCCACCTACAAAGCTTCTGACTTTAACTTTATCCTCCACAAAGTTCAAAATAGACTCTAGGGCTGGAAATGTAACCTCTTCTCACAGGCAGGACATGCATAACTTATAAAAGCCACCTCTTCCACCATTCCTTATCACCTCATGGATGTCGTCTCCCTCCCCAAAAAAATCCATCACTCAATTGACCAACTCAATAGGAACTTCTGGGGCCATTCCACTCTACACAGAAAATTACACTTGATAAGCTGGAACCAAGTAACAAAACTAAAAACCCAAGGAGGCCTTGGACCAGAGTAGTGACATGAACGCCTGCTTCATGGCAAAACTGAACTAGCAAATCCAAACAAAAAAAAACTCGTCTCCATAAACATTATCCGCCTCAAATACGGACACCTCCTAAACGAACGTAAACATAACCTGTCCTACATAAGACGTAGCCTTGACCGTGACGCAAACCTTACACGCCTCGGCACCTTATGGTGAGTTGGTAATGGAAATTCCATAAACTTATGATCAAACCCATGGCTTCCTTTGGGAACCCTTCAAGAAAACTTCATTGGCCCACTGTCTCTCAGAGATATAACCCAAAAAGTGCAAAATCCTATAAACCCCCAGCTCACATGGAACATCGATAACCTACCCTCATCCCTCTCTAGAAACATTTTAAATGAGATCATTGCCACCCCCATTAGCCTCAAACAAACTACCATCAATCGCATCTCCTGGAAACCCTCCAATGATAGATCTTTTACCCTAAAATTTGCCTATCTCCTTCTCTCAAACCTCAAATACACGAAGCAAGTAAATACAAACTGGATTTGGCAAACTCTCACTCATCTGTGAAATTCCTTATTTCTTTGGATAGCAGACCATAACGGCCTCCCCACCTCATCCACTCTTCACTATAGAAACAACTCCTCCTCCCCCCTCTTCCCATCTGTAAAAACCAACCAGAAACAACATTACATGTCCTACGAGACTGCTCCCTAATCACAGAAATCTAGATCGAACTAAACCAAACCCAAACCTTACCTTAAAAGAATGGCTCCACCATAACTACCATTAATGACTCCCTTACCCTCGGTGTTCTTTGGAAAGCCTTCTTCCCTTACTTAATTCAGAATATATGGCTAAATAGAAACCACCTCATCTTCAGAAACGCCATCTTCTCCCTCCCAAAAATCATTAGTGACAGCCTCTTCAAAGCTAGTGAATTCTACCACCTTTCCCCCTCCAACAAGGGCCCAAAAAGTCCTCAAGCAGTCCTCATCCACTGGAAAGAACCGAAACATGGTTACTTCAAACTAAACTTCGATGGCTTGGCGAACTCAAACCTCTTAGGATCAGGGGGCATCATCAGAGACCACAATGGCATCGACATCTCCAGTTTCTCAAAGTTCATTGGGTCAGGGAATGTGCTCCTTTATGGGCTTTGGGCCTTGCAAATAGGCTCAAAGCTCGATATCATTATATGTAGTTAAGGTAGTTAGTTAGTTGGATAGAAATTTCTAAAATAGTTTAGATTAGTTAGAAGAGATTCTTCACTCCCTCTCTTGAATACTATATATATATATATATATATATCTATATGCTTGGCAAAATGAATTATCAATCAATAAAATTCAATACAAATCAGTCTCTTTAGATTGATTTCATGTTATCAAAGTTATTATCAATGAGTCACAAAACATTTTGCAATAAGTAGTCTTCAAACTACTTATGTTTCGTTAAACATAGCAAGCAAAACTACTCCAATTGTGTTCAATCATGTTATTTCTGTGAAGCTTGATGATAGAAATTTTCTTCTCTGGCAACAACAAGTCATGGGTACAATCAAAGGTCATGAGCTTCTCAAATTCATAAACAATGATGAATCTCCTTTAAAGCAGTATATGAATCAAGAAGATCAAACGCTAAGAAAGACAAATCCAGAATATATTACATGGAGAAAGCAGGATAAACTTCTCCTTTCATGACTTTTATCCTCTATGACTGAGAGCATCTTGACAAAAGTAATAGGATGTCATCATTCTTTTCAAGTATGGAATCGTATTACTGAATCTTTTGCCTCTCAATCTCGTGCAAAGATTCACCAATATAAAATGGAGTTACAAAACACAAAGAAAGGATTTAGATCCATAAATGAGTATCTTCTATGAATCAAAGCCATAGTTGATGCACTCACTGCCAGACAATCCAATCACTGAGAATGAGCACATTCAATTTATTTTGAAAGGATTATCCATTGAATATGATGCTTTTATTACATCTATTCACATTAGAAGAGAGTATTATTCTATCAGTGAGATTGAAATCTTGTTATTAGCTCAAGAAGTAAGGATTGAGAATATGTAAAGGATAATGCAACCAAAACATTTTCTGTAAAACATTACTAGTACTAACACAGAAGAAAAAGGTAATAGTAGTGCTCAGAAGCCTCAAAACAACAATAATCCTACTTACAAAGGTAGAAGAGGTGGTAGGAATAATGGCACATGTAGAGGAAGAGCTAGCAAAGGCTTTCAAGGCGGTTTAATGGTAGTTTTCAATCTAGAAGACCATATGTAGTCTGCCAGTTATGTAATAAACCAAGACATTCGATTCTCACTTACTATCATAAGTTTGATCACAACTTTTAGGGTCATCATCAGTCTTTCCATCCACCTAAGAGTAATTTCAGAAACACAAATATAGCAGCAATGTATGCAACTCCTAAGACAGTATATGATCCCTCATGGTATCTTGATTCAGGTGTCACTAATCATGTTACTTTGGATGGACAGGTTAGATTTGTAGAGAAAATGGGTTGAAAGCAACAAATGATTCGAGTCGTGTCAATGAAACACTGACCTGAAGAGATATTCCGCAACCCCTCGGTTAATTAGGAAGCGGCACTCCCCAGGATAAAACGAATCCTTCTTGCGGGAATTGCAAGGAACAGAACAGACAGGAAATGAAAAGTAGAAGAACTCGGTTTTCAGGAATCGAGTATGTGACTTCTGATGGTATATCTCTATATATAAACAGGTAAGGCCTCCGGATGCGTCTGTAGGTTCAATATATCGCTAGACGCGTCCCTTTAGAGTTTTGTTTAAAATAATACATTTAAAATAAATTAATAAAAGTAATAAAAATATATTTTGCAAAAAGGCCCGATCTGAGTGTTTATTTCATGCAGGGGAAATCGTCGATTTTCAAGCTGCGTTTCCCTTAGGTGGCGTTGTTGTGTCTTGAGGCCCATCTTCCCTCGCCCATTTACTTCCTTATTGTCACAATTTATTATTTATACTCTTATCCCTCTTCTCTCCCAAGCGATGTGGGACTTTATTTGATACACTATATATATATTGAACTTCACAACAATCCCCCACATGTATCAAATAAAGAATCATTTCATTGAGTTACATATATGGATATAATCATTGTATCTAGTGTCTTTCCGACTATGAACTAGACCTAGACTAATAACACTTAATACACTGAGATGTTAGTGAAGCCTGCTTCTATGAACCAACAAATCTTTATGTGTACTAGAGGTGCTACAAGTCAGATCATACCCCCACATTTCTGCTGTTAACTACGGTTTTACGCATTATAACGGCCCTGCGCGTGCCTGGTGCATAACGAATGCTCTAGAGATTTTACCACGATCTCATGGGAGCGGCCCCACTCCACATTCGTAGAGGTGATTTCATTTAAGTATACCTGCAATTAATACACCATCTCATAAGATTATGAAATCATTAAGAGCTTTTTGCTCAGCCTCACCAATATGCATTCTAGCACTTTCTCATACATCATAAGAAAAGGACAAAAGTATTTTAGTGCTAGCAGAACTAACTAACGACTTGTTCTTACCCATTGAACCTTATTCATGGGATTACCAATCACAAAGGTTGGGTTGCCATCGTTGTTAATTTCATTTGGTCTTAGTCCCATTCCTCTCGATGTCTCAGCAATTTGTTTCCTCCCAAGAGGTTTTGTTAACGGATCCGCTAGGTTCACTGTTGACCTTACAAAATCGATTGAGATCATTCCATTCTTTAGCAGCTGCCTTATAATATTGTGTCTCAACCGAATATGTCTACTTTTACCATTGAAGGTTTTATTTTTAGCTGTAGCTATCGCAGATTGGCTATCACAATTTAATGCCACTGATGATGTTGGCTTGTCACCTAATGGAATATTTGACAAAAAATTTTTAATCCATTCGACCTCGACGGCACGGCCAATTCCAAAGCAACAAACTCAGAGTCCCTTGAGGACTTGGTTATAATACTTTGCTTGGCTGATTTCCAAGTGACAGCACCACCACCAAAAATAAAGACATAGCCACTAGTGGATTTTGTCTCCTCTGAATCTGAGATCCAGTTAGCATCCTTTGTATCCCTCTAGTACAGCGGGAAATCCACTATATTGTATACCATAATTCATGGTACCTCTCAAGTATCTCAATACTCTTATCAAGGCCTCCCAATGTTCATTGCTTGGACAATGAGTATATCTGCTCAATCTACATACAGCATAAGCTATATCTGGCCTAGTATAATTCATTAAATGCAACAGACTCCCAATAATCTGTGCATACTTAGATTGAGCAATTGGATCTCCTTTATGCTTTCTCAAATGTATACTAGCATCATAAGGAGTACTTAAAGGAGCTCTATCAAACTGTTCAAACTTTCTCAAAATTTTCTCAACATAATGTTCTTGAGAAAGTAAGATACCATTCTCATTCCTTATAATATTAATACCTAAAATCACTTTTGCTTCACCTAAGTCTTTCATATCAAAGTTTGAGGCAAGAAAATTCTTTGTTTCAATCATAATATTCATACTAGTACCAAAAATAAGCATATCATCCACATATAAACAAATAATCACACAATCATTATCTACTACTTTTGTGTAAACACATCTTTCTACTTCAACAAGAGAAACCACCACTTATCAAAATTAAATCTAGTTTTTCATGCCATTGTTTAGGTGCTTGTTTCAAGCCATATAAAGATTTCATTAATTTGCACACTTTGTTTTCTTGCCCAGGAGTTACACACCCTTCAGGTTGTACCATATAAATTTCTTCTTCTAAATCACCATTTAAAAATGCCGTTTTAACATCCATTTGATGAATATAAAGCTTATGTATTGAAGCTAAAGCAATAAGAATTCTCACAGATGCAACTCTTGTTCTGGGAGAAAAAGTATCAAAATAGTCAATATTTTCTTTTTGTGTAAAACCTTTGGCAACTTGATCGTGCTTTATATTTGTCTATAGACCCATCAGGAAAATATTTCTTTCTAAACACCCATTTACAACCAATAGGTTTCGCTCCTAGAGGTAATTCTACCAAAACCCATGTTTTATTTTTATCTAAAGAGTCTATTTCATCTTGGATTGCATTTTTCCAAAAATTAGCTTCAGAGGAAGAAATAGCTTCACAAAAATTTTCAGGATCATCTTGTACTAAAAATGTATAAAAATCATTTCCAAAAGAAGTTTCTTTTCTTTGTCTTTTACTTCTTCTCAAGTTTTCAACCAAAACTTCATTTGAATTTTCTTGAGAAGAAGAAGTAGAATTTTCAATTTTTCTAGGAATATGCTCAACTTTCAAAGGAAAAATATTTTCAAAAAATTCTGCATCTTTTGTTTCAATAATAGTGTTTTTATTCAAAACATCACTTTTCAAAACTAAAAATCGGTAAGCAGCACTTTGTTGAGCATAACCAATAAACATACAATCAACTGTTTTAGAACCAATTTTCCTTTTCTTAGGGTCGTAATAAAACTTTTGCAAGACACCCCCACACTCTTAAATATTTCAAATTTGGTATAAAACCTTTCCATAACTCATAAGGTGTCTTATTAATTTTCCTATGGGGTATTCTATTTTGTAGAAAACAAGCCGACAATAAAGCTTCACCCCATAAATTATCAGTGCACAGAACTTACAAGCAAAGCATTCATCATTTCTTTTAAAGTTCTATTTTTCTTTCTGCAACTCCATTTGACTCAGGTGAGTATGGAGGAGTTACTTCATGAATTATTCCTTCTTTTTCACAAAAATTATTCAATAATAAATATTCTCCTCCTCTATCAGACCTAAGTCGTTTAATTTTTCTATTTAACTGATTTTCTACTTCTACCTTATATATAGTGAATTTTTCAAAAACTTCATCCTTATTCCTTAATAAATATACTTTAGTATATCTAGAGAAATCATCAATAAAAGTGACATAGTATCTTTTACCACCTCTAGTCTCTGTTTGTTTTAAATCTCCTTAATCTGTATGAATTAAAAATAATAATTCAGTTTCCTTTGGGTAGAAAAATGTGATTTTTTAGTCAATTTTGTTTCTACACAAACCTCACATTGTTTAGTTTCATTAATTTTAATATTAGAAATTAATCCAAGATGTTGCAACCTCTTTATATATTTTCTATTGATATGTCCTAATCTAGCATGCCACATATCAAAGGAATCAATCAAATAAGCAGAAGAAGATGCATAATTATTAATATTGTCAACACTTAGTACAAATAGACCTTGATTACAATAACCTTTCCCAATAAGGACATTATTCTTTGTCATTACAATCTTATCAGATTCAAATGACACTTTAACTGACTTTTCCTAATAGAGCCACAGAAATTAAATTTGCTCTAACATCGGACACATCTGAGAACATCATTCAAGAACAAAGACTTCCCAGATGTAAGTTTCAACACCACTTTGCCTTTTCCTTGAACCTTAATGGTTCGGGAGTCAGCAAGATAAACTTGATCTTCTCCTTCTTCAAAGGAAGAGTACATGTCTTTATTTGCACAGATGTGCCTGGTAGCTCCTGAGTCTACCACCCATTTTCTCATATCAGAGACGAGGAGGGCTTGAGAAAGCATTGCAATAATGACTTCATCATTATTATCATCTCCTTTAACCAAATTCACATTTGGCCTAGGAGGATTATCCTCTTTTTGAAAGTTTTCTCTAGCCCTCTTCCTACATTGTGCTGCATGATGTCCTGGTTTACCACACACAAAACAACTGCCCTTTTTCTTGAACTTGGGGTTAGAATTCAAGGTTTTGTAATCAGATTTCTTATTATGCTTATTCTTGAAGTTAGGATCATACCTTTTGGTTCGTTGTTTCATTTCAACCAGATTTGCTTTGGCAGCCATTTCCTTTCCTTTTGCTATTTGGATTGTCTTTCGGTTGGTATCTTCAATGATGATGTGAGTGATCAAGTCTATGAGTGATAATTGTTTCTGTTTGTGCTTCAGTTGCTGTTTATAGTCATTCCATGAATCTGGCAATTTTTCAATCAGAACCCCAGCAACGAACTCATCAGGCAAATTAATCTTTTCAGCCCGAAGTTCTTCAATGAGTTTGTGATATTCATTAATTTGGGATTTGATGTCTTTATCCTCAATCATCTCCCATCTGTAAAAGTTGCTAATTACAAACTTTTGTTTTCCAGCATCTTCAGCAGTATACTTGAGGATTAAGGATTCCCATATCTTGTTGGCTTCTTTGTAGACACTGAAGAGATATCAAATAGATCATTAGACAGAGTGCTAATGAGAGTATGTCTGCAAACCTTGTTAGCATATTTCCAGAATTCCTTCTGGGCGTTATCAGCATCTGGCAAAGGTTCGGCTTCAATAAGTGCATTGACCACCCCATGCATGTCTAAGACAGTATATATTCTTTCTTGCCAGCGCCTAAAATTTTTCCCGTCAAAGACTTCAATTTTCGATGTATCAGGGAATGGTCGGGGAAGTGGCATGACTGCAGAGACATTGGTAGAAGGACCGGTGACATTAGCAGTATCATTGTTGGGTTGATTCGCAGCCATAGCGTCGGACTATCTCTTCAGATTGTAGAGAAAATGGGTTGAAAGCAACAAATGATTCGAGTCGTGTCAATGAAACACTGACCTGAAGAGATATTCCGCAACCCCTCGGTTAATTAGGAAGCGGCACTCCCCAGGATAAAACGAATCCTTCTTGCGGGAATTGCAAGGAACAGAACAGACAGGAAATGAAAAGTAGAAGAACTTCGGTTTCCAGAATCGAGTATGTGACTTCTGATGGTATATCTCTATATATAAACAGGTAAGGCCTCCGGATGCGTCTGTAGGTTCAATATATCGCTAGACGCGTCCCTTTAGAGTTTTGTTTAAAATAATACATTTAAAATAAATTAATAAAAGTAATAAAAATATATTTTGCAAAAAAGGCCCGATCAGTGTTTATTTCATGCTTGGAAATCGTCGATTTTCAAGCTGCGTTTCCCTTCCGGTGGCCCGTTGTTGTGTGCGCGAGGCCCATCTTCCCCTTGGCCCATTTACTTCCTTATTGTCACAATTTATTATTTATACTCTTATCCCTCTTCTCTCCCAAGCGATGTGAGACTTTATTTGATACACTATATATATATTGAACTTCACAACAAGATTATGCTGGTTTAGATTAAATCTATGTTGGTAAAGGAATATGTTTGCATATTAAGCACATTAGTCATTCTTCCTTAACCTCTCCTTATAACTAAAACATTTACTTGCATCTTAATGACTTACTTCATGTCCCAACTATCACTAAAAACTTAGTTAGTATTTCAAAATTTTCTTAGGATAATGCTTACTTCTTAGAGTTTCATCCTTATTGTTGTTTTGTTAAATCCCAGGCCAGTAAGGAGGTACTCTTTCAAGGAACTATTAGAACATATGGGCTTTACTCGTTTGACAGCTTCAGTCTAGATCACCTAGCTACTTCAATGTCTTTCAAAAAGTCTTTAACTCGAGATACAGTTTCAAATAATTCATGTGATCTTGTGCAAGCTGATTCCTTTTGTAATACTCTAGTTTTAGGTGGTTGTAATGCCTATTTTTTTTGGCATAACAGATTTGGTCATCCTCATTCTGCAGTTGTAAACCAAGTTTTATCCTCTTGTAATGTCAAAATTTCAGATAAACACACTTCTAATTTTTGTTCTGCCTATCTTCATGGGAAAGCACATCATTTACCATATTCTAATTCTCAAACATAGTATACCTAACCCTTGCAATTGGTTTTTACTGATCTTTAGGGCCCTGCTCCTATGCTTTCTACTAGTGGTCACAAGTACTATATAGCATTTGTAGATGCTTATTCAAGATATACATGGTTGTATCTATTGAAAAACAAATCAGATACCTTTTCCACCTTTCTTCAATTCAAAACCTTAGAAGAAAACCAGTTTAATTGTAAAATCAAGAGCATTCAATCAGATTGGAGGAGAGAATTTAGAGTTTTTTCATCTTATTTGAAACAGAATGGCATTATTCATAGATTAAATTATCCTCATACTTACCAACATAATGATGTTGTTGAAAGGAAGCATAGGCATGTTGTAGAAACAGGCTTATCTCTTCTTGCTCATTCCTTTATGCCCTTATCCTTCTAGGGGAAAGCTTTCCAAACAACTACTTTTATAATTAACAAACTTCTTATACCTAAACTACTTCAGTTGTCACCCTATGAAAAACTTTTTCATCATAAACCAGGTTACACTTTCTTTAAAACCTTCGGTGTGCTACTACCCTTTGCTAACAACTTATAACCGACACAAATTATCATTTCAAACTGAAGAGTGTATTTTTATTGGATATAGTGACTTTCACAAAGGATACAAATGCCTATCCCCCTTTAGTCGAATTTACATGTCTAGAGATGTAAAGTTTAATGAACTTCTGTTTCCATTTGGTTAGAAGTCTAAACAAATTGTTCAAAACCCAACTCCATCTCATCATTTAGTCAGTGCTATTCCACCTAATGTGCTTAATGATGCCTTAACTTGTTCTAATGCATTACAATCTAATACTTGCAATACTGATTCTAATCTATTTATTAGTCATTCTGCTACAAGTGAACATAATATCTCCATTGATTTGTCATCCCTTATACAGGTTCCTTTTGTTGAGAATTGTGAGACTATTACTTTTAATATCTCCACTCAGTAGCCACTTATACTCAACACTAATGTTCATTCTATGGTTACTAGAGGCAAAAGTGGTATTGTTAGGCTAAAAGTTTTGAATGTTGTAAAAGAACCCAATTCAGTTAGTCATACTTTACAAAGCAAGGAGTGGAAGCAGGCCATGGTGGAAGAATTTAATGCTTTACAAAGTAACAATACTTGGAGATTGGTTAAACTAACACCTAACAGGAAAGCAACAGGGTGCAAATGAATTTTTCGAATAAAAAAAAATCCTGATGGATCAATTCAGAAATATTAAGCAAGACTAGTGGCTAAGGGTTTTTCACAACAACAAGGTTTTGATTTCAACGAGAACTTTTCACCTGTTGTCAAGCCTACAACCATAAGAACAGTTCTTACTCTTGTTGTTTCTAACAAGAGAGAGATAAGACAACTTGATATTAATAATGCCTTCTTGAATGGCAGCTTGAAAGAGGAAGTCTACATAACTCAACCACCTAGGTTTGAAGATAAAGACAAGGATTTGGTCTGCAGACTTAACAAAGCTCTATATGGGCTCAAACAAGCTCCTAAAACTTGGTTTGAGAAATTGGCTTTCACTTTATACACTTTGGGTTTTAAAGGTAGTAAGTTTGATCCATCACTCTTTATTCGTATCACTACCCATGGAAAAGTATATATTTTAGTGTATGTTGATGACATAATTGTTACAAGTAATGCTTCAAATACAATTTCTAGATTAGTCCATTTTTTGTATGCCAAGTTTGCTTTAAAAGATTTAAGAGTCCTGAATTATTTTCTAGGTATTCAAGTCAATGATTTAACAAGTGGAAGTCTACAATTGAACCAAACAAAGTACATTACAAATTTGCTAAAAAGGGCTAATATGTTTATTGCCAAAAGCATCACCACACCTATGATAAAAAAATGTAAAATTGTCAAAATATGGTATTGATGAGATGCAAGATCCTCATTTATATTGGTCAATAGTGGGAGCTCTTCAATATGCAACCATTACTAGACGTAAAATTTCTTCTAGTATCAAAAGGGTATGTTAGTTTAGGCATAAACCTCTATACAATCATTGGAAGGTTGTTAAGAGAACTCTGAGATAGCTCAAGTTGATTGCGAATTATAGCATGCTTATCCAACCCACTTCTCAGTTAGATTTGACTGGTTATAGTGATGCTAATTAAGGAAGTAACATTGATGATAGAAGGTCTGTCTCAGGTATTTGTTTGTTTTTATGAGATAATCTCATATCATGATCTATTAAGAAATATAATTTAGTTGTTAGATCAAGTACTGAAGTAGAATATAAAAGTTTGGCAAGTCTTGTTGCAAAACTTGTTTGGGTACAATCTTTGTTAACTGAACTATGTGTTGCTTATGTGAAGAAACCGTCAGTATATTGTGATAATTTAAGCACTATCTTACTATCTCATAATCCAATTTTGCATAACAAAATAAAACACATGGAGCTAGATATCTTCTTTGTTAAGAGAAAGTTTTACAGAATCAATTAATAGTTACTCACATTGCCTAAACAAAAATAAGTTACTAATGTTCTCACTAAGCCACTATCATACAAAAAATTTTTAGAAGTAAGAAACAAATTCAACGATCAAGATTGTTCATCCCCACGTTGAGTTTGAAGGAGATATATTAGAATGAAGGGTATATTTATAATTATAATCAAGATAATTAGTTAGTTAAATGTAAACTTTTAAAGTGATTCAAATTAATTAGAAACGATTCTTAACCCCTTCTAATAAATACTATATATATATATATTCATATATAGCAAGATAATTTATCAATCAATAAAATTCAATACAATTCAGTATTTTTAGATTGTTTTCACTCCGTAATGATCATATTGACTCTCTGCACCAATATTTTACTATCATTGGCAAGTGATGTACCTCCATACTTTGATTGGAGATTGGAACACCAGCCACACCTAAAGAGAAGCTAACGCTTGCACGAACTTACTGGCTAAAAGAGGAAGAGTTTATAAGCTCCCTCTCACTTTTTACTCTTCTGAACCTCCCTTCCTACTTTCCTCGCTACTCTATCAACTGCACCTGGGCACCAATTGCAATTTACCGACGTAGCTCACTAGCTTTATTTTGCATGCTCTCTTCTCCACCCCTTTCCCTACTTTTTTTTACTGCGCGCAAGTTACTTGTATTTAATGCCCATGCCTTTAATACAATTGCCCTTTTCACCCAAAAAAAAATGATGATGTAAAACTAAAATAAAAGCCAATTATTTGTCATGATTAATAAATTTATTCAAATTTGTTTTTACCAATCATAATTGAAAAAATCAAGTGAAGTTTTTATTTTTAATAATATTTATTTAAATATAAATTTAATTTATTTCTTTAAATAGATTTAAAATTTTAAAAATCACAAATAAAAAAAAAATTGGATACCCTCCTTTTTTTTTGTTTTTTTTTGGAAAGTGATACCCTCGTTAGTCCTTACAATATCTCAACTATACATTTTTAGTTCCTTAACAAATTTTATGTCATTCACATATTACATCACATCACATGGATTTGAATTTGCACTCATCACACACAAATACACGGTCAATCATCAACATCCACACAAAAATTAACAATTAACATTAAACACAGTTCAGAATTCCAGAAATATTAGCAACCAAAATATGGAGTATATGGCCAATGTAAGTGCTCTCAATGGCTCTTTCCACTCATACTGTTCATCCTCACATACACAATGTTCAGCCTCTCAAATTCTTCTCAGACTCTCATCCTTCCCCCACTTTTTTTCACCCAAACCCTCTTTCCTCTTCCTTACCCCCAAAATTCTCTAGGACCCACACAATACGACCCATTGCTCATTCTTCGAAATGGAGGGTTAGGGTTTCATTCTTCCCAGGTTTTCTTGCTAAAGGCAAAGATGTTCAGAGCCTCAAGGAGGAGCTTTATGAGACTATAGCACCTCTTGACCGAGGCGCCGATGCTACTCCTGAGGATCAAGAACGTGTGGACCAGGTGACATATGCATAATTTCGAATTACATGAAATTTGTTTCTTCTTTTGTGATATTAATTGGGTGTTTTCTAGATTGCTCGTAAACTTGAGGCTCTGAATTCTATACAGGAGCCTCTTAAGTCTGATTTGCTGAACGGGAAATGGGAGCTTTTATACACAACATCTCAGTCGATTCTGCAAACGCAGGTTTGTGGGTATCTGACAATTATATATACTTACAGTAAATTTTTAGGTACTTTGCTGTATCCTAACCATATTGATTGTCATTTTGATCTTCTCTATTTAGTTGATGTGTTATCATCTTCATTTCTCTTCAAAACAAATGGTGGTAAAATAGTTATTATCTTCTCACATGTCTCATATTGGCTAATAATCAAGATATAAGATGATGCTTAAGTCTTAAGGCACTCCCTCACAATAAAGTAGTCTTTTAGATGACTTTTCTCCATGCCTTAAGTCAAAGGTGTGTCAAAACTTCCATTATGATCCTAGTTATAATCATGCAAAGCCTACCTACATCAACGTCAGGGTCGTGGAATTCTATCTTTGAATGACTTAAAAGAATTCATGAGAAAAAAAATTTGTTTAGCTGGGATATATGGTTGATTCACATCAGTCATGTGTATGATGTGAATAGTGCTTGAGTTATCTTACCTGGTCACCATTTCTGAGTTGATCTCTTGGTTACATATAGTTTGTTCTTTCCTTATTCTTTTTTTACTTCTTATGATGTGATTGGTTTATTCATTTTCCTAATTAAAGTGAGGATTGATTATGGTTGTAGTAGAGACCAAAATTCTTTCGACCAAATGGAAAGATTTATCAGGCAATTAATCTGGATACTTTGAGAGCTCAGAATATTGAAACTTGGCCATTCTACAACCAGGTATTCCTTCTAGTTTTATAGTGTTTACTTTGTGTGGAAGCACTATTATTGCTAATTCTGTCCTTTCTTTAGATATCATCGGGTCCAAGCAAACATGGTATAATTTAGCTGTTGGCACATTGTACACAATCTTGTGAAAGAGAAATTTGATGTGTAATAGGACTTTAAGATACCAGAAAAATATAGCTCAATGGTACAGTGTAAGCATTGTGAAAATCTATGTAAAAATGATGTGTTGAAATGGGAATCAAAATCTGCCATAGATACATATTGTTCAATGGAATTACTTTGGGGGTTTCAGGATTAATGAATAAGGCAACACAGTTTCAGTATTCACCATCCAGTTTCTGTTTGTTCTTATACACCATCTGCTATCCATTGGATCTCTACATACTACCTTTTTCTAGTTCTAAAAGATTTATTATGGATTAAAGTACTGGTTAAGGTTGGGTCCACTTACTTCAAATCTTAGATATTGAGTTAGCACTATTTTAAGTGAGTATAAGTCATATCTATAGCAATGGAGGATTCCAATATAAAATTTAAAAGACCTTGTCCAAGCTCCTAGATAAACTATGTTTTAAGTCTCCTCATGCTGATTTTGTAAATTATGGAAGCTAAATATTTGGGTTACAAATTGTTTATTTTCGCTAGTGTCAAATCTTTTTGACTGCTTGCGAAACTCCCTATGCTTTGGAATCCACAAATTTGTCACTTTTTCTGCAGGCTACTGCCAATTTAGTGCCTCTAAACTCAAGAAGGGTGGCTGTCAAATTTGACTTCTTCAAAATTGCTAGTCTGGTAGGTGAAGTGAGCTCCTAATCACTGTTAATATTAGAGAAAACTGACATGCTGATCTTAGGTGTTTGCTGTCCAATAGAATTATGACACATGGATGAACCTTTTTTGAAAGAACTAATATGTAGTGCTGAGTTGTAAAAAAAAATGATCATGTATTATATTTTTATTGAAGAATAAATACTTTAGAAACTTTAACAATGTCTATTGGTGACATGCTCAGAGAATATCTAAGAATTGAATCCATGTTGTTAAGAGATACATTCTCTTACCAACTAAGCTCACCCCTTTGGGTAGAGAGGTTCATGATTTGTGTCATGATATCTGAACCTGTTTTTCTATTTGAAGCAGAAGAAGTGCTTATTGTTGCAACGAAGTTATTTTATTTTATTTTTTGATAGAAAAAAGAAGCTTTAAAGTTTTGTTCCAAACTTGCATCTTTCTTCTTTTTTCTTTTCCTTTTCTGCAATTTATCTATTTTTGCTGATAAATGAGTTTCATATAAATGCAAATCACAGATACCAATTAAATCACCTGGAAGTGGTCGTGGTCAGATAGAAATAACTTATTTGGATGAAGATTTAAGGTATGTCCTTGAGTTACAAGATGTTATAGGATTTACTTTCTCTGTCTCACATGTTCTCATCATGTGTTTGACTAGTATAAAACTGCCTGGTTTCAAAACATTCAATGACTTTTTGTCTGAACTTATTTTTATAGTGCTTGAAATTGGACCTTAAATGCTTCCTGTATCCAATGAATGGGCCATATTTCAAATTCATAGGAGTTGGTCAAATACTATATTTCCTGAGACAAAACCCTATTCTGGTTCTAGAAAGTTGTCAGCATCAATTTAATATTCTACCGAATTTTTGTATTACTTTAGTAGGAGAGCATGATTTTGTCTTAATTTTACTCTTCCGGGTATTAAAATGATCTCAATCCAATCTTTTGAGGATAAAACATTCTAGAATAGGAACAAAATCATGATCCCAGATGCTAAGGTGCTACACGAGACCTGTGGAGTATTAAACTAATATTTACAGTATTTCAAGGATCAAAATCGGTTTTTTTTTTCTATTCATTAATTATACACAAAATCAAATGCTACTTTTATGGTAAGCATAGAGGGTAGCTCTAGCAGTAAGCATATTAATCTGATCCCATTGCACTGTTCAATTGCTAATCCACCTGTGACTAGTAGATGCTGAACTGGGAGAATAAAAGAAAAGTAGCAAATTTACCAATTCAAGATTGATTCAATGTTTCAAATTCAATAATAAAGGGATAATGATGATAACTAACTTGAGGTATGGGCAACAATTATCCTAATGATGCTAGGTTTCCTAATCTTACTAGGTTATGTTATGGGCTAATAAAACCTAATCTCAATTGCCTGATTAAAGTCCTTAAATTTTCAAATAATAAAAATATTTTCTCATACTGCATCACTAGTTTTTTCAAGATAACTTGACTATAGCAATGGCATTTTCATTAATTTTACACACTGTCTTATGTCTTGCTTTTTGCTTATCTTGAATCTGAATTTCTTTCTTCTGCATGAACTAACAGAATAACAAGAGGTAATAGAGGTAACTTATTCATTCTGAAAATGGTGGATCCATCCTACAGAGTCCCTCTTTAAAGGAGTTACTGCAACAGTTTGTAGCTCATCCGAAAGAGCTCAGGGATGTTAGTACTAGTGGCTTTGATTCACAATTGAAGCCAGACACACACACACTAGCAGTTTTTTTAATTTTCATGTAAAAAAATAATTTCAAAATTTTTAAATCATATTTGGGAAATATTATGAAGTTAATTGGAAAGTGATGGGATGTTATTTGAGAAGTTATTTGGAAAATGATGGGAATGAAGTTACGGCATTAGTTTGTAGCAATGTAGTTGGCAGGTTGATTATTCATAAATAAATGCTAATACTATATCCTTTTATTTCTTCTCAGTAATGGAATGGGATTATATGTCAGATGTTGAAAATTTTACAAACTTGTGCAAAAAAGAGGTGGACATAAAATTAAGTTGTATGTCTCGTTAATATAATGAAAATTATGAAATGTGTACATCTCTCTCTTCACTTAACTTAAATATTCTATTTTTTTACATTTTTCTCAAAGCTATGAAAAGCTTTACTCATCAAATGTAGAAAAAGTATATTATTATTTTAGTTCTTAAGAAATATAATTTATTTTAATTTAGTCTTTTAATCATAAAAATATTTAATTTAATTTTTAAAAAATATATTATATCTTAATTTAATTTTTAAAACTCTGAATTGAAACATAAAAAATTATAAAATTTTTATATGTAAAGATTAAATTAAAATATGATATATTTTTTAAGAATTAGATTAAATATTTTTATAATTTAGAGATTAAATTAAGATAAATTATATCTTTTAGAGATAAAAATAATAATTCACTTAATTTACAAATTTACAATCTCTCTTTCCTTTTCATTTTTTTCGATAAATTAAATTTTGATACTAAAATTATTAATTTTTATTTATTTATTTATTTATTAGTAAAAATATGTTTTATGTTTTTTAACTTTATATTAATTTTTAATTTTCTTTAAATTTTTTTAAAATTAATTTTGTTTTAAGTTTAAAATTATAATCAATTTTATTTTTTAATATTATATTAAATATCACATTATATTTTTTATTAATAATTTAAAAAATATTAAACTGTGTGATAAAATTAATTATAATTTAAAATTTTATAAATAAAATTAATTAAAAAATTAATATAAAATTTAAAACAAAAAAATTATTATTGCCTTATTCATTTGTATTTCGGCAATACCATAAACACACAAAGCTAGAAACTAGAGGTAAGATAGAGAATGTGACATGTATGATCCTTCCAAACCGAAGAACCCATACAGAACACGCCAATTTCTCCGCCGAACTATAATTTAACGTTAAGAATGCCTCTTCCCCCAAGTAACTACCAGGAGAAGCACCCAAGTCTGCTTCTTCGTTCATGGCTCCTCCTCCTTCCCTCTCTTCCTCCTACACTCTTCGCTTTCCCTCTCCAAACCCTATCCCTAATTCCAATCTCCTCCATTCCCACTATCGAACCCTAAGTTTCATCGCCAATTCTACTCCTCCGCGTAAGATCCCACACTCCATTACTCCCCCTCCTTCTCCCTCCGAGAGGAAGTCATTTGCAGTAGCCACTGGCGAGATCTTCTTGGGAATTGCGACGCGGCTGATTAATGGCCGTAGCAGGATCCCGGTTGCCGATTTGAGATCTTTGGGGATGTTTGAGAGCTCAACCAAGAAAGGGGGGGTTTACGAGGAGCGAATTGGGGCGGTTATGGAGGATGAAGTTCAGCCAGAGGTCGTGTGGGAGCAGAGGGTTAAGGATGTTGAAGCTGAGCTCAAGAGGCGCGTTGTTACGAGCCCTGGGTTTAGCTTCTCTGCTGCTGGGCTTCTGTTTCCTTACCATCTTGGGGTTGCTCAATATCTCATTGAGAAGGGTTACATAAAGGTGTACTTTTAATTTGAGTTTATTTATTGGGTTTATACGGGATATTCTCATATGACCACATGTAATTCTAGTTGCATCTCACTTTTTATTTTCAATTAAAAGTAAAGATGACAACTAAAATTCTAAAATTTACAATTTGATTGAGTAAAATGTTAAGTATTAGAGATTTAAGTTTCCGTCTGATGTGGCATTTTTTATTTATTCATTTATTTTTATTTGAAAATGAAAAGGTAAGATGTAACTAAAATGATATTATCAACTATTCATATCCTCGCACGAGAGGACAGTAATCTCTTTAATTTTTGTTGTATGCAGCTGCAAGTTTCTTATACCATTTTGAAATGAAGACTTTTATTTTTAACTGAAGTCTGTGAATTTATACCTAAATTATATTTATTTGTTGAAGCAGGAAACCACGCCATTGGCTGGTTCCTCTGCTGGAGCTATAGTCTGTGCTGTAGTTGCCTCTGGAGCTAGTATGGAAGAAGCCTTGGAAGCAACTAAAATATTGGCTGCAGATTGTCGGAATCGGGGGACTGCATTTCGGTTGGGGGTATGCTTATACTCTAAAAGTATTTGATCTAGTCCTACGTATGAGGAACCTATGCCATTTTACACTTGTGTAACATTTTATAGATCAATGATGGATCATGAAACAAAAACATATTATTTCGTAGTTTGTGAGCATTGCTTTATAGAACAATGTTAGAAAATATGCTTCTAAGTGGCGCTTGAGAATATCACGTTATTGACCCTTTGAAATTTTTTTCTTATTGTGGCATCTCTTAACTTTATGATATCTTTTCTTTTATATGTTGAAGTGGAAAACCTGTGGTGACTCCTTTCCATTCCTCCTTTTGTCTAACAAATAATAAGATAGTGCAGTAGTGCAAGTTTCTAGGGATTCTGTCCAGCTATTTCACCATTGCCACCGGCTACTTGACACATGATTGTCAATAAATTCTTCGAGGATGGAAAAAAGAAAAGAAAAGAAAAGAAAATGACACTTTAATTTGTTCAATAGTCTATAAATATATTGCAAAATGGAAATATGATCCTGTGAGCTTTGCGTGTTAGGCTTGTGAAAATTGAATAAAATTAATGTCCATGATGGAAAGCTACTTTGAGGTTTACATTAAATCATCAATAGTTGGATACTATGTGTGCTTGTGGTTTATATCTTTTTTATAAGTTTAAATCTCACTTCTTGTACAAATTTTGTCCTGCATAGGCTGTTCTCCGTGATGTTCTCGAAAATTTTTTGCCAGATGACACTCATATCAGATCCAATGGGAGAGTTAGAGGTATGAGTGGTTGTTCTGGAAGTCCCCTGTTTGTAGAGAATTGTTGTTAAAATTGGTTCTTTTTATTTTATTTTTCTCTCTCTCTAAGGATTTATTAAGTCTCTCCGTTTCTTATTTCATAGCTTCTTTTGTTGCAGTTGCTGTGACACAGCTTCTTTGGAGACCAAGGGGGTTATTGGTAGATCAATTTGATTCCAAGGAAGATCTCATCAATGCAGTTTTTACTTCTTCCTTTATTCCAGGGTGATTTGTTAGTACACTATTTGCCTTGATTTGCATGTAATTTCCTACATCATAAATTATTAAGGAATTCTAACGAAGTAATATGTCACTCCTCAGATATCTTGCACCAAGACCGGCTACGATGTTTAGAAACCGTCTATGCATTGATGGTGGTTTGACGTTGTTTATGCCACCAACATCTGCTGCACAAACGGTACTTAATTAGTTGATTTACTAGTTTAACTCTTTAATTAAAATTGATTGATTATTGAGTTTTAATCTGAGTTTAAGTGCATTTAGGAGCATTATAAAATTAATATGGCACTATGCAATTGGATGAATCCAAATATGTAATATTAGTGAGTATCTTTCACTCGATTATCATTGAGGAACAAAAACCTGCAAACTTAGTAAAGGTTTTACCCAGTTCAAACTGACCAAATTTGAGCCGTAGTTGCAATACCCTAAATGCTGAAATTTATATATCTAAAGAATTCCTCAAAATCAACTATAGTACATTTCTAGTGCAGCCTAAAAAATATGATAGGCTGAGCTGAGAAGATTAATCTTACTTCATTTATGACTATGTAAAGTTTCATCATGGGCAATTTCATACCCAGCCTGTTAAGTCTCTCACTTTTCATTTTAGTTTTATTCCAGTTTATGAACTTCAATGCGGTTCTGTACTTATTCCAATATGATTGAACGCAGTTATGTATACCTGTTTATTGTCACATTTCTACCTCAATGAAGCTCTTTCTGCCGCTTCACAGATTCGTGTTTGTGCTTTCCCAGCAAGTCGATTGGGATTGCAAGAGATAGGGATCAGTCCAGATTGCAATCCTGAAAACAGAGCTACTTCTCGACAGGTAACCTTGCAGTTATTGGATTAATATAAAACACATGAAGAAAAACTTATGTATAGTTCTTAAGTGTATGTTATTTGGTTCTCCAATATAACTATAGGATGAAAATGAGCTTTTGAAAGAGAATCAATATTGTGGTCTTTGGTATTAGAAGAATTTGTACATGTTATAAGGGTAAAACTCTCAAAAGTTTTACCTAAGTCTTTTCTTTAGCATAGATGTTAAGGTAATGAGAGTTCTTCAATCTTTTCAGCTATTTAATTGGGCACTTGAGCCAGCAGAAGATGAAATTCTTGACCAGCTTTTTGAGCTTGGATATTTAGATGCAGCTGTATGGGCATTCGAAAACCCTGTTGAAAAAGTAGTTCAAGATGATGTTTCTGTGATTTGAAATAGCATAGCAGCATCAGTTCACTGTAGAGATCGTCAGTCCCATTTAGAGATTGATGTATAAAGGAGCTAGATTATGAAATCAGGGGGAAAAATATATATATATCACAGGGAGATATAAGTTCTTAGCTAACAGCTGCAGAGGATGTAAAGCTCATCTTATTTTCTTCATGTTGTTGTATATTGTAATAGGATTCCAACTGCTCTACAGAAAAATATCAAGATTGATACAAAAAGCAGAGAAGTAATATAATTATCAATTTTTATATAGAAAGAAAGTTCCTTGTTTTTGTTGGTAGACTAAGAATATGGTTATGGTGTCTTTCAAACTTTTGCTGAAATCAAGTTTCTTCTCTACCCTCAAAACACTCAGATTGTTCTGACGCCTCTTATCAACTACTTTGGGTGAAAGATTATGGAGTTTGAATCCTCTGAACTTATTTATTGTCAATTACCAACATGAAAGGGGGTAGTTTTTATGTGAATCACTGAAGTTGAGGTGTAGTTTTAGTGCCCTATGTTATGGCATCCTTTTGTCCATGAAGAAGACAATAATGCTAAAGGAATGGGACTTCTAAAAATGTTTTAAGGTAGATGTAGTTTATAAAACATAGATATATCAGCCTAATAGAAAATTTGTCAAGCACAACATAAAGTTAACATGTAAGTTTTATATATACAAATTGAACCTCGAACAAATGTAACATGTTACTTACAAATCTATTAACCAATTTATGTGAATATATTAGATTTATTAGTTTATAAATTTTACTTTTAACATCTTTCATAATTAATATATTTTAATTTATTCTACATTAAAAGGGGGGGGGGGGGTTTGGTTGGAATCTACTCCTCTGCACTTCAATTCTCACCCATTCTTGTGTGCATCACTTATCCAAAACTACTGGTGTGAAAGCTGCCATGTGACCCATGACAAAGAAAGCCTATATATGCTTGGCATATTTTTTCCATGTTTAATTATTTATATACCAACACTCACTCCAATTTTTGCACTTCTAGAAATCATCCAAACAACCCCTTTTAATAATTTTAAATGATGCATATACTTTCCTTCCAATATAAGAATGCATAAAAACTAGGTTTATGAAGAAAGTCAAATTGTTTGAATTGATAATAAACAGTGGGTTGACAAGGTAATTACAAAGTGAGTGGGAGACATAGACAGCCCATTTTGCATCCTCCTTTTGCAGCAAGTCAAAAAGCATAAGACAACAACATGGCCACCTTTGGTCAAAAGAAACCCATATTCCCTACAACCAGCTTCAGGATAATGCTTTGCAATTCATGTTTTAATGCAATTCTGGATTGCCTGGTTACTTCTTCTATATATAAATATATATATATATTAAAAAAAAGTATGCGTGAGTTCAATTTCTACTTGCCATTTTCTCCACTTTCTATATTAATTATAATATATTTCACAAACAGATATTTTATTAAACTGAATTCATTATAATTAAATTTATTGGGATTATAATTTAAAAAATAACAATATTTCATTACTAATGTTTCATCTAAAAATTTTTGAAATGAAAAAGAAAATACAAAATACAAAATTTTGAGAATTTTGAAAAATCAGCAGACAATCCTTTATTCACTTTAAATAACTTGGGAACAAAAGAGAAAGGTATAAATCACATCTTTTTTTTCTTTTTCTTTTTTCATTTTTCTCTTTAAATTGATGGACATAAATTTAGTCCACCTTTATTATTGAGAAGACATCAGCCCACTCCACTAAAATTACCCAATTACATAGTGTAAATATTCAAGAATGGTATCAAGGTAAAAAAAAAAATTAAAATATTTTAATCTCTCTCCTATTTTTCTTACACTGCAAACTAAACTCTTTTCAATTATGTGATCAAAATATATGAGAGTTTCAAAATTGAGGCCAATTAATTGATAACAAACAACCTTAGAGGACAGGAGAGTCTTTCTTACAGAAGGGAAGGAGATATGTGTCATTAAAGTACAAGACGTGAAGCAGATGAGAGATTTGAGTTTCAAAGTGTTGAAAACAGAGAAACACTCACCCACCATATTCCCCACAAACCGTACAACTCCATGCACGCTTGTGCTTATTCTCACTCAGTCCCTTCCCTTTAATTTCTTTCTACAAATCCCCACTCTTAATTTCAAAGCCCCTCATCATACATTTCCATAATTAAACCTTTTTCTCTCCTTTTTAATATTTATTTTCCTCTCTCATTCTCTCTCACATCACATCTACCTTAGCTACCTCTACCACCACCTTCCTTTCTTCTTCACGTTACTACCATTGATATACATATCATTTGCTCTCTAGGGTTTCTCAGAGGCCTTGTTCCATTGCCATTTTGGCATTCTGTCCACCTCCGGTACGGAGTAGAATGTGTTTGGATTGAGGAGAACAAACAGATTAGTCAAAGGTTTGATTTAAACATTTTTCTTGATTTAATCTTTTTTTTCAATTTTCTTCGATCCAAATACATAATAACTGGATTTGGAGATGGCCAGTGTGCCAAACGGGTTCTGCGAATCTGTCTCTGAGAAACCCACTTGAGAGCTACCTCGTATTCTCTTGCAGTGTGTAAAGTGTATGATCTTTCATATATTTCTTGTGAATTTCATGTTTGTAAATCTCATAGCTTTTTTCTTTTTTTTTTGGCCAAACTATGGAGTTTTCATTTTGCAGGTTCCTACATATATATCAGCAGATACGTTAGAGATGCAAATACTGTTTATATGACAAAACTTGAAGTATTTATGTGTAATTTAATTCCATTGTCTGAAGTTTGGCAGGTTTATATTCTTACTTCAACACATGCAAGATGTAAAATGTTCGTAATTTAAGTAGTTATTTTATGTTTTATGAATGCTTGAAGCAGAACGCATAATGAACAGAAATCTGGGACAGTTTTTAATGATATGCTCATGAAGCAAACAATAAGGTAATATTTTATTTGCTTCTTTTTTTTTCCAGTCTGATTAAGAATATTTCTCACACAAACTCTGACACGCAATTCAAGTTCAAACTTTTGTTTTTGGGTGCAGGTCAACCACAAATGACAAAGCTTGAACTATTTGAAAAGTGAACTTGTGTGTACTGTGCTGTGTTGTGTTTAGCGTTTCCTTGCTTTTTGATCTTCTTTTTGTTATGGTGTCCTAAACTTTTGTCTTGCCTAGTAATGATGGCGAATTTGCAACTTTTTTATTATTTTTATTTTATTTTATTTTTTTTACAGATGTTTTGATGAAACTTTAAAGCATGATGATAAATGTTTGCACCTGTTTAACTTCCATTGGACATGAAACTATATTTTGCAGCATTGGATTCCTAGAAGCATTACGCCAATTCACACTAGGAATACAAATTAATGCTACGTATAATTTAAGGCCCACCATTAATTAATTAATATGTGTTGGTTGTAATATAATATTGTTTCAGATGGAAACCTTTGCCAGTTATATATATGGTTTTGTTAATTAGTTGATTAAGTTTTTTAATATCAAAAATTATTATTTTTTATAAATCTTAAATCACTAAATAAATTTTTTTACTAATATCTATTATTATGTCAAATTAATATAAACCTATTTAATTTAAAAATCTCTTGGATCATCCAATACTCTTATGCATTTTAATCTAAAATTAATTTTTTTAAAATTTTTTTAATTCTTTACAATTGAGTGCAAAAATATAAAAAAATTAAAATTAAAATCTATCTTTTTCTAACTATAAATATATATATATATATATATATATATTACAGTAGATTCAATATCAAGAAAAACCACATTCACAAGGTGGTACAACGGCTTCACCCACCGCCACCACCACTGCCGATTAAAGCTTATCCATTATCAATACAATTGGTGTATAATGGCCTGGGAAAAGAATCTCTTATATTTAGTGCCCTTGGAGGTTGGATCTGACACATTATATTATTTTATAAGTTTTTTTATTCAGTTTATAAAACTTTGTAGATCAAACTATAATTATCAATGATATGGGTGTAAGTATATATTTTATTTTTTTTAGAAATGTGTATATGTATATGTATTATTTTTTATTATTTATATAAGTAGTCCTAAAAAAACTTTTAATCTTTTTTTATTAATGGTGAATCAAAATTTTTAACTTTCACTTAAAAGAAACAAATCTTTTTATCTATTTCATTATCAACTTGCTACCTTAGACTCTCCCATAAACATGAGACACCTAAAAATCAGAAACAAAAATGGTAAATCTCCATGTCATTTAACATGTAAATATAAAAAAAGTCTAAGATAGTAATGATATTAAATTTAATTTAAGAAATTTCATTGCTCTAAATTTTTAATTGATAAAATGAAAATAGAATATATTTAATAATGAAAAGCTAAAACTAGTACTGTATAGAATCATTCTTTGAATTACCATACCTTTTTCTGTGGGACCATGTTTGGCTTACATTTAGTTTGACAGCAATGTAGCTAATTAAGTACATTTATTTCCTTGAATAGGATAATAAAGCTTAGAATGATTACTTTATTATCCTGTTTTAATTTTTTTAAAGAAAGAAAATGTAAAATTTTGTCCCCACTCATACTGATAGACCTTTTTTTTTTGTATAAGTACTCTATGTAAAAAGTAATATTATTTAAGATATTATGAAATATTAAATGTTAACATATTTTTTAAATAAAAATTTAAAAAAATATTATTAGTATTTTTTATTAAAATATTTATTTAAAATATTATAAAATATTAAATACAGATACATCTTCCAACAAAATTTCCAACTCTTAATAGACTTTGAAGGTTTATAAACTTTTCTTATTCTTTGACTAAATATCTTTTTGGTATTATTATAAGATTAATCGTTTCGACAATTAACTAACATTTCATATTTTTCTATACTTTATATATCACAAAATAATTAAAAATTATGGTAGAAATAATATGATTAATATTTTATAAAAAATAATAAAGTTAAAAGTGTTATAATTAATGTAAGCTTTTAATTAATTTTAGGAATGTGAAATGCTGTTTAAAATAATGTCACTCAAATGTATTATTTGATATATATTTTAGATGATGCTAGACAATTTACAACTGATATGTAAAACACACAAACGCACAAATATATTTATAACAAGATGCATGCACAAAGGTAATATATTATTTTTAAAAAAATTTTAAAATATAAAATAATAATTATTAAATTTTAAAATAATAAAAAGTTATTTCTTTCAACCTTCCACTATCTTAATTTTTTTTATTTTTTAATATTATGTATTTTATATTATATCATAGATATTTTGTGAAGTATAAAACAATAGCTAATAAAGTGAAGACATAATCATAGTCAAGAGGATATAACAGATCTAAAACAGCTCATGGTAGTGAATAGTGATATCACTATAAGGTCAAGGTCAACTTAATCGATCAAATCTCACATGATTACTAGTTTAGAATCCATGAAGCAAACAACCAAATGTAGGAAACATGAACAACTTGAGTTTTCAATCTTGATCAAATAAAATAATTCAAAGTCTACATTTGTGTGCTATTTTACTTCTTTTTTTATATCCCATAATCAATGACTTGGTAATTGGCATACACTAAATGTATGTCAAATGTTTTTAAATTTTAAATATTAAATAAGAAAGTAATTATTATATTTTAAAACAATAATTAAGTAATATGACATTATTTAACTTTACAAACATCTATTTTTTTAACTTTCCACTCTAATATATGACTTTGGAACTAGAACCTCTCAATTTTTATCTTTTCTTATTTCTCTTCTATGTACAATGTAATATTATATATGATCTATTTTCATAATTTTGAAGACTAGATGATCCAAAGACTCCAAAGCTATTTAAAATATAAACAAAAAGGCATTAAGTAAAAATTAAAAACAAATACGAGGATAGTACATACGTGCGAGAAGGGAGGACAGAGTGAAAAGTTGTGATATAATATGAGAATAATAAGTTAAATAAATTTTTATCACTTTATTTTATTATTTTAAATTATAATAAAAATAAAAACTAAAAAATAAGACAGTACTTTATAGAAATCTATTATCAAAATTTAATTTTATATTTTCTTAGAAAATATTAGTAAAATAAGATCATCACAAAATTACACATGATAGTCTTATTCAAGGAATCAACACGCCACTTTTACTACCACAATACATCCTAAAGCACTTAGCTTTCCACCTCACAAAGAACTTAAAAAACCTTATAACTTTACTAAGTATAAAATGTTTTCAATTTAAGAAGCTCACTGCATTCACCCAATCTTCAAATGGGCCAATGGTAATTATTTGGGCTTAAGAAATTTTTCTTAGCATTTAGATGGGCCAATAATGGTCTGGGCCAAGTTATTTAAGTTAAATCTTTTTGCAAGCCCAATTTTGCCACGTGCTGCTTTGATCATGGCAAATATAAGCGCCAGTGTCCCAAAAAAAACCACAAACGCGCCAAATGTCTATTCATCTTCGTCCAATTTTCTTTTATTTCAGTGTTTGTCAAAACTCAAAATCTCAAATCCCTCATTTCTATTCGTGCAAGAATACGTACCCTAATTCCATCGAATTCCACGGTGCTGGTTCGTAAGGTCAAGCGTCGCCGGCGATCTCTGACACCGACACGGCAAAAGCTCCTTTGCCTAGGGGTTGACGGTGACGGTGACGGCGATCTCAGACGTGGAAAGTTGCATCGAGGGCCTGCCAAGCAACGGGTAGTTACTTTTAATTTTGGCTGATTCTCTATTAAACTTTTTGAAGCATGAATACATTGAGTTTGTTCTGGTGGTTGTAGATTTTTGCTTTAAGCCTTGTTTTAAGGCATGGCATTTTCTTTGACATAGTTCAAACAGGAATCAAGTCTTGGGATTTTGGACATGTTTGGAAAAATGATGCTTTAACAACATTGTATACGAAGTTCTGTATTTGAAGGGGATTGCTCCAATTTGTTATTTTTGCCTAAAGCTTTAGACCAAGAATTCCAGTATACTGATATCTGGTAATGGGATTGACATGACCATTCTTCAGTTTTTGTTATATTGTGTTTCTTTCCTTCTCTTTTATTTTATAAATAAAATATGTGTCTTTTAAAAGAAGTATATGTAGCCCTGCTTTTTGCCAGATTTTGGATTTTATGCCTGGCCCACTTTCTAATATATGACAACTATTTAGAAGAACGAAAATTGTTTAGATATGTTTTATTCTTTTTTTAGCATGTGAATGACTGATAGTTGAAGTATTTAGGTTCAGATTTTGTACTTATGCACTGGAACTGGATTAAGTAGTTACAGTTTGTGAAGTGTTTTTTAGACTAAATATCTATCTTATAGTGTCTCTTGATGGTGTGGAACCTTGGTTTTGGTGTGCTAGTTTAAAATATAGACCCGGCATCTCAGATTTTTTGGTACTGGAGCATTTGGCGTGAATTCATCAATTTTTCAAAATCTATATGTTCCCAAGAGTGGTAACTTATTAACTTGTGTAAAGAAATTTCACTATGGTTACTATCCTTTATAAGTTGATGATTACCATATTTCCTATTCAGGCTTATAAGCGAAGGTTACAGCTATGTAGAAACTAGACATTAGAATAATTAAAGTTTCGATATTCAACTCTAAAAGTTGTATGCGTGAAGTTGTTCTTCTCTATTTATCTGCATATATATTTCATATAAATGGATTTATAAATGGACAGGTAATTTGTTTAAAATGGGCAGAAAGCGCAAGAGTTCAGTGTTGGTATTATTGGAGAAACTAAAGGAACAACAAGGTGACAGCAGTAATACAAATTCCCAACATTTGCAGCTGGAAAACCAGATCATCCAGCATGAAACTCAACCTGAAGATGTTAATATTCCAGCCCTTCAGACCAGTGATGATAATTCAGCCTCTTCCCCAATTGCTATTGGAACTGAGCAACTAAAAGAAGGTTCCTTGCTTGTCAAGATAATAGGTAAATGCAAGATGTGATTACTCGTTTATCACTATATTTAAAATTTATCTACATGTTTCATGCATTAACTATGCTTTATGTATACATGGGTAGACACTACTACTAAAGAAATAACAACTCAGAAAATGACTCCAAAAGAGGTTTGGCACATGTCAGAAAACTTAAAGGTTATAGTGGAACTCAATGGTAATGGACATGGAGAAGACAATGGTTCAAATTTGCTCGTGAGATTTTTAGGTAAACTTGCTCGAAATCCAAAACTCTGTCCTATACATATTAAAGATTGGCATTGGATGCCAGAAGCAAAAAAGATCGAGCAGTGGAAATATATAGAGGTAGCAACATGGAATTGGTATTATTTCAAATTTTCATCTTAGTTTCATATTTACAACTAATTGTGGATTCAACAATGAGTGAAGGATTATTTCATGTTTGATTATGCTGCTGGCTGCAAATGGGTTATGAGAACCTTAGGTGAAAGATGGAGGGCTTACAAATATCATTTGAGGCGTAAGTACTTTTACCCTACCAAAAGCAAGAAACAGTTACTTGCGAATCCTCCACCTGGAGTGGATATTGATGATTGGTCAGCTTTTGTACTGCATTATCAAGACAAAAAGATGAAGGTGTCATTCTTTGCAATTATATTTCATTATTTTTGTTTGTAACAATGTTTGATGTATTTGACTATCATCTTTGGAATTTTTAGGACATGAGCTCACAAAATAAAAGGAATAGAAAGAAGCTTAAAGTCCCCCATACTGGTGGTAGTAAGAGTAACGCTAGGAAAGCTTGTCAAATGGTAGGTTACATTGAGTATGTCAAATTTGGTTTAATTGGTAAGCTTGTGTCATGTATGTATATGATAATCCTTTCATACTTCTAATGATGCCAATTCTAGGTGAAAACATTGGGGAGGCCAGTATGCCGGAGTGAGATTGTTTTGTCAAATCTACTCAAAAAAGATGGAAGTTATGTGAATGAAGAAGGGAAGGCTTTGGCAGTAAGTTTTTTTTCTAATGTTTATTTTTCCGAGTATTTGTAACTTGATATTATTTGTTAGAAAACAATGAGTTATGTTTTGACATCAATTTGATTTCTTCTACTTTTAAGTTAAAATTTCTCAGAACTTACCTCAAGATCAAGATGGTGCTGCAACTTTAGGTGCCCCTTCAAAAATATTTGCTAAACTAGATGATGCTATTGGAAAAGTGTTTGGACCTGAACATCCTGGTCGTGTGCGTGGTTTAGGAGTAGGTGTTTCCCCTTCTAATATCTTTGGATTACAGGAACGATTTGTTGGTTCTGTAAGCTCCAATACCGTTGGCAATGGTGTAAATGAGGAGCGGATTGGAGAATTGTTGAAGCAAGTGGAGACTTTGGAAGAAAAGTTGATTGGATATGAGAAAACCAAGGCAGATTTGGCTACTCTTCACAAATTTTTGCAAGATAAATCTGGGGCTGAATTACCAACTCTTAACCAAGATATCCAAAGCCCTTAGTCATTTTTTGCATATACAGTTTTGAGGCATCTATTCATGGTATCTCAGTACTACTTTTTGATTGGACGTTGTGGATGAAGTTACCTTGTGGGGTGTGATTGATGTATAAATCATGGTCATTTCTTTTATTTGGAGGAAAACGTTGGATTTTCCTTGGGAGTTAAATATTAGCTTCTGTGGGTAACTTTGTGAATTACGGAGAAATATTAGAGATTTTCTTTTAAGCAAATCAATGGGAGGTGTGTTTCTTTGTTACTTTTCCTTGTTTTTTTTTTTTTTTTCCATTAACAAAACACAAACTATTGCGTCATGCTTTTACAAAATGTCTAAAGAGTTTTAATTTTTTGGGCATACGTAATCCAACTTATGCCTTTCACTAACAAGAACAATTAGTTTGATAAATACATGGTGAATCTTAATTTGAAAATGTCAAATTAACTAGCTATTTCTAGGAGTTCGAGTTACACTATGTTTACCTAAAATTTTTTTACATGAAATAATAAATCTTAACAGAGAAACATCAAACCAGAAAGATTGAACCGCTAATTAATGAAGTCAGAGGATCCTGTTTGAATTCTAATATAGATAATTTATTTAAGATATCTGTGACCATTTTTCTTCTATTTTCATATCAGTTTTCTGGCATTATGAACTTTATGCATGCAGCAAATTGTAATCAACATTCAACACAATAATGAAGTCATCAAATATGTGCAGCCATTCAAAAGCAAAGCTGAGTATATACTAGTGCCAACATGTAAAATGAGAAATATTTTTACTTAGAACAACTCTGGTAAACCTCTACAAATCTTTCGCAAATTACAATTTTATTTGTAAGGACGCAGAACATAGCATCTTTTGGCTGCTTCTTATTTGTACAGACTTGACCACCTTTCATTTCTGGCCACTTTCTTCTGAAGACTGACCTGTCGAGCACTCCTTCATGAGCTTTAAATTTTCACTTGTAAGCTTCTCTTTCTAAACCTTCTCCTCTTGATGCTTCTCCTTATGAGATGATTTTTGGTCTTTCCCAATTTGTATAATATTGTCTCTCTCTCCCTCTAATTGCCTTGTCTGCTTTTCTTGAAGCCTAGTCAAAAAATTGATCAGTTTTCCAAATAAGAATTGAATCTTGTTTGTAAACCGGTTAACCATATGCATCCAAAGAATAATAACTATAACATGACCAAACATCTTGGATTGTTTTTGTATACACAAAGATTAATTCCCTAGCACTTTTCCACAATTTTTGAAGCTTGGAACAGCACGAGGTGTTCTTACGTCTTACCTATGCTTAACTTCCTGTCTGTTAGAAGAATCTCCACTTGACTGTCCTTCATTGAGGTGTTGCACAATGTCACTTTCTTGTGTTGTGTAGCGTAATTTCTCACTGACGTTTAGAAGAGACTCCTCGAGGACTTCCGATTTGATTCCTTTAGCTTTCTGGTTTTGAAGATAGTCAAGCTGTACTTCACTGTTGTTGTTGTGCTTCATCTTGTTGTAAACCATTTCTTTGTATGATCTCATCTCAAACTTCAATATCGAATTCCCCAATCAATTAGTTTTCAGTAAGGTTCATTCAGTAACACAAACAGGAAACAGTAGAAGCTGAAGAAATTGAACAAAATAAACATATATATACACAAATAGCAACAACATCTAGCACCCCCTCCCAAAAAGGACAAGGAGGAGACAGGAGGAAAAAGAGAGGAATGTAAGCATGCCGTCCAAGAAGACTACGAAACAAAAATAAACATAGTATTGTGTTTGAGAATTAAAAGCAAAGGATAAATTATCTGACTGGCAACTATCCCAGTACTAATCACCTTTTCTTCATAAGTAACCATGTTTCAAGAGAGATGAAAAAGAAAACTCTAGCAAGAGCTGGCCGGAACTATTGGGTTATGGCTAGAACTTGCCGGAAAATTTGAAGAAAAACAGTACCACTGCTGCCTAATGAACCAGACGTAAGTGGCCACAAACAGAGCACCTTTCAATGAGAGGATGAGCAAGAACCCAATAAATGATGGCTTGAACGACCGAGCTTTAGCCGGAACGTGCCGGAAATGACACTGTGACGCCGGAGAAGACGAACGGAGGTCGGAAAAGTAAGCCACGTGCCGGCGCGTGGGAAATCGGAGGTGGGCAGCGGAGGCGCGTGAGACACACTCGCTGATCTGGATCACCGGAAAACGGGTACAGTCCTGTCCGCCGCCGGCTAGGCTACTTTGGCGGCGGTGAGAGTCACTGGTCACTTTTTCGGTGATACAACTTCAAGAAACGCCACTGCTCTCACCTGTTCTGCTACTAACGTTAACTCTCCCATATTGGATCTGATGGAGAACACTCTAGGTTGCTCTGATACATGTAAAAATTTGAAGTATTTTTGTGTTTTTTGATCTAATATTATGGATACATTTGAATATGTCTACATCACTAAGTATACTTAGTTATAAATTTAAGTTTTAAGATAAGCTAATCACAAATTTTAATAAATATTTAGGTCAACTTTATAATTAAACAAATAGGGTGAATTTAAAACAAAGAATCAGCCACTAATGATCACCAACAGTTTTTGTAATTGGTAAGATTGAAAAGAAAAGGTTGCAATATGAAAACAACCTTGAAACATGAGGTTTAACCATCATCACTGTATTACATTCTTCTTAACATAAATAGATAGATTAAAAGAGGTCAAAACATGGAAACTGTGAGAGATATTGGTAAAACTGTTTCTATGCCTTGACCAAACAACTTAAGCTTCCGGTATCATTGACATGGTATTATAACCTCCTTGACAAGTACTCAGGAGTTCAAATCCTTGTTGTCAAGGACCATCTCAATACAAAGGATTAAGATATTAAGCTATTAAGCGAAAGCTTATGAACAGTTTTGTTAATCTCTTTAACACGTTTTTTTTAAAAAAAGATTTTTGAATTTAACATGTAGATAAAGCATAAATTTATTAGACCTTATACTATAAATTTATTTTAATTAAGAGAATAGAGAGCGATAAAATTAACTACTAGTCACTTGAAATTTTTAATACCATGTCCTAGATTATTTAAAGCTTCGTGACATAATTATTAACAGCGTGCAGCGCACTTTTGCGACATGGACTCTTAGAGTCATTGTATATAGCATGTTTCATGGTACATGCAAATAATGAAGTATGATGCACATAATTATATAATTAAAAATAATAAAAAGAGGAAAAATAAAAGATAATAAAAGGAGAGAAAATAAAATATAATAATTTATCTATTAAAAGGTATTTTTCACTTCACAAATAATTAGAAAACTAAATAGTAAGGAAATAATTATCAAAAAACTAGAATGAAGAATAGTTAGAATGAAAGGAAATATCATAAAATATCAAAAATAATAAAACTTCACAAATATCACAAATAATAAAAAGAGAGAAAATAAAAAATCATCAAAAAAGTTAGAATGAAGAATAGTAAGGAAAAAAATAATTAAAATAAAAGAATAAAAGGACGAAACTTAGAGTTAGTTAAGTATATAAGACAAAAAAATTAATTTTTTAAAATAAACTTGTATAAAAAATATCTTAATTCAAATTATTCCAATAAACATTGAGCAAATGGTGCGTGCCATGGTTGACCCAAACAAAATTAGCAACACCAGAGCCATTGTGTTGCCCCATTGTCCATGGGGCTGGCAATAGCATTGAAGACAAAAATTCCTTAGCTAGTTGAAATCCCCAAATTCTTTCCCCAAACAGAATCCTTAATTTGTCCCTAATTTCGCCCTACATTCTAAATTTCCTATGCCTTTAAGATTGAAATTCCTCCCTTAGTCAATTGAAATCCCAATTACACACACACAACACAATACCTTCCCCCAAATTTTCCTATAAACAGAATCCCTAATTTTGCCTAAATTCTTATTTCCTCATGAAACACCTAATTTCTTATGCAATATAGATCAAAATCTTTTCCTTAGCCAATCAGAATTCCAAATTTGACAAACATACACAATATTTTCCCCAATTTTGCCCCAAAATGAAATCCCTAATGTTGCCCGAATTCTCAATTACCTAGTGAAATCTTTAAATCATATGCAATGAATACCAAAATCTCTTCTAAAGCCAATAAAAATCTCAAATTAAAAATGGCCAAACCACACAATACCAAAGATTCATTTCCTATTTATTGAAGATATGTAAAACCTATTAGACTAAGGGTGTGCTGGGTAGGAGTGAAACTAGGAAGATACAAGACAGAAAGACGAAAATTGGCAACGAACCTAGACTCATAGACGCCCAGAAATTGCCATTCTCCCACATTCCCTTCGTCATTCATCCAAGCATGATATAAGAATATTACTTTCTCTTGTAAAAAGGTGTGTATGCACAAAGCATTAAATGAAAAACTTGTAATCCACAGTTTAATTTGCTAGTTTTTACTCATTTTGTGGAAATCTCTTAGACTGCGATCTTGTGAGTTTATATAAAATATACAACACCACAAAATAATTAATTTTACTAGGGCTTATGTATACCTCTCAAAATGTCAAAGTTCAAATTGAGAATCTAATCACAATCCTCTAATCCTCCACAATCAAAGTGCTAACCTTAATCAAATATGCAACATATTCGATAGGGCAACATGCAGATCCACCAACATCAAATGAAGATTATTACGCTCTAGTTCTTTCAGGCAGACAATGCAGTAGAGATCAAGAAATTGTGAGATGCTAACCACATAAAAGTGAGGAGGTCCATTATGATATGCACCAAGTGGATCATGATAACACATTTAACATGCTATATGCAAATATTACATGGAATAACATGAAAAACATGGCAAAGAGAATATCAAAAAAGGATATCAACATAAAGATAACATTATCATACCAAGGGAAGGGGTAACTTTGGTAAAACTTGAAGTAAGAGATCTTCATCAAAAATAACTTCTGCTTTCAGTATTTAGAGGTCATGACATACAAGGGATTAGGCATTATTATTTTAAGTAGGAATGCCTGTTCATGAGGTCAGCAAGAAGCAACTAAATGAGTTCTAAAGAATTAGGGATGCCACGTGGTTCGCTGCAATGCTTGAAGTCTACGGCAGTCCAACTCAAGTGTCTCATGTTGTTCGGAGCATTCATTTGTTTCCATATAAATTTCTCCAAATTTGAATTATTTTATTCAACTAAATGACTTAAAACACTCGTGAAGAGAATTATTTTGAATGGAAAATATTCTGTGTTTCTGAGGCAAAAAATAAAGTTATTAAATGTAGGTGTCTATGGCCCCACCGATCCCTGAAAAGTATTAGACGCAGTTCTTATGTCAACCAAAAGCTTCAAGCAACTTACAGGCAAGCAGCAATTCTTCTTTTTCACTTTACACGATAGAATTGTATACTTTGGGCTCAAACTTACACTATTGTTAGAAGTTCCCAAACGAAACTACTAATACATTCAAGATAACTCTTCTGCCTGCTAGTGCTTTCTACTTTTCATAGTTCTCATATCTATATTTATGATGGAAAGACTGATCGTCCAGTTCCAAGTTTTTGGGGAAATTCCTGAGCATTGATGCTGTACAACCACTCACTACAGAGCAGATATGGTCACTATACTAATACACTGACCCCACTACCACTTTTTATTCTAATACATTGACCACACAAAGACATTTACATTCTTTACTTTGGACGCACTACAACTACAAGATCAATAAATTCTTATTATGAACAAGATTCTAATATCTCTTTGAATATGGACAAACATTCTTGCACAATATTTTCAGTTCTCTATGCAGCAATCAGAAATTTCTTATTCTTGAAAACCTATAAATTGTTATAGGATAGGTTTTCCAAACTAAAAGGGAGTGTTCAAGAACAAAAGGCACTCTGAGAAAATTCCCTTATTATTATCTAAACTTTAGAAGTCTATCTTTATCTACAAGTTTTGTATCCCTTATCATCATTTTTAGGAATCGTCATGCTCTTGAAGGATTATCCTTCATATTCAACCAGTTTAGCAAAGATATAAGAGGGAAGGCAGCTGCCACTGCGATTGTATGTGTGCAAGTGGTTAAGCATTTCCCTTCATAGTAGAGACTTTCCAATTCACTAAGTCCCCAAATTTAAACCTGAATCTCAACAAGCACAGTTATCATTAACAAGTCTCAGCTTCAGTTTTCAAATCAAAACAGAAAGGAAGAAAGATTTGTCACAATAATATACCTTCCAGGTTCCAAGCTTACTTGAAATACATAAGCATTGGCTTCAAAGATCTCTTGTAGACATCCTTTTTGACAAGTGGGAAATGATGACTCTGCTGTCTCTGATACAAAAGATCCAATTGGACTACAGTTTCTTCCCTTATAATAACACCCCACATTCTGTAACAAGATTCCAGTTGATTGGTCATAACTTCAACAACAGGGTTCTCAGTGGAAATAAAAGGCTGTCTCGTAAGCAGCGTATTTAATAAGGATGGATGACTATAAAACCACTTAATAAGGATGGATCACAACGTTAAAAACAGATATTGAGAATTAATTAGGACATAAGTTCCAAACAATGTAAGACCATCAAGAAATCCCAACCTATTAAGCAAATATTAAAAACTAGTGAGAACTATTACCTAGAAGAAAAAAGAAAGAAAGACATTTCTCTCTCTTTAAATGACACAATAAATGTAGGACCATTGTTAGAAGTTCCCAAATGAAACTATTCATACATTCACTATAACTTTTCTGGCTGCATTCTTCTTTTCATAGTTCTCATATTTATACTCATGAAGGAAAGACTGATCATCCAGTTCCAAGTTTTAGGGGAAATTCCTGAGCACTGATGCTGTACAACCACTCACTACAGAGCAGATATGGTCATTATTTGTAAAAGGATTCCAGAAAGTTTAATAACACAAAACGAAGGGAAAATTTTAAAGCACCTGAATATGCAGCTACTAGCATGAGAATGTTTTCTGTTAGGCTCCAGCATCCCTGGATCAAGATGCAAAAATCCACACTTGCACGTCACTAAACTTCTTAAAAGAATATTTCAGCCAGAATCATAACCTCTAATCATCCATAATCATCATGCTAACCTTAATCAAACATGCAGCATATTCAATAGGGCAACTTGTAGATCCACAAACATCCAATGAAGACCATTATGTTCCAGCTCTTTCAGACGGATAATGCGATAAACCTATCTAGCGTTAAATTGAGAAGATTTACAAGGGCTTATATATACCTCTCAAAGTGTGAAATTCCAAATTGACAATCTAATCACAATCCTCTAATCATCCATAATCATCAAGCCAACCTTAATCAGTTATGCAGCAGATTCAATAGGGCAATTTGCAGATCCACAAACATCCAAATGAAGATTATAATGCTCCAGCTTTTTCAAACGAACTATGCGATCGACCTATCTAGCATTAAGAAATTGAAAGGATTTACAAGCGCTTATTTATACCTCTCAAAGCGCAAATGTCCAAATTGAGAATCTAATCACAGTCTTATAATCATCATGTTAACCTTAATCAAATATGCAGTATATTCAATAGGGCAACTTGGAGATCCGTGAACATTCAATGAAGATCATAATGCTTTAACTCTTTCAGACAGTGTGACAGACCTGTCTAGCGTTAAGAAATTGAGAGGATACTTGGTCTTATATATTATTTAAATGACTATAAAACCACTTAATAAGGATGGATCACAACATTAAAAGCAAATATTGAGAATTAATTAGGATACTGATCCACCCTGTATCATAAAACATAAGTTCAAACAATGTAAGACTATCAATAAATCCCAACCTATTAAGCAAATAGTAAAAGTTAGTCAGACCTATTACCTGAAAAAAAAAAAAAAAAGGTACAGAAACATTTATCTCTCTTTAAAAGACACAATAAATGTAGGAAGGATCATTTAACTCATTTTCTCAAAACCCAATAAATGCAAGATCATTTAATTCAAATATGAAGTAACATATCAGTTAGCAGTAGTAAAATATTATCTCGTCCATCACACAATCTGGGCTGCTATTGGGATTTCTGTAACAGTATAGGGATACTTGCTCTGTGATACAGTGCTAGGTATGAGGGAAATAAATTATCATTCAATAAGTCATAACAATCCCAAGAACTTTTGGAAAAAAAAACAAAAACAAAAACAAATGCATTAGAGATGATAAAGAGCTATTGTTGGTTACTGACAACTAAAACAGTGCTCCACTTGACCTAGTGCAAATGGCTCTGATGCAAACCTTATTTGCCAAATGAATAATTATAACCACATTTTGATGTTTCTTGTCACAACTCGCAAGAAAGCAAATGCAGCAATGACCTACAAACGATAATAATACACGTTCACGCAACTAGAGGAAGTGGGTTGTTTTTTGTTTCCTCTGTCATGAATTTCATCAAGAAAAATTTGGAAGAGTAGTGCATTCAAAAGTCAGTAAACATGAGATATAGAGGAAATTATTTTATGAGTAAAAGAGAATAACAATATGGATCTTCGAGAATGTTTAGTAAAAGTTTTTTCTAATTACATAAAGAGGCTGCTAGAGCTTCTGATTTTACAAGGGCTTATGTGAAGAGTCAAAGTCCAAATTGAGGATCTAATCACAATCCTCTAATCATCCATAAACATCATGCTAACCTTAATCAAATACGTAGCATATTGGTCAACTTGATGATCCGCAAACATCCAATGAAGATCATTATGCTCCATCTCTTTTAGACAGACAATGTGGTAGACCTGTCTAGCGTTAAGACATTAAGAGGATACTTCGCCTAAACGACCATAAAATTGCTTAATAAGGATGAATCACAACATTAAAAACAGATATTGAGAATTAATTAGGATACAGATTCACCGTGTATCATAAAACATAAGTTCCAATCAATTTAAGACCATCAAGAAATCCCAACCTCTTAAGCAAATATTAAAAACTAGTCAGAACTATTACTTGGAAAAAAAAAAAAAGAGAAAGAAAAACATTTCTCTCTCTCTTTAAATGACACAATAAATGTAGGACCGTTTAACTCATTTTCTCAAAACCCCCTCACTTGTAGGCAGAAGCTGCAATAGTTTCTTTTCTTCAGTTACGCCTTGCAACTCAATTTTAAAATAGGTTAAATTATTATTATTTTAGTCACTATACTTTTGGTAAAGTTTTAACTCTATGACTTAAAAGTTTGTAATTAGATACTTATAGTTTCAAAATTTTTTAATTCAACCTCTGGTAACAAACTATGGTGATTTGTGACGTGAGTGCTCTGTTATGCTAATGATGTATAATGCCAAGAGAATCATCTTCCACGCCCACAGTGAGGCAGGCACAAAAATTTTCAGCCCTCCTAATGTGAAGCTGCATTGATTATTGAGATCCTTGGAGTTTTATTTATTAGTGAAGCACGTGGCTTCCGATTTCTTGCAGGAAGCATAGGACATTGAAGATTCTAAGTTGATTGTTCAACTCAGAATCAGTATATTTAGGCTAAGCTTTTCGAGCTTGTTCACGGACATGATGAAAAATCCAAGACTAAAATGCTCAGTTTCTGTCATCTTTTGGTTCATCCAAGAATCTCTTCTGGGTGTGGCAGCGGATTTATTGCCCTTGAAGATGATATCAGAGGTATCAACCATGAAAGGGGAAGGGCGACGAGCTCGCCATATACATACTCAATTGTAGCATGAATAGGAAACAAGAGGGACAGAGGAAGAAACAATATTATAATTCTAGAGTTATGTCAATTTTTTCAAAGTATATGTGAAATTGTAAAATCTATAAAATAAATTAAAAGATAGGAAATAATGTTTTTCTCTCTAATAAATTATGACAACTTTTCCTGCAATGGTACAGTACTTGCTTTGTAACTTCTTTTTTGAAGTTAATAAATGGGGATCATTTTTGTTTGTTCTATTTTCCTTGAACCCTGATTGAAAAATGTAATTCTTTTGTAAAAGATTTCCACGAAATAGATGTGGAAAATATTAGTTAAAACAAACGTGAAAGATTGGAGTACCAAACTTGAACTTTGGCTGAATAAATCCATTGTTCTTTTTTTCTGAACATCACAGAGCTGTCTCAATTTCTTGCTAAACACACCACTAAGTGAGTGGCTTTGGATCAATTTTTTTATATGCAAGCAATAATTTTGGCATCACCTTCACTATGAAGTGAGTGTATGTTGACCATTGTATAAATCAACGATGCTATAACTATAACTAACAAGTAAAATGAGTAAAAGTGTATCACAAACTAGCTTAAGTGGATCAAAACTGCAGCTGCCAACAATCACTACAAACTCTTTCATAGTTTGAACTTCAAGTGACTTCAACCAAAACTATGGAAGGGATAAGAGCATATAATTATATCTGATTAAGATCTGCACATATGTGCCTGTAACTCCATGGCTTCTGTTATTTCTCTGCAGGTTTTCCTTGTTCATATAAAAGATCTTGCCACCTCTCACTTCTGGCCAGTTTCTTCCTCATACTGTCCGGAAGTGAAATTGTCCATGAGCTGCGTCAGTTCAGTTTCGAACTCCTTCTCAAGCTCAATCTCCTCCTGCCACAGCTTCTTCTTGAGAGCCCGCTTTTTATCTTCATGAATGTTTACCAGTTTATCTCTCTCAGCCTCAAATTGCCTCATCTGCGTGTCTTGGATCCTTATGAAACTAGAGATTCTCTCTACACTGTTGATTGAAGAACACTAGTGAGTTATGTGCTATGCTTAAGAAGACCAAGACATGATCTTGTTAGCTAACCACATAAAAAACTGTTGTCTGAGACCAAAGTGAAATAGAACAAATGCAGTCAAAGAATGATAATATAAATCCTATGTTGTTTATCTGGTATCACCGACTGGACCAACTCCTTTGGACATAAATCATACCCTTTTTACAATCAGGGCGTCCTCAAGCTTAACGTGAAACTAAATCCCTTTTCCCAACAATCTTAAGGGTAAACAGTGAACTTCCCACATCAGCCCTATGCATTCAATATTTTATTCCCTTCATATTTCCAAAATTTCCACTAAGAGATTGTAAAAAAAACATATGGGCTTCTTACCTTTGCTTGTAGTCCGCTCTCTCAGAAAAATCTGCACAACACTGTATTATTTTTTCTCGCTTCTCCTGCTGCAGTTTCTCAAAGTTATCCTCCTTTGCATCTATAGCTTGTTGAATGACATGAATTTGATCCATGAAAAATTGTTCTTGCGCATCCATCTACCAAAGAATACATCACAATGATCACTAATAAACAAGAAGGATTGTTTGCATCAACGTTCAGAAAGCATCTATCAGTAAGACAAGACAAGCAGCATTCTAAGGACAAAAGTTAATAATTTCAGTCTCAGAATATTACCTCTTCCTTGTTCTGTTCATGCTGTACTTTAGTACGTTCACGTACACGATGGTTTTCTTCTACAGTCTGGCGCAACTTCTCGCTGACTTTAAACAAAGAGGCTTCCAGAGCTTGTGATTTGATTTGCTCTTTAGCTGCCTGTCTTTTGAAATACTGAGCCTGCTGATTATCATCATTGATGTGCTTTATCTTCCTCTCAACCATCTCTTGATATGATGCCATTTCAAACTTCAATTTTGACTTCCCTAATAAGTAAAGATTCATCAGTAACATTCATTCAAATTTTTTAAATGGAACACTGGAGAAAAAGCATTCACCAAAATAGTCACAAAAAGAACAACATATAGCACCCCCTACCAAATTAAAACAAAAATATAGTTATCATTTGTATGATCATAATAATTTATCTCAATCCAAAAACAGTTCAAATAAGACGAATGAATTGACATAGAAGATAGAAAGTAGCCAGTTAAGTAAAAAGGAAAAACCTCCAGAGTGCTTGTTGAAAATATTCATATCTTCCATAGAAGCCAGGTAACCATAAAGTTGCCGCTTGCCACCTCGAACAAATGGATTGTTACATTGATTCCAAGCTTCCCTATCTCTTCCTTGCTCTTTAAAATGCTTATGTAGGCGTACAGCTTCCAAATAACCTGCTGTTGATGCCTCAAAAATTAGAACACCCATCCCTCGGTGCCCTTGTGGACCATGTGATTGACAAGCCTTTAATGCAGCATATTCACTGAAGCAAACAAGGAGCTCTTGATTCCCCATTCCATTCCACTACAATTCAATTGAACAAGGTCAATTAACAGAAGAATATAACAATAAATTTAAAAGAACAAAGAACTCTTGTAGAATATTTAAAATTTGATAAGAAATCAAAAAATAATCTTACTAGGTAGCTGTAAATATGATTTGAAGTTAATGGAAATAAACTAACGAAGCTAGTTGCTTCCAATTAGCAAACAAGAAAATATTCTTGTACCTTACTGTTTTCATCCTGCGCATATCTTGTATTCATGATCACAACCATTGGGGGCCACACAATTTCATAATCTTTGACTTGCTTATCTAGACCTTCCCATCTGCCATAGACTTCACCAGCCATTGTTATTGAAGCTTTTCTCCTTCGCAACTCCTCCTCCAAAGTTTCAGAAAACAGTCGGTGCAATCTGGTCCTCCTTGATTTTATTGTCCTGGAATGATTCATTAGGGGCAGCAGCCCTTGGTACCAATCAATAGCACCAGTACCCCCTTGGCATGCAGGGCAATGCCACTGCCTTCCCTGTGAATTTATCTCTTCAATGGTCAGACCATCTAAGTCATCAAAGAATGTCCAGAACCACTGACTCTTCTTGCGTTCTTCATGGCTTTCATCAGCATCATCCAAATAAAGATCATCATCACTATCATACACAGTATCAGAATCACTATCAACCAATTCATCATCATCATCTTTGCATTGATCACTCTTGTCATTCATAGATGGATTTGTACCAACTCGACTGCAAGTAAGATTATTTGGAAAATTGCTTTTAGGCTGCTGGCTTTTGCTGTTAGCCTCTCCTGATTCACCATCTCCCCACTTTGCCAGCTTGTGAATCACATTTGGATATTCCCATGCATTTGAACTAGAATTCTGAGGATACCAAGCTCTTGGACCACTACCTCCAGACAAGTTACGTGACGATGAATCCATCCTGGAGTCACCAGTTTGTTCAGAATTCAGTTTGATGTTGGCTAAATTTTGGCTCATCTGATTGATCTTGGAACCTGAAACTCTATACACACTTCCCAACTTCGGAAATGAATCAGTAACCTCAGCCATGATACAATTTTCACCACCTACTTCGGGAATGCAGTTACTGTTATTGCAAAGGATAACTATCAATCAAATTATATGTTCAGAGAAACACCTCCCAGAGGTTTCAATAATGCCTTTTCTCTTTATTGTTTTTAACAACAATTTTCTGTTCTTAAAAATAAAAAAACTTAATACTCTGTTACTTTACTTTCGTAAAACTGGTTTTTATTCTCGTTTTCTAAAAACTGATTTCTAGTTACTGCATTTTAAAACAGAAACAAATTTAAACTATTTTCTGTCTGTTTTCAAGAGTTTTGTGACAGTGCTTTCAAGAACATAACAAAAAAAGAACATAATTAAACACGCAGTCTCCAAGGAAACCACTAGCAGAGATGGTTGATGACTTAAGAAACATCTGAGATCAAAAGTTCCTAAGATTTCACTAATTTAATTGCTGAAAATCGCAGTTCACCATGTGCTTACCTTTTCTTCAGACTACATCACTCTTGTAATCACTGAACAAAGCAATGATCAAAGATTGACAAGTAAATATGATTTGAAAATAGAGGAGGAAGACCGTAAGTATAATGAAAGAAACTGACCTAAGTCATATAAACCGTAAAAAAGTTCCTATGCTAATCAAGGAAGTCAGTAATGGCCATGAGTTAGAATAGAAGGAAAAAACTCTCTGCTTAAGAGATAACCGCAAAAGCCTCTTATCGCATCTCTCTCCCTTAATAAAAGAACCATATCACACAACAAATTAGACTTCTAGAGATTGCATGATCTGACAAGCTAATTTTAATGATCCTTTTCAAGAATGTCATACTCGTTACGTTCAATAATCTTCTCACTATCAGTCAAGTTAACATCAAAAGCAAACAGGGATACCCAAGTCTTGATTTATTTCATTATTTGTCATCTGGGTTATTTCATAATAGCAGTGACAACCAAATGGGCAAGTGAAGACATCAGAGAAGTAATCAGGCACTTGATTATTTGAGAATTCAATGAATCTCGCCAATAAGACAAATGTGCAATGTGTAATGCTGTCAAAAGCATTCCCTCTCAGTCTCAAGAGATTGAGCTTTTACCCCAATAGATGTATTATGGAATTCTCACTCAAATTGTTTCTATTAATGAAAAGGCACGGTGATGGTAAACAATGGGAAGTCATCGAAAGCGAAATGCAGCAGAGACATTTCTATAGTAAAGTTGAAGAGCATAAATCGATTCAGATTAATATTAAGTGAACCATATGATCGATGAGCATTGCATATTGAAGACAACGGAATCGTCACATGCAATGCAATATGAAGGATTATAGACACCTGAAATTGAAGCTGAAATGCAGGTCTTGATGATCCCAACCCAATTGGTGACCACAAGCTGCGTAAAGGCAGAGGAAGACGATGAGACAGTGAGTGATTGCGTGAAAGATGAGAGTGAAATAGCTGGACAAGAGACTGAAGTACACGCGGCTGCAGAGCGAGTAATCTATCTATTTGTGGGCCCGCACAGATAAGGTGCTGGCTAACCTCACTTGCCGAGTCACCTTTATTTGGATTTTGGATCCTCTGCTCGGCAGTTCTCTGCTCGGCACCTGCTCGGAACTTTTAGCAGCGGTTTTTTCCGCCGCTAAATTTGTTTTAATATTATTGCAACGAATATTACTGTTGCTATAAATTTTGTTTAAATAATTAATTTTAAAAAATTTATAGTAGCAATACTTTTTGTTGCAACAAATTTTAGCTGCGGAAAAAACCGCCGCTAAGTGCCAAGCAGGTGCTGAGCTGAAAACTGCCGAGCAGAGAATCCGGACTCCTTTATTTGTTATATTGGTATCCCATTTTGTTTCTTCTAATACATTTATTTTATAAATAATTGTAATTTCTATTCATAAAAATTAGGTGAATTATTTTTTCTTAAAAAATTTTCAAATCACAAAATTCTTCTCTATATTTTTTTTTACTTTTTTAAAATTTAAAATTTAATTTATTTTTAAATTTTAAAAAATTGTCTACTTTTATATCAATCAAATTATATTTACCAATGAGAATTGAAAAAAATATATTAAACATCATAAAAAAAAATATAAATACAAAATAAAGTAAAAAATTTTAAATGAACAAAAAAATACAAAAAAACTTAAATTAAAAAAATATACTAAACATCATCATCACAACACTAAAAAATAATTTTAAAAAATAAAAAACAATATTATAAACAAAATATATCAAAAAATTATTAAAAACTCATAAATATAACAAAATATAACAAAACATGTTAAATGAACAAATAAATACAAGAAATTTAAAACTTAAATTAAAAAACAACAAAAAAATACTATAACAAAAAATATTAAAAACTCATAAACAAAAAAAAAATATAACAAAATATATTAAATAAACCAATAAATGCAAAAAAAAAAATGAAAAACCTAAATTAGAATAAAATATTAGACAACAACACGAAGGTAGCATATGATAAAAAATAATAAACAAGTGGTCCAACAATTCAACTCATGTCCAAAAATAAAAAATAAACAATACAAAATTACAAAACAGATAAAAAAAAATTGAAACGAAATAGTATTTTAATGAGCAAATCGATAAAGATTGAAAAATCATACTTAAAGATAAATATTTTTCAAAAATAATATCAAAATAAAAAAAATACCTAAAAATAAAATTTAGATCGAAAGAAGATGATTGTGCCTGCTGTGTAGAAAAAGAAGGCTAAAAGTAACTGGAAAATGAAGAAATGAGAAGAAAATTGGAGAGGAGGATCAAAGAGAGCAAAAATAACGAGAAGATGTGAAAAACGCATAAGGAGGAAGAAAAAGGCAGTTTTTTAATGCATTAAACGTTTGTAAGTTATGAAAACAAGACTGAATCAAAACGCATACCAAAGCCCAAAAAAGCCCATAATTCAAATTAGCAGCTTCTTGGGCTTCCCTATACCAAAGCGCCAGCCAATCAACAATTTGTTGTTGTCAAAAAGTGGATAGGTAGAGTAAAAGAAAAGAAAGAAAGAAAAAATAATTAATTAATTATGATAAGGTAAAAGTAAGTAAAACTAATAAATTTGATATATTTTTAAACTTTTTTTAAAATAAATATGAGTAAAATTTTAATTTTTTTTAAAAAATATAAGATGTATTATATACTTATTTTATTTTATATGAAATAAAATTATATGATATACTTTTTATTTTATATTATTTATTTATGATAAATATATATATACCAATTTAATTATGATTAGACTAATAAATCATAAATTAATGTCTGGATCAGTTTAATAATAAGTTTAATTTTTAAAATATTAGTGAAACTCGTCTTCAGATCAGCCAGCATTTTACAGTCACCTATAATGAATTGCTGGTTAAAATTTTGACCAACAACTCGTTAGGAACAATCACGAATTTTGGTGGGTCCTACAACAACTTTTTTGCAACAAATTCGCGTTCGCCTTTAGTTTTCGTTAATACATGTTGCAAATTTGTGGCTCATTAAGAAAAATAAGATAGTTTTGTAAATTAAAATACAGAATTAACAGTTTTGAATATAAATAAAAAAATTCAGTATGTATTCTTACAAAAACAATTGAAAAAATAAAAATATGGAAATATTGTCATTTTTATGTTGATAAATAAGTATTTTTTTAATTAAAATTTAATATGTAATTCAATTATAATTTAAAATTAAATTATATGACTTCTAAAAAACAAAATTTATGTGATAAAATGTTAACATCAATAATGTTAAGTACTCCATGGAGTAATTTAGCCAATAAATATTTAAGAGAAAATAACAATTTATATTAAAGATGTATTTAAATTCATATTATGTCAATTTCAATGTTGTAAATTGTAATAGATTGAAACATGCCAATACCTGGTATATCAACCGTTTTATTGCGCTTCAAAATTTGTATATAATTATAAACAATAGCTTTGTAAATTTCAAAACAATTACACAAATCTCCAAAAAGCCATAATTAAGTTTTTCATCTCTTAATTTAATATGAGATTTTATTTTTTATTTTATCGTTTATCTTTATTGACCAATGTACCAAATATTGTTTATATATCTTTCTAATAATACCATCATATATAAAATTTATTGTTTCCAAAATATGATTGAAATGATAAAAAAAACTCAAATGAAACTAAAATAATAAGCAAGGTAAAGATAAAAAATAAAACTAAAACTAAAAAAAGATCAATGATAAAATTTAAATCTCATACAAAATTAAAAAATTCGAAAATTAATTTTGACCAATCTTAAAATAACTGAATATATTGTACTCTTAAAAACTCAGCTTTGTTAAACAAAACTCTTTTGAATATACATGACTTAGTATGCACTTTAGTGCATGTCAAATTTTAATCTATTTAAAAAGTAAAATTAAATTATAATTTTTTATATTTAAAAATAATAAAATTCTTGTTTAATTTTTCACTTTATTTTATGTATTTTAATTTGAAGATCAGAGAGATGAGACTATTCAAAATCATAATTTATTTTTTATCAATAAAATTGATATTTTATATGATATATCTTCATTCAAAAATAATAAAATTATTTAATTATTGTATTAAAAATTTTATATTAAATTTTATTATATTTATTGTTATATCAAAAACCACATCCTAGTTTTGTGTTGTAAGAAAAAGTTTTTTTTATCAATAAATTAATAGAGAAATAAGTATAATTTTGGAGAGTGAAGCTACAATCTCTCCCTTGAGAGTGACATTGTAACAATACCGACATTTCTTCACTCTCACTCTACCATCCTCGCTGCGCCTTCTTTCTGTTTCTCCCTCCATTTTCGCGGATCCAATCTTACTTGCATTTCTCGGCATGGATTTAGCGTTTCGAAAGGCAAGAAGATCTATTCTCATTTTCTTCGTCTTCGTAGCGTCGCTTCTTGTAGTCACTACAAATGCCTCAATTCACATCTACGATAAGGAACCCTTCAATGAAGTTGGCAATGCCTACCTTCTCTCCGGCGGCAGTGAAGGTATCGTAGCTTCTCTCAATGCTGCTCCTCCGATGGAGACGGAAACGTCGTCGATTAACGATGGCCGTTCTTACATCCGGTAATCTCTAAAGAGATCTTTAATTTTTATGACTCTATGGCTATGCTCGTGTTTTGGATTGGATTAAAGAATGTAGGGTAGTGCCCGACGACTTTGTGCATTAGTTGATCCTGGCTTTGGTTAAGTGGCTTGATTGGTGTTATTAGGGAAAGGAAATGGAATGCTGGGTGTTATGGATTTTTCTTTTATTAATTTTCTTTTCCTGATTTAAATAGATCCATTCTATCTAACGAACTAAGTGAAACCTTATCCTGCACTTGAGCATGACTAGTCACGTAGTAAAGAAATCCTTACACTATTAATGGTTTAAAAGTAGAAAAAAAGGTGAGTATTAACTTCTAAAGTCACTTTGACGACATATTTTCTTCACATTGCTCTGGAGCTCTGGAGAAAGAAAAAAAAAAACTTGGGTCATTAATGTTTGGAGTAGAGCTGAATACAGGACCAAAACAAAATAATTATACTTCTTGTCTGTCCTAAGAAAAGTCTGCTAGATGTATCTTTATGACTTCCCTAGATATGAGCTGCTACCAATACCATGCTAGGTAGGTGGTTAACTTTTTGGTAAGTTCCACTTAACTCTTCCCAAAATATTATTGGAATCATTATGAAGTAAGGGACCGGAATTCTCTTAACACACAGAAAGATATGCATGTAAAAGACGCGTCCTTGTAGTATTATTATTGAAAACGTTACAAATGGATTTATTTTAATATTCTCCTCTTTGAATTATGACATAAGAGGAAACACTGACCCTTTTTTATTTGTTGATAGATTTGAGAATATCACCTTTAGGAGAAGTAAGGCTGCCGCCAAAGGGAAGCATAGTACTGGGTTGATACAGATTATAATTTTTGAGACAGCTGATCGCAATGATATTGGTGGTTCTGCTTATGGCGGACAAAGGGCAATCTGTTGCACCCCTGATTTAGCTAAAATGGAAGGTTGTAAGCAAGGCGAAGTTATCAGGAGACCTTCCGCAACAGACATTAATTGGCCTGTCATTTTAAATGTACACTTCAGTGCAAGACACCTAACTACAAGTTTTGATTATACTGAAGTTTCCATCACGAAGACTGGAATGTATAATTTGTTTTTTGTAGCATGTGACCCTAAGCTCAAGGAAATGGTAATGAGTGGGAAGACAACCTGGAAAAACCCTGATGGGTTCTTACCTGGTAGGATGGCCCCTCTAAAGAAGTTTTATGTATTTATGACACTCGCTTATGTATGTCTTAGCATTGTTTGGTTTCTTCAGTATGCAAGGTTTTGGAAGGACATACTGCAGCTTCAGCACTGTATCACGGCTGTAATTGCTCTTGGGTTATTTGAGATGATTCTTTGGTATTTGGAGTATGCCAATTTCAACAATTCTGGAATAAGACCTGTTATAGTCACAACATGGGTTGTCACCATTGGGGCTATAAGAAAAACAATATCACGGCTTCTTATTCTCATTGTTTCAATGGGTTATGGTGTTGTGCGACCCACTCTTGGTGGTCTTACCTCGAAGGTTATTTTACTTGGAGTAACTTACTTTCTAGCAACTGAACTGCTGAATATCACTGAATATGTGGGGTCCATCAATGATGTATCAGGTAGGGCAAGGCTCCTTCTAGTCCTTCCTGATGCTTTCCTGGATGCATTTTTTATATTGTGGATTTTTACATCTCTTTCAAGAACTCTTGAACAATTACAGGTACCCTCTCCTCCCCTCCCATTCCTATAATTTTGCAGCATTCTACCTAAGTTTTGATTTACTTACTTTTTCTGTATTATTTCTCAGGCAAAAAGGAGTTCTGTTAAGTTGGATATATATAGGAAGTTCTCAAATGCGCTAGCTGTAGCAGTGATTGCCTCTGTTGTTTGGATAGGATATGAGGTAAGAGTTATTATCAGCTGATTTCAATTTTGTAGAAGACAACATTGATCCCTTGTAATCAATAACTGATATTCTTCTTCTTTTTTTTGTGGTTTAAATATTGTCATCCTTATCTCCTGCAGTGTGGGATTCTTTGATCTAAGAGTGCTTTTGAAAGAAACATTCTAGGAGTAATTTATACCTGGTTCCAATTGTATTTGGCTTGCATTTATTGATGTGTTTTCCATTTTTGTTACACAAACTTATCTATTTATTTAGCAATAACTTCTTGTGAAATATTCTTTTTGGTATGGAATTTACTGGCACAAGTACTCACCCTTTGTTACATTCACTTTTACAGCTATACTTCAAAGCCACAGATCCTTTCAATGAGCGCTGGCAGAGTGCTTGGATCATCACTGCTTTCTGGGACATTTTAGCATTTGCATTGCTCTGTGTTATATGCTATCTCTGGGCCCCATCTCAAAGCTCTCAAAGGTGCATTCTATTTTACCAACTCTTAAGTAGCTAACCTAAGCTTTCCTTCCCAAAGTTTATCGTTGCCAACCACTCTGCATAAAAATGATTTTTCAAAGGGATTCTCATCATTACTTGGCTACAAAATTTTAACATTTCTTCCTCTCATGCTTAGCATAAGAGATTGCCTTGTGCTAAGACGAAACCTTTATAGGTTTCACAAAGCATTCTACTTTTAAAAGATTGCCTAGTTATTCTTTGGAATTAGACAGATAAAGCATATTCGGAGGTTTAGGTTCAGAGACTATATTGTATCTGGCTGGATGCAAGTTGAACTTCGTAGAAAAGTCATATCTTGCAAACTGTTCATAAATATATGTCTGATGCTAGGGATAGCATGGCAATGCTGTGAGTTGTCCATAAAATTTTCTTGTTGCTTGACTTTTGGGGCAAGTGTGGATTATAATGGAGGAGTAACGAAAGTTTGCATTCCTTCTATGATATTTATGTATGAGTTTGGGTTGGGATCAATAGGTATCATGCATGTAATAACAAGTTAAAGTTACCCCATAAAGTAATGTTTTGTGTGTGTTCATATCTCAGCTAAGTTCAAGTACGTGCTATATGTCAGGCAGTTCTTAACATTAATAAACTAACAAATCCCTTTGCATATGTAGAAGTGAACATGGAGGGCCCAATAGATGTGTTATTTGTGGCTCAAGGGACTCAGAAATATTAAACAGGGCTGAGATAGGGAATGAAAATTTGCATATGTAGTAGTGAGCATGGAGGGCCCTACCATATAAGAGGGGAATAACTGTGGAGTTGAAATCCCTTTGTTGCCACCCCTAGCAAGGGTCATATGCTATTTTCTCCAGCTAATCTTTGACTTTTGTGACATACTCTATCTTCTTGAAATAATATTTCAATTTTTTGTTTTAAAAATATGGTATTTGGCTGTTCTCTGCTGAAGTGTTGTGTCATAATTTAGTAGTTAGACTGAAAAATAGCATGTGGCGTGATTTTTCGTGTCGAAGGATCTAATTTGGGAGGTTTAGGAAAGAGTCTTGTTTAATTCTTTTGCTATGACTTACCTCTTGCGCCTATGCATAGGTATGCATACTCGGAGGAAGTGGGAGAAGAATCTGATGACGAAGAAGCTCATTCTCTAACCAAGTCAAAGCAAGAAGCTGAACTAAGCTTAGTCAAGCAGGAGAAGAACGTTAGGAATGATGAATCCTTTGATGAAGAAGACGAGTCAGAGGAGGATAAAAGGGAATAACATCTCAACAGTTTCGTTTTAACAAAAATTTGCCAAACTAGGTTAAGTCACACTATTTGTGCCCCAACCGTTGGTGTTGTAAAATTTTGTTTACTTCTATCAGATTAGAAATGGAGCAGGTTACATAGGTCACATATTCTTTGGTTCAGTATTATGTTTGTAATTAATGCACAACATGCATTGCAAATGATGATAATCAAACTGTTAAGTTAGGCCTTCTTGCTCTTAAAAGAAGTTGTGCATGATGGTTGCTTTCCCTGATTGTTGAGATTATAAGTAAAACAAGAAATCGCAGAGATGATGGCAATTGATTCAATTGACAAAATTGAGCTGCATAGTCTTAGGCTGGATTTTTTTTGTGATGTGAGAATTAATTGTCGTGTATCTTGCCTTAGAGTTGGAACAATCTATTTATTTTTATTTTTTTATTAAGAAAAATAGAAAGAGAGAAAATACTAAGTATTATCACGGCTTAATAGATCTGCATGACATAAAAGGAATTCAGTTAGATTTTTGTTAGCAGGGATTAATTAATTGATTTTGAATCCTCTAAATTTAAAAAATAATATGTTTTTTAAAATTAAATAGAGATAAAAAAAAAAAAGAGATTTGATAGAAATTAACTTTGAAATCAAATATTTTTTTATTCTATTTTTTAATTAAAAAATATATATTATTTTTTAAATTTAAAAGATTCAGACTCTAATTAATTGTGGTACTTCAATGCATGAAATTCCTAATCTTTTTTCAAAAAAAATAAAAGAATAGAGTAGTAAGATTTTAAGTATCATCGTGTTTTTTTTTTTTTTATTGCAAGTATCATCACGGTTCAGTATAGTTCTATTCACACTCTTATCACTGCATGAGGATTAACACACTACTTAACATTGATGATCTCTTCATACTGAATTGATTTAAATTGATTATTATTCTCCTTATAGGGAATTCTCTACGTTGTGATTAACACAATTAACATTTGCAATAATTAAAATATTAAGTTTATTTCAACATTAATGAGTGAAGTTAGTGCAAAATGTTGGTCTAGTTAGTGAATATGTGATTGTCATTAGACATGTTAAAATTTTAAATTACATTATTTTTTGGACCAAGTTGCAGAATTGAAAAAAAAAAAAAAAGGAAGAAATATTTTTGAGGTTAAAGCTACATTTTTAAAAGTATTAACCCATAATTATCGTGTAATTTTTTTACACATGAAAGTTAAATTCTAATGATGAGTTCAGAATCTGCAATATAATACTTACATTAAAGCACATGATTAAGAAGAGCTTTTGATTCATAAAAGTAAATAAGTAAAAATAATGTTGCTTGTAATGATGGAACATTAATTGACAGAGATGATAAAAGGACACAATTTCGAATATAAAAAAGAGTACTCGACTCAAGAAGAGCGGGGGAAAGAGGGGTTGGGTGTAATGCAAGAAGTTAATTTTTTTAATATTTAAATTTTTATTAAGGGAATATTTATTTTTAATATCTTAAAAATATTTTTGAATAAAATTATTTTTAATAAAAAGTATATTTATAAAAAATAAAAAATTACTCACTACTTTTTACTTTAATATTTTTTATTTGATAGAAATTAGTATATATAATTTGAAAATATATTTTGAATTTTTTTTACAAAAAAAAAGATCTCCGGGTGAGATTGTTGAAATGCCTATCGGGTCAGTACAATGCAATACAAATTCACGACAAAACAACAATTAACCATTGTTAACTACATTAAAAAATAGATTAATTAATTACAGAACACAAAATTAAGTAGAACAATTTCAGTATTTCATGAACCCAATATTGTAATTGAAAGAAGCTGATCCATTCATGGAGGCCAGTCATGGAGGTGAAGATCAACTGAAGCAATTAGCAGATCTAAGCAAAACCCTAAAAGAAGGAGAGAGGATTCTCGCGCCAACCCGACGACCTGATGGAACCCTCCGAAAGCCTATTCGGATCAGAGCTGGTTATGTCCCTCAAGAAGAAGTTGCCAAATACCAATCCAAAGGCACCCTGGTACCACTTTCTATATCCTTCTACTTGCTATGATAGTTGTTTTTTGAAAAAGCTTTTGTCTTTGTGATTCCTATGTTCACCCTTTTGTTTGGTTGCCCAGAAAGTTGACGAATGCAAGTGGGTTAAAAATGTTCCCTTTTGGAACATTTTAACCTCTTCGACATGGGAAGGTTTGGATTTTTAGGTTTCAGAGAGACCACAGATAATCCAATGAAAAGTAAAGTTCAGCAGTACTAACTGTGGCAATTTAAAGTTGCTGCTAATATGCTTATATAACAATATTTTAACATCCCCCACCTTGGTTTCTGGAAAACTGAATCAAGTAAATGAAAACTGTGTGGTGGCTTGAATTAAGGGGAAAGGGGAGTGTGGTGCTGAATCTTACACGTACAAGACTTAGCTAAAGTCCGTAAAACGATAACATATGGTCATGTTTTGCTGCTGAGCTTCATATTATTGACTATATATATATATATAAAGGTTCCTACACGTCATAATTCTTTTGTTGAACTGAGTTTATGAGTGTCCAGCAGCTAAACTTGGTGGTTTGCTTGATTGATATCTACTTGTTTTTTGTTTCCCAATTTTGGCTGCAGTTGAGAAAAGAGATGACTTCACAGATTGGGCCTCCAGGTTATGATCCTGCATTAGAAGCAAAACCTAAGACCAAGTCAGCTAAAAGGAATGAAAGAAAGAAGGAGAAGCGACTCCAAGTATGTAATTTTACTTTCCCACTATTTTTTCGTGCCTTCCCAGTCCAATTGCATACAGCATTTCTTTTCTTAGTAATTTGTTCTTGTCAAGCTAAAATTTTAAAAAAGTGAGGAAAATGCTGTCAACCTGATATTACATGTGGCAGCCCCCTCTCTCCGTCCCAACCAAACACACCCCCCCCCCCCCAAAAAAAAATACAAGAAAGATAAAAACCTCCTACTTTTCTCTAACGGCCCACTCTAACCAAAGAAAAAAAAAAAATCGTTGACTTACTCCTTTGTGATACATCCACTAAGGGCCATAAGACTTGGTAATCTAAACAGCATTGTTGAACAGTGCCTGCTCTACTGCCATAAGTAAACTTCTTGGAAGCAGTGACAACTGACATGCTTTCTTGGCTTACTGCTCAAGACTGCTGCTCAGTTCCTTGAGTTTCCCTGCTAGGAGTGGAAGGATATAGTATCTGATAATCCTATGGAAAGAAAGAATACATAAATGTGTTACTTATCTTTATGGATGCATTCGCCTACACCTTCTTAGTCAGTTAGTTACATAGTTATATAAGTCAGTGTAATGGCCCTAAATTACCTAAAGCATTACCATCAAAAGATGAGTCATGCAATCAGTATGAGTATAGACTAATAGTTGTCAGAGTTCAAACTCAGATTTAAATTTACTATATCTTTATTTCATTTTCTTCTTGCAGGCTGCTCTTGAAAAGGGAAACAATTTTGATTATACTGTGCCTGAGGATAGTGGAAAGCAAGAAATGCTTCAAGATAATAATTCAGATCATTCATCAGAATCTGTCAAGACTCTAACCTCTCAGATAAATGAACTAGCTGTTTCTGGAAATCTTTCAATTGTCACTCCTCTGTCAGACTCTGTGGAAGGTTCAGACTCCATATGCCCAGGCCAAGATATTGACAAAAGAATTCGTGCACTAAAAAAGAAGGTACACTAGCTATGCTTTTCATCTTTCTTCAACACAGGACTAAGCCTATTGAATCATTTTCCAATATGCATTCAGTAAAGCTTCAAATGGATCAATCATAAATTCTGATTTAACAATAACACAATTAATAGTCAAGTTACTTAAACTTCCTTCCCTTTTTCGTTGAACTTTAATATAAAGACCCAATTCCTTTAGGTTTTACCAGATACACTGAATAATCCACACCATTTAACTCCCTTGTATAAGCATTGCTATTCCCCTTTTCCCTGTTTACAAAATAATATCTTGAGAAATAATAGAGCCAAGATCTGATGCTACCCCAAGTGTGTGGTTTAGCTGGGCCTCTGTGATGTCTGAATCTGACATAATGCATGTGAGCAAGAAATTAAATAGTTTCCTTTTGGTTATCTAAAATGTTAATTTAAAATAGCTTATTCTTGTTAGTATAGATAAAATTATTAGCCCAGGGTATTGTTACTTTGGTGTGGTGTTTGAGAATGTGTGAAAATTCCCTCTATCCAGTGTTACAAGTAGGTATTATTAATGAAAATCTGATTGACTAGTTTAACCGGAAGCTATATATTCATGCCACTCCTGTTGACCATTTGCTGGGTGCCTTCTATTTTCATTTTTTTTAAACGACGAAATAAATATAATCTTGAGGATCTCATTTAAGGAAGCAATACAGTGGATAACAAAATTCTGCCCCGGATTTGATGGACTCTTCCTAATGTATTTCCATGGAAAGGGAAGAAACAGATGACATTCATTTTTACACTGCCCAGCAGCCTCTTCCTATTGAAGTAGGCTTTTTTATTTGCTTAGTGAATCATCAAGAAGAAGTATGAGTGTTTGGTTAAGGTATTAGACTAATGGCAAGCAATCCATGATGTTTTCAACAAGGAAGCCATATTAAGCACAGAAAATTTTAATAATCGACACTTCTCTCTAACTGTATTATGTCCTGTCTAACAAGTAGAACATAATATCCAATTTCCAAAGCCTAACCAAGGTTATGGCAGAAATATATAGGGGGACTGTTACGTTTCAGTGAGGTTCAGAGGAGAAAGAATAGAATAGCTGTAAAAATTCCAATATTGTAGACACGAAGCAAAATACTAAGACTGTTGCTGTTGTAAGCGTCTGTTTCTTTCCCCAAAATATGCATCGTTAACATCTTAGATCAGATTTTTTTATTTACCTTGCTTTCTCTAGTGCCAAGATAGTTGCTATTGATGCAATGACCAATAATCTTGAAGTATTTTATTCTTATTCTGTTTTTCTTCACCCAAAAAAAAAAAATTGTTGGACGCAGATTCGGCTTACAGAAGCCCTAAAGCAGAAGTCCTCACAGCAGAATATGCAGCCAGAGCAGTTAGAAAAGTTATCAAAACTTGAAGATTGGCGTAAGGAGCTAAAGCTCTTGGAGGATGAAAAGGCTAAACAAACAGCATCATCATAAAACAAGGGCTATATTTTTGTACGATGTGAATGTGTAATCCTTATCCATGTTTTCTTGAAGATATGAACAGTGTTTTGTGAAACATTAGTTAATCTGTCAAATATTTTTCCAGTCAGCTCATTTACAGTACAAAGCAATTGCAATTCATTCACAAGAGTGAGTTGGTTTTTTCATTTCACTTCAAAATTTTGATGTTCCTTTCCTATTTCACTCTACCTTATACGGTTAGACTTCACTTGTTTAACATTGATTTAATATAAATAAATAATATGAATGATAAATAATAAAATATTAAATGAGGTGTAAAGGATGCAAATTACGTTATGGGATAATCACCCTTTTTAATCCCTAGTTGCTTTCTTTTGTTGCATCATGGTGGTGATAGCCGTAAAGCGATTCGGCATCAAGTATAACTGCTGTTAAATCGAAGAATACTCATCTACCACATTTAGACAGACTAGGCAGAGAAAGTTTTTTTATTTAATGTGTTCGTGGGTATTTTATGTAGACTTAACCTACCCAACACAAATCAATTTTGAGTCATAGGTGGTGTGCATAGTTATTTTGCACTAACTTTTATCACAGTCGAGAACTAATTGGATAGGCTATATATAACATAGGACCATCTAATAATCTATCCAAAAAGAATAAAAAGAAAAAGAAAACTACCGGTTTTACGCTAACAGAGACTAACAAAATACTGCAACTGTACTTTTCTGCTAGAACAACTGGCTGCAATATTGACTAAAATATTTTGGGTATACTGAAAAAAACTAAGAGAAAAAGATCCACAATTCAGAACGCAAACATAGTAGCAAAATAAATCATATCTAGCCAATCAAAACTGTGATAGCGTATTCAAGATTACATAGATGGGGGTAGAGGAAATGACCAATTCCAGAAAATAGGCCTAGAAAACAAATAGGTTACAGACAATGGCCAAACATGATTTCTGCCATCCATTGTAGACTAGTCCATATCCTTGCTTAAAGTATACACTAAAAATCCAGGACACCTGAAGAGCACACGAGTCTTCTATGCCTTTTAAGAAACCTATATCATCTTTGGTAGCTTCCGACTGTGAATGAAATTGAAATTCTATGTGTTCTCCACGTCTGAATCATCAGGTCCTTGGATGTAAAGTTCAAAATCATCAGGATTCCATCTGCATATCAAATGAAGTTGAAATGTGGCCATCTTGATCCCCAATAAACGCTGCAAAGAAATCAGTCAAATATTAGCAGAGAACATAAGAAAAAGATTTTAAAAAATTTACACTGCTTATATTATAAACAAAAAGCCATAGCACAAATCTTGCAGTAGGGATTAAAATGGAGAACAGGGTGATATGAGAGGAAAGCAACATACTTACAACCCAAGTTATTCACCATTAAGAGCAAACAAACCAGTCAACCACATACATAATCAATCCCAAAATTCCACAACCCAAAGAGAAAATCCATCATCGATATTTTCAATTTCATAAAGAGATGTGTAAACAGTGAAAAGAAAAGTTAATAAAAAGTGACATTAGAGTTCATCAAAATTCGCTATCAAAGAAGCTAACTGCTCCTAGGTTGGGTGGCCTATAATAATAACATCGGTGAACACAAAAACTCCTGAGTATCAGGATATAAAGCCATGTGAACTAACCAGTATGCGAGATGCTTCAGGAGACAAGGGCTTTCCCTCCTCACAAACAACAAAATCAGAGACAAGTTCCACCACTCCTGGAAATTATAACTTACTGACAAATCAGCATTTAGATGCACATTTAAATAATATTTGAAGAAACAAAGAACAACAGTAAAATGCACCTTTGTTTAACCGAACAGGCATGCCTTGCTTCCGTAAAAAAGGCTCCATCTCATGTGTGAACTGCTCCAAAGGACCTTCTTTGAGCTCCACCTGAAACATTTCATTTTAACGATTGTTTGAGTATCATTTTATAAACAAACTACATGTATAGTTACAAAATCAGTACCAAAGGACAAGCAAAGAAAAACTGTATTCTTCATTACATGTGGATTTAAAACTTTACAAAAAATTGTACTAGTAAGATGTAACTAATGTAAACTTGTCCCATCCAGCCTCTAGTGAATTTAACAGATGAACTGTATTTTTTCATTGACCCCACCAAACTCAAATTTCCACTTCCCCACAGCAGCCAATACAGCTTAAAAAGAAGCCTATTGGTGGAGAAATAACCTTTTCAGTTGCAGTGCTTCCTGTTCTTGCAAAGTCATATTCCTCAAACTCATTAAATAACCTGCAAAACGGAATTAGGACATTTTCATGTGAATGTACACTCATTTTTCAGCTATCCCAGATAAAATTTTAAGCATGAATATTCAATATCAACTATAATCAGATGCACTATCTCAACACATATACATACATTGATACAACACACTGACACTGGTCATGACTCATGAGCCCTGACTGAGCCCAATGGCCTGCCTTTTTTTTTTTTTTTTCTGTTTTGGCAAAATGGTCTCTCTACTAATTTCATGGCATTGAGAAGGAAGAAAGATCACCTTTCAACTTCTTCTTTTGGCAAATTTGTAAATAGCATTCCAGCATCTCCACGAAGAAGCTAAAGCATATGAAACCAAGAAAGATCATATAAATAAATTCACTAAGATTATATTACCAAACCGGAAATTGGCATACAAACAAAATAAGGCTACCTTCGAAACTTTATGAAGACCTGGTCTAATCTCATCAGCAGCTGAATGACCAAGACCAACCTGGATGACTTTGTTTGAGCCCAAGAAAAACCTGAAAGTGAAACAAAAAAATGCAAGAGACAAAGATTAGTAATCATACATTCACCTTCATATCCTGAACCAAGAAACTTCACAAGAACATACCCTTCCCTAAACTCATGAAGGTCTAGCATGATAGTACCAAGCTTGTAAAAATAGAAAAGAAACTCTCTTAAGAGTAAGAATTTTCAATGACAACAGTGATATGAGCCTTTTATCTCTAGATTCAAAATTAAGAAATGGCAAATGGATATTAACTAAATTTTCTGAGAAAGGGATGAAGTTTCTCATTCAATGAGTAGCTAATCCAAGATTTATCTTAGTTTGCCAGCAAGTAAAAGAAGAATAAGCAACCGCATTTTTGGTCTTTTCCAACAAAGAAATTTCCCAAGCTCAAATTAAATGAATACAAAGAAATCAAAATTACCTGCTGGTAGATTTCAGTTGATCCCTGAACTCCTTGAATTTTTGATTTCTCATGTTTTCAAAAGTGAAAACATACACTGAACTGTACTTTTCTGCAGCCTCTTTTACTGCATCCACTATTGCTTCTTTACGTTCCCTCCCCTTTTTCTTTGTCTTGGACAATGTAACTGCATTTATCAACCAACATATAATTTGTTAGAAAATCATAACTCAAAAAGATAAAGCCTCTAAACTCCTCAAAGATTATAAACTAATTGATTTGCCTGCAATGATACTGTCTTAAATTGAGAAATACAGAGCAGATTGTGGGCTTTGAACCTAATTTTCAGAAAAAGTTCACAACGTGGAGACATAATTGTGATTAAATTTAAGATTTCAACTTTCATGTTCCTTCCTCTTCAACCCGCTTTTTGCAGCCAGAAGTAAACTAAGTTAGCACAGCTCAAATGCTTTTCTTGTTTCAACCATACCCAATCAAATGGAGCTTAGACCCCAACAGTAGAATCAAATACCACCCTTTGGGCTCGCTTTCTTCTTTTTTTTTTTTCCTTTTTGGAAGAGAACCACCACAACCCCTTCCCCCTCCCCCACTCCCACCTTTTCTCCCTAAGAATAAACACCAACGAACTAAAGATTCCAATTTGTTCACTGAACCCACAAGCAGCTCAGCTTCTCAACCATTCCATTTATCCATTTGCAAAATAATGATCAATTCACAAAATTCCCGAGTTTCTCACCAACCAAACGGAACCATAGAGCATAGGAAAAACCAAAGGGAGCAGAAGAAGAACCTGTCTTATTTCGTTTGGACTTCGGCATTGTATGATGGTGGTGATGCCGCTCTCTCGCTTTCTGCTATTCTTCAGAGAAAAACCCTAAACAAAATGGTATCTTCGGAATGTAGCAGTAGGGTTTTGGAGATTATTAGCGTTCCCTCCGAATATATATCTCGGGTTACATGTTTATTCGGGTTGGGCTTTTGGATATACCTTTTTTAAAAAAGAAATCGTTTCTTTTAATTTTAAAAAAATTTCAAGACTAAAAACTAAAAAGCATATCTATCTTTATGATAAGTTTCTTTACTAAAAACAAAACATTTTGAAAAAAAGCAATTATAAAAAAAATCAGCCGTATAAACCATTTATATATTATTTTTTAATTAAGAAATTTAATGATAAAAAATAAAAAATGATTTTTTTTAAAGACGAATGTGATTCTTTTAATGAAGTTATGCTTAAAATGTCAATTTTATTATAATTTATTTTGTAATTTGTAATTTTTATTATTAGAATCAGATTTCTGAACTTTGTCCAAGGCTATTCCTAAATTGATTTCAATAATCCACAAACATTTTTATTCATGTGAGAAGATGTCCTAAATGAAACTGCTTTAATTTATGTTACTCCTTATAAGAAAAATATACAATAATAAATAAAATATTTTTTTTATTAAATATAGTCAACTATATAAAATTATATAAACCAAAAAAATTAATATATTCTGTTTTTACTCATCCAAAAAATATAACTGCAAAAAAATAATAAAAAAAGCAGAAAAAAAAGCCAATACCTAATATTTTTTAAAGGTTCCATATATACATACATACATATATATATTATATCCTCTCTTCTCGTTCTTTTCCTGGCCACCCAAATATTCAAATGTCTTTGCCTATAATAGTACACTAACATTCCATGACATTACTTCAAAGTTCAAAGCATATTTTTTATTACACTCAAAAACCATGAACATCACTTTTATTATGTCACTCAACTGATTGCATTGATTCTCTCTTAGAAGACTAGGAGCCAGGTTGAAAAGTGAGCGTTAACATTTTGTGCAGTCCTGGAATCATTACATAATCAATTTGATGTCACAGATTTGATAAATCAAGAGGTTCATACTTCATATGGGTGAATTTCACAATGGAATGTGCAAAAGTAATTAGGAGGAAGGTAGGGAATGTACAAGAAAAATCAATTACAACAGAAAAAATAAGAATGGCCAAATTCTGATTTTCCTATTTCCCGGAAAGAATCCGTGCAAATGTTATTAAATCAACCCAGTTTATGTCACTAGGTTCTTGGCTCCACTATACACCTAACAAACTTGTCCTTCTCCAACCTCCTGCCCTGTTCTTGGTCTTCATCTACATCCTTCCTCCTGTCTGTGCTTCTCTCCGTCTTCGCCTCCTGCTGGAGCGACCCAATAAGACTCTGCCACTGCCATGGTGACGGAGATGGTTAACTAGTGATATACGATCATCATCACCTTCACTATAACCATCGTTGTCATCATCCTGATCTGAGAAATCCACCCCAGTTACAGGAGCAGTATGGAGAACACCAGTCTGACTGGACACTCGATGGGATGCCAGCTCAGGCCTAAGCCTTCTACTGAAGTTAGGTTCGTTCCCTTGCCGAACTGCATGCAGTAGCAAAAAGAAATTCATTGCCTCTAAGCCCATCTGAAATCTTCCAGTTCTTTCAGCAGAAGCATCAGCAATTGGAGCCCCCTCCTCTTCATCTTCTGAGTCTAATTCATTATGATTTCCTTCAATCACATAATCTCCAAAAACCATTGCCCCAGGCATAGTTGATGTTATTGTGCTGATAACATCTTCCCGCTCGCGCTCCCACTCAAGCCATCGCCATTTCTGTTCATGAGCAGGATCTACTGCCCGTGGACGTGCCGAGGGATGCTCCGCCCGCACATGCTTCTTCAACTCCTTATAGTTCCCAACATATGAGCAATTATCCTGCATGCAGCTTCTCTTCTTCGCATTAAGATACTCCCGTGCATGTTCCACAACAGTCCAACCTTTCACCTGACCTCTACATAAGGGGCATGCAAGCTCAGAGATTTCACTCTTTTCAAGAGGCAAGTTCGAATCCAGTACCACACTCGGATTACTGATCATGCCTTGCATAGGCTGTTCAGAATTGGATGAAATAACTTTAGTATAAGCTTTCTTGTACTGATCAAGGCAGTTGGAATGACGAAGACTAGTTCCACACATATAGGGACGGCAACCCTTGTCATGAGAGGAGCAAAGTAGAAGAACAGCATTGTGTGGATATTCCATGCAAACAGAACATGTCACATCTTCCCAGTCATTCTTATTCATGGCTGCAGAGCATTTCTTTGAGCAAAATTCCTCACAAACATCCCTTTTGAATGCAGGCAAGGGATATGGTGTAGACCGGAACTGACGGGAAGCAATCCTGCGTCGTCCCCTACTTCCTCTTGCCATTTCCAGATCACGACAGGAGTTACACAACCTGGAATATTAAACTACAAATATGTTAAAAAGATATCCTGATTTCAGTGATGTCAAAATAAGGTTGTCAAACTATATACTACTTTTTGAGCTACTCTGAGAAAAATGGTTCTGAGGGGCGATAAACAGACTTCTTGTTATGCATTTATGAATTATAAGAAAGGGTTCTGTCACTTGCATAAATACATTCCTAAATGGTTTAGACTGTTGTCACTTGCATAAATACATTCCTTTTTATTTACACATATAGGGACGGCAATTAAATAAGTGCATCAGTCTAAATCCCAAGTTTATTTAGAAGTCTTTTGTTATTCTTCCTTTTTATTTTTCTGCTGAAATCGCCAATTAAATAAGTGCATCAGTAATATATACTTAGGTGCAAGCAAAGAAAGAAAGAGATAAACAACAAGACACTATAAACTAAAGTGCAAAACAGAATCAATCTAAAGAATAAACCAAAGGAAGAATTTCAAAATTATACATGGTAATCTTTCATCTACTGAGTTTAGGCCTGATTGTAAAGAGTCAACTGTCAAGTAACAATTTCAATTAAACATCCAGAACAGACGATTTCTCGTGTTTCAAGGTTTTCCTCTTCTTTCAGACACACCAGGCCATGCATAATTTGAAAAATCATGCGTAAATAACCTAAATTGACTGCCTAAAATATGAACCTGTAATAGCATACTAACATATCAGTCTAGTTGGCTCAGGTTAACATGTAGCATTATCATAGGGGCAGGGCTACATTCATTTAAGAGAAACTTTTTGTCCTGACAAAGTATAAGATACTTTACACCAATAACTTCTATAAGAATAAAAGGATCCTCCCTATCTATTTTCTTTTAATGATAGAAATCCACAGGTTTCCAATATTCACACGTGCACAAAATGTGGAGTAAGAGGGACCCTTGAAAGAACAAAGTAGAAAAAAAAATAGTTATTGCACTACAAAATGCGTGTAAAAGAAATAACAGGGACTAAATGTTCAATCTATACTTTTCTAGGCAATAGGAGGAATAAAAATTAACAGCATTAGAGACATGTATATGCTCTCACAATTGTTTTTCGATCATCCCATATCTTCTAAACAAAGCTTAGTTACAAGGAAACAGAAGATCCATCAAGTCTCAAATAAGTCAACATCAGTAAGCCAATTATCCAGATTTCCCACAGATAACAATGAGAATAAGTTCAATATATGCGATAAGCTTGTTAAAAAGGAAAGTATAGAAAAAAAAAAAGAATATTAAGTTATTAGTTGAGAATGGAACCAAAGTTAACACCAAAAGATGATAAAAAATGCTAGGGAAAGCACAGAGTGAACTACATATTGCTAACTACCAAATCAACACAGGACAGGCCAAATGAGTAAACTACATATTGCAAACTACCAATTGAACACAGACAGTCCAACCTATAGTTCACCAAGATAATTGAATATAAAAATGTATATCCGTAGGCCAACAGATTAGGAACTTGATACAAACAGTAAAACCCAATTCCGCTATAAACAAAAAATGCTTCACTTCTAGCCTGCAGAAACACTGGTAAAAGAGTTTGAATTTGTACGGTTAGAATAACTCACCAGTCTCGCGGTTCAAGAGTATCTGAATTCTGAATCCAACAATCAGTTTGATCAACAAAATTGCATCTGGATCGAACAGTAGGAAAAACAAAGTAAGAGATTCATATAAATCGCCCAAAGGGAATCAACGTGACAAAGAGAAAGACTAGCAAGCAAAGACAGCAAACAAGACCATTAAAATATTAACCAGAACATGGAGGTTGGATATGAGGCACATGCTGCTAACTTCATCCAATTTAGATCCAATCATACACTATTATATAAATACAAAATTGACGAACGTGTTTAAAAATGATAAAAATTTACACGACATGTTAAAAAACAAAAATGCCCATCTGCTTGGAAGCCAGGAAAACCACTAAAAATTGATAATTAAACTTCATGCTCATATTACAGCCGAATTTACCATCAACCCAACTTACACGAATAATCAGTTTCCCCATTTTGCATTAAAAAAATACATAAAACCTAATGGGTCTTCAAAAATCAATAAGAAAACAAAAAAAAGTGAACTGTTACATATATGAATTGAATATAATATCTGGTTCTGCACGAAATCTCGCTACTCAAACAAAACACGAAAAGAATCTTGCAAAAAAAAAAAATCCAGACTTTAAAAAGAAAAAGAGAAAGTAATGGAGTAAGGGCGGTATCGTACCAGGCGGGTATGGAAGAAAAGGAGTTGAAAGTGAAGAAAATGGAAGAAAATCAAGCGAATTTGAAGCGAAATTGGAGAGAGAAAATAGAGAGAGATGGGATTTCTAGCACGAATCGAAAGCTAAGGCGATGGAATCGAGGGGTGTGAGCATTATGGGGCGAGAAGGAGGAGAGGGCTAAATCTCATGACCCTTCTTCACTTTGCAAGAGTTTAGAGAGAGAAAGTGAGGAATTTTACATTCACGGAGTTCGAGTCATTTCTACGCCACCTATAGTACGGAGATTCATATCACGCGCGGATTGAGCGAGTTGAAACCACAGTCGTATCTAACTTTTAGCTGATTGGTCACTGTACCTACACACATGACGTAACCGGAAGTGCGGCTTCACGTGGTCCGCCCAACTTCATGTATATGATGCCATCCGTTGGATGGAGCATATTCTATTATACCATTTATACAAAATTAAAAAGAAAAAAATTAATTAAAAAATGTTATCTTATTCAATTTTAATATAAATGAGTATTTTTGTACTATTTTCAAACTAAAATAGTCCAATCTTATTAAAGTTTAGGACTGAATTAAATTGATTATATTTTTTATAAAAATAATATTTTAAATTATTAAATAATATTTATAAAATAAATATTATATTTCATCATTATAAAAAAATATCACTAAATTTTCTTATCATATTGGTGAAGCTTCCAGGGCCAAACAATTTGCATTATACGATAATTTTCTCAAAAAATCAATAACTACAAAGGCTAAAAAACATACTTAATTAGACACAACACGAAATACAAAAGGTCGAGTTCAGAAACCGAAATTAATAAAACAGTAACAGAGGATGCTGTTTTAAGGAAAAACAAATCAAAACCAGAAAAACTTTTGTCATTGACATTGCAGCACTACTACGTGGTGTCACCATGTGCAAAACTGTTACACGTCACTTCACCAACCATTCTTCCCAGCAAAAATAGGTCATCTACAATTAAAAACAAAAATATTTTATCTTTAATTTATTAAAAATAAATTTTTATTAATGTAAATTTTTTTTTATAAGATTCAAAATTTAAAGAAAGATATTGTCCCAAATAAACTAGGAATTTACATCTTCTATGTGGGCCTCCGTTGGGCCATTGGTGCTTGTGCGTCTGTCTCGCACGTGGCAGTTGTGTTTATTTATGCAAAATACGAGGGTAAAAGTGCCAATTCAGAAATCAAGTCTGAGCGGGACGTGGGTATATAAATATAGAGAGAATTTGAAACTGAAACCCCTGATGGAGAAAAATGAAACAATTATACATTCGGCCACGAAAAAGAAACAAAATTTCAAGTGTTACATTGCTTAATTGCAAGAAAGACGTCAACTTTCACCGTTGCTCTAAAGGCAGAGACAGTCCGCACAGCCTTTTTCTTGGTTAACTTGTTTGATTTTACAGCTGACATTCTTTTTACTATAAGTACAAGCAAAAACAATCTGACGCATATGTAGATTAGATCTAAAAGATAAATAAACTAAATCACTAATGAATAAACATTGCAAGCACATTGGATTTTGGTCTTACCAAAGTGTATCCAACATTCTCAATGAATTGGTTTACATATCTTATGCAATTTGACTTTCATAGCAAGCTTCAAGAAGATGAGGGTTGCGTCAACCAATGGAAAACTACGTCAAATTTTTATGAGTATGGATGAGTAACATGTTATCTTATGCAAAGAATAGATCTAGGAAAGAATTTTTCTTGGGCAAATCATGCAATCCCCATTGCATTGCAAAAGAACTTCAAAAGCCACTTAATGTAAAACCACCAGATCCAAAAAATTCTTCACAAAATGACCAACTTCGTCGTGGTCATTGCATTCTCGTGATGGAAACATACTGCCCTGAATAGCGTCCGGAAATGAGTCTCTAGTCTCCACTTCAAGTCTCCAATCATAAGAAGATCCACGTTGTGATATGAAGAGTCACTGTTTTTCATTCAGCAGAAAGCTGAAAGTTTGTCTTTGTGGAACACTGGAACTCTTGATAATGCAAACCCGCCCTTTCATTGATCTAGCAAGGTGGATAAGATCATAGCCAAACCAGCCAAAGATAAGACAGGGCTCAGTACTTATTTGCATGCTTAGCAACCTTCTCATGTATATGCCACCAGTCTAAGGTACATTTTTATTGAAGAGAGGGAAATAGAAGGTAAGAGAAGGTTTAATTAATTCTTCCCTTTGCTTCTCTTCCATTTTCAATCCAAACATACTCTGAAAGGCATTCTCTGCAGTGCTAGTTGGGGCTTGAAGCGAATAGAATGTCACCAAAATGGGTGTGTTAGTGAATCTCACCACCTAACAGTTGATTGGTGCATCAATTTCTCCCAGTCTAAATCCAAGTGGAGGATGTGTCAGACCTTCCCAGTGGCAATAGAAGAGGTGCTGCATTTTTCAAATTTGCACAAATGCCAGATTGCTGTTCCAGAGATTGAGAGCTCTCAAAACCGTAAATTATTAATATGTGGAGAAGCAGGACTTACGGGAGATAGAAACGGCCTCTTTACAAATGGATGATCCAATAATTTGACTGCAGTTGGCCTTTCATTCGGGTTAACTTGTAGGCATTTAAGAATGAAATCTCGGGCATCTTTTGATAAAGATTCAGGAACAGGCGGAGGTTCACCCCTGCCAATCCGAAATAACGCTTGCATCTATCAAAACAAAGAAAATATATATATCACTAGTAATCCAATTTTAAAGAGGAGCCCAGCATGTCTAGCTTCATGGTCTGAGTACGAAGATAAATTAATTAAAATCCTCAAGGAAATAATCAGGAGTGGGAAAGTTAAGGTAACAGAGGAGAAAAGAACCAAACTTTAAGATGAAGAGAAGATATAAGAAATGTTAGACATACTCCTTCCAAATGGGAGTAAGGAGGTTGCCGTGTCAACATCTCTAAAACAGTACACCCCAAGCTCCAGATATCAGCTGCTAATCCATAACCACGGTTTCTTAAATTTACAACCTACAATCAAACAATTCAATTTTTACCAGTCATATGTAAGCTCATTTAGTATGAAATTTACTCAACAGTTTATTAAGACTTCACCAGTAAACTCGGAAAATAATCATTTCAAGATTGTGAATTGTGCACTTTGGTATAAGAAAATCGACAGAAGCATAAATTTTAGTTGAATTGTTTACTGAGAACTCAACATTATGTTCTCACAGAAAGTTAGAGCATCTAAAAAAATATACACCATACATAGACTAACAGCTGAATTAGACAGCTATATCATATCATTCTAGTTCATCAATTTGAAGGAATTATAATAAACAAATGATACAAGTGTAGTGGCTAACCTCAGGAGCCATCCAAAATGGGGAGCCTTTGCTTGATTTAACATCATTCATATTGGTTGCCTGTGAATAAAAAGAGTCAACAATGTAAAATTCAAGCAGCTAGCATTTGGAATATAATTTGTTAAAGCCATCGGGCATTTTATGATTAAGGATACCTTGGCCAACCCAAAATCAGCAAGCTTTACTGAACCATTTGCGTCAACCAATATATTAGCACACTTGATGTCCCTAAATGACATACAGCATAAAGATTATCACACGTCAACTGGTTGCTATCAGATATAAAATTCCAGTTTGAGATAACAGAACACACACAAAGAACAGTTCTGTTCCCCAGAACGTTTTGAATTGCTGTGATAATAACCATTGCATTAAATCAACATAGTATTTTCACTCATTTTACCTATGAACCACATTTCGATCATGAAGATACTTTAAGCCACTTAAAATCTGTCTCGTGTATGAAGAAACTTGAGAATCTCTTAAACGATACTTTTGATAGAGTCTTGCCAATGACCCTTTGGTGACAAGCTCAAGGAAGATGTATAGTGTACTTTTGTCCTGAAAAAGGCAAGTTATGAGTAACTAAGAAAAGGGGAGGAATAAAAACATTTGCAATGCAAATGCTATCAAGTGACAGAACCAGACATAATATAATGCAGGGAGCAGACATTGGACAATTGAGACATGTGCTTATAAACTCTATCCATATTCCATACATATAGCAGGAAAAAGGTAATCAGGCATTAAATAGCCAATCAATCATCATCATGTTGTGTTTGTATGAGGTAATTTAAGGCGGGAGAGTAATTTTTGGAGGTATTTGAATTACTTTAACATAAAATCCATTGTTTAGATTAATAGAGATTGGATTTATAAAATTCCATGGTAATTTAATAATGTAATTGGGAAGAATTTGAAATTTCACCTGAACAGATGGAATTTAAAAAATTCATTCTTTCTCTTTTTCTGAAGGTTAAGTTTCTTGTATAATTTTTATATACATATATAGACATAAACACACACTAACATTCGTAAATGTGTATGCACGTACATACACAAGTACACTCTTGCCTATATACACTTGGGCACAGACCAAAAAACTCTAGAGTATACAGATATATACATACACACACACACATGTGCTTGTCTACACACACAAACACAAGCATGCATATACATATATGAACGCATGTATTCTATGCATACATTTATATAGTTACAGAAGAAATTTTACAAATACTATGGTTATCCAAACAAGGAATTCAAAATGTAAGGAATTTGAATTATTGCAATTCAAACTCCTTACATTTTAAATTCCATGGAGTTCAAAATTACATAATCCAAATGCAACCTGAAGGAAATTCATAGATATGGTTCAATGAACATCAAGCTACTTCACTAAGACACTTTAAGGAAAAAAATTAGAGAAATAAAAGCATCAAATAGATATGGGGCAGAATGAAGAAGAGAACCATAAGATGTGTTCAAAACTTAGATAAACGTAGCTCATACTACTTCAATGGTCTTACACTACAACACTCAAAAGAATGTATGTACGAACTTCACAGGACATGATTTTAGTAGAAAAACTTTATCCATCCTTTTGACAGGAGAAATGGGAAACTTCACAGTACACTCAAAAGTTTGTTTCTCTTCCAGCCCATCAATGTATAAGTCAGGAAAATGCTTGGAGATTTACAAGATGCTTATTTTTTATTGCCTCAATCACAAAAATGAAAATACTTTTCAGAGAATACCATATTCCAGGGAAATAAAAGAGACTTTCCACCTAGAGAATAGCATACCTTGTCTGTGCCAAGATATCGAACTATGTTCTCATGTTCAAATTGACTCAAAAGAGATATTTCCTGAAAGTATGGACATAAAAGGTTCTTTTAATCATATATTGCCATGAAAGATGGAATAAACAAATAAAGAATATGCTATAAGCTTTTATGAGAAGACTAAGCTCTCCCACCTGCTGAAGTTGGAAAATGCTCTGTTTTCCCTGGCTTCCTTGATCCAGCAAAGACACCTCCTTTACCGCAAAAAAGAATCCATCACTGCAGAAAAAGAAAATGCATGTTACCTCTGTCAAAACGAAGCAACGCATAAACCATGAAAAATAGATTACCAACGAAATGGTATGTTTCAAACAAACTTGATGTTAATGTAGCCTTAGGGCTCTTCTGTTTTATCAGGTTTCAAAAAAGTATTTCCAAATACAATCAGAGATAAACAAGAAAATAACCTTTTATATACATTTCAAATTCCAAGTGTAACTTGTAATCTTGTATATCTACTACCTTGATTGTGTTGCTTTCTTCAAAATGACTGAAATTCCCAAAAGTTATAGTAAAGTTTAATGAGAATTAGAAAATCAAGGTTTTATTTGAACTTCAAGTTATCTTCAATCATTCAAATACAGCTGTAAGCCTGTAACCATATCAGTTATAAAGATCATCCGAACCCATATGCACATTTCCACTGTCCAATGAAGAGCTAATCAAAGTATGAATTGAAAAGCCTTTTCCCATTAAATGGAGTCGCCTGTATCGTGTTCTATTTTGCTCATTTATGTAGTATGAATTGAAAAATAAGTAAAGAAAAATACTTACTCTGTAAAGCCTTCATACACCGTTCCAAATGAGCCCTTTCCCAAAATCTCACCCTTTTGCCACGACTTAAAAATCCGTCTAAATGACCCATTTGGTGAGACATTATAAATCGAATCGTCATCCACAACAGGAACCTTAAAACTACCAACATCATTTTCATCGTTATCATGGGACGTAGATGAACTAGAATCTGAAATAAGATTTGCTTCCGCGTGTCTCACACCATGTAAATTTTCATTGATGCCCCTTTCATCTTCCTCACCAGAAGAACTAATACCCCCATCAGGAATCGGCGAATGAACAACACCACCAGATAAAGACCTCAGTAAGTCCCAAGTAGAGATCTCATTATCAACAATCGGCGGCAAAATCACCGGCGGTGGTGAAAGAACAGGAGGCCTAACACCCTTGATTCCCCCGCCACCATCCTTATTGTTCCCCAAAGGCTTCAAATCGGAAGAAACATCAGGATGCACTTCAATATCACTGTCAATCGAAACCCTAGTGTCAAATTTCACTGAAACCTCATCCTGCACCTTCTTTTCCAGCGATTCACTTCTGGTTCGAGAGCGAGCCTTTTGGGCTTCCCAAGCCGCAGTTGGAATCGCGAAGTCGTCCGGACCAGAAAGCCCAAGGCATCGGAAAATCATGTCGAATTCGCCATCGACGCCCTTGACACGGAAGCTGGTTTGGCGGTTCAAAGAGGGGGAAAGATCGAAGGACGAAGGAGATCGAAAACCGGGGGAGATGCCGTCGAAAGAAGAAGCAATGGAGGAGGGAGGTTGGTAATCGATGTTCTTCATGGCATTCCGGCGGTCGAGCTTGGGCTTCAGGCGCTTTGGGTTGGCGGCGTCGGCCATTTGTGAGGTGTGGGAAGGTAGGTGTGATTGGGAATGTCAGATTGTGAGTGTATCCATTTCATGGGATGCGAGAGACGGCTGGATGGATGAAAGAAAGTGGTTAAGTGGACAGGAGAAAGAGAAAGAAAGGTACTTAGTTTGCAAATTTGCTTTAACAATTGACAGATTGAAAATTTGAAAATTGAAAGCGAAAGGGGTTTGTCGGTGCGTGGACACTTGGAGTTGTGTGGAAAGGAAGAAGAAATGAAGGAGAAAGGAAGAAGGGGGGAAGGAGAATGATGAGCTGCCACGTGGCGACAGGCGCAGACACCGAGACGACGAGGACGACTACTGGAGTGGAGTAGGGTACTATGTCGGAGCGCCTCTCTCACGCATTTATCTGTTTCGACAAAAATCTCATTTTCGCCTTTCAAATATAGGAATATTTTTAATTTAATTTTTTACATTTACTTATTTTTAATTTAATTCTTTATATTTAAAATTTTATCAGTTTAATTTCTTTCTGTACGTACGGTCAAAATGTTTAATAAAAATATTAAGTTAGAAAATTAAATATTTAGTAGGAGATTAAAATCTTAGCAATCTTGGACAAATATTTTATTTTAATTTTTTAAGTTAAAATTTTATCTTTTAAGTTTAATAATTTTTTTAGTTTAATCTCTTATATTTATTTTTTAATTTAATTCTTTATTTTTGAAATTATTATTAATTTAATTTTTTCATATATAAATTATTAAAATACTTAATAAAAATAATGAGTTACAAATTTAAATGTTAAGTAGAAAAATTAAAAAATCCAAAAACCTTTAATTTATATATATATTTCAAATATCTTAATGTGGTGTCTTTTGAATGCAACTTCTTGTCCTCCCCCAAACATGAATAAGCCAAGTTCTAAACCATGGAATCTATCTTGAAGAAGTGGACTTCATGGTGTCCATCAATAAAAATTATAGTTATTTAAATTATTTGACTTAAAAATAAATATAAATAAAATTTTGATTTTATGTAATAAATATTTTTAAAAAATATAAAAATAAAAATATTTTTATAAATCAAACACATTCTTATTTTTTAATCTCTTTTTTTTTTTTACCTTAATCATTCATATTTATCTACGGAGAATCAAAATTCTCCTATCTCACTCATGGTCGCAAGTTTGTATCTATGCTTTCTCTAAATTTTAAAAATAACATATTTATTTAAAGTTATAAAAAAATTATTTAATTTTTAACTTATTCAAAATAAATCATTATATAGTAGTGTGAGTTTCTTTTTTTTTATTTTTTTATTTTTTTAAATTTTAAAAAAATGTACTATATTTTAATTTTAGACCAAAATCTCTTGACACATACCATTCAATTTTAGTTATTGAAAGGGTTTTATATTATCAAATGTTTAAGTTGAACGAAAAATATTCATAATTAACCAACAACTATTAATTAAGTTGAAACTCTTACATCCATGATATATACATATATTAATAATTAAAAGTTTTTAATATCAAATAATGTTGAATAGCTAATACTGAATATTAAATATTTCATCTATTAATATTTAACATATAATTTTTTAAAAAATCAATACTTTAACTTTTAATTATGATTAAATTCGCCTACAAATTTTAAAAAACTACTTATTTATCAAAATATAAATAACAATAATATTAAAAATACTTCTATAATCCAGCCTGCCCAATCAACTTCTAATAATTAACAATTTAATCACAATATTAGAAATCAAGAAAGCAAAAATGATGTCAATACAATTAGATGGACCGTGGACGTATATCTATATTAAATTTTAATTATTGTAATTAAAGAATAAAGATATATGTAAGATTCATAAAGCAATTAATCAAGCGTGGACTTAATATATATATATATATATATATATATATATATATATATTGTATGATCAATTAATGTATAACACTTAATTAATATGTTTCCTACTAAAATATTTAATTTGATAGCGCACTTAAAAATACTTGCGTGGATTGCACATTTCTTTAATTTTATATTGTGAATTTGTCTTTGTTAAAACAAGGGGGAGTAAAAAAAAAAAAAAAACTTAGATGATATATACAAAGATAACATATTTTATTTTTTTCTTTTGAAGCTATTTGATAAATAAATAATTTCTCAAACTTTTGTCCATTGTGTGTTGTCACTTTTTGTTTTCATAAGTTTTGTCATTGAGGATGAATCAATAAGGGGGTTCAAGGTTTTTAAATTCTCAAGGCCTGCTTTTTTAAATGCTTTTATTCTTTAATTAATGGATTAGATTTGCGTACAATTATTTATATTTTAAGTTTTTTAATTAAAATAAATATAAATTTAAAAAATAACTAATTAAAGGTAGATAAATTTGAAAACATAATTAATTAAAAGAGATATTAGTTAATTATAATATATATATGTTAATTTTTAATTAAAAAATTTGATAAAAAATAATTTAGGTATGAGTGGACGTTGATTGAACAAATACAATAGAGTTTGCACAATAATAATAATAATAATCAGTGTCATGCTTTTATTATATTTAATTTTAAAACTTTAAAAGATAAGGGTGGAGTAATGTTTTTATCCCAAATTAAAAAGATTATTAACTTAGTCCCTAATAATAGTTCCATGACTTTAGTAAATATGATGAGGAATAAAAGAAATTGAAGGATTAAATTCAGAAGACCAAATTTTGAAAGGTTAAATTGAAGATTTAATAATTTTCTAAGAAAAAAATTCTCTAAAAATAAAGGGATAGAAAAAGAACTTTTATACTCAAATAAATATCAATTATGATATAGCTTTAGTTCAGTAACGTACATATATAGAAGTATTTGTTATATTATTTAAAAGCAGAATACAGAGATATACTTAAAAAATTTTAAAATAAAATATTAAATTGGATAAAAATAATTAATTAATAAAATATTAAACATTTTAAAGTCTTTTTCAAATATATAAAAAAAAAACTGAAAGGAGATTTTCAAAAAGATATCTCAAGACCCATTATAAAAGGTCCAATTTCAAATATTAAATTTTGCTGTTGCCAAGTACAAAGGTACAGGTACTTATGAGCGTTGATTTAATAATAGTAAAAATGTTTTTAATAGTAAATATTGTGAAAATCAAAGTTGGTCATTGGCTTTTTATACAAATCTAAGCTAAAGCTAAGACAATAACATTGATTAGGTCGAAACAACATTATTGCAGCTTAATTTGTTTTTCCTAATTGTATATGAAACCTTGGATTTGGATAGTTGGGCCAAAACAAAAATCAAAATTATATTTTACTCTTGAACTATAATTTATATACAATAGTATTTTTACCTATCTGTACAAGATTTCCTTTCATAACAATATATATATACACTAGTGATTTTGATATGTATTAAAATATAAGTTAATTTTTTAAAATTTAATTTTAAATATAAGAGTGGGAATGGAGTAAATTTTTATTTTTTTAACTTTTTCTCTCATACCTCTTTTATATATATATATTTATTTATTTATTTACAATAATTATATGGTTTGGGAAATTAAAGAGAGATGAAAGACCCTATATAAACCATATAATATAGTATAAATAAAAGGAAAAAAATACCAATTATTACAAAGGAAACAAGAAAATAAATCACACACCCATGTAAATAATTTATCAATATGTGTGTGTGTGTGTGTGTAGCTTAATTAAAGAGAAGTTATTACTTGCATGAAAAATTCTAATATGTAGTACATGTACATGTGGTGCTGACACACAGATGAGATCTCGACTATTATATACATGCAATGTCAACAAGAATTTATCTTCACTCAAGTTAAATATCAAGGCCTTTTAATTTTCTCTCTTAGGTGTGTTTGGCAACAGAAGAATGGAAAGGAAAGAGAAGGGAAAACATTAAAGAGAAAGAAAATGAGTGAAAAAAAAGTGTTAAGTGTTAATTTTGTTTCCTCTTATGTAGAGTTCTTTTAAAAAAAATTTAATTTAGATAATTAAAATGAATGAAAAGAGAAGGATAAAAAAGGTTACAGCAAAATATTTCATTTCTTCTCCTTCAAACTTTAGAAACCCAAACAAGGGAAATATGTATTTTTAAGTTCTCTTTCCCTCCGTTCTCAATCCAAACACACCTTTAGATATATTTGAAAAAGAAAATAAAGATCATAGTAACAGATGAAATTTTATATATACATACATATACATATATATATATATATTATATGCCAAATATTAATTAGTAATTCAAACTTACAATTGACTTGATTGATCTCTCTTTTTTTTTATAAATTGGATCTATCTAAAAATTTTTGCTCATACCGTTGGAGCTACCATTGTTGTAACCATTAATCCCAGGGCCAAAAGAAGATCCAATAGGATAGCTCTGATCTTTATTGACGAGAGATGTTATGGCTGCAGCAACAGCAACCCTAAACTTAGGATCAGAGGTAATGGCTGACACATTACTATTATTATTATTAGCATTTTCTCCTGCTTTCCCATCCACTTCTCTAGGGCCGTGAAAATTGTTCATCAGTCTGTTTGGCATCCAAGAAAATCCAGCTGGTTGAGTTGTTGGGTTAATGAAGGAGGTGGCATAAAAACTAGGGTTATTATTAGCAAGATCAAAGATAACCCCTTTAGAAGGGACATTAGGGTCTAAAGGATAGTGGTGGAAGTTGTTATTGTTATTGTAATTAGGGATTAAAGTAGGAGAGGTGGCTTGTGATGATGATGATGAGATAGGGTTAATGTTTGAGTCCACCATCATGAAAGAAGCTGCTGCTGAAGCAGCAGAAGCCATGGCAGTTGCACCCACAGGTAGAGGATGGTTGTGTGTTCCTTCATAGGTTGTAATTAGTATGGACATGTCCTCTAAGCATCTCTGTACCTATTTAAATATACATAAATTAATGAATGTAATTGCCATAATTATTTAATTTATATATATTAAATAGTAAGGAAAAGTGATTCTGTGAAAAAAGTATATATAATTAGGATATATAAGACTTAAATACAATATTCTCAAAGTGTTTATATATCTCTTTATTCAATCAACAATAAACTTACTATTTTTTTAATTTCAAAAGTTACACGCTCTCGTCATTATATATATATATATACAGAATAAGAGTGATTTTATTTTTAATATGACAATAAATACGGATAAATTTATATTAAATTTTAATAAAAATTTATAATATAATAGTAAAAACAATTATTAATTACCTGTTTGCGAACGGGACAGCCTGGGGATACAGTGCATCGATAATATGCGCGAGGGCATGGATTCCCTTTTGCAATTTTTTGCCCATATTTTCTCCATTGACGCCCATCATTCATCTACATATGAATATATACGTATATCAAAATTAAACCTGAGATTAATTAATAATCAAAGCTAGTAGTAATTATTAGAGTAAATTATTATTTTAGTTTCTAAAAAATATAATTTATTTTAATTTGGTCTCTTAATCATACAAATACTTAATTTAATCTTTAAAAAATATATTATATTTTAATTTAGTCATTGAAATTTTAAATTAAAATATAAAAGGACATAAAATTTTTATACATAAAGTTTTCAAATATTAAATTAAATATTTTAATGATTCAATAATTAAATTGAGATAAGTAATATCTTTTGAAAGATTGAAAGAATAGTTTATTCTAACTATTATCATTACGGAAATAGAAAAAAATTATATTAGAATCAGGTAGTTGAGAACTCACAGTGGCTGTGTCACATCTTGCTCTAACTGAAACCCTAGTCTTTCTATTAGTAGGAGGAGAAGCAACATGAGAAGAAGTTGTACTAGTAATAATACCAGTAGGCAACAAGTGACCATTAATAATCTGATGAAACTTGTTTTGCACTGATGATGATGCAAAACTTGCCAATTCTTGTTTATCATTCTTGTTTTCTTCTTCTTCTTCTTCTTTGCTTGTGGTACTAATTGTCTGTAACCTCAGTGATAATCCCAAATCACTCTTACTGATACTATGAATAATATTAGTGTTTGGTGTCGGTGGTCCTTCTTCTTCTTCTTCTTCTTCTTCAATACCACTGATCATATTGCTGGTGGTGTTTGCAATAATAATATTATTATTGTCTTCAAGTGGGAGAGGAATTTTAGGATCCTAAATGAGATCTATAGTTATTAATGAAGCGAATAGAATAATAGGGATATCATAATTCAATATTGAACAATATAGCTGGCAATGTGGCTTTTGAAGTACACATTTTTTTTTTATATAACGTATTGTGATATATATTAGTAATTTAATTCTTGAAAATTTACTTATTTTTTCAATTTAGTTATCTGAAAATAAAATCTCTCATTTAATTTCTCAAAGATTTTCTTTCAATTAATAAATGGGACTCTACATGACCGTTAATGACATCGTTTTCTAGCTAGGTAGCATTTTCTAGCTTCTAAAATATATATCGTCCTTAGGAAAATTTTACAAAGTAATTTTCTTTAATTTAATTAAATGACCCTATTTTGGGTGAAATTGTATAAATTAATGACATATATCATTTTATATAGGAATCTTTAATTTTAAAGACTAAATTATTAATATATTCTATATTTCAAAATAATGAAAATAAATAGTGGAAAATTATAATTTACATTCAATTTTTTATCAATGTATTAACTATGGCCTTAGGAACTAATGACTAGAATAAGTCACGAGATTGTTAACTATAATTGTATTTTTGTAGCCTCTTTTCATTTTTTTGCTTTTTTAGAGATATGACCATCAAAAGACTGCATAAACACTATATGGACAAATGCAAGATGCATTTTTTTGTCCACTAGACATTCTCTTCTTAAAAGTAATTCTGTTTAAAATATTATCAAAAATTAAATATAAATATTATTTTTAATAAATATTTAAATATTAATTCATCATATTATAAGAGATTAAGTTATTTTACTAAACACAATGTGATAATATACAAGAAGCATATATTTTGAAAGAAACTTAAAGAAAATTTTAAAATAGAAACAGCTTTTAGCTAGATATTAAAATGATATGCTTAATATATATATATATATATATATATATATATATATATATATATTAGGGCCAAATTAAGATAAAAAATGGATTCTTTTTCATACATATACTTACCTTCTTTTTATTATTACTTTTCTGCTGGATGGCTGCAAATTTCATTTGAAGAGCATAGTAGTCTTTCATGTTTTCCTCCACTACTCTCCTCAGAACTTTGTTTTCCTCTTTCATGCGATCCATCTCCATTTGTAACACACTTAGCTCCTGTGTGTGTGTGTGTATATATATAACACTGATTAATTTTTTAATTCAGAAACTAAATAATTAAGTACAATTTAATTAATAATACAGAGCAATTAATTGAAAGAGATCTGAAGTGACTTGTATAATTCAAGATAAATTAGTTAAACATTTTTTTGGTTATGATCAATAATATCTTTGATTTTTTTCTTATCACAAGCATTGTTTTTTTTTCGAAACAACATTGTCAATTCAAATTATTATCAAGAACTAAATGTGTGTGCTTGTTCTAGTGAACATTCAAATATACATTTACCACATATTATAAGATATTAGTTTCTTAAATTAGATCTAACCCTCATTGTTCTATTTTTGAGTTTTACTCAAACTAAATCTTAAAAAAAATTTGGCCTATTTATGATTTACTCCCAAAATATGCATTATCCAGTTCCAGATTAAATTGAACCAAGACAAATAATTAAGGAAATTAAGATACTAATTAAGTAATATTCTTACCAATTGAGTTGATTAAATCCATTAATTAATTTGGGTTATAATTTATTTTCCAAAGCAACAATATATATAAGAGTACTATAATGGTGATGAACTAATAATGATGCCTTTTGAGTTAATTAATGAAAGGAAGCATATATATATATATATACGTACCTGTGTTATAGTAATGTTTTCTTGAGGAAAATTTTCCAGAACTACTGAAGCATCATCATCATCTTCTATTTCACCTGTAGTCATGACTTCGTGAGGTTCTTCTTCCTTATCTATCTTGGCCTTCTCTTCCACATCATCATCATTTTCATCAACTAATTTCATTGTTTTCTCATCATCTTCTTCTTCTTCCTTCATCACCTTCAAAGAGAGATCATGAATTTCCATCTCTGTGATTACTTCTTCCTTTCTCTCCATTTATAACAAGGACTTAATTAAGCAATTTGCAGAATCTCTCTCTCTCTCTCTTTCTATTTGGAGTTCATTTTCAGTAATGCTACTTTTGAGGCACACCAAAGTCAATTTTCTCTTCTCTCAAAGACGTAATCTTTTGTTATTACATATACACAAGGACGCATCTAATTAGCCTCTTGACTTTAATTAATTATATTTTCCCCTTCTTATTAATTGGTTAATTCACCCCTTATTAAGTTAATTATGTACTGAGATCTATGATCTATACTAATTTAAAAGTATCACATTCGCCTCTCCTTAATATGCTTAATTTCCTTCCAAAGTAAAATTTTTTCAACTATTTTTATTTATTTCTATATTAAGAATATAAAATCATAGTTTTTGCTAGCTAATTATCATCTTATATAAATGTTTCTACTACTATATATATTAAGAATAAAATAATTATGCAAAAAATTAATTTCGTAAATGGAAATTAAATTAAATTTACATTATTTTTAATATATATATATATCAAATAACAAATGAGTTTGATGATTTTTTAAAGTAATAAAAATATTAAATATATTTTAAATAAATTTCAAAAGATATTATTGTAAATAAGATATTTATTCAATTATATATATACATACGGTTGTGACTAATTGTGAGTTGTGAGGGGACATCGGACACCCTACTATTTCTTAGTTGATATAAAAAGACAATAATAGCCCTATATTTCTTCATTATTCATATATGAAGAACTAGAAATTATGGGTTATTAGCCTTTTGCACTTGCCTTACAAGAAGGAAACAAAAGGTTTAAAATATGTACAACTTTTTTTATCCCATTGGGAATGAAGGATTTAAATTTGTAGTAAAAGAATTGTTTATATATCCTGTTTAACACTATATCAAATAAAATTATCTTTAATAAAAAAATATTTATATAAAAATTAACTCAAAAAAATTTCAGCCATTACCCAAAAATTAATATATACAGTGAATCACAATAAAAGCACTAGCAGCCCTAGTAGTACTTATTTTTTTAATTGAGCCAGGAGTACTTAATTAATTCAACTGGTTGAAAATATTATTATTATTAATTATAATTAGCAAAAACAGAGGCTTTTTGATCCGTTAATTAAGCCATATGATTTTTTTTTTAAATAATAATGGCACCAATATATAAGTTCTTTGCGCCTCCACATGTACACCAATATTGAATAATTAATTGATGATGACGATGATACAACCTAATTTTCATTGCTAATTAATTAATTAAGGGTTTGCACATGGATGTAAAGCTTGCAATTCTCTATGTAGTCATTGCAAAAGGAACTTTCCTAGCACACACAATGCATGCCTAAGGCTGCTTCTTAATAAAGTGATTAACCAAAAAAAATTGAGTGAAGACTTATAAATAAGAAAAAAATATTTTAGGTATAGCTTTTCTTTTTTATTATTAAATTATCTAATATAAGCATGACAACTTAGTAATAACATGTTCTATATTAATTTTTTTAAGGAATTTTATAGAAAATACATATGTATACATATATAGTATAGAATTTCTGGTTAAAAAATTTCAATGTTACCTAAATGGGGATTACTTTACGCTCCATTTTGATTTCATTTGAAACTCTAATTTATATATGAATAAACTATTAGTGACATATACACACAATATTTGAGCACTAGAAGAAATTATTAGTTAATAAAGATAATTATGGACAAAATATTGAAAAATTTGATAAGGAACAAAATTAAAATCTTTTGTAAATATAAAAGACCAAAATTTTATTTTGGCCATAATTTTATTATTATAACTCTAACATGCTATCATATATAAAATTCCTTTTGAGCTTGAAATATATACCTTTCATAAAAGGCAATAAGAAAGATCAAATTATTTTGTAGTTGTTATTTTTCCTTTCCTTTCACCATAATAAAAATAATATCTCATACCTTAATATTTATATATACACGAATATATCAAGACATTTGAAATTTTAAGTTTTGATATATATATATATATATATATATATATATATGGGGCTTGAGCAACATTGCCATTTTTTAAAAGAGAGAGACAATTAATTTATTGAAATAAAATATCAAGACATGTGGATCATAGTTTGGTTTGACGTCACCTTCTATACCATGGAATATGAGCCCCATAGGAAATCCCATAAGTTGCATTAACATCTTGTGGTCATTGGGAAATTTAACTTAATAATATATATATATATATATAAACAAACTAATTTTGGACTTTTAATAAATAATAAATATTATTTTATATGATATAATATATTATAGTTTTAGATACCAATAATGAAAACATTTAAAAATTATTATAATATAAATTATATATTATATAATTTTTAAATTGAAAAACATAAAAGCCTTTTTTTGGTCCCAAAAAAACACAAAACATAAAAAGCTAAAAGCTAGATTAGGCGTATTTTGAATGATGCATTTTTTTTTTTTTTATCAGAAGAATGATCCATTTCACCAGAAACACAACTAGCGGTAACTTCCATTTTGTGAATATGGACCAATTGATTTGGGCCCAAAACCCATATTCTAGACCAATTGAAAATCTACCCAACGTTAATTTTGTTATCATGAAATATAAATTATTGTAAAATAATTTATTCAAAATGTGATTAAAAATATCTTTGTTATTTTTAATTAAAAAACAATCCAGCAAAGTGTTCGGTAATAATAAGGTGAGCATTGGAATAGATCAGTTAGATTTAATCTCATTATCTAACTAAATTGATATATTTAAATGACTAAAAAGTCATACAATCGCTCAATTGTTTTTTTACATCGCATAATTCAATTCAAGTTGATTATAATCATTTTAGATTAGATTGAATGATGGTTTTTGAAAGAAAAAATAAAAATTTTTAATATTAAAAATTTTTTCAATTATAATTATAAAAATATATATTTTTAACTAAAATATTGATATTAAAATTAATTTAATACAATTCAAAAATAATTTTAATTATAGAAAAATGATAACTATTCCTAATATATTTAATATTTATAATTAATACATGATATATAACAAATTTAAATATTATTTTTTAACTAATTTGATCGATTCGATTTAGATATCATTCAAAATTATTTACTAACCCAATCGATTAAATCAATTTTATAAAATTCTCATTCAATCAATTTAATTTATTTATTTATTTTAGTCAATTTTAATTAGAACAATTTGAATCAATTCAATTAAAATTAAGTGGAATTGGATTTGTTCACCCATATGTAATATGGGCATACAATTATATTTTTAAAATCTATGTTATTTCTTACAGAAATTTTATTACTTTTTTATTAAAATAATATTTATAAAGTTACTTAATAATGATTCTATGATATTGAAAGTATAATAGTATTAAAAAACTAATTTTCCTCCATTTTTGTAGTAAACTTGGAATTATGTAGAGAAAATTGTAAGTATAAAAAAATTAGAACAATTATTTTTTATCATTAATCAAATAGTTTTTTTCTTTACTTTTTATACTAATTTTACAATATATATATATAATACTTGAAAAATATTTTTTATATATACATATATATATATATAATATATAAATAACATGATTAAATGCGAGTTTTTGGGTTTTATTGTCTTCATGAAAAATAAAATAACATGATTAAGTTAAATTTAGTAAAGTTCTTCAAAGATTTAATTTCATAAAATATATATTATATTCAATTTTATCCTTTTTGTTTTAAACAAGTGTCAATTTTATTCTAATGTTTTATATTGTCCAAATCTCTTATTAACTAATCTATTTTGTCTATATATATTGATAAGTCTTCATTCATTATAGGTCTAAATGAATTTTTTTTTTGGTCTATTTGAAAATCTAGTCCTTGTTAAAATATATTATAAATATCAATGGGTGTCGAATTTAGAAAAAAGACACTAATCCTTTCAATCAAAGTTTGAACTTTTAAAAAATATATAAATCAATATATATTGATAGAAAATATTTTTAAAATATAAGAAATAAAATTAAAAAATAAATATATAAAATAAAATTGAATGTGAAAATAAATTTAAACATTATTTTAGCTCTTCATAAATGATAGTTTTCTTAATTTTATTATTCATAATTGATTTATTATCAATTTAATTTCTTATAATTTAATTTATAATTAATTTAATTTTTTGTTTAAATGTTATTTAAATAAGTACAATTATGATAACTTTAATGTTTGGTGTTAATAAAGTAAAATTAAATATTAGATATGATTTAATTATTTTATTTTTTTAATTAAAAAAATATTTATTATTGATTAGACAACATTTAATATTAATAATATGATATAATATTTTGACCAATTTAATATTCTTCAATCAGTTTTAAATATATAAATTATTAAAGTTATTAATTATTTAAATAAAATTTATATAAAAATTAAATTAATATTACATCAAATTATAAAAAAAATTAATTAAAAATATAAATATACGAGAGAGAGAAAAAAAAAAAACTAACATCTACGTGTACAGGGAGGAGTGAAGGACCCTCTGTAGTCTATCAGCAGCGTAGCGCACCCCGGGAACCCTCTCCAAGGGTTTATAGCACACTTTTCGTTTTGGTGATACTGGGTCTCTCTCTCGCTGCTTCTTCCTTCACTCTCTTCACCGTTAATGGGGAGCACGGCCATGGAGAAGACGGAGGACGAACTACGCAAAGAGATCGATGAGCTTCAACGCCAACAGCGCGAGGTCCTTTCTCTCTCTCTCTCTCTTTCTCTACATCTCTATCTATTTTCTGTCTCATGTTATGCCCGTTCCAAACTTTGCAGATTACGGAGCGCCTTCGAGATCCTCGAGGGCTTCGAAGAGGTGGGTTATCAGGTGCTGGCCCCCGCAACTTTGCTACTAACGGGGTTCGTCAACGAGGCTTTGTTCGACCTGTATGTAATTTCTCCTTCATTTGTTCTTTTTCCTGTGTTTTCTTTGTAAACGGTTTTTCTGGAAATGGTCTCAATTTCGTGTTATTAGGATGTTAGTTGTGTTAATTTATTGCTCAGGGCGACCGGTATGAATCAGAAGATCAACCTCCTGCCAAACGTCGACTTTCATCAGCCGTTGTGAAGGTGATCCTTTTTTTTTCTTTTTTTAATTTAATCTTTTGGTTTAGAAATTTTGATATGTAGTCTCTTCTCTTTCTGGTAGTAATTGGCGTTCCTATCTGACACCTTAGTTGTTGATAACTTAGTAAGAATTAGAGGTAGTAATGGTTGAGTGCTGTATGAATAATCTGTTACCTCAAAAATTTCAACAGTGTCAGAACCCTTAAACACCCCTCCCCCTAGAAAGAAGCTGGAGATAGGAGTATAATCTAACTTGTCTTCATTTGGAAATCAAGGTGGAGGATGGAGAGTTGCTTGAGGATGCTGATGCAGGACAGGAAGTTAAGAAAGATTATTCAACAAGGGATGATGTTCGTAGGACTGGTACAGCCATTCAGAGTGATAGGAAGCCATCCGATTCTCACCAAAGCGGTGGGTTGAGAAGAGATACCAATCAAAAAACTTCAAAGATGGTAAATGCATGTGTATTTTCCTTACTAATGAGGATTGATTTTGGGTTATCCATCTAATGCTACAAACTTCTATTTCTGCAAGGATTCTGATATTCCTGCTGCAGAACTTGTTCCAAGGGTATTGCCGAAGGATGAGGATCCTCGCTTGGTTAATAGAAATAAAAGAATGCTGGGTCAGCTTTTGGGGACTTTGGAGGTATGTCAGACTGGTTGCTTGCTTGGTTTCAAATTACCTTGGTATTGCTGTATCATAATTCAATTCAGTAGTCGATATATTGTTTACCTTCATATTCTTGCTTTCTTTTTAAATGGTATGTGCACAAACGCCAATCTTATTCTTTCAATAGACAAAACATATAAGCAATGCTTGGTGGAAATTAATGGACTTGGATTTATCAAGTGAAATGGTCCATTGACTTGTAATTTATTAAATGGAGGTTAAATGTGAGCTCCGTTGGATACATGTTTTATATCTTCACTCTTCCATCTGACTAAGTATTCTGTGTCGTATATAATGTTTTTAGTGCTGTTTTCCCTCCACTTAAGCAGGTATATCTGATTACCTGAGCATGGTCTCATTATTTTTTTTGTTTTTATATATTTTTTATTTATTCGCTTATCCTGAACTATTCCAGAGATTCAGAAAGGAAGACATGCAACTTTCAGGGACCGAGGCATACATGCGAAGATCAAATTCCTTGCAAAGAGTAAGTCAAGTGCATGCCTATTATTACTTAGAGATTTTCCATTTGAGAACTGGAGGAGGAAGATGAAGCACTTATATTCACCTATGTCTGAATCTATACATGCATTTATAAAAAAATTCAATCAATTCACCATCTTGTGCTAAGGTTATATAGAACTGTGGACTGCAATACTATTTTTAATAAGTTTATGCAGGGTCACTATCTTTCTATTTATTAAACGAGACTTTTTGTATATTTACTTAAACAATTTTGTTAATTTATTGTTTAGCATTACTCAGGTGTTCATAGAAATACCATCCAGTTGGCATGTTCTTATATCTTGGTTAAATTATGCTGGCGGTATAAATAAAAACAAGGGGGACTTTGATATTATTAGTCATTGGTCATGGAATACAATTCCATTGTTTTTGAAGTCATCCTGTTGCACTGATAGCCATCACATATCATGTAAGTATGGTCATATGTAAATCAGTTTGCTGAACAATACACCTATTATATTTCTCATTATTGCTGTAAATACTCATGGGATTAATTAGCAAGTTCATGTTAAACTATGAAACTGTCTTGCCTCTCTGACATCTCTCTTTCTCTAAAGGTGACATTTTGAAATCCATAACAATCTCAAATATTTTGAAACTTTTTCCTAGGCTGAGCAAAGAGCACGAGAAGAAAGTGAAAGGCTTAGGAAAGAAGAACGTGAACAGATTGCTGAAAAGCGGAGGAGAGACTTGGTTGGTTTTCAAAATACCAATTTTCTGCTCTCTCTAATAGATTACAATTGACAAAGATGCATACAATCTTCATTAAGATTTTATATGTTTTTGCTTTTTCTCCTATTTCTCGTCAGACTCTTAGGGCACGTGTGGCTGCTAAGACAGAAGAAAAGAAATTGGAGTTGCTGTTTCTTCGGTGGAGTGAGCATCATAAAAGGCTATGCAATTTTATAAGGTTTGTACCCTTCAACCACAAACTTCTGAGGCAGGAATCTTCTTGTGAAAAATTTTTGCTAGTCACTTTCTTTTAACAACTGCACATCTGTTATATCTGATATCATAGCATGCTTCATCTTTATGCAGGTTATTTTTAATTTTGGTCCAAGTGTCCATATTCACATTTTATTGAGACGAAGATAAGTTTCTGTTCATGTGCATTGTAGTATTGAAGCAACTTCATGACTGGATATTTCCTGCTAATTGCACGATTTTAGGTAGATACATGAAAGTTTTCCTTAATCATTTTGAACTTGTGTTTAATTGTGGCGTTTTTTCTTCAGGACTAAAACAGAGCCTCCAATATACTATTTGCCCAACAAGCCCCTGGATGAAGATGAAGCATCAGTGGAGAAGCGCAAAGAAGAGGTTAGATTATTGGAAGTTGAAGATTTGAATTAAGTTTAAATTTAGACATACTCTTAATTTGTTCTGGTCTTTTATCTTTTACATCTTGTGGATAACTATTTAAAGCCATCCAGTAGTGGTCATGTCAAATCTCAAAACTTACATGCTCTCTTTTGCTGTGGCATAGATATTTAGAGTGCATACAGATGAATGAACTGGACTAAGGATTCATTATATTGACTTTAAAATTAAAATTTGATATTAAAAGGAATTTTATATATCAAATATCTGTCTTTGACTGTCTGTTTAGCCTTCACATGTGAATTTGCACCTTTGCAGGCTTTTCTGGAATGGAAGAATGCAAGAAGAGAGGAGCTGTCGGAATATCAGAAACAAATTGGGGATCAGTACATTGCCAATGTTGAGAAGGAGTTGGAGAGATGGCAGAATGCAAGAAAAACAAGGAAAGTAAATAATGACCAGGATTTACAGGAAACCATGGACAAAGAATTGGATACTCATAGGCTTGAGCATGGTCCCAAGAAAAGAAAGATCCCTGGGGGAAGCAACAATGAAGTAGACGATGATGATGTGGAAGATATAAATGTTGGAGAGGACGACATTATGGATGATGTACTAGTTGACGAGGATTCTAGTAGAAGGGTAGATGAAACGAGTAAGGCTGAAGCAGGCAATGCCAGTGCAGATCCTGTGGCAGATGCTGATAATGTGGACCAGGAGTGATGGATAGCCAAGTCATACAATTTTCTAATGAAATATTGATCTTTTGTTGTATTTTTGATTGCTTCTATTCGAATATTTTTCTTTTAAAATCCCTTTATACCTATTACCTTAGTAGTTTCTGTGGTAGAATTAACTTTACCATTGCTGTATTTTGGAGAATTAGAGTAATGCACAAAATGCTTGTGGGTTCATGTCCTTAATCAGCGTTTATATGTTAGCATACGTCCTCTCCATCTCAATTTGCTTAAATTTCACGGTGAGTTTTCATAGTTTTGCTCCATTTTCAATTTAGTGATTTTTATGATTGAGTTTTTCTTTTTAGTTTCAAAACCTTTTAATATGGTCCCTGGTTAAATTTTTGCTAGTGTCGTTAAATTTTGTAGATGTAGCTAACTATGCTATATTTTAACTAAGAATATGTATGTGGCTGTGGCATTATCAAAATCACGACGCTAAGAAATAATCATTACTAACTGTTATATTTAAAATGCCCTTTGAATTGCAAGCTTGACCAAAAAATCAGTAAAACTAAAGAAAGTTGGGAGTGGTATAACAATGATGTTATGGAGAGTTTTTTCGTAATTTTTTTTTTATTATGTACAAATTTGAAGATGATTTAACAATGTAAAAATTCGACCTCTTATAAGTTTGACTTCATATTAAAATTCACAGTATAATTAAGAGAAAATGTACTTTTAAGTATCAAAATAATATATGATTTAGTTCTTAAATGTTTTTAAATATCAAACACAGTTCTGTGAACTTTTACTAAATTGTTTGATATGTGTTATTTGTTGATTGGATGTAAAGTCCTTATCTCTTTTCAGACAAAATTGATTGATGAGGTGCTTTATAATATTTGGAATTTAATGTTCTTTTAAGGTGAAAAACATTTCAAAGTTACGGAACACTCATTCAATCAAATTTGCTCAAGAAAGATATAACTCAACAATCTCGGTTTTCAATAATACACTAAGTAGAACGATTGATTAAGGGTTTATGAAAGTAACTTTCGTAGAAGTATCACATTGACATTTAAAAATATTAAAGAAAAATATTGTATATATTATAATGATAAAATACTTTTCGTCTATAGTTAACTTTTAGAGCACAAAAAGAAAAAGAAAAGCTTCTGACAAGCTGATAAAGAAAAGCGAGTAAAGACTGGCGAGGAAGTTTCCAACCTTCAGAACTAGCGAACCAAGCTTGTTAATTGTCCTTTAATGACGCTGCTTTCTAGTATTATCTTATTTTTCTCAGTATGGCAATGCCTCCTTTTAGATGTAATAACATTCAGTTGTGAAGTCAAGGATTAAATTTATACGTAATTTTTTATATTATTATTATTAAATTTTTTGATTAAAATAAAATTTTTTAAAATATTAGTTATTAAAAAAATAAGTTATATAAATAATATACATATTACTTTTTGATTAAAAATAATAATAATAATAATTTAAAAATTACACTTAAATTATTTTTTTTATATAATATATATAGAGAAAATTTTTTACAACGTTATGAACTAAAAGTTTTATTTAATTTAAAAATTTTATTTATATTTAATATTTATACTATGTAAGATTATTTTTAATAAAAAAATATTTATAATAAAAAAATATATATAATAAATAGGGTCAATATCGAATAAACATGTAAAATATTAAACATACTTTTTATCTTAAAAGAAAAAAACAACTTTTCTGCTAATCTCATGTTGGTACACTGCTGAAAACTCTTCTATTGGGTGCAATTATAGACTCATTTGTCACCTAATCTCATGTATGAGACAGCCATTTTGAGCTGGTTATTGCAAATGCATGCACAAATTGATTGCATTTTCTTGTGTAAGAACGAAAAAGAGGAAATACATTTTCCTTTGTCCTTGTTTTAATTATTTAATACATGAATCTTAAAATTATATGATTAATTATCAAAGCTTTTCACTAGCCACACATTAGTCTTTGAAGCATGTACATGTATCTTATTTTTCTATTGACAAATAATTATTAAATGGCAAATTAAAATCAGTTAGTACCTCATTCATACATTTTAAAATTCAAGAACGAAATAATTAAAATATTAAATAACAAAAGCGTATTTACTTAAAGAAAAAATCAATAAAGGTTGAGCGCGGTATTCTGTGTCAACTGGGTATATTAGAAGAAATTAAATTCAAATTTTATAATTTTTTTATTTATTTAAAAGTCATATAATTCATTCCTCTTTATTTTCGGCCTTTTCTTTTTAATGTTTACAACCTCTATTTTTTTAAGTAATTTATAGAATATCTTTTCCATGAACTGAATGTGTGAGCAGAAACATTATAATTTTTCTAAAATGAAAAGATTTGGCTGAACACATTATGTAACTATGTGTACATTGATTACCAAAAAAGGATGCATGCATTACTTATCATATTTATGTACAAATTTGAAAAATGAACTGTAAGAATGAAATAAGAAGGTAAATTATATTGATCTTTTCTTCCTTACGGTATCAACTTTTGTTCTTTCCCAAATTACAAGATAAAAAAGAGAGAACACTTATTTTCTTTATCAACTCATAGTGTTAATGTTGAATATTCTTTTAGCGAGCAACATTCACTACATTTTGTATTTTTATATTTGATTTTCAATATAAAATTATCATTTCAAAAATATATTAACAATTTTAATTTTAATTTTTTCTATTTTGTCCTTAAAATATCAGCATAGTATAACTTAATTTTTTTAAAAAAATTCTCTTTTATTTAATCATTAAAAGATCAAGTCTACATAAGTTAGTTTTATAAAATTTAAACTTCTTACATATTAATGCGTGTATTTAATATGAGTAAACAAAAAACTACTAATATAAATATATATAATTTAAAATTTATAAGAGTTAAATTATATTGTGTATGTGATCGGATTAAATTTTCACGATACAGTAAATTAAAATTTAAATTTTTATTAAAAAATTATTTAAATTTATTATTGAAAATGTTTTCAAGTAGAATTGTTTGATATGTGTAAATATATATATTTATATTATAATAATTCTATAGTTTTTTTTATTATTAATCTCATAAAATATATATTATATAATTTAAAATATAAAATATAAAATAAAATATATAATATAAGAAAAAGAGATGAAAGAGAAAAAATATTGAAAAGTTAAAATAAAATAATAAAAAATTAATTATATTATTATTATTTATTTTATTATTTTAAAATATAATAAATATTATTTTATATTATATTTTAAAATTTAAAAGAAAAATGACATGCATAAATTATGCATGTTAAGCATTTAATTTATATATATATATATATATATTTGTTATCCATATAATGTTTAATTTCTTTGGTGATACGTGTAAATATTTACATTATGTTAGTTTTGAGCCTTTCTGACTTTATAAAATAATATATTTTATAATATAAAATATAAAATAAATTATGAGATGTAAAAATATAAAAGATAAAAAAATATAAAAAAATATGATGTAAGATAACTATTAACTATTTGATTTATTATTTTAAAATATAATAAATATTTTTATATTATATTTTAAAATTAAAAAATATAAAATAACATATATTTTTATGTATGTGAAAAGTTTTAATATATTTATATTATATTAATTTTAAAATATTTTGATCATTATTCTAACAAATTATATAATATAAAATATAAAATAAAATATATAATATAAAAAAAATATGAAAATATATATTAATTAATTATTTTAAAATTTAATAAATATTATTTTATATTATATTTCAAAAATTAAAATTAAAATAACATACACAACATTTTGTTATCGCAACAACGTTTAATTGACTTGGTCAAGCAACAAGTCATCTATGGCATCATCGATATCCACTCTGAATCTCTGTCTCAGTCTCAGTCATCACTCTCTCGCTCCTTCTCTTTCTCTCTCTTCCAATGCTACAAATACACACTGTCATTTAGAGTGTAGATTCCGAGTAGCTAACCCCAGACGTCGATAGAGAGAGAGAGAGAGAGAGAGGAAGACGAAGGAAGAGAGAGAGAGTGAGAAAGCTCAAGCTCAGAAGATGAACACTAGAGCTAACCCACAGCCAAATGGAGGGCACAGACAAAGGCCACCATTCACACCATCTTCTTCTTCCACTGGTCACCGTCACTACTACCCAACGCCTTCGTATCGCTCCTCCTCCTCCTCTTCTGCCTCCTTCAAAGGCTGTTGCTGCTGCCTCTTCCTCCTCTTCTCCTTCCTCGCCCTTCTCGTCTTAGCCGTCGTTCTCGTCATCATCCTCGCCGTCAAGCCCAAGAAGCCCCAGTTCGATCTCCAGCAGGTTGGCGTCCAATACATGGGCATCACCCCCAGTCCTCCATCATCTGCCACATCCGCCATCGCCAATGACGGCTCCACCGCCACCGCCACCGCCACTACGGCTGCTTCCCTCTCCCTCTCCATCCGCTTGCTCTTCACCGCCGTGAACCCTAACAAGGTCGGGATCAAGTACGGCGAGTCCAGGTTCACCGTGATGTACAGGGGAATCCCATTGGGCAAAGCTTCTGTGCCTGGATTTTACCAAGAAGCACACAGCATGAGGCAAATTGTGGCCACAATCGCCGTCGATCGGGTCAATTTGCTTCAGGCCGACGCCGCCGATATAGTCCGAGATGCTTCACTCAATGACCGGGTCGAATTACGGGTCTTGGGCGAGGTCGGAGCGAAGATCCGGGTCATGAACTTCGATTCTCCTGGTGTTCAGGTTCTTCCTCCCTCTATCTCTTTCTCTTCCATTGTCAAAAACTCAAAATGTGCTTCACTGGATTGTTCTGGGCATTCTGTTTTTCGTCCAATTTTGGCTTCCATTTTCGTTTTGCATATTTCTATATTGGGTTTCTGAATACATTTATAGCATTCACTCTCTCTTCCTGAATTATTGGCATTGTTAGAATTAGAATTTTCCTGATTAATCTTTATCTCACATTTTGCTTGCAAATCAAGCTTTCCTTTCTCGTTGAGTTCATGTGGCTTCTAGTTATTCTCTCTGAATCTCTTGCCATGTTAGCCTGTAACTGCAAATTCCACTACCCTCTATGCCCCATCACACCCTGTTTCTTCTGCTAGCTGCTTTGAATTGCTGATTCATAAATTCTGGGGAAAAATTATCAGAAAAAAGAGTATTAAAATCTAAAATCATAACAGAATAAATTAATGGAAGTATCACATTTTCTTGTTTGTATATTTTTCTAACCCTTCATCATCCTGAATCACATTTGTGTTTTAGCTTGTAATCTTTCAATTTTACTTTGGGAAATGATATATTTTCTTTTCTTATAAAATAAATTTATTTTAAAGGGGTAATCCTTGTTTTTCTTTTCTTAATGAATGGTTTCGTATGTCGATCTCATACTCCCTTTTTCCTCCCTTTAAATTATTGTTAATTTAATAAATAAAATAAAAAGTGGTAGAAAGAGGGTCTCGAAAACGAATAATAGGTTGGTAATAGTGCTTCGTTTTTACGCTCTTTCATGCGTTTGTGTATATATTTTATTGTAGGGAAACATTCTAGTTCTCGCTTCTATAGGCATTTTATTTAAGTGTTATTACTAGGACGAGATAATAAAAAATTCCAAAGATTAACATTTTAGTGTTTTTTTTTTTAAATTAACTTGATCTACCTATAGATAGTCTATTTAAAAATTTATCCTAAGATATATATAAATGATACAAAGCTATTAACTGTTGTGGAATGAGGAATGACATGGTATAATCCTGTTTGGTAAAAATATAATACAAGATTATGTGAATTTCATATTGTTTCATTAATTGTTTGATCTAAACTATTGTGGGTGTTTAAAATTACAAAAATAAATTATTGATAACTCCAGAAATTTAAAAAGTTTCTTTCGGGGAATATATTAAAACTCAAGTAAAAAGTATTAAAAAAATATACCATATATATATAAATTAAAAACTTTTACTGTTAAAAGTATTAAAAGGAAAAGTTTTGTTATTTTCAAACTGAGCTTTACCTATTTGGACTGTGTTGTAATGTTTACTTTAAATGCAACCAAGAATGTCTAGGAAGGCAGTGGGAGGATCATGGCTAATACACACAGAGAAACAAATACATATGACATTAATTTATTAGTATTTAGCCTATTTTTAAAGCCCTAGAACAATCTCTCACTATAATTAAGAGCTAAGAATTTCTGGGATAAGACGATGGTGAAAAGGTGAGAGAACATGTCCTAACTGCTAGGGCCCACCAAGAGTGATAAATTAAAAGGTACACTAGGAACCACATCATTGTTTAATTTGTTAATTAGTTTAAACTATGACTATAAGGTTCTTATCTCTAATGTCATATGTTCTTTTGCATTTTTCCTTGTTATGTTTTTTCAAAAAAGTTTGTTTTTATTCATTTTTCAGGGGCTGGTAATGCTGTATTAGATTAGCAGTAACTTATTGTTATCACCCTGTTTATCTCACTGGGAAATTTGTGAGTTTGAAAAAACCTAAAAAGAGTCTCAGATATGTCAAATATTGCTGCCAATGTCATTTCTGTTTTCTTTTTAGGCCAAGAAAAAGTATTCACCATGTGACTTCCCTGTGTTGTGGGGCACATGGGTTTATCCTTCTGTGTCCTTATCCTATGAAAATGTGGATCTCCCTATTCTCCATATAATCCCTCTCCTCTCCCACTTCCTTTAACCTCCTCTTTCTTTTTTTGGTGACATCCTTTAGTCTCCTTTTTGTCAAGTCATCAATGAAGCTCTAATTCTATGCTTTCTTAATTGCTCTAGTCTTCCCATAAATATTCTTTAAAAAAAAAAAAAAAACACACTCTTTCCATAGTTCATTAGCTCAAAATTTTAATTTGATACTCTGTTAAAGATTTAGCTAGAGTGTGTCTGGCTGTCATGCCTTAAAGTTAGAGTAGTCTATTGACTTCTAATTCCTTCTGCACAAAAAGAAATTCTAATAATATGTCAAAGAGATTTAGACTAAGCCAAAATCATGAGAAGTGATTTTCTTTGAAATATGTTTGGTTTTTTTTTTTTTTTCTGTCTGGTGCATTTATCTTTTGTAAGCAGAATTAATTTTTTCAATGAAAAAAATTCAGTGAATGAATAATAATACTATGACAAGTATGAAAATGATGAATTAGCCATGAACTGTGCAGGTGTCTGTGGACTGTGCTATAGCGATAAGTCCAAGGAAGCAATCTCTGACTGACAAGCAGTGTGGTTTTGATGGACTGAGTGTTTGATGAATGGTGATTGATGATTGATGATTGATGATTGATGAGGGGTAGAATAGTCATCTCATCCCCTTCACATTATCATTTTCCTTTCTTCCTATTTTGTTCACTCGCATTCTCACTTCACTTGACTCTTATTTCTTTAATTAATTTCAGGAAGAGAAGGGAAAAAGTAAAACAAAGATTGAAATTTTGGGTTGAGTGAGTTTTTCTTTTTTTGGGTTTAAATTATTATTTGGGGTGGGAAAGAAGTGTGTTTGGAATGGTTCACAGGAAATTGTTAAACTGCAAGTGTAACAAGGAAAATTTTAGAGGACAAAATTATGATTTTTCAAAATTTTCTGAAGAATTTTTGCAGAATTCTTTTCTCCATAATTGGTTACTTAACTTGGAAGATAAAATCTGCAGCTAACCTGAGAAGTATGAAGTAGGATCCAGTGACGTATCTACTGGAATTTTTCAATTTGCTTAGAAATTCTTATATTTAATATTTCAATTACATGTAAAAAGGCTCAAAATTTATTTTTTTAATTAAGTAATATTTTCTCCATTAATAAAAAGAAATTCTAACTGGCTCATGTGACATTTCCTTTAAAACTATGTTTTTTATGCAGGTTTTGCAAAATCAAGCCATGTCTAAACAATGTTGTTTTCAAGGGAAATTTTATCTCTAAATGATGTTTCAAGAGAATTTTACCTCTCAAGTTTAAGTTATGAACAGTCGCATGACTTGCTGCCTATTAATTAGAAAAAAAATTGTTTTATGAATAAAAAATTTTGTTAAAAAAATTGAAAGATTAAGTTGAACGGCTTTAATTTTAAAAATTAAATTAAAAGTATAGAAATTTTGTATAAACTAAATCATTAATTTACTAAATTCTTTTTCCCAAACCTACATAGTTGCGATAGTAGTATGGATTGCGTTGTGTCAGTGCAGCTACTAACAATGTTTTCCTTAAAAGTTTTTTGAAATTTATAAATTAATTGGAAATACATGAATAAATTTACTCACATTGTGTAATTACGCATAGTTGTCTAGATAGTTTTGATTTTTTTTTTTTTTAAAAAGTATTCATAGCCATAAGGTTGTATATAAAAAATTTCAAGTATGGCAATTCAAATTTTAAGTCATTCATATAGTTGTAAAAATTTGAGTTGGCTATGAGTTTATAAATATCTATGAATGTATATTTATGCCTAAGCATAATATATAATAGAATATAAGATAAACATAAATGGCTATTCTTAACATTTTTTTCTTTAACATTTTTTTCTTCAACATAAAAAGTTAATTAATAATTTGAGTAAATTATATTATTTTGTATTCAAGTTTGACTAATATGATAATAATCTTGTCCCAAAATTATTATTTAACTATTTGACTAATTAATTTGATATATATTGTAAAAACTTACTAATTTGATGTTGACATGTGGTGTGTGTCTGACTATTCTTTTCTTACTTAGATTAACATTATTCTTTTTTTTACTTAGACTAAGACTCAATAGTGCGTGTGTTATATGTTAGGAATTCAGACAATACATTTTGTTTTCATGTTATAGCTTATAGTCCAAAAACTAACAATATAATATTCTTCCGCTATTTACAAAAGATTTGAATTTGTAACATTGTTTAATCAAGTTATGGGGCTTGAGAGTAGCTTAAGAATAATTACAAAAACAGTTGAAAATATTAACAAATTTTAGTGATTATAAAAGCAAAATTTCATTCATTAACCAATAAAAGTTAACTTATTTAAAGGTTGACAATTATATAACTTAAAATTAAATTTAGATGTCTCTCGAGTTATTTGTAAATTACTTATAAATATTCTTTGAACCTTAAAAACTTATCCTTACTTTAATTTAAAGCATCATTCTCTTATCTAAATTTTTTGAAATCAAAATTTCATTAATTAATGGAGATAAAAAATGAACAGAAAATGAGCCTACAAAAGGTTGTTCTTCCTCTATTGAAGTTAAAAAAAAAAAAAACATTAAAGAATCAATTATGGAATATTTATTGTCTATATTTTTTGTTCTAAAAAAATTAAAGTTTAAAAGATTTTTTAATTATTCTATATTTTGTTCTCAAAAAAAATATTCTATTTTTTGTTTTATGTCAAAAACAATTATTTAAATAATTTTTTTTATTTTTCTATTTTTAAAAATCAAACACTCACATGATTTAACACACAAAGAAGAAGCAAGTATTCATACAGATATAATAATAAACACAACAAAATTTGTATTCAGAAATCCAGTTAATATGACTAGGTTTTTGAAATATATTTTTATAAATATAAAAGAATACATGTATTACTCTCTCTACTCTATACTCTCTCATCAGATTTCATAAGCAGATTCATCTTTTTCTTCATCTTCTTTCTGAGTTTAACATCGGACAACACAGGCTGTGTGACGCTATACAACTCTACAATAGAGCGGTACCTCTTGTTCCTTCGTCCAGAGATTTCGTTGTTATTAACGTCGTTGCTGCTGCTATCTTCTTCTTTTTCGCGGCGCTTGTGGACTTCAGAATAATTGCTGCTGTTAAATTGCATGAGTTCCCTAGCAGCGTTTATTTCCGACGCCGATACTATGGGTTTCGCCATTGAAACAGATTTTGTTAATAAAAATCTCAGAAGCTTGTTGTATATATATACTGAAAAAATCTAGGTCCCTTGTGTCTATGGATTTTAATTTTAGTATCCTAATTATCAACAAATTATTTATATTTCAACTATTGATCTCTATCCAAAAAAACTGTTATAGATATATATTTTTTTTTAATTTACCATTTTGTTTGTTATGAAAACTTTTGACAAAAAATGCAGGAAAAAAATAATGAGGATAAAAATTTAGGAAATCAAGATTTTTTTTTTCGTATTTTGTATATTTTAAGCACATGGTAAAGTGTTGAGTTGAAAAATATCTTTCTGCAAGTAATGTTAAATTGTCCTACTTGAATAAGGATTCCATTTGTTTGAGTCCTTCTTCAACAACGATTTTTTGAATAAACAATAATGGTGAAAGAAAGGGGGAAGACAAGAGAGGAAATTTACAAATATACTAATAATTTAGTTTTTTTAAAATTAATTTAATTTTTCAATTAAAATATCTCTCATTTTAAGTGAAATGAACATTGCTGATATATTCTAGACTTGCTTAAGTTTTATTCCCCTTAGACAATGTTATTTTGCTTGATTTTTCAAAGCTTATCCAATTTAATTAACAAGATGATAAAAAACTAGGCAAAATGATGTTGTTTGAGCAAAAAAAAAAATAACATATAGATATATATAATTATTTGTCAGGATGTAAACTCCTATTTAATATTAGCTAATTTATTAAGTGATTTTTTTTTATTCAAACTATTGGTGTCCAAATAACTTCTAAATTTTGATTAATTTACTTTAAATTAATTGATGTTGTATAATGAGGATATAACTATCTCAAAAAGATTTTTGTATGAAATATCTATCACTTCAATTAAATACTTGTTACTTATTAAGTAATTATAATTAATTTGATTCATGTTAGTTAAACTTTTATAACGATAGAACTCTTCCAAAATATATTTTTTTATATATAATGTTCCAACAAAATTTACTTAAAGTAAATGAACCTACTACTTTAATAAACCATAATTATAATTAGGAAAAAATACACTTTACTCATTTTAATTATGCCTATATAATATATTATCTACTTAAATTTTGATTTATAACAATTCGTTTCATAAACTATTTAAAATAATGAAAACTATTATTTTTAGAGTTAAAATTTGATAATTGTGTGCTTATCATATAATTTTTTTTCTCTAATTTAATTTCACATTGTGTGTGAAAAAATATTGAAAAAAAAAAAATTTAAGGTTCTTAAATATAATTTTAATATTTTGAATAATTTAAATAAATGATTTATTATAAATTAAAGTTTAGATAGATAATGTGTTATATAAATATAGTTATAGAGATAAAATATATTTTTTCAATGACATTTTTATTGCAAGAAAAATGATTGGAGGTTGAATTAAAAAACTTTATTGGAAGGAGAGTGAACATTTAATGAGTAAATCATTGTTTTTTTTTTCAATTTTTATTTGAGCAAATTGTTATTTTTGTTCTTAAAAGATTATTGATGGTGGTAAGCAATTCTTAAAAAATCTTCATGAATCTATCTAAGTCAAATGATGAGATGATTCATCAAACGCATGCAAGTTAAGACCTAACTACTCGTAGAAGTCACTCTATTGAATTTCTGAATGGTCAATCAATGAAGGGGATTTATTGGTAAAAAATCTATCATGAAAGACTAAATTGAAAGGAAATATTTATAAAGGGTCAAATTAAAAATACTTACGAGTGAGGGACTGAAATAGAGTTTTAAACTTTTAGTCTTAATTATATATCACATTGATATTTTGACAATATATAATTTAAACAAATTTACCTAGATTTCTTAGTATATATAATTTAAAATTTATTATTTATTTCTATTACTTTATTAAAAAATCAAACATATTTGAAATAAACTAATAAACTTGGTATGCATTTTTAGTATTTTCTAATTTTTTAAAAGTTTTTTATAATAATTTTGAGTCTTTTATTAAGTTATGAGATAGTAGAAAGTTGTTAAATTTCTTACCTATATTTAAATTAAAATATTAAAATATTGATATGCAATTTAAAAAATATCAAGTTCATTGATATTATATTATTTGAAAGGATAAAATGCTCAAAATTATAAAAAAGTATAAAAAGGTATAATAGATATTAAGATAATATATAAAAAAATTTAGCATACGGACTGACTAAATTAAAATTTGTAAACTAGATACAAGAGAGTAAAAAAAAAAAAAGATTCAACTTTATTTTTTCACTCTTGAGAAAAAGCAGAACCCTCTCTAGTTCGTATGTGGAAGAAGTTAGTAATAGTAACCATAGTCATTAGCCGTTTACGCTTTGGGGGTCTGTACTTTGTATGGGAGTGATTGCCTCTAAAACCTCCGTCTCCCCAGTTTCTTCTCTGCGCCAAAACCCTTTCTCTCTCTCTCTCTCTCTCTATGGCGCTGGACAAAGAAAAGCTTCAGGAAGAATCAGTAATCCGCCGCTTCTACCAGATTATTCTTAGTTGGGATTACTTTCGTCTCCTCAAGGAATCCAAGGTAATAATGTGATTGCTCTCTGTCTCCTGCACAAAGCTGTGTTTTTGTGATTCCTAGTTATGGAAAGTTTTGACATTTGGCGTTTTCAGAAGCAGAAGAACAGTGGGGGAGGGGCTGGAGACGGGGATGCATTTAGACTGCCCAAAGTCAAGTCTCAGTACAAAGACGTTGATGATTATGTCTCTACGTACGAGCCTCTCATTTTTGAAGAAGCAAAATCTCAGATTATTAAGGAAAAAGAGGACGAAGAGGGTGTGTTTTTCGTGTTGCTCTGTCTCTTCTTTGTCTGATTCACAAGTATTTTGATCTGCTGAAGCATGAGATTTGAGTTTTGAATATTAACAAAGTATAATCTTCTGCAAGTTTTAATACTAGCAGTTCTCAGTGAACCAGTAGCATTGTGTTAGAATTTTGTTTCCAACTTCTCTTTTTATGATGATCAAGTACTTGTTAGCTTGATAGCTTTTATGCTAAATTTCATGTTTTGGATTTATACTGACGGGGCAAGTAAGATTTCACTAAACTCCTCCTTAAAACTTCTTTTTCTTTTTCTCTTTAGATTATCATCAAAGTTGCACAAGATGCAAATAACAAATTTTGTCGTAATTGTTTTCCGTTTTAAAATTTCGATTTTGATAAATGAATACCTCTCTCTGTGCCTCTATGGTGCTAAAGAAGTCTGTACAAACTGCAGTGACTGAATGGAAGTTAGGTGTAGTAAAGAGTTACAATGAGGCAGATGGGTTTCATTATATAGAATTTCCATGTGAAATCAAGGAGGGTGAATCAATATCGCAGAATGATCTTCTACTACTCGCAAAAGAAAAGGTACTAATGATCAGAAAATGTGTCTATTTGAACTTGTAGGTCCAATTATGTTGTATTCTTCTAAACGTCTCATTATGAGTGTTATTGCTGTTGCAGTCTTTGGTTGTTATTTTACCCTTTTCTCCTTTAAATAATTTTACCGTTCTCCTGTTCTAACTGATATATTTTTGTCTTTACTGTTTAGTATTTCTCTCCCTGAACTTGTAAATATTGCATTTCTTACATCCTTTGAGAATATTTTGTAAGTAGCAGCAATTTGTATAGATTTTAACAACTTGTGATTCATGAATAAGGAAGGATCTAACACTGAGACGTACATAGGACTTGACACTAACATGGAGACTGTGACACAGCAAACTCTGAAGTGTTCCTATGTAATTTAAAGAGTCGCATTGTGTCTAATACAAATGTTTGACATGTGTTAGACATAGACTCAATTAGGCTCCTTTTTGAAAGTGTTCATGCTTCATAGGGAAGGACTAATAAAAATCAATATGTAAACATGTAAATATGTTGTCTATTATTTTAAGATGGGAGCAATGTTCCTTAATTTCATCAAAATAGTGTGCTCTACTTGCTTTGAATTCAAGGACACGAAAAAGCATTGTTGTCATTGGCTTTTTTATCTTTTCCTTTATCTGCTTTTTCTCTGATTAAAATGGGCCTCAACTTCAAATGGTTAAATTTACTAGATCTACGTATTTGTCATGGTGCAGTTTTTAAACAGTAAAAAATTTCCTACTGTGTATGCCTTTGCTTTGGTGGAGCACATACGGAAATTTTCAGAGGCCAGACTTCTTCGAGTTAGACTCTATCTGGCTGGAGAGTTCTCTAATTATAATACAAATAATGTAGAATCTTGCCCAAGACTGTTGAATATGCGTTCTCATGTATGTGAGCCTGAAAGGCAACTGTATTTTCTGAAGGTAATTTTTTTTAACTTATATCCTATTCTTCTTGAGAAGATTGAAAGATTAATTTTGATTTCTGGACTCACATCCTAGTGGACGTTGTTCCCATGAAGCTAGCCTAACAGCAAGTTTCATTCCAGTGATGAATTGTGGGTTTGCTATTTTCAATCCGAATATTCTTAAATTTTCATTTCTTTGGGATACGTGTGACATAATATTCTTATTTTATTTTCTTCTTATGAAAATGTTTTATTTTTTTTGGGTGCCCAAAGGACATTGCATATTTATGAGAAATTATATTGATTAGTTCACCCAGATGCATGAGCATGACAGTTTGGCAGTTGAACTGGAATATGATGATTGAGGCTCTATATTGAAACAACTAGCCCTGTTATATGGCAGTGAAGTTAATAGATTTTCGTATAAAGTTCTAGTACTGGAATTTCAAATATTTGATATCTACAGTACAGCCATATGTTTTAATTACATGGTGCATATATGTTGGATCTGCTATAACTTATGATATAGGCATAAACATAATTTGTATTTCATATGTGCCAAGGTGCATATATATATATATATATATATTGAAATTTGATGTGTCAATGTGTCTTTGTCCTTCATAGGGTAACTTCTTTCTTTTTTGTTTTCTGTTTAGAAGGATATTTCATTCTTTATTGTCATTGTGATTTCTCTCTTTTCTTTCTAATAAATTACTTCTTTTATAAATATTTATAAAAGAAGTAATTTATATGTGTCTGTAAACAATTCGCAATTTCAAATAGTAGCAAACATTTTATGTCTCTCCTTATGTACTATTATGAGTAGTGTGTGATGCAGAAGTGTTATTAGGCCTTTTTCCCCACCTCTGCCTTTGAAGAAGTTCCTGTCCATGGTCATTTTTTTTGGCCATGCCTTTGGGTCTTCAGGAATTTGTGTATTCCTCTCTTCTTGATCAGTTTTTCTAAAAATGGTGAACACTTCCTAGGCAATCAAAGTATTATGTTAAAAAATCATAGCATTTATTGGAGGGGTTATACTTGTGTGCTTTTTGGTTACTTGGGTTTACCCTTCTCTAAAGTTTCCAATAAATTGTGTTATTCATCAAAAAGGAGTGGGGATGTCTTTTTTGTTTTCCCAAGATAAAGGTTATTATATGTCTTAAATCATTTTGGCCTTTGAATAAATGTAAAGTATCATGCAGATATGCAGTTTATCAACTATTGCTCGTGAGTATTTGGCTGTGCGATCTATAAGCTCCCTCATTTACAAGGATTTGATATTAACTGCTGGGAAACAGACTTCCAGTACAGAAGATCAGGGATGGAAAATCCCAATACCTCTGAAGGAATATGTTGAAAGTACTTTCAATCAATATCAACGTGAGGCCATAACAGTAAGTTTCTATTTAAAAGATGAGGGGGTCATATCTATATTATCTTTATCTGTATCTATATCTTTTATATTATATCATATGGCTTTGGGCCTTTTGTCTCTTTGGTCTCCCAAACCATATCATATATAGTATAAATACATGAAGATTCCTTGAAAGATTAAAAAAATTACAATTTCACTCATTTTGACCAAAGTACCCTTAATGCTAATATTATACATATTTAATTTATTTTAAATTTTAAAAAATAATTTTTTATATTAGTTAAATTCATATTTAATTATATAAAAAATACATAGAAGAGTATTTTGGTCAATAGGGGTGAAATTGTAGATTGTTCTTATCTTTCAGGAGAGGGGAGTGTAAATTTTCAAAATAGAGGGGAGAAGAGTGTAATTTTAGGTGAGGGGAATGTAATTGACTCATATTAGGGGAAGTTATGGGAGAGTGGGAAGTTACTTAACTTCTTACTTATATTTAAAATTAAATTTTTAAAAAATAGCTCACTAGGATACACACACACACACACACACACACATATTTTTGTTTATATGTGTGTGTGTGTGTGTGTATAAACATAAATATTTAATTAGTATTGTGATATACAGAGATGCCTACTCATATGTGCATTTGTCTGTGTATACATATGTATATACTAATATTTAATTAGTATTCATATATTTGTTTATTCCACAATGAACTTTTATGTTCTTTTGCAGGCTGGTCTTTCTCCGAAAGCCTTTGTCTTGATACAGGTTTGTCTTTATGTGTGCCTTTGCTTTTGATGCAAAATTGTTTCTAATGCTTTCTTGCAAATTTTCCCTTGTAATATTTTGATGCTTGTCCAAGTTAGGATGAAATTTAATGTGTGAACTGCCAAGTTTAAGCTTCCTTGTGTTCTCTAAAAAATAATAATTGGAAAAATATTGTGCTTTATAAATTTATGAAGCGCTTAAGGGGAAAAAATCATGCCAAGAGTCTTTTTTGAGGCTCAATGGAAAGTCCTTGAATCAATCAGTATTGGCTGTTTTCTTATATGTGAATGTATCAAGGAAGTCAGGACTACAAGAGCACACAAAGATAAAGAAATATTTAAAGAGTGAAAAGCAATTTAACAAAGTTGGATTAGTGTTTAGATCTTTAGAAAAACATGCAAACTTTCAAAGTGGTGCTGCACCCTAGAACTAGGGTTTCATCATGTCCTTCTCCTTAAGTAAAGATGGGAACAGGAAGTAAGCGCCAGCAACAAATATTTTTGCATACATTGCCCTAGATTCATTTGGTCAGACATCTTTCTATTATCATCATGAATTTAATTATTCTCTTGTAAAATCTCCTTTGTCTTCTTGGATCTTCCCTTTCCCTTTTCATTTCTTAGCATTATTCTCAAAAGCTTTTTCCTAATATTATTGAAGAGAAAGAAACTAGATGATTTCTTTGAAGACAACACTGTATTTATATACAAGCGTGACTGGTAGACTTGAAAACAAAAGTGTATTAGGTAAAAATGAAGTTATAACATAGAAGAATGATATATCATTAAGATTTCATAGTTTCAATAAACTGTCTTCAAGTGATCTTCAAAATTCTGGTTTATGTCTTGAATATAGAATCAGTAGAAAAAAAATTAGAAGGGAAAGCAGTGTTAGATTATCCTGTGCTAAAATGAAGACAGCTATAGCAGCATCAAAGAGATGATTGGGTTAGGGAAAATAATTTTTTGGTGAAACTGTAAACTTCTCTTGCCAGCATCTAGTTTTCTTGTCCTCCATCTTTACATCAATAATAGTATCTACTTCTCATCTATGGGGGATCTAATTCCTCCTATATTGTCTGTTTCTTATCATGCAATGCTGGGTCAACATATGTTTACGCTATGAATTTATGATATTCTTCTCACTTATGTCACTGGATTCTGTTTAGATGATGAACCTGTTTCTGTAATTTCTTTGTGACATGCATTATCTCCTTTTCATCGTTGTGTGGCATCTGTCTGGATTGTTGGCAATGTAATTTTTTTTTTAGTAGTTGGTCTCTCTAAATACCTGTAATTGATCCTAACCAAAATTCTTTTAGGGGCCGCCAGGGACTGGAAAGACTCAGACCATACTTGGGCTTCTAAGTACAATTTTGCATGCAACTCCAGCAAGAATGCATTCTAAGTATGGTTCTTTCTAGAATTTTCTAATGATCTGTGTTACATAATTTTATTTTGCTGGTTACTGTCGTTATCTCAAATATAATATTAGAAGAGTATGCTTGGTAGAAGTGAAATTTGAGGGACTGCAGTGGAGGGAGTGAAAATTGGAAATTTTTTCTTCTGCCAACTGTGCCCTAAGGATCTAACTAATTTTTATACTCATATTTTCCTGATATATATCTTAGTTAATACATTTCTATACTGATGTATTGGTTTCTTTTGCTTCTTAGGAGTGGGACACTCGAACTGAAGCGTGGACCACAATTGCCAATTGAGGAGAAGTATGTAGAATATTTGGTCCTTACTTGTTTGAGAGACCATGTCATGGGTTTTCTTGCGTGATAATTCTTTTTATTGTTTTGTTATAGGGAAACCTTTTAAATGTTTTTTCTCCTCAATTTCCCTTTGCTAACTCTTTACATGGTCACACGTTAGTCAGGTGGCAGGGTTTATCTTCCAGTAATTCATATGTAAAATTATTTAAAATCAAATTAAAATTGCCATAAGTGAAATTCTAATCTCTATATAAAGTTCAGCAAAAAAGTAGTGACAAAGTGGCAGGATAAAAATTCAGATTCTATTTTTGACCTTTGCTTACCTTCTTGATTAATGTTGCCTTGTCAGCTCTAGTGTATTAATACAATTCAAATTGGGTATATAGCGCTTCTGCCATGTGCTTAACCAAAATGGAATAAAAAGAGCGTTATGTGAGCATTGTTAGTAAACAATAGTTTTATTTGGTAGCTCGCTAAAAGTTTCATTATGGAATTTTATGTATTGTCTTTTCTTTATGCAGATACAAGTATTGGGGACAGGCATCTCCATGGTTGACTGGCATTAATCCCAGGGATAGCTTGATGCCGAAAGATGGTGACGATGGTTTTTTTCCAACCACTGGAAATGAATTAGTAAGCATGAGTCATTCATTCAACATATTGATTTCACAAAATTATCTCTTCTAATTTTTGATGTTTTCAGAAACCAGAAGCTGTAACATCAAGTCGCAAGTATCGTGTACGAGTACTAGTATGCGCTCCATCAAATTCTGCCCTAGATGAGATAGTGTTGCGTGTTCTAAATGGAGGTATTAACTTCCTCATGCCATTTTTCTTCTTGAGTTCTTATGTGAGGCAACAAAAGGTACTTTTACCTTCTTATGTTGCATGCACATTTTGTGTTTTTTTCAATCTATTTTGGACAACGGTTGTGCATTTGCATTAAAATTACATGCCACTTGTAATTGTGAAATATGCTGCTTAAATACAGGGTTGCTTATGAGTGATGACGATTTTTGTTTGCTCACATAGCATTTTGTAATTTGTCAACTGAGTTATTCTGCATTAAGTGTATTACTTTCAATAAAAGATGACACATTTTGTGCTTTGAGTCTGTAGTTTTCTTTACATTTATTTATTTATTTTTATTGGGGTTGAGATTTCAACTGGGCTGTCCTTCCTAGGGAGAAGTTAATACCATCCAGGCTGCATGACCAGTTGTTTGCTAGCCTATGTAATTGATCATTTCTCATTATAAGCAGGCTAACTATGTAACTCTTAACTGTTTACTTTTTTTAAAATCTGTTTTTAGTGGAATCTTTAAGTCTAATACAATTTTTGTTAACTTTTTGTTATTGTTTGTGGGATGTCTCAGGTGTGCATGATGAAAGTGACCGTTCTTATTGTCCTAAAGTTGTGAGGATTGGTCTTAAAGCGCATCATTCTATCAAGTCAGTTGCTCTAGATGAACTAGTATGTATCTGAAGATAACTTTTTTTCTTTAATAGCTCTGCTACCACTGTTATCCTTTAATTTTCTCTAGAATCTCATTGAATCATGCAATTCCTGTGACTTTGACTGCTTAAGCAATGCAATTTAGTCATATTTCTTCATTCTTCACAGGTTCAAGGGGTGGGCCAATTTGATGTCTGTTATTAACCTAAAAGCTCTAGGATCCATGAACCTTAGCTGTAGAAAATGGACAATCATGTCCTAATTGCACATAAGACGTTTAGGATTCATCACTTTCGTCAATAATCTTATTTACATGATTTGATTTGGTGGCTCAGATCTCCAGTAGAATTTAGCTTGTTTTCATTCCTCAAAAACGTTGGTATGTAGATTTCACATTCACAAAAGCTTGGTTTAAAACTTGGAGCCAGTGTTCCAACCCAACTTATATGGAGATGCCTTCATATGAATTTGGAATTCGGATCCTCTTATGTGAGGAGTTAACAGGATAGTATCAAGCCAGGAGAGATATAGATACAAACTTACTTGAGTAGTGAAGCCCATTTACATGATAGATACAATAAGTGTATGATATATTCCTATTCTGTGTCTATTTCTCTTTTCACATGACAATGTCATGTTTTCTCACATGAGAGGATCTAGATCCTTTTATGAACTTTGTATAAAGCAAAATGATGTTTTGAAGATAATTAATTGAGAACCTAGTACCATATATCTGAAACTTGTTTAAACCTGCGAAGTTTGATGGTACTCAGAGTAATGGAATAGGAAGTCTAATATATTAGATACAAACTACTGGCATCTTTATTGTACAATGTATTTATATAGTTAAGCACTTAAGCTCCTCTTTTTTTATGAAATATAAGTCAAATTTTGAAGCTGTAAATTCTACTTTCAGGTGAAACTAAAACGGACTAGTGTTAACAAATCATCATCTGATAGACAGAGTAGTGGTCCTACAGGATCTGATGATGACAGTATCCGGGCTGCAATTTTGGAAGAAGCAACAATAGTATATAATTTTAAGCCTAATATTGGTTTTTTTTTTAAAAAAAAAGAAGCATTATGGTGAGAAATGTTCTCTTTGTGTATGGCAGGTTTTCTCCACCCTCAGCTTTAGTGGTTCTCATGTTTTCAGTAAACTAAATCGTGGCTTTGATGTTGTGATCATAGATGAAGCAGCACAAGCTGTAAGTTTGCACTCTTGCTTGTTGCAGTATTGTTTAAATGATAGGTTGCAAATAATATGATTTAATTTGGCAAATTTGACTAAAGTTCATACTTTCCCTAAGAATATTTCTGCAGCCAAATTTGAGTGGTATTATGATGGAATATCCATGTTTGGAAGCATAGTTTTGCTGATAGGTTTAGATTTTTTAAAAGAAAAAAATTAGAGGGGGAGGGGAGGAGATATAGTGAAGTTCTAATGCATTTGAATTAGCTTTTACCTTTATGTTACAAGTAGATGGGGGGTTAGGAACAAAATTTTTTTACTTAATTTTTTTGGGTAATATATTAGAAAGTGGACACAACCTTTACACCAAAGATGGATACAAACCATCTAACCTAGATACTATGTAGGATCCTTGTTAAAAGTAGGAGGCTTAATATATTTTGATGGACAATATTTGCAAGTGTCTGATGGAACCCAAGTGACTTGAAGAGCCCTCCCTCAAAAGCTAACTTTGAAGGGAAAGAACAAAGTCACTTAAGTACTCTATTGAGCATTCTATTCTACTCGATGTGGGACTTAAATAACCCGTACTAGCCTAGGGACATTTCACTCAGTGTTGTTTGACTCTATTGCGGTCAGCTCCTTCGTTGATCAGAACCCTCTACAGTAGCCCTTTCCGTCTTTGATACCAATTGATAAAACCCAAGTGATTTGGACAATCTTCCCTCAAAAGTTAGATGTTGAAGGGGAAGAATTAAGCCACTTAAGTACCTCATCAAGTATCCCATTTTACTCAATGTGGGACTTGGATAGCCCATTCTATCCAAGCAAAATCCCACACTATACCTATCCCCATCAGTGTCCTATCAGAGTTTCCAGTGAATTCTCATCATCATGAGAAATTAAGATTTTAGCTTCAGGCTGAAACGTTAATGTCATACAAGCTTGAGAGATAGCATTTATTCTGTGCTTCCAAATGATTCTTTGTTCATGAAAAAATTATACATGTCAAAATAAGAGAAAAACAGCAAACAGTCTTCCTCTTTCCGCTTCCGCAAAATTGATTTTGGCAAAATTGGGAGGGGAAAAAGATGATCACGTTTAGCTGCCATTCTTACCCAAGGTATTGCCCTTAGAACTCTAGTTCTTCCTATTTTCTAGCAAAAAACAATTCTTTATATGAAAGGGTCTTTCCTTCTAATTCCAACGAGACCATGTTAGATTACTAATCCAACGCATCCCATTATGGTTTATTGGGGTTACTCTGCTATGCTATCTCTTTTCTTTATACACTAACACACAAATATGTCATTCTGAAAATCAACTTCATTAAGTTGCATGGTATTAAAAGACATTGAATTAGTTTTAAGGTTTGTTATGACCAATTTCTTTTTGTTTATTGTTAATTGTCATGCGTATCAACATTGTTATGTGCATACTGGTGTATTAATTTGGATTCATCACTGTTTGATTTTGACACTTTTTTCTGGTTTGGTCTTCAACATAAATTGACATGCATATGTATAGTACTCTTTTAAGCCTTCTCTTGAACGAAGAAAATAAGATTTCAGAAATGGTTGCACCATCAGAACCACCCTCTAATTAATGTAATTGTAGTCTTTTTTTGGGGGACCATTATGTAATTATAGATATTGTCACAGACATCATGCATATTTGAATTTGTGTTCTTTTCTTCTACTTTACACCAATTTTAACATAGTTTTGTCTCTTTATAAATCACTCTGGCCATCTTTTGTGAATTTTAGAATATTAGGGTCAATTTGATAATATGTTGTCTTATGTTATTCTGTAATGATTAAATAAATGAGTTTGTATATGTATTGAATTTTGACTTCCTATGTTATCCATATCTTATATGATGTATGATATTTACCCTTAAAACAGGTGGAACCTGCAACTCTTGTTCCCTTGGCGAATCAATGCAAAAAAGTTTTTCTGGTATATTTTATTACTGCTGCGTTATAGAACCCCACTCTTAAGTCTGACGGGTGTTTGAGTTGCAGTTATATCTCAATATGACCAGTTTTGCATGTTACATCTATCTTAATTTTTAATAATATTAATAATATTTGAAAAAGTAGTTAACATGAGATTCATAATTCATATCTTTCAATATACTAAGTTAAACAATTCCTGGAAATTAGAAAGATTATTGTCCTCCTTAAAATTGTATTTTCTCTTCTCATAAAATTTCTTCTTTTATTAGAAAAACTGTCTTTAAAATTTATGGGCTGAATTTTGTAGTCCTATAATCTTAGTTGTGCCATACATTGTCCTTACTGCTGCTACAATTTTTATTCCTTTCAGGTAGGGGATCCAGCACAACTTCCAGCAACTGTGATTTCAGATGCAGCGAAGAATCATGGGTACACATTTTTATTTTCAATGATAGTCATATCTAAATCTATTTCAGTTTTTTGGATTAAGACATCCACCATATGTAATTTATACATTTTTTTTTCTTGAATTTAAGATATGGCACAAGCTTGTTTGAAAGATTGAAGGAGGGTGGCTATCCTGTGAAAATGTTGAAGACCCAATATCGAATGCATCCTGAGGTTATTGCATTTATGGAATTTTCAGAAAATAGATTGTCGAATTTACACAGTCTTGCTGTTACAGTCTAATTGAATATCAAGAACTAGATATAATTGCATCTGAAAGCTAGAAATTCTAATGCTTTGCTGCTGTTATGAAGATTTCTCATCTGCCTTTTATTTTGTATGGGCACTCAGGCAAAATAATTATAGCAAGGGTTTAAATTTTTTTTTCCTTTTTTCCCCTAAGGCAGTTCGCAATGGTTTAAAAGTTCATTAGAAATTAAAATTAATCAGGCTTCTCACCTACAGTTCCCTAGGCATTTTGCCTAGAATTTGATTGCATCTGATAAAAATTAAAAATATTGTTGGATCAAAGCAAAATTTGGAGATCTAACTACTTATCCATGTTTCAAGGGGGTCCCTACTCTCTATTTCAGATAGGCAGTGAGAATTCCGTGCTGTTTTTCGAGCCTCTTTTGCTTTGTCTTTTTCCTCTACTAATATACAATTAGGATGTGGATTGGATCTTTAGTATCTCGGAATTCCTTCTTGGGTTTGATTACAATTATCTGCATCTTATTTTTATGTTCTCTCCTATATATTCTTGACACTCCTTAAGTAGGTATTCTCATGTGACTCTCAAACAGATTAGAAGCTTTCCTTCTAGGGAGTTTTATGAAGATTCACTGGAAGATGGGGAGGATGTCAAATTCCGGACAGAACGTGAGTGGCATAATTACCGATGCTTTGGTCCATTCTGCTTCTTTGATATACATGAGGGAAAAGAGACTCGGCCTACTGGAAGTGGTTCATGGGTAAATGTTGAGGAAGTTGAATTTGTCCTCCTCCTATATCAAAAGCTGGTAACCTTATATCCGGTGTTGAAGTCTGGTAACCAGCTTGCAATAATATCTCCCTATGCTCAGCAAGTGAAGCTCTTCCAAAAACGTTTTGAAGAGACTTTTGGAGTGTCATCAGAGAAATTAGTGGACATATGTACTGTTGATGGTTGCCAGGTAACCCTGCTTAATGTTTTTTCATATTATATCCTCCCTTCCCATAGTTGCTTATGGAATTGATCAAATTTTCAATATAGCAAATATTTGAATGAGTAGTTGTATGGATGGAGAGGTTTAGCTCTTACCTTAAACAACACCCTGAGATTCTTGTATTAATTTTTGAACTTAATTTAACTGATGAATTCTTAAAACGAGGATTTCAAGGTGCATCTAATGGAAAATAACTTGACATCTTGAAAGATAAAGCTCTCCATAGAATTACCCTATCTGAATAAAAACTATGATGATTGTCTGGAGCACAGGATGCCTAAGATGGTGCATATTTGAAATTGAAATCCTTCAAATGATTTATATTTAATAATTTCATATCAGAGGAATAGAATTATAGTAGTAGAGAAGCATATTTGATCCGTAACTTTTGTCTACATTATGGGTATAGAACTGCTACAGGAAAAAGGTTTGAAGATTCTTTGGCAAGAGTTCTCAATGGCTTTTCATGATATAAATTATTAAGGATTGCTGTGTAACTTAGTCTCTAAGTATCTATCTCCTCCTCCCCTGTATCTATTCTGCTTTACATCAGATTCAGAATATGACTAAAGATTACTTTTTTCTTTTAGGGGCGTGAAAAGGATATTGCAATATTTTCTTGTGTCAGGGCAAGCGAAGACAGAGGTATAGGGTTTGTGGAGGACATTCGGAGAATGAATGTCGGGATCACTAGGGCAAAGTCTGCAGTTTTGGTATTGTATCCTTCATAGTTTAACACAAAGCTTTCAGTTGAAATTGCAGCACAAACGCTTCAATGTGATCTGAGTTTTGGTTCTTTTTGTAGGTGGTTGGATCTGCCTCAACATTGAGGAGGAGTGAGCAATGGAATAAGCTTGTGGAAAGTGCTGAGAAGAGGGACTCTTTATTTAAGGTAAATGGCTCTGAAAGGTCATTTAGATATTCACTATAGGCAATACAATTAAAATATCTTTTATTGTTTATAGTAATGAATACTTGAACTGGAGGACCAACCCAATAATTCTCTGCTGCAGGTTTCCAAACCCTATTCATCATTCTTCAACAATGAAAATCTGACATCCATGAAAGCCAAGACACCAGAAGTACCTCAGTTGATGGTAGCAGCCGACGAGGCCGACAATAATGTACCACTTGATAATGCTGCAGTAGATGTGGACCATGCTCAAGCTGAGGACAATGACTACGGAGATGGTGATGCAGACATGGATTATGCAGGTTATGATGAAGATTAGTTTAGCTGTTACTACCAGTTTTGTTTATTGAGCAGATAGGCATTCTTTATATCTTCTCCCAAGTCTGTAACCACTTTATTTATGGGAGGGACTAGGAAAATTGTAATTTGCACATTATGTTAGCTGAAAAACGAAAGCAAGGAAGGGGAATTTTTAATTGATTATTGAGTTAAAAAGACCATCCACTCCTCCACTGCTGTAGAACTAGAAGAAAAACAAGAGAAAACAAAAGGAAAAATCTCAACGTTATGTAGTAAATTCAAATATTAAGAAGGCTAATAAAATAAGTGACTTAATTTACAAATTTGAAAGTAATGTTTGAGATCAAAAGAACATATCTGCTCATCCTAAAAATTGAGCTTGGGTTAATTCATGCACAACTGATTAGTGTAAGATCTGTTGTCAGTAATATTAATATAACTGGGAACTGATCTAGAATACATAAATTTTGATTCTCTAGGCTAAACGTTTGCAAAAGCAATTTTCTGATTTGAGGTGATAGACAAACAGTTCATATTGTTGGAAATTTCAATTTCAAAACCAAATATTACATATTTTGTTTGGCTCCCCAGATTTCTGGGCCACGAAGCAAGAAAGTAAAACACATATCTCGTACATTTGCCACTAAGCTTTTCTTTTCCAAGAAAAAAAAATGTAAAAAATGCCAAAATTGAATGAATGATCTTAAGTTCTTAAAAGACTCTCACTCACAGAAGCTATCGCTTAGAGCCTCCATATCTGCAAAGCATATACAACATTGCAGCATTGCGTGTACTGATCCCCGCTCTACATCTGGATTTACAAAGTTATCAATGCCATCCAACAGTTCCCATTTCTTATGCACATCTTTCATATCCAAATTCTTTTTCAAGCAGTCCCTTGGAACCGCTTCTGAAGGTTTCAGTCAGTGTGACCGCATTTTTCTTCGGCACCCACGCATCCCGGCGCAGGCTCGCCGGAACCGTCGCTTCGAAATATTCTAACGATGGCGCGGATATAGCGGAATGACGATATTCTGGTGACTCAGAAGTTGGATTGAAAGCATGAGAGACCACCGGCGGAACAACAAAGATACTCGTCGGCGATTCAGTCGAGCTAGCAGGAGAAATACCATGAATCATCGGCAAACCTGCCGTAGAACCGCTATCTTCCGGACCATGACTCGTTCGATGAACTAGATAATCGTATTCGTCAGGTTCTGGAGGATGAATCGCTTGATTAAATGGGGAAGCGGCGTGAGAATTACTATCAGCGGCAGCAGGTTCACTGGTCAGAGCGTAAGCATTTCGATTAACCGGCGAAATATTATCCATCGGAGGAGGAGAACCCGCATGGCTTGTGGCATAGAAAGTATTGAACATTTGGGTCGGAGCCATAGCCGGATAATTCTCCAATGAACCAAGACTGGTTCTTGGAGGGAAAGACCGCCTATCGGATGAAGGAACCGGAGAAACCGCCGGCACGGGGGAATCGGAATCCACTCCGGTGGCCGTGTTGGAACGGAGACTGATAATGCCGGCAAGCCCATGAACAACGACGTGGCGGTGGGAAAACAGACCGGGGAAGGCGATGTCAACACCGCTTATGGTGACGGAGCCTAAGTCCGGGCTTCGGGTAACGTTGAGGTAACGGTTGGGAAGGAGGGTGGGGAGGGAGGTGCCGGTCGGGAGGCGGAGGAGGTCGGAGATGGAGAGGCGGCTAGAGACAACGTGGAAACGGAGGGTGTCGGTGTAAGACGACGCCGTTTGCGTCATGTCGAGGGCAAAGAGAGAAGAATCCATGGGGGCGAAGAAGGTGTAGGAACGGCGATTTACGGTGTCGTTTCGGCTATAGAGAAGGTCCAACTGCAGGTCGGAGGTGACGATTGCGTTGCAAAAGAGGTTGTAGCCGCGAACCCGTAGGGTGTCAAGCATGGAATCAAATTCTCCGGTGGGAATGGAGTTAACGACGTTAGGAAAGAACATGGCGGCGATGATAATAATGATGACGGAGAGTGGAAGGAAACTGAACGCCATTGACGGCGAGGCTAAGGGCTTCTTCAAGACTGAGAGGTAAGTTTTCCTGAATTGAGTTGCGTTTTCGCGGGATTTTTCTCCACTGTATTAAGACGGAAATGGTCACACTTCTCACTTTTTATTGCGATAATGCCATTGACCTTACAGCCAGGCCCAACTCACTTCCGAAAGAGAGGCCCAGTTTGGTTTGCCTTCTTCCTTTCTTTCTCTTCTGTTGATATAAAAGGTGTATTTAGAGATTTTCATTTTTCAATATTTTATTAAAAATTTATGTGCCCATATTTGTTTATAACTTATCTATTAAATTCAAGACTTTCACTTCATCTATATTATAATAGTTTTGGATCTTTTCAGTCAGTAATTTTATAAAATAATATATTTTATATAATGTAAACATGAAAAAAAATAAAAATTATGACAAATTACAAAAGATAAGTGAATCAAATAATTTTATATTATTTAATTTATTATTTAAAAATTATAATAATAATATTTTATATTATATTTTAAAATTAAAATATATATATTTATACATGTGAAACCTCTAATATTATTTATGATCGAGTAAAACATAAATAAGAACCCATAACCTTAATAATAAAATTATTGTTTTCTTAAATCTCTTTATATTTAATAATTTATTGCATCTCCTACCTCCCAATTAAAATTAAAAAAAAAAACTATATACTAAATTTCTAATAAAACTTTTTTTGGACTATAAATTATGAAAAAAACATTCATGTAGCTATATTTTAAATTTTGAATTCAATTTAATTGATGTAAAATATTTTAAATTTCTAATGGATAAATATCATTTCATGTCACTGAATGACTATTATTTCACCCTATAAATATGAATAAAAATGATTGTAGCTTTTGGTTTCTACCCATTACTTTGGTACCTGATAGCTTTAACATTGAAGTTGACACTAAGTCTCATTTAACTTTAGTTGCTAGCGATAGCTACTAATCACATTTTATAAAGTGTAAAGTTGACGTTAAAGAAAAGCATGCCAAACTAACACCAACATCTTTTACTCTTTTTTTGCTATGTATTCTCATTTCCAGAGACATGTCCTCTTAAACTTCAAAAGCATGTTCCAATCTCTAACTTATTACGAGTATGATCTTCTTCAATCTAGTTCAAATTGCTTTCTTATTCAAAAGTTTATTATATATTATGTTTTGATTGAAGAATTTAATTACAGTTATTTTAATTTTCACAATTGATATTATAAGAGAGCTTAACAAACAAATAAAATTTATTATCTAATCAAATAAAATTTTAATCAGTGCTTTAGAGATACTAGTTAATAAAATTTTAATAATAATAATAATAAATAGTAATTAAGAACCCAATAAAGCCAAGGATGAAAACAACTCTAAAACACATGGCTTTGCCTCTCCAATTATTGATCCCAATGATTTAACTTATATCCAACAAATACTGCGTTGGTTTCTTCCCGTACCTAACAGGCTGGAAGGAAACTTGACATTTCTTCTTGATTTGTATATTATAAGAGAGAGACATGTTCTAAGCATTATAATATTTTATTATTTGATTGCACTATTGTTTTGCTATCTATATTTGATTGCCTTGTGATTTTTATTCTGTTAAATTTATGTTGTTGTAAAATTATTGATTCTAATTAATAGGTGGATGGTTGTAATGATAGGTATTATATTATCTTTAAGTAAAATTTTGAGTTTAAGTTTTATGTATAAAAAAAATTTATCGAGAGAACTCTACTTTAATTATAAAGTCTTCATTAACTTAAATCAGATTAATTAAAATTAAGTAAACTTTTAGATATTGATACCTTTTATAAAAAAATTATTAATTCCACATTTGATGATTAATGAGTATGATAAATTTTATTATATAAAAAGTTATTCATATACTCATTAAGCAATCTTTTATTTGTGAATTATTTTATAGATCAGAACTTTTGATTTTTATTCTCACCTGTGTTTTTCACACCAAAAATGGTGTGTTTATTATACGATTTATTTTGTTATTTTTAAACAGATTTACTTTTGAAACATTTAAATATATTTTTACTCTTCAAATATTCACTCGTTCTATTGCGCATATTAGTTTGTCATTATACATATAATTAGTTTATAATATATTGTTGTTATTAATTATTTTTTTTAATAATTTTATTGTGTTACTTTTGACACTTTTTTTTAGTGTAAATTGTATGTGAATAAGAATTTTGAACTTGTGTTTACATAGTCGATATTATGTATATGCCGTCGATGCAATTAGGTCGCAAGAATTGGACTCAGACAATTAATGATGATAGGGCCAAAAAAAAAAGTAGATTCATGCATGCAAGGTTTAGAAGAAAGAAAAGTGATACACGTAAAGCGAAAAGACAAAAAAGAAGAAGAAGAAGAAGAAGAAGAAAGTAAATTTAGATAAGCTAAAATTTAGCTAACTTTCTTAAGTTATAATTACATGTAGATAATCTAACTTGGATAAAGAATTATTTTTTGTTAATTTCAAAAGATTTTCTCCACAATACTATATAAAAAAAATTCATTTATATTTAATTCTAAATTAACTCAAAATATTAAAAAATAAAATTTATAAAATATGTAAAAAAAATTTAAAAATAAATTATATAAAATATACATCTATCAAATTTTAATTAAAAAATTTAATAATAAAAATATAAAAAATATATCTTTTTTTAAAGAAAATAAAGAAACGTAAGATTGAATCATGTGACTCCTCTTATTGGACGGTCAAGATTAACTGAACGAAACGCAGCCTTTAGACTTTCGGCGACGAAAATTGTGATGTGCCGCCGGTTTTGTCCTCAGCAAAAGGACAAAAGGAATCTGGTGAAGTAGCAAAAAAGAGGGTGCGGAAAGCGAAAAAATTATTTTTAAATAATTACTTTTTCTTTTTAATTTCTTTTTTTTTCTTAACGCGTCGTGTCGTCCCGGGACGGCAAAAGCACAGAAAGAGTATGGCAGCAGCAACCCATAAACAGAAATTTCAGTGTTTAGTTTAATTCCCTTTCCTGCTAGATATTGTTATTGCTACTCTCCTCCAAAGCACGTGCTTCTCAATCTTCGGTGATTATTAGTTTATTAATTATTACATGCCTTGGATTGGTTAAAACTTTTAACTTTCTATGTCATTTTGGAATTTAAATTTTCTGCAATTAAAGATCATACAATTTTTTTAATAAAAAAGACATAAAATTTTAATTTTTTATTCATTTAAAGCATGTCTTTATTAACGTAAATTATTTTTTCGTTATTATAAAAAATTCAAAATCTATTTTGTAATCCAAGAGGTTGATAATTCTAGCAAAAAGAAATTTGACAATTAAATGCATTTGGAAATTGTTATTTTCATATTTGGTTTACATATATTCTTAGTCATTATATTTTGTCGAAAATTTTAACTTGGTCATGTTAGTTCAAAATAAAGTAATATTATTCTCATATTTTAAAAGAATTTTTTTTTATTTTCTTAATGTAAACATTAAATTTATTGTGAGATAAATAACTAAATATAAATCAATTTTAGTTAGGTTTAATGCTAAAATTTAAATTATATATATGATAAAGAAGCAAAAATATAACATTTTAAGAAGTAAAAAGTAATATCATTTATTTTTGAATTAAATAAACCAAATTTAAACTTTCATATAATTGGAAAGTAACATTGGCCAAACAAAAAAAAACTAGAGACCAAATTTGTATTTAAGTATAATATGTTGCTAATCATATTATATTAAAAATTTAAAATACATCTTAAAAAGAACCATTTGGCATTGTCTAGAATCAGTTTTATAATTATGCCTTTATATGATGTCAATGCTTCAGCAATTAATGACCTATAAGATAATATTGTTATCTTTGATATTGTCAACGAAATTTTGGTTAATAATTAGTATTTGGTGAATAGTGATCTAATCGCACAAACTTCATAATGAGTCATAACTTTTTATAGTTAATTAATAGTTCCTTAATTAAAAAACCCACAAACAATTAATTAACAAAAGACTAATTAACAGGTTAGTTATTTAGATCCACACGCAATTGTCGTTCATTTTCAATATTTTGTTTCAAATGTTGAAAAACAAAACCACCAAATGTTTGAATTAAATTATCAAATTTTATTAATTCAAATAGAGATAAGAGATTGTTGCCTGAACTTTTATTGCCAGTATATATGTTATATGTATATATTTGAGAGACTAATAATTAGTAGGTCTAAGCACATTATTATAATATAGACATATAATTATATATTTTGAAACACAATTTTATTTTAATCTAACTAATTAATTATATATAGATATAAGCATGAACTTTGTGCATGTCATTTTTCTCCTTTAAAATATAATGTAAACTAATAATTATTGTATTTTAAAATAATAAATTAAATAATAAAAAATCATTTAACTCTTTATTTTTTCCTATAATATTTTATTTTATATTATACAATATATAATTTTAAAAATGTATACCAACTTGAGATTTCAAATGGTTAATTAACAACAAATTGTGATCTTCATTATATATATATATATATATATGAAATTATAGATATTATAAACAAATTAGAAATTTATGGTAAAATTTGAGACAAAATTGGAAAATATATTTATCTTCCAACTTATTTTCTCATATTTTCTCCAGAGTTATTATTATTATGTTTTATAATTTCACCAACATGAGTTGATATAAAAAATATGAGTGGTGGAATTAGTTATATTCAAATATTCCTAAGTCTTTTGTTTGTTTTTGTTTTCTATCTAACTGCAATGAGATTCAACAAATTTATTTTGTCGAACTTGAGTTGTCTTCACTTGAAGTGTCACGCTTATTATATGAAGACAAATATTATTGTAAAAGATTTGAAGATTTTTATTTTAATATTATTCATTGTGAGTTAAAAATTGTAAATATAAATTTTAAAAAACAACTATTTTATATTAATTAAGTATGCATTTAATATTTATTATATTTATATAAATAAATAATTTATTTATTATCGGTAGTTTGGTACTTTCTTTCAACTTCCAATTAGTGATAGTCCGTTTCTTTTCTTCCCACAGTTTTGCAAGCTTGCTTTTTGTGATTGTGTGAACTTTAAAGTCTAAATGATATGATATTAGTAGGGAAAATGTTTACACGGAGCCAGTTATGTCAAATCAAATATAATAATAATTAGATAATTTTTTATTAAATTTTTATAAATGATTTATATTATTTCAGTCTATAAAATTATTAATTTTTTTAAATTATTATATTATATATATTATAATAATTTTGAGTATTTTAATAATTAATTTTATAAAATATATATTATATAATTTAAAATTTAAAATTAAATATGTATTATAAACAAATAATTAAAAATTAAAAAAATAAGAAGTAAAATAATTTTTATTATTTAATTTATTATTTTAAAATATAATTATTATTATTTTATAATATATTTTTAAAAATAATATATACTTTTTGTATTCTAAAAATTTATTTATTTTTATTATAATTTTTCTAATCAATATCCTTAAAATATTTATTAATTTTTTAATTGAATGATGAAGTTTTTTAAAAATTAAAAATTATTATTTTTGTTAAATTTTATAAATTTTAATTAAAAAATTTTTAAGAAGTGTAGTAGCAAATTTTATATTATTATCTATATTATAATAACTATACATCATTTTAATTAATACTCTTACAAAATATATATTTTATAATAAAAAATATAATATATAATATATGATGTAAGAAGACATAAAAAAATAAAAAAAAATAAATAATTATAAAAAATAATAGATTAAATAATTTTATATTATTTAATTTATCAATTTAATTATAATTATAATTATTTTATATTATATTTAAAAAATTTAGAAAATATACATATTTGTAGATGAAAACCTCTAGTTGTTATTATATCTCTGAGTAATGTAATCCAAAATAGCGCCAAATTCACATTTTGCAGTGTGAGAGTGGTAGTGAGAAACAGGGGGAGAGAGAGAGAGAGAGAGAAGAGAGAAATCTGAGGAACTATCTGTGAGGGAGCTCCTAGAAATCCGGCACCGGCATGGCGTCGTCGAAGTTGGTCACGACGAATCCGGATCTGCCACGCCAATCTTCTATATGTTCCCTCTCTACCATCCTCGCCGATCTCCAAAACAACACTGACAATACCAACAACACCAAAACCAACAACCACAACCACGATCACCACCACCACGACATCGCTTCCAAGACCTTGGGTTCTATGAGCATGGACGACCTCCTCAAGTCCATCTACTCTTCGTCCTCCTCTGAACCCAATCCCCACCTCCCGTCCGACCCTAATTTCCACCCCGTCCCGACGGAAATGCCTACCAAGACGGCCGAGGAGGTGTGGCAGGAGATGGTGGAGGGTGGTGGAGCTGCTGCTGCTGCTGATCAGAGGCGGATGGGTGCAGGGGAGAGTTTGGAGGCGATGACTTTGGAGGATTTCTTGGCTAAGGCTGGGGGTGTTAGAGAGGACGATGTCCGAGGGGTTCCAGCTGTAGTACAAGGCCCCGCGAGTTACCGTTTGGATGCTGCAACGGCGATCAACGGTGGCGCTCAGTTCCCGATGGCGCCAGTGCAGGGTAAGGAAGGGTCGTCCATGGAGGCTTTTGGAAATGGGATTGAGGGGACAGTTGTTGGAGTTGCAGCTCCAGCGGGAAGGGGGAAGAGGAGGGTTGTGGAGGAACCTGTTGATAAGGCTACGCTTCAGAAGCAGAGAAGGATGATAAAAAACAGAGAGTCTGCAGCCAGGTCCAGAGAACGCAAGCAGGTTCCTTCTTCTTCTTCTTCTTCTTCTTCTCCTTTCTCTTTAAATAGGTTCAAAAAATTAAACACTACGAAAATCGGATACTTAAATAACAGAAGTATGGTGTCTAATAAAATGGGACACTAAATTGCAATTAAAAACTATATGTATTTTGAAGTGTCGAAGTTGGTAGCGTGTCTTGTACCCTATCTCGGTGCATCTTAAATTTCTTAGATTTAATAGTTCGATATGGTTGGTTTCGTTTGATGGAGCTTGATAGTTATTGATTTAGTTTCCCTTGACTGTTTTAACGTTGATCTGATATTTGAAAACTAAAAATCATAGTCACTAAAGTAAATTCTAATTAAGTTGGGGTTTTTACGCTTTGTTGCTTTATGTGTGTTTGAACCTTTGCTGTTTTTTCTGTTTATTTTCAGCTTGTTTCCTTAATGGTAGTTGATTTGTAAAATGCTGATCGGTATAACGTTCTTTACAGGCTTACACAGTTGAGCTGGAGACTATGGTTACACAACTCGAGGCAGAGAATGCACAACTGTTGAGGGAAATGGTATACTTTTATGAAATTTGGAATGTTTTCATTGTGGAGTGTTCTTTGTAGTTACAAATCATGGTGTCAGTACCTTGTCAAGTGGTGCATTGCTATTCTGTTCTTGAAAACTAAACATAGAGTTCTGCTTGTTTTACATTTATGATTAAGAATCACAATAATTTTTTTTTCTGAATACTGCTTTCATGGGTAAGGTGCTTGACTGAGTTCATAATTTTTAAATACGCCTAGGCCATACATGATTTGACCTTTTGAAAGCTGGCTCTTTAGTGGCCTTTGTCTGATAAAATTTTCAACCTCTATTATGAGTTAATAATTGTACGAACAGAATGACAATCACACCTTACTTTATAACTTTTTTCTGCTTTTTTTTTCTTAAAGATTTGTGTTGTGCCTAAAATCTGATTTCTTCATGAGTTTCTGAAACATTGAGTTTTGAATGCAGGCTGAAAAGAAGAAGCAGAGATTCAAGCAGGTATGTAGAATATCTTCTCCTTTACTCGGACTTCAAAAATGTTTCTAACACATGTGAATCAAAGACTGGGATTATTCTCCTGAGATTATATCAATGGTATGGGTGACTTAGATGTGTTTAAATATGTAAATATGCTTCCTTACATCTATCATGCATACTTTGAATTTATTAAGTACCCTTTGTAATTTGTTTGTGGTTGATGTGATTTGCTCTTAGTGCGTGTTTGGATTTGGAATTGGAAGCCAGAAAATCATGTTGAAAAGTCAAAATCTCTTTTTCCCCCCAGTAAAAATAATTTTATTCTAGTATGGTTGAACTATCCTGCATGTTGAATTCATGTATCAAAGGATTTTGAATTCGACATGAATCTAGATGAGTTGTAAAGTATTTTTCTTATGTTTTTTTTTCACTAATATAGCTGTAGCTGTAATATAAAAGGATATATCTCCATGTTAGCAATCATATTTTGAAGAATAAATTATGCATTTGTTACTTTGCTCTTATTTACACTAATTAGATTATGGTGGGCTTTTATATTAAATCCGGATAAGCTCTCTGGATCTTTGACTTCGTTTTCTACTTATCAATGTTATAGGAACTGTACTGGGCCAGCCAGTTCACCTGGTGAACTGACCACCAATCTGGTTCAGTTCCATTATTGTACTGGTCATACGCATAAAATTTCAAGCTCTTTTGTTTTTTCCCCTTAATAATATGTATGCTATATATTTTGGATAAAAAGAGATCAACATCTCTTGGATCCTTTTACTTTCGCTATGTGGGACCTGCTGTAGTATGTTGCCACGTCCATAGGAGCCGCCAGTGCTTAACTCCATGAAGTCAGTTATGTACTAGTACTTTACTGAGACAAGTATTGAATTTCTGTAAAATACCTGAAAAGTAAAATATTAACTTGTTACTATAAAATATACCAATTTTATTTACTTTGAAGTCATATTTTAAATGTTAATAAAATGATATTCTTTATTTTATCATAATTAATTAATTTTCAATAAAATACAACATTCTTACTATACTCTATTTAATTAAAAGTTTAAATATATTTTTCTTAAACTAATTTTAATAGATATGATTTTTTTTTTTTTTTAAATATCCAGCTCCACTGATTTGTTAGTGATTCAACCATTGATGACCTGGTCCAGTTTCAATGACAATGCTACCTGTGCATTGAATGTCAATGTTAGACCCTGATTCTGTTAATTTTATATTAGATTCATGCACTTGTGGGTTGGATGTTTGTTATAATTGAATATATTTCCTCATTAGTCATTAGGTTGCTTAATCTTTCCATCACTTGAATTTGTGGGCTGATGAAATAACAGGCATATTAGATTGGGTTTTGATACTTCTACAATTTATTCTTTCTTTTTTTTTGAAAAAAAAAACTGGATTCAACTGTTAATTAGAAGCTAAGATTTGAGATTGAAAATGAAAATCACAAGTTATTCCAGCTAAATCAAGTGAAAAAGTGCTGATATAGTATGGCCTGAAAATGGCTGGAGGGGGAAAAGTTAGATTGTTAGGAGCAAGTCTGTATATTCAACTGCACTAATAATACAATTAAAGATTTGCTCTTAAACTGAAAGTCTTTCTTTTTAGAGTAAATTACACTAACCTCAAAAGTTTAACTAAATTACACATTCTACCTTGTTTTGAAAAACTGCATTTGACTCCTCTAACAGTTGATATATGTTACAAAATCCCATCCAATTTAATTGAGGTCAATAAAGTTAACTTTTTGTGCAATATGCATTTCTTTTTAAAAAAATAGAATTATTTAACTGCTTTTACCATCACATTAAGAATAAAATAACAGTATCATGTTGGACCATAACATTAGCTTAATTTCTTTTACTTTCGTACTGAGAAGAAAATTGCATTCTTGGGTTGTGTAGAAAGTTAACTTCTTGACAGAAAATAAATTGGAGGGGTTTTTTGGCGATATATATCAAATGTAAATGGAGCTGAGTGTAGTTTTTGAAACAAGGGGTATCAGTTGTAATTTAGCCAAACCTTAATGGAGGTTAGTGTAGTGTAGTTTACTTTTCTCTTTGATTGTTGGGAAATGAAATCTTTTCTTTAATACATGGCATAATTATCTTGTTTTTAACAATTTCCAAGCTACTGTCTTGTTGATCTTTGCAGCTCACTTGACTGAAATTCATTTTAATCTTCAACAACATATCAGTATCTATATATGTTAGTCGAGCTGAGTTGCACCTTTTCATATTATGATATCTACAGAAACCTTTCCAGATATAGAGATCTGTAATTCTTTTAAGTTTTTTGTCACTTCAATGCCTAGTTATTATTACTTTATCGGATTGGAAAATAGGAGTACAAAGCCTGTTTGATTTTCTCCATTTGTTCTTTAGAATTGTTTTATAAAGTTAGTTCTGAGAATTCACACTGAATATGTTTTCATTTTTTTATATACATGCTATTAATAAAAAGACTTGTTTTCTGTGTTTCTGTTATTTTAAAAAACTAAAGTTCAGAGCATCTTTTAATTGTTCTATATTTTTTCTTCTCAAAACACATTTTATTTTTTTGTTTTCTGTCAAAAATAGTTATTTAAACAGGTCTTTTGGTTTTTCTGTTTTTTAAAAACTTGAATAAAAAAGGCCGTATAATTTCCATATTCTTTGGAAAAGGCTCCACTTGATTATAGTTGTGTATCATTATTTTGATATGGTAAATATTATGTTTATATATTTTGAGTGATCCCTTGGTTTTACAATAAGATTTGTTCACTTTTGGCAGTCTCTGATTGCACAATCCCCTTCATAGCCAGGTGCTAGATAGTTGGATAATTCACAAAAATCATATAAAAGTGGTCAGTAGTCAATTCTCATGCTTGACCTAAAGGCAAACTCGTCACACTAATTTTATCTTTTCCCATTTGGTCTGGTACATGAACAACTTCAGGGAGATAGCGTAGGTGGTTTAGGGGGAAAATTGACCCTCATACTGTCTTATAATTTTACCAAGGACAGCTCCCAGAAGCAGCGTGTGGTTAATCAAGTGGGGCAAGGGTCATGAGCGCTGACTTTAACTTCTGGTTTAGCAGATCTATGCCTTGTGTATCTTGACTGTGAATCTAAACCCAATCTCCCGTCATTTTGCGTGCAGCTCATGGAATGCCTTATTCCAGTTGTGGAGAAGCAGAAACCACCACGGAAGCTTCGGAGAGTGAATTCAGCTGAGTGGTGATGTCTTCTGCAGTTTGTCATCCATTAGATTGGAAATCTGTGGAATTGGGAGAGCGAATTTGGTTCAGTGGTGATTTCAATCTGGTGATCTGTAGTTTGTCATCAACAGATTAGATTTTGTGGCCTGTAGATAGTGAACAAATGAAGCAAGATAGTTTTAGGGACAAGGTGAAACAGTTTCAGGGTTCTATATACCACTGCTGGTTTATCTTTTAGGAGCACTTGGTGAGTTGGAGTTTACCTTGTATAGAGAAAACTGCTGCCAGCCAAATAATGCAAGTGATTTAAGGTGAAGGTAGACATATATTGATTCACAGCTTGTGGAACATCCATGGTTCTGGTGGATTCTGAGCAGATGGCCCTGGTGGAAAAAAGTTGAAATAAGAGTGGTTAATGTATTATTCTCAGTCCTGCAAAATCTTAATCCTCTGCTTCTTGATTTTGTGGGGTGAGGGTAGGCTGATAGATCTGGACCAGTTTTTATTTTTTTTACCAGTTTTACATTAGCAGTGTTAGATTAGTTTTTTTTTTTATAGAATCTTTACATAAAAAAAACCTGATGATCCATTATTTGTAACAAATCTGATCTGAAATCAAATTCCTTCCCACTTAGTAATTTAAATAATTATATTCTGTTTGTATTTTTTTATTAGTAATTAGATTAGATTCCTTTTAAAATTTTCGATGCTTCTGTTTTTTTTTTATTTATAATTTTTTATATATTATAAAGTATAAACACTCTGGTTGAGCAGTAATTCTCTGGTCTTGGTTTGAACAAGCATAAAATATTAAAAAAAAAAAGTATTTAATTGTTTGCATTTGCCAATTACCTTTTCAGTAAAATTAAAACAGGTGGATTCTTTCTACTCTTTTGAATGAGTCAATGATGTAATCTGAAAAACTAAAAATGTTGACAAGTTTTTTTATTCTTAAATGTGCATTTTATTAGATAGCACACGTTGACAAGATGGTTTGAGTATGTATACAAGAGATTATTGAAAGTTTTTCAGCGAAAAGTTCATTAAATAAAACGTAGTCTAATAATTTAAAGTATGCAAAGATTAAAAATAATAATAATAAATTATTATAATAAATTTAATTATAAAAATAATTTATATAATTGACGTCACTTTTTGAGACATTGATGTTCATTTTATTAGATGTCAAAAAATTAGAATGTGTTCTATATGAAATAAACGAGAATACTTAAATTTTGATTTAGAAACCCTGAACTTGTCTCTATTGTGATAGGCTACTGTTTTTTGATCTGTCTCATCATTGCTTAGTTCAGCAATACAGCACTTGGTTACAGAATTCTGCGAATTGATGAACAGCAGCGAAGGTAATTTACATCATGCAACTAAAGAGAAAATGAATCCACGACATTGCTACAGCTTATACCAAAAACCTTCACTTCCATTTCCAATATTCACATGAAACTGCATCACCTTCATCCTTCAGTGATGCTTATCCCTATCCACTTTTCAATCTGGAAAATTTCTTGCAGCTTATTGCATGATTTGGAATGGCACAAATGTTCTTCGATTTTGAAACATGAAAACACAGTTTTTCCTCTTTCTGATAAATCACATATTTAGTAAAATGTAAAAACTTTAAGAAATTAATTATCAAGTTGAAAAGTTTAGAAGCCCCATTTTAGACTTTTTATTTTTGGTCAATAAACAAGAGTACTGGACAAAGCCAGAAAACCCAAACCAGCACAACAAAAGGGCCAACAAATAAACAAAGGAAACTTTAACTCAAGCTGGGGGGGAGCAAAACACCAAAGACAAGACAGGGCAACACACCCTAAGCCAAGAAACGAACGAATCTAACATAGAAAAAGACACCACCAAACTCAGAGACAGCTCAATTGTTCCACAGAAAAAATCCTAAGAAGATCAAGAGGAGGGTCATACATCACCGTATTAACTACCTCAAGATTATTCGATTTTAGAACTACCCTATCAATTTTCAGATTTGAAGCAAGAATAATTGCCTGAGCTTCCGCCAGAAGCGCCGAGGACAGAAGGACACAATGAGCAACTCCGATGAGTAATTGACCTTTGTAGTTTTTTATTACAATAACAATTGTTGTTGATTGGTTGATTGGATGAAAACTAGAACCGAACCAGATATATGGGTAACCTGTTGACGAATATCTCATTGAAAACTAGAACCGAACCAGATAGCTCTAGTCCATTCACAGTGAAAAAACATATGCTCTACAGTTTCTTCGTGGGCTTCACAAATAGGACATCAAGGGGGAAGGGACCAACTTTTTCTTGAAAAGGTTTTACTACGTGGGTAGACTATTGTGACAAGTCTTCCAAGTAAAGTTTTTGATTTTAGGGGAGGTGTTTGCCTTCCATAAAGTCTTTCACAAATGCTCCTCTGGAGTGTAGGAAGGGCTAGATAGGGAAAGAGGCTGAACCTTGTCGTCCAAATAAGCTCGACTATAACTAGACTGTACATCATAATGACCACTCCTTATAAGGGGCCAGAGAAAGAATATTCTACTTCCAGCTTGCCAATTTGGCGAAAGTTTTCTCCTTCACCCATCTTAGAGATTGCCTTTTGGACTGGCCCCAGATTGCTGGGGTACCAACTCTCATTTTGGAGGAGAGTCACTTCTTTTTTCAATTTTATATTTGTTAAAGTCCCGTGGGACTTGTGAAGATGAGCTCAAGCCCAATTTAAAATACTTCAATAATATCACGATGACTTTTTTTTTCTTTTGTGTGTGTATATATCTAGAGTATACTAAATAAGAATATTTTACATATACGAAAGACGAGAAGAATTTTTTGTAATTGTTAGATTAAAATATATTTTAAATTTTATATAATTATTATATGATATATTTAAAATAATTTTTTTAATTATTTAATTTAATTTAATAATTAAAAAAACTCCTCTTGACATTTTTTTCTCTCTCTCTCTATATATATATATTAAGTTTTGAAGTATAATATTAAAAAATAATTATAAAATTTTAAAATAAGAAATTATTAATTAAAAGTTATTTAACTTCTTATTTTTTAAATTTTTTATTATAATTTTTTATTTTTTTTATTTTTTTCTTTTCATACATGATCAAAAATAAAAAAAATCTTAAAATTATTATAATATAAATGTTACAAATGTAACTTTTTTCTGCCAAAATTGTCATTTGACTTTATATGAGGTGTCTAGCAGGATCTTGAGTTCGGATCCTTTAACTTAAAAATTAGTGTTTTTTTTGGCAAAAGAGAAATAAAAAAAATTAATTTTTAATATATTTAAATGAGCTTTTATCAATATAAATCTCTTAATCATGTAAAAAAAAAGTTTTTTATTTTTTTTATTTTTCTCAACTGCAGGGAGCTATTAGAAAAAATAAATGCAGATAATCTAAAATTCAATATATTTAATATATGAATATTATAAAATAAAAGAAAGAAGTGAAATTATGAAAGAGACGTGAAAAAAAAATTTAAGTTCTAATCTATTCAAATATATTATTTATTTATATTACTCTTAATTTTTTTATCTCTCTTACTTAAAAAATTTTATCTTATAAAATCCCTCAACCAATTGATTAATAATCTAATAATGTTTTTGGTTGCCCAAAAAATATAGTAATAATGCTTTTCATATATATTTCAAGAGGGATGTTGGTGTTAATTTCTTTTACCTTGTTGACTTATAAAAAAAACGAATAATAAATAAATTATTTAAATAATATAACTACAAAAAATTAAACTTTAATATGAGAAAGTACATATGTTCCTAGAAAGTAGAAACAAGGATTTTTACCTTGAGCCAATTTCCGTCGCATCGAAAAGGAAAAGAAACTCAATGTCACTTCGAAGAACAGTTGAAGGATCTATCAATGATCTGTTTGAATCATGAATGATGCCTACCAAATTTTCCACAGCACGACCCGTGATTTTCGACCCTTACAGTTTAAAATATCACAAGCTAACCTGAATAGTGAATATGCCTATGGCAGCATGTCTACACCGACACGACATCCCATGTTGCTCTTTTCAAAGATGCATTTTTATCTTTTTGGGAAATTAATTTTTAAAAGAAAAACAGTACAAAAACTATCATTTATGCCATCATCATCGTCATCACCTGGGAGTGTAGGGTTTGACAAAAAAGAAAAAAAAATGATGCCCTTTTTTGGGTCCTGCTGTGTGCCAACCAGGTACATGAATTATTATTATACAAAAAAGTCCGTCTTTGTTCTTGGTCTTTCCACGCCTGCCTTCAACCTTTTTTACATCTTCATCCCAACGCTTCCAAACTCTCACCAATCGATCGCTCCAACCCAAAACCCACATTGCAGATGTCTTCTGCAATTTGACCTTCAAAACACATACATATCTGAAAAGGGAGAGGTTTTTGATGGGTTTGGTTGGCAAAGAAACAAGGGGGTGCGAGAAAGTTGGTTCCTTTTTGGTTCAGAGCTGGTGGGTTATGCTCTACTTCTATTGAAACAAACTAGGGATGATAATTTGGGCATTTGGTGTCACTGAATCTGCTAGTTCTACATGTTTCGAAGACTAAGATGGCTTGTGGGTCTGAATCAAAACAATTGGTCAACGAAAAGGTTGCTCAATGTCGAGCAACCTGGCCTTGCAAGGACAAATCAGCTTCCTCTGATGGATGCCGTTCACGAAGTTGCCATTTACATCCATAGGTTTCATAATCTTGACCTTTTCGAACAAGGGTAAGCTTCACTTTCGGGCAAAAGTGATAAGTTCGGGTGAACTTTATGTTGTGATGTCTATTGTTTTCAATTACTTTTTATATTTCTTTTGATTTTTAAATGTTAGTCATGTAATGTAGATGGTACGAAATAAAGGTTACTATGAGATGGGAGGACGGTGAAGACTCCTATCCTGGGATTCCAGCACGAGTAGTTCAGTATGAAGGTGAACATATTCCTAATCTTTGAATTGTTAGTGGTTGATTGCAGCTATTCTCTGTAGTTTTACATAAGTTTTGCCCTATTAACTTAGTTGATTGAGCTACAAATTCTGGTTCACCGAGAGCTTGTGCGGTTCTACGTGTTTGATAAGTGTTTGTGTTTGTGTGTGTATGTGTGTTATTTCCATACAGTTAATTTCGTGCAACATACAGCTTAATATGTGCAAGGAAGCCTTTTTTATTTTCAGGCAGTTTGCGGCAATGAGCTTGTGAATCAATTTATCTCAAGTCTTAGCAAATGCTTTGTAGCATTTTTCAATTCACACAATGCAGTTGCTATAAATTTTTTGTGTGGTGGTGGCAAAGTCATTAATTAAGCGTTTAAAATATTGTAGGTGAAATGTGTTTATGTATATTGTTTCAACTTTACGAAACGACAGTTAATTTTCTAAAGTGGGTGCTTGTTGTATTGTTGGTTACTTAAGCTTCCACTCGCCCAAAAAGAAGGTATCAATATTTTGCCTGAAATAATTGAAGTTCTACAAGAGTCATGTATGGCGCCTGTTTGATATTCTTATCTTTTTTAAGTGAAAGGAGGGAAGGTGAAAACAAAGGACTTCAATTCTTTATTTTAGGCTTTTAGAACACAGGCTTGTATCAGGAGAACAGTAGAATGCTGTTTTCTTATCGATTTTTCTTCTATTCAGTCTAGACCTGATCATGGACCAAGCAATGGGTTATCCAACTTCATATTAACCTATATCAGAATACTTTTTTAAGCCCTTGAAGCATACTATTAGGAACTACTCTATCCTTTTGATATCATAAGGCAAGGACATTAATGTATTTGATATGCTGAGTACCTTAGTTTTTCTGATGCTTTGGTATCTAGTGTTATATTTGTGATTTATAGAGTAAAAAGTAAAAACTGAGACTCTACCATTTTGTTTTTGAGCTGCAGCTCCTGAAGTGGGTTCTGACAATTTATGTAGAATTTGGAGGATTGATGATGCAGACAACAGTTTTTCAACACCACCATTTCGGATCAAATATGCAAGGCAGGATGTGTTTCTTTCTATTATGATCTCGTTCTACCTATCTTTTGGTGGATATGAGGTCAGTAATTCTCTTATCTTGTGACAATTTGATATGACCAATTTATATGCAAGTTATTGAGGTCGTTCCTTTTTGTTGAACAAACTAACTAGGTAGCTGACAAAAAAAAAGGTAAGAGATAGCTTATCAAAAGCAAGATAAGTTTGAGGCATCATATGATGCTTTGGTGTTAGAATGACTTTTTGGGGTTGTCCAATGTGGCCAACAAAACAAGGCCCAAAAAATGTCCGGACTTATTATTTTGATATGGTATTGTCACATGAAATGAATACTGAAATTCTTGACAGAAGTGGAGAGGTTCCCCAGTATGTAAAACATATTGAAAACTTAAACACGAAATAGAGCAAAGAACTTGGGAAAATACTTGAACTTAGGTAACAAACAAGCCATAATGTAAGTGTATCATGATTTTGTATGAGTCAAATTTATAAAGGTGGATCAATGGATGCCATTATGCTCACTGATGTTTCTCTAAAGTTGCTGAATGCTCATACCTGACTCTTTCCATCTAGCTCATGAATCTATCGGCTGATGATTAATTATTATTTTCTCAGGGGAAATCCTCTGCTGTTATCTTGAAGTTTGAGCTTATGCAGTCCCCTATGTCTGATATTGGGTTAGTCAATGATACCATTCCCCCTCTTCTTTTATATTAAACTAATGAAATTAAATAAAAAGATATTGATTGAAGTGGAATTTATTTTGTTGTTATGATAATGTGAATTTGAGCATGTGAACTGTGGTACTGCTTGCATCCATGTGCAGAGCTGAGATGCAGGCTTCGCTGGATGCATACCCTGCTTCAGTTCATGAGTATCGAATCCCCTCTAAAGCTCTTCTGGGGTTGCATTCATACTGTCCTGTTTATTTTGATGCTTTACATGCTGTCCTTCTTGATACAAGTGTGCATGTCAGTCTACTAAAAGCTGGTTATCGCACAAGCCAACTGAAGGTACCCAGGTTTGTCATAGTTTCAGTTTTAAAAGTCCACATTATAATTTTGGTCATTGTTCCATCTTCATAGTTTAGAGTCAGTTTCTTTTACTGTCTTACATACTTGGCAGCTTTAATGATATGATTACTTGAATTATGCCAGTGATTCTTGGTCTTCTGAAGGCACTCATGATGAAGATTCTATTAAGTCAAACAAGGCATGTTCTACTGCAGTAAATCATATATAGCTGAAGTTTAGGTCTATTTTATTTTTGATTCAATCATGTTTAGACTTCTCTTAGTGTCCCTTTCATTCGTTTATAATGAACTACAACTGCCTTCTTGCTTGTTAACTGCTTCATAAAAATGTTTCTTCTTTTACGAAGATGCTTAAAGTGACATCATAAGCCTGTGATTTATATTATTTGCTAAGTTTGTTACTTAATTTATCTAGAAATCTTTTTTCTTACTGTTGTGAATTATTCCTTCTACTGATGAACAAATCTCAAATCAGGTTATGCTTATCAAAGCATTAATGGCTGCCCATGATATCATGCTTGAAGATCTGAGAAGAATAAGTAAAGGAATTAATCAATCTATTGATTTTACTGGAATGACTTCCAAACCTGATCATGCAAAATTGTTTAATTCTGCTCCACCAGTACATTTGGACAGTACAAATGGCGGAGTGTCGCATCAACTGTCTGCCAGCCCACAAGGCAGTGCTGAGGTAGTATATTTGGGGGATGTTTTGTTGTATTGATCTTTTAGACTTATTGCTCATAATAGTTTAACCTTTCCTTTAACAATGCTGCTGGTTATGTTGATATGCTTGCTGATGGATTGTTTCAGCCTTTATCTTGGGACAATCTGTTAAATTCTTACCAGTCTTGGGGGAATCAGCTCCTAAATCTGTGGAATACATTTCTCAAATTCCACAGGTATGTTGACATGTGATATTGAAGTAATTACACCTCTTCTCATTATCTAAGTTTGGCAGGCGGCAGCTGTATAGTTGCTTGTAGCCCTTTTCTTAAATAAATTACTATTCTATGTTTGTGCATATATTCTGATCATTATTGTATCTTGAAAAACTATTCCCTCTGTTTTTCCTTATGTAAAGGCTGATTTTTCCTTTCTTTTATCAGCCAAGCTTGAGCCTGCTTTACAGGCTAAGAGAGTTTTAGCTTTTTCTGTATGAAGCTGCTTTCTGGTATACATTTGTTGTGAGGCATCTATTAGTAGTAACATAGAGTCTTAGCATGAATTTTTAGTTGTGACACAAGAGGCACTCTAATAATTTTTAACATAATATTATAGCATTAGATCTAATCATCTAAGCAATGGCATACTCCTTTTATTTTATCACTTTAACCAGGGAAAATAAAACAAAGATTCTGGAATTTCTACGTAATTCGTGGGCTATTGATCGAAGAGCTGAATGGTCTATTTGGATGGTGTACTCAAAAGTCATGATGCCTCATCAGTATATGAGTGATGGAGTTGAAGGAACATCAATGCACTGGGGCAAACCTGGAAGATATTTAAATTCAAGGAAGTTAACTGATGATGTAAATATCTTACATAGTTTGTACAAGATTCATATACTTGGTTATCTCATTCTATATAAGAGATAAATCATTAAATTGTCTGCATGTGCATTTGCTTAACTAAACCAATTTCTTCAAATCTGTTGTCTCCCTTTTTTTCTGCTCAGCCTGTTCAGACTGCAACAATGCGTGCTGAACTTCATAGACGAGGTATTGCACAAATGAGGGTAAGTCATTGCTTTTGTCTAGACCACTTTATAATCTTTCCTTTTTCCTACTGAATGGAAACTGTGACATATGCTTCCATTATCCAGAAAGGTTATGACAAATATTAATTTAATGCAGATCAATAATCGGTCACTTCAAGACATGTATATATTTGGCGAACCTCTGCACCTTCCTATTATTATTGTAGAACACATGGCAAATATGTGCTGTTTTACTAGTGTGAATCCGTACTTCAATCTGTTGGAGGCAAAAGCAAATCATATCCTGGAAAATGGATCTCGAATAACAAACAAGCCTGGGAGTAGCCCACAACAAAATGGGCATGTTTTGAGAGTAGTTGTTTTTGTGCATGGGTTTCAGGCATGTTTCGTGTTCTTGCAGTTGCCTTGATATCTCCTAAATTTGTTTTGGCTTTTTCCACTGGTGTTATGTATGATCTGGGACAAAACTGAATGCAAATCTCATTTATTTATACTTTTCAATTACAATAAGGCACCCAACATGTGATGCCTGCATGTGCAGATTTTGCATAAAAGAATCAAATGCTGTTTCCATATTCTTAGTTTGTGTATGATGTTATATTTTAAATCCTTGGTTAGATCCATTGTTGTGCCTCCATTGTCTAGATTAACAAGGCTAAGGGGGACAACTTGTTTGAATTATGTTGATTCATGAGTTTTTCTTGCCATGGAGGTTGGGGACTTGGGGTAGAAAAATAATTTTAGCTTGTCCTCTGTGGGGAAATGTTAGGGGTGGATAATTTTCACTCCTACTAGTTAATAGAAATTTTCAGCTACAGTACTGAGTTGTCTTTATGTTTTGCATAGTGCATATCAGTTGTGCTATCTTTGAAGCTGTAAAATTCAAATCATAGGGCTGTCAAAACTTTCTTATTTGTAAGAATGGGACAGAGACAGATTTGGTTAGTCCAAAAAATTTAGAGTTGTGATTGCTTCTATTAACCCTTTGCACAATAGTGAACCATCTTAAATTACAAATACTTTATATAACCATCAGCTCTGGATTTTGAGGCATATTATTTTATACCGTAGATAAACATTGAGTTACTGGCTTCTCATCTTGAAATGAGAACTTATTGATATACATGTCGAAACCTCTATATGAATATTTAATAATTTCTCAAGTTATTAACCAATTAATGGTTATGAATTTTCTTAGCTTCCAATTTGGTTTCGCCATTATTTCCTTGTGATCCTAGAGTTGGATGTATTCTCTTACTTGGAGATTGAGATGTATATATAAAACTAGCCATGGATGACTCAAGAAACTTTGCTCCTCCAATGCTCATTGACCTTTGAAAGAGACTTACTGCCTGATAAAAACCAACAGTGAATTAATTTTGTCAGACCCTTTATTTTATTAGAAAAATTTTATGGCACAAATTCATATGAGATCCTTACATCTTGAATTCTTCTATATGCCAATTAAAATTCAGTTATATTTGGACAGTCGTCCTCATGCTTATATCATGTATATACTTAAACTGATTCTTTTAAACAGCATTAAATTGCTTAAAGTTTTCTTTGGATCTTCCTTTTCTTTTGCTTAAGTCATGCCCCACAACCCCACCTTGTGCTGTTCTATGGAACATGTCCAAAATTAAAGGGTAACTTTAGTCTGTTGTACTTTTTTAGTTTCAAGTATAAGTCGATAATCAGTCTCCAAAACTAATGACTGATTGTTAAAGTGGATCTCCCCTTTGTACAAAACATGGGGATCTGCAATACAAATAAACTATGGTTTGCCCTGATGATCTTTGCATTTTACTTTCAACACTGGCTTTATTTTTTGCAGTTTTCTGTTTGTCTTTTACTGATATTAATGCATTTCTCATGATTTTGACATAAATTATGTCCCTGTTCCAAAGATTCTCAATGACTTTTGTTAGTTATTACGTCTAAATTGTAATATATCAGTTAATGGCATTCCTGCTTTAATATTTACACTGGCTTCAGTTTCCTGGGTGGGTTTTATTTGTTAGTTCAATTTCTGTCTTGTTGTCCATATTGTGCCGTTAATAGATCATTCAACTAAGCATTCCCCTCATCACTAAATAATTAACAGGGACATCATTCAGATTTGCGGCTTGTTCGGAACCAGTGGCTTCTGATAGACCCCAAGATACAGTTTCTTATGTCAGAGGCAAATGAAGACAGAACGTCTGGAGACTTCAGAGAAATGGGTTTACGGCTTGCCGAGGAGGTGATTTCTTTTGTGAAAAGGAAGATGGATAAAGCTTCAAGAAGTGGAAGTCTCAAAGATATCAAGCTTAGCTTTGTTGGCCATTCAATTGGAAATCTCATTATCAGAACTGCTTTAGCAGGTATTCTATGCATAAAGCTTTGAAGGATACTATTTATCAGTCATCACAATTGTATTTAGTAAACGAAATGTGTTATTTTTTTTTTTTTTAATTGCAGAGAGCATCATGGAGCCATATCTAAGATACTTGTATACATATGTTTCTATCTCGGGTCCTCACTTGGGTTATCTGTATAGTTCAAACTCTGTATTCAATTCAGGTCTGTGGTTCTTGAAGAAGCTCAAGGACATACAATCCATCCATCAGCTAACTTTCACAGACGACCCTGATCTTGAGAACACCTTCATCTACAGTCTTTCCAAGGTACTGAAGGCATATTTATTTACTCTTGGTTACTGGTGGTCCCACCACCAACATATTATAGGTAAATACAAAATTTGGTCCTTAAAAAGATATACCTCCTAATGATTTAGTTCTTGAATTTATTCATGTATATGAGAGTGTCTCTGAAAGTTTACACGTTAGTTACAAACTTTGTGGGACTAATATAGAAGAATAAATCCAAGAACTAAAGCGCAATGAGGTATATTTCTTAGGGACTAAATTGTATACCAAATATATGGTGAATATGAATTTTCTGGGAAAATTGGCTGCAAAAGGAGTTGGTTACCTTGAAGTTTTGGCTATTACAGTTCTTGTAGTTTATTCTTTTGAGCCTTCATGGAAAATGATGAAACTAAATTGTCTATTTTCTAAGTCGTTCACTTTAGTTAGTGCATTTTAATGAAGGGAACAAAGGTGAAATAAGTGCCATTTTGTTCGTTTTTAGCTTCTGAAGTTACATAATATTTATTCTTATACTACAGAAGAAGACACTGGCAAACTTCAGGAATCTGATACTTATATCCTCACCTCAGGTAACCTCCTTCATGTGCTTATGATGAGAACTTGCATAGCTTATGATGTAATAAGGACCTACTTTGACACATTCTTCCCTGACATTAGATTACTATATCTTGCATTCATCTGCTTGATTCTTTCTTAATCAGTGAAGATATTATAACTGAGACTGACTTTTCAAGAAGAGAAACCAAAACTAAAAGAGTTAAAAGAAATATACTAAAATGAGATTCATTATATGGCGACTACGCATGTACTAGATAGAAATTTATGTCTCTAATGTAAAGAGTCAAACTTTTGTATCGCATATTGTTTTGAGTGTAGTGCAAGGTGACCTTAGAAATTACGTTCTCTTATAAGTTTTAAAGAGGTTCTGAATCTGATAGTCTGACTTCTGCATAGAACTAATAACAAAATAGCACTATTTTAATAAATATCCAATTACCTTTTCCTTTTATTTCTTCAAGTATTTCATACTTAATAGTACTTCCTGTTGATTAAATTTCAGGATGGTTATGTCCCATACCATTCTGCCAGAATTGAACATTGTCCATCAGCTTCTTTGGATTACTCTAGAAAAGGGAAAGTCTTTCATGAGATGCTAAATAACTGCTTGGACCAGATTCAAGCTATCACCAACCACGGTGTGGTCATGCGCTGTGACATCAACTTCGACACCTCTTCATATGGCAAGAACCTAAACACACTCGTAGGACGGGCTGCTCATATAGAATTCTTGGAGTCTGACATTTTTGCAAAGTTCATAATGTGGTCTTTCCCGGAGCTCTTCACTTAATCGCATTGGCAACCACATGGAATTCAGGCAACTTGGTTGATTTTGAAAGCTGGAGAAGTTGTCGACCCTAGATTTCTGAACCTGTGGAACTGAGCACTGCAATGAATTAAAAAGCACTTCATATATGCCAAATTCAAGTCCATTGAAGGTCAAAACTCCTTCTGTTGGTGTTGTTTCAGCTTCATCCTCAGTTTGCCGGACAGTCAATCCTATTCCTTCCCTTCTCCAATATTTGCCCCATTTTCCTTTCATAGGGGCATATAAGGTTTGTAGAGCCACTGAATTTTTATAGGGCCTTGGCCTATAAACTACTTGTGCTTCCTTACATATTAGCCTTTTCTTCATGTGAAAGATAGGGATACACTCATGTGCCAGTAGTCTCTTCTCTCTACTGTGCCCTGCAAAAGGACCTGAGTCTCTACATGTTAAGGGTGCGCAGTTTTGTTTGTAAGGTATGATGACCAAGGCATGTCGTACTTGCTACCTCTCATGTACAAAGAACAGAAGCTTAGGTGTACAATACTTTTTTTCAAGTTTTTACAATTTGTTAGATCGTTAGGCTTAGATTTTGGAGAAAATGTTGTACACTAACAGTTGGAATTATAACAATTTTCAGTAGGTCTGTTTTTTATTTTGTCTGCAAAACACATTCTGGTGTAATGAAGTAGGCCAGCTATCAATATACAGGTTAGGTCATACAAGCTGGTTCGTTGGACCCTATTAGTAAGAATTATTTAGAGCTTGCAACGCTTATAAGGCTTGGCTATATTTGTATTTTGGTGTGACCTATTTGTAGAAAGGGTTTGCTTTGCTCGGCATTGATCGGCCTTAAAAAGACTTGGCCTTATGTTAACTCTTATTGACAACTTATTATTGTCTTATGCCTAAGTCCTCCATTGTTAATGGGCCTCATATTTGTTTTGATTTGCAAATTGAGTATTGTTATTTGCAGGTGCTAAATACTGAAATACACATTACACAAAACACTAGCAGAGTTGGCAGCATCTTCACTTGAGTTTGTAGCACAAATAAACTATTATTATTTAACAATAAATTAGAACTTAAGTTAACTATAATTTAAAATTAAATTACATAACTTTTAATAAAAATAATTTAAATTAATGTAGTTTCGAGTGTGTAGTGACACAGATAATATAGGCAAGTGCAATTGGCCGTCAATTATGGAGGTAGAAAGAGGGTAATGTGTATATCAACCGTCCTATAATAATGCCTCAACTTTTGCTCAATCTGATTTGATAAAAGGATGATGATTGATGAATTTGCATCTGGAGCTTTTAACGCAGAGATTTAAGCAGATGCTTTAAACATAAGTCAATAAAGTTTAGTAGAAAGTCATACGTCAGTCAAATTATAGAATCAGCTTTCTCAAATTCAGCTTGCTCACTTTCATTCATCTTCTCTCTTCAAGTTTCAAATATTCAGAGTTTTAAAGTTTCAAGCATCCAAAATGTTTGCAACAGAATGGAGGAGAATAATAATCTCTTCAGCTTTTATCACGGACAAAAAGAGGCTTGAATAGTGGCTTAGTATTACCACAAATGATTGCTTAAAGGCCATACACGTTTACTCCCTCATTGAAAAATTGCTGTATTACACATTTCCAAAGACAAGTGCAAGAAGATACATACTGCATTAGCAAAAGAAGGCTTGACATGAGACATTTAGGAAGTAAAGAGAACATTATGTTTCTTCACACAAAGTAGAGATATATATAACAGCTAAATACTTATATGCTAAACGCAGTGGTCACCAAAAAGATGGTGAGATGCAAAATGTGTACGCTTCACAAATTTGTACATTTAATCCTCTGCAACAGTTTGCCAATTTCATTACTCCGTATAGTTTGACATACTCAGGTATTCAAGGCCCTCAGTTCTGCAAATCATAATCTTGCGGAATACTTCCCTCACTTGGCGCTCCAACAGATCCAATCCGTCTTTAAAAGATTCACAAACCAAAGTCAGCTCCCTCAAAATCTGTTCAACTTCCAATTTCTGCTCCTCTGTCAATGGAAACTGAACTGAATCCACCAAGTCTGTCATGTGTTGGGTATATTTTTCCACTTGATGTATCTCCTTCAACAAACCATTTGAGTTTCGACGCTCACGCTTCTTTGATTCCTCCATGATTCGCTCATGAAGTGAGATAATGGGAGTGCTCCATGAGAATTGCCGCGGGATTGAAAAATGAATATTGAGACCCCTATCCTGACAAGGGATTGCTGCAACAAGAGCCCACAAGACAAACAAGAGAACAGAGTTCATTGTAAACACAGGAATAGCAAGACCACTCGTTGCAGCAATCTCATTCCCGCGAGGTGGAGCCAAGTTACCCGCAATGGACTGCAGTTGTTTGGATGCAGACCAGGAACGAGATACACTCCATGAATGGGATCGAGAATGCCCTGTCGAGTGATGATTATCCTTGCCTGTGTTGTGTCGACCAAAAGATCGGTTGCGTTGTGAAAAGACAGACCCAGAATCTTTTTCATCAAGCATTGCCAATGCCAAATCCACCAGTGCCTTTCTTGCTCTCCGGAACTGACCTTCGCTTAATGTTCTCTTTTGAGAATCCAAGGCAGATGTGACAATCTCCAATTGCTTTTGCCACATACGAATCTTCTCGATCCCTTCACGACTTGCATTACAAATATCAAGTGCCTTCACTGACCTCTCGAAGAATTCAGAAATCAACCGATCCAGAGGGGGTTTCGAGACCTGATCTTTCTTGTTCAGCATAATAGCTCTGAACTCCTCTTGGCAGCAAATGAAAGCATCCAGGAGCTTCCGCATCCATTGAATTGAGAGCAATTCATCATCACTGACCTCAGAAAGTTCACAAAACTGATCTGTAACCTGCTTTTGGAATGATTCAAGCTCTATGTCATGGGATCTGGACTCATTACTCACTTCTATAGAATGAACCTGCTCCCGCCTGATCCCAAATAGTGAACGGCCAATCGAGGAAAAAGATGAAGAGGGATCAGTAGACGACATTTTCACAGACTTCAGAGAAAACCCCCTCAAGATCCTTAGTATTCTAGACCAAAGCCACCAGATCACAGGCAACCCATCATAAACAGCTCCAATAACCTTCGTTTTTTCAGTTTCTTTTCAATTGATACGTAACAGATGCTAAGGTGTCTAGAAGGGTAAAAAGTTCATCATAGTCAACACTCAAAATCCAATTAACCAATTTCACTGACTACAATATAGATCTAAGCAAACAGATTGATCAGCTTCCAATCCTAAGATCTAAGCATAACCCAAATCACAAAATATCTTATCTCACTTTCCAATCATATGCCTTCCTTCCCTTCAAACTCAAACATAAGAACAAGCAAAACCCAGTTCAAGATCAAATAACTTCCCCATAAATGGCTTCATTTTCAGGGAAAAAACCTCAACTCAAAATCAAATCTTATCTCTCACCAAGGGCTTAAAAACCTCAACTTTCCAACACCCAGATGAACAGAAATTCAAACATTCTTCAGTAAATGAAAGACATCCCACAGAAACAAGCACGAAAGCTTCAAAATGCAAGAACACCGTTTAAGGAAACATAGAAGTGGAGAATAAAGAGAGTACCTTTGAACCTCAAATCGGGTAATGGGAAAGGATCAAATTCAAAGCGAAAGCAGAAAACAAGATGGATGAAGGATGCAAAAGTAAAAAGCAGCAGAATAAAGCATTGAAGTAGAAGAATCGGCAATGGCGGATTTGCAAACCCTAGCGAAGGACCTAAGCCCTCGCTTTGGTTGACGCCAGTTTGAAGAAAGCAATGTGAAGAAAATAGTGTGAAAACTGAACACACAACACTTTTTTTTTTTTTGGGTTAAACTGAAAAATTAATAAAAGAGATTTTATTGGGTTGGAAATTTCCCTAATTAATTTTTTGTATTGGAAAAATTAAAATATGAAAAACTATTACAGGGTTATAATTTTCTGTAACAATTTATTCCAACCATAAAAATAATATCTAAAAATTAAAATTAATTTCTTATTACATGATTATCACATATAAGGGATAAGGGAGAAAATAGAAAGATTATAGTCACACAGATATAAAAAATTACTTGATAATTATAATTTATAATTTATAATTTATAATTTTTACTAATTTATATTTTTTTACTTTCAACGATAGTTTTTGAAGTAAGATCTTAGGTTGTAAAATTCATGTATGAGAACTCTCAAAAAAAAAATTTTATGTATAAGAGTTATAATTAATTTATATTTAAAAGATTATACATAGTTTTACACTATAATTTATAATAATTTTAGTTTGTTCTTTCGAAAACATATGATAATGATGCTAATCTTTTATTTACATTTTAAAAATGAGGAAAAATATATTAATTTTTTGGTTTATTAAATTCATATATTTTTATTTTAAAATTTTCATTTTATATTTTTTAATTTATTTTTTACTAATAAATTTATCTTTTTTTATAATTTAAAATTTATTTTCCTTTTTAATATTGTAATAAAAATAATTAAATTATTTTATAAGTTCTAATGCAACACTGTGACTTTATTTATTACAGTAAAGATAATTAGATATTTTTGTTTTTTAGAAATAATATATAACATTCAACTCTATTAACAAAAAATTAAAGATAATATCATATTAAATATGATTTAATCAAATGTAAAATAAAATTAATATAATTTATCCTTACAGAAAAAAAACACATAGATTGCTGATCAAGATATAGTCAGAAAAATGTGGGAATTGGAAGCTGGAACATCATTGAAATTAACATGCTCTAATTCAACTAAGAAAATTTTGATTATATATTTATAATTTTGTTAGTTTCACAAATTGAATTTCATATTTTAGAAAAATTAAAATATACGAAGTTGTTACATGTATATCATCTTTTATTTTGCTTTTATTTCGACAATGATATTATAGTAAAAAAAACTTGTTTTGCAAGAAAATACAAAAAGAAGAAACATCAAATTATTTTGTTGATAATGCTCACACTCATCTTTCATCTTTCTTATATCAATATAGTTACTTTTCTAGTTGATTCTATACATAAAATCAGCTGTAAAAAAATATAAAAGAAATTATTAAAATATTAATATACAAAAACATATTATTTCAACTATAATTATCTTTATATGACCACTCTTTCTATATGATAACATTAAAGAATTTAAATCTAATACCTCTAACAAATTACTCTTCACATGAGATCATGATCACACGGAAGATTTTTCTTTTTTTTAAGAGATAACAGACTCTAATAAATTACACACACACACACACAAGTATATATTATTTTTATTTTTAATTTTAAAATAATAAATTATATAATTAGTAATTATCTAAATTTTTTTATTATAACTTCTTATTATTTATTTTATATCTTCATATTTTATATTTTATATTATAAAATATATCATTTTATGAGTTCACTAATTAAAATATATATAAAATTATTATAATATATATATATAAATATAAATGTTGTTTGTGTGGATGAATAATTAAAGTGGGAGGGGTATATTATATACGTATGATGTGAAATTTGAACAATTTGTGTTATTTAAAAAATAAAAAAATAAAAAACTTGGCGTGAAACATCACCATGAAGTAGATATTGCCATGCCGCAGGCCACGAGAGAGAAAATAGTAGCCCTTCATCTCAACGAAGAGACATCATTTATGAATTTGTCTAAGCTTGACTTAACACACATTTTCATGACCACAAAAAATAACAATAATAACAATTTGTTTCATTAATCATGGGCATTATTATTATTATTATTATTATTATTATTGACTACAATTATATTTGAATTTCTCATAAAATATTTTTAGTTATATTAAATTAAAAATATTAAAATAAAATTATTTTAACAAATAGGTTTTTACGATTCAAATTTTTGTTTGCTTTCTTACCGTCGGGACAGTCTGAAACTGCTATCCTATCACATCAAATAGCAAATTATTGGTAGTGTATTTCTTAATTTAGTGTTTCATAAATATTTTTGTTCAATTTAGTTTCTCTGCCAGTTTTAACTAGCCACTACTGAGTAGATGTATCCTCTTCGTTCGTCGACAGTGACCCCAGAAGAAGTTGATTACCGAAGCATCAATGGCGTTCGTCACTTTCATTGCCAATTGTGTATAACACATGTCATATACTGGTAGGCAAAATTTATTCATTCTATGATGAATGTAAATTGCACATCTCTTTTCCCTTTTATTTACTAAAAAAATCTTTATATAAGCTTCAACATTATTTTAAAAAAATATCATCCCTCTGCATACAATAATATAAATTTAATACTAATACTACTAACCTTTTTTTACTCTGTCATTAGTTTGAGATGAAGTTGAAGATTAAAGATCAAACATTTGATTTGAGGATTAAAATTTTCCTTCAACCCAACTCTTCCTGTGATAACTTATCCATTGGAAAAAATTCATTATACTCAAGAAGTTTGATACTATTCTTATTTATATTTTCACAAATAACCAATTACAATCTAAAATTTAGAATTTAACTCAACAATAACTTAAAATCAAACTAATAACCTTTATTAAAATTTAAGTTAAATTGTATGTTAAAATATTAATAACACATTGTAGTGATATTATTGAAGAAGAAAGGTTATCCAATAGAAACAAGAATCAAAACTCTATACAAATCAATTGAATGTTAGCACGTTTTTTCAGCACGTTTCTAAAGAAATTGACAATGACAATTAGAAAAAAGGAATACCCCATAGAACCCTTCTTTAAGAAACATGTGAAATACACTAATTACGTGTAGTCACACACACCTATCATGTTTTGCTGTTATTTTCCTAGAAAATTTGCAAGCAGTCCCAACCACAAGCAGATAATAAGAGCAACCAAAAAGTCATTTTATGTGTACATAATAGCCACGTTAAATTAATTATAAAAGGACAAAAAAAATCCCTATACTTATCTCTCTTTACATGACTATCATAATAGAATCCAAATCCAGCCATAACTAATCTACAAAAGAAAATTTGTCTATCCAAACTCCACTTCATTATTACCATAAATTTCATCGTATTCCTGAACAAGCCTTCACACCACCACCATCAATCTTTTTTGTGTCTTTTCTATAAGATCTTAAGCCTGCCACATTGTTTATGAATTTGATAACAAATGATCAAGAATTAACTTAGATATAGGCTTTACATCTTTGCTATCAAATTCTACAACTTATCACTCTTATGATTGATTCTTTTTTAAATCTTTTTTCATATTCTTTATTTAGATTGAAGAACCTAATAACAAAGATACAAAGAACTATACCTAAATTTAATTCTATAGTGAAACCCTTTGAATCATGTGTGACGAACACCAATAATACAGTGACTAAGAAAGCATCACAACCTAAAATCAATTTTTGATACATTGTTGTCAGGCAAAGGATAAGAAAGAAAGAAACAAAGCAACAATTTGAGTTAAAAATGCTCTAAGACCCTGCTATATCATCAGGTCTGCACTACTAGAACAATTGAGTGTACAACAACAGAATAACAACAATTTCCTATTCTGATCACAATAGTAGAAACTAGCAAGGAAAAAAAATAAATAAAAAGAGAGAAGAATGAAAAAGAAAAGGGGAAGATACTGACTCTCTCTCTCTCTTGTCACGCTCTGCTTCATGTTTGATTGTCTATTCACAAGCCAATTTGGTGTCAAAGCTGCTCAAGCATATTGCAAAAGCCTGGAATGCGGATAGAGGATACCGATAATCCATAGTGAACATATCTTTTCCAACTTTGCCAAACTGCAGAATTATCTTATCGTGATCTGATGGGGCCGGCTGGGATGGCGTGGGTGCACCAGCAGCCGGCTGGGAGGCAGCGATCAACTGGAAGTTTTTAACAGAGGCAACCGTTACCCGTCCCCGGAAGTTAAGGCACCAGCATTGTAACTGTTCATGCCATCTTGGAGGTTTGTTTTTCAGAACCAAGGGTCTTATCTTGCCATCCTCATCCTCGTTGCTGCAGGATCCCCCTATCTCAGAAAATCTTGCACTGCTGAACTCGATAGAGTGATCTAGAGACTTTGAGAAGGAGATACTCCGGAACGAGTCCTCAAGGGAGCAAGGAAGCAGCTCCGGTTGGCCGGGAACTGTGCCATCCGCATCAAGCGCAGAGGCTGGTATTGAATGCATAATGCAATGCATCCTCCTTGGGCCACGTGTCCCGAGCACATTTAATTCATACGTTACCTGAGCTATATTGTAAGTACCAGAAGGGACCTTGGGTGAGACCTTTTTGGAATAAAACCTTCGGCTCGTCCTACCAGTCCCCGGAGGTGGTATATGGGCAGAAGTATATGGAGGCTGTGTATCATATATTATGAATTTTGTACCAAGAAAGTTTGATCTGATGAATGAAGGTCAAAGAAAAATCTCAATCTATGTTAGGACACATGGATTTTAAATTAGAACAATAAATACTGAAAAAACTAGGGAAAATCTGCAAGGAATTAATTAAAAAATGATGATACAAAAGTCCCAAACAACTTCCCTTTTTAATGGAGATTACAATACGTGAGACAATGGCATGCCAAACAAAAACTATTCATTTTTTGAAGTCTTAACTCACAAGTCTTATCAATTTTAACACTTTTGTCATATATCTTGGGATTAAGGATTTATCCGTGTCTAAACCTAAAATCATAGACATTTTCAACAGTTTCTTTTGTACAAGTTACAGAAACGATGCCAAACAGAATAGCCAAACAATGTTAAACACTTGAAAGTAGTGAACCAACCTCAGCTTTCCAATATAAGTGCTACTGGATCTAGAGATGTTGTCAGCATCCATGGAAATAACATACTCCGTGTAAGTTGTTCTTCTTGTCCTCTTAGCAGAAAGGAGGAATTTTCCATTTTCAACTAACAAAGCTGAAATAACAAAAGGGATGAAACAAAAATGAAGAAAAAAAAGGAAACAAAAAGAATGTGCAATGAGTTCATCATGCGTTAAACATAAATAAAATATCAGAATCCAATTTAGTCTCCATTCAATATAGTATAACAACAAATTCAAGCCTTCTAAGGTTTCTATGCTTTTCATGCTCAGTGACATTAGAGCAAAAAATGAGAGAATGTGATGTAAACTTGGACATGATATAAATAAATAAATTTTCAAAGCTCTCCTCTAATATTTATAATTGCTTCAGTAACCAAATTATAGCATTTTAGGAAGCACCATTTATATATCCAAAGTTGTATGGACATGTAAAAATTTATGTACAAGTAGCCAGAATATATATATATATATATGCACTTTGATATAAGATTAAATGTCAAACATGTTAACTATTTGAAACTATAATCTGCATAGTCTTGCTAGAAGCGTGTCTAAAGATGTTATTTTAATAGAAATGAAACTGAAAAGTTATTTCTTTCTTTTGAAAAGTTAAATCACTAATTTTGCGCAACGCAACAGCATGGTTCACATGTGCTTCATTGCATGTTAGTGCAAGAGGTTACTGAATGTAAAAAAGGAAAGCTTACCAGGGCTGAGACAAAGGAATAGGTGGTATGTTAAATTAGATTTATCTCTTTTGATGAAACATTGAATCATTCCATCTCTTGGTCCTGGCTGAAGTGTCAAAGAAACAAAGAATTACGGTTTGCTTTAACCGAAATTATTACGTCCACTTAAATGCAACCGATAAAGTTAACCAAAATGCAACAAATTGTCACGCAAAAATAATGGAGCTAACCTGCTTCAGGGACACGGGGAAAGTAAGCTTGCCACAGAATTCTGGGCTCTTCACAATTTCCTTGCACATATTCCTCCAAGACCGGCAAACTGCAGCACACGCAACAACATGCTTTCTGGAAGGCCATGTGCTCTCACTCTCCTCTAGCCTTCTAATTACGTCATATAGCAATTCTGGGGGTAGGCTAGCCCAGCGGCTATTTTGAATCACCAGAGGCTGATCGTGCAAATCTTGAAACGAACCTTGAGACTTTCCTCGATGGTGGCCAGTCAGCCGAACATCAAAACTCCGTCTAGATAAACTCCCAAAACTATCCCTTACGTCACGAACTATGCTTCGGAATGACATCTTACAGCTGGATCCCAAGAATACAACAATATATCTCTCTTCTTAGAAATTCCAATGAACTATATCTGACCGCTGTGCACATATGGCTGCCATAGAAGGAGAAATTAAATTAAATTAAACTCTAACTACTATTCATCTTTTCCACAAAATGGTCACTAAAGACCAAGAAACCAAATTAACTATCATCACTCCATCAGATTATCAATTTTAATACATTGAATCTCATATATCCATATCCATGAATCAAATAACAGAGGTAAATAAAATTTCTAAAGTCGAGTTTGTCAATCAACACCATCATTATAAAGGACATCCCAAAACAACAACAGTGTAATGACTGATAATTGTAATAAACACTTAAATACTTAAATAACAATGCAAAAAGTCATTTTATTCTTTAAACTTTAAATGAGACCTAACAATTTCTGTTTGGGTTTTATATGGGATGTGTTCTTGCGTACACAAATTAATTATTTCCCATAAGGAAATCTTTCAAAGCTACCAAGACATTAGCTAAATTTAGCAAATAATGGATCAACGATACTTCTCAATTTTCCTTTGTATTCTCCGCTAATTTTGCAAACAAGAAGTCTAAAAAGCTCAAGTAGAACAGAGACTACCCCTTAGGACTTGCAGGTAATAAATGTAATTTAAACTGATAAAATCTCCATAGCTTGATCAGAAGCCATGCTTTACCTGCAAATCTGAAGAAAATGTCAGAACCAGAAATCTCAAAACTATAATGCTCAAAACCCACAATCTCATTCTAGATTCACCTCCATTATCACACCCACTTCTCAAACAAAAATGCAAAACTGAAAATCTGCCGGCATTTAGCTCGAAAACAGTTCAGATTCGAAGCAGAACCACCCGGGATTGCTTGAATTGAAAAGAAAAGGGAAAAGAAAACCTGGGTGTGGAAGATGAACATACCCAGATTGGAGATGGAGAGATCTGAGCAAAACCTCAAGCACAAGCACTAGTTGCAGAGATGAAATTTACAGAAGTACCCAAAAAAGGAAAAACCGAGATCCCCTTTTTGCAGATTCAAGAGCTTTTTTAGTCAGAATTCTTAAACACTCTCTTACCAGAGGAGTCCTTCTCCTTCTCCTTCTCCTCCTTCTCCTGACCTTTTTCTCTCTTTCTCTGTCTCTCTCTCACATATCCGGACTCCAATGCTGCATTAAATCTGGTTCACGAACTAGGGGGGGAAAAGTAATGAAGTTCAATTATTAAATAAATGAGCTCAGCTCATTATTTTTGTGTGTTTAGTCCTTGGGTTTTACCTGAAAACACTATAAAAACTATATCTTTTTTCATTTAAATACACGCCCACTAGGTGTTCATTCTCATTCCTGTCGTGACCAAATGGCATTTGACTTTTCTCGTGTGTAATGTAATTTATCCATCCGACGCCACAAATATAGCTTGCAAAGGAATACACATACTGTGGTGTATCATCAACTGTACCTTCCTACTCTCTCTCTCGCATTCCCATCTGTTCCTTCAGATTTTGTTCTTTCCTTGTCTCTTCTTATATTTTTGGATTTCAATTTTTTAAGTTTCGTAAACCATAATTGTGGAGTTTTCTAAAGAATAAACTTTGGAATAAGAAAAATATTTTTGAATCATTGTATTTATTTTCTAAGAGAGAAAATAAATCATGTAATAAGAATTTATCTTAAATAGATTAAAAATTAATTTTTTTTATTTTTCTCTTAAAAAAAACACAAATTTTTAATTATAAAAAAATTAAAAAAAATTATTTTTTTAAACCTTAAAAGATATAACTTACTTTAATTTAATTCTTTAATTATAAAAATATTTAATTTAATCTTTAAAAAATATATTATATCTCAATTTAATCTTTAAAATTTTAATTTAAGACATAAAAAAATATAAAATTTTTATATGTACAAAATTAAATTAAGATATAATATATTTTTTAATAATTAAATTAAATTTTTTTATAATTCAAATAATAAACTAAAATAAGTTACATTATTTAAGAATTAAAACAATAATTTACTACAAAATTTAAAGTCAAGAAAAATAAAAGGGCTGTGGTGTGGAGACGTGGGGTTCTCCCAGGCTGGATTGTATTTTATGTTGAAATTTTGTGTTTAATAATAAAGTATCATATCAAAAAGTAAGAATTGAATTTTCATAATTTATAAGTTGACCAAAATTTTAAGATTTTTAATTTGTTTAATATATATTTTTTAAAATATTTTTGTTCAAAATCTTAATAACTTTTGTTCATGTTAATAAAAAAATGACTAATTCAATTTATCAATGAAAATATCAGTATAGAGAATGTCATAATAAAAATAAAAATTTGCAAGATCTTTAGTAAATTTTAAAACATTTAAATTTGTGTATTGTATGCTAACATCTTTGTCCAACTCCTTAACAACACTAACTTTAAAACATTTAAATTTGCGTGTTGTATGCTAATGTCTTTGTCCAAGTCCTTAACAACACTAACTAGAATATGTCAATGGAAAAAATTAACAACTAAGCTCTAAATGAAAACAACAAAGAAATTATTATGTCATGCAAAATAAGGGTTCAAATCTTAAATTATCACAATAATAGATAGTTGAGTCTAAAGTGCGTCGAACATATTTTTTTTAATAAAAGAATATTTATAACAATTTAAAAAAAAATTCTTAATTTATCATGTTATAGGATTCAAACTTCTTTTGCTAAATTTAACCTCTGTTTGTTTTTCTTTTTAACCTAAGGAAAGTTACAATATTTTAATCCCAAATTTCATCTCTCTTGTTTTTTTTTTCCATCACCATTTAATGTTTCAAATTATTAAAAAATTATTATATTTGATTTAAATATTATAATTAAATTAATAATTCAAAATGCAAAGTTTTATTTTTTTTATAAGTAATTTAATATATTTATCATTTTTTTCTTTTAATTTTAAATATTAGATAAATTTAGTTGTGAATTTCTATTTGCTCAAATAATAATAAAAAAAAGTTCAAATTGAACCAATTATTGGTATAACTAAGAACAAAATTAAGTATAATTTTTATATCTTTGTTATTAAATTCTTTAATAAAAAATTAATGTGTATATAGTTTATACAATTTATCTTTCTCATAATTAATTTTTTTAAATAATTTCTATATACTCTATTTTAATTACAAATATTGATAATAAAGATATAAAGAACTGTATATAAATATAATATTATAAATAATCATAAAAAAGGAAAAATTAAATCTAAGTGAATTTTCTATTAAAAAAATTAGGAAGTTAGGTAATACTCTAACTCATAGTAATAATTAAATCCAACCATACCTAATAAGAAAAGATTGTATTCTAGAGTATACAATAAAAATGACAATGGCTGAAATAGAAAGTTATCATATAATTGATTGTATAATTAAGTGGGACAAGAACTATGATGCTATTCTCCTAACCCTATTGTTTGTTAATGTTTAGAATGACTTAATTAAAAATTATTTAATTTAATAACTTTAACTTTACTCAATCCATTAAAAAATGTCATATAGCATCCATTTGTCAAAATGCAACATTTTAATGAATATATATATATATATATATATATATATATATATATATTTGTTCAATTCATAACCCAAATGCCAACAATTTTTTAGACGGTTTGATGATATTAATGCAAATTCTCATGTAGAAACATTTAATGCAAAATGGATTTGTTTGAAATAGTAAGTGTTCAGAACATTAATTATACATACAATTTATCCCTTTCAGATATGCTTAATTAAAATTGGAAATATTTGGTCTTCTTGTTATAACTATACACAATTTATCCCATTTGATATTTATTTGAGCATCTTGAAATTTGCTTAACATAATTGAAATAGCAAATTTGTTTTCCTTATTATGTGAAATGAATAATAATAATACAACTTCTATTACAAAAAAAAAAACACAATAATTTTTTTTATACAAAGTAAAATTTGAATGTCAACATAATTTAGATATCATTGAGATGACGAAATTAAAATGTTGTGATGAATTTATCTAAAAAAATGAGAACTGAATAAATTAATTAAAATAATATATATTAAATTAGTAAGTAGTTGATATTTTATTTTTCTTAAGTAAAGTTTCAAATTTAAATATTGTGTATGATAAAATTTTTTTTAAAAAAACTTTATTTCTATTATAAGACTTCTGATAATTTAAATCCAGTTAATTAAAATAAAATAAATTTTTAGATAATGGAGATTTCAACTAAAAAATTAATAACAAATTAATTTAGTGACGTCACTGAACAAATGAACAATTGCCAAGTAGTTATTTTTATTTTGATTCTTGCCAATAATTGTTATTCATCAATTATATTAATTATGGGACACTCAACAGAACAACCTCTTCATTTTTTGTAGTGAATTAGTATTTAAGTTGTCCACTCATACATTATTTTTCAGTTTCGTGCTCCATAATTCAACATTCAATTTCTAAAGAGTATATATTCCATTTGGATTTAGGTTCATTAATACATAATTAACAAAATTGAGTTGTATAATGTGGCTGTTGAATATTTGAAAGTCAATAAAAAAATCATAACAGGGCATTATTCAAATAATCACAACCCAAAATTATTATACTATTCAAAAATCACGTTTAAATAAAATTTTTCTTCAAGAATAATTTTACATAGAATTAATAATTTTTATTAATTATCAATTGCTAAACTATAAAAACAACTTTAAAGAAAGAATACTATATCAACTAAAATTCAGTTTAATAAATGAGGTTAATTTTTTATAATGTAATGAATTATGATTTAAATTTTTATTAAAAAAATATTTATATTTAATATTTGATAATATTTTAAATAAGATTATTTATAATAAAATAATACTTATGAAAAAAAAGAAATATTATCTAAAAACTTAAGATAAAATATTAAAAGACATATTCAGTCTAAATTATTCTATAGAAAAAGAAGAAAAGCAATGAATATTGTGGAGAGTCTACGCAATAAAGCTAAATTAGCACAAGGATCCCACAAACTGCCATTATACTTATTTTTTGGTTTTGATTTTATACTTAGGCTTCCTTTGCAGGCATGGCATGGTACTTGCATGCCTTTTCCGTGTCACGCTCTGACTTTTACCACTCTCCTTCTTCTCTCTTCATTCTTGAACCTTCCTGCCACATGACACCCTTATTTTTAATTTTTCTTTAAATTTCACAAAAATTTTAATATTAGAAAAGTTTAATGGTAGACTTAATTTTTAAACAAATAAAAAAAAGCCAATTGGACTTTTTAAGAATGGATTGTGAGTAATAAACAATCCTTCAACCAAAGAAAAAATAAAAATAACTAATAAAATAAGAAAAATTAGATAAAATTAATTATAAAGATTAATGACATGATATTCAGATTCTTAAATGTTGCATTTTTATATTTAAAATTTATATAAAATATTATTTTATCACTATACATATAAATCTTAAAATGAATTAATAATAAACAACTCTCTTTTTAACAAATTGGTCTTTCTTTATTAGTAGCATGTTTCGCTAAATCTTAAACCTATTTTCTCTGAAGTATTTATTTTAAAAAATAAATGTGTTCGGTAGCAATTTAACAAAAACAAATTTTTAACTGTAAAAAAGAAGAAAAATTTTAAGTTTTGTTTTTAGGTAGAAGTAAAAGTTAAAAATTAAATTTTTAAGGCAAAAAATATCCTACTAAAAATTACAATTTACTATAATTATTCTATTTATTTCACATTTCCGTTGAATTCTTTTTTATATATGAATTATTCTTCTAGGAGTAACTTATCAATTTTTAGTGAAAAATATACTTTGATACATCTAAAATATCATATTAAAAATGTGTCAAATATTTAATATATATTGTATTTATGTTTAAAAAATGTTTAGAATATTTATAGTAAATTCATTTTTATAAAATTTTATATAAAAATTGGTTAAAAATAAAACTTGCTTTAAATATTAATAAAAATAATTTTCAAATAATTTAATTAAACACAAACTATTGATTTCTCTTAACTTTTTAAAAAGATCTATTTTAAAATAAATAAAAGTGAACAATTTAGGTAAAGAGAGTCTAAAATTCAAAGTTGTTTATGCCTAGGAAGTAGGATCACGCTTTTCTCAAGGCTATTTATACGAGGTCAAACATGCCACGTCATCTTTAATCCGATGGTCCTCAATTTTTTAATCAATCATTATCGTTATATGTGGGTCCCCACTCTCTCTTCTGCGATCACTGATAAGAGAGAAAGAGAGAGAGAGAGAGAGGTTGGTCTCCTTATTCCTAGCTGGCGGAGATGGTGGGGATGATAATGGCACCGCCATGCTCTCATTATGAATCTCTACTTACATTATTACATGCATTCTTCATATTTTTATATAATCATTTTTAAATAGGTTTAATTAAGGTTAATTTTTTTAATGTAATAAATTAATGTATGAATTTTTGTTAAGAGATGTGTATACAATTAATATTTATAATTACTTTAAATATAATTATTTTTAATAAAAAATACATGTAAAAAATGAAAAAAATCAAATGCTTGTTTAATTGTGAAAAGTATAGTGATCTTTTATCATCTTGTCGGGCTTCCAATGAGAATTTATAGTTGTTTTAGGTCCAATAGGCCATGCCACAAAGTGGGCTAGGCTGTATCAGCCCAAAGTATGTGGGTTTGTTTTTTGTGCTCATTTTGATTAGATTTTGAGTAATGACCAAAAAAGTGTTATATATATATATATATATATATATATATATATATTCACTTATATAGATATTTCAAACTACAAAATTTTTTTGGAGGGTTAGTTATACAATTTATCTCAATTTATCACGTATTGTTAGAATTATCAATTATGCAACTTATCCTCAACTTTAAAAGTTTGACAAAAAAACTTACCAAACTTTTAATTTTGTGCAATATACATATTCAATTTGTTGGCATACTGCATACAAATGCTTGAATAAATTTGTTAACAAAGGAGATATGTTTTCATTTTTTTTTTTAAAAAAAGGGAATATGTTTTTGAGAATTTTTCTTTTTCATTTTAAACATATGTATCTTGTTCAATTTTAGGAGTTGATAAAAAATCTCTCTAGAGTAATATTTTTGTGTAACTTACCCCATTACCCAATTTTTCCATAAAAAAATTTTTAAGTCTTCAAACTTTCAATGTGTTATAAGCAACGGATGACACAGATGGTTTTATAAAAGACATTTCAAAAATGCTCTTTGCAATATTATTTTGTTCTATTGAAGATAATTGCAAATTTGTTACTTGAGACAGCAATTGACTTTTTTAATTTGTTAGTGTTTTTCAATGATTTAAAATTATTTTATAAAATTATTAATAATTTATATTAGGATTATTTCTATGTGTGTGTGTGTGTATATATATATATATATATGTCATTAATAAATATATTGTATTTGCTTTGTTTAAAAATTTGGCATTCATGTCTGAGCCCGGGTTCGAACCGGGGACCTCTAGTGTGTGAGACTAGCGTGATAATCAACTACACCACCCAGACTTGGATGCTCAATCGTACAAGAAATAAATTTGTATTTAATGAAATATATTATATAATAAACCCAATTACTTATATCTTTGTGATTAAATTTTTTAATTAAAATAAATCATGTAAAACTTTTTTAAAAAAATTATCAATTATGAAATAGTGAGTAGCATAAATTATAAATGTATTCTCTTGAAATTTGTATTTATACTAAATTTATATATAATATTTTTATATTTTTGTTATTAGATTTAAATCAAAATAAAATATATAAAAAAATTTTAAAAAAATAAATTACAAAAAAATAAAATTTTTAAATTATATACATGTTAATTTATGATTGAATAATTTAATAAAAAATATAAAAATTACATCTAATTTTTTTTAAAGATTTCATATTTAATTAGTTTTATTTTTTTTAACAAAAAATGCTCATGTCTTATGACTGTTAAATATGATTAATACTATAAATGTACATTTTGAGAGTTTTTACTTTTTAGACATGTCTACTTATGAAAAAGAGACATCCTATAAGTCACGCTTATGCAATTTTATATATGTTTGCATATAAAAAAAACGCCGTTGTTCACATATACAATTGATGTCACAACTCATGTATAAAATTCAATATTTCATTAATTAAAAAAGATAATATATTCCCACAATAAAAGATGATTTCTATGGTTATTGATAATTTTAATCCTGATTTATGGAGATTTAGTTTTACAAAATTTTGATAAATAATGCTAATTATAAATATACATTAGTACTTCGATGCATTTCTTAATCAAAATTGTTATACAAACCGTAAAGTGATTAGTTAGAGTGGTTGCTGCTCTATTTTTTTAAATGAGGTTTCGATTTGAGTTGTGTAAATAAAAAAATTTTTGTTATACAAATTTTATTCTTATTATAATACTTTAATTAGCTTGAACTAAATTAATTAGAATCTAATGAATTTCTGAATATTGATAGTTTTGATAAAAAATATAATAATTATACCAACAAAAAAAATGAGAGAATTAATTATCTAATTCATATTTATATAGAGTCATCTTTGAAAAGCTTATATTTTAAATTTAGTCTATCTTTAAAATAACAAATATTATAAAAACTTATATTTTGAAAGATCAAATTAAAAAGTTAATTATGTTTCTTAGGACAAACACAATATTTTACTCTCTTTTTAAATTTTTTTTGGTCCAATAATTTACTCTCAAAGAAATAAAAAAAAAAGAAAATGGAGGGTTGGAGACAGATATTGAATTTTTAAAATTTTACTATAAATCTAATTCAATTCCCTTGAGCACAACATGAAAAGAAAGAAAACTTAGAAGAATCACCAAATATTACAAGAAGCTTTCTTTGGTTTTATATATGTAAGCCAATTTTTTTTTTTTTTAAACCTTCTCAAGTCTCCTTCTTTTCTGTCTCTGGTTTCTTCTCTTCTTTTGCCTCACTCTTTGCCTTTTCTTCCTTAACCTCAAGCTTGGGCTTCTGTTCTTCAGTCTTAAGCTTTATTTCTTCAGGTTTTGACTTTTCTTCTTCAAGCTTGGGCTTATTTTCTTCAGTCTTTGCCTTCTCTTCCTCAGTCTTGGGCTTATTTTCTTCAAGTTTGGGCTTTTCTTCTTCAAGTTTGGACTTATTTTCTTCGAGCTTGGGCATATTTTCTTCAGGCTTGGGCTTCTCTTCCTCAATCTTGAGCTTATTTTCTTCAAGTTTAGGCTTTTCGTCTTCAGTCTTCACTTCTTTATTCTTTGATTCTTCTTCCTTCTTGGCCTCGTCAGCCTCCTCTGTGTTCTTCTTTGCATTCTGCCAAATGCATGCATAAATTTGTACATAAAAAGACAAAAGCATACATAAATTAAAAAATAATGATTCACCCAATTTTCAAATTCTAAAACCCTAAACTTTAAATCTTATATAAACCCTAAAATCTGAATTTTGCGAGAACTTTATAGTTTCAGGTATTAGAGTTGATGGGTTCTCATGGGGAAGACGGAAGACCAAGGTAGCTTAATTACAAGAAGGAAAAACACCCTAAGATATGAGCTCAAATGGTGACAAAAGATATTTCTTCCTATAAATCTTGACTTGATTTTTCATGTCAGCACTCTTAAGAAATTGTTTGGGAGAGAAGAAAATAAAGAAAAAAGGGAAGAGAAGTGAGAGAAGATTTTTTTTTTTTTTTTACATTTTTTAAAATTTAAAATGACATCTCACATTTTTTAATCTTTTATAATTTGTTTAGATTGAATAAATGAATGACAAGGGAAGAAAAAAAATGTTACATTTAAATTTTGAATTAAAAAAATTCACATATTCCATTCATTTCTATTTTTGCTCTTCTAAACAAATCTTAAGAGTAAAATTTTCAAAAATTTAAAAATTTAAAGACCAAATCATGAAAGGATAAAATTCAAAAACCAAGTTAGAAAATGTAATTTTCAAGAACTGAAAACTATATTTCCTTAAAATTCTAAATGCATCAAATTGATCAATGAAATCACTCAGAGAAAATTGAATTTAGAAATGAATTACAGTACAAAAACAAATTAATTATTACCTGATTGAGCAAGGAGCCTAGAGAATTGTCATGAGATTGAGAATGATCTTGTTGAAGCATATCCTTGACCTCTTCATTGTTCACCAAAACCTCCTTCTCCGGTTCAGGGGCATCACCTTCATTGGTCTTTGGATTGCTAGCACAATTTCCCATCTTAGGGTTCTTACTTCTTACTTCTCCTCCCCCTCTCTGAGTCAGAGAAAAAGCTTGAAGAAGAAGTAAGGAGAAGAACAGGAAAAAGAGCTAGCTTATTATGGTTCAAGGACAATGATCATGGCTACATGAATTTATATATAAAATTAGGTCAAGTTCAATGGGTGGCTTGCAAGATTTTGAGGAGGCTATAATATGTGCCATTCCTTTTTAGTCTTTTCTAGTTAATTATTTAATTAATTTAAATTTACAGGCTGTGATTAATTGTGGTTGTCACTCATTTAGCTATAAACCAATCTCTTTTGCTTTTAAAATAGTGTATAAAAATTAAAATTAGTTAGGTTAAAACAAATTTTTTGAGATTTTAGTTTTGTTCTTATATTTATTTTTAGTTTTAACTCTTTCTCTTATCTTTACTAATTGATATAAATTTTTTCTCTTGTTAAATGTCATTGATTATTTATAAAGTGTAAATGAAATTATTCAAGTTAAAGTATGGTTGAAATTTAGATAAGTCAAAACATTTTAAAATATTGTTTTTAGTCGTTATGTCATTTAAAACCCACAAATTTTTTAAACTATATCAATACTAACTTAATAATTATTTTAGTTTCATCTAATTCATCTGTCAGCTTAACTATACTTTAACAAAAAATAATTCTATGTGAACTTTATATATTATTGATTATGTTTTTAGTGATATATACAAAAAAAATTTTTATTAAAAAAAGAAATTGTATCAATAAATAAAGATAAATAATAAAATTAAAACTAAACAAAATTAAAATTTTATAACAAATTAATGGATATATGTGACGAAATCAATCATCAGTCGATACATTTTTCAATCAAATGAATATCTAACATGGTTATAATTTTGTTTAAGATGAAATTAGATTTTTTTTTTTGTGTTTAGAGATTAGTATTTTTTGGCAAATAATCTGAACAATTAATTAATTAGGTTTTGTATTGTGCGAAAACATAGATGAAAACATTTTCTCTTATTTGGTGCATTATAGAAAATTGTGTCCAAAGAATGAGTGCGAGCATCATCAAGATAAGAAGTGGAGAAGAATGATGAAAAGTAGAATTTAATAATTATTTATTATTGGAAACAGTTTTATAATATCCTAATTTTAAAAAGTAATTGTTTTAATTAATTAAATACATATTTGATACTTGTTATATTCCATAAGTGATTATTGTAATTTAGTGTTTGAATTTTTTTTACCATTGCTTGTTAATTAATCCTCAAAAGTGGAAATGATTTTGAAATTCAGTCCTATAGTTTATCAATATTCATCATTTCTTCCTATAATACAATACCCTTCTCACATTTTTTTTTGGGGTACAAAATTAAGCTCAAGACAAGAACTATATTTAATTAAATAAAAAATTAATAAAATTTAAATTTGACTAGAGCTGCAAGATTGTTGTAATTAAAAGACACTTTTGACCCCTCTGGTTTTACAAAAGTTTCAATTCAATCCCTTTAATTTAAAAATAGACAATTTAATCTTTATATTTTGTGGAATGATTTAATCTTATCCTCTATAATTCATTTTCATTGAAAATCTGTGTCAAATTTAATAATTGATTGAGTTAGATACTAAAAATAATTGCTAAGTCAATAAATTATCAAATTCAACATTAAAATTTGGATCAATTATATGATAAACGGATAATATTAGATTATTTCACAAGATAGAAGGATCAAAGACTAAACAAAATTGCATAAAAGCCTAATTAAAACTAAAAGGACTAATTAAATTGTTATCTCGAATAAATCCAAATGACTAAAAGTGTAATTAAACCTACATTTAACAAACACAACTAAGATAAGATTTTTGTAGCTAGCTAATTAATTAAGAGAATAATTTTATGCATTATTTTGATTAGATGCATCATAAAGGGCTTTAATTTGCTCCACATCGTCATAGCTTCCCAGGAATACTGGAGATCGCTCATGAATATTCTTTGGAACGATGTCAAGTGCCTGCAGTTTGGATTCACATTAGATTGTTATTACATATTATGCAATTTAGAGAAAGGAAAATATATATAAGAAAAAAAATGCAAATTCCTTTATAATAATTAACTATCCAAATAATGAAAAATTAATTTTAGTAAAGTAATTAATTTCCTTGCATTTTTAAATATCATGAATTTCTATCATTCACCATCAAACCTTAAGTTAAATGCAAGTGCAGGAAACTTATGAGGCAGCAATTTTATGTCATTTAGTTTGGACTATTTGAGGGAATTTGTCAATAGAGCAATATAATGAACTGCAGCTACAAATTCTTTGTAAAAGTTAAAAAAATTAAATGATAATTTCAAAAAAAAGTCATACCCTTTGTTTTCCTGTAAAAGCTTGACCTCCTGCTTGCTCCATCAAAAAAGACATTGGAAAGACTTCATATAAAACCCTATTTATAAGAATAAAATACATATAAATCATTCGTATAAGACAAAACACGATATTTTAGGAAGTGCTTAATTTTAAAGACTCGAGTACATATAAATTATACATGCACTCACCATGTGTTAAGGGTTCAGTGAAAAAAAAAAAAAAGAGAAAAATATGTGTACAATTAAATATCCATTTTGTATTGTCATGTCTTATTTTCTTATCGTACCGAAGCTTCCCATTTGGGCTTTTCTTGTCTCCAGGGTACATGAAAATACCGCCATAAAGCAATGTTCTGTGGACATCAGCAACCATACTGCATTTTACATCCACATGCAGAACAGAAAGATATTTTAAAAGAAAGCCTTCAAGAAAGGGAAAAAGAAAAGGAGTTTGAGAATCAAATACCTTCCGATGTACCTAAGAGACTTTGGTGATGAACCATCTTGAGGAAACTTGCAATTCTCTACAAATCTGTAAGAGGCAAGTGCATCAACAATTTTGCAACTAAAATAAAAAATTTAATTAAGAGAATCTCCCAAAACATACTTGGTGGTTGGTTCATCCCAGTGTTTGGCATTCCCTTCATTTACAGAATAAATCTTTCCTTTGTTTGGTATCTGTTCAATTAACACATGACAGAAGATTTAGTTGGCAAATCTTCTAAGTGCTTCAGGGTTTCGGGGTGTGTTGCCTCTTGTTATAGTTCATATGCTTACATATTGAAGGGTTGTGCACTTGTGCTTCATTGCAGTAAAGAAAATGTTGGTGGGAGATATGATTATTTCCAGAAATTTTTTTTAAAGAAAAAACAGAATTTGCTATGTACAATTCTCAACTAGTTGTACAATTTGATGCCACAAATTAAACATACCTTGATGTTGGGGTGAGTCAATATGAACTCCCCAAGGGAAGGGTCAAGTGTGAATCCATTCACACCACTTCCTGTGCTAAGCACCAGCTGCAATTCCAGAATTTGAATCCTCAATTAACATCACATGCATATTCATGATAATAAACACAGATTATTTCCATTTTTCTAAATAAGCAATCCATAATAACCATATTTCTTTTAACAAATGCTTTTTCATGATATTAAAGACAGATTAACATTACACATTAGATTCCTGCAAACATTAAATGCTTTTTTTTTTTACCATACACCAAAGAGTAAAACACCTAACATAGGTGACGAGGCTTTACTTAATAATTCAGAATTTGGACCCTCTGTAGTAGTACACATGATGCAGTAGAGAAAGAAAGAAAACAGTAAGAGAGAGATAAATAAAAGGTTTACCCTGTGTTTTTCAATTTTTCTCCCATAAATTGACACTGTCAATTTTTTAAGAAATTGAGAGAATTCAAACCGAATAATTTGAACTTCGGAGTTAAAGTGATGTTGGGTTAGGGTTACCGTGCAAGAGCTTCCATACATGCAGTAACCAGCTGCTACCATGCTGCTCCCAGGTTGCAACACATCATCAAGAGTGGCATTGTCTTTATCCTTAGCTAAGTAAATGCCAAAGATCTAAATGCAACATGGGAAACACAAGCAATCATTCTTGTGTCTCTCAGTTTAAAGAAATTATGTTTGAGATAAAGAAAAGAAATTCATACAGTTCCTATGGAAACTCCACAGTCAATATTTGAGGATCCATCCAAAGGATCAAATACAACAATGTATCTGCAAAATTAAAGGAAATTTTGGGTGAATGATTTGATCTGATCAATAAAAAGATAATTTTTTTCCTTTTGTTTTTGGGCTTTTAGAGCATCAAACTGACTTTCCACACTGTGATGGCTTCACAAATGTAGCCTCTTCATCCTCCTCAGAAACAAGTATGCACTGACAATTCAACAATTACATTAAACTTTAATATATAGATTAAAAGGAAAAAGTGTAATAAGAGCATCAGTATTGTAAAGACAGATAATTGAGAATTTTGTTTGAGACTCACTGTTCTGCCACTGCTAATTAAGGCCTTCACAAATACTTCATTAGAAAGCACATCCAATTTCTTCTGATCCTCACCCTTGAAAAGTCACTCAAAAAATAGTAATTAGGCATATTACTGCAGGTTCAAATCTTAATTACACATATCTTTAGAGTTCAGTCATGAGGAATATCCCTTAATTTCAATGTGAACAACTTATTTTTGACAAACTAATTTATATATAAACTGACTCAGATGACAGATATCCTAACAGTAAGCGATACCTAAAAAAAGCAGTTAAAACTCACTTGTACATTGGTCTCCCCAGCAAGTCCAAGGAGTTTTGCTAACCCTGCCTGCAAAAATAAGAATATATCTAAAGATGTTTGCTCTTCTTATACCTTATGAGAGAATCCAAGATGCCACACAATATGAATGAAGTGTGACAAGAAAATATATAATATATAGATACAATTTGAAGTGTGCGAAATTTTGAATTATGAGTGCTCATAGAATAGAATAGAAGGGTATGTACCTTGTTAACAGAAGAGCAAACAAATTTGCAGCCAAGAACAATATGATTGAGGAGGATGGTGAAATCGCCACGCGATTCAGGGTACTTTGATTGCTCATTCAGAACAAACCGAGTTATGGTCATCAAATCAGTCCTACGAGAGTCAGCAGCGTGATCCATTTTTCTACCCTCTCTCGCAAATGAAGAAGAAGAAGAAAAGAAAAGCTATGAATTCCTCCTAGCTTGTTCTACTTCTGGGATTAGCAGATTCCTATGCTAAATTCAATTCAATCTGATTTTCTTCTGAAAAGGGTGAAGTGAAGGGGTTTATACTATAGAATCTTATAGCTGAGTTGTTCCATGAAAATGTGAATATATTATGCATGTTGATTTTCAATGGGGGTTTTCGTCTTGCGGAAATTTAGCGGAATAAGTCAATACATAAATAAATACTTTTATTTTTTTGAAAAAATTATAATATACGCTTGACCCGTATTAAAGTGTATATTAATTTTTTCAAAAAAATATAAAATAAAATGTAATTAATAAAATTAAACAATAAATAATTTACAATTTTTTGTAATGAAAATAAACCTTTTAACTTTTTATGTATCCTAATTTTTTTTATTATCTTTATCCTTTCTCTTTTTTTACATCATACATTTTTTAAAATTATATTTAATTTTATATAATATAATATATAATTTTAAAGATAATAAAATTTTTAAAAAATTACTATAATATAAATAAATAAATGTAGGCTGAGTTCCACCTGGGAGAGTCCAAATTCACGGGTTTCCTGCAGCGTGTCTACGGGTTACAGCGTAGTGCTTAGTCTATTTCGATAATGAAGATGACACCTCTCTTTCTTTGTTGGTTTAAATAGGTGCATCGGTTGTTTTACTTTTCTTTAAGCATTAACTGAAACGATTATTTATACCAAAAATTGTATAATTTAAACATTTCTTACGATAAGAAAAATAATTTACCCAAAAAGTAATGCTTAAATAAATCATAATTCTCCAGCTAATTAATGTGAAATTTTTACAATAAATTTAATGCTTATTATCATAATAGAGGCTTAATCCAAAAGAATTGGTTTATGAGGTTCAATTGTTCCCGAGAGTGAGTTCATTCTTCTACAGTATTCTGCTATTGATTCAAATCAATACCCCATCTCTTTCAAAAATAAAAGATTCTAAACAATATTTTTCAAAACTAATCTTGCAATGAGCATCTAAATACGTGGAAGGAAAATATTGAAAGACAACCAGACCTATTCTTCATAGGAAGGGCACAGCAATCTTGAAATCCAATTACGCATACAACTAATAATTTAATATAAACAGAACTGACACAAAAATCCCAGTCTGGGAGAGGACAAAACTTAGTCCTCCTAACTCGAGGCATCTAAATTCATGGCCAAACCATGAGAAGAGGATAAAAGGAAAATCAAACCAAACAGAATCTACTTAGCTCCAATGCCAGCTCTGCCAATTGCATAAAAAAGTCTGGCTTCTAAAGGACCTAATGAAGAAACATATAACATACTCAACTTACAAGCCCAATCAACCATTCCACTAGATATATCTCTATTAAAAAACCAAAGCATCAATAAGTCAACCAAACTTGACTTGTGAAGTATGAAACAAAGGGTGGGTTCCCTGAAGAACTTGGATCACCATACATCTCCGCTTGACCCAACTCAGAAGCACTTCCTGTGAACAATAGCTGGACCAGATTCGTCATATTCACTCTTCGAGATCCACATCTGCGTGAAAACCAAAATTAGCAAAGCAGACAATGATAGTCATGAACTAATCCATTCTACTTACTAATCAAACAAATAGGGAAGTCAAGAAAATAGTCGAGGTAAAGAACAAGTACAAACCTGTTGGAAGGTGCTGAGCGATGCCAAGATAGACCCACCTATCCAGACACTGTACTTCCTCTCAGGAGGTGCTACCACCTTGATTTTCATGCTGCTTGGAGCGAGAGCAGTAATTTCCTTGCTCATACGATCAGCAATTCCAGGGAACATAGTAGAACCACCACTGAGCACAATATTTCCATATAGATCCTTTCTAATATCAACATCACATTTCATGATGGAGTTGTAGGTAGTTTCGTGGATTCCAGTAGCTTCCATACCAATTAGAGATGGCTGGAAGAGTACTTCAGGGCACCGGAATCTCTCAGCCCCTATTGTGATGACCTGTCCATCAGGCAATTCATAGCTCTTCTCCACAGCAGAACTACTCTTGGCAGTCTCCAATTCTTGCTCAAAATCAAGGGCCACATATGCTAGTTTCTCCTTCACATCACGAACAATTTCCCGTTCAGCAGAGGTGGTGAAGGAGTATCCTCTCTCAGTAAGAATTTTCATCAAGTACTCGGTTAAATCACGCCCAGCAAGGTCCAATCGAAGAATTGCATGAGGGAGAGCATACCCTTCATATATGGGTACCGTGTGGCTCACACCATCACCAGAATCAAGCACAATACCTATTTACATAACCAACATAGCTTAATAACAATAAAGGCCAGGAAGGAATATTGAGGCTGGTCATATTATAAAGATTGAAAACTAGTATTGCTCAACTAGCTTAAGATTGTGAAACAATTTTTTTGTCTTTAAGTTCTTATCAGCAAACAATTCAGGCCCAACTTCAATCAACTTCCTAAATTGACCAATTTATTCATTTCAAACTAAGTTCCAATTTATTCACCTCTAAAGGCCTGAACTTCCTCATGTTCATCAGAAGGTAAAGTAGAAATATAGCCAATCTACAGCATTTGCCCAACTTAAATTGAACGAATCCAAGTTCCCACAAACAAAATAGTAAAACAAAATCCACTACCATAACAAACCTGTTGTACGTCCACTGGCATACAGAGACAAAACAGCTTGAATGGCAACATACATAGCAGGCACATTGAAAGTCTCAAACATAATTTGGGTCATCTTCTCCCTGTTGGCCTTGGGATTGAGTGGTGCCTCAGTAAGAAGTACTGGGTGTTCTTCAGGGGCAACACGAAGCTCATTGTAAAATGTGTGATGCCAGATTTTCTCCATATCATCCCAATTGCTGACTATGCCATGCTCTATGGGGTACTTCAAAGTAAGTATACCTCTTTTTGATTGGGCTTCATCCCCCACATATGCATCCTTCTGACCCATCCCAACCATAACACCAGTGTGACGAGGTCGCCCAACAATACTGGGGAACACTGCCCTAGGGGCATCATCACCAGCAAAACCAGCCTGTAAGCATTAAAATAAATATATAAATAAATCAAGCATATGCCTAGTCAAAATTAGACGACAAAATGGATAAAACAACTATCTTGACTACTAGCTAGGCACAAAGAGAAAACATTCTTATGTAACACAATAAGCCAGCATCAACTGGCCTTAAGTGATGGCAAGTACAATTAATAACTAAATAGTAGTAACTTAAAAGTGTCTTTTAAAGGGAAAAAAATTCCAGCTCAACAAATTCACTAACCTTGACCATTCCAGTTCCATTGTCAACAACAAGAGGTTGAATATCCTCAGCATCAGCCATCTTTTATAATCTACACAACAGAACACGAACAACCATAATAAGAACTACGACTAAAAATCCTCACAAGAATGTGCAAGAAACAGCCGTTATGTCCCAGAAGGAAGCCAATGGCAGGAAACTCCATAGGCCCTGCTCAAGGACTTTGGCTGTAATACTCAAAGCATTGAACTTTAAAAGCCAGTGCCACTCGCGTACCAACAAAACACTTGGGAAAAACAGTTTCAAACAAATAAAAAGCAAATAATTGTCTCTCACGTCACAACACACTAACCCAGCATCTACATGCAGAATTCTGAAGTAAAGCATCAAAAGCCTTAAGGATCAGAAATATGCATAGCAGAATACAGCCGCAAAGCTCAAAAGTTTAAAAAGAGTACATTTAACACAAAAATCAGAAACTTAGTATCATCATCGCTCAATTGATCATGATGGAATAGCCGAAAAGTGAAGTAAAATCAAATCGATTTCATCGCAGACAGATTACATAAAATTGAGTTAAAATTAAATCAACTCACAACAATACACGGCGATAAAACAGATCTAGTTCAGCTAGAGCTAGTTAACATCAGAAACCTTTCGATCCACAAAACAAAACCGAAAAAAACAACGAAGAATGGCGGATCCAGATAAAAAAGAACTCATAAGAAAACAATCGTATACGCTGAATTCATGCATAGCAAAATTCACCAAAAAAATCACCCTGAAGATCCAAACTCACCTTGTTTGAACGAAACTCGAGCTCACCAGTTGGCTGGTAAGGGACGAGTTGAAGGAACACGATTCAGTGGCGAAGCAGCGGCAACAGAGAGAGTACTTGAAGGAAGGGAGAAAAAAAGAGTATCTGATGAGCTTTATACTCAATTCATTCCATGAGCATTGAACTAAATGAGAGTGATATGTGAGTGAAATGAAACTCAAATGCAAGTGGAAAGCGCAGTTTGGCCCGGATTTTGTGGTGTTTGGATTTGGGGATAAACGTATTCGCGAAGGGGCTTGGTAAAAAGAGTGGACAACTGGACTTGTTTGGAAACCAAACAGAGAAGAGAAAAAACCGGCGAGACATTTTCCGCGGAAAGTGAATTCGGGAATCCAAACAAAGGTCCAAGTCCTTGTCAGGACTGAGGACTCAACATGTGGTGCCACGTCAGCAAGGGTGACTATGGACTATGGTGGGCCACACTGATTGCCGACCGGTTCTTGAAAGTTCTGTTTTGGAGACTGAATTCATCAATGCTGAATGGGTTCAATGAGCTTGGTCTGAATTTTGTCAGATTCATTTTAAAAGAAGAAAAAAAAAGGAAAATTTTTTAATATATTTTTAATTTGTTATATATTTTATTTTAATTAAAAAAAATTAATAACAAAAATATAAATAACTTCATATAAATCTAATCTTATGAAAAAAATAGAGAAGATGTGGAATAAATTTAAGATTAAATTTACATAAAGTTATTTTATATTTTTATCATGAAATTTTTTAATTAAAACAAAATATATAAAAATATATTTTTTAAAAAAATTAATTATAAGAAAAAAATTGTATATAAATTATATACGTGTTAATTTTTAATTAAATAATTTAATGACAAAAATATAAAAATTATAGTTAAATTTTTTTAATAAATTATACTAATATCTTTTTATTATATTATTAATTTAAAAATTTTGCTAATCATTACCTTTTAAGTATTGGTTAAGTTTTTTTATTAGTTGATAGAATATTTAACAACTTAAAATTTATAAAAAATAATAAAAATAATAATTTTTAATGTAAAAAATTACATTAATCAATTATATAAAATTTTAACCAGTAAGTTAAGAGCATCGTTAATTAGCAAAACCCTTAATTGAGTAATTAAAATTTTTTTCTTAGCTAATTCTTAAAAAAAATAACATAGAATAATTTGATTTTGACAAATTTTTCTTTTTTATTTAATTTTTAAGAATATACAATTTAATTATTAGAAATTATGAATTCTATACGTGTTATACTCTATAATTTAAGAACTAAACTGTATGATCTTAATTTTGTTTTGGGACAAAAATTAGAGAGAATGGTTTTTTTTTAATTGAATTATATATAACTTTGATTTTCTTAACGTTTGGATAATATTGTAACAACAATTATCCTTCAATTTACTTCCAATAAAAAAAAAATTTAACTGTGTTGACATTATAATATGATATATAATAAAGATAATTAAATTAAATTAACTTTTATTTTGGCCAAAAAATATAAAAGACATAAATAATGCAATATTGTTTGAATGAATCTCGTTCAAAGTGGAGCAAGTAATTCATTTTGAAAAGCATGGATATATTCCATGGGCTAGTTGATGAATGAAATGGATAGGACATAAAAAGAAGACCAAATTGTAATTAGATGATTATCTCCCGTCTCCACGTATGTCACATTTAAAAATTTTAATGGAAAAAATTATATTTGTGTTTTCAATGATTGTTAGTTGCTTTTCCTTTACAAAAATGAATGCATTCTTATTCAACATCTAGAATCATGATTCATTTCATCAATTAAAAACTTTTGGGATTGACGTAACCTGAGTGGGAATTGGTCCCAATTTTACATTGGAAAAATCACAAGTATGAAAATACATTATTTTTAATATATACAAGCATAGATTAAAAAATGAGGTCACTTCGATCGGTTGGATTAAAAAATTAAAAAATTAATTTATTGGTCAACTTAAAATAATTATAAAATTAAAGAATTAAAAAATTAAAAAATTAGTCAAAAATTAACAAAAATTAATAATTTAATTAATTTGATTAATTTACTAATTTTTTTAATATTTTTATAAAAATTATATTTTATACTTCTTAGTTATGTTTATATAATACATTATTTATATAAATTTTAATTTATAATAAATTATTTTTTTAAATTATTCAAAATACTAAAAATTACATTTAACAAGTTCACAAATTTTTTTTTCTTTAATCTTCTTTCACATATCATTTAAAATTAAATTAAAAATAGATAAAAAATAAATTATATAATAAGCATATAGTTGTTAAATTTAATTTTAAAAATAAATATTTTTTAATTTTTTGAATAATTTTAAAAAATAATTTATTACAAATCAAAATTTAAGTAGATAATATATTATATAAGCATAGTTAAATATTAATATTTAATAATAATAGTTAATATTATTTATTATATTATATTATGTAATAAATTTATATAATATTTATAATATTATTTATTATATTACATTCAAAATTAAAGATATATTATAATATATAAAATTAAAAAATATATATTTAATTATTATCAGTTTGATCATGAATAAATTAATAAACCGTGAATCAATACTTCAATTAATTCAATAACTAATCTAATTTTTAAAACCTTGCATACATAAACATCAACAAGAGTAAGATATATATATAACAGTAAGTCATATTCAAAAACAAAAGTTTATATGTTAAAAAAATAAATTTAAAATGTAAAAAAGTTCTTTGAACTTCAGGTTATATATAAAAAACTCATTTTAACTAATAAATTTGATTTATAACCTCTCAAACTTTTTATTTTGTTTAAAAAGTTTTATCAGTTTTTCAACCATTCAACCAAAATCTTAATAGTATAATAATATGTCAATTAAGTTTGCAGGGTTTTAGTTAAGTTTGGTAGTTAAAGAGATTTTTAGTAGAAGAGTTAATTATCTCCATTGTCTTTAAATTCATGACTTAATTTATGGGACGTTGAAAAGATTTTATACTTATTAATCAGGTTAAATTTAGTAAAAAAAAATTAATCTTTTAGATAATTTAAAATTAAAATTTTTGATGAGAACTATATTCATATTTAATATCTTTTAATATTTTGAATAAGATTATTTTTAATAAAAAGATATTTTTTAAAAAAAGTTACAATTAGTAACGATTATAGGAGTATTTAAAACATTATATGCTATAAAAAATTAAATTAAAAACATTTCAACAAATAAAAAGGCATATAAGAAAAGATTCTCTTTTCAGGAGCTCGAACTATATTTAGGTTATGGCTCTTATCAAAGGAGCTCAATTTTTTTAAAATACACAAAATCTTATAAAAATTTTGTGGTTTGGAAAGAGTTGGAGTTATCCAACTCAAACCCTTGTAAGAAAAGGATCTTCATTTGTGCCAACCTCCATCATTGTATTTACAAGGAGAGCTCTGTTGAAAACTTCCAAACCAATTACCTCCAAATGCTTTGGATGAATCAAAATCTCCCAAGATAATCAATAAATCTGTTTGCGTTTTGCATTATCTCACCAATAATGGAGAAAATTAAAACGGAGAAGAAAACAACTCTCACTCTCACCATACAATGAAATAGATTTTGGCCAACTACTTCCCTATTTAGATTAGCGTTTAGTACTGGGGTCCTAAGAATGTTGAAATTATATCTAAGTTTAATTCTTCACTTTAATATTTAAGATTTTGTATATAATTTATTTTTAAAAAATAAAATTTAAAACAATAAATTCGAATAACTTATCCAAGTTAAATAATATCAAACAAGAAAATTAAAATAATTCACCTTCAATTTTAATAAATAAAATTTGTTGGTGCAGTTCTATTCATTTTTTTAATTTATCTTTTGAAATGAAAATCAAACTAAACAAGTCATCAATTAATAGTCTTTTAAAACCAAATCATACGGGTCAATTTGATTTTGGTTTAACTAATTTGACCCGTTTAATTTGGTTTATGGAAAAAATCTCCCAGTTTTTTGTTATTTTGTTAAACTTTTCTAACACGGTAAAAGGTTCTTCAAGTTGACTTGTTAGCAAATAGTATTTTACCTTTTTAATATTGAAAATCTTTAATGTTTTTAATATATTTTTATCTTAATAATTTTAATTCAAATATGACATCAATAAATTATACTTAATTGGAAAAAAACCCAATTTGTACTAAATTTTTATAAAAGATAAATAAAATGTCAAAATTACTTTTTTTATATAAAATTTTAATTTAGTTAATTATTTTTATTAATTAATACAATTTTTTTTCATCGTCTAAATGTTTTTTATATATGTAACCAACAATACACTCATATGAAATTATTGATATTATTGAATTAGTAGAAATACTTAGATGAAATCATGTGCAAGAGTCAATCTAGCTTTAAGAGTTTTTGAACGTTCTTTTTGTGACTAAGAAGAAAAACTATAAACAAAACTAGACCTTAAGGAATATAATTGAAATAGCATCAAGAAGAAGAACAAGAGTAATATCATGAGGAGATTCTCCCAAATGAAAGTATAAGATGAATTATGAGATTCAATCTTAGTCAAAGGATATTAAATATTTTATAACCATTCTCTCAGTAAAGAATATTTCTAATGTCTTCAATAATAGAACCAATATGGTGATTTCTAGTGTTAGTATATTGTGAATGAGATGAACTACCTCTCATAAATAAGTTTTTTACTTTATAAAGTGTCTCATCGATCTAATAATATTTAGTTTAACTTGTACATTAGTAGTGATTCTAATAATAAAGTCAGAGAAACTTTAATTCAAAGTTTTCAATGCTTAAAATTTTATTTGAACTTCTTTATTCAATTATATTTTAATTAAAGTAATTTTACTTAGGTTATTTGTATAATTAACTGTATTTAAAGAGAAAATGGGATAAAATTAAAATAAAAAATAAGATTTGAGTTAAGAGACAAAAATATTTATGTTGGCAAATGATCTATAAAATTGAGAGGAAAAGAATTATATTCAAATTTTATATTGTTGCCATTATGTTTTTTAATCAAAATTGATAAATGTATATTTATATAATTTATTTTTTATAATTAGTTCTTTTTTAAAAGATATGTTTTGTTTTAACTAAAGAAGATGATAATAAAATAAAAGAAACTATGTATAAGTTTACTTCTTTTAATTTTTTGGCATTAATTTCCTTTATATCCTTAAACTTAACATTAATTTTTAATTTTGTTTTTAAAATTTTTTACGATTAATTTTATTTTTAAAATTTTAAATTATAATTAATTTCATCTCACAAATTAATATTTTAATTACTAACAAAAAATAATAGTATGACATTTAACATTATATTTCTAAAATTTGTATGAGTTAATATTTTATTTTATGTTCAATATTTTAACATTATTTTAAATATCACGATACTAATTTTTGTAATAATTTAGATGATATTAGATAATAAAATAAAATTAATTATAATTTAAAACTTTAAAGATCAAATTAATCAAAAAAAAATTTTAGATATCAAATTAAAAATTAATATAAAATTTAAAAATATAATCATTACTTTTGCATTTTGTTTTTGGAAATGGGAAGGTACCAAATTTCCGGATCGGGCCGATCCGAATCCAAATCAGCTGACATCTTCGTGGAGCTTGATCCGAAAAACATGCTAAGCTAAACGCAAACAACGCTATAGCAGGCAGTGGCCATTACATCAATCGCACGCGATCTCTTTGCTGTGTTCGGCTAAGTGTTTCTCGTTGCAATGTACGCCCCCAAGCTTCCTTCTCTCTTTCATTTCTCAGCTCAATCAGATTTATATTTATCTTTGATTTGAACGCACGCAATGCTTCTTGTAGCATCGTTTTGCAAATCCAGGGTTTTGAAATTTGTTGCAATTTGACCCTTTTTATGGACGTTTTGTTATAAAACCGGTGAGATAGATCGCTATGGTTATCTAGAAATGGTTTTTCTAGCCCAGGCTTGATTCCTCCACAATTAGTGGAAAATTGAGCTCATAGGAATCAAACGTTTTGATTGCAGTTGTGGGGTCCTGAGTTAGCTAAAGTTAGCTTCTCATTGCATTCATCCAGGGGCATTCTTTTGATAATCTGTTTTCCTTCACTTGCTTGTATCATGTATGAATTTTCTATACCTCTTATTCTGGGGTCCAATTCTACATTTGAGAAATGGTATATATTTGGTTCCTAACTTCCTAATCCATTCAGCGTGCTAAGCTATGGTGATCTAGAAATGGGTCCTTATCAATGTGTATGTCTTATTTTTATCTTTCTATCTCTCTTTAAATGCAGAGAAAGAAATGTACGATTTTGAATTGATCCAATATTCCCTTGGAAGTCAATGCCCCCTCTGAGAGTTTAGTAATCTTAGTCATAGTTCTGTGAATTGGGGAGCGTTTTGACACCTTACTGAATTCGCATGGCATCGCATTTTCTGTTTAACTGCTGCATAAAAAGGTGTAATACTACTGTTAAGATGGACATCTACCTGTTTTATTATACAACCTCCTCTTTATCATTAATGGAGGTTTGTGTAAATTTTATGACATATTGTTGCTTAAGGTTTCGTGGATATTGAAAACCATCTGTTAGAGACTCAGACTATCTTCCTGGTTCACAGAATGTGACAATATTAGAATGGCTCCTTATGAAAATGATCGTATATTTTGGGAATAGTGTTTTATTTTAGTCCTTTGTAATTGTGTTATCAGTGGCATCTACTAGGTTTTTCCATGTTTATATTAGGCTTTTTATATGATTTTTCTACTCTACAATCTACATGCTGATTCAACTTTGATTTTTATTGTGAATTTAGGGCTGATGAAGAACCTGTTGATCAGAAGAGATATTATGAAGAAATTTGTAAACCGAAATGTGTGAAACCATTGATTGCATATCAGGTTTGCATTTTGAATTAAGTGTCTTTATACGTATAATTAGAAAATTGAGGTTTAGGATTCTGAGCTAGATATATGCTAATGAGAATTTGATTTTGTTTTAATTGGAGCAGTCAAAACAAGCTTCTTTCACTTAAGAGCCTAAAAAATATATGGTGGGTGGGTGATTATTGTGGTGTAAATGATTTGTTTAAGTGCTTTTTATTGAATGCTGTTATTGGTAGGTCTGTAGGCAAAGAAGGATGATGGTGGAAAGGGGAATGTAAGAAATAGGCAATAAACGAATAGAACTGTAAGATTTCTGAGGTACCAAAGGAAACTTATTTATTCAACTGACTTCTTGAATCATAGTCTCAATGTAATTTTTCAATATATTTTTTACAACAATTTACATGGAAATCAAACCTAAGAAGATCTCTACCCTAACTCACAAATGTAACTCTGAGGCATAACTTTGCTGATGCAACGTATATGTCCAAGACTCTTAAGAAAATCTGAAATTCACTTTATTCACATGCTTGTAATATATATGCTATCCTCCGTATAACCTTTTCCTCACGTACATTAGAATTCTAACACACCTATTAAACAATTCAAAAGGGTTATATTCTCCACAGAATATAAGAGAAGAAAATAATCCATCAAAGCAAATTAAAATACTTGGACAGCATGCTATAGAGCATTTCTGTGAAAAAATTATGCTAAAAGACTGTAGAGTGTAGACACTGGAGATATTGACCGAATAATTGAATAGATGCTCTGAGTTATGATAATGATCAACATTATTGGTAATAAAATAAGAAAAGTTGGTTGGCTGTTTCCTTTCTATCTCTTGGCAAAGGTTTTCGTGTTTATCCAAGTACCCTGCTGTTTTAAATTTTCTGATGGTTGGCGACACCACAGGAGCTGCATCTCCTAGCATGGTGTCCCTGTAATTTCCGTTTCTTGTTGTTTTCATTGTTTCCTGTTGGGCTTTTGCCCCTTTGCTCTACCAAAAGCAAAAAAAAGAAAAGCCACGTTAGTAATTCTTCATTCTGCTTCCATGAACAAGGATTAATTTGGGAGTGGAGAAGCAAAGTTATTAATACTTCATTCTGCCTTATGTTAAAAATAATCACTGCCTATAGAAATGTAACCCTTTAATTTGCCACAGGGTTGTGTTAAAAGAGTCGAAGGAGATACTTCTGGGCAAAAACACTGCACCGGACAATATTTTGATTATTGGTCATGTGTTGACAAATGTGTATGTAGTACTTTATTAATAGTTAAACAATTCTTGAATTGTTTTGTTTTCTTATGTGATCTCTGCTTAATCGTAATCCTACAATGCAGGTTGCTCCGAGGCTATTTGCCAAACTGAAGTAAGGTCGGAGAATTCGGTGGTATATTATCATTATCTTCTATTTCTCATTCCCAAATAACGCTCCCAAACATTAGATTTCCAATGTGGTCACTGTGAAAATTTGAAAACCTTGACCTTAGGTCTTGATTAATAAAACTTTATGTCAAATTGTAGCTCTTGAATTCCACGTGATACAAGTTGAGTATCTGATATTGATGAATGATCTTGGAATAATAAGTGGGGCTGTAATATGGAAGTTTTGAAATTTAAGTTGGAGTGTGTATCTGGGATTTCTTTCCAATTGTCACGGCTGCTTACATAAATTCAACATTTGCGCCTAAATTTTCATAATGTATGTTGTCTCGTATGCTTTGTTCATATCAATGCGCTGGTAGAAAAGCACACGTCTTCTTGTTCTGTGACCCACACGTCTTCTTGTAATCAAATCTTAATTTAAAAATGCTTTCTCTCTCGCTCTCTTCTTCCAAGTTCTAACATCTTGGTCATCAAAAGTTTTCAATAAATAAAAAATGGTAGTTAGGTTTAGAACTCGTTAGATGTGTTTAGATTTAATATTATTTGATAGAACTTTAAATAAAATGAGTTAAATTTATATATAATTTTTTTATAAATTAGATTTATATATAATTATTTATATTTTTATTATTAAATTTTTTAGTCAAAATTAAATATATAATTTTTTAAAAATTTAATTATAAGATAAATAAATTATATAAATTATACATATAATAATTAAAAAATTTAATAATAAAGATATAAAAAATATATTTTAATTTTTTAAATAAAAATAGATTTAATAAAAGATATTTATAAAAAAAAGTCTCCCATACCTTGAATGTAGCATCATCAATCAATCACATAAGTAGCTTCATCCATCCACAAAGCATGCTTTAAGCCTCTACCTACTAACAGGAGCAAGTTTTTCTATGTATTATTTCTCGTTGGCACACACAAAACAACGAACTCAGGAAGCCAATTTTCCTCGGTAAAGTTGGTGCTCTGAATTCCTCACATCACATGCCTTGTTGCTTTTTGTCTCTTACCTGCCACTCTACATCATTGAAAATGCATCACAAGGTAAACTTGGAGTGACGGAGATATCAAAGTAAAAAAATACAATACCAAGCTATTTAGGGAATCAATATTTGGATATCAATTAAAAATTGTCATAACAAAATTAAGATATTATTATAAAAGAAAATTATGAGAGTCGGAGAACCACGTGAGATTTCAATAATTTTTTAGTAATATGATATACTATCCTAACTCCTAAGTATTTTCACTTTATAATATCTTTATACTAATACTAACATTTATCACATGATGCATTTTCATTCATCTGAAAACAATAAATAACAGAATTTGAATTTATCATTTGTCATAGAATGAATTAAAAACATTCAAAATTCTGAAAGATGATAATTTTTTTTCATTTTTCCTTTTTAATTTTAAGTCATTAGGAAGTAATTTTTCTAATACTCCTTTTATTTGCTATTTTAGACTTCTTACATATTAAAATAGACATCTCTGCTGTATTGTATTGCAGCCTTCACTTTAGAGGCTTCTTAGTTGATATATGAAAAGTCTGTAGTTAAGAAAAAATAATTTATTTATGAAAGTTTAGGGGCCTAATTTTAGTTTTTTTATTTTAAAAAAAATCAATTGCTTTTTTTTTTTACCAAAAAACACAAAAAGACAAAAACAATCTTTCACCGTAACAGCGTTCTTTCTCCTTTTAACGGTTAGCGTCTTTACAGTGTACTCAGCCTCCAGCTCTCCCTGTACGCTGCACCCTGTTTCTCTTGATTCTTGAATTGAAAGAACCCACTCGCGTTCAGAGCGCGTGATCGTTGAACATTCAACGGCTTGCGATTTGCCTAAAGGCTAAAACCCTATGTCACTGAAAATCTCGATCAGCCCTAACAATTCGTCTTTCTCCGGCCAATTTTGGCCCTAATTTTTATTCATCTCGTCGGAACTTCGTCAATGATGAAGCTCCTTCAACGAGAGAAACGAATAGAACCATATCCACAAAGCCCCAGTAATGCCCAGCGCAATCTCAAGCTTCATGGCTCTCAATCCGCAGGCCCTAAAGCGGCTGAAAAACCTGCACATTCCAACCCTACATCGCAGAAGAAAACGAGGGATTTGCCCAATTTGACCGAGTGCCATGCGTGTCGCTTCAAAGTTGATGTTTGCACTGGTAGGAACAGACTCCACATCCTTCATAGTGAGTGGCGCATTGTTCTTCTTTGCAAAAGTTGCCTTTCATCTGTTAAATCTTCTCAAATTTGCTCGTATTGTTTTTCCAAAACGTCTGCGGACTGTTTTCGTTGTGAAAAATGTCATCGTTGTGTACATAAAAAGTGTTTTTCCAAGTACAAAGACGCTGCTCCATGGTCTTATGCTTGTTCGGGGTCGGAATTTTCTGTTTGTGTGGATTGTTGGATTCCCAAATCAGTGGCTGTTTCAAGAAGAAGAATGAAGAGTAGGAAGGTTAGGAAAAAGGGTGGGGTTGTATCAGAAAAGGAAACTTCTAGGGTTTTTGATAATGGAAATTCAACGACGTCATTAGAGGATGTCGTTAGGGATGCAAATCTTGTGGTGGAGAAGAAGGTTGAGGCAGCTACGAGGGCTAGAGAGGAGGCTGTAAAGAAGGCTGCGGTGGCTAAAAGGGCAATTGAGGTGGCAAATAGTGCTTTGAGTTTAATAGCTAGCAGAGATGAAAACAGTTTAAATGAGGGCTTCAAGATGGATGCTGATAAGGTCGTTAATGATTCAGATCTGGCACTTGAGTTTTATCCGCCTATGAATAGCTCTCCAAATAGTTGTTGCTTATTGAATTCAAGTTGCTTAGATACACCAAAGTTGTGGAATTCTAGTGTTGATTCACCATGCAAGAGGTCTAACCCAAGCAATTCAAGTGGTTTTGTGAAGCATGAAATGTCCAATGATGATAAAATATGCAAGGAATCTCACAAACATGTATTTGAACCTTCCGTTTGTATGGACGGGAGTGACAGAAGAACTTGTTCAAGAGAGGGCAAGCTCATTGCTGATTGTGATGCGAAAGAAGAGACTGGGGAGGAGCTGATGAAGGAAGGGGAGGGTAGTTGTTCCAATAGGCTGATAAACTTTGGTGGAGAAGATAGCGGCATGAATCTTGATGCAAAACAAGAAGATACTGCATTGCATGGGGAAGACAGATGCAACGGACAGCCTGACCGCTATTTCTTGAAGTATAGGAGGAGAGTTTGTGGGTTAAAACCAATTTCAGATAGTAAACCAAAAATCCTTTACAGTGAGAATGAGATTAATATTGAGAGTCAGGGCTCAGCTCCTGAGGTTCCTTTGAATTGTTCCTGGGAAATGAGAACGTTATCTAATGGTTCATTTCAGTCATTTCATGCACCTTTGCAAGCATCTGCCTGTGAAAATGGATATATCCGAGAGCCATCTTGAGAGTGAATAGGTAAATAAAATTTCTCTCTTATCCTTGCTCATGCAGTTATGCTAAAAATTTAACACTGTTCTATTAAAAATAAATAGTAACGTTGTTGTTATTTTTGTATGCTCATTAACATTTTTAACATGTTCATTTGTTCTGTGGTTTGCTTGAACATATGGAAATTAGCTAATCTAATATGGAAGAGAATTAAGGTTAGTTTATAGTCAAGACTCAGGGCTTAAGGTCATGCAGACTGGAAAAAGGATGATGACAAGAAACTTGTTACTGATTTTCTTTTTATTTTTTTAGGAAAAAGAATTTATTGAACGGAAGAGGAGAGAATATTACAAAAAGTTACAAAAGCAGAGGACAAGGGATCCTCTACAAACAAAAGCTAAAATGTAAGAAAACAATCCAGGCTCTAACTCAGAAGAGCTTGCCAATACCCTTGAAGATCCACAAGGGACACTCCCCTAAAAGGCCATATGCACAAACCGACAAAGAGGGCATAAAATTTTGTATAAAATTGAAAGTAGATTTTTAATTTTAACCAGTTCAGATGTTTGGAGGCATTTCAAGATAAGGAGATTAGTTTTATAGCATAATTTTCCCTTGAACCTCTATGCTACTGAAGTTTGATTGTGGTCTAAGATGTGTTTTACTACTTTGTTATGGCTTGTTTAGATACTTAGTGCTGTTGACACTTGTTATTTTTTCAATATTCATGTTGTTGACTTCATTTTGAACACATTCTGGGTGATGTCGGAAAACATTCAGGAAGTACTTTAGGTGGTCAAGATTAATGGATTACTTTGGAAAAATATCATCCTGATCAAGTAGCTTTACCATAGTTGACTGTTGGATTGTTTCAGTTTCAGAAGTTCTGCTCTTACGTTAGATAACATTTTTTTCAGCTGTGGAACATTTGCATTCCAACAGAATGGAGCTCTTTGTGGCTTGATTTTTTTTAATCAAAATGGCATAATTGTTCTACTGATGGTTTGATGGATGCTATTATTAAGGAAATCGGATCAGGTTTCTAAGTTCTTAGAGAATTGTAAAATAAAAGCAGATAGCAGAAGGTATGGAAGAAGCTGATTTAGGGGTTACCTAGCAGAGAAGATTCTTGGTTGTGCTTTTTCCGTTTTAACCTAATTGTTCTTTATTTGGTTCTTAAATTTAATGTCTGTGACTGTAATATTCTTTACAGTTACTTTGGAACATTTTTCTGAATAGATTGGTTGCTATGTTTGCTTGACCTCAGTACACTGCTTACTTTCAAGCTTCTGATATTCTGTTGATACTTGTGTGGGATTATGTAGTACTTTGCAAGGCCAATTCTTTATGTACTTGAGGTTTTATTATGCAGTTGCTCGGTCAAAAATTTTGTGGCTGGTGGAAAATATAATTACAAGTTCTTTTGCTTTGACAGTTTTATTGAGCAAATACGTTTTATATTTGTTAGTATTTTGAAATCCAAAAAACCAAAAAGATAGATAAAAGTCCTTGTATCATGGTGAAAGGAGCATTCCTGTCAGTGTTGCCTTATCGGTGGAATGGCAGGTTTTCAATATAGTCAGTAAATCATTAGATTCAGTTACGTTGGTTCAAATGCCCTTGGTTTTGAGAATACTCCAGTCTGAAAAAGGATTGTTTTGATGAAATATATTAAACAACAGAAGAAGTAATAAGTAGAGTATGACAAATTACCTTTCACTGGAGAAGAGACTGGAGTGCCACACACAGGAGAAGATACTTAGTTCTTAGTCAATCTTTTTTCTAATGTCCTCTAGGTTTGCTCACTATGGACTTTATGAATATCCCTGCTACATATCTACTACACTCTATATGTATACGCTCTTTTTTGTTCTCTTTCCAAAATGTTACTTTTGTCAATTTTTTCTCCTGTTGTTTGTGGAGTGAGATTGGTTTGAGACTTTGAGGTGCATGGGCTACTTGGCTACTTTGGGAAGGGAGTATGAGAAGACCAAAGTAATTTTAGTTATCTTAATTTATGACATAATTGTAATTTGGGAATTTCAGTTAGGTTTTTTAATGGTGAAATTAAGGTTATATTATCTATGTTGAATTGTATGGGTCTTATGATATCTTAGCCTTACTGGAGTTCTATGAGAAGGCCAGAATTAGGTCCAGTTGTCTCACCAAAAAAGAATTTTCTGTTCTTGCCCTTTATGGGATTAAGTGATATTTTTGGTATCATTAGACTGCTGAGTTGAAGGTTTTTTAGAGGGATTTCATGTTTAATATGTGCGAAGATGGAGAACTTTGCTTAACTGATATGTCTTTCTTGTTTGCATGGGTTTTTGTGGTTTTCATAATATTGCAAAAGGGAATGTTATACTAATTGAAAATAAAAAAGAGAAAAACTGAATCTACGAATATCATTAGTCTACTACCACCTCAGCTTGGTCATATTTGGCACTATAGTGTTGTCCATCACCAGCGAGTTAAAAGTGCTCCTGTGTTTTTGTTTCTGCTCATATAGTCCTCTATCCTCATGCCCAAACATATTGAGGTCTTTTTGTTCCAACACTTCAGCATATATGGTGCCATTGCTTCCTCTCATTTCCCACTGCTGCTGGACACTTTTCTTTTTTTTGTCAACTTCTCAATCAAAGGTTTTTTAGTTTCTCTGATGACCCACCTGAGACTGTTTACAGTGGGTGCTGCTTCTCAGGAAGCCAAAGTTGACAGAATGAGATTGGGCTTGCCAGCTAGCCTGTTTGACCTGACAAAATATGCAGTTCAGGTCTAACAAATTTTTGGACTGATTGTCCTTTTTTTCTTTCCTATCCAGTTTGGCCCTCAGGTTGGCACAGGCTGGGTGAACTGGTGTATGCCATCTTGCAAGGTGACCTATCTTATTTGGTGGAGGTAAGCAGCTTGGTGCTTGCTTGTTTAACTCAGCAAATGAGCTGGCCCATATGGGTCATGGCCAGTCAGCTCATTTTGGCAGAGCTAGCTGTAGGTTTCATGAGCAGAATATATCTTCTAAAGAGATTGGGGCCAAATTAACTGGGATCAAATGTTTAAGAGTCTAAATATATTATCTGAAAGTACGTAGGACATCCATTGATTCCATTCACATTAGTTGATCTACTTAATTTTGGTCTCTACTCTACTTTGAAAAATCCAGAATATATGAGCTGTGCCAAAAAAATATGCATTCAAAGAAACGTAATTGCATTGTGCTTGGGCATTTTCAACTCTTTGGTTATGGACAAGGCTGCAGTGTCCTGAAAGAATAGTGGATATTGCGTTCATTTAGTTTTTTATCCCTTTTGTCTCGATGCAACCTAGTCATACTTCATGATTATATTTAATGGGGTATAAGTTCTTTCTTTATTTTTTATTCTTTTACTTTACTGATAGTGATATGGTAAATGCTGATTATTTTTCTTTTCTTTTTTTTATGTTTGCGTTCTTTGTGTAGCTGGCAAGAATGCCTTCTAACATTTCAACATTAAAATGGGTGTAAAAGTTACCGGAGCAGAAGACTTACTGCCTTGTTTTCTTTCTTGGTTAATTAGCTTTGATTGCTCACAGTTCCAAGTGATTGAAATAGTAGGTAAAGCTGATAACCTTTCATGTGAGAGATGCTTGATCTTTTAGCTGTACAAGTGGTCTGGATGAAACCCCCCCCCCCCAAAAAAAATAAGGCTCCTTCCTTCCCTTTTTACCTCCCTCCCCTCCCTCTCTCCCTCTGTTTATCTTCCTTTTGTTTTTAGTGTTTTTTATCTTTTACATTCTTTCGTACAACATCCGCACCTGTTGTTGAGTCATTCTGTATAGTTGAAGTTCTGTGATTCACTTGTTATGTTCAAGAGTTGCTTGAATTGTGCTATGCTATCCTTGTATCATATGAGTTGAATTTTGAAGTTTCTTATTTTTAGTAATCAAATCAGTTCATCAATTTACTTATACCCTATATGCAAACTGAGAGTTGGCAAGAAGTGGACATCACTATGGTGTGCTGACAAAGTGAATGCTGAATTCTTTTTTTTTTTTTTTTGGATACCGTAGAAAACAGAAACCAACAGCTAACTCCTAACCATCCTTGGCAAAGCAACACCAATCAGATCTCTACTAAGTAGTTCCCTACATCTCTCCAAAGGTTCCTCAATCATAGCAATCCCCAGCTGACAATCATGACCAACCCCAGCCAAGAAGTCAGCAACCATATTAGCTTCCCTATATTTGTGCCTTATTAAGATGTACCAATCCTTTTCCATCAGAGAAGGAAACCTCCTAACAAGACTCCCACAAAAGTGCTCCCCTGGGCAACGTCCAGTCACCAACTTAAATTCCACAAGTGAATCTACCTTAATAATCACTTTCTTAAAACCCCTCATCCATGCCAACTCCAAACCTGTAACCAGACCCCAGAGCTTAGCTTCTAAAGCACTGCATCTTCCAAAATTTCTAGCAAATTCCAAAATCCATGTCCCAGTAGTGTCTCTAGAAACACCTCCGCATGCTGCAGCAGAATCATCCCCCCTACATGAACCATCAACATTAATCTTTACCCAGTCCTCCTTCGGGCTTTGCCAACTAACAAGAACTTCCTTCCTCTTTCCCAATTTCTCTACTCTGTCTTCATAGTCTCCACTTCTAACATTAGCCACCTTGAATGCTGAATTCTTTGGAGTCCTCCTTGGTAGTTGATTTTATAGAGCAAATATAGAAAATTTGGGCCTGTTTGATTTCTATTCTCAAGAATAATGATTGATTTTTTAAAAACAGAAAAGTGGAAAAACTCATTTTAAAGTGTTATTTTTAACTGAAAAAAAGTGTTTTAGAAACAAAAAACACAGAACATTCAAAGGTAGTTATGAATGAATGGCAGAATTTTAAAATGAAGAAAATATAAGAAACTAAGTGTTTTTAACATGTCATGTATGTTGATACATGAAAATTACTGACATTTTTAAAATCAATTTCACAAAATTATTGTAAAGAATAAAAACTAGAATCAAACAAGCCCTTTGTCATTACATATTGATATTGAGGCTTTTCTTTTGGGAACATATAATATTGTCTCTAAATAAATAAATATCAAATTATCATTGTTCCTTTATACAAGTCTGCTTTTTATTATTTAATTCTATCTTTCCTCACATAGTTTTGCTGATAGGAGGTTGATTCCCTTTGTTGGCTTCCCTGATGTAGAAATGGGGCACAGAGATTCATTTAGGCAAGAAATTAGGAAAATGACAACGCTAATTTTAATTTGTCATCTGATGCTCTATGTTGCAGTAATTAACATTCCTCTGTTATTAGTTAATACTAGTTGTGAACAGACTCGTGGGATTTTGCTTCTGTTATTTTAAAGTTTTTCACAGGAGGCTCTTTTTAGTTGAAACATAAAGCTTTTGGGTCCTCAAAGGATCTAGCACCATTGTTACAACACTGAACTTATGGAGAAAACAAAAATATGCTGTAAGGTGTTGATTTGATATACAATGAATGTCTTGCATAGGTCTCTTGTATTTCTTTTTCTTTTGTTCTATGTGATTTTTAGACTTGTATCTAAGAAAACAAATGCTTTTTCTTGGTGTTTTTAAAATGTAGGCAGGTGGGAGAATTATTCTGTTAGCAAGTCTGTATTCATTTGTTATAGCTAAAAGCAAATCGAATTTTTGTGATAAATATTATATCAATTACAGCTTTGTCAATTCTTGATTAGCTCGTGTAAATATTTCTCTTAATTTTTGTTGACAGACTTAAAGCAAAGATTTTATTGAAGAGCAAAGAATTTTGGAAAATTGAAATAAGAATGTCCTAAAATAGAAAGAATGTTTATATTAATTTGAAAGTGAATTTATATTTGTATAAAGTCTAATATGTTTTGACCTTTCCCAACTTGTTTGTGTGTAAAGAAAAGCAGATTCTCAAATTCCAAATAAACTCTCAACTATGTTTTGTTCTCTACTTGTTGTTCAATTCTTTTTTTTTTTTTTTTTCTAGAGAGGAAAAATGTGAATTCATTAATGAGTTGTTGCGAATGAAATACTGCATCTTTGATCATTGTTTTGATCTCATAATGGAGTGCTAACAATGTACAAATTTAATTTATTTTCACAAACCAAACTGCCTCTATTTACTTTCTTTCTATAAAAAGTGAGTCAACATAATTGAAGTATGAAGGGATATGTTATAAAGAAAAAGTCATTAACTCGAGTATGTGAATTCACTCCTAAGTGACCAGAGATAAAGGTAAGGTATGTGCAAACGTAAACTTGATGGTTAATTTAATTGATTATGAATTTATGATCATCTCTCAATGTTTTAAAAGTTAAACTGATGATTAAATTAATTGAGGTATTAATTTTTAGTTCATTAATTCAATTGTAATTAAATTGTTATTGATCAATATTAATATATATATATATATGAATTTTATATTATAATTCAATGAATAAATTAATCAAAATAAGTATAAAATACATAATATATAATATTGATTATCACAAATTTTTACCTATTCATAAGTATCTAATTTTTTTTTTTAAATTTGTATCTCTCTTGTTTTTTACCATATATTTTTTTCAAAAATATTTGAAAAATTATGACATTTATTACACTTATATACTTTTATCTCGTTACAATTTTTTATTCATTTAAAAATTTATAATATTTATTACACTTACCTATTTTTATCTTATTATAATTTTAGATAAAATTATATTTTATCTCTTTAAACTTAATTTATATTGATTTTTAATGTCATTTTTAAATTTTTTTTAAATTTTAAATTGTAATTGATTTTATTTTTTAACTTATTACTATCTAAATTACTAACAAAAATGATGATGTGATATTTGATAATAAATTTTAAAAGTATGAATAAAATTTTGATAATATTCAAAAACTAAATATAAACATATACTTTTAAATTATAATATTTTTATTCTCGTTCAATTACTATAAGATATAAATAAATTATTCAATAGAAATTTTAATAAATATTTAGTACATAAATTGAATGACTTCAATGAAAATTTTATATTTTTTTAAATATAATATAATATTATTATCTTTTATTATTAATTTAAACGTTATGAAATTGTAAGGCAAAATTATTATAATTTAAAACTTTAAAAATAAAATTAATCTAAAAAAATTTAAAAATAAAATCAAAAATTAATATAAAATTTCATAACATGAAAAATATTTTTGCTTATAATTTTGCATTCATTTTTCTCTTTCTCTTTTCTTTTTTTTTTTTCTTTCTCTTCGTTAAAACGTCTCTCTCATCGTAATTTTTCAATGCACTTTCCTTTCTTCCCTCTTTTTTTTGGTCATCTGCACCATGTTTTGCACTTTCCTTTCCCCTCTCTTTCTCTCTTTCTCTTGGTTTGCAGCACGCCTCTTCAACTCTAAATATTCTTCTTATTTTTCTTTCGTTTGTGTGATGGTAAGTGTACGCTGAAATTTTACTATTTCTCCTTCTACTCTTCTTCTTCTTCTTCTATATTATTTATTCTCCTTCATCCTTCAGTTCGATTTTTCTGTTCAATTTGCCTTTTTCTCCCTCTTTTTCTTTTTTCTCTTTTCTCTTTCCTTCGCAACGTCTTTATCTTATTTTTGATCCAACAAAGGAAGCTCAAGATGAAAATTTTAAACTGTTCAATTGCTGGACCGATCGATTTTTCCTGTTTTTACGAGTGTTGACCAATTTTAAGATTTGTTGACCCATTTTTTAAACACCCAATTTCGAACACTAGACAGGTACTATAGTTGATTCACTGAGTTTTTAGTCTAATTTTAAAATCATTGTCTTTCCTCTTTATAATGAAGGCAAAGCGGGAAGTGGACTTAGAATTATGCACATTTTTTATTTTTTGGTCTTTGGTCCTTGTAATTTCATTCAATATATGTAGTTTAAAAACTTGTAACAGAATCATAATTTAACAAATTTTTAATTTAGTTTTCATTGTTAATTTTTTGTTAAAATTATGTTCTAATTTTGTTAATAGATACTATGTTAACGCTTTAAATTTACATGATATTTTTTAATAAAAAAATAATGATGTAAAAAATAACATAAATATATGATATAAAATACAATTTATGTTAACTACTATATATATATTATTCTATCATAATTAATACAATTAAAATAAAATTTTCATCTTGATAATTTCTATAATCAGCCTTTAATTAGATTAAGTATACTTGGTTGATGAGTTTTCTTATAAGGTGAGTCAACTTGTAGATAAAATTTCTTAAGAATTATCATGCCTTTATGAAACTGATAGGGATGAGGGTGGTATGGAATACCCAAGTCCCACATTGAGTAGAATGAGATGTTCTATGAAGTATTTAAGTGACTTGGTTTTTTCCCTTCAATAGTTAGCTTTTGAGGGAGGATTCTCCAAGCCACTTGAATCCTATCAATTGGTATCAGAGCTGGTTTGTCGACGGCACGGAGAGGGCTACCTGCGGAGGGTTCTGACCTGCGAAGAGTTCTGATTGGCGGAGGGGCTGACCCGCAGAGGAGTGAAACAACGCCAAGTGAAGTGTTGCAGAGTGCAGCCGCCGGGACGTCGACTCTTCAAGGGCGGTGCTATAATAGAGATGAGAGTAGTATGAGATATCCAAGTCTCACATTGAGTAGAATGAGATGCTCGATGAGGTATTTAAGTGACTTGGTTCTTTCTCTTTAATAGCTAGCTTTTGAGGAAGGCTTCCCTAAGCCACTTGGATCTTATTAGAAACCAATAAAAAAAATGAAGCACATTCACACAAATAAGCTTCTTTGATATTGCAACAAAAAAAAAAAGCAGAAAAAAAATGAAGAAGTGAACTTGAAACTAAAATTATAAGTTTATTGAATTTCAAATTTTGGGCCGATTAATTTATAAAATTATAAAATAATTCAATTTCCTAATTTCTTAACCAATACATTTAGCAGTACTCTGCCTAACAAAAACTAATTAAGCATTGACATAAAGGCACATGACAAGTACGAGAGGACCCTATAGTAGATTTCATATTCAAAATGTGTAGTATATGTCAATTTTGATCATTTACCTTGTGGGTATGGCAATTTTCTAGTGAAATTAAGAGATCATTAGGGGTACTGGTTAAGTGAACTAAATGGACTCAAATATTAATAGAAATTAATTAATTAAAGAGATAGTGTGGAAAGTGGAGGGCACTAGCTAGTGCCAAATTGTTATTCTATTTCATGGAGTGTGCAGTCCACGGGAAATTAAATATATATAGTGCGAAATTGTGAATTGAATATATAATAAAAACAAAAAATAAATAAAATAAAGAAAGTACACTTTATATATGGAGTGTGCATTCCACATGAAAGCCACAAGTGCTTTCAAGATATCTTATTTTATTTAGTATTTACATATATATCTTACCAAATGCACAATTTAGTTTTCAATTCCAATTCTAACACAATAATTGATACAAAGCTTCCATTAAGCTTTTATGCAATGTTTCATAAACTTTTATGCTGTTAAAATTAGAAATCCAATTCATTTATACTTCTTTTTTTTCCTTAAATATTTTGCTGTTCAAAATTTTCTTGCACTTAAAATAAGGTTTTGCTATAACATTGTTCAATAGAATTATGATATTTGTGAATCCGATAAAGTGTGATCCATTAAAGCAGACTAATAGAAAATAGAATCACACTATAGCATGCAATAATGCATGTTTCCACTTATATAATGTTTCTGAGTTAGAAGCAATATATAATTGCTTAAAGAATATATATGATAGTTTTAGGTGTTTGCTATCATCACCAAAATGGCTTGTGGCCTTTGTGTGGAATGCATATACACCCCTCTCAATAATTTATTATTCATTTCAGTATTGCTGAATTAATTAATCCATAAATTAATATATTTGATGTTTCATTACATATTTTGAATCAATAGAGATGCTTCCACTAAACTTGTGCCTGTGGGATACACACTCCCTTCAGTTTAAAATTCCCATTCTAATTTCCACTTACTTTCTTTGATTTTTATGATTCAAAACCTTCAAGTTTTCTTGCCGTATTTGGTAATATATTTATTAGGGATAGACTTACTTCTTCTTTTAACTAACTTGTTTGAAGTTCTTACACCTTTAGATTGGGCCATATCTTCACTATTGCTTATAGTGATTATTGCAGCATTCACTCCAATTAGAATACTTATGTGTGACTTTATATTGTATTTAATAATATATATTATTAATTTATCAAATATTGAGTATTCTATCTATTTATTTATATTAATATATTTTTTAGATGGATACTATTGTATATCTAAAATACCCGAATTCATTGTGTATCCAAAATATTCGAATTCATATTGTCATGCATCTTAATTATGTCCTGATAGAGTCGTTGCAACCTGAAAACGCAGGAAAGATATGATTCATGAAAGGAAAACTGTGTGCGAAGACAAAATGAAGTGTTTAGTCATGAGACAAAACGGTTGCGTTTTATTGAAGCTATTTAAATTATTTTTTAAAGTTAATTAGATATCACATTTACTATTTAACTGTCATATAGTCAACTTATATATATATATATATATATAATTGATGTAAAGATTAAATTATTTGAAAAACTTTAGAAGATGAAATTGATGATTTTAATTTTTCAAGAATTAAATTAAAATAAATTAAATACATTGTTCATAAACAGTAATTTACTCTTTAAATCAATTTTAGTACGTTAAAGTGGTCCTTACCTAGATATCAAATACCACGAAATGAAAACAAATTCATGAAAAAAAAATCTCAGTGCTAAAGCATTAATTTTTCAAGAATTATAATATTAAACACAATAAGTCACCCATCTTATAGTGCTGTCCACTCCATTACCACTAGAGATCCATTACCATCAAGGCTATCTTAATGTGATGGGTTGAGACAACTCTATATATAACACCCTCCTCAAGGGCAGTGTGTCCTCCACATCCACAAGCAATTTCATATCCTCATCTTTCTACCTTCAATTTTTTTCATTCTCCATGGCTTCTTCTCACAACAATGAAATGCCACTCAACCATATTGAGATTCCCATTATTCATCCCAATGAAGTAAACCCAAAACCAAGCCAAGTCTCTGAAGAAAACAACATCAACTACTCTCAGAGGGCACAACTGCTTAGGGCAGCAGTGCTGGGAGCCAATGATGGATTGGTCACTGTGACCTCACTCATGATGGGTGTTGGTGCTGTGAGACAAGACATCAGAGCCATGCTTCTTGCCGGGTTCGCCGGCCTAGTCGCCGGAGCCTGCAGCATGGGAATTGGAGAGTTTGTGTCAGTGTACACTCAACTAGACATAGAGTTAGCTCAAATAAAGAGAGAAAGAGAAGAGAACAATATTATCAATAATGAAGAGAAAGAACTTCCAAACCCATTTCAGGCTGCAATAGCATCATCACTTGCATTTAGTGTTGGAGGAGTGGTGCCTCTTGTAGGAGCAGTGTTCATAAGGGATTATAGAGTGAGGATGGGTGTTGTTGTTGCTTTGGCTAGCTTGGCATTGCTTGTGTTTGGAGGGGTAGGAGCAATTGTTGGTAAGACTTCTGTGAGGAAGTCTTGTGTGAGAGTTGTAATTGGAGGTTGGATGGCTATGGCTATCACTTTTGGCTTCACCAAGTTGATTGGCTTTACTGGAATTTGAATATCAATTTTAATTTTAGGTCTTTATTATACATTGTTTTTTTACTGATCAATTTGTAAAAGATAGGTGGATAAGCCCATGGTGAATAGACATATAAGTATGTTAGATGTTCAAGAGTCTAACTGAAAAATGTGCCTAACATTGGATTGGATGAATGAGGGTTTAACCAATCACTGAAGAACTCAGTATAGGGCACCATGGACAGAAGATTTTGCCTTCTTTTTCTTCTCAATATATGTGCTTTGGAATAATAATATTACTTTCATTTCTCTGTTTGGTACCATATGTCACTGTTTTTTAAATTATAAAGATTCTGCAGAAAAGGAAATGGTAGTCATGGTGTAGTTTGCTTATTGTCAAAGTGGCTTAACTTTGGCATCCTTTGGTTTGAGACAAAATAGAAGCACGTGAAATGTATTTAAATACACATTAACTTGTTAGAAAAACGATGATTTATTTTTATTCTTATTTACAAATTAATCTAATAACGAGTTAATATGTGAAATAATATATTTCTGTGCACTTCTCTGCACATTTCAAATGATCCAATTCTGTTTGGAGGATGAATGTAATTACTAGTTCTACTGCATAGCAGCTATATGAATGAATTCAATTATGCTGAGTATTTCATTATTTATTTTCACTTTTGATGGTTAATTATATTTATATATACACTTTATATCCGAACCTGGAGGTGGAAGATCATGTTTTCTGGAAATAACTATATCTGAAATCAAAAGTGGACTCATTAATCACAGAATTTGATGCTTTAATGATATATCTTAACTAGTACATTAATTTAGTACTCTCTGCCTAATTACAAAATCTAATTGAGTTTTGACACTAAGTTAAATGCATATGACCAATACGAGTGGACCCCATTGTAGATTTTATATGCGAGAAAGGATAAATTGGTGTGAAATTTTAAACTTCTCACCTCTTAATTAAGATATGATAATATAGAGAAAATGATTTTTATTGGTCTAATTGTTAGGTTAAAAGTAATAACTAAACTCATCTTTCATGCCAAATTGTATAAAAAACATAAATATGTAAATAGTCTAAAAGTTTCTTATCTATATATTATATTGTGAATAAAGTATTCTAGTTATTGGTCATTATATTTATATATATTATATGATTATAAAATATATAATAAAATATATGACGTAAGTAAATGTGAGAAAAAAAAAGAAGAAGTTGTAACTAAAAAGTGTAAAATTAAATAATTATTTTTTATATTGTATTTTAAAAATAAAAATTGGCATATATTTTTATATATGCATGCGAAGCCTCTACTTTTTATAATGTGTACGCATGTTAATTTTTACGCATATATTAATGAGGTTTAAAATGATTTTGGATTAAAGCGAAATTTTGTAAGGGTGATATTCAAGATATATATAAAGTTATGAGTTGGGAATATGATAATTGACCCAAATATTGATAGAAATTAATAAAAGGAAAGGTAGTATGTGGAGGGGCACTTCCTAGCTAAAAGTGGTGATCATTTACTAAATCTTGTTCTTATAAGATAAATTATTTATGCTTTACTAAAGATTTAGAATGATTACATAATGAAAGAAAAGAGATTAGGAGAAGCAATTAACTATTATTCTATTTCATGGAGTGTGCCCTCCACAGGATTGATAGTGCTAAATTCTGAATTGAATATAAAAAGAAAACGTAATAAATAAAATAAAGAAACCAAGCTTTATATGTGGAGTGTGCATTCCACACGAAAGCCACAAATGCTTTCTCTTTATCTTATTTAATTCAATATTCAATCTCATCACACAAATGCACCATTCATTTTTCAACTCTAATTCCCCAATACTATTTTTATTTTTATTTTTTGTAAGTATCTTGTATGAATGTAATTCTATTTAAAGTATTGTTGAATATCAAGTGAATACTTCTGTTAATAAAAATTTAAACATTTATTCGTTAAGTTGTGAAATATTAATTCTTTTCATCAGACTTAATTTTTAACACTGTTAAAAATAAAATAAGTGGACAATATATAAATCACACTATATAGTACAAATAGAGAAGAAATACTGAGAGAAAGCCCAGAAAGCAATAATGCATTTTCCACTTGGATAATGTTTCTGAGTTAGGAGGAATACATAATTGCTTAAAGAATATGCTAATTTTGGTATTTAGTATTATCAGCACAATGGCTTGTGGGCTTTTGTGTGGAATGAATATCCCTCTCCCCTCAATATATTATTGCACTTTTCAATGCTCAATTAATTAATCCATAATTTAATATAATGTTTCATTATATTGTTAATCAATAAAGAGGCTTCCACTAAACTTGCCTGTGGAATGCACACTCCCTTCAGTTTAAAATTCCCACTTACTAATTTTCATTTAGTTTAATTTAGCTTGTTTAATTTGAAGCTATTACACCTTTAGAGCTACAAAATTGTTACCTGCTGTTTTTGGTAAATGAAAATTTAGATACTTATATATATCAAATGTGTCACCTAAGAGGTATTTATTAGATTAATAATGAACTCTCACTAACTTGAAATGGTCTTGAACTGAATATGAGATACCAAATTAAATAATAAAACAATTTATGAAAAAGAATCTCTTGGTGCTAGAGCATTAATTTTTCATGAATTATATGTTAATTAAACACAATAACTCACCCTTTATGGTGCTGTCCACACCATCACCACATAGACACTTCTATATATAATGCCCTCCCCAAGGGCAATGTGTCCTCCACAATATCCACAAGCAATTTCATATCCTCATCTTTCTACCTTCAATTTTTTTCATTCTCCATGGCTTCTTCTCATAACAATGAAATGCCACTCAACCATATTGAGATTCCCATTATTCATCCCCGTGAAGTAAACCCAAAACCAAGCCAAGTCTCTGAAGAAGACAACATCAACTACCCTCAAAGGGCATAACTGCTTAGGGCAACAGTGGTGGGAGCCAATGATGGATTGGTCACTGTAACATCACTCATGATGGGTGTTGGTGCTGTGAGACAAGACATCAGAGCCATGCTCCTTGCCGGGTTTGCCGGCCTAGTCGCCAGAGCCTGCAGCATGAGAATTGGAGAGTTTGTGTCAGTGTACACTCAACTAGACATAGAGTTAGCTCAAATAAAGAGAAAAAGAGAAGAGAACAATATTATCAATAATGAAGAGAAAGAACTTCCAAACCCATTTCAGGCTGCAATAGCATCATCACTTGCATTTAGTGTTGGAGGAGTGGTGCCTCTTGTAGGAGCAGTGTTCATAAGGGATTATAGAGTGAGGATGGGTTTTGTTGTTGCTTTGGCTAGCTTGGCATTGCTTGTGTTTGGAGGGGTAGGAGCAATTGTTGGTAAGACTTCTGTGAGGAAGTCTTGTGTGAGAGTTCTAATTGGAGGTTGGATGGCTATGGCTGTCACTTTTGGCTTCACCAAGTTGATTGGCTTTACTGGACTTTAATTGAACATCATTTTTAGGTCTTTTAGGTCTTTATTAGTAACTATATTTGTTTTCATAAGTAAATTAAGCTTGCTTGATTATGAATAGACGTATAAATATGCATGTCAAATATGTGTTCCACTAGAAAATGTACTTCACTAAGAAACTCAATATGGGGCACTATGGCTAGAATTTTTTTAAAATATTGTGTTTGGATTATATTATTTATTTTCTTAAAACAATTATAATATTTGCAAAGTTCTTTGTGTAATTGATAAATATATATGTATGATACATGAATATATATGTGTATGTTTTAGTATTAATGAATAATGTATTTGAATTATTCTTAATTAAAGATACCAAAGTGGCAAATTAAGTCCAAACAACCTAAAAATCATATCGATATGAAAAAAAAAAAATTATATAAGTTATTCCATTGTTTTCCTTTAAAAAAAGTTAGAAGTCATATAAATTTTATTTTATTTTAAAAATATACAAAATCGTAATGATATAAATAAATCATATGATAATATGATTAAAATATTTTAAAAAAATGGTAAGTGGTCCACACTATACTATATTTTAGACTTGGAATTATAGTTTAACCATATAACATTAACATTTAAATTTTGAAATATAATAGTTTATCTTTTTGAATTATAATAAAATAATAAATTATTATTAGCTTTGACATTGAATAGCTACATAATTCACCGAAATCATTTTATAGCAATTTATTTGATAAAAAGTACATTTTTTAAAAGTAATATTAACATAAATTATTATTAAAAAATATTTTTCAAGAAAAATATTTTTTTTTGAAATTTTCAGAAAAATGAATTTTCACTATTAAGATAATTATCAAATATTATTTAAATTTTAATATAGTTATTAAATGGATAAATTGCAAAAAAAATCCTTATCTTAAATATTATACAATTCATCCTCTTAACTTTAAAAAGTTTACAAAAAATCTCATCAAACTTTTAATTTGATGTATCCTACCATTTTTTATTATTTTGCCTGAAAATATTATTAAAATTGTACAATTTATTTCTTTAACTTTATAAATTTGACAAAAAATCTCTCAAACTTTTAATTTAATTTGTACAAAATATTCCCTCAAACAATAAATTAATGTTATGCAAAAATACTTTTATCAAATTTACTAACGCAGACAAGTGTTTGGATAAAAATTTTAATAAAAAAGATCTATACTACATAAATTGAAAATATTTTTAAAGGCAGGTGAAGTATTTTGTTTTTTTGCAATTTTGTCTAATTCAGTCATATTTATGGAAAAAGTTAGATGTTGAAGTTACGTGGGGAGGAAGGTTTGGCCATAATTATGGCACACAGAATTAGATAGTTAAGAGGGAATATCGGAATTGTGAATGAATGATAAATTGATTGATAATGATAACATAAGACATGCAAAACGACAAATCCAAGTCAAGAAATTCATATACCCACAACGCAAATCTCCAACTTCTTCCAATTCTTTCTCGTTCTTTCGTTCCTTGAATTTCTCTTCTCCCTCCTTTTTCGGTTGACTTCTACTGTTATTCGAATTCATACTCAACTGTCACTCACCTCACTGCTTTAATTTCATCTATACTTTGTTTTCAAGCCTTAAACCCTCGCAAAATTTTCCCCAGTTTCATTCAATTCAGCCTACGACTCTTGGATATCACTACTTGAGCCACTACCACTCTGTGCTTTTGGGTTTCCTTCAATATCAACACGCTGTGGGTGGTCTTGTCAGCGTACTGTAGGTTTTCGGAAAACACATTCCAACTTCGAAGCTTGCCATACGTGCTGGTAAGAGCTTCCCTTTTTTGTATACCCTTTTGAAATTTGTTTTAAATACACAATTTGGTCTGTTTCTGTGTACAAATTAGTGTCTAAGTTTGTAGCTCATTACGTGTTACTCACTTGAAGTAGAGTAAATATACAATTTAGTCCCTTTATGTTAACTTTCCTTGGACTGAAGCTTTTTGGGTTGGAATTATGGAATGAGTACCCTTTTTTCTTGCCTTTTCAAATTTTTACATATCAAGAATTTATTTCTTGATTTTATATTATATGTTATCTTTGGTTCTTATGATAGAGGCATGGTGTGCTATAGATATTGTATTACACTGTGAGTGAGTATGATGATGTTTGCTTGTCTCTATCCTTGGGGGCCATCGTCTTTTAAGCATTCCATAAAAAACATGAAGTTCTTAAATGCGTAAACAAAGGGAGACAAAGGTTTGGAATGGATGGGCGTTGACATGGAACCAAGATGGGATAGCCCTATAATATAGGAAGTAAGAAGGAATCTCTTGTTAAGTGGAGGTCATTCTCAGCTGATTACACAGAGCAATAAATTAAAAACTAAAGCAGGAAATAGTAGCAAATACAGAATACAAGGAAAACAGGGATGCAATCAAAATAGTGAAAGAGTGAGTAATACCTAATGCCTCTTTAAGCATACTTGGATTTAATAAAAAGGGTGTTCGGAGTGAAGGGGGAATGACTTGCTTTGTCAAGTGTGTGCAGTGTGCCTCGTAGTTTTCAAAATTCTGAGTTGGCACACTATTCTGTTTTGATGTGGCTACATGTCATCAACGCCAACTGTGCCCTTTCCTTTTGTTTAGTACCAACTCATACTCATAATACTGTCATGTTCAGTAGCTGTTATGTTACAGTGAATGCCAATCATCTCGGAGATTCTTTTCTATTTCAATCTTAGTAGCTAGCTCAACTACATATCCTTTTTCTCCTTCTCGTTTGATCAACTAGTGAATTATGTATTTCATATCTTTTTCACTACCAACAACACTACCCTTGACATTAATGTCATGGCATGATGTCAGGACTGCTCAGATTGCATGATTTGCTAAGATGGGCCCTGATTTAGAGCTGAAGGCGAAGTCAGAAGCTGCCATGGAAGTTCTGGTTAATAAAGAGAATATAGCCACTCCTCCATTTTCAGGACAAAAGATTTTGCAGTGTGGAACTAACTACAATGCTATTGCTTATGGCAAGGAAGCATCACCAATTGAACAAACTCCTTCGTCCCGTGGAAATGAGGAAGCAGAAGTTAATATAACTAGGTGCACAAATTCTAGCAAGGCTTTAATGGTGGAAGATACTTGTGAGGATGCCACCGAGTGTTCCAGTTCTTTTGGTGATACAGGATCTGCAACAGAGAATGATTCAGTATTAAGTGACGATGAAGTTGTATCACAAATGTATGCTAATGATGCATTCACATCCATGTTTTATCAGTGGTGTGAACCATCTCTAATAAGGTATGTTTCAGTTACAATTATTTCATGCATCTATTCTTTGTCTTGTCTATGGGAAGCAAGAAAACAAAACTGGAAGAAAAGAGAAAAAGGAACTTATATCACATCTTTTTATATGACTTATTTCTCATTAGTACATGCAATCAGAGGCTCATTTTTTCTGATTATCAATTTAACTCATTATTAAAGAAGGAAAAAGGTATTGTCGGTCTATCTGCAGTCTTTTCACAGAGTTTGTAAATTGGGGTTGTCAAAGTAAGGGAACCTCAAAGAAAGACATATGGGTTTGAGAACTTTTTCCTTCCGACATTGATTATGTAAAACTTAAATTTCTTTATCGAGTTGATTGTATTTTACATCCTTACTTTCTATGCTTGCTTTAGTTCTTCTGTGAATTTGTTTTACAGATTAGTTTTAAACTTTTAATCCTGGTTACTGCCTTCAAATTTGTTTTCCTTATCAGTTAACTTTGCACTTTAGTTCCTCAATATCTTCAGTGTACCATATGCTTTATTTTTAAGTCTTGGTTTGTAAATGACACTTATACTGGAATTCTTCTTCCTGGTACTTTGCCATTATGGTTGTTAGGCCAGATTTGGATCTAAACCATCAACCTCTAGTTCTTGTGGAAGTTTGGATTTAATATGCCCATTACTTCTCTAGGACCTATTGACCTTTATGATTCACTATACCCCTTCCATCATAAAGAGTGAGGGTGCTGATGCGTGATTATATATACCTATCAGGAATTCAGGATGCAAATAAGTACCATCTGTTTTGCTACTGTACTATGAAATTTTATGTCCTGAAATCTTCATTTTTTATGATGTATTATTTTAACTTCTAATGTTTAATTGGCTTGAAAGTGGGGGAGTAGGGCTGAGAGCTTTACTCAAGTCAGCACATACGAAATCAGATTAGATTTGGGTAATTTTACAGTCTGCTTAAGATAAGCAACCTCAATCTTTCAAGTTGGTTAATAGTCAGCTGGAAAAACTTTTCCACTTAATAGTTTTGCAATCTTTCTATGTGATTAATTTTTGGTTTAGGCAATATGAAGACTGGTGTTTACTTTCCTACTGGATTTTTGTTTTATTTTTTTGGGTGGTGGTGGTGGTTAAGGAGATGTAATTAAAAGGAATGGAGAGCACTGATATGGAAAATAAGTCGGTCTCCTAAAAGAACTCATAGGAACAAAAATGAAAATGTCACTTGATGATTCTTGATTGCTGTACCTTAGTGGGTTAACTTTTTTTAAATAAGTCAGCTATTTGACCGAGACTGGTAGGCAAGTTATTAGAACTATTTTTTTAGATAGACAATACAGAATAATCATCCTCTTTTTATATTATTTATGTAATATGGTCTTATCATAAGTACAGATTTGAAGTGTATGGTGTATCAATTATTTTTTGCCATAATCAAACTTTTGATATGTGTCATGTTTCCTTCAAATAACATTCTCTTGGTTGATATGTGTTTGATCAGACCAGCAATCACTTACATGTTTTACTCTATTAACTGTTCAGAAAGAAAAAGTTGACAATTCATTGGAGGAGGTTCATACACCCTCTTAGGTGGCGCTGTAAGTGGATAGAATTGAAACTGAAGCAACTTCAGTCTCAAGCACTTAAATATGAAAAAGAACTTGCAGCATATGATTATAGAAAGAAGCATGAGTACGCAAACTTCACATTAGATGGATTTGATACCAAGACAGTTCCATTATCTGGTCAAATTGGTAGGAAAAAAATTATGAAGAGAAAGAAACGGAAGAGAATTGAGGAGACATGTAATTTAGCATCATACATGTCTGATCATAGTGTATTCTCCTACTATGGTATGAAGTTTCTTGGTTGGTAATGTTTTTTTACTTTTTATTACCTAATGTATTTACCTCCATAATTAAATATTTTCCCCTCCTCTACTGTCATTTTCCAGAGAACAAGGACCCTGCTGCTGATGCTCGTTTAAATGTTGTCCGTGGTGTTACTATGGGTGAGGAGCTCTAACATGCATGAAGCTATTTTTGTTCACTCTGTAATTACTAAGTTTTGTTCTCTTTTAAACTGTGAATGGAAGAGGATAAGTAATACAAGGTTTTCCTTGCGAGTATCTTGTGTTGACTTAGATTATGATATTTTTGTTTGAAATGTTTTTTCATAAGACTTCTAAATTTTTAACCTTACTTTCTGTTTCATTGGTTATCAGCAGGTAATGCTGATAATAATGAGAAGAAGATCAAGTTGAATGATATATTGTGTTCTCTTGAATATAAAGAAAGTGATAAATCCTTGGAGAACATCATTCAAAGGATTGAAGCAGTACAGTCACAAGTTCATGAATTGAGAACACGAATTGATAAGGTTGTTAGTGAAAATCAGGGAAAATTATGTTCTGTAAATAATTTGAACATGCGTGGGCCATCTGATGACATAAATCTCTCCAATCTGAATTCTGCTTCTCTTGCCGGAAACAGAAAGACATTTTCAGTAAGAAATCAGCTCATGGAGAAAAGCAAGGAATTAGTTGAGGAGCAAAAATCCACTTCCCTGGCTCAAGTTTCAGAACCTGACTTGGTTACCAAGAATGATGTGCCTAAAGTGCAGCCTACTTTGAACGCATGTTCTGCTTCAAAGTCAAATGTTTCTAGGAGTACAAGAAGGGGAAGGCTGAATTCTGGTTCAAAGAGGCAGAGCAGGAGATAGTCTGGTTAACCTAAATTTGAAGAGAATGATTATTCATTAAGACTGCTGGACAACAGAAATTTTCCTGAAAGATGTTGACAACTGCTTCTACCTTACGGTTATGTTAATGTATATCCTTAAGAAATGAGTTCAACTGTGGTTGGTGTGGATATGAGGAAGCCTTCGTTACATTTATTGGATGATTGGTATTTATAGGGCATCTAATTTCTTGATCTACATGACTGTATATATCTCCTTAGATACATAATAGAAAAGGATGTTTTGCTCTATTGGAGAGCATAATTTTGTCAATTCTTGAAAATATTAATTCTTCACATCACATATTTACTTTGTCAGCACCGTAAAACGTGTAAATGCTGCTTTAGTGTAACAGCTACTCAAGTAAGAAATGTTTTTTTTCGACGTAGCATTTTTGGGGTCAATTATTATTTTCAACGCACTTGTATTGTGGACGTAGTTTGTCGATGATGAAAGCAAAGACTTTTGCTTTTGAAATTATCATCATCCTCCCGCTATTTGAGATCATATTTTAGCTTCAGTTATTCCTCTTTGTCCCGGCTATATGAAATTGTTTGATGGCTTAAATCACTTTAAATTCCTCATGAAAATATCTTATCACTATAATGTGTTATGCTTCTATTGTAAGTATAATGAGAATGGAGATAGTATGAGATGTCTTATAATAGTATGAGATATTCAAATCTTACATTAAGTAGAATGAGATTTTCGATGAAATATTTAAATAGTTTGATTCTTTTTCTTCAACAGTTAACTTTTGAGAGAGGATTATTCAAGTCGCTTAGATTTTATCACAGTACATTGTGTCATTGTTGTGTAGTGCTCAAGTTCTTAATCAATGTGCAATGGGTAGTGGCTTTACACAAACATTTAGGGAAATTACTTTCAGGTGCTTCTCATGCATGAAATGTATAGTCATGGAGCCTTTTTCTCATGATAAAGATTATTCTGTATACCTTGACAGTGATGAGAGCCAAAACTGTAGCTAATGGCACAAAGACAACGCCAGGTATGAATGACTTCCATAACTTTTAGCTGGGGTACACTTTGTCTTGTTTTCTTGACTATCATGGCTGCTGGAGGTGCCAACAGCCCATTGTTCATCATAGAGTCATTTACTTTTCTGAGATTTACTTTCTTCATGAAATCAGTGAAAAGCTTGTTCCTGGCTTCCTCATTGGCTTTTTGCCAAGGTGGTTCACAATTACTGCTTCCTGGAACTATGTCAGTTTGGGAGGAATAAGAAGCACTGATATCTAAGAACTGGATACATTCTGTCTAATACGTGTCTCACGCTTTACTAGATATTCAGAGACGCCTAAAGCTACACTTCAGCACTACATATATGTTTGGTTTACCACTCGTATTTCCAAGAGGTCAGCCATTAGTACTATTCTCACTGAAGCACATTTAACTTTGAAGTTCTGATGGGATCTGATGACACTATATATTTGTGTTGTGTTGTATCATGTGTCTTTTATTTATACCAGTGTGCATACTCAGTTCCTAGGGAGGTGCATGCATGTTGAAGGAGCACAAATTAAGGCAAGGTTAATTAGTTAACTGACCTCAACTTGGTGTGGAGGTGCATCAAAATGTTTGGCACGCAAGCTCACGATGATAGTGCTGTTTGAAATTTCTTAGGACCCATGAGTGTAAGGGTGAAACTGATGCTATTGTTGTGATACGTGGAAACCAAATTGTCGAGTCCCATAAATTCAAACTGTTCATCCATACCAATAATAAAAAAAGAAAATTGGGTATAACTAAATAATTTTATATGAAGTGATCTTAGCTTTCAAGCAAACGACCCACCCATGTGATTGCGACCACCAAACAGGACGGTGCGACTAAAGATAACTTCATGAAATGATTGAGAGAGCACCATCTCTCGTTTGGAAGAATGGAAGCAAAAGTTACACATTTCAGTTGCTAATAATAGAGATAAACATATTTAGGCTAAAATGCACAAAATTTTTTTGAATTATGAATCTTTTGCAAAGAATACCCATCAATTTTAAAGGTCAATAAAGAGTCTCTTTAAACTTTTAAAATTGTACAAATAATACCATTCTGTTAAATTTTTTATCTAGGTCAAACGTCACGTTAACTCTATTGATTTCATGTAAGCAAAAATATATTTGGATAGGGGTATTTTCATCTTTTTTTTTTTTTCTTTCTTCCATCGAATTTCTCTTTCTTCTTTTTTTCCTAGTTTTTTGATGATGCACGGATGGACGACAACGAGGGCGAGGCGAGGCAAGCGGCTATAGACCTCATGAAGGATTTGATCCCTCATGAGATTTTTGATGGACGAAAGGCACGAATCGTGACCCCTCACACGATTAGCAACTTAAGTGAAAGGTCGACTGCGAGGACGAGATGAGAAGATGGCGAGATGAACAGAACCGATAGATCAGTGTGTCTGTGCTTCTGTGTTTGTCTCGCCCTTGCCCTCTATTTTTTGGCCTCGTTGTCGTGTTCATCTTACCCTTGCTTGCGTTCGTCTCATCTTGTTGTCGGTTTATCTCGCTCGCGTTCGTATCTTTTCATTATCGTCTCGCATTTGTTAAATTCGGTCATCTCGCCCTCGTCACTATTCGTTTGTGCATCGTCAAAAAACTGGGAAAGAAAGATGGGAGAGAAATTTGGTGGAAGAAAGAGAATAAAGGATAAAGGACAAAAATGCCCTTGTTTAACTCAACATTTTTACTTACATAGAGTCAACGCGTTTGACGTGACATTTGACCGTTAATTTTTAGAGAAAAAATTTAATGGTTAGTATTATTTACAGAATTTTAGAAGTTTAAGAAAATTTCTTGTTGAATTTTAAATCTCAAGATGGTTATGTGCAAATGTGTAAAATTCAGAAAATTTTGTGTATTTTAACCACATATTTAATGAGATGCGTATTCTTTTTAAATAAAGAGAAGAGTGATTATAAATGAGAAAGACTATTTATTATTAAAATATAAATCATGGTTAAATTTGATATAAAAATTAGAGGAATAATTTTGATTTAACATAATAATTATCTCTCTTATCTTTTATTTAGAATTACTCTTCTCATTTCACATGCTTTTTATATGTAGTGCATAAATTTAAATAGTCAAGCAATGTTATAGCCCCTCACCCCTCAAAAAAAAAAAAAAGAAGAAGAAAAGACTAAACTTTTTAATTCGTTAAAATGTAAAATTTTCAGCTTAACCTTTTAATAATTTTTTCATTTATTTTGGTCCCGGTTAAAATTATGGGTTTGACTTCAATAATATAAATTATTGAAAATATTAAATTATTCTTGTAATTTTTATACTTTTACTTAATTTTTAATTATATCTTTGTAATTTAAAATTTTTTAATTAAATTTATATAATTTAACAAAATTTTAAATTAATAATTGTTTTCAATTTTGTGTTAAAATTATAATAAATTTTGTAAACATGACCAATATATAATATATTTATGCTTTAAATTTGTATGATATATATCAATCAAGAGAAAAAAATTAATAATACAAAATAAATTAAATATATAAAATAAAATATAATTTATATTAGATACTATAAGTAAATGATGAGTTAAGTAAATTTATAATGTTAAAATTGTATATAATTAACATATCATTAAAATTTAATAAATTATTGACAAAAAGTTAAGTTTAGAGATTAAATTAAATTTTTTACATTATAAAAAATTAATTAAAAAATTAAATAAAATTACAAAGATCACAAAAATAGCATAACTACTTTTTTATTAATTTTTTTTTTTAAAAGAGGGTGAGGAGTGTGGAAAGTAAAATAGGTTGGAGAAGGGGGAAAGTTCGGGGTTTTTGGGTTTTGGAAATTCTTCTTTGGCAATCTACAGATTCTACTTCATTTCTCCATTTCTTCATTTCAAGTTCTTTAAAGAACTGCCAGAAACACGAAGAAGACCACGAAGAAGCCATGTGGTATTTATGTGTATTCTATCACAGACTTTTGGATTACAGGAAACCCGAAGTTGAATCACTTGCAGAAATTTTTGGAGCTTTTGGGGACAGCCAAAATGGCGACGAGTTTTACTGCCAGAACAGATCTTTGCAATGGAGACTTCCTCTACACCATCACCCAGATTCTCCTTTCCATTTCGTCGATCTTCCATCAGAAAACGTTGCTCGAAACATTGCCAATCGAAGTGGGTTTTGTTTTTCCACCACTGTTTTTTCCCATTTCTTCGGATTTCCTTTCATGATGTTTAGCTGGAAATTATGCTAAGGCTTTGGTTTAATTCTTGTTTTTGCTGGAAATTACAGGTATACTTGTAAAGGGAATGTATGAGCTGTGGGGTGAAGGAAGTAGTTATGAGGAGTTGAAAGATTCCATCCTGAGATACCCAGATGACAGGAAGTTGCCATACTTAGATTCTAACAGCACTTTCAAGATTACTGTTGATAGTTTTGGGAAGGTCTTTAGCCTCCAGGAGCAAAAGGAACTTATTCAAGGACTTTCTTATATTCCTTTCAAGGTAGTCTCCTTTAATCTGATTGGTCTTTGCATTGAAATTTCTGGTGACAATAAAAAAATTACATCCCTCAGACTTTTCTTTTTAAAATGCAGCTCTTACATAATCCTGTGTCTTTAACATTGTTTGGGTTGCTTTGCGTTAGTAAAACTGAAAGTTTAAGACACTTCCTTTTGTGGGAGACTATTTACGGACTTCTATGTTGTGCGAGAGGACTTTTCGTAGTGACATGGCAACTAGCTGCACCATTGATTTAATAGATGATTATAAATATTTTAAAATGCTATTTGAATCATTGCTGTGAACTGCCATTTTGTGAAAGACAGTATTTTCTAATCTGCTAAATGGGTATATGGAAATTACTATGTAGTTTCTGTGAGGAGCCTCAAGATTTATGCTATTTCAGATTAACTACCATTTTACCATTATTTCCTGGAATTTTTATAAGGTAGTATTTTAGTAGGTTTCTCTTGAGGTTTGCGCTACTTATTCTCATCATTGTTTCCATTTTGAGGTGGCACATAGGGCTTCCTAAAGAACCCTTTCCCTTTTAGCATATAAAATCAAACACTTTAATGAATGAAATTCCTCATTATTCATTATACTATTCCTTTCAAACTAAATTCCTAACGAGGTTGTATTATATACCTTGACTGTCTCTTTTTCTTCCTTGCAGGGACAAGTTAAGTTAAAAAATCCGGATCACAACTTCTGGCTAATGGAAACTGATAATTACGGAGTCAATAACGGTCTCCCTCCAGTTGTCCAAAAGAGAATCTTCTTTGGTCGTGAAATTGGTGGTGCTGATAGGAAGCTTATACCTACATATCAGTTGAAAAGCCGCACTTATCTTGGTCCAACAGCCATGGATGCAGAAATGGCTTTTCTAATGGCCAACCAAGCACTAGCTACACCTGGGAAACTAATATATGACCCTTTTGTTGGAACTGGAAGTATTCTTATTGCTGCAGCTCATTTTGGAGCGATGACCATGGTGTGCTTCTCCTTCTTCTTTTGGGTGAACTTTTGCTGTAATTTATACTGCTTTGCTTTCTTTAAAACTGAAAATTTCATTAAGCATGCATAATAGTTTCTTTAATATTGAATGATATAAAAATTTTAGGGAGCAGACATTGACATTAGGGTAGTTCGTGATGGACGTGGTCCAGACTGTAATGTTTGGAGTAATTTTAAGCAGGTAAATGTGCTAAAGCTATAACTAGTTTTATTTGGTTTGTGTGAATCATTATGTTTGTTTGATTAATTTGATTTCAGTATCACTTATAATGTTGTGATGTTTAGAATATGCTTGAATGAGACAGACTTCACAATATGTAACTTCTGATAAACTTATATGTACATTTTGCAGTATGGATTGCCTATGCCGATTGCTTTATTAAGGGCTGATAATAACCTTCCTCCCTGGCGTCCAGGGCTGAAAGAGGTAGCTTTCTGAAAAAAATTGTCTTGTAATTTTTTTATTAATTTTTGTCTAATATGAGTGCTTTTTTGTTGAGAGTTTCTAACTATCAGCGTTTTTGCAATTGTTGTGCCATTTTTCTAAGTAAAATAAATGATCAATCTTGATAAAACTTGTTCGGTGGCTTCTCTTCTGTCATTATAGTACTGGCACTTTATATTCTATAAGTTGGCCCATTAGTACATTATGCAGTGTTTTGATTACTGTAAGTTTTAATGACCCTGGATCGCTGACTCTTTGGCAATAGGTCTGATGATAGAATGTGTAACCTGCAAGCCTTGGCCCTTCTTTTTCTAGGCTTGAGCCTTCACTGTAAGCCTGCTAGGGTAGGCTGGGGTTTATCTGTCAAGTTCCGTTTAAATTAACATTCGGCATTTGACAGAATATAAATTTTGATTTTTTAACAAATTTTTTCATGCAATAATTTGGAAACTTCTTGATTAAGATTAAACATACTACCTTTGAGCCCATCTTCTTAATTCATATAGTAATTTTATTGCTTGTTAAATGTGATTAATTTGTTTATGACCGCAACATGACTGCATGAACTTGGGTAACCCTCCCTCAAAAGCCAGCCATTGAGGGGAAAGACCCAACCAATTAAGTAGTCCATTGAGTAGCCCTTGATGTGGGATTTGGGTAACTCATACTATCCTAAGACAGTCCGTTCTATCCTCAGTCATTATTTCTTGAAACAAATAACTGCAGGTCCAAAATCTTGCCATGCGTGAAATAAATGCATCTCATTTCATCTATCACAAACTTGCTAAAGACCTTGTGGCCTCTGACATTTGTGCTTATAACTTCTATTTCCATCTGGAAGTTGTTGTAGTTTGTAGACTTAATCATTTATGCAATCTTGAAGAACTATATATCAAAAAGGTGAAGACAGGTTTAGGGAAGGGTTACAACTTTCAATACATATTCTCTTCAGCAATATTTGGTTTATTGGAAATTCGAAAAGCCTGCCTAAGGATATATGGTTCAGTCAAATAAGATATGTTGGCAAGAATACTCCCCACAAAGAAAGAAAAAAGAAAAAAAAAAGCTTAGATTATAATGTGATTAGACTGCAACCTAGAAAGTTCCATTATTTAATTAATTACTTTATAATTCTGTAGAATAGAACCTTTGACTAACGACAGATACGCTTCTCAAGAAAATGGGTGGAGAGGACTTAAACATGAGATGGCTAAGAGTAATATTAGTGTAGGACCTAGTGAACTTGCATGGGTTGTATATATTGGTCAAAAAGCCTCTTCAAGAGTTGCCCTTTTTTTCAAGCATATATTGGTCAAAAGCCCTCTTCGAGAGTTGCCCTTTTTTCTTTAAAAAAAGGGATAAAAAAATGTCCCAGATATGTAATTAATCGAATAACTATGAAATTGCAACCATGTAACCAAATTTTCGGTAAAATATGACAATATGCTGGCTATCTCGCAATGTGTAAATATGTCCATATAAAATTTCATGTAAACTTGCACAGGGGAATTTGGTGGTTGTAATTTGCACCTAGTGTGCCCAGTCTTATCTGGATGGCTTCTTTGTTGTTTTTAAGATACTGTTAACTTGGCTGTTTATTATAGATATTTGATGCCATCTTATGTGACCCTCCTTATGGAGTTCGAGCCGGGGGTCGCAAATCTGGTGGCCGGAAACTGCTTAAGGGGGCTGTGGAACCTTACACTGTTCCTGATGACAAGAGGACAGACCACATACCATCAACTGCACCTTACAGTTTAGTTGAGTGTGTGCATGATTTGTTTGATCTTGCTGCCCGGATGATTGTCCCAGGGGGCAGGCTTGTGTTCTTCTATCCTGTATTAAGAGAAGATGATTCTGCATCTACAGAAACCCATTTCCCGGAGCATCCATGTTTTAGACTGATTTCTTCATCGGAACAAATCCTTAGTTCCCGATATAGCAGGGTGTTGTTGACAATGGTGAAGATAGGTCCTTACACAGAGGAAATTGCTGAGGCAGCTAGGATCAAACATATTGAGTTTAGGGAGAACCACCTAAAGTGGTTAGAGGATGGTAACCTTCATTCGGCAGTTTTCAGCCCAGCCGATGTGTTAACCCTCACAGGTGATTCCAAATTCAGTAAAGAACCAAAGCCTAAATACAGAGGAAAATATGTTTAGGCTTGGCATAATCCAAGAGAGAAATTGTAATTTTTGGTCCCTGAAAGACCCCGTGTCTTAACTATTTTGTCTCTAAATCTTGGAAATATATGATTCAGTCACTGAAAGTTTGATTCGTTACTCATTAATTTTTGGAGCATTTACATTTGCTTTGTTTCTTTTACTGACAGTAGAACAATGAGTAGTAAGTCAAATATTTTTTAAGGATTGAATCGTGTATTTAATAGTTTTGAGGCATGTATTTCAAAAATCAAAAGCTACACTCTGAAGAAAAAAAAAAGGGAATTAGCACTATTTAGAATAGTATCCAAGAGAAATTTATTAGTGTAGAAGGAAGCCAACGTACCCATATTTCCTTTTTTTATTTTTTTTATTTAGAAAAAAATGTCAGATTGTTTATCTCATTGTAACATTTGATCTCATTTCAATATTTCATAGATATTTCTTACCTGCCTAGTATTGTGATACTTCATTGTGTCCCATTATGCAACTAAAGCTCTTATTTGTTGAAAAAGTTGAGTCATCAAGATGGATTTTCTTTGAAAAACAGTGATCTAATTTCAATGGATATTCTTACCAAAATTGATAACCTTTGCAGCATTCTTCCTCATACTAATTCCATCTTCCTTGAAATTATTAATATATATAGAAATATTTAATATAGAAAATACCAATAATTAAGGAGAAGCAAAATTTGGCATCAGGAATGCAATAATATAATCTAACAGTAACAATGACAATAATGTAATTCGCTTATAATTTTGCATTGTCCTCCTTTGCAGTTAGATTGGCATCTTGAGTTACAGTCATTAGTATCGCAATTTGGAGTGTGATAATCTTTGCAGCATTCTTCACCTGCTACGTCAATCTTCCCTGAATCATATGAATAGAAATAATATTGAATTTTCAGTATTACAAATTTATATATAGAGAGAGAGAAAATAAAAAATACAAAAAAATATATTTTAGCCTAAAAAATAAAATAAATAAGCAATGGGATAGTAAATTGGGAAGAAATGCAGACCTGAAGATGATAATATGAGCACCATGATAAACACAAGATAGAGAGTTTTGGAAGAAGCCATTTTAAAGCCTTTCGCAGATAATTACTTGGTGCTCAATATTGCTAATTGGTGAGATATTTATACTGTGTTTGAAGCAGAAGAAAAAATCTAATTCAATTAAATATTAAGGGGAATTGGATTTCAATTGCATCATTTGATTGATTTTTTTTTTTTTATACCGAAATTGACAGGATTTAATATAGTAAGAATTGATTTGAAATCAAATTACTAACATTTTATTTTTAATTTCTCACTAACCTCTCTAATCATGTACAAAGTATTCGATCTTATTCTTCTTCCACAATTGTTTCTCTTTTAATGGATTAGTTTATTTGGGTATTCTTTTATCAAAAGTGATAGAGGAAGTGTAAGAGAGATTAGTGGGATTATTCAATTTCATATATATAGTCTATTGTAAATATTCCTTAATCAAGATATTTGATTGGCTAGCTTATGACTTTTCTATTTTTGATAGATTATTTCCATTCTACCAAGAATTGCATATCAATTTCTTGGAAGACTACGTGATCTTACATGAGAAAAGGAAATAATCAGTATTAAATCATAAATTTCTCATATCAATTTCTTGATACGCGCCATATATATATATATATGAGCACCTAAATTGTTGGAATTTTTTTATATTTTAAAATTTTGATAGACTCTAAATTTTGATTAATTTAATTTAAATTAACTAAAATCTGTAAAAACTCTAATAAAAAGGTATTTTTAGACTCAAACTCAAAATTTTATTCAAAGATAATTGAACATTTACCATACATTTCAACTAAGATTTCACATATTAATTTTTTTTTTTTGTATCTTTGAGATTTAGATCCTTTAAAATAAAAGAGAGAGATGAAAATTTTCTAGTCGAAGAAAGATAAAAAAAAATTTAGACTCTAATTTATTAAAAATTACTCATTTATTTATTTTACTAATTTTTTTAATCTCTTTCCAACATTAAAGTATCACTCAATTATATATAATGGGTAGGATGTTTCTGTGGGGCGGGGGTGAGAAGTACTCCCCCATTCCCCGTCCTTGCCAATCCCGTCTCCTCATATCCTTGTCCTTGATCCCTGTAGCAGAAAAAAGAGTTTTTTTTTCTATTCCCATTCTTTGTAGGTCCCCACGGAGACCTCAATTTTAATATTAAAAAATTTAACAAAAATAAAATATATTTATAAACATAAAAAATACTTATTTTTACTAAATATTATTATATAAGTTCGATAAATTTAAGATTAAATACTTAAAAAAATTTAAACAATGAATATCACAATCGACGAATCTACTAAAATTAAAAATATCTACTAAAATAAAAATACAACATTAAGTTCACCTTTCACATTTCACAATCATTCTTATACAAACAATCAAGAGCTAAAATCAAATCTCTTTTTGAGTTCAAATTAGAGAAATATGTGAAAAACAAAAATATTTATTTTTATAAAACTCTTCCTTACATAGGATGACAAATAAAAAAAAAAACACTGTCAAGCATAATAAAATCACAGTAATAAAGGTAATTAAAAAAATTAAATATACAATTTTTTTATAAGTAATAATTATTAAATTACTAAAATAGACATAATAAAAAATAAATTAATATATCTATCCAAGGATATTAATATAAAATATAATGATTAAAATATCATTGCAGATGGGAACCACATGACCAGGAATATGCTCTTCATCCCTGTCTCCGAATTGAATTCAGGAAATTTTTTTCCCCTTCTTCACAAGAGAAAAATCTTTACGTTTAGGTCCCGTGCCTGACAGTCCCTGTGGAAATCTCTATTAACTGAAAAATTTTGTCACCTCTAATAATGGGTAAGAATCACTCGTAAAAAACTTAATTATATATAAAACAATATTTTATTAAAATTTAATTAAAAAACATAAAAGAAACTTAAAACACCCTAACGAGGGACTACGCATCTTTCATCTTGCTCTATGTCAATTAAATTTCAATAACTTTCTTTTTCAACAGAAGAAAGACTCCTCTGTTGTTGTTTGCATTCACGCATGCATGCATGTGATTGTCTCGTAACTTCTTGGTTTTGTTTTGCAATGTACCGTGCAAATTTTAATTAATTAATTAACATCACATGGTTGTGTAAAAAAAAAACACAAATTTATTTAAGCAGTAGATCTCATTTATATATATAACAGATATTTAAATTAATTGGTAGCATCAACATTTTAAGGAAATTACAATCCGATTTTAAATTATTTTTAATTTTTTTTTTACTCTCCACGTAGTTAATATCACAAGATGATATTAAAAATTTTATGCTTCGGTTTCATCCCACCCCATGTAATATATATTTAATAAGCAGATGAACTGAGAGATATTATTTATTTTTATTAAACTTTTAACCAATGAAATAAACTATAGTCTCATTCATCCTGCCACTTTATGTCTATTCCATTAATCATAATCCTAATTCGTTCTTTTTGAAACTATTAAATCAAACCCTAATATGGTTTCAATCCCAGCCAAAATTCTTTCTTTCCTACCTTATTTCTAAAATAATAATAACAAAAGTAAATTAATAAGTTTTTTAGTCTCTAAAATATATACTTTTTCAGTCCTTAAAAAAAAAATACTCAATTTCATCCTCTAAATAATATATTTTTTAAATAATTTAATTCTTACCTTAGTTATATAGATGTATATATAGTTAGCTAGCGCATGTTGATTACTGTATTGAGTTAGTGTAATGTTTGAACATTCTTGCATGTAACTAACGCATGAACTAAATTATTTAGGAGTCATCAATATGGGTTGGCACAATTAATAGTCAAGAATTTGGAGGAATATTCTCACTTTACTCAAAGGCTGGTTGAATAATTTTAAGTAAAATTGCTTGTGATTTAAGACAATACAATAATCTTTTGAAATTGAGTCTTTATTAGTCTCTTCAATATGTTATTAATGTTCTGTCTAGTAATCTTAAAAGTATCTTTTCTCTTACTATTATGTTTATGTATATTAAAAAAAATTCAAGAAACATTTTTTTAAGGATGAAATTAAATATTTTAATCTTCTAAATATTAAATGAAGACAAAGTGTATATTTCAAGATTAAAAAGTAATATTCTCTAATAATAATAATAATGGAACAAAATGTTTTGAATATGATGATTGATGAACCAAAATTGTTTGAACATGGTCCTAAAATGGTTTGGCCACCAAAAAGGATAGAGCAACATGTGTTTTTTTTTTTCATATGGTTAAAACCCCAAAATTAATCTGTTTAATTTTATCAAGGTTACACCTTCCTTAAATTTCAGTGTTAGATATAATTAACTACCGTGTTTCGTATTATACAATTAGGATTTCTATTGTATATATGATAATTAAGTAACACGCACATATCTCTCATTTTATCTATATACATACATATATTTTAATGAATAAATATATTGTAATAATCATACGTATATGAATAACAATCTTAAGTTGTAAACCAAGAAATTAGCTTAATTATAAATGTTGAAACTTATATTATATATTCAGAAAAACAATAGTTGTTGTAAATAACATTTTAAAAGTGGCATATAATATTATTGAAAATGCCAAGCAGAAGCAAACAATAGTTTTTACTTTCATATATGTTGGTTTTCCCATCACTGGAAAAAAAAAAAAAAAGGAATAGGATAGAAATTGAGAAGATGGCATATATACACACACACACACCTGCTGATAACATGATAATCATGATGAACACAACATGAAGAGTTTTGGAAGAAGCCATTTTAAAGCTTTTGAAAGATTACAATTGGCATATTGTTGAATAGATCAATATTTTCTAATAGGGTGGGCTATTTATATTGTATTTGGAAGTGGAACACCTAAAAAAAAAGAAAATTAGTTGAATATTCAACTCTCTGGAATGTAAGAAATTAAATTTCGTCAGTTTTATCATTTCAAGGATTTGTTATCAAACCTGCGTAATAAACTATCCAAGACTAAAATTTTGTTTTGGTCCTTGAGAGAAATAAGTTTTTTCATTGACTAGTCATAAAAAAACTTGATTAAATAGGTAAAGTGGCTAATGTGCATGTTAACTATATGTTTTTCACTTGATGATATTAATTAAGAATGACTAATTAATTAATAAAAAAATAAAAAAATACTATCAAACAAAATCCTCCTCCGTCAAAATTAATCAGCAAGCCAGAAGAGAACTCTATTGATAACAATTTTGATATTTCAAGAACTAAATTTTATCAATATATATCACTTGATTTATTACTACTCATCAATCATCATATTTATGGAATTGATTTGATTTTTATGAAGTGATAGTATTCTCCCGCAAGGAAGATACAAGTTTTAATATAAAAATATACACTTGTTGAAAGTTGTACTTTAATACTTCCCACTTTGGCAATAATTAATTAGTCTCAAATTTAACGTCGTGAAAAATTAAAAAAAAAAAAAAAGACTCGTTGAAACAAGTGAAAATGTTATACAAATTTATATCCATGCCATGTCAACTTCACTTGTATATATGCATCCATACATGTGAAAAAAAATTAAATAATTTTTTACTATACTAGTAATTAGTCTTTGCTTATGGACACTTTTTTTTAGAATATATTAATTATATAAATTAATTTTAAAAAAATTAAAATATTATACACATTAATTCTTCTGTTAGACGTCGTTAAAAAAATTTGATAAAAGAACTAAAGTATATAATATTTTAAACTTCAGAAACTAATTTATATAGTCACAAAATATTTAACTTAAACAGTTAATGTTTTACATCAACACGTCTATTAAATATTTTTAATGAGATCTAATAAAAAGATTAACGTATATAATATTTTAATTTTTTAAAAATTAATTTATATAATTAATATTTTTTAAAATTAAAATATCAATAATCATATTTTTCAAAGAATCGAATTATTAGTACAGTCAATAATTTTGGCTCAAACACGACTTGAAAATGCCATACACTTCATCGTCTTGTCTTCCACGTTTGTTTGAGTATTTTGTGTCTGGTATGATACAAACTTGTCTTATTAATTATATTTTTATCCAAAATTTGATGACATATTGAACAGTTGACTGAATTAAACTCTAAATTTGAGTATGAATAATAATTTTATATAAATAAATAATAATTTAATTGATATATTATTAAATTTGATACTAAATTTTTTATTAATTATGTGATAAAAAAGATAATATTCAACTATTTCATATAATAAGAGAATTAAATTATTTATATTTTTTAAATTAGAAGAATTAAATTAAAACTTTTATAAAATTAAAGTGATAAAAAATACATAACAAATAAGCCTCTATAATTATATATATATATATATTCTTTAATTTTATTAATAATTATGGGCACTTTGAGTATTATTGAAATTAAAAAGTGACGTACGTGCATATGCATGCATTATGGATATTAATTCTAACAGTAACAATGACAATAATGCAATCCCTTATTCCTAATTTTGCATTCTCCTCCTCTGCAGTTAGATTGGCAACTTGTGTTGCAATCATCATTTTTGCAATAAGGAGTGTGATAATCGTAGCAGCATTTAACATCACGTTCTTCCGTCTTCCCTGAAATTATATATTAATACACATAAATAATATATATGTTATTTATAAGTTGAAATTTGGTACCAAAAATTAATTCAATATTGGCCTTTTTAAACAAAAATATATTATCACCGACTTGGCTCCATCAAATTAAACATAAACCTATCATATATATTAATAATTAAGTAAATAAAATTAAAAATAAAATTATTTAATATTTAAATTTTTATAAATGTTAATTTCATATTGCTCGCATGTATTTTTTTTTTTAATTTCTTCACTAAATTCTTAACATATCACGTTTATATAAAATTTATATGATCTCAAGTTTATAAAATTATTATTCCGTTTTAAAATTCATTGAGGTGACGATTTAATTAAGGCAGATATATATAGACGAGTCCTTATCTAAATATGAACTTTTTGTAAGAGTCAAGGCAGTATTTGTGCCAGTGATATGATATCCTTTAATTATATAAATGCGTACGGAGTAATCCACATTTCTATTTAATCTAAGGCAAATTATTCATATTGACAATATATAATAATATAATTAATCACAAATTACATGCATTAATTATATTAGTCTTCACCATCACAAAAAAATAAAATAAAATAAAATAAAAGCAATAGGATAGCAATTGTGAAAGTGGCATACCTACATATAACATGATAATCATGATAAACACAATATAAAAAATTTTGGAAGAAGCCATATCAAAGCATAATTTTGACAGATCAATTGCTAATTATATTTATATTGTATTTGGAACACCTATAAAAAAAAATCAGTTGAATACTCAACTCTACTTTTGAACCTAGCTTATTCGGAATGTAAGTGAAATTAGATTTCATTTTCAAAATTTGATGGATTTGTTATCAAATTTACATAATAAACAATTAAAAATTATTAAAGACTAGAATCCTTTGCTGACTTTTATTTGTTATATGCCAAATCAACCATATTTTTTTTATTTGGTAATATAATTAAGAATGATTGATTGAATAATAAAATATTAACACAAAAATTAAAAATAAATTAAAAATTTAAATTATTTTAAAAATATTTTGATTATATAAATTTTTTCTATATTTTTAAAACATAAAAAAGGGCTGAACGATTTAAATATTTCTTTAAAAAGATGAAAAACATATTATAATTATAATTTTTAATATTATTATTATTAAAGAGTTAAAAAAAATTTCTATCAAATTATATAATCTATTTTATAGAAAATTGTGAATTAAAAAAAATAATTTTTTTTATCAAAATGAAAAGATGTATTTCTTATAATTAACATCATTTTCTTTTCCATTCAGTGTGATGCCAATTACAACTTTGTCTCATTCCTTAATCTTTAAAGCTGTATTAGAGATTCAGCAAGACAGCAAAGAAACCTAAAAACTTGTCAATCAGTCTAACATGAGTAGCATCGAGATAGCTATTTAGTATTTAGCTATTAATTTGATATTAATTGTTAATCAATACTAGGAAAAAAAAATAAAAATATGACATACATGAAAATTTGTTTTTTTAAAAAAATTAAATGAGAAATTTCAGCGTTGACCACTAAATAGAATCTGAAGGTGGTCTAATTACATTTGAAAAGGTCAAATTAAGATGGATGAAAAGAAGAAAAACAGGCCAAAAACATCAATTCCTCCTCCCCAAAAATAGAAAAGCCAAGAAAAATGAGTACATTGGAGTCAACATCTTTCTAATAGTAATGAAAAGCAGTTATTACATCCAATTTGGTTCCCACATTTTGATGCTACAAAAAAGGATAATACTTGGCCATTTGTTGGCCAATTTTGAAGTCTTTGTGTGTAATGTTTTAGCCTACCAACAGAGGAAAGGGAAGAGGAGAAGAGTGGATAGAACAAAAAAAAAAAAAAAGAACTCTATCTTTCTATCTTCTCTTCTATTATTCCTTACCTTTCCTTCTAATTATCATTATATTATACCATTAACAATACTACATATAACAATATATACACGGTTGTTTAATTTCAACCCCCACCTCATGCCATAATCTCACTTGATTATGGCACAATAATATACTTTTACTGGTCTTACTGCCTCTCAATCTGCTACTATCAAGTCAGGTAAAATCCCCATTTTTCTTCTTTGTTTTTGTTTTTAGTGTATATCTTTTGCATTTTGCATTTAAATCTGTTCATAGATACATTGATCAAAATATGCGGGATTGAAATTTGAAACAAAATTATATACCATATATAGCATCAATTCAGAAACCAAAGTATAAATTATATCAATTATTAATAACTCCGAAAAAATCTATTTAGGTCATACTGTATCACTTTAGAATCTGAATGTATGATTTTGTTGTGATTTCACCACTTTCAGAGTGCTAAAAGAATACTATACAACTTTTGATTTTGAATGCTCTGAATTTTTTCTCTACAGTTATTGTAGTTAAGGATGTTCTGGTATTTCCTGTAAGTGATTTTTACGATAAAATGAATAAAATTCTTAATAATTACAATGTTAACGATTTTGAACATACCTTTCGAGAAGATTCCAGGTTGTGAAACAAGAGTAGTAGTGTAAAACCATCGTGATGGCTCCAAGCAAGATCAAGAAAGCCCTTGGAGCAGTGAAGGATCAAACAAGCATAAGCCTCGCCAAAGTAGGAAGCAGCACCTCACTCGCCGATTTGGAAGTGGCCATCGTGAAGGCCACAAGGCACGACGAGCATCCAGCGGAAGAGAAGCACATCCGCGAAATCCTCAGCCTGACCTGCTACTCACGCGCCTACATCAGCGCGTGCGTGGCGACGCTGTCACGACGCCTGAACAAGACGAGAAGCTGGACGGTGGCAATGAAGACTCTGATACTGATCCAGAGGCTTCTGGCGGAGGGCGATCCGGCGTACGAGCAGGAGATCTTCTTTTCTACAAGGAGAGGAACTCGGATATTGAACATGTCGGATTTTCGCGATAGCTCAAACTCGAACTCGTGGGACTTCTCGTCGTTCGTGAGGACGTACGCGCTGTACTTGGACGAGAGGCTGGAGTACAGGATGCAGAGCCGGCGAGGGAAGAGGAGCACGTACGGATGCGAAGTAGAGGAAGAGGAGCATAAGGAGAGAGATAGAGAAAGAGAGAGAGAGAGAGAATTGATGCCAAGATCTACGCCATTGAATGAGTTGAAGTTGGAGCAGATTTTCTACAGAATGCAGCATTTGCAGTTACTGCTTGAGCGATATTTAGCTTGTCGTCCCACAGGTTTGTTTGCCTTCCCTAACAAGCTTCACAATACTCCCTCTTTTTGGTTAGAAGGTAAAAGAAAACACAAACAGAAACGGCAAGGAAAGAAGGAAAGAAAAGGGCAACAAAAAATATTATTGTTTTGGTTTGAAAGATATATTTTATTTTTATTTATTTATTTATTATTTTATTATAATATTATTTGTACATTCATATAATATAATCCAAATAATATAACTATTAAAATAATTGAATTGTTAAAAAAAATTCTTTGAATGATCAAATTAAAAATTTTAATCTTTTAAAAAGTTAATTGTAATCAAATATATTTTTTAATAACTAAAATAATAATTTACTAAAAAAATAAAATTTAATGAAAAACATTGTTTAAGACTTTTTATTTTGATATTATTTATTGTTCCGTTTAAAATCATAAATTTAATTTATTTTAAAATTTAAAAAATGTCTATTTTAATTTGTATTGGTCAAAACATTCTATATAATATAAATGATGAGTATAAGAAATTTTTTTTATCAAAATAGATAAAATTATGATTTTTTTTATTATAAAAAAGGAGAGTATAATTTTAATTTTTAATATCTATGAAGAAAAAAATTATACTTTATTTAGAGTTTGGTTGAAAGAATGGTTTGAAAAAAGTGTGGAATGGAGTGGGTCTTAATCCTTAGGGTGGTTTGTAAATCATCATGAAGCATTCAATAGTATAAATTTTAAATTCTTTCCAATTGAAAGTTTTGGGATAATTTGTAAAGTCAACTTTTTAAATAATATTATTTTATTAATCATATTATAACGTTTAATTAATAGAAAGTGATTTATTTTTTATTATTTTTTAAAAATTTTTAATCAATAAAATAATTTAGGTTGTATATCTCACTTTATTCTACCCTTACTGTATTAATGACCACTCGACTACATTTTCTTCAAATCTCCCACTCAAGAAATTATAAGTGCATGGCTTGAAATGTCAAACATATTCATCAGATAGGTTTATACTTAATCAATAATAATAATAATAATAATAATAAAAAAGAGTCTCAGCTGTTTTTATTTAAAAAATGTATCATATAAATTTAGGTGTTATTTATTATCAACTTGATTTACTTAAAAAATTTTCCAAGTGCATAATTTAAAATAATGGTGTACATTTATTCAGATTCTTCCAATTGTCATTATACTTCACCATTTTACATGTAATTGACAGGAAATCTCATGTTTATTTCAATCCAACAGGAGTAGCAAAGCACCATAGAATTATAATAGTGTCTCTCTACCCCATTGTGAAAGAGAGCTTTCAGATATACTATGACATAACAGAATTACTGAGTATCCTACTGGATCGTTTCACGGACATGGAGGTGCCAGAGTGCATCAAGGTCTATGACACATTCTGCCGTGTCGGAAAGCAGTACGACGAGCTAGAGTTATTCTATTGTTGGTGCAAGAGTATAGGAATTGCAAGATCTTCAGAGTACCCAGAGATTGAGAGGATCACACCAAAGAAGCTAGAGATCATGGATGAATTTATCAAAGAGAAAACAGCTGAATTACAATGCAGGGGAGATAGAGCAGAAGAAGACAATGAAGAAGAATATAAGGAGCAAGAACCAGAAGAGGATATAAATGCAGTGAAAGCACTGCCACCCCCAGAGGAGGTCAATGAGGAACCAGAAGAAGTGAAAGAAGAGCCAGTTAAAGAGGAGCCTAAAGTTGAAGAAAAAGAAGCTGATTTGTTGAATTTAGGAGATGAAAGATTGACCACAGAAGAACAAGGGGACAAATTGGCCTTGGCTTTATTTGATGGCGCTGCACCAGCAACAGCAGGTGCCACTCAAGCTCTTCCATGGCGTGCTTTTGATAATGAGGCAGATTGGGAAACAGCATTAGTTCAATCAACTACCAACCTGCCAAACCAGAAGCCAGCATTAGGAGGTGGATTTGATACACTCTTGTTGGATGGCATGTATAAACAAGCAGAAACAAATGCAGCCATGCAAGGACCAGGTTTTGGAGTTAGTGGCAGTGCTAGTAGTGTGGCACTCGGATCAGCTGGAAGGCCAGTGATGCTAGCATTGCCGGCACCACCATCATCTGGGAGTGGTTCAGGTTCGGCATTTGCAGATCCATTTGCAGCTTCACTGGCTGTGGCACCTCCATCTTATGTGCAAATGTCAGAGATTGAGAAGAAACAGAGGATGCTGATGGAGGAACAGATAATGTGGCAGCAATATGCCAGGGAAGGCATGCAGGGACAAGCTGCATTGTCAAGGCTACAAAATAATGCTTACATGGGAGGGTATGCACAACCAAACCAAGGAACTAATTATCGCTGAGTAGTCTAGATTTTATGTAGTTTGGACCCTTTGCCTTCCAGAATCTCTCGTAGATTTTGCTCGGTCCATTAGGAACTATTGCTTTCAAACTCAGTAGGACTAAGCGCAAAACCATGTCATTTTTAATAGTGACAAGTAATTGCTCCGAAAAGAATCTAAACGGTGTTCTTTTCTTTAGCCCTCGTAATCTTCAATCGTGAAGCGTCACAATTCACAACTTGATCAAGAAATAGAACCTTTCATGAAGAAAACAAAGAAACAACTACACATCCTTTGATGGAGGGGGGACCTGGACCTGGAGTATTGCTTCGGTGTATATACCAAATTACTGACATTAAACTAAATCATCGTAATATGTGGAACCCTGTGATGTAATACAAGAGTTTCTCCCAATTTTTTTGCGTGCTGCGTCTGGAATTTCATTCTCCCATTTTCCTAGTTTTAGACTACAACGTCAATATCAAATCAATCTTTCACCAGCAGGTTGATCCAACTTTCAACTACCATTTCTTATTTACGTATTGAGAAATCACCCCAAAAAAATGGAACTTTTCAAATGTAGTGTCATTTATGTAAAAGCCTGTAATGAAATGGTTCAAGAATCCGTTCATTGCCGGAATAAAAAGATGGATTACGAAGGTTAACCCAAGAATAAAAAGCACAATGTAACAACTATTAAAGACTTGGAAGCAAGAAGCCACTAGTAATAGTAATCCCCCAAGACTAACAATTTTTCATGAAAAGCATATAGCTACCAGATATCCATAGAGAAACAAAACATTACATTGTTTTGAACATCCAAAATCAGAAAAACAGTACATGCAAAATAGAAAGAACCATGAAAACTACAAATATTATTTTTGCACCTAGAACAGAGAAGTTCCCTTCCCCTTCTTATCCCCTCCGATCTCAAAGTGTTTGCACCTCTGCAGAACACAAAAATGAATCAATGGTTAGTGATATACCCCACGCCAAGCAATATTACACCCCTAAAATATGATGTGTTTGATACACTAACCTTAATAGGATGTTGGGATACATGCTTACAACCTTGGCATTGGAGCCTCAATACAATCTTTTTGGTTGTTTTAGCCTATTTAAACAGGAAGAATTGACAACATATTAGGTGAAGGATCACCCTGCTACTCAATGTAGCCAATAACAACCTACATCAAGAGAATTAACTTCAATGAAAAAAGTAGTACAACTTACCTTTTTGTGGAAGACGGGCTTTGTTTGGCCACCATAACCTGACTGCTTCCGGTCATAACGGCGCTTTCCTTGAGCTGCAAGGCTATCCTTGCCCTTCTTGTATTGTGTGACCTTGTGTAGGGTGTGCTTCCTGCATTCCTTACTCTTGCAGTAAGTCTTCTTTGTCTTAGGAACATTCACCTACAAGAAAGGAGAATTGTAACATTGCTCAACATAGGATATCATATCACAAATGACTAATGGCAATACAATCTAGTATAGACAGATATCTACATTCTACACCAAGCATTAAACCACACTTAAAATCAACAGAATAAAAAAGACACCGAATAAAATATACCAAGTCAAATACCTATTAGTGAAAATAAAACATCAACGTATAATAGGAAGAAAGAAACAGTGTCAATAACAAATAGAAAGGATTCTGACACATAGAAGTGTTTAAAAACAAATTAAAGCGAAACAGCGAATCACAAATTATTGCATCAAATCCTCGAAACTTGATGGAAGCATATGTATAGCAGTTAACCATCCTGCTTAATTCAAGAAAGAATTGAAGCGTAAGAAGGAGAAGATGCATTAGAAGAAGAAGATGACAGCAGTTACCATGGTGGCGATCACAAAATCAAGTCCTTGAGCTCTGCGCCGTTAACAATGAGTGAAGACGACGAGAAAAGGAGGCCAATGGTATTTATACCAGATCTAGGTTAGGGTTTGGGGCTGTGAAAGTAATGGGCTGGGCTTTATGTTCTGTAAACAATAGGCCCATAATAATTCGTTCCTAAGTATTTAGGCCTAAGTTTTATCCGTCCTTTAACCATGTTTGCTACATTTAAGACCTCGACTTAAAAAAAGTTATTTTGTTAGTCTTTATAATTTTATTTAATTTTTAATTCAAATTTTATACTTCAAAAGCTTATAATGAGGTCCTTAAAGTTGTAAAATATTTTCGTTTAGATCTTGTTGTAAACTTCAGTTTGTGTGATTAAATATTACTGACATGCCATTTTGGCATTTAAAATGTGTAATGTTTTCTAATCATTTTTTGTTTGTGGAATTCTATTCTAATTATGCAGTTGATTTATTGGAAGTGTTTGTAAGACCTAATTTGAAATTGATTCTATAGAAAAATTTGGGTAAATTTTATTAAAAATTTGTAAATCAATTTAATCATAATTATACATGTAAATATAGCCATATTTGTTTTAGTAGAACTAGAATATGCTTCCAAAATGATTATATATAATTTTATAATTTTATTAATTTTTTTATAATATCTTAAAATTTCATATTGATTTTATTGACTATAAAGAAAAATAGATCTATCAATTTTTTTTGGATAAAAACTCAATATATTATTAAGTCACATTGAATTTGAAACTAATTATATTAGACTGAAAACATTAAAATAAAGCCTCTCAATAAGTGTGTTTTCTCGATACTTAAACCTATATTCTCTTTTTTATAGAAATAAAACCACTACCACACAAACAATCATAAATAAACAAAACAGTTGTACAAGAAGTTAGGATACATACCAATTGACAAAAATTTTATTTTAATCTCGTAAGTTTAATAATTTTTTTTTAATTTGATCTCTCATATTTGTTCATTTTCAATTTGATCTCTTACGTTTAAAATCATTATCAATTTGATCCCTTCATTTATATATCTATTATATATTTTAACGATTTATAGACAAAGAGATCAATTTAATAATTATTTCAAACATAAAAGATTAAATTGAGAATGAATAAATTTGAGAGATAAAATTAAAAAAATTACTAAATTTGAAGAACCAAAATTAAATTTTATCTATTTAAAATTAAAAGACTAAATAATTAAGATAAGTAATTTTTAAACATTAAAAAAATACATATTGTATTAAATTTATTTAATTTTTTCAACGAATACTCTTTTTTATTTTCTAAAGATTAGAACATAGAATCATTGCAATTAGAATTAGAATCTTCTTCAATTTGAATTCACAAGTTTTAAATCATTCTTTTTAAAATTTAAACAATAAATTTTTTCTTTGAAATTCAAGGTTCACAAACATTTTGTATAAAATACCTCCTTTACTCATGTGCATTTACATCTTAAAAATTGTATTCACAAACTGGGAAATGAATCATATATAAAAGAACCTTTTATATTCAATGATTCAAAAATTAGCGTAACTTATTGTCTCTGTCTCTCAAAAAAATTTTTTTTCTTAATTTAATGTTTTAAAAATTAAAAATTTTAATTTGGACCTTTAATGAATATTTCTCAAACAGTTTTTTATAACAATTTTTTTGACAAATATAATTTTATTGAAGAATGAAATTTAAATTTTAATTCACCATATTATAAATAGCTAACTTTTTTACTAGAGTCAATTCTCATTAATTTTTTTATGAAAACTTTTAAAAATAGAAAAAAACTTTATTTCAGCCCCTCAAGTGTAATAAATTTTTCAATTAGTCCCTCATATTTGTTTATTCTCAATTTAGTCCCTCACTTTTAAAATTGTTATCAATTTAGCCTCTCCAACTATATATTCATTATACATTTTAACGGATTATAGATAAAGGGACTAAATTGCTAACAATCTTAAATATGAAAGACCAAATTGATAACAAACAAACATAAATATCAAATTAAAAAAATTACTACACTTAAAGAATTAAAATAAGGTTTTTGTCCATACCAATCACAAATTCCTGTAACTCTTCCAAACACTACCTCTAAAAGTTAAATATTGCATCCTCGTCATAATAATTTCAGTGTACATACTCTGTTTCCTAATTTAATAAATAAGAAACACAATTGATTTTATCAAATGAGTAAACACCTTTAAGTATAAGCATGGAGAAATTGGATGTACATATTTTAATTCAGTGTTCAAAGACTCTAATGTTCATTTTTTAAACTGCTAAAGCATATAATATTAGTGATTCTATTATTCTTCCTACTTGATATTGCTCTTTATGCATGGATTTTAATTTTTAATTACCACTTTGAGCTCTAAGCTGGCGTTAAACCATTAATCTCTTATACTGTAACTGTAATGAGTAGCATTTCTTATGAATCAGTGGAATAAGATTATGCAAAATCGAAATAACCAAGGGGCTAAAAATGTCCAAACCATTCATAGCCACCTATATACCCTCATGATCATGATACTTCCAATGACTTAATCAACTAATCTAATTACCGAGAAGACAACATAACAAGTTTCCTCCATCTATTTTTGGAAAGAATGTTTCTTTCTAAACAATAAACTGTGTAAATATTTGCCAGATTCTAGAATTAACAATTTGGATTTTTATAAATACCCTAGTAATCACTTGTGAACTTGTATAAACCACCTTATTTTCGGAATAATAATTACCCATCTGAACTTTTACATTTCGAGTTTCAAAAGAGGGAAGTGACTATGTGAGTAATGGACTATTATCCCTTGTATGCTAGTGGGTGCAGGTAGATATTAACGAGTTATGTTGACACTAGATTAGATGCACAAACTCAAAAAGAAAACTAATATGGAGGGGGTTTATTTTATATGGCACATGTACCCCGATTATTCTCTACTTTGGATCAAACTACAGAAGAAGCCCTAGGCTTGATCTCAATGATAGAGCCAGCTATAGTTGTCTTTGCATGAGGTTTAAACATGTCTACAACTTGCACAAAACATCTGCAATATCCAATGATGTCGTGCATCAAGGTGTCAAATATATAATATTTGTCAACAAATCCAGATTTGTGAAAAGGGTTTGTTTCCGAGTTAGGCAACCGGCAATTTCTTTGTGGAGATGCCCAATCTCATCCCCACAGAAACCAATGTCTCAAGTGATCTAGAGCTATTTTCTAGTAGGTCTTCATCAATCACTATTGAATTCTGCAGAACACAAAAATGAAATGATATAGATGTTATTAGATACATTTTCCAAAGATTAATGCAAGAAATGATCAATCTCTAAAGAAAGCTAAGAACTCTAGCTAGGTAATAAATTGAGGTAACTGCTTACACAACGAATTACACTCATGTAAAGTTCATGATATAATTCATCTCCCTTTGCAGACTATCATTTCAAGAAGATTTCTACATTTGTTGAAAATAGCATGCCTAAACATCATTTTTATCTCATGAAACAAAGACACTTGAAAATAAAAAAAAAAGCTGTGTTTATGGAATGGCAGTGACATTTCAAATAACACTCAGACACTTAAAATCTTGTCATGTCACAATGTCTTTGTCTGTGTGAGTAATCTGGTCTTACAAAAGAACTATCCGAATCAGACACCTATAAAATTTTCTTTAAATTATTGATGCAATGAACAGAACAGATCAGAAGAGAAATAAAGCATCATAACAAAATTTGCTTAAAAATTGTACATTTAATAATATAACAAGAGCATGTCATTGCAAATGGATGGGAGGAAAATGTGGCCTTCATAATAATGTGATACATCTACATCAAAGCAACAGAATAGGAGGAGGAATAAAATGAAAGAGAAGGGGAAGAAGGCAGAAGGAGTGGATATGCCCAAGTTAAAGGTATATTCTAGAAGAACCAAAAGAGAAGGGAGAGGGGATGAGCTAGCAGGAGAGAGAGAGCAGAGCATAACTAATTTAGCAGGCTCGGATGTGGTGAGGACCAGCACAGGAAAAGGTTTAAGGCCTAAGAAGGTTGGAGAGGGAGGGTAGGCAAGATTTTGGAGGAACCTTGGGAGAGAGATTAGCCTCTCAAAAGCCAATCAGCTTACTATCAATTGTTGGGCCCAATTGAACTTTTATTCTGATAGCGTGATTATAGGAAACCTTTATTGGGTGAATATATAATTATTATATTTAATTACCTTTTCCAAAATTAGAATAGGAAATGGTGCATAAATTCATTGTCCATATTTGTAAACCAATGATTGAACAATACAAAGATATTCAGTCATTTAAAAGTCTTCATGGTATCAAAGCCCGCACTACCCTGGAGTGAGTATCTTTTCTCCTTCTGCAGCACTAGAGTTCCTATGTATACCTGAAGGGAGTTGAGTTCTCCTCTTCTCTTCACTATCCACATCTTAAAAGTCGAGTTTCCTCCTTCGCTTATCGTCACTGCCCAGCCAGAATCGCCATCTATTGTCTGATCTGCCGCCACGCGAATTTCGGTCGCTGGTAGCCTCCCCACACGCAGCCATGCACCGCATGAGCAGTTCTAGACAATTTTGTGTTTTTTCTCAAATCTCGTATGTTTCGCACCGTCGATTGCCTCACCAGCACTATATTTGGAGAGATCATCACCCCGTCGGCAAAACCCACCAAATCCAGTCGCAATCCACTACTGTAGGCACCGCCACGCGTCGGTTGCCGATTTGAACTTATCTGGTTTGCTTTGTTTTTGAATTGTTCTCTTCGTTTTTTGGCATCTTTTCTCCTTCTGCCCTTTTTTTGGTGCTGATTCCTTATTATGAGGGACACCAAGGCAGTAAAAAGTACTTTACTTGCCCATATCTATACTTTTAAGTTGGATGGAGCTGGTACTTATCTCGCTTGGTCAAGGGCATGTCTGTTATACATCAAATCTTGAAAATTACTTGGCTATATTACTGGAGATACAAAACCTCCTGCTATTTCTGATGATACCTATGCTCAATGGGACTCTAAAAACTCTTTTGTTATGACATGGCTAATAAATACTATGCATCCTTGGATTTCTAAGTAGTATTTGTTACTTGATATTGTTGAGAAAATCTAGACTTCAACCAAACGTACTTATTCTCGCAAAGAGAATGATGACCAGGTGTTCGAGATTAGGACAAAGATCCATGCCACTAAACAAGGAGTTAGATTATTATCAAGATCTCTACGCCAAATGTACTGAGGATGCAGTTTTATTTCACCAATCGATTTCAAAAGAAAGGGTGTATGATTTTCTGATTGATTTGAATCCAGAATATGATCAGATCCAGGTTCAAATTCTAGGAAAATTTCCTCTCCCTTCTGTTGAGAATGCTTTCTCCTATGTCGTACAGGAAGAAAGTTGATGCAATATCATGCTTTATCAATCACCAATTGAGAAGTCTGGTTTGATCGTCTCTCATGAGAAACCCTAGGCCACCACCTCTGATAAAGATCACTTGTAGTGTGATTATTGTGATAAGTCGAGGCATACCAAGGAGATTTGTTGGAAGATACATGATCGACCGACTCGAGGTTAAGGAGGTAAACGAGTCACTTCATCCAAAGGCCAGACAAATATGGCTGATGCTATTGAGCCACCCAAGGATGCAGATTCGGGAGCCTCTCTCTCTTCTAATGAAATTCAACACCTCCGTTGTTTCCTAACCAAGCTGGCCCCTCTACAGTTGGCACTTCTAATTTTGTGCACTCAGGTATGACTTTTACCGCTCATTCTCCCTCTTGGATTGTTGATTTTGGTGCAAATAGACATATGACTGGCTCTTCTAAAGGCCTGTTCAACTACTCTTCTTGTCCTAAAGGGAAGAATGCTTGAATAGCCAATGGGTCCGTATCTTTTATTTGTGGGATAGGTTCTATGATTTGTACACCTGATATTACAATCTCATCTATACTTCATGTACTTGAGTTTCCTGTTAATCTTTTATCTGTCAATTCCATCGCCAAAGATTTAAACTATAAAATTGTGTTCTTTCCTGATTATTGTGTCTTTCAGGACCTTCACACAGGAAGGAGGATTGGCAATGGTAGGTTGCATGATGACTTCTACATGACAGATGGTGTTCGAGACCCAGGACAGACCTTTCTTGGAGTTAATGAGGATGTTGATCAAGAAATAATTCAGTGACATAGGCGGTTAGGACATCCATCATTTTTTGTTTTAAAGAAACTTTTTTTTAGCTTGTTTTCAAACCTTAATGTTGAAACCTTGTTTTGTGATGCTTGTGAATTTGCCAATCATACTAGAAACTCTTATCCTTTGAGTAATAATAAAAGTTTGATTCTTTTTATGACTATTCATTCTAATGTCTGGGGTCCTACTCAAATTGTTTCTTTAATTGTTTTTGATGGTTTGTTATCTTTATTGACTATTGTACTCGCACCACTTGAGTTTATTTACTAAAGGCAAAAACTGAAGTTTTTTCTTGCTTTCAATCCTTCCATAAGATGGTCTGTACTCAATTTGATATTAAGATAAAAATTTTGAGAACTGACAATGGCACTGAGTACATGAATAAACACATTGAGACTTACTTGAAAAATTATAGAATTATCCATCAAACCAATTGTCCTTATACCAGTGCTCAGAATGGAGTGGCTGAAAAGAAACACAAACACCCACTAGAAGTGGCCCGATCCCTTATGTTCACCATGCACTTACCCAAGCCTTATTGGAGGATGCTATTTTAGCTGTTGCATATCTTATATATCGCATGCCTCTAAAAATCTTTGATTTAAAGAGTCCTCTTGACATTTTAAAAGGTAAAAGAGACTATGTTATTTCACCCAAAGTGTTTGGTTGGATTTGTTTTGTTCATACCAGGAATACAGAAAAACTTGATCCTAGAACCTTCAAATGTGTCTTCATAGGGTATTTCCCTACTCATAAAGGTTACAAATGTTATCATCCTCCCTCTAGAAAAACCTTTGTCGGTATGGATGTTACTTTTTGAAAAATTGAACTCTACTTTAGCACACCCTTATCACCTTTTTAGAGGGAGGTTAATAAAGTAGAAGAGGTGGTGCTCCTTGATCTAGAAGATATAAGGGAGAATTTAGTTCTGGGGGAGATTAATCAAGGGAAGACTGTTGGGAGGTTGGAGAAATTGGACAAACCTGACTTGTTGACATACTCAAGGAGGAACAGGGCAGACAGAGCTGAAGAAACCATCATGCAATCTACCGAATCCTCCTCCACGGATGAGTTATCTATATTATCTAATGAATTAGATCTACCTATTGCTCACCGAAAAAGTCAAGTCTTGTACCAAACATCCTATGTCTAACTTTGTTTCTTATGGCTCCCTATTCCCATTATATAGAACCTTTGCTTTGTCTATTTTCTCTATCTATTCCACAAAATTGGAAAGAAGCTATTACTGATCCCAAATGGAAGCAAGCAATGATTGACGAAATGAAGACCTTGTCCAAAAATGAGACTTAGGACTTGGTCCCTCCTCCACCAGATAAGAAATTGGTGGATTGCAAATGAGTCTTCACTGTGAAACATAAAGCTGATGGTTCGATAGAATGGTTCAAAGCTAGACTGGTGGCCAAAGGGTTCACACAAATTTATAGAGTAGACTATTAAGAGACCTTTGCTCCTATTGCAAAAGTGAACTCCATTAGAATTTTGTTATCTTGTGTAGCTAATCTCGATTGGGACTTGCACCAATTTGATGTGAAGAATGCATTTCTTCATGGAGACTTGGATGAGGAAGTGTATATGGAGATCCCACCTGGGTTTGATAATAAACAGAGTCAAGGAAAGGTGTGTAAACTGAAGAAAGCTCTATACAAACTGAAATAGTCCCTAAGAGCATGGTTTGACAAATTCAATAATGCCATGATTTCCTTTGGCTATCAACAAAACAATGCTGACCATACCCTCTTTATAAGACATCAAAAGGACAAACTCACTCTTCTCATAGTTGATGATATAATAATGACTAGGGATGATAAAAAGGAGATGTCTTAGTTGAAGAAGCTATTGGCACAGAAATTTGAAATAAAAAATCTCAGTAAATTACAATACTTCTTAGGAATTGAGATTGCTAGATCATGCCTACAAGTTGGAACTTCCTGAAACCGCTTGCATTCACCCTATTTTCCACATATTACAGCTCAAGAAAACAGTGCAACCAACAACATAGATCTTACCTCTTCCACGAGGCCTCACTGATGACTTGGAGATGTCTACTGAGCTTAAGGCTGTGCAACAGATTTGGAGACTTACAGATGGTCAGTGGGAGGTGCTGATTAAGTGGAAAGATCTAACTATGCACAATAGTACCAGGGAATCCTATGAGGTGATCCACAACCAATTTCCAAATTTTCACCTTGAAGACAAGGTGAAGCTTATTGGGGGAGGTATTGATACATCTACATCAAAGCAATAGTATAGGAGGAGGAATAAAATGAAAGATAAGGGGAAGAAGGCAGAAGGAGTGGATATGCCTACATTAAAGGTGTATTCTAGAAGAACCAAAGGAGAAGGAAGAGGGGATGAGCTGGCAGGAGAGAGAGAGAGCAGAGCATAACTAATTTGGCAGGCTCAGATGTGGTGGGGACCAGCACAGGAAAAGGTTTAAGGCCTGAGAAGGTTGGAGAGGGAGGGTAGGCAAGATTTTGGAGGAACCTTGGGAGAGAGATTGGCCTCTGAAAGCCAATCAGCTTACTATCAATTGCTATTTTCTTTTCTTCTGTTTGCTAGTGGTGTGTGGGATTGCTGCTGATATTTCTGGATTGTTTTCCTATTCTGTTTTGTATTTTCCTTTTATTTTTCAGTATAAGCCAGTGGTATTATTCAGTCTCTATCTATTTCCTCTGTGTGTGTTCTGTTTTATGCTACTGGTCCTATCATAATGCCGTTGAGAGATGTAAAGGATCAAAAATAGCTTGGACTTACATTCATGTCACAGACCTTAATTGTAATGAATTAAGGCTTGTTCTCCTTTTTTTTTTTATTGGGTTTTTTAAAAAAAAAAATTTAAAGACAATGCCTTACAATCAAAATCATTGAAGTCATGAACAACACATGCAATTCGTATGAAACCAAAATACTTGAAGGGAGTCTCTCTTCACAAATTTAAGAAGAAAAATGAAGTACTTTTGCTGGCATGAATTACTGGTGCCCTGCCCTGGTGACAGATCATACTACAACTACGGAAAGTTGTGATAAAGGCAAGTAGAAGCAGGAGTCAGGATTATTTTCAAATATATAAAATTCAAATTTAAATCAGAGTGAATTATTTAAAAAAACAAAAACAATGAAGCAGTAGCACCTACTCTAACACTAACCTTTTCGAAAACACAAATTACTGTGCTTCCACCAAATGAGAAATATCCAAACTGTACATTAAGCAAACGAAATGTCAATGACAAGCAAAAACAACAAAAAAAGATGGAAAAACAAGGATCAAACTGTAATACCTCATCTCCCTTCCTAACATAGTCACCCTTCTTCTTTGTAAAAGTAATGCTACCAACCATTGTAGCTCCTATAGCAACAAATGCCACCTGAATCCAAATCATAGATTTACAAACATGAATATACTGTCAGTGAAATACAGGTGACATGTAACATTCATAGAGGGCGAAAGTAGTAGGAAATCTCTGAAAACATTTCAGAAGCCTAAGAATCCTTCAAAAGTACAACAGAAAATTTAAAAGCTTAAGATGAAAATAGAAAGCATGAACTATATGGTTAAATAAATAGATAAATAGGAACAAAACCAAATAAAGTTTAAAATATAGAACACGAGCAGTGTCTGACTTCTGGGCAGCTTAAATGCAAAATAGGAAAAACAAGACAGATAAAGTTTTAGGTATTTGATATCAAGTTCTTTAATAAAATTATAACATGTGGATATTTTTTACAACTAGGCATATTGACTCTTGAAAAAGAGGTTCCTCCACATGTCATAATTATTGGAGAACCTAATAGCAGATCTCTGAAAATTATAGCCAAGTTTATTCCAATAGGAAAAGCCATTATAAACCCACAACGTAAGGAATAGTTGACTTTGTGACCTTGTTGAAATGCAGTGCAATGGTGCAGGAGAGCAAAGAAATTTAGAGCGAAGAAAATAAGAAAGAGAAGTAATGAGTAGTCGAGATTCAAAGAGGCACAACAGATTACATAGTGCATACAGTATAGAGAAAAAGAAACAATTCAATTGAATTAGGTAAAAAGGTGGCAATCCAAAAAAAAAAAAGGGAAAAGAAAGATTATTGCAATTGGTAGGCTTGCAGAAGTTGATTACTGGTGTTGTCCCGAGTCCTACAACATGCTTACCAATAATTTCAAATGACTCTACTTTTTAGCTAGACTTAGATAAAACCTCATGCATTTGTTAATTCTAATTTATCAGGCAACAACAAACCTTTCCAAAATCTACAGTTGAAATTACTGAAACAACGCGCTTATTCTCGGTGAAGACATTACAGTACTTGCTATTTACAGCAATGGGATTTACCTACACAAAGCAGAAAAAGGCAAGACAGAAAAAAGTTTCCAATCAGAACTAACACCAAGAAAATAGACCAACAAAATCATATGTAAAGGTATATATGAATTATCATTTTCCTAAAGTGATCGTTACATACTGTATATAAGCATCCAGGGATATCTACAAATTTCTCAATGATTCCTGATACTGGCAAATGGAAACGATGATAGTCCTGTAATGAATAGATGTTGAAATCAAAACTAAACTATAACAGAAACAGAACAAAAGTGAACAAAGCAACCAGCAATACCTGTGGTGCCAAACGAAATATCACAATTGTTCCATTATCAAAAGCACTGGCACTAATTTCTTTCCCCAAAAGGCCTTGAACTGAAAACTTCCGACCCTAGAAATAACAAAAGACAAATAAGAAAGTACTTTGTTTGGCATACATAATCAAAGTGGAAAGGATAAACGACTAGAGATCTGAAATTACTGAAGGAATCTAATTTTCCTTGCCAAAACTAGGCTTTAATTTCAAAAATTGAACTAGCTTAATATCTTATATATCATCTCTTGGAAACAAAAGAAAAGAAAAAAATTCAAAAGAAAAGGCAACAGACATAATTTTAATTACAAGAATCCGGAGGATGTTTACTCATAACAAATTCTGTGTTAGGACCCAATCACAAGATATGGGACTGGAAGCCCCCATTGGAAGTATAGGATTCTGATGTGGGATTTATAGAGACCTTGGGCTCTCTAACTTCATAAGCTAGCTTTTAAAATATAGTTCTCCCAGAGGTTCCACTCTATGAGTTGACATGCCAAACTTGAAAAAAAATATAGAATATGACACAATATGGCCTCTATATTTTAAACTTCAAAAAACACAACCAGCATTATTTTATATTCTTAGCATCGTACACTAGTATTTTTTAAATTAAATATATTAAATCAAAAGTTGTTACTCTCTCTAATTCAATTACTCATGTGAAACAAAAACAATTAGGAAAGAACTTTAATTATTCCATTAAACATGTGTTCAACATATTTTTTTGGTCTTTTCCCTTTGTTTGGGTCTTCCATACCCGAGCCATGTTTGGCTCTTGTACAAGCCATGTTCAACATGTGTTCAAGCCACATTCAGCATGTGTTTGAACCACAAAAGTAAATTTAATTATTTTGATATGTCTGCATGTGTGTTATACACATGTCGACAATGTGTCATTGCAGACAACATGCCTAAAGATAAGTGTATTCATGCTTTATAGGCTTCAATAAATTGGTATCATAGCCTTCCACTGCATCCTAATTGTAATTATGTGGCGTAGGAGGTGATGCTAACACTGCAATTTAGCCCGAGGCTACAAAGCTAGTGCAAAGCCAGCATGCCTAGGTGTGGATTGTATGGGACACTAATGTGGGGTTTAGATGAACCTTAGGCTCTTCAACCTCATGAGAGGTTCTCCCTGAGGTTCTTATCATTGGACACGAAGCAACCAAACACTTTGATCAATTGAAGCTATAGCTTGTTTGCATCCAAGACACAAAGACTAAGAGGACAAACAAACACCAGATCATAATCTCAACTTTGCAAATATCCTTCCTCCTTGTACCCTAGTCCTAACTGTCAAGAAGGTCCAAGATCTACAACAGTATTATAATTTTATCATAGGTCATCAATATGCACTGAAAAACATTTTATATCACAAAATTCAATTAGTTGCCAGCTTCCAACTAGTAAATATGCATTGTGTGCAGATATACAAATGTGAATATCTAAATACTAGATACTTAGCATGCACTAGTTTTTCTTTAATTTTTTAAATATATTATAAAATAATAATTATTAGATTTTAAAATAATAAATTAAATAATAGAAATTTATTTAACTCTACTATTCTCTTCTAACCTCCTACTATCTTTATTTTCTCTCTCCCCTCTCTTCACATCACATATTTTAAATTTTATATTATATAATATATATTCTATGAGACCAATGACCAGAAGGCTCCCAAAGACATTATAATATAGATTAAATAAAAATTTTCTTTCGAGAGAGGAAACCTTCCATGTGAATTAGATGAAAGAAAATTACCTTAATCCAAAATCTTAAACTATCATCAGCCGACTTAAACGCCATTAGACGGCAATCAGCAGCACATACAGCAACATCATCACGTTCAATGGAAGCAATTGGTCTTGAACCAGGTTTTAACTCTCTTATGAAGAACTCATTGAATGTCTGCTCCCCCGCCCGCCCACAAAAGAAAAAAAGAACAAAATAATTACTAGGGCTAGCGTTATAAAATCTAAAAATAATTTGCAGTTCAAGCATAGCTTAAAAGACAAATTTTATTCATTTCCAATCCAACTGCCAATATAAACAAAAGTTCAAGAAACTAACTCAATAGAAAATATATTAGTTTCTCATACAGATCAGATTCTATGGGATTGATGGAAAACAACAAAAAGGGAGAAAAAAGCATGGAACTGGCAGGCAGCACAGATTCTAGAATAAATGTACAACAACAAAGCCTTTTCCCACAGTAGGGTCAGCTACATGGCTCAAATGACGCCAACATGTAGCTTTTTTATACGCTTAGGTTGTTAATAGTCAAATTCATCCTAATAATTTCGCTATTGTTTTCTTTAGTCTCCCCCTACCTCTAGTTATTAGGTTATCTTTCATTTGATCTACTCTTCATAAAGGAGCCTCTACTGATCTCCTATGTACATAACAAAATCACCTAAGATGCGTTTTAACCAAATTTTCTATGATAGGTGCTACCCCAACTTCCTCTCTAATGTAGTCATTTCTAATCTTATCCCTTCTAATGAGTCCACTCATTCAACGCAACATTCTCATTTCTGAAATAGTGAATTTTTGCTCATATTGACTTTTTATCACTCAACATTTGGTACTATACAACAATCTAGGTCTTATAGTTGTGCGATAAAATTTTTCCTTAAGTTTGAGTAGTATTTTTCTATCATAGCTAACACCTAAAGTTTTTTTCATTTCATCCACCCAGCCTTATGATTTATGTACCCCTCTATTTCTCCAATATTTTGTATGATGATCCCCAAATACTTAAAAGTGACTTGTTGTACGGAAGGATCTCTAAGTTTCATCTCCACCCTAGAATCAGTGTACCTTTAACTAAATTTACATTCTATATACTCCGTTTTACTTCAACTTATACAAAAACCGAATGTTTCCAAAGCTTGTCTCTACATTTCTAATTTTTTGTTTACTTCTTTTTTCGAATCTAATTCTAGAATAAATGTATTTAGTTGAATTTAAGCAGTATTACAAAACATCTATAACTTCACTTAGACACCATGTTTGGCTCTACAAAAGACCATACAAACATCTCAACAAAAAAAATTCCATTAATACTTGGTTTAATCTATTACCAATGCATGTCAGATAACAAAATCCATGCATGCATATGACAATTGAAAAAAAGTACAAAAGCTGCTTGGTTCTTGGCTAACTAGAGTAGACTCCGCTATAGTAAAATTAAAACTAAACAAGTTCATCCACCCCAAGCAATAATAGATGAGAAGTGCAGAACAATATTGGGGTCCCACAAGAGCACAAGTCATGACTAACAATAGTTTAATATTGTACATCAAAGTGGGAAAGGTTACCAGATTGGTTTCTTAAGATAATAATAATTATAAAAAATTTCAGTGAGATATGTTATTGAGTACATATTAATTAGCTTAAGGAAACACGGATGTAAAAGGTTATTAAGATAATTTAAGTTATTTAACCGATGACTAGAAGGTTGTTATTTAAATTAGAGCACCTTATTTTGTGATATAGAAATAGAAACTAGTTTTTAGGACCTATTTGAACGGATTTTTTAAAAACTCTTTTTGGTTTTTAAAAATTAAAAAAAAAAAAAAGCAAAACAAAATGTTTGAATCATTGTTTTTTACAGAAAATAAAAAATATAATATGTATTTTGGGAATAAAAAATACAGAATAATTAAAAGATATTCTGAATTTTATTTTTTTAAAATAAAGAAAACACAAAAAAAGTCTTTTTATTAATAGCATATATATAAATATATGAAAACAATATTAGTATGAATTCTTAGAACTAATTTTATAAAACAATTTTAAAAAATAAAAAAACAAAACAACATTCAAACAAGCTTTACTTCATAAAACTTTAAGACACGAGGATATATGTAGGGATAAAACACCACTAAGACATAATGAATTGGACCTGCAAAGAATCATTAATAAGTAATGGGATCAAAGTTCTAATTTATAGATAACACATTGATGGTTCAAACCAGCCAAGAGTGTATTTGATAGAGCCCTTGATCTGAACCGAAAAATTGTAATGAATTGAATGGGAAAATTCCCTTCCTCTTAGATAAACACCCCTTTGAGAAAGAGAAATTACAGAACAGTAGTAATCTCACAGCAATCCAATTCAAACACAGCAATAGACAGTAGTGACCTCACAGCAACACAAGATAAATACAGCAGTAGAAAACAGTAAGGAAAATGTAGTAGTAACAGAAAAACAAAATAGGCACCAGCTTTCAAGAGGCTAGTTCTCTCCCTGATTTCCTCTCCCTTTTTCCCCCCTTCTCCTCCACTTTTTCTGGCCTCCAAATACCCTTCTGTCTAACAGCCCTAGGTCCCACTCATACGCCTGCAAAATCAGTTAGAAGGTTGGTTATGGCTATTCTTCTCTTTCTGCCACCTCACCCTCATGCCCTTGCTCTTTATTTCTTCTGGAATATACCTTAATTGTGTCTGTTGCACCTGCATTTACCCTTTTGCCCCTCTTCTCATAATATTTGCAAGTTGGGGGTCTAACATTACCCCCCCTTTTAAGATTCACCTTGTCCTCAAGGTGAAAATTAGGAAATTGACTTCTGATTTTTTCATAAGATTCCCAAGTGCTGTCATGTAAGGGCAGGTTCTTCCACTTGATCAATACTTCCCATTGTCCGTTGGTGAGCTCCCTTACTTGTTGCACTTCTTCTGGTTCTGCCTGTAATTCCATGTCTTCAGTAAGTTCACTAGGTAATGGCAAAATTGGAGCTGTCGGTTGAATACTTTTCTTTAGCTGCAAAATGTGAAAAATAGAGTGAATTCTTGCAGTATGTGGTAAGCCGGTAAGCAACCTGTCCAATTTTTTCCACTATCTTGAAAGGGCCATAATACCTTGAGCTCGACTTCTCGTTGTATTGTTTAGCCAGGGATTTCATGCAATATGGTCTCAACTTTAGGTAAACCGAGTCCCTTACCATTAGTTCCACCTCCCTTCTTTTCTGATCTGTATACTGTTTCATCCTTTGTTGAGCACTTTCTAAATTCTCCTTTAGCTCCTCTATCACCACATTCCTTTGCCTGATCTGTTCATTTACTTCTTCTACTGCAAAAGGAGTGTCTTCAAACCTTAGGAAATGAGGAGGATCCCTCCCATATAAAGCCCTGAATGGTGTCATGCCAGATGATTGGTTAAATATAGTATTAAACCAATATTTTGCCCAAGGTAACCACTTTTTCCAGTTTTTAGGCTTGTCACCTACAAAACATCATAGATAAGTTTCTAAGCTCTTGTTCACCACCTCTGTTTGCCCATCAATCTCAGGGTGGTACGATGAGCTGTAGTGTAGGACAATGGCAGAAAGCTTGAATAATCCCTGCTAGAACAAACTCATAAATAACCTATCCCTGTCCGAGACGATTGATCTCAAAAATCCATGCAATTTGACAATTTCTTTGATGAATCAGCAACTAAATGGCTGTAAATGGATGAGATAATGGAAGGAAGTGCCAATACTTGGTTAGTCTGTCCACCACCACTAGAATAATATCACACTTTGAAGACCTAGGTAAGCCGGTAATAAAATCCAGGCTTACATCTTCCTAGACTTGCTTTGGAATGGTTAGTGGCTGTAACAACCCCGCCGGACTAAGGGCCTGATATTTGTTCTGTTGACATACATGACATCTAGCTACATATGCTTGTATGTCTCTTTTCATCCCTTCCCAATAAACACAGGTTGTCATATGTTTATAGGTTCTTAAATAACTTGAATGTCCTCCCATTGGTGTTTCATGGAATTCGGCCGTTAGGATGGGAATTCTGGTAGAGTGCTTAGGCAACACCGTCCTCCCTTTGGACAGAAAATAACCTTTTCTCATTGTATAACCTTCCGGTGGCTGCTGGTTGGATATCACCTGTTGCCATATGGAATACAGCCTTTCATCTGTCTTTAATTCCTCCTCCCACTGCTTGAGATCTTCACACTGCCATAGTCATATTTCCTGAAATTCAAGACTACTGTGCCTTCTTGATAAAGCATTTGCAGCCCTGTTTTCTTTGCCTGGTTTGTACTGAATCTCAAACTTATATCCCATCAGTTTGGACACCCATTTTTGCTAGTCTTCACTTAATCCTCGTTGTTCAAACAAGAATTTAAGTGACTTCTGGTCTGTTTTGATTATAAACAGATATCCTAGCAAATAGTGACGCCACTTTTTTACAACCAACACTATGGCTAATAACTCCCGTTCATAAACCGAGTCCATCTTCTTCTTTGGAGACAAGGCCTTACTAAAATAAGCTATGGGTCGTCATTTTTGCATGAGGATAGCCCCTACACCCATCCAGAAGCATCTGTTTCCAATTCAAAAGGGATAGCAAAGTTGGGCATAGCCAACACTGGCACGGATGTCATGGCTTCTTTAAGAGCCCAAAGGCTGTTTGTGCTTCCTTTCTCCACTGAAAACCGCCCTTCTTCAATAATGTTGTCAAGGGTGCTGCAATTTTGCCATAATTCTTCACAAACTTCCTATAATAGCCCGTTAACCCCAAGAAACCCCTTAGGTATTGGCCATTCCACCATGGCTACAATTTTTCTTGGATCCATTTGAACTCCCTTGTCCGAAATAATAAGTCCCAGGTACTCAACCTCTGACTTGGCAAAAACACATTTCTTAAGATTTATCACCAATTGGTGTTCTTGTAATATTCTCAAGGTATCCTTGAGATGTTGCATATGTGTGTCCCGATCAGTGCTATATACTAGTATGTCATCAAAGAATACTAATATGTACTTGCGCAGCTACTCTTTGAAGATATCATTCATAAGAAACTAAAAGGTTGAAGGGGCATTAGTCAATCCAAATGGCATGACCAAGAACTCATAATGGCCCTGATGAGTCCGAAAAGTTGTTTTCTCCTCATCCTTGGTCTGAATTCTAATTTAATGATAGTCTGACTTCAAATCTAATTTAGAAAATACGGTGGCACCTCCCAATTCATCTATTACTGGAATGGGAAACTTGTCCGGTATGGCAATTTTGTTCAAGGCCCTATAATCTACACAAAACCTCCAACTCCCATCTTTCTTCTTTACTAGTAACATCGGACTTGAGTATAGGCTGCTGCTAGGTCTTATTACTCTGACTACGAGCATTTCCTTAACCAATTTTTCGATCTCCTCCTTTTGGAAAAGTGGATAACGGTAGGGCCAAATATTAGGGGGTTGTGCCCCACTCTTAACGGTAATAGAGTGGTCTTGGCTGCGTGTTGGCAGAAGGCCCTGATATGGACTTGTGACAGCAGAGAATTCAGTGAGAAGTGCCTGCACATCTTGAGGTAGTAGCTCCCCTTCCCTTTGGTTCTCCATTTCTGTTGTCCCCTGTATCTGTAAATTGTTGAATTCAATAAAAAATCCCTGTCCCCCCTACTTCACTGTTTTCATAAGGGATTTAAGAGAGACCAAGGTTTTGGCCAATGCTGGGTTCCCCTTCAAACATTTTTCTTCTCCACCTACTCTCATCTTCATAGTTAACTGTCCCCAATTCACCTTAACTTCTCCCAAGGATTTCAGCCACTCAATTCCCAATACCATATCTGCACCTTCCAAGTTAAAAACATAAAAGTCCTGCATCACTCCCACTCCTTGTATTTTAACTTCAATCCTAGACAAAACTGAGTTCCCTTCACATTATAACCATCCCCAATCGATACTTCAAAAGCCCCAATCTATTTAGTTGGAATCTCTAGTCTGTCAATGGTGTCTGGTGATATGAAATTATGGGAAGCCCCACTGTCAATGAGGATGATCACCTCTTCCCTATAACACCTCCCAAGCACCTTCATTGTATTATTGTTGGTCAGTGCCACCATTGAATTCATAGACAATTCCATTGGGCTCTCCTCTTGTGTGTCCTCTTCTGATATTCTCTCCTCTCCCTCTATAATTTCTCCTAATTCATTCACTGGTTGTAGCAAAAGAACCCGGAGTTGTTGCGTTTGCATTGATGAGTTGGGATGTATTTCTCATCACACTTAAAACATAGACCCAGTGCTCTTTTCCAGGTAGCTTCTTCTTCTGTCAACCTTTGGAACCCGTTGTTCCTCATGATGCCAGCAAAATTTCAACCTGTCGCAAATTGTCCTCCGTTGATTTCCTACTTGGCCTCACTATTTCTTCCCATCATCACAAACGCCGTCCGTCTGGGGTCAGGATTGCTGGTAACCCGACTCCACAATTGTTTCAATCCATTTCCGTGGTTGGTGTTCATCATTCGCATCTGTCTATTCATCGTGTCATTTTGGGCTCGAGATATCACGGCATTTCTTTCTTCCACTCGATGGGCTGTATTCATCAATTCCTTCAAGGATCGGGTCAGTACCATTCGGAGCTCCACCCGTATTTTCGGTTTTAAGCCGTTTCTAAAAACTCCCATCAAACATTCATCAATAGCTTCCTTCAGAGGTGCTGACAGCTCTTCGAAGTGTTCTCGGTATTCCGATACGTCTCCACACTGCTTCAATGCTAACAGCCGCTCGTTAGCGTCACCCTGCTAGGAATAATGGAATCTCTCTATCAGCTCCTTTCGAAACTCCTACCATGAATGGACCGAACTCCTAGTTTCCATCCACTGGAACTAGTTGAGAGCTCTTCCCTCTAAGCAGACTGCTACAACTTCCAACCTTGCTGCCTCCATCACCTTATTGATATCAAAGTATCGCTCAACTTTGAACAACCACCCGATGGGGTCTTCTCCATCAAACAGAGGTAATTCCAATTTCCTAAACCGATTACATCTTTCTCTACTTCTTCTATGTTCTCTCTTCTAGCATTCTCCTCAGTTTGTGACTCTATCGAAACTCCAACGGGATTCGGTTCTGGCGTTTCCCTTCTTCCCTCCATCCTAAGCATCATTTCCCGCATTTCAATCATCCACAACTTCATTTCATTCATATCGTCCTTCAGCGCTGTTATGTCTTTTTCCATGTCCATTCTTCCTTCCATTTTCGTGTTGGCCATCCCTGAATCGGAACCTGTTCTGATACCAAATTGATAGAGCCCTTGATCTGAACCGAAAAATTGTACTGAATTGAATGGGAAAATTCCCTTCCTCTTAGAGAAACACCTCTTTGAGAAAGAGAAATTACAGACAGTAGTAATCTCACAGCAATCCAATTCAAACACAGCAATAGACAGTAGTGACCTCACAGCAATACAAGATAAATACAGCAGTAGAAAACAGTAAGGAAAATGTAGTAGTAACAGAAAAACAAAACATGGCACTAGCCTAGTTCTCTCCCTGATTTCCTCTCCCTTTTTCCCCCCTTCTCCTCCACTCCTTTTGGCCTCCAAATACCCTTCTGTCTAACAGCCCTGGGTCCCACTCACCCGTCTGCAAAATCAGTTAGAAGGTTGGTTATGGCTATTCTTCTCTTTCTGCCACCTCACCCTCATGCCCTTGCTCTTTATTTCTTCTGGAATATACCTTAACCGTGCCTGTTGCACCTGCATTTACCCTTTTACCCCTCCTCTCATAATATTTGCAAGTTGGGGGCCTAACAGTATTCAGGTACAATTATACATCAACCACAAACAAATTCAAGCTCTTTAGAAAAACTACTAGCCCACCTTAAACTTGTCTAGTGGAAGCTTGACTTCAGCCATATTGATTTGATCCTGCAACACAATAGACACCTCATTTATAAAAAAACATGTAATTATAAGTTCAGCACATAAACAACTACAGCAGATGAAATTAGATATGCTAGGAATGGCACCCTACTACATTTCACAGAATAATAATTACTCCACTCATAAAACTCTCCTCTTTCTCTTCACTTGCTCTTTAGGCAAGTTGCATCCAATAAATTCAAGATACTAATTTCAGGCCATTCAAATGTCAAGAACTGAAACTCAAGTGAAGAATAAATGAAATGAACAATCAGTATTAATTATTTAAGAGTAATTTAAAGCCATATAATTCATGCAATGAAAATATTGTTGACGTCATATTTCACTGATGTGTTGGCGGTGCTTGTATGTATAAAGAAGATGCAAGAATAATATTACCTACTATTCCATTGTCAGTTCTTATGATATATGATGCTGTAATCTTAAGTGATTCATAGGCCATGGCACCATGCCAAATACATGTTTGGATGTTCTAACTTGCCAGTGAAAGATGACTAGGTGTGAACACTTTCATGTGGTGGTTGGGATGCTACCACTACCAAGTAAATATGTAAAAGGAAAGTAATACCATTCTGCTTTGTGATACAGAATAATGTTGCAGTCAAAAGGTATTCCTGCAAAGCTTGTAGACCTGAATTACTTTTGTGCCTTGCATATACTTAAAAAAAAATTTAGCGCTTGTTCTAGTTTTTTAGACCATATGGACTTGATATGTAGATTGATTAAAATATTAATCTTTGTCTCATTTCTGCTTGGGCTGTACCCGCTTCCTGGTTCCTGCCTCTTTTATAAGATTTATTGTTACTAGTTCAAAAATAGGTCTATGGTTAACATGTGAATTACAGAAGCATTCACAAACAGAAGTGGCCAATTTTGAGTAGAAAATAAAGCAGTTTCTGTGGGAAAAAACATTAAACACATAAATTGTGTATATATGCATAAATTTGCATGCCAAAGTGAAAACTCACAATCAAGGGGAACCACGTAGCTTTGGACTTACATAGCTTCCTCGTAACAGTAAAATCAAATAGTTCCATCCACAAAGCAGCACTGTCATACCTTAAAAAGTTCAATAAATTTAGGTATATCTTCAGAAGATTCAAGTGAATTCATGCGAGTTCCCTGCTTTTCAGAAATGCTTTGCAATATCTCCTTCACCCCTTCATAAAGACATCCACCAATTTAAAGCATTATAAATGAGTAACATGACTCAACACAAAGAAAAGATTTAGGCAAGTTTGAATGGAATGGGTGAAGAAGCTAGATCTCAAATCAGAGACCCAACTACATTTTGATCATTTTTCAACAAACGAATTATATTTTTGCCTAATGTCCTACTATGCAATAAGTCTGAGTACAGAAAGGTCAGCAAGATCTAACATAACTGTCTGGCATTTTTTTTCATATCAGTACAGCAAATAACACCAATCTTATGCCACAAAGGAGAGTGGTGACTGGTGAAGTTACTAACATAGGTAGCCTAGAATTTCTTGTCAGATATAACAAGGAGAAATGAACTCATACCTACGTTTATTAGGCCAAGACCTACTTTTGACTGATAAATAGCTCTCATTGACAAAACAATCTTTTTGTCAATTAATTCTTCAACAAGCCTTTTAGTCTTCCGGTCATATACCTGATTCCAAAGAATAGTTAAAGCTAATAGATAACAAGTTGACATAATTCACAATATAGTGTCTATGCATGTTCAATAGTAGCATGAAAGTGCTTGAACCAAGTGTAAATCATTGAATTCCACCTAAATGATATATATAAGATTAAAAAAAAAAAATCAGTATTTGTCATAATTGTTCAACTTTCCAGAAAAGAAATCTATTTTGATAATGCATTAAAGCCAATACATTTAAAATTTTCATGAATATTAAAGGTATGCATGACAAATGATGACAATAACATGAAAAGGGTGCAAAGATAGATATGTCAATCAGCAATTTTTTTAATCATGATGGAAATGATTTGAGACAAATAAATTAGCAATGAGATGTAAGAATTCCTAAATGATTGTGTATTGCTTGACATAACTAGAACATTCATCATACATGTATATAATAAAAGTCAGAAGATCGTTTAAGAAAAAAAAAAAGAGGATGGGCAACAATACGTACCACAATGTGGGAAGCACTTGATCCAGAGCGTATACCAACATCATAGGATGAGAAATGGGCCCATTCACTCAGTTTAAAGAACCACCTATATAAATAAGTAACTTTAGTACTTTATTGTGATATAGAATGAAAAATTGAAAACCATATATATCTTACAGAAAAACTGTAATTTGACCATATATAATCAAAACAGATAACATCCCCCATGCCCTCTCTTCCATTAGTTCCACCTTAACTCTCGGCACTAGATTAGTGGCACATATTCAGAAATTTACCCATACGATGCCTGTTTATCTGTCAAGAATCCTCCAGTCATCACCTGGTTTCCAGTCCCTTCGTCAAAACAGAGAGTTAAGTGGACTATTGTGTTCAGCTTGTTAGAGACCTGAAGAACCTCACCACAAACAGGACAGCAATTCAATAATGTCTCCCTGCAATACCAGAAATCAGCAAATAAGAATTGCAACATGGGAATTAATGAACTTTTTAATAATTTGATTTCAAATATGCAGAATTGCAGACCAAAAGTAAAAACAGATTCTGATGTATTCAGTCCCAAAACATGTTATTGTCAACTGTAGACAACAAACATTTAGGAAAAATAGATCAATAAATAGAATAAAGAGTCAACTAAACATATTCATATGCGGATACATATATAGACAGAAATATGGGATCAGTAAACGGAAGGAAGTGAAAATTGATAAATGAACAATGACACAATTGCAACCAAAGACATTAGTTGCCATGCACATGTATACCTGTTTATTGTGGTTAAGTGTGTTGCACTAGGTAACCTAAGTAATGAAACAAATAATTAAACAACAAAGTTCCCAATTCTAGTCTTCTTCACAAGATGCAATGGAGGAACGAAACAAAATAAAAAATTTATAAAAAGAATTCAAAATTCTACGCCATCTGAAAAAAGAAATGATACAGCATTACGAATGAAATTTTCAATAAGGATACAGTAGAATGCATGAAACTAAAGCTTGTAGTCCCTGAAATCTATATTGGTAATTACTTTTCTTGTTGAAGAGCAAGAAGGTCAGCCAACTCATCCATGCTAACAACACCATCCCTATTCTTGTCAGCTGCTTTGAAAAGCTCTTCTTTCTATTGAAAAGAAAATTGTAACGCTCAGGCAAGTAATATATACAAAGCCAAAGAATATAGTGTAACTACAAGACTTAAATCTATATATTATACTGCAACAGTAATTCAAGATTTTGAATCCCAAAGATTCATGATTTGAATTTTAAGTCGAGGATTTGGATTTTGATATACCAAAATCAAAAAATCAAATTTTATATATCCTAATTCAAGGTTTTTAGGTTCAAAATATTATATAAGGCTAAAATTAACTGTTTTCCTTAACTTTATATGAGGCTTCAATTTCGTCCCTTATCTTTTTTTTGTTTCAATTTTGTCCCTTAACTTTATTAATTGATGCAATTTCTTCCATCAGTCAAATGTCATCTACTAATGACAAAATCACATATGAAACTCATGAAATTACTCTTTCCAAAGCATAATTGAGCTATTAAAAGAGTTTGGATGAAACTAAAATAATCATTACAGCTTTGAACACTTTTTTTATGTTCTTAATTTTGGGTTTCAAATGCCCAAGTAAAGAATGCCAAAAAATTCTCAAAGTGTTTTGACCTCATTTAAGCTTCAACCATATTTTGATTAGAGTAATTTTGCTTGCACTTTAAATATGATTGACGACATTCAACAAGAGGAAAAAATTGCATCAATTAGTAAAGATAAGGGACAAAATTCAAAGCAAAAAAATATAAGGGACAAAATTGAAAACTCATGCAAAATTAGAAGACAAAAATTTAGTTTTAGCCTTTTCATAATTATAAGACCAGAGAATCTGAAAGCTGAAATTCCCTAATTTGAAAATCCAAATTTAGGCATACAAGCAAACCTAAAGAATATTTAGCAGGCATATACATCATAAACTGAAATATAACAAAAGATTACATAAAAAAATAATTACTCTAGTATGAACCTTGCTGGATGCTACTTGATTGCCGAAAGCATCAATTAGGTCAGAAAATTCAGAAAATGAAAGCATGCCATCTTCATTGTAATCCTGCATAAAACATGACCTTTCAAGTTGACAATAGACAGTGATAAACTGTTACAAAAATCTAAACAGAATATTACATCAGTTTTCCTGGCTAATATAATTCAATTCATATATTTTATTTGTTCAGCTTGTATCAGTTTCCTCTCATGTTTGAGGAGCACTCAATAGAGAAAACATTATGAAAGAACACTGCACGAATAATTTTCAATAAAATGGAATATCAGCAAATGCATGAGAGCATATATAGTTTCACAATTAAGTTTCATTTCAATGTGGCTTTAATACCAATGTTCTCATTCAAGAAAGGGATTAGATTATTGATTATCACCATTTCTTGTTATATATCTCTCATGTCTAACATTCAAACCCATGCTAGTGACAGTTTATCAGAAAACTGAAGACAGTCAAACTTACCACTATAGATAAAATGCGTTTAACAAAACCTTTCTCTGTTTCAACTGGATCCTGTTGGTTTTACATCATCAATGTTAGAAATCCTTATCATACTCGGAAAAAAAAAAAAAAAGCATCTATTCTATACTGTATACCTCTACAGAACAAGAAAGAGAAATGTTGCCAACCACTTTGCCAGGTACTGACGGATCTAACAAGTTGAATACCTCAATGTCAGAATCAGAATCCTGCATCACCATATTATAAACAAAAAAGTGTAAAAAGGATTTTGAAAAGGAACAGAAGAAGCCAGTAAATGAACCATTGCAACAGCTGTGATTAAAATAGCAAAAATATGAAAATAATTAAATAAGTATTATGCATTTGTCTGAATCTGTGTTACAAACCTATACATACACACACACAAAGGACAGATAAATATTACCATATATTCCAACAAAATGTCAAAGATTCCAAATGATATGGCCAAACAGATTTGAAGACATACATTAGGTTTTTTTGGATTGCATATTTACAGCACAAGAAGTTGCAATAAATATCATAAGTTTTTCTGATATATTTGTAGTCAATGTCATTAATTCTAATTTTGCAAAAGGACATCACATTTATGGACATAATATACAACTAAAGATTTCCATGTGAAAGATTATACATGTTCAAAATCAATTATGTCAACAATAAAGATTGCTCACCTGTGTTAGAAATTCAAGCAGATCAACCTCACAGTATCCAACAAGAGTGTTGCTGGATAGTTTGTTGGTCTACATGAGAAAAAAATATTGAAATTAGACACTTTTAGGCAGGGTAATGCAAATTTCAAGAAAGGGTCAAAGATTCTTATTGCACACCTCAAATACAGAAATCCTTGCAACATGAGGGCCATTCTTTTCCAGAAGAAGCTTCTTTTCCTGTGAAAGAAAACATATGTAGAACAGATATTATTCTATTCTCTAAACTATTTTCTCAGGAGTCAAAAGGAAACAGGGTCATCAACACTCATCTAATAGGACAAACGAATTTGGGTAACCTAATCTTAAAAAAAAGAAAACTATATCTATTCCCCCAAGCTTATGCTTTTCAGAAATGTACCTTAGATGTTCCATATGCCCTTCAATCATAATAAATTAGTACTTAGCTTTAGAAAGAATTATCTGAACTTAAATTCTTAGATATTATGCAATGATGAACTAAATATCTATTAAAAACAAGAGAATATTATTTTATCTGCAATATCATTGCGTCTGTATAAAAAAAATATACATTTCATATAGCAATTTTTTTTAAAATGATGTGAAGGTCATAATCAATAACTTCTTGTATCTGCATAATGAATTGTTCCATAAATCATAAGAAATGTTAAGGGTTTCAGTATGGATTATCACCAATGAAATTTGGAAGTGGCCTGTCGTGTATAATATTCTCAAACAAACTTCATGAGAGATAGTTTTATTTTACTGAGAAAGGGGAAGAGGATATCATATATTATTGCAACCAGTGAACTGGTAGTAAAAGTTTTATTGTATATAATGGAATCTAACAATCTTCCAGAAAACAAAAAGATCTGGCAATAAATCTAGTATCATCAATATAAATCGCTCTGATTAATTCATAATCTAGAAGAAAATGAAAGGAAAAAGCTAGAGCAGTTGACAATAGCTAATAAAGTCTAAGGTACTCACAGAGTTCCAAACTGGCTTGTCAGTTCTGCAACACCAATAGCACAAAATGAATACGTGAAACAATAATGAAAGGAAAAGTTTCTATAGCTGACAAGTGACAACAATTAAAAACTTGCCCCAAAAAAAGCCATTTAAACATACTAGTATTGATTGAAGGTAATAACACACCCCAAAATCAATGATAGATTACAACATTATAGCAGACAAAGGTACTTTATTACAAAAAGTTTTACTTTTAAAAACTAAACTCAGATCAAGAAAGTTGTATAGTAAAGTTGTACTTATTTATGCTGGAAAAAAGAACCCTACACCAAAAATAAAAATTAAAAAAATCCACATTATTATTCTCATATTTCTGATTGACTAGAATATCTGTTTTTTTTTTTCTTTTTTCTTTTAACTGGATAAATCAAGATAAAGCTAAAATGACAATAACAGGTCCACGAGGCTTTGCCAGGACTTAACTGGTCAGAGGTCTTTGTACGGAATGCCTGTTCTCCAAGTGAAAGACAAGCGATCCATTTATCCTTGAACTTCATCTCCGCCTACAACCAAAGAGCCACATTTTACCTTGTTAACCAAAAAATTTTAAAAATAAATAAAGAGTCTCTGTTTGGGTGCTCAGAAAAATGATAGTTCAGTTCAATGCAGGCGTACATAAACTTTTTTTTTTCCACTTTAGTTCTTCGACTTTACAGTACAAATATAACCAAAATTTATTAACACGGAACTCTCACATTTTATTACAGTTTCATCAAATTGGCACTGAACGAAAATTTTCCTCGAGAAAATTACAAGAAGAAATTAAACAAAAGTTAAAAAAAAAAAAAAAGCTACCTTGTACAGAGCGAGATTTTAGGTAAGAATATTACTACACAGCCAATTTTAACTACAACGGTAATTTCACAATTTCCCAACCTCAAGCATTCGCGAATACTCTCACAACATTACAATTGGAAGCAAATTGAGTGAGAGAACGTACACGAATGAGAGTGAGAAGCGCGATTCCGGCGAAGTTATCCGCAGAGATGAGTTTGAGAGCCGAAGAGGAGGAACCACCGGAGGAGCCGTGGCCGTTCCTATGACGGCGATCATGATGGAAGTAATTGCCTAGATGAAGACGTTCTTTGAAGCGAGCACGACGCGAGCCTTTACCTTGTGATGAAGAAGACGACACCTTGGAGTCTCCATTTCCCATGCCCGTGCTCTGTCTCTCTGTCTCTCTCTCTCTCTGTGATGCACTGCGTTTTACTGCTGACTGGTTCTCTTAGTTGTCACTGGCTGCAACATTGAGAATTGACCCCATTAGTGGATTCTGGATATGGATGCGTGAGATTGTGAGAATATTAGCAAGTGGACTACTTTTTTCTCTCTTTCATATCACAATATTTTATCAAAACGTTGAATTCATGAAAGGCGACGGAATTTTCTCAGGGCGCAAGTACACGTCGCAAACATGTTTATTCTAAAGATTTTATATATATATATATATATATATATATAAGAGAGAGAGAGTGGGGGGGGTAAAAGAGCATTTTGGGTCTTTAACTTTGGATTAAATTTTAATTTTATCTCTTCAATTTAATTAATTTTCCTTTAATTCTTCTATTTTAAAAAATTAATTAATAATGAAATTTTTATTAATATCATTAATTTATTTAACAAATAGTATTGAGTTAAAAGTAACTTTAATAAGTTTATACTATTTTATTATTAATATAATTAGTATATTAATTTTAAATATAAAAATTATAATAAATCTTTAAATTTAAATTTTAAATTGTGAATTAAATACATATTATCCATAAACTTAAATATAATGTTATTTTTAAATTTATTATTTTTTATATGTGGAATTAATAGATTAATAATATGACATAAAAGTAATAAAATTGGTTCTAATTTAATATTTTTTATTAAATAAATTAATAAATATTATAAATTAAAAAATTTTAATTAATTTTTAAAGTTAAAAAATTGAAGTAAACAAATCAAATTTAAAGGGTAAAATTAAAATTTAAATTAACAATATATATATACATATATATATTTATATTTATATTTTTGTTAAATTTTTTAATAAAAATAAAGTGTATATAAATTTTTTTAAAAAAAATTAATGATTAAAAAAATAAGTTATATAAAGAGAATCATATATAAACTGCACTTTTAAGTATGTTCTTATTCTAAAGCGTTACTCTCCTTTATACTATTCTGGTATTCTCGATCGTTAGATCTGTCACTGCTTTGGACAAAGAAAATATCTTAACTATAAATTAGGAAGATTAAATTATATTTATCATTTTTTTTTAATAAATTACACTTATACTTCTTTAACTTATTTTCTATTTTTGTATAAAATAAGATTAATTTTCTTTTTAATATAACAATGAATATAATTAAATTTATATTAAGATTCAACATAAAATTTTTAATATAATAATAAAAATAATTTTATTATTTAAAATAAATTAAATATAATTTTTAAAACTAGAAGGTAATATCAAGTATCGTATAAATTTTCTTTAAAACTAATCATTAAGAGTGTTTCAGTTATATTTTCTTTGATTACTTTCGATTCTTTGTCTCACAAATGCAAACTTGTCTCTTAGCTTATATATTTACAATTTGTGTTTAATTTAATAAATAATTCTAATTTATTGAATAAAAAATTAAGTTGTAAATAATTAATAAATTTTTATTACTTAATTTTTTATAACAATAAAAGTCATTCAATTATTCGTAACTTTCGACTATCAAATTTTTCATGATACCAATGGAAGTTTGATTTAATCAAAGCTTAAATTTTTATTAAAAAGATAATTTACATTTAATATTTAATATTATTTCAAATAAAATTATTTTTGATAACAAATATACATGAGAATCCAAAAAATAAAAAATAAAAACCTTTCACAACAACGGAGTTGTTGATAATTGTATGTAACTTCTCATTACTTTTGTAGCGAATAATGATGGATAAAATAGTTGTTGCAATTTTACGCGTTATTAGTGTATACCCCTAGAGGAGATAAATAAGCCATAATAAGAAATCTTGTACAATTATTTTAGTAATAAAATTATTTTACACTTATATATATTAATATATTTATGGTATTATTATTTTTTTTTTTACCATTGCTTTTATTAATATTAATATTATTATCACCGTTATAAGTTTTACTACTATTTTTGTCATAAGTACCACTTCTACCACTATCTCTTTTGTATCACCACTACCTTCATTGTCACCACTAAAATCATTGGTTTTATATTTTATTATATTAATAACTTATATGAGCAATCCATTTTAATGCTCCGTGTCTATATTAGAACTAAGGGATCTGTATTTACTAGAGACATTTGTGATATCCCATAATGGATCATGTTACAATTCTGTCATGTTGTCAATTCATTTTGTTTGAATAGGCTAAAACTACCAAGAAGATTGTCTTGAGGTTGCAAACAAAACATGTTTTAGTTATGTAATGTAATTTAACATTGTTTGGCATTGGGTATATCACTCACTTTCAATTCATATCCCTGTTCTGTTTTGCAGAGGTGAAGTATTTGCTAGCTATATGCTATTTATGAAAAACTGTTAGTATTTTAGTGTCTTCTTGTTTCCATTTCTCAACAAACAATAATTTATGAAATGCAGAACTTAGTGAAATACTGAGACTGGCACAGCATACTAGCTTCATGCTCGTAGTCATATGTAAGGATGTTAACATTCAGAGTAAACCTTATATTGGTGTGTAATTGGCAAGGTAATGACTTGAGACAGTGAAGAACAGAACAACATTTGGTATTCCTTGAAGCACTTACATGTACAAGCCAAGGTTCAAATCTCATATATTTAAATTTAATGTCTGACAATATTTTGAATATGAATATTTTTAATAAAAAAATACTTATAAAAAATAAAGAAAAACTCACAAACACGTCATGATTTAATCCCAACTTTGTGGGTTTCAAAAGTAAAACAAATAGTGACAAAAACTAAGAAATAAACTTTTGGTTTTGTTTAATCAAAGACTAGACTAGCATCCATAATTTTAGGTTGGTATATCAGCAATCCCATCTACTTTAAAAGACATGCCTAGGACTTAAGATTAACTATATCTATAGTTAGGTATTTATTAAAAAGGAGCACAATAATTTCTTAAAGTAAATTTCTTTAACCTTTCTTAAGATATGGTGAAATTATACTTGTTACTCTTATAATTTTAAAAATTACACTCGATATTCTTGAAATTTGATATAATGTTATATAATTTTTTTAATGTATTTTCTATCAATAGAGTTAGTATTTTTGCACCGCACATATTTATTTTAAAATAGTAAAATAACTTAAATAACTTTATTATTATATTAAGAATTTCATGTTAACTTTTAATAAATTCATTTTATTTTGTTTGTTATTATATTAAAAATAAGATTACATTCTTATTATGTACAAAAAAAATCTTTATTAATAGAAAACAAATTATAAGAGATGTAAGTATAATTTTTTAAACTAAATGAATGATAAATATAATTTAGTTAAACCACCAAAAGTAGTAAGTATAATTTACTCAAACATCATAGTCTTTTGTAGCAGCACATGCTCCCTTAATTATAAAAATTGTAGAAAAATAAACTAATATTTAATACACCACAATAAAAATTAACTAGAAAATCATAAACATAAAATCATAAACTTAATTGTTGCAATTTTGGCAGCACATATATATGAGCTAAGCTTTGAGCCTAGCCCATTTCAAGCCCACACGCTAGAAAGGGCTGGACTGGACTGGACTGGACTTAGGACAGGATGGGCTTTTTTCTTTTATTTGAAAAGTTCTCAAATTATAATAAAACAAAACTAATTTCCACAAGAAAGAAATAAAAGATCCTCCAAAATAACATGATTTTTCTTCCTTCTTTTATTAAATTAAACACTTCATTGTAGGGTTAAAATTTTTTTACCCTTATCAAAATATAAAAATAAAATATTATTTAAAAAAACTCATGAACTAGATTAACATTATTGTAGATCTTGCTGAATTTTGTATTTTATTTAATTAATTATGACAAAAATTTATGATGTTCCCACAACTTATCTACTATAAAAGGAGTTAACTAATAAATCTCTCCGAAGGTTACTTGGGACTGTAATAATTCTCTTAATTAAACATTGGAAAGATTCCAAAGCCCAACCTTGGCCTAACTACACTCCAAAAAAATAGAATAGTCAAATTGATAGTTAACATATTTGGATAGCCTTATTAATAGAAAATATTATTATGAATAAAGTCGATCATATTTTATATGAATTTATTATATGTTAACAATTAAATAAATAAAATTAAAAATATTTTAATTTCTTTATAATTATTAATTTTAAATATACATATATATATGTTTTTTATTTTTTATTAAAAAATTTTAATATATGACATATTCATATATCATCTATAAATATAAATTCGAGTACATTAATAATAATGCTATGGTATAAATAGTACAGTCGGCAGCATAAGGAAGTTAGCTGGGGAAGATGCGTGGCGTGCCTTTAATGTCATTTCAACTTCTTTTCTTCCTTCAAAATCTTTGGATAACAACACCATTTAATGATTTCCTATTATTGGCTATATTGGATCATTCATATCAACATGCTTCAACTTTGAAAGGCATACATTTTCAAGCAATAATTTTTCTTTGATAATTCGAATCATCAATAAAAAAAATTATCAACCATATTAATTATAAAATGAACCCTAATTAAAATTGTCTTTTTAAATCTATAAATTAAATTTATCTAAATTTAAATTAATAAATAGATTCAGCATTAATAAGGCAATCCATGTTTGAGAAAATGGTAGTAGTGTTGGATAAAAGAAAGTGATAATTGAAAATCTTTTGTGATTAAAAATTAATTTTAGATCCTTTAAATTTAAAAAATTGTATATTTTTCTAAAGTTAGAGAGATATAAAAAAAATCAGTATTGATAGAAACAATTATGAATAAATTAAAGATTATTATTTTTTATTTCTTTCTAAATATTAAAAAAATTTATCATTTATTAAAGGGATTGTCCATGAGAGATCAAACTCTCCAGACTTGATCTCGACTATCATGAATAAAATTTTTTTTTATTTTTTTTCTCTTCTTTTTTATGAAAAGAGAAAGAAATAAAAAAGTTAAACCTCATATAATAAAACTCTCTCAAATTTAAAAGATCTAAACTCTTAAAAATTCAAGTAAAGAGATGATGTTTGAACCAAAAATTAAGACAAACACTCTCAATTCAAAGAGAACTTACATGAAATTTATAAATAATGAGAGATCTCTAAATTCAAACTTGATTCATATAATTATTATTGAAAAAATAAGCAAATTACATATTAATTAAAGAGAGACATGTATAAGTAATTTTCTCCTGTCAGTGCGTGAGTAGATTTCGATCACCCAAATTTCAGCACTAGATGTAGGGAATTAGATTGAGAAATGACAAATTAATTAATCACGGAGTTAAATCAAATATTATTAGCAGTTACATTTAGTTTTTCAAGTCTAAGTATATATGGCCCATACATTATCTTACTTTTTGATTTTGAAATTGAAAGAAGGTGTGCCTAAGGACCAAAAACTAAAAATAATTATTTATATATAATTTGTTATCTTAATTTTGGTTAGAAATATATATATAATAACAAAAATTTTATGTATTGAATTCTTGTTCCCTAGCTAAAAGCATGTTTTCTTAATTATGTAATGTGAAAGACAAGGCATATATATAAACGATAAAGATAGCCTAACTACTAACTTTAATTACATTTGCGTTTGCTTACCCATTCAAATAAAGTAGCAGTTTAAAAAAGTTAAGAGACGACAAAGTAACTTTTTTGTCCCTTAGTTATGTACATATAAGGTTTCAATTATCTTTTTTTTATTCTGTCTATTATATATCTTTATTAATTAATATAATTTTTTCTCTAACTAAATGTCATATATATATAACAATAAAATATTATATATATATATATATATATATAAAAATCATTGTGAAATAACTTTTATTAGAACGTATTTGAATTAATAGAAGAGTTAATATAAAATTAAAATGATCATTAAGTTAATCATTATATAGCTTCAATTTTTTTTTTCAAATTTTTTAATTTTGTGTTTCAAATATCCAAATCCAAAAAATCATATCAATCAGTAAATAACTAAATTGAAACTTCATACAAATTTGAAGCCATCTCAAGTGCATAAACAAAAAGGTGCATGCCTTCGGGCATCCAATACAGAAGCTAAAAGAACTAAATTGAAACTTTACACAAACGTAAAAGGATAAAAAGTTGATTTAAGCAAAAAAAATAGTATTACTATAATTTATTTTTATAAAATTTAATATTTAAACCTAATTTAATATTAAATGCATAATATTATAAGAGTGGCGAAAATGAAGTCCCCAGTGTAAGATAAATATCAAAATAAAACGTAAAACATATTACCTGCACTTTTATTGATCGGTGCTGATTTATAAATGTATTGAAATAACTTATTTAGTGTTCTATTATTATAATTATTGAACCCTTTTTCTCTTTTCCTTCTAATTTCTTGTTGAGTCAAACACAAATTAAAGGCCATATATATATATATATATATATATATATGCGCTATATCATGAAACACATCAAAAGTGACTGATAACTACAGATACATGCGAGGAGATTAGGTTTTGTGGTTCACACATGCATGCAGACACTCGCAAGTTTCACATTTAGTTGCTGTTGGTTTCTGAGTTAGCTTCAATTCCAATCATAAAAGGTAAAGCCTCTCCTAAACCTACCAACTTTTAAGAATCTTAGGATTATCACTGTTTCACACGAGAAAAAATGGCATTGAATATATTTTATGCAGGAATTAATTTTAATTAGAAAAATTTGGGCGCAACTTGTAAAGGTGTTTTTGCAAGTTTTTAAAAAATATTATATTTAAATAAAATTTTTTAAAAAAGTCAATAGTATATTACTAAATTGGTATAGAAATTATGGTAATGAGAATAATAAGTTAATCCGAGAAGACTAATTTATGTGTTAATTATATTATGTCTAAGATCTCAAAAAGAACAAGTAGAAGAGTAGAAATTCAACTCAAAACATTACTTCTGAGGACTCTTTAATTAGTCTCACATATATATATATATATATATATATATATATGAGATAAACTCTTGATCAAAAGAGGAATTAATTATACATATGAAGAGAAATGTTACAGTCTCTATAAGTTCATTAAATCCTATGAATTTATCAAATTAAATAGAGAAAATAGAGAATAATGTGACTCAATAATTGAACCAACACCATGTGGCAATTCTTATCAAACTCTTTAACATTTAGAATAAATAAATATTTGAGTTCTTAAAAGATATAACTTATTTTAATTTAGCCATTGAATTATTAAAATATTTAATTTAATTATTGAAAGATATATTATCTTTTATTTTAGTCTCTATGTATAAGTATTGTATGTTTTTTATGTCTCAATTTAAAATTTTAAAAATTAAATTAAGATATAATGTATATTTCAATGATTAAATTAAATATTTTTATGATTCAATTACTAAATTAAGATAAATTAATTGCATCTTTTAAGCGCTAAATAGTAATTTACTCCAACATTTATAATATGTTTGAAGGGAATTAATATAAAAGTATAATTTAGATCTAAATAAAGAAAAATGCTTAAATCAACATTCTCTTCATATTCTTTCTTTGTTTTCTTGAATCTAAACATATTCTTAATTATGGTTCACCTCAAAAGCTACTAGAAAATTTTAATTATTATAATTTCTAAACAATATTATATTATTTCAAATATTAATTACCATATGCCATGTCCCAAAAAAGGAAAAATTATATATGTTTGTGTTTAATTTGTGAAATATGTATATTATAATAACTTTAAAATTTTCTTATCATTAGTCTTAACAATTATATATATTATATAATATAAATATAAAATAAAATAAAAATAGTAAAAAGTTAAAACACTGAAGACATAAATAATTTTTTATGAATTTTTTTATTTTTTATTATAGAGACAACTTGACAACTTATTAATAGAGAATGAAATTGACAGTAGTGAAATGATAGGTAGATATTATACATACATAAATATATATTTGTCGGCCAACAAAGAAAAGATGAAGGAATATTTGGAAGATAGGATTAAACGTATCAGAACCAAAGCTGGCCTAACCTTGACCCACCCACTCCACTCTCAATTATATTATCAAATTTATGCTCATCATCTTCTTAATTATTCACCTAAATCTTGCTTTGTTATTCCATTTTAAGCACTAATTGCACTGAAATCTTGTATTAAAAAATTATTCTTCTTCTTGTTAAACATGTTCAAGGGCCAAAAAAAGAAAAACCCTTTTCAATGAAATTAAGAAGTTCAGAAGTTTTTAGAACTCTCCAACAATATTGAATTATATGTCAAAAAGCTAACAGAAAATTTACACAATTCTCGAGACTAATGAATTTATTATTCTCCCTTTTTGATAGGATGGAATATAAAAATGGTGGTTATTATCTCTAAGATTATTACTTATTTTGGAAGACAAATCTTTTTAAGGTGAAGAAAGTGGTGAAATAAGGAGAGAAAAAAAAGGATCAATTCTAGACTCTATATAAATTAAGGTTCTTCGGTTTTTTTCTTTATTTCACCGCACTTCATTACTTTTTTCTCTTTAAAAGACCTGTTTCTGTATTATTGAGCTAGCAATAAAACCTAAATTCATAAATATATTATTCTAGGGTAAATAGAGCTGAAGAAAATAAATTATAATAAAAATATATTTTATACCCTTAAACTTAAATATGTTTAATACTAATTTTAGTGTGTTAACTTTAAACCCTTAACAAATCACTAGACGCCAAGGATTATTTTTTAAAGATAGTATTATTTTGTTATATTTTAAAATTATAACTAATTAAACTTCATTTCAAGGGCCAAATGTATTTTCTCCTATGAATGTAGGGGTTTTGTATTTTCTTTAAATAATTGTAGTGCTCTTGTTTATTAATAATAATTCTATTTGAACTCATTGATACATTATTAATTACTAGATAATAAATAGGAAAGAAGAAGTCTTTGTATTTTGTTATAGCTGAGAGATTTAATTTGGATATTTTTAAATTATCCCCAAAAGTTGCAAATTACTTCAAAAGATGGCAATGGCATGGAAATGTACCCGAATGTACATTATGTTTCCCATTGCCATTCGTGAGTGTGGTCCAATAACGAAGGGTAGATGTCATTTTGATGTCAACATTTTTATATGTATAGTCTTAATTTTTTAAATGTTAATATTTTACAAGCTGGTCCTAAAAATCAAATTCTTCTATCTTCTGTTTAATCCCTGATAGACTAATATTGTACAATTTAGTCCCTGTAAATTCTAAATTAATTCTATGCATATTAATCCCTATAAATACTAAACACTATATACACATTAATTTGTGTACATATATAATAGAATTTATAATGACTAAATTGTATAATACTAATCTTTTAAGGACTACATATTAAATAAAAGAAATTTTTTTTTTAAGAATTACATTGTTAATATAGCCTATATATATATATAACTAATAATAATATTAATCCAATATAATTAATTTATTATATTTTAATGTTTGAATTACATCAATGTGTATATATATTAATTTGTAATATAATAAAAGTTATTATTTTTTCACTTCTTACATAAGATGACTCTTAGGTTGGGAATAGAGAGTGAGAGCTAGCTAGTTGGAGAAGCATGTGGTTAGGTTTTATGTTGGTGAATTGCAACCAATATGTAGCTTTCTTAATAAAGGGCAGCACAAAATGAGGGACTATATATGCTTCCCCAGTCATTGTCCTTTGTTTCAATCTGCTAGTCTTTTTCTCATAATAACCCCACCACACAATACAATATATTATTATATATGCACTCTCTATCTTCATATACAAAACCCAACGATTCTAATTAATCTTCTTTCCTTTTTTTATTCTTCCTTTCTAAAATTAACCTTCACGTGTTTAGGTTCTTGAAAGGTTCTTGAAATTGGATCAAACATAGACACATTAAAGAGATTAAAGTATCATGAACTTGTTGTTAGTTGAAATTGTAGGTACTTCATTTTTTTTTTTTTAAATTTGAGTCTTGTATATAAATAATCTTTGTTAAGAGATTTTTATTCTCGTTATAAGATTTTAATTAGTTTGAATTAGATTAATTAAGGTCTAATAAATTTTTAAATACTAGTAATTTTGATAAAATAAAAGAAATTGGCGCCCGTTTGATTGTAATTTTTAAAAGCTGTTTTTAGAAACATAAAAAAAATTGTTTGAATAACTATTTTTGATAAAAATTAAAAAAAAAAAGATTGTGTGTTTTGATAATTGAAAAAGTAGAAAATTAAAATATGTCATGAATTTTAATTTTTTAAAACAAAAAATACATAAAATAAATATTTTTATTTATAACATGTATATAAATACACGAAAATAATTTTAACATGAATTCTTTAGAACTAATTTTATAAAATAATTTTAAAAAATAAAATAAAAAAATGCTCAAACAGGTCTCGAAGTATTGGTTGAAGGTTTTATGAATAAATAATGAGAACTAGTAGTAAAAACCTATTATATGTATAGTTAAACTTTGTTTAAATCTAATTAAAAGATTATTAAATAACTAAAAGCTCAAATTTTTTAAAAATTATTTTCTACAAGTATCATTTATTAGTGATAATTCTATTTCAAATACTTTAAGACACTTTCCTTGGTCAGAATTAAAATCTTAATTTATTATATCATAAAAGATTATTTCTTTTCTTTAAACTCAACCATGTAGATAAACTTGAGTTTTGCATTGTCTAACCCTATTTTAAGGATTGACAACCATTAAAATGACGAGGCAAGGGCAATTAAGAAGGCGATAAGGATGAAGACCTCTAGGTTCAAAGTATCTACGGTCAGCTTCACATTGGGCCATCTACAAAAATGGCTTTCAACCTCATGTAATCCCATCTATAAAGCACAGAACAACACGATTATGCAGCTAAAGGAAAATGACATATGAGCAAGATATTGTAATATTACTTAAAATAGTTTAAATCTGCCTTATGACTTGCCTTTTAACATGGCCAGCTATAAAGTAAAAACTGAAAATACATCACTTCTATTATTATTTGCGAAAACTCCTAATTAATTTGATTTAAAAAACTGAAAATTAGTCGCATAAAGTTTTTTTGTTTAAGGGATTGGTTGGAAGTTTTGAAAAGAGCGAAGTGAGATGATTATTAATGAAACAGTGTAAAGTGTGTCAAATAAAACACTCCATTAATTGAAATTTTAAAAAAAGTTAAAGAAGATAAATCACCCTCATTGTTTGTATGTTATTATATTATTAATGGAGTGAAATGATTTAAATGGTAAAAATTTTAATATCATCCTTATAATCAAGGCTCCTTTAAAATTTTAATATAAGTTATTTTAATTTTAAAAATTATTTTATATATTTTTTTTAATTTCTTTAATTTTTTATACTTCATATCTCATGTTTTATTATTAATTTTTTTATTGATCTAACTACTTGATATAGAAATACAAAAAAATTGATATAAGTTACAAATAAATCTATATATAAAAAGGGATAAAAAATGTACATAATAGTGTCATAAAAAAATTAGTTTAGAGTTTAGGGTCAAAATAAAATCAAAAATTATTTTCTAATTTATTAAGTAATTCATACTCCTGTTATATGTTATTTTATTAAGAAAAAATAAAAATAAAGAGCTCCAAGCAAACATTTGCATGAGTTTAAGAGGAGTTGGAATGAAGAGTTGTACTTTTAAAATAATTAGAGTACAAAAAATAGCAAAGTAAAAAAAATAAACAAATAAATATAAAAAAAGAGAAGATTAAAAATAGAACTAAAAATTTTAAAATATCCAAAGGTTTATAAACTTAAATCATTCATCTCATTCCATACCATTCTCAGACCATCTTCCTAACCAAACCCTAATATTTAAAATCTTTTCTTCTTTTGTTTTGGTTAATAGAGATGCCACTTTATACTCCTTCTTTAGTCACATAATTGTTTGCTTTAATCAATCTGAAAGTAGATAAGTTAGTTTAGGCGATTAAACTATTTTTTTTTTTTAAAAAAAGCCTAGTGTAAAAATTGCTGTAGTTTTACCCTAAATCCTACTATGTTCCCAAATGTTAAAGGAAAAAAGTTTAGTATAAAAATTTTAAAATAAAAAAGGTGTATAGTAATATATTAATTTATATATTTTTAGCACATAAAAATAAAAAAAAAATCATAAATGACCACCAAATCTATCCATAAAAACTCTAAAATCTAAGATTTAGGAAAACAATAATGCTGTCTAGTTGAACTATGGAAGAAATATTATGAGTTTTACTAACCAATGTTTCAAAAGGCATGAATTAAAAGTTTTGTCTGATTGGTTGATAAAATTTTAAAATATTAAATATTATTATTTTTGTTAATTTTTTTTACAAATTTTAAATTATTAAAGATATTTCCTCTATCAACTAATAGAATAAAATTTTAACCAATATTATAAAGACACTGATTAACAAACCTAATGAATTGAGGTGCAAATTAAATGTATTTTATATGGTTGGAAAAGATATAAGCAAAGTAGGTCATTACTAGGATATTTTTATATGTTTGTATTTTTCTTTAATTTGTTGTGCAAGATTTAATGATTGAGTAATTATTTATATTAGTGTTGTGGGGGCTAGTTTGGCTCCCACCAATGACCCAACCAAAATCAGTTATATATCAACTAAACTAAATAATTCCGTCTTCAAACAATTTGTCCATTGCTTTGTTTCATGTGGTGCAGTTCCCACTGTACTACTCTTGCGCTAATCTATTGATTACAAAAGCATATTTGTATGTTTAGGAGAAAAACAAAAATGTCCTTGCATAAATTAAAAATTAAATACATAAAAATATAACTGGTATATAATAATTACTATATGCAAAATTTTTAAATAATAAAAATTTTATTAACTCTTTATTATTTTATTATTATTTTTATTTCTTACATTATATATTTTATTTTATATTATATCCCATATAACATGCAATTGTAAAGATCAATGACTAAAAAATTTACAACTATTATAATATAAATATAGAGTAAATTATATTAATCCTTAAAAAATTTGGTTACATTATACTTAATATCCTTGACTTTGGCCTCTAACATACTTTTTGTCATTAAAAATAAAACTAAATTTTTATACATAATTTAAAGTTGTAATTTTTTATTTTTAATATAATAATAATAATTAATGATAGTTAAATTGATGTAATTAAGATCTAGCTGTAAAATTTTTAATATGATGATAAAGAAATTAAGTTGTTTTATTGTGTTTGTATATATATATATATTGTGAACAAATTAAGTTAATTTTATTGACAAAAAATAAATTAAAATAGAATTTTTTGTAAGATAATATCAAATGTGGAGAGATTTAAATATAATTTTTATTAATGGTTGTTAAGTTTAACAAAAGAGATTAATTTCTCATAATGTAATAAATTAAGATTTAAATTTTTATAAACTAAAATTTAGATATCTAAAAATTAAGATTACTTCTAATATGAAAATATTTAAAAAATAATTTTTAAAATAAAAAATTTAAAAATAATTTAATATTTTTTGAGGATTACACATGTAATTTACCCAATAATATAGGTAGGGTATATACATGATATAACATAGGTAGGCTCCAAAGAGGTGGGTCACACACTCACAGTGGTTCAATTGGTTCATGACCAAACCTATACTCATGTTGCCACGTGGATGCAGCAGGTGCATGATATCAGCATGAAGTGTGATGAATGATGATTATCCCTACTCACTCCGAAATTTAAAGACAACCTTTTTTTTTTCTTAAAAAAAAAAAATACCGTTTGAATTCAAGTGTTTGATTATTTTGTTAAATAAAGGTCTTTCATATTTTACCTAAAAATTTAATGTTGAAAAAAAATTCGGAAATGACTTTCATTGTATGTCAAACATTATTACTGTTAGAAAACTTAACTCAAATTAAAACATATAGATAATGTTTAATATGTACTCTAAGACTAATTTTATTAAGAGTAAATTCATTATTTGAAAGATGAAAAAATTTTAATTTGGTCTTTTAAAATATAAGTTTTAATTTTTTTATTAATTAATGATTTGAAATAAATTATTAAAAGTTTTATTTAACAGTTTTATTTTAAAAAATAAATTGAAAAGTTAGTATAATGTTTTAAGAGCAAAAATAATAATTTATTTACTCTTACATAAAAAAATAGGAGATCAAATTATCCAAATAAGTTAATTAAGTGGTTTAATAATAAGTAATAATAATAATAATATCTTTTCTTGCCATCTTCAATGGGTTTTTGGATTTTACTTGTATTTATGTTTTAATATTATATTTTTAAACAAAGTGGAACTAGTTTTGACCAAAAATTATTTAGTGAAGAATGAGGGTGAAATACTTTCTATACATAGTAGTAAAAATGGGGCATTGGATTTTAGTTGTATTTATATTTTAAATATTTGATGAACAAAACTGCAAAAAGAGAAGAATGAGATTGCGAAAAGTTTTTAAGTGTATAAATTATGTCATTTTATTTATATATTGATAAATAAAGTTTATTAATTTTTTTATTTTAAATCAAAAGTCACATATGATATATCAAAAGAGCCTCAGTGCAAAAGACTTTTACCAAGTGAGATTTGGGCATAATTAGATGTACTTAATCTTATTTTTCAGAATTTAAACTCAGAATTTTCAAATCACACATATGATATACTAGATGCTTAGCATACATAAAAATATATATTATTTTTTTAACATTTAAAATATATTATAAAATAATAATTATTAAATTGTAAAATAATAAATTAAATTATAAAAAATTATTTAATCAACATATTATTTATAATTATTTATTATTTTTTTTGTGTTTTCACATATTCTATTTTGTATTTTATATTATAAAATATATCATTTTATGAGATTAAAGAAATTAGAGTTATTATAATATAGATAAAATAAATTTTTTTTATTAAATTATATTAATTAATATATAAATGACATGATAAAATAATTATAGTTCAAAATTTTTTTGCGACGACACACTTTCTGCCTTCAAAACACACTTTTGGAGATCCCGTTTTACATTCCTATATATCCACTCCTATCCAATCCATTACGTTCTGTTACATATATTCGCCGCCTTAGCTTCCTCTTCTTGCTTCCTTTGTGTTTGATAAAATGCATCTGTGAATATCCTTGTACTTGCACAACACCTCAGAAGTCACACCACCTTCTCTCTTATATATATCTCATCTCTCTGCACTTGCCACTTATATATATTTATACATATACACATACATACCATTCCTGATTCCTCCTCCTCCTTCTTCTTCTTTTTCATCCTCCATTGTTATTGCTCTGATCTCCTTAACTTCTTGCTCTTGAAGCTTAGTTTATTAATGGGAGATTCAGATCATCATCATAGCAATAATGTGAATAATCTTCCTCCTGGGTTTCGGTTTTACCCTACAGATGAAGAGCTTGTGGTCCATTTCCTTCACAGAAAGGCGTCACTTTTGCCTTGCCATCCTGATGTCATCCCTGATCTTGACCTCTTCCCCTTTGATCCTTGGGACCTTCCTGGTATTTCTATATTTTTCCACCACAACTCTATTTTCATTTCCTTGGATTTTCAATTTCTTTCTTTCTTTTAATTTACTTTTCTTTTTCATTTTATTTTTATCCAAAATTTAATGCCAAACTTAACAGTCTGCTAACTTGGACATTGGTCTAAGTAATGAATGGAAAAATTTTGGATGAAGATGATATACAAGGACAACATTGCCAGCATTTTAACAATTTAGGGGCTAAATCAATATATATATATATATATATATATAGAGGACCAGATTAAAAATTTACCCTGCTATTATTATTATTATGCTCTGTTTTAAAAGTGTTGGAGTATAGAAATACAAAATTGAGCATTTGAAGGTGTTTGTGTAATTGTGTAGGTAAAGCTTTGGCTGAAGGGAACCAGTGGTACTACTACAGCAGAAGGACACAAAATAGAGTGACTAATAATGGGTATTGGAAGCCATTGGGATTTGAAGAAGAAATAATTACAAGCTCAAGCAATAAGAATGTTGGAGTGAAGAAATATTTTGTGTTCTATATGGGAGAAGCACCAGCTAACGGTATCAAAACCAATTGGATAATGCAAGAGTATCGTCTATCAGATTCCGCTTCTTCTTCCTCTTCATCTTCTAGCAGATCATCAAAGAGAAAATCACACTCAAAAACAGTAAGTACACATGACATGAAAATTGTTCCACAACAAGAACAACCTCATCTGGTTAAATTAAACTCCCACTTTGATTATTAACTAATTGGGTTTTTTGGGATTGATTCAGGATTTTAGTAAATGGGTGATTTGTCGAGTTTATGAGCAGGACGGCGATGGTGGTGATGATGATAATGATAATGATGGAGGAACAGAGCTCTCTTGTTTGGATGAAGTTTTCTTGTCATTGGATGATCTTGATGAAATAAGCTTACCAAATTAGCTAGGTGGCTGCATTATTGTCCAAATAGAAGAAAAATTTAGGAGGTATATAGTTGGTTTGTTTCAGCTTCAAAAAGTTCAAACCAAAGATCTTTTAGTTCAATTTGGACACTTCAAAGCTAATTGTTGTTAAGTTATCATCATAGTAATTAATGGGTGTAGTGATATCCAAAAGCAATATATAAATTTATATATATAGATGCCTGCCATTGTAATCAGTGAAGGCTGCTATAAGTGAATTTCTATGGCACTTTCAAGTGGGGCACCACTAAATGTGAAATCCATGGCCCAATTAACTATGTGCACAATGACGTTATGCCTTTGAAAGATCCCACGTTCACTACCACAGCTTTCTTGGAAGCTTGAGGCCCTTTAATTTCTTCTGTACAAAATTCATCAAGTGGCTATGCTTGCCTACACTTACACCTAACAATCCAATTTAAGCTACTAATACATGACAAAACAATCCAACAAATTAAAAGGTCATTGCCATTTCTTTCAATTTACATGAATTGGATCAGCTGCATTTCTAGTTGTGTAAGAAGTCACGACAAAATTTTATTAAAAAAGTAACGTGTTTTCATTGAGTAATAATATGACTTACAATGACTAAGTTTTAAGTCTTGAGACATTTTTGCTCAATATAGATAATTTTTTTTGAAAGGATTAGGTTTAGCAAAAAAAATTTGTCTCTCACATATAATGAATTATGATTCGAATCTTAATTAAAAAAATATTTACAATTAGTACTCGATAATACTTCAAATAAAAGTGTTAATTATGTGATAAAAATAATAACAAGTTTTAGAATTGTAATTTTTAGGTAAAAAAATTAATACAAGATCAAGCACTAGAGCTATAGAGTATAAAAAAAAATTTAGAATTCAAATCCTATTAATTGGTATAACAACAATGAATCTCACCACTTAACACACTCATTTTAATCAATTTGCATTGACTCCTTCAAGACAACATTAATAATGACCTAGAAATTTCTTACACTCAAAGGATCATTTTCTTCAAGAAAGAGAGAGCCATGGCTGTGAAGTTTCAAACCTTGAGTCTCACGTGCAGACATTGAAGAGAAAATATATAAGGTTACAAGTTTTGTGGAGCCCATAGAGCACTGTGAAGAGGAAGCTTTGTACATGAGCATATTGAGCAATAATCCTATTAGGCTTTATAGCTTTTGCCTACTACTTTGATGGCTATTTGGGTGTTGTCTAGTGTCACAATGCCAAGCAACATTTTCTTTTTTCAAAAAAAAAAAAAAATCTTTTTTCTTTTTTATTATATACATAAATTGGTGGCTGCTTAGGGAAGCATCAAGTCATGTGTGATGCAAGCATATATATTGGCATGCTTTAGAAGCATCATCACAAGCACTATATTATATATTTGCATATATTTGTCACAAAATAGTAATATCCATGAGCTGTTCTTCATATATATCCACTTGGACAGACAAGATTATGACCTAGCAAATTGTAATTTTATGACAAAAACTATGTGTTTTAACTTTAAATTAATGGGTGAATAATGGATACCAAATTAGAAGAGTCCAAGAAATGGGGTTAATTATACATAGATATAATTAACATACATATAAAATAGATCAATAATGTTCTTTGTTTATATAGTATTTAACTTGATTTGACACCATTATTATTGCTTGTCAAATATTTGGACCACACCATTGAAACATATTAATTACTTCTTATATAAATTAAAGTTAGTTTCAGTTCTCAAGTATTGAAGATATCATTTTTGTGTATATTCAATTTCTGGAAAAGACCAATATTGTGACTACACACCTTATACATTACATCAGCATTTAGCATACTGTGTCCCTTTAGGCTCACATCTAGGATAATTACAGTCACAACTCATAAAGATATTGTACATTTGTATTCGAAGTATAAATGTACAACCTTCTCTTTTAAGTCATAGGTTCACAACAATAGAAGTAAAAATTCAATAATGAAGTACCTTTTTATTAATCTCAAGTCACATGGCTCCTTTAACAATGTAGCTAGTTTGATGATAGACATGGATGGACAAAGCTCTAGTGTGAGTTATGCAAAGATGCACTAATCATAGTTTTACACAATTTAAAATTTACATATGCATAAAGATTTTATACTCAAATTTCTTTGATATTTTGCTTAGTTAACAAGATTCTTTACAATGAAAAATTCTAAAGTGGAACCATTGATTAAGAATAAATAGATTAATTCAATTAATTATAAATAAATATATGCATATATAAAATGCATTGTTTTAGTTATACTTATTTTTTACATATGTTTACACATCTATTCACCGTTAATTTAAATAACCTATATTTGATAAATTAAATTTATATATAAAAAATTCCTTCTTGACTATAAGTGGTACATATTATGAATACCATTATAAAATCACCTTTTGAATCTTTAAATTAAACAAAAGAAACTAAGATCAACTTTGTTTCAAAATGGTCTCTTGAAAGTTTGAATGTCTCATTTTAATCTTTAAAGAATATTTTACATTTAATATCATCATTTTATTAAGCTTGTTAACAGATACTTTGTCATGACATGTTTAAATAACAGAACATTTAACAATTACATTATTTATCTCTGTTAATACTTATTAAGTGTTTACAAACTTAATATGAAAATTATTACATAATAAAATTTTAGATAACCAAATCAAAAGAAAACGTGTAATCTTTCTACATAAGATCCAAATATTAATTCACTCGAAATTAATTCTTTGCGTTTAAAATTTTTTCTGAACCTTAAGATAGAATCCAACATCTGAAACTTCGTACTTAGTGAAAAAAGTAGAAGGGTTTTGTCTTATCTAAGCATGTTGCCAATTTGCTTTAGAGTTTAGATGGTATGTTTATAATAATACTATTTGATTGCTTAATCAACTCGTAACCACTGAGCCTACTAATCATCTCACTCGTGCTCACCTTCGCTATTAACATACCACATGCTTCTTAACATGAAAGAGAGAGAGAGCGAGAGAGAAAGATAAGTGCATGTGTTTTTCAGTGGCAACTTCAAAGCCACCAACAAAATCATTACCAAAGATACATTATTAGACTTTGTGCCTCTCAATCCCCACATTATTATATTTCATTGCGGACCAAGTTTTCAACTTCATTTTTATATAAACATCTCGCATTCAAATCCTTCAAAAATTGTAAAAAAACAAAACAAGAACAGAATTTAAGTGTTACTAGAATTTTCAATAAAAACATAACAAATGACTATATGATTATACCCTTCAAAAAAAATTCCTCTACAAAATTTATTTGATTAGATACCTTAATGACAAACACCTAAAATGCTTTACCTAAATCGTTTCTATCCATAACTAACTATAATAGAAACTACTTGCTCTTGTTTGGATTTGAAAGCAGAAAATGCCAAATCAAATTGGAAGCTATAATGATTGCACAAGACATGAAACCCTTCCTAATGGACCTCTTTTTTTCAACTTGTTCACAAAGCTTTTGGTTGTTTGTAACAAAATTTTATGTATAAATAAAGACATAAAAGAAAGGCGGGTGTTTGACATGTACACATGCCAACCTTCTTGACCATCCTTGGCTTGCTTGTTTTCTAGGTATGATGATGAGTTTTTTCTCTTAAAAAGTTGCAACTAGCAAGCATGATTTTAAGGCCAATAGCTATGTAGCTTTTGAGTGAAGTTAATTTATGCTAATCCATTCATTCCTCCATGCAACCATCAAAAGGTCAGCAGAAAAGTTCAAACTAAGTCAACCCCACACAAAAGGATTCATCACAATGGAAAAAGGGCCATCAAAGATGAAAATGTCGAGTGAGTTGAATGTGCCAAAGGAAGAGACAACTTATTTCTCAAGTGACGAACAGAGGAAAAGAAAAAGTGTACAAGCTACCCTTGCCATAAGGGTTCAAGAGAACAGTGACCCAACTGAAGGTCCCAGACAGGCAAAGGTTACAGAAAAAATGAACTAAAGTTAAAAAGTTCAAAACATGAACAAATGGTTTGTCTTTGTGAATACCAGACTACCTAAAAGACATATATTATACCAGACATATTATATAACATATAACTACTGTAGAGAAAAAATTGGTCAATATTTTTTATGCACAATATGTACACTAGTGGACGATGAATTTTCTAGAATTCAATTGCTTATTATATTCAAAAAGATTTTTTTTAAGGGATAGGTTGCAAATAATAAATAGTCATGGGAAAGCAAACATTTAAATCTTTTTTACGTAACCACCAGTTATTGGAAGAAAAAAATTCTTATTAGAAATGATCCAAGATCTAATTTCAAATCTCCCTATTTAGAAGGCCTTTTATACATATTAAAAACAAAAAGTCTTACTCTTTTTCTCTCTTCCTCTCTTTCCTTTGCCCCTCTCAATTTTAGGACAGGGTTGGTTACAATAATTGTACTGGTTCGCACTAATATGCAGCTTGATCTAGTAAGTTACAAGGCACTAATTTCTCTGTTATTCTCTACTAACTACACAGTAAGTCAGTAGCACATATATTTATGTAAACTACCATTCAGGGAAAAACAGAAAGAGGACTTGATGGGGTAATTAAGTCAAATTAGAAGCAAAATGATTAACAGCAAATAAATAACTTCCTACAATAAATAATGATGCAAACCCAGAGCGAGCCATCCGCAACCAAATGCCACGGGACAGGATAGTCCTGTCAGAAGGATGGATCCCAGTAGTTCTCTCAAACCTGTTTCCTGGCAATCTCCATTTGAGAAGCTTCCTCTCCATTGTGACAAACTGGAGCCACATAATTTGCAAACAGAGAGCCTTCATTATGAACATTGAGATTGAAGAAAAAAAATACTGCCCACTATCACTTAAATGTTTCCTTTAATTTCCAAATTACAAGCAATATAAACAAGATATTAAAAGCAAGACTCCCAATACTTGATCATACAAGTTCACGAAATCCGTCAGGCAATGAGATTGATTGGAAACATGCAAGAAGATACAGTTATATTGTACTTTTGAAATAATATTCAACATTTGGCATGACACTGAACAACTAATGGTTTAGATACTCTAATCCTAGAGATCAAAACTTTTGCACATGAATTCGAAGTGGTAGATGAGGACATCATATACCAGAAAAAGTTCAAACATTGTGTTCAAACTACAGAGGGCTTTTTAAATTTTTTGTGGTAAAACATGATTGCTAAGGTCATTACCATTATGCTGTACACAAATAATATTAATGGCAACAGAAAAAAAAAAAATCATAGAAACAACTTTTAAATTTTTCGATTTATAATATGATACTTTAAAAATTCATGTAAGAATAAGTAAATAAGGAAACCTTGAACAATGCTACACAAGGTTTTCAAAGTTCAAACATTTACTAAAAATGACCATACCTTCGGTAGCACAGTACATTGTGATCTACTTCTTGCAGTATCAAAACTATGAGAAGCAGCAGCAGCAATAGAAGCTGAGAATCCAGCAGAAAGACTAACAGTCAAAGGAGACAATGGACCAATTTCTTCATCTGACCTGTGCCAGGACAAGCTTGCTTTAACAAAGAAGAGCAATTAAATTTATTTGAAATTAATCTAAAGGCACTAATAATAGATGACTAGATCGATATTGAGATGCATCCAAGTATTCAAAGGCTAGTAGAATCTCATTTGCAAATAACTACAGGAAAGATCACACAAAAACCTCAATCAAGCAAAGAATCATGTACATATAAACTGAAACCTTGTTGTACAGATTGCCAATCTAGTGAGACAATTATCTTTTCTATTGCTTTTTAGTTTAAGAGGAACCCTTGTCATCTTGTTATTTCTTGTATCTACTCTTTCTTCTTAATAAAATTCTTCTGTTTTTTTTATTAAAAATCTAGTGGGACAATTACATTCAAGAATTTGAAATTAAGGCAAGAGAATCTTAAAAACTTCATATTCTAATATATTGAGTAATTTTATTGGAGAAAACATAGTTCAGACTTTAGCTATGTTATTAAATAGTACTAGTACATATTCCAGCATTCCAGCAGCTCCCATAACTTCTTAGATTGGTAAATATTGAAGACCTTGGACTTCCATTATTATTAATTAGCTTCCAATTTCAATACGTGGTACTTACAAATTCCCAGTTAGTTAATATTCAAACTTCAAAATGTTACCCTAACTAATATTAGAATAGATCTATTTATTTTAAATAGGAGTCTTTGCAAACATTCACAAGTACTATAGAGTCATAGGTATGATTTCTCAACAAAACTTATGTATGATTACAAAGGTTTAACCTTATTTCTTACAAATTTATCTAGTTCTTTCACCAAAAATACATATATCTAGTTCACATGCTGCCTGCTGCCAAACATAGTCAAAATCAAGTTAATCCACCTGGAGGAATAAAAGAAATGGCACATCAGCTCTAGATCTTTCTGAGGCAAAGAGTTTCTCTAAAGAAGCCGCTTTATTATTATTATCATTATTATTCTGAACCACAAAAATGTCCCAAACAACAAATCAAGTACCTAGGGTGTGTTTGGTTTATGAAAATATTTTCAGTTTTCATTTTCTATTTGTGTTTCTTAAAATTATTTTTCATTTTTAAGTTTTCAATATTTTAAAAATATGTTTGTTATGTAAAGTTAAAATTTTGTTCATATTTAAATAACTATAATTTTGTATTGATTTTTGAGTTTGACTATAATTAAATGATAATATTTATATGATTAAAGGATTTACTTTCTACAAAAATAACAAAAAAATGACACTGGTTATTGTGTGAAAACACTGAAAACGTCTTTTAAACATTTCCTGTTTTTGTTAAACTGTAACCAAACACATTTTCGGTCACATTTTCTATTTCCAGTGAAAATGAAAATAGGGAACAGTGAAAGCAAATGCACCCTTAGTTTTTCTCAATAAATTATCGAGCCTTCCCTCACTCCCTATTGAATACATCCAAATATTCTCCCACACTATTCCCAACATCAAGATCTGTTTGAAGATCATAAAACTATTTATGGGCCTCCACTTAACAGCTTAAGATTTTGAGTTGAAATGGTATTTGACATGGTTTCAAAGCCTTTATGACCAAGTGGTCAAGAATTTTGTCTTTACTGCCTCCCATTATCCTAATTAAAGTGAGTTAAACATCATCAGTTATTGTCTGACTTCTCTTAAATTAAGATTCTTCCACTAACCAAACAAAAAAGTAGGTATAATCTATAGTATAAAACATAAGTAAACACACCATGAAGAATTCTATTTAAAAAAAGCTTCATTTCATCAATGTCTAAGAGATGAACCTTGGTGAAGGATCCATCCCTGCAGCCTTCCAATCAAGCATTGCTCGGTGCAAGAATTGCCAACTAGAGAAGAAGACACCACCAAATACAGAATCTCGAGCAACCCCAGAACGAAAACCTCTCCATAATGTCCCCCATCCTTCCAGAGATATGATGTCTAATGGCCTCCTCACATGGCAAACTGATGGTGGCTTCCCAGATCCAGTCATTGTCCATGGATACTCCAGTAGAGCACCCTTCATCTTTGAATTTTTGGATGTTAGGGTGGAGATGAGACCAACATAATGGTTTAATGATCTCTTGTCTGGATAACATCCATTAAGTAATCTTGCAATTAAAGGTACACTGGCTCCCTTTTCCAAAGCAAAGGTAGAGCCTGGCACAAACGAAGCAGAGTTGACCTGAGTGCGAAGCTTGATGAGTTCAAATGGAGAGCTTACAAGTGTCTCTGTTGCACCAGCTACCATTCCAGCCATAAGGGCCTCAGAAACGTATACATAATTGTCTTCCCGACCATCTGTCAAAAATACATTTGTGACCACCAACATCATTACCAACAAAATTAGCATTATTTGATCATATTTAACAAGTTAAAATCTCCAAAAGAAACTGTTAAAATATAAAATCCAAGCTAATGACCTCTGGGTTTAACAGTTAAGGAGAATCTTCTACCACATTAAGAACAAGAAATGAACCATCAAAGTGCGCATGTATGTAGAATGTCTCAAATGTAATTCATGTGTCTCAGAATCACATATTGCTGTGCAGACTACAGACAGGCTACAACTTTATGATTGAATGATTAAAGATATACATATAATTTGTGCATGCCATATCCATATAAAGACTTAAGGCTGTACCTTTATAAAAGGCTGTCAAGATTTCATAGACCCCAAATCGTGCCCCCAAACCTAAAACCCTTCCTAATGCCAACCAGCCAAAACCACTGAACAGACCTGCAATGCCCAATATAACTAGATATATTAGTTAACCATCAAGAATCAGGAGAAGTAAATATGCTGATTCTTTAATCCAAAGACCCATAGCAGCCAGAGAAAACAGACAAGTATCAAGCGCCACTATTCAGCATTGCTTTGTCACTTACCCACACATACTTTTTGAATTAGTTCGAGAAAAAGGTTTAATATTTTGAACCAAAGCAAATTAAAGAAAAAGTTTGTTTTCTTCTATTTTCTCTTGAAAACAAATCAGCAGACCTGCATTTCCCGACAAGGATTGCACTCTGCGTAAAACCTGAGCAGCAGTCAACTCCTTGCCAGAACTTGAACCAACCTTCAAATAAACAAGAGAACAAAGAAAACCTAAGTTTCAAGCAATTATGAAATTGTGGGTCACAAAAGTTAACAAAAAGACTACCAAAAAGTGAACCTGAGTGATAACTTTAATGGTATCCAAAGGATAAGTTAGAGCTGTGGCTAAAGCCACTGATCCAGCAGCAGCAACCCCATGAACAGCAAAAATTTGGTTTTTGGACAAGTCATCCATCTGAACATAAATTTGATCAGAGAGTCAATAAGGAAAATAGCCTAGCAGCATCCTCAAAGCAATAATTAAAAATATATTGAATTCCGCAAGCACAGAGCATAGTGGAAGGTTTTATTACAGAAACGAACATTAGGATTAAAGAAAGGAGTTGTAGTTGTACCTAACAATGATGGTTCAATATGATTTTCAATATTCATAATGCAAACGCCAAGAACCTGGGTGCCACGGAGATGTTTACTTGATGAACACTATGAACTCATTACTGTATCTAATAGCATTAGGTATAGTGGCTCTTTTTTATTTTTTAACTTGATTAATAATTTAAAATTCTTCTATTTTTTTCTTAGAAAATTAGTTTGTATAATTTGAGTTCTAAGAAAAAAATCCTTTCTATTTAAGCTCTGAAAATTAAAAGACTGAACCTTACGACCGTCTTGTTTGAATCAGACTCTTCTGCGTGTTCTAGAGCCGGATAGAGCTGTATAGAACAATGTTATTTATTTTTCTTATTTATCGAAGCAATTCATTAGTTCAAATGTTAATTAGAGCAATATCACCTTTTTATAATTAGATAGATCATTATTCACAAAATACAATTTAAACATATCTTTAAGTGTATATTAAAAAAAAAAAAAATCTTTTGCATTTACCAAAAAATCTCCTACAGTAGACAACTTAGCCACACCCAAACTCCAGTGCCATTTTTAAAGGCGACTCAGCATCACAGTGTAATTCCACTCCATTTTAATCTATCTTCAATTTCCTCGTTTCCATCAGTAGACAACCACAATGCACAAACATTTAAAGAATTTAGAACGGGTAAACAAAAACAATGGTCCCTCGCAGATAAACAAAAACATGCATTCATAGAAATGCGTAAACAAACATTAAGCTAAACTTTGCTCGTTTTCATTGCAAAAGTAAATAAACATTTAAAGAAGAAAAAAGAAATTGCAGAACCGAGATTACATTGAGCAAAACTTCATTTTCATTGGACAAAACCGAAACTTTGTTTTGACATTTTAGCAAATGATAGCAGAGAAAGCTCACCTCAACGATGCGGCCAACGAAAATGGGTCTCCCGCAGTTGACAGTGGCCGCCGTTCAAATTCGCCGATGATAAGCTCCAGCTCGTTTGTCTTCTCCGTCAGTGTCGCCTTTTGCGGTCTGCTCTCTGCCCTGTTTCGTCTGGGTCGCGGCTGAGGGAGGAAAGGAAGAAGGCGTAGGGAATGGGTATTTTAGTAAATGAGGAAAGTTTACATGTATGACAATTTTGCCCTTACTTACATGTCTATTTTTAAATTATACTAGTAACTTAATATTTAAAATATATAAATTAATTTTTAAAAATTTAAAATATTATACATGTTAATTTTTTATTAATATATTATCTTTTCATTAACATGTCTGTAAAATATAATATTTTAAAATAAAAAATAATATATATAATATTTTAAATTTTTAAAAATTAATTTATATAATTAATATCTTTTAAAAATTAAAGTATTAATAAACTTATTTTTATAGATCAAATTGTTAATATAATCCCTTTCTACCCACGAAGGATAGTATGTGAGGTTATTTACAATTCAATAAAAATTTAAGAAATTATGAGTTAAAATCTAAAACTTATAAAATTTTTTATATATAAATTAAAATTTAAAAAGATATTCTGTATTTTATTTATAAATAAATTATTTTAATATTATCAATATTAAGTTACTAATGAAGTATTTAAATTATAAATTTTATATTTAATAAAAAACGTCAATTTAAAAATATAATATTATTTTATGTTTATATATTTAAATATTCTTATACTTATATTATATTATCGTGCATCCTAGGAGGACAATTATTCGGTTATTTAATAAAAGAGTTTTGGGATAATTCATCTTTGTGTTTGTTCTTATTCTTTATTATAATATCAACAAAAGGCTTCCAGCAAATAAAGCAACTTCTCCTCTGTTACTAGTCAGTTGAATTATAAAAAAAATATTTATTTATTATTTTTTAAATAAGAAATTTAATAATAAAAAATATAAAAATTAGGTTTATAATTGTTAGATGTGTGAACATAACTAGAAAAGGGTGCAAAATTGGAGAGGCTACCGAGCTCTCTGTTGGGCGTCAATTGTGAGGCAGATTTGCGGGGGAATTGGAGTATGGTGAATAAAAAATTATAAAATATATTTAAGAGTGATCAAATTATTTATGTTTTTAATGAAATGAAATAATTTAGAATGATTTAAAAATAACTTAAATTATTTAACATTTTAATTTTTAAATTCTTCCAAAATGGAAGGTTTAGGATGACTTAAGATTTTTTAATTTTATTTTTGACTTTTTCTTACTTTAATATTTTTTATTTATTCTTTTTATTTATTTATTTTTTATTTGACTAATTTTTCTACTCTAATTATTTCAAAAAACACATTTTCTTTTGTTTTATCCCTTATTTTATATAATTTTTTTGTTATTAAGATAAATATTTGTTTTTTATTAAATAGTTGGATTAATAAAATAAATAAATAAATAAGTAATAAAATATTAGATATGAAACATAAAAATTTAAAGAATTTGAAAATATATATATAAAATAAATTTTTTCAATTAAAATATTTATATTAAATTTTTTAAAAATTTTTTATTATACGAATTATATTAAAATTTTAATTATTCAAATTGTTTCACCCTAATAATAATATAATAACATTAAAAAAAATTAAAGAATGATTTTCATCTTTTTTTTAAAAAATTTTTAATTAAAAGAGTTGTTTGTTTAATCTATTATGTTTCACTGACTTCATATCATTTTATCAAGTCTACAACTAAGCTCTAAAAAAAGAAAAAAATTATTGATTAATATATAAATAAAATAAAATTTATAATATACCACTCACACCTTATTTAATAATTTTGAAAGTATCTTTTTTCGTTATTATTTTTTATTTAAAAAATAATATAATATATACACTGAAAAAATTATTGCGATGAACAGCACCAGGCGGAGCATCCAAGCATCCATGCTCACCTGTCATACTCATTCGAGCTCTTCTTAAATCTTAATTATGATTATGACCATTATCATAGTAATGAATATATATATATATATATATGTGTGTGCGTGTATATATATACATTAATACATTATCATAGTAATGGATTATTATATATCTTAGAGCCAAACTTAGAATGATTTTGTAATAACTTCAAAATTTAAGTTGAAATTTATAAAGTGGATGAAAATAAATATGGGATTATTGGTAACATTAAAAATAAAGTAAAGAATTTTTAAGAAATGGAACAAAAATAATAATACTAATATGAATATATATATATATATATATGTGTGCGTGTATATATATACATTAATACATTATCATAGTAATGGATTATTATATATCTTAGAGCCAAACTTAGAATGATTTTGTAATAACTTCAAAATTTAAGTTGAAATTTATAAAGTGGATGAAAATAAATATGGGGTTATTGGTAACATTAAAAATAAAGTAAAGAATTTTTAAGAAATGGAACAAAAATAATAATACTAATACATTTCAAATGTTCAAAATTGTTTTTTCATTAAATCCTTCTTGAAATACCCAAATTGCCCAAAGGAATCCTAATGCTAGCTGGCACATCACAGTTTCTTTCTCTTGCAGTCTTGCACCATGTTTCATGTCTTTTATAGTCTTTCTAATAGCGTCAAATAAAATTTTACTTTTCTAAATAAAATTTTATGTTTAAGTCCTATTTATAAAAAAATTTTATTTTTATTATAGAATTAATTTAAATTATATTAATTAAAGTTTAATAAATTTATAAATATTAATAATTTTGACAAAAAAAATAATTCCAAAAAATCACCAACTAATATTTGTAAAGTTCTTAGCTGGATAAATTGTATTATCTTATTAATTAATTAATTAATTAAATTTATTAATTTTAAATTAAAGGATTCATATAATGTATTAAAATAAAAATATTTTATTAAATTTTAATAGTCAAATTATCTTAATATTTGTAAAAATAAATTTACTCCTTTCTCAAAAATTTTAAAATTATATTTTTTTCTATTTCATTTTAAAAAATTATATATTTTTTAGAGATAAAAAATTTATAATTTCACTCATTTTAATTAAAATATCTCTATACTTATTTTAAAAAATAATAAAATAATAATTTTTAAAATATATTTTTTATAAATTATAATTTTTTAAAAAATTTAATAATGTCATTAAGAATATATTATTTAAAATAAATAAAATTATTATTTTTTAATCTTTAAAAAAATATATAAATTTTTAAAATAAAAAATAATTTTAACATCTTTTTAAGAGAATAAACTATAATGTATTTTATTTATAATTTTTTTATATACTAAATATAAATAATTTTTTTATTAAAATTTAAACTTTAATTTATCACATTATAAAAAATTAATCTATTTTATTGAACAAGACTACTTATATTATATCATTAGATTTATATACACTTATTTATATTTTTACTCTCAAAATTTTTAATTAAATAAAACATAAAAAAATTTTAAAAATTTAATCATAAAAAATAAATTATATAACCTTCATGTAATTAAAAATTTTGATAAAAAAATATAAATAGTGTATATAAATTTTTTTCTATGTTATAACCACAACTTTTTGGCCCAGACAAGATAAGCAAGGCAAAATCAAAATCAAAATAAAAAATTGTGGGGTTAAAGTTTGTGCGCACTACAGGTGTAAGAAAAAGATACAGTACAGCACACCTCATCAGACGTTGATCATTTGGAGTCAAGTCAGCAAGAGCCACAGTGATTGTTCAATTACATACAATTCAATACACACGCATATCTCTCTCTCTCTCTCTCTCTCTCTCTGATGGTCAAGCCACCTATCTCCATGGTTTGACACATTCAATTCAAGTGAATGTGCCTGCAAGTTTTAGCTCCTTTTTAATATCAAGCTAACTTTGAAGAAGCACACCACTGTATCCAAATTCAACCTTGGAATCTCTGTCGCGCAGTGTTCTCTGCAATTTCTACCTCTCAACACGAACAAGAAAAACAAACCTCGAGATCAGGTACGTACCAAGTATCGTTCTTTCTTCACTCTTTTCCCTTCACAGTGTGTCACCGATCTGGATACAGAACTTTGATTCTTTGTATTTAACAGATTGATAGAAATACAATGATCCCTCAGACGTTTGAAACTGAATCTATCTCCAGTAATTATGCGAAATCTGAGATTGATAGTGTGCCAGAAACAGAATCCTCTGTTTCTAGTTCGAGTTCCAGCCAGCTTCAAAACAGAGTTGGATCGGAACCGAAGAAGAAACTGAGGGGAGTGAGGCCAATCAGGCTTTTGAGATTGTCAAGCATGAGATCATCCTCTAGAGGACCCAAAACCCATTATGATAATCTTTCCCAGCTCTCAGTTCTTGATTCACAAAGTTCAGAACAGCCTTCTTCTATTGACATGTCAGATGCATCGCCCAATTTTATGAAGGCAACCAGTAGTTCTCATGCAAAAGAGAGCTTCCAGGCAAGTTTTCTGATTTTCGTATTCATTTGTTTGTACATATGATTTGGGTAGTGGCCATTGTTGAAAAATCAGATATTGCTTCTTCTGGCCAGAGTTCACAAAGATTGTTCGCGAGGAAGAGTTCAGCAAGAATGCCAACTTTGAAACTGAAGAGGAGTTTGACAAGAAAGTTTTCTGGAGGGACTGAGCTGAAGAGGAAACTGAAGTCGTCAAGGTCAATCAAACTTGCAACTGTCAAGGGAATGAGATCAACAAGGCAGGAGAAAAATCACTGCAAGCCAAGCGTCTTGCATTCTGAAGCTTTTCATTGTAACGATGATCAGAATAGTAAAACTCCAAGTGGGAATTCCCAGAGAGTTATCACTAGAAGATTGAGTTTCAAGCCTGTTCGAATCTTAAGCAAAATGTCAACTTTCAAATCGAGGAAATCTGCCATAGAGAAAAGCCCCCCGACATTACAATCCCCAGACTCAAGCTTGCATAAGGCCACATGTTCTTCAACTCTGAAGGATTCTCATTTCCCTGATGAAATTGAGCTTCCCCCAGAAGGAAGTGGATCTCAAGGAGTATTATCAACAAAGAAGGTTTGTCCATACACTTACTGCTCTCTTCATGGTGGTCACCATGACAATGTGCCTCCACTGAAGCGTTTCGTGTCAATGAGGAGGCGCCTATTGAAGACACAAAAAAGCATGAAAATGGAAAATCGACCAGTTGCAAAATTAAAGCATTCTGGTAATACAAAGAAAGGCACTCAGACAAGTCAGTGTGTCCACAGTGAAGATCCTGTAGTTAAAACAGCTCATTCTGGCCAAACGCATTTTCAGAATGTTAAAAAGCCAGCAAGGTACTCGCCTGTTAGGACTCACGGCACACCAGTATCCACAAGCAGTGGGGGTGGTGCTTCTGGGGGAGAAGATGAAGAAAAGATGAACTTCAGATGTAATGCCGAGGTGTTGCTTGGTGAAACATCATTTCCGCATGTAAGTTTTGATGAGTATCTCAATGATTCTCTTGCAGAAAATGGGTATAGCTTATCATCTTTCCTGGCGATCAAGGAAACCAGTATGGAATGCTGCTGTACTGCCACTAACAAGGACAAACCAGACTCCAAAGTGATTGAGACAGCAGGGAATGACAATCAAGTTGCTGCACGAAGGAAAAATGATGAAATCACTAACTCCATTCTTATAGATGATCAACCTGACATCATCAACTCAGATCTGAAGCTGTATAAAGATGCTGCCCTTTTGGATAAGCATTCCATTTCAACAGATGATGGGGAAGGAGCAGGTAAAGAGATGCTTGGGGTGGAAGCTTCCCGAGAGAAACAGGAAGAGAAAAACTCAATCCTGAAGTTGACTAATCCTGAATCTTCTGGAGAAAATTTAAACACCAATGAATTCACCAGTCCAAATCAACATGATGTTCTGGAGTTAACATCAACAACTGCATCAATGTGTTCTGCCTCCAGACCAGATACATTCGAGGAAGAAATTACAGCCAAAGACAAAAATATGGAGCCAGATGATGAAATAGTGCAGGTGACTTCTATAGAGAGAGAGTCTAAGCCTGCTTTCACCACCTGTGTGTCTTACAGAATGCAGGAAGGAGATAAGAAATATATAAAGATGTGGCAATTGATGTATAAGCATGCAGTATTGAGTAATGCTAGTAAAGGCGGAGATAAGCTTTCTTCTGATGGAGAGGACAAGGAAGGACAAGGAAAAGATGATCTTTCATGTAATGGAGTAGACAGCTCATCTTGTCAAGATACTGATGATGAAAATGAAAATGTAGTTGAGCTAGTACAGAAAGCATTCGATGAAATTCTTCTCCCAGAAATGGAAGACATCTCTTCCGATGACCCCTTAAAACCTAGAGGCATGGCTTCAGATGGGGAACTCCAAGAATTGAGTCAAGGTAAGGAAGATGATGGGAATGCCTCAACATCCACAGAATCTCCTAAAGAAGAAGCACAGCTAGAAGTTGACAACTCCCAGGGTCAAGAGGAAGAGAAAACAGCACAGAGAATGGGAAATAAACCTGACACAAAAACACCAAAGAGCTGGAGCAATCTGAAAAAGTTATTACTCCTGAAAAGGTTTGTAAAGGCATTAGAAAAGGTAAGAAATTTGAATTTACGAAAACGCACACATTTGCCTTCAGATGCCAACTTAGAAGCAGAAAGAGTTTATCTCAAGCACCTGACAGCAGAAGAGAAAAAAAATGTTGACGAATGGATGCTTGACTATGCACTTCAAAAGGTTATTTCCAAACTAGCTCCTGCTCAAAAACGAAGGGTTGCACTTCTAGTAGAAGCATTTGAAACAATTCTGCCATCTCAAGACACTGAACTATTGCTTGGCAAGGCATTACGTTCTCACAAAAGTATTGAGGAACATGCTGATAATTCCAGCGATAACCCAATGCCAGAACAGCAAAATTCTATTGTGATTGAAGAGGGAGGATCTGATCCTTCTTGGACTGAGACAGTCAAGAACAACCCTGCATCCACAGCCGTTGATAGAGATTGGAAAGGAAAGCAAGGTTTAGTCAGAAGTTATGATAATGGGGAGAATAACTCAATTCTTGATGAAAATGTTTGTCCTACAGAGACCAACGATTCAGTATCACTGTCCTTTAGTACGCCAGTTGACATTATAAGCACCTCCCATGATGAGGCTCCAACCAATGAAATAGTCAATGAAGCTACAGGAGACTTGATATCTGATTCAACTACTGATGTTCCAAGTAGCAAATCAGAATCCCCTGGAAGAAATTTTGAAACCAAGAATCTGACCACTGCAAGTGAGGAATCACTTTCTTTGTCAAAAAGTTTAATCCTAAAGAGTTTTGCAAGATCACTGGGATCTAATTTGGTCTCTTCGGCAGCTCCTTCAGACCTACTGGATGAGCCAGTAGCAGACAGAAAAGAAAGGATTGTGAAGGCTAAGCCAGAAACTGAGAACCTGGAACAGTTCTCTACAGCTGATGAAACTGAGATCCAGCGGGGAAAACAGAACCATACAGGGCTTTGGTACTTGATATATAGGCACATGGCATCAGGTATAGCAGCAAATGATTTCAAGCCACTTGTGGATGGAGATGATGAGAAAGAGACGGTGTGTGATGGAGGTAAAGTTACAGGAACAAATACTTCCATTTCAGATGAAAGTATACCTGTGGTAAATCAAGACATGCCCTCAAATCATCATCATGTAGTTGATCCGGAGGCTGAACTTCGCCAAATTGAAGCCATCAAAATTGTTGAAGAAGCAATTGATGCAATCCTTCCAGATGTTCAGGAAAATTCACCTGATGGCCAGTCAGTCACTGACAACATGATTTCAGACGATTGTAAACAGTCGCACAAAACTGAAGGAGTGAACAGTGAATACCTGATCCAAAAAGAAGAAAAGGTGACATCTGGTGATGGAATAACCCAAGAAGGAGGTGAGGAACCAGCATTGAAGGAGGTAAACAAACCATTGCCAAGGAGCTGGAGCAATCTTAAAAAAGTGATCATGCTCAGAAGGTTCATCAAGGCATTGGAAAGGGTTAAGAAATTCAATCCGCGAGGACCTAAATATCTGCCTGTGGAGCCTGATCCAGAAGCAGAAAAAGTGAACTTAAGGCATCAAGACATGGAAGAAAGAAAAGGTTCAGAAGAATGGATGCTCGATCATGCACTTAGAGAGGTTGTGGCCAAATTAACCCCAGCTAGGAAAAGAAAAGTGGAGCTGCTTGTGGAAGCTTTTGAAACAGTCATGCCAACCATCAAAAACTGAAATTAGCCAATTAGCAGAATAGCTCTGTATGGAAAGCACATTCAAGCCAAGAAAGCTGAAGGTAGTAAGTATTCTTTCAGAGTTATTCATTTAAGTGATACAAGACTAGGATATATATACCACAATTGTGAAGAAGAAGAAGCTCTTTGTAATCCTTCTGAAGCCATGTAAACACAAGAAAATGGCTAGGATAAGACAATTGACAAATCATATCTGATAAGAAATACTAAGTAGGCCAATTTATACCGTTTCTCCTAATTAGCTATATACAAGAGAGACAACAGAAAAGGAAGAGTTTTTCTTAATGTATCAAGTATTCAGCATTTATTTTATATGAACTGTATATTGATAAACAATTTTTGGTTTGTCAAGCAATAGTTTCATGTTGTATATATACTTCCAGAAGTCTCATTCTTTAGTTTCCTCCAAATGTACAGGTGATGTTCGGCAGTTTCAATCAGTCAAAAAGTTCCATGAGAACCGAGACCATTCAATGTCTTTTAGGAACCTTACCTCAGCAGAGCAAGAGTTTTTAAAGCATAGCAATTTTTTTCCTTTTGCCCCCGTTTTCTTTGCCATTTTCTTCCCCAGTGTAAGTAGGTGGATGTTTTGTAGTAAATGCCTTTGCAGTTACGATTTACAAATACCATGAAAATTGTTCAAAAGTATCATAATATGTATTTGTTACTTGGAAATATATTTGAGTGGCCTGTGTATTGTATACTTCAATTAGTATAAGTTTCATATCTAGTCTTTATACACGCACAATTTAAAATGAGAATTATACTCCATAACATTTGTTTTCTTGGCTTATGTAGATTAGTCTGTAGTACTGCATATACATTTCCTTACATGGACAGTACAGCAACTGATGATGCCTTCTGAGTCATTCTGTCCAATTGAGATTCCTTGTCCCATACTTCACCATCTGTAACCATGCAACATATACCCTATATATTTGCATTCATTATCAACTTAGTGAAAGATAACAGAAGTAACAATCATATCAAATCAGTCAAAACTAAAATTAAATAACTTGGAAGAAATGGGTCTACTACATTACCTGGGCAATCAAAACAGTCGTCTATGTAATTTATCATTTCCAATTTAGAAAAAATATAATAGAAACATTAGTCATGGTAATATGAAGAATTATATCTAAACAACATAACTGAGAAAAAAATTAGAGTAAAGAGCAGTTCAGAGTATCAGAGTATGTAATTAATTAGTTCAGCTAAGACCCTTGTCGTGCTTTATTTTGCACTTATTAGAGTACAGGGAGTCAGTTACTTAATGGGCCCAACGCCTTCAACTTGTACCCAAAAAAATAAATTTGAACATGCTTGAGAGGAGTAATGAATAATTTACCAAATAAATTTTAATATATTATTGTCATATATAAGAAAGACTATTAATTACCCAAAAAAACCTATCCCTTGCCCTTTGTTTCTTTGATATTGATTCTCACTCTTCCTCTCGTTCTTTCTTACTCTCTTGTATGGATATATCTAATCTCCACTATTCCCCAAGTTCAATTTATCAATTTTAAGGTAAGATACAGATCAAATTCAAGTGTTCTAAATATTTGACCACTTATTTTGGGGAAATCAGGATATGAGTGAACAAAATTCATGTATTAAATATTCACTCAACTGGGTATATACTTAAGTGTCGTAGAGACCCAAAAGTTTGAAAGTTTTAAGGCCTATTTACTTAGTAACATCAAACGCTTTTGTAAATCACCCTTTGAAAATTACATGCTCATAGCTGCCAAAAAATCTAACTAGAGACCAAAGATTAACAGATTCACATTTTATTTCTTTCTTTCTATACGATTTGGGGGTATAAAAGGTCTTATTTAAGATATACAGCTTCTTTACGTCTTACTATCTTTTCTAAAAGTGTAATCTTCTTAGTTAAGAATATTTGGCACCCAGGTTGGAGTTTAGGGCTCAGGGTGGAACCAACTTTTTGCTTAGGAAACAGATTATCATTTTTCTGTTTGGCATATAGATATAGCAGGTAATATTTGTATTTACAAGATCAGCAGGAATGTTCAAATATGAAAGACAGTTTACTTCTGCACAGGAACAGAATCAAATTCAAAGCATATTTGAGAACCAAAGGAGATCTCTGTGAATCAGGAAAAGGGGGCCCTCATAATGAACATCTATTCATCCTTCTTTCTAGATAAACCATCAAATAAGCATTCAAATTGGAAGAAAATAAAGTCATGAATCTCACTATCTCAGAGTTCTTAAAAGCACATGCCTATTACATTTGAAATGACATGCTACTCAGTAGTTCCAGCAGTGACTTGACATATTCACATAATCACATGGCTTGATGTAGACTTAGCTGCTCGTGTATCATTCTGAATTTCTCTTTCAGCCTCTTGATCTGCAAAACCACCACAAAAGGTGTACATCAGAGAGAACAACAGAAAGCTATTTTGTAAGAAAGTTATACACGTAGAAAAGCCTATAATATAATATATGAAATACCCTCTTCAGCTCGATTTCAGTATCTCTCTTCTGCTGGCCCAACGAGTGTCGTAAATTGGTTATGTCAAAAACATTATCTAGGTCATCTTCAAAAGCAGATTCTAGGTCTTCCCGGAGAAGTGCAGGCAACTTGTCCACAATGGGCATCAAAAGGAAACAGTTGAACTGCAAAACATAGATGTAAGCAGTGTTAAAAAGACAGAAAAATCAGGGGAGATTTCTAAATTGCAAGTATAACTACATCAGTAATTCAATGTCTTGTCACACGGAGTTGTAGTTGCAATTAGTCTAAACAATAAAAATGCAAAAAGTAAAGTGAAAAATACAGATAAGCATGGTATTTAGACAACTAACAGATAACCAATAGACGGGCTAATTGCACTTGCAGCCTTATGGTGCAGGTTGTCTCACCAGTGATGGCATGAAAATTTCCATGTAGAGTGTAGAGCAATTTATAAATGGGCAGGATTGAACAAACTTCTGGTATAATTTGAAAAATCAAACAAAAACATTGGAAAATCATCAAGTGTTCTGCGAAATTTATAGTTTCATTGTAGCTTCAAAGTTCATAAAGGGTTTGATCTTGAGAGAAATAGCATCATTGTCATATCTTAAAAGATCAGGCGGCCTGACCTAATTTCTTAATGGTCAATAAAATATTCCCCCACATAATCAACCCTCCATCCACTTCTATACTCACTCTGACAAGCTCCTATTTCAAGCAACTTAACATGAAGAAAAATGCATGGATGAATGAGCAGGATACATATCACAAACCTTCAATTCTGTGGAAGCCAAGAAATACTCTCTTATGCCATGAAATATCTGTTGTACCAAAGCATAAACAATCCTTTCAGATGAAGGAGCAAGCCTCCGATTCCAAAGTGTGCTATCCAGAAGGTCAGCAAGCCTTGTTTCTATTGTCTGAATAGATGTGGTGGAATCAATGCTAGAGGCCAAGTGACTGAGCTTCACATCTGATCGTGGCTTTGTGTCCTCTTTCTCGTGTGCACTTGTTTGTGATAGACCAGTCACTGTAGAGTTACTAGAAACATTGGAATGTTCTGTTCCACCAAATGAATCTAAGAAGTGGCGTAACCCAGTCCGGTTCTACACAGTTCACATCAAAAGAGATATAAAATGAGCAAGGTAAAGTTACTGAGGCAAAGATTTTACTGACTGGCACTTCCAGTTTAATTAAACAATCATAAGGTCTACTGGCCTATGTTTGGATTGAAATTGGGAATTGGACTCATTTAAAATGCAAGGCAAGCCAAAACAGATTCCCCCAAGGGAGGGGGAAGGATGACCCATAAATCAAGTATACCTTATTATGGAGAGACCATGACACATATCGGGTGGTGCTTACCAAGTCCTCCATACATCTGCAGCATAGACACATTGAAAAGTGACATTTACAGTAACAGAACAGTTAAAGGGAACCTAGCATATACATACCTAACAGGCACCATATATTGAAAAAAAAAAAAAAAGGAGAAAAAATTGATGAGCTGATCAGCATATGAAGATGAAACCTTCAACATTCCAGAATCCTGACAGTGTAATTTAGTTCCATGACAATATCACACCATCACATTCAGTACAAAACATGTTACTACTTTTCGTAAAAAGAAGAGAGGGAAATGCACCATAATACAGAACAAATCATGAAGAAACAAAAAGAAAAGTTTACAAACATGATGAATGTAAGAATTCTATTTATGACATCTTATGTTTTCTTTTACAAGCTAAATTGTGCATCTTCTTATTCCTGTTTGTCAAGATCTGCAGCCCAATCCTATTTTTGTTACCTCAACCATTGGTGAGAGTACGCGCACTATTTTCATTGAATGATATGTATTTCACTGTGTTTGTGCAATATTTTGAAATGATAAACAGTAAAAATACCCAAAAAAAAAAAACAAAGGAGCTCATCATAAAATTAAAATTTTAAAATAAACGTGCAACATTTGGGAAAAGTAGGTTACTTTTCGAGGCATGAATTCTCAGTGGATTCTGCAAAGTTATTGAAGGCAGAAGCAACACGTCTAAGGAACACTTCATGGCCACTAAGATACTCGCCTTCTTTCTGTCAGAAATCAAATGCATAAACTGATTGTAAAATAAATAATTCAATACACTAAAAAAACTATTAATTTCATCATTCTGGAAAGAAATTTCCAATAAAATAAGGCAGAAACCATTGATCCAAGATTAAACAGAGAAATACCTGAAGAAGATAGACAGAGATGGGAAGCAGTCTCTTAAGTATATGCAACAGTCTAGAGCCCAACTGTGTTGAAAAAAAGAAAAGCATTAATAAATTAGCAAACATGAAAGGTAAAGAAAAGTGATTACTTTACCAGGCATGATTAATAGTAAATCAGAAACAGATTTTCTGAACAGAAAATACAAATAAACTAATCTAATTTTCATTTATGAACACTGATCAAATAGTGATCATGCTTATTTATGGTGAATGAACATTCAATTACAGGAGAAGCACAACAAAATGTGCATCTAAAACTAGGTTACAAATTACTCAGGTTTGAAAAATTGAACCAGATGCAGCTAACTCATTTCATTACAACAATTGCAGACAATTCTCCAATCCTACCAAGATTTTTTCTTTTTTTAGGTTGGAGAACAGTGAGCACTACAGATATAGGGGAAAAAGAAGCCAGTATAGAATCATATACAACCTAGTAATTATCTTACTGTATGCAACATGCAATACAATTTTGATATTTTAAAACATTTATTTGAAATGTCAAATAATCATGAAGGTGCAGATACACAATGAAGAAATATAATTCTTTTTATTTTTGTGGGGTATTTTTGATTCAATACTTGTTCTTGGTTTCTCCCTCCCTATTCTATATCAAGTAACAAGTATTCAAGTGGACAAAAAAGAGGGATTTTAGAAACTAAATCCATCACATGGTAAGTTGGCTTGAATCAAAGGAAAAAAAAAGAAGAGCACAGAAATTAAAAGGAACATTTTCACTTTCATAATACTAATTACCTGATGAAGGAAAGGTTCAAATGTGTCACGGGCCTTAGCAACAGCAATTACACAAGCGGTCCTGGTTACTCAAAATTAAAGTTATTGTAAACTTTAATATCTAGCATTAGAGGAATGAAAAGGCAGAGAACATTGGATTACCTAGAGTAATTTGTCCCATCATGTATATCTTCAACTCCACAAGCATTTACAATTTCTTCCCGAGTAATTGGGGGACATTTGATTCCTCCAACCACAAAGTGGAATTCAGCCATTGCCCGATGATATTGTGCACCACCATAAAGATGCATCCCTGCATTCTACATACAGTAATAAGTCAACAACTCAATCTGTCAGATGTTTGCTTCACAGGACTCTGAAAAAACCTGTGCCCATCATATAAATATCATACTCATATGAACTCATTATCAGCCAAAAGGAAAAAATGGTAATGTTTTCTATAAGAAAAGATAATAATAAAATAAAATGAGTAGGTGCTCTGTTATCCTCTGAAAAAAAATAAAGCAGGACATCAGTAGAGATAGAAGTAAACCAAGAACAGTCATCTAACTTACAGGTATTAGCTTGCAAGGGAACTGAACCCCATCAGCACCAACAAATGCTCCTCCATTTGTTCGCTCATCTTGTAGTGTTTCACCTAAAGCAACATCAAAACAAAAAAAGCCAAGGAAAATAACCACAATTGTTTAGCAAGTGAAAGGCCATATCTAAAGAAAGGTAGGCTCACTTCTCTAGACATCTATGTTACTAAACATTATCCACCATTTGATAGACTTATTTATAAAACAGTGTCAGATAATTTACCAAACTTATCAGGAGGTGCAACAACTGTCCCTTTAAGCAATAATGATAACTGAATAATAGAAAATAACAGAGTCAGGTGGAAATAAACATAAAAGGAAGTTTATATTTAAGGTTCTAACACTATGAATCTCTATAGCAACAGAAAAATGAACAAGCATGCCTATGGAAGTCCATATAGAATATTGGACAGAAAAGCTACTATTTAAATAATTAGAAATTTGCTCCACAAGCTAAACATACAGTATAAAATAAAATATCCCTTTCCTTGGTAAGAGTTCTAAAATTCCCAACATAAAAAATTCACCCTACAAAGCAGGATCAGAACTGAGAAGAAAATTGAATTTACAAATACCCATATGATAGCCCTTTACCTTGGTCAAGAACAGATCATGGAAGGCTCTTCCTTTCTCCTTTAGTTTGGCTTCATCCATTGAACTGTATACAATTGGAAGAAAGGACATAATCAGTAGAAATGAAAGAAACATAGACATAAAATAACAGTAAAAGTCAAAGACAAATCGAGCATTTTAGCCCACAAAGATATTTCTAAAGTTTCATACAGACCTCAATTCTTGATTAATATCATTCAATCTCCTTGTTACACTCCGGTACTCCTTCTCAAGAAGTGGAATGATCAATGGTACGCTATCCATGTACCTTGCAAGTGCATTCTCAATGATTTAGGCACATGATATAAAATTTTCAGGATCTATGAAGCAAACAAAAATAAAGTCTAATGTATACCTCTTTTGTAGCATTTCTTCCAAAAATAATCTAAGTTTGCTCACACCTATCCTACTTCTTTCTTGCTTTGACAATGGCCTGCCCAACTTCTCCTCTAAAGACGTAACATCTTCCATTTCTCTCAAGCATACTGCCTACATTCAAAAGTACAATTAAACAGCTCAAGGAAAGATAACTCTCAGGTCTTTCTAATTCCACAATAAAAAGAAACAGCCCTACAAGACAGCCATCAGCCTACCATTTAACATTTACAGAAATTTGAACCCCTCCAGGGGAACTGCAAATAAACTTTTTTTTTTTACAAAAAAATCTACAACAAAATCTCCTAAATGCTTTTGTTTATTTATTTATTCTTTATTTTATTTGTAGATTACAATATATGTGATGTTAAATGCATGTCTTATGTAGTAATGAACAACAAAAAATACAAGATGCACATTAAGTTAAACTCATATACTATAGCTTTGAGAACATGGTTGCTTATGGTTATAAAGGCAAATAAAAAATCTGCAATCACCATCTCAAAATTTAGAGTACCATGCATGTTGAGTTCTAAAGGAATCATAATGAAACTTTGTTAAGCGATTCAGTCATACTAACATAAGACAGATGGTGAATTTAAGAAGTTACCAATAATCTTATTTTCAAATCAGGCTTCCCCTTTATAATTTTGGTTAGCAGTGATGAAAGCTTTCAGACAATGGTTTTCTACCAAACCAGATTAAGAAGCAAAGAAAGAAGTTCAAAGATTACAGGAGGATAAGCAATCAGAACAATAAGCATCAAGAAGGTTCTGAGGACCAAACTACCTAAATACCAAAATTTCAATCAGATATTAAAAGGAAAATACATAAATGAATTGCTATAAGAACTGAACCTGTTTGAACTCATCATGGGACCTGTACACAGAATCACTTCCAGAACCAACTCTTCCAGAAGGCACAGATGTGAAGAAGGGAGAGTCCCCCAGAATGCAGCCATCAAGGGTACATGCAGGTGGTGAAAGGAAAACCTCAACATCTGATGGACGTGCAAATTGAGGTATCCTTGTATCCAGCTTGGTTGAGACAATAACAGTCCTTGACAACTCTGGATCAATCTATAAATAAACCAAAATAATAATAATACTAATTAAAGCCTTGGAACTCTGTATCTATACTTAGTTTTTATCCAAGTTCCACTAATATAAGAGGGATTCAATGGCACCGGTATAAATTGAAATCTTTCAATCTTAGACCATTGAATAACTTTTTTTCTTTCTGTGTTTCTGACAAAATCCATTGTTGGACTAAAATTTCTATCATAAATATCATATTCACAAAATTTTATATTGATCCAAAGTTGTTTTGTACCCCATCAATACATCATAAAATTAACGTATACAATATATGTTCCAAATAAAAGAAACTATCAACTATTGATTGCATACTTATTTTTATATAATTTTTCTAAAATTTGGCATGTAAGATGTGGTAATTACTTAAAATTGAATCATTGGACCAATAAATATCACATAGTATGATAAGATATTGAAAAAGTGTCAGTCAAGTCTCAAAGCAGGCATCTATCAATCCCTCCTCTTATATATATATATTCTCTCTTTTTTTAACAGAAAAAGTGTGAATCAACTCATTTCTTTTTCTTTCTTTCACTTGACATCTTTCCTTCAGACCAAACATGCACCATAAAAGAATGAGCATTTGACAATAACTTCAACCGAAAATACCAACCACTCTGTACACTAAATGCAAAGATGCCTAAGGTAATTTATCAAGACAAAAAGTATGGAGCAAGGAGAGAGACACATGCCTGCATTACTATGCGTCGTGTAGTTGCGTTGCTCCAATCACTACAATCTTCAAGACACAATATAATAAATTCCTTATGCTGCATTTTTGCCCGCACTAGGGACTCTACTGCACGAGCCTGAGCCTGTCAAGGAGGTTATCGAATCCATCCGCCATCAACAAAAATATTGCCTGTGGGAAATCAAGTGCATATGTTTCAATAATTTAAAAATTCACCTGTAATGCTCTATTCCTTGGACCAGGAGCTGGAGCAATAAGTCCAGGAGTGTCTATGATTGTAAGGTTTGGGCAATATTTGTATTCCACTTTAATTATTATTTCCTTAGCTGAGAATTGACAAGACTCATGCTCCAACCTCACATTTTCAGCTTCAATATAGGCCTATAAGAATGGTAATACAAGTACAACTTAACTTCTTGACAAAATAATATATATATATATAAAAAAAATCATAAACTTACAGAGGTTAATATCTATACCCACTCCCATCTGCCTATCTTAATGGGCTCTGCTCTCTTTGTGAAAGCCAAAATTAATTACCTAATTAGCCCAATAGAGGAGAATAATAGTTTATATGTAGTTGTTGGAATAGAATTGACCATTGGGTTTCTTGCAAACACAATGAAAGCTGTCATCTCTAAGACAGAAATAACAAATTAAAATAAGCTTGGATAACAGATAGTGAATGGAGGGGTTGAAACATCTTTCAGAATACTAACGGGCCCTCAATTTTTTCCCCCCTTTGCTCCATTGTGTAAGTCAGTGATGTCAGGTTTCAACCCCAAAACATGGACCTCACATTAACATACCATTAAGAGACCATCAGCCTAGGCAACCCTCCATTTCTTAGTCTTTGTTTACATTGCTATTGCCATGCTCTATTTTTATTAAAGATCTCCCCTATTTCAGGTTTTCTCCAATTGAAGCTATGCTGTAAAAAATATCAGCAATGGAAATACAAACAAACACATGCATGGATAAATGCTTGAAGAAGGAAAATAGATTTCAATCATATTTCAGTACATACTTTCAGCAACATGCAGCTTGATTAGATTTTCACATTCTGTTCATTAATGAAAAGGACAAAAACACAAAAAATAACATGGGATTCCTTCCCAAGTTTTGCATTCTTTGTAAATGAATTTAGCCATGTGAAACTTCCGAGTATTCATCATAATTCATATCTACAAATGTGAACTTCATCAAATTTCCGAATAAGGTTCATCCCATTTCTCAATACTGCAGCTTTACAATGCAGCCACCTATAGGCAAAGGGAAGACAACAACTTCAAATCACTAAAAAGCATATATTAAAATTACCTGAATTTCCATAAGAGACGTTTCTTATGAAGCCCATTACTAGTTCACTAACATTCACGAAAAGGGGGGAAAACACAAAAACTAATATGGAATTCCATCCCAAGTTCTGCATTCTTCGTAAATGAATATAGCAGCATGAAACTTCCCAGTATTCATCATAATTCATAACGCTCATCACATTTCTCAAAACTGCAACGTTACAGTCCGGCAAACTATAGGCAAGGGGAAAATAAAACTTCGAGCTACAAGTTACAACAAAGCAGATATTAAAATTACTTGAATTTCCATAAGAGACTTCTCCTATGGAGTCCATTAATAATTCATGTAAAAAAATACACACACACAAACAAACTAAAATGTAATTCCATCCCAAGTCTGCATTCTTCGTAAATGAATTTAGCTGTACGAAACATCCGAGTTTTCATCATAATTCATAACGTTCATCACATTTCTTAAAACTGCAACATTACAATGCAGCAAAGTATAGGCAAAGGGAAGGTAACAGCTTCAAGTTACAACAAAGCAGATACTCAAATCACCTGAATTTCCATAAGAGACTTCTCTTGGGCCAAAGTAGGGTCATCATCTAAGACAAGATAACAGAGAGGGGATTCACAATCAGGGTCGTACTTCATGTGGAGTGTAATGGGTCTCCTGGTCTTGGTGCCGCCACCGACATGGTTGAACTGAAAGCCCATGAGGGCTTCGACGAGGGCGCTCTTGCCGTCGGTCTGGTGGCCCACCACCAAGACCGCCGGCGCGTCGAACGGCGTCTCGAACTCTTGAGCCAGCCCATGAAGCTCATTGTACGCTTCGTAAAGCCGTGACTGGTCATCGCATTGCTTGGTGGCCCCCATAGCAAAGAAGCCTTGCTCTCCCTCCATATCCTTGCTTTCCAAATTGGTATAAGAGACTCTGTAGAGTGTAGAATGTAGAATGTAGAGGAGGCTGTCCTGCACTTTCTTACCATATATTTTGTTCGAAAATCGTCCAACCATAAGCAGTAATATCACTGTTTTCGAATTATTTTGGAGAAGTTAATAGGATCAAATAGAGTAAAATAATGATTTAATTTTTAATTTTTTTAATTTAATCTTTTAAAAATAAAATTTTTTAATTTAAGTTCTCAATCTCCCAATTAATACCAAAGTTTACATAGTCATTAATTGACTTAGTGTTCAAGTGGTATTTTTTATAATTTAAATTTAATATTAAATTATAAAAAATTACTGTTTTTTAAATACTCTCTTAATATAACATTATTTTGAACGAATACAATAATTTTTTTTGATCATTAATGTAACATTTAAGCAAAACAAAATAATTATATTACTTTTAATCTTTAATTATTTTTCTTCTCTTTTTCTTTCAAAACATTTGTAAAGAAACTTTTTTTATCCTAACATGTATTGGTTAAAGTGACATTACTTTATTTCTCTTAGTAAAATCTCAAACTTAAATATCAAAGAAAATAAGTGCATTAAAAAGAATTAATTTTTTTATAATTTCATAAATTAATATTTAAATTCTTATTATAAGAGATATTTTCACACTCTACAATGCTTTGAACAAGTCTAATAAAAAAATACATATATAAAAAAAGAAAAAATAAATCTTAAATTTAAATCATGTGTATAAAACTATTTTGATTCGAAAAAAAAAATATGAAACAAAATTAATGAAAAATAGTAAATCCTTTAACTAACATCTTATCCTTTAAAATAAACCAACTTTTTTTCTCATCTTTTTGATGGTAGTGTTCCTATTATATGTTGACGAGAGGCAAAAGTGCATAATGGAGATAATACATGTGTGGTCTAGTTGAGGCTCAAAACACAACAGCACTACAACAAACTGCAATCTCTCTCTCTCTCTCTCTCTCACAATCTGTATCCACATTCCACACACAATTGGATTCATCATACAGACATGAAAATACCATCTGGAAGCCAGAAACCACATGCTCTTCTGATCCCATTTCCAACACAAGGTCATATAAACCCATTTCTGAAGCTAGCCAAGCTCCTCCATGGCAGAGGCTTCCACATAACCTTTGTGAACTCTGAGTTCAACCACAATCGCTTGCTCAAATCTAGAGGCCCCAATGCTCTCAATGGCTTCCCTGATTTTCGCTTTGAAATCATTCCTGATGGTCTACCTCTCACTAACATGGATGCAACACAGAGTATCCCTGCTCTGTGTAATTCCACCAGCAAGAACTGCTTCTTCCCATTCTTCAATCTTCTGCAAAAGCTGAATAGTCACACTCATGATCATGACCATGCTCTTCCTCCAGTTTCTTGCATAATCTCAGATGGTATCATGTCTTTCACCATTGAAGCTTCTCAACATTTTGGGCTGCCAAACGTGGTGTTTTGGACTCATAGTGCTTGTGCCTTCATGAGCTTTAAAAAGTGCAAGAATCTCATGGAAAGAGGTCTAATACCACTTAAAGGTATATACTGTGTGTGTGTGTGTGTGTGTGTATAGAGAGAGAGAGAGAGAGAGAAATTAAACCAATTTGGACAAATACACTCTTACATTACACCTTACCAAATGAGCTAATCTTTGGTTTGTTTGCTTAATATGATTTAGTCTTTATGTAATAACTTAACTTTTTGAATTGAGCCTTTATACGAGAGGGTACGTATGTCAGTGGTTAATAATTCTATCTTTTTCCCAGATGCAAGCTATCTAACAAATGGGTATTTAGACACCATCATTGATTGGATTCCTGGGATGAAGAACATAAGTCTAAGGGATCTTCCTGGGATATACAGGACTACAGATCCAAAAGATACCCTTTTGGACTTTGTTGTACAACAAATTGAAGCAGCTTCAAAAGCCTCTGCTATCATTCTGCCAACATATGATGCCTTGGAACCTGAAGTCTTAAATCCTCTCTCTTCGATGTACCCTAAACTCTACACCATTGGCCCACTTGGTTTGCTCCTTGAAAATCAAACTGACTCACAGAACAACAACTGTGAGTCCATTAAGTGCAATTTGTGGAAAGAAGAGTCTGAATGTCTCAAATGGCTTGATTCAAAAGAACCCAGCTCAGTCCTGTATGTGAACTTTGGTAGTGTCATAGTGATGAAACCTCAACAACTCATTGAACTAGCATGGGGTATAGCAAACAGCAAGCAAAATTTTCTGTGGGTGATTAGAGGTGATTTGGTAATTGGTAGTGAGGCCATTCTGCCACAAGAAATTAGTCAAGAAACCAAAGAGAGAGGTCTAATTTTGGGGTGGTGTCCACAAGAGGAAGTTCTGAAGCACAAATCAGTGGGAGGGTTTTTGAGTCACTGTGGTTGGAATTCCACACTTGAAAGCATAAGCAACGGGGTACCTTTGATATGTTGCCCATTTTTCAATGACCAAACACTGCATTGCAGGTATGTATGCAGAGAATGGGGTGTTGGGATGGAGATGGATAGTGAGAATGTGAGGAGGGATGAAGTGGAGAAGCTTGTGAGGGAAATGATAAAGGGTGAAAAGGGTGTGAAGCTGAGGGAAAAAACTGAAGTGTGGAAGAAAATGGCTAAGGAAGCTACTGATGCTGGTGGCTCTTCGTTCTTGAATCTGGAAAAATTAGTGAATCAAGTGCTTCTTTTCAGGCATTGCTGATTGCATTTGCATACCAAATATTGCAGTACTGAAACGGTTTAATGATGATTTTATTATTGATTGCAGTCAACGAATGTTCCAATTATATCAACTTGGGATTTGTTAAACCTACACATGATGTTTCATTCAGTCAAGTACCTATTTATACAAAATTTGAGCAAAAGGTATTACAAAATTAATGGTTATGTTTGAACGTGTTATGTTTAACTGAAAGAAAGAAAAATATATGTATTTTTAAAATAAAAACACAAGTAAAAAAAAAATTTATTAATGGCGTGTACAAAATTACATAAAAATAATATAAATATGAATTCTCGTGACTAATTTTACAATTAAAAAATAGAAAAAAAAATAAAATTATCACATATTATGAGATGTATGACTTACAAATCTTGAACGTTTCATTTGTGAGTGAGTGTGTGTATATTTAACATGCTTAAATCCTGTAAAAATAGATCTTTTAACAATTGGGAGATCAAAATACCTGCATACCAAGTTAAATGGGGAGTTCCATTCTGTTTCCCAGTTTTGATGCTAGATCTAAGACTACTATGAAATTTTTACTTTCCTTATTTTGGCAAAATACTGTTCTTGTTGAAAATTTCTCTAATAAACAGCTTTAAAGGTATTCTTCTTTCATTGTTCACTTGAACTCTTTTATAACAAAACAAGTTGTAACTTGTACCTTTGTTTACAGCGTCAAGCAAGCGGACAAGACAGCATGGATAATCCCCAAAATTGAACCTAAAATAACTACTTTATCTCCCGGTGATCTGCTGCTACTGAACTAGTTTTTGTAATTATAGTAGCACTCTGGAAAATTATGTCTAGCTTGTATTTCAGCTTACGAGTGACAATCAAACTCTTGTTTATTTCACCAAAAAGGTGCCAATATTATATACAAACGAATTGGTTACAACTCAATAATTCGCAATAAAACAAAATTTTGAAAGATTAGGAAATGTTCTTGGGACGAGAGAAAGAAAAACACAAAATTTGCAAACGTTAATTTGGCACTGAGTTTCATCGTATAAGAGATTTAAACCTTTCCAAAAAAAAATAAAAAATAAAAGCATTGAGTGACAACAGAAGCCAGAAGGCATCAGAAAAACAAAAGAAAAAAAAAATATTTGAATAAAAAAATAGAATATGTGATTTAGAAACAAAAAATACAAACTAATTAAAAATTATTCTGAAATTCAATTTTTTAAAACAAAAAAATATAAAAAAATAAATTTTTTTATTAATAGAATGTATATAAATACATGAAAATAATGCATAAATTTTCAGAATTAATTTTATAAAATAAGTTTTTTAAAAAAAACAACACTTAGAAGAGGTCTTTTGTTTTCTGCCAAGACGGATAAATTAATGATGTCTTCCATCAATTAATGATGACTATAATACCTTTTTACCGATAAATAGATAAATAAGTCATTCAGAAAGGAGAAAAAACATGCAGTTAACTGACCGTGGTCACCCATAGGCCATATCAGGCTCTTTGAGTTGCAAGTACTCACTGATTTAATCCACTACCTTCTGTTCTAATCTACGCAAAAACGAAAAGGAAAGGAAGAGAGATTCTGTGACGTATGAGAGTAGATGGGTCGGGTACTAAGGTCAGGATTTCTCTCTGTCAGTATACTTGGCAAATAACATGTCCTCATCGAAGGAGCAACGTCTAAAATATATTGATGTGCTATTTGCGAGTTTCATCCTGTGGCAAAAATGTGAGATGGGTCGGGTACTCAGGTCAGGATTTCTCTGTTATATACTAGTATACTTACAAAAATTATATGCCTTCCTTGAAGGAGCAACATCTAAATAATATTGATGGATTCTTTGCGAGTTTCATCCAGCGCCAGAAGTATGCCTAATTTCCTTGGCTAGCTTTGGATCACATGTAACGTAACCCTGCTTCAAGATCAATAACATAGATTCTTGCTCCAAAGATTGCACCAAGCTGAACTGCCCCAAAATTTGGCACTATTTTTTAACTTCGGCCAAATTCCCCTTGTCACTTTGCACAATGAACATGGTGGAAAATCATCTCCCAGAGAATGAGAAAATGCAGTAAATTCCCTTGAAGAAGCTCTAGTATAGTACCTAAAGTTGGGTCAAAGTGATCTCACAAACACTCAGTCTCAGATAATGACATTCTTCCCAGTAAGTTGACATTGAAGAACAATATCAAAATAAGTCCAGATGAAGCTACATGTTATTTTAGAGGCATTTTATGTATGTGGAGAAAAGAATAAGCAATGATTTTGATGAATATTGATAAGCACTGTTTTTCTTTAATGATTGAAAGATATTCATCAAACACCATTCCAATTCAGCTGATCGCCATGTTAGCAGCCGGTTACGTTGGACATGGAGGATATAGATGAGAGATAGTTACTTTGATGTCCTTAGCCTTCACTTTACTAGTGCCTGAATCTAGGCTAGTATAATAAGGGTTGTAGGTGTATATTTATTACTTAAAAATTCCTCAGTCCCAGTCTATCTTAGAACTTCAAGACGTTAAATTAATGCAGCATAAAAATGCAACTTAATTGAATAATGGTGATATAATGAGCTTGAACTTTAACAGTACCTGATGCCTTGATGAAGCAGAGTTCCCGCTTCTCTCCGCAGAAACAATGAAGACAAGTAGTTATTGAGTCAAACCAAACTATGCTTATGCTATATATTCTTATTAACATTCTTTTTTCTTAATACAGCACCAGTAACAATTGATTACCAACTGTCACCCACCTACATTTAAAAAGTTTATTAATTCATCCCAAGTGGATAGCTTTTAGGTGCCCCCTATGAAAGGAAATTACCACTAACCTCAGTTCGTTTGTACAAGCTAAGGGAACACTGGTTCTCAGCAATCAGGAAAATGACGCACACAAACACGAGCAACCAAGATGTTTCTCACTTCAAAAATGAGTTATTCAAGAGGCAGCACAAACTATGGTTTTAAGAGGATAGCAGGAGAATGTGCAATAGTACCTTCTGTCAGCGAGTAGACAATTCAATTATGGAGATCACTACTCCGAGCAAAGTTCAACAAATGTTGGCAGTCTCCTTTTAGTGGTCGGCCCATGAAGAATGCTAGAAATATAGGCATCAACTTCTTCCCTTGACGAAGGATTGTTAGCTGAACCATGTGGGAGAACAAGCTCAATGTCATCATCGAGGGGGGACCAGTCACACGTGTTGTTAGAACTGGCAAGAGCATGGTCAGGTTCAAGTTTAACCGGTGAAGCTGGTTGGGATGTTGTGACTGTATCTTCAGATCCAAATGTAGCCTGTAACTGATGAGCAGTGCGGCTCCTCGGGCCATATGCGCATGGTCCTATACTAGAAGATAATTTGCTGGCCTGTACATACCCAATCCAATAAGAAATATTCAATTGCTTGATTTACTCTTTATGTTTCAAGACAAGGTAATATAAATCTTTTGATTGTATACCTCAGATTTGTGCATTCTGGAAAGACGAATTGGACGCAGCTCTTCTCTTCCATGTGCAAACTGCATAGTGTCAATCCCATCATATAAGCAACTGTAGTTGTATCAAGATATGAAATAATAACGATAAGAAATTTATCATCTCATTGATTTTATAATATAAGCTACTTGCATGTTTCACCATCGGTATCACAAATACCATGTGGAAGTTTTCAATAAACAGCGATTCATCACTGACAATTGAACAGAGGAACTTCGTCACTGTTTTCCTTTTGGTAATTGAATTTTTTTCAGGCCAAACTTTTCTACACAAGAATTTACCGAAGTTTACTACATTTTCTCGGGCAGAAATCCATGTATGATGTTGAAAGATTTAGAGGCAAGAAGATAAAAGAAAATGAAATCTGGATTAACCTTCATTAAGCTTTCAGTCACAGACACCACTAAACCACTTGTCCAACCAATGCCAGTTCACCCGACTAATTTCGTAACAGAAAAACACAACTAAATGCTTTTCTAACAGATGTAAACAATCATTATCCAAGTTTAGCAACTCATTATGATTGTTTAGTTAGGGAAAAACATACTTGTCACAGTTGGAAACGGAAAGTACAATAGAAGTATTTTTTTTTAGTTTGATTCTCGGTGTTTACTTTTTTAAAGTAAATTACCCAAACCATCCTCAAGGTTTAGCGATAACCTAGTCCCATATTAGAGTTTTATCACTCCAATAGGAGTCATTTCAAATAGGAAAATAAAATGCAAGTTTAACGACCTTATATTTTGGCTATTCTTCAATTTACATTTTACTCATTCTTTTATTTTCTCCCCTGTATTTTGCTTGCTTTCTAGGTTCTCTTGTGACTTGGGAGATATTTTTTACTTCTATAATTTTGGTCACTTAGAAATTTGTCGTTTTAAATTTCTAATTCTATAATTAGTTAATTACTAGACATAATAGAAGTAAATATAACTATGAAAAAAAAAAAAAGCCTGAGCCGTTAGATTAGTCTATCGATGGCGCGAACCAACCTGCCCCGACGAAGATGACGACGACGAAGACCTTCCGCTCTTTCCTCCCGATGTCGGTCTCACCTGGATGTCGTCCATCACAAGAACTTCTTCATCATCTTTAACTGGTGTTCCATACAAAGGCGACGGCATCAGCGGCATCATCTCCAAATTCTCAATTGAAGACAGTGGCGAAACAGACAATCTACTTCGGGAGCCGAAGCTACTGTTTCCCGAACTATTACTGTTATATTGTTGCACTATCGCAGACCTGTACTTGCTGGAGCCGAACGTTGGAGAAGTGAAAGAATCACCAGAAGACGAGACTTTACCGGAAATCGGAGATCCGGTGCGTGAGTAACGTACGAGCGGTGAGCTAATGTCGAGATTCTCAGCGTACGGTTGAAAGCTTGGACTCAACGTCATCGATTGGTGATAGCGTCCTCTTCCAATAAACAACTGGTCCTCCGTCTCTATTTTCGTCGGCGAAATATTCTCATTCGAAGCCTTCACCTTCGGAATCTTTACCTTGCTGTTGCTACGAGATTTTTCCATAACTGTTCCTGTACTCCATAAACGAAGAATCCGAAGCTGTTACATTGAAATATTTTGCTCAAACTACGACAGAAACAAATATTCCGAATGCGAGTTAGAAAAATTCTAATTCTGCACCTACATATTCTGAAATTTTACTAGTTTTAACTCTTGATTTCAATCTAGAAAGTAGAATTTCATCAATATGATGTAATGCGGTTAAACATCGGCACAAATCGAAGAAAACAAAATTTCCAGGATAAATCGTTAAGGAAAATAAAAACAGAGACGATTGACAGTAGAGCAAGGAAAGAAAATCACAGAGAATTTATGTGCACGAGATTGGAGAGCCGGAGATGCTTCCGAGTCTGGTTGCTTCTTCTTCGTCAAATGAAGAAGAAAAAGCTTTTGCTTTTCAGTTTCTGTTATCAGCTCGGAGAGACAGACCTTCGTTTCTCATTGAATTCTTATTTATACATTTTGATACACTATTGTACGAACTACTTACATGCGTTAGCGTTCTAACGCTCCTAACTTCAATATTCTAAGCTGATTGTAACAGGAACTTCCTTCAAAATCTCGAAATCCGATTGTTTTTCAAAATCTGTTCGTACTTCCTTGGTAGTTGTTACGTGTCGCTGTACTTTAGCCTGCAGGGACGTTCTTGCTGGGTTTCCTTCACTTCAGAGAAAACCGCTATAGTGCTTTACGGTCATTTTCTCTTGCCTTAAATCGTAACGATTGATGAACAAGGTTTAGTTGTAAAAATTAAATAATTTAATAAAAAAAGAAAAGTATATTTAAGCCAATATCTATTGGGAGATTAACCAATCTATTTTTAAATTAAACTAAACCAAAAAACTCATGTATATTTATCATTGAAAATATATTTTATTTATAATTTACTTTTTTTATATCAAATGAATCTATCAGTGCCTGCCTATACCTACCAAATAAGCAACCAAGTACAACCTCATATTAAACTTTCACTAGACTACAAAATTAACACCGAAATGCATGAATTGTGACAAGTGCAGAATGAGGCATATACAATTTTATGTTGCTTATGGCAATGGATTTAGGAACTTTTTTAACATTGCCAACATACACTGAAGAATGAAATCCACTGCACTTATGAAATACCACAAACAATAAGCCTGACCATCAACAACAACCGTAGTCTGTACATGAGTTATTGAACAAGCAGCACAAACCTTATACACAAATTCAAGAGCGAAATGTCCCTGATTCCTAAAATGAACCTACAAGTTGAGTCAATAGACCCCCTTCAAATACCATCTAGTGCGTTCTTGAGGTTCCCACCAAAGAACAACATGAGGTTGCCACCATGGACCCTGTCCTCCGGCAGGTTAAAATTGATGCCTTTCTTCACACCGCTACAGCCAACAGCAGTGCCATGCCCATTTCTGTCTTCCTCTGGCTTCTTGGCAGTCAGGAAGCTTAAATAAGATGATGATTTCATTGAGAGTGGAACCAACACCTCTTCAGGTATGAGGAGGTGCTGCTTTTTAGCAGGTTTTTCCATGGTGTCGTGGCAGTCAGAGACAACACTGACTGTTGAGGAAGAATTGTTGTCAAAACTGCTACAGGCAGCAGAGGCAGATGGTACAAGACCATGGAAAAGGCCTGGGGCAATTAGACTCCCCTTGTTTGCTTCACGCTCCTGCATCAAGCTGCTATGAGCAGCACAGAGACCACTCTTACCCCTTGCAAATTTCTCGCATTTTCCCTTTCCCCAACTGCATCGCTTTCCTCCACCATGAGCCTTGCAGAAATCTGTGCTACCCTGTGCACTCTTTCCACACCCTTCAGACTTGCAACGCTTTCCCCCACCATGCCTAACACAACAATCAGTACGGCCACGTGCACTCTTGGTGCAGCCAGGCACAGAACACCTCTTTCCACCACCATGGGCAACACAAAAGTTTGTGCCTCCATGTACACTCTTTGGGCATATACCACCACCATTGAAAAGGCAGCGCTTCCCCCCTCCATGTGCCTTGCACAATGGTGTGCTACCCTCCGCACCTTTGGTACAGCCTGCAAAAGAGCAGCGCTTTCCACCACCATGTGCCTTGCAAAACAAGGTGCTCCCTTGCGCACCCTTAGTACACCCCTGGTACTGACAACGGCGTCCACCCCCATGAGAGATGCACAACCCAGCCTGACCTTCAGCACTCCTGGTGCAACCTTCTACCTTACATCTCTTACCTCCTCCATGTCTAATGCAAAGTCCTGACTTACCTCGTGCAGCCTTTGTGCACCCACCTGCATACCCACATCGCCTGCCACCACCATGTGCTATGCAATAATCTGTTTTCCCCTCAGCACTTTTTGTACACCCAAGGTACTGGCACCTCTTTCCTCCACCATGGGCCTTACAATAAGCAGTACGGCTCTCAGCACCCTTGTTGCATCCTGGTTTCTGACATCTCTGTCCACCACCATGTCCAATACAAAGCCCTGAAGCACCTCGAGCTCCCTTTGTACAGCCAAAAAATTTGCACCTCTTAGGATTGTTCATTCGGTTCTCTGAACTCATCCCTGTGGCCTGGGGCCCAGATATGGTGCCAAGGGAGTAATTTATAGCATCAGATGATTCCTGACACAGCTGAGGTTTTGTTCCAAGAATTAGTAGTTCTGGCGCTGGCACTGAAACTTTAGCACTATCCATTCTTGGAGCCAAAAGAAGTGATGGCATATAGCCACCAGATTTCTTTGCTGAGGTAGAACCCTCATCAACAACAGGTATCATAGGATAATTATTTTCAGTAGATGTTTGGCTTGAATGACATGGCATATTTACATCATTCTCAGTTGAACCTGAGTAGTCCATCACACTAGATGTATCATTAGTTCCTCCAGAAAGACCAAGCTGCAAGATTGAATCACATTCAGATGGCATATGCTGAGAAAAATGGGTGGTCAATTCTTTCTTCTTATTAAACTCCAAACTATAGATGTCATCACCATAAGCCCTCGGTGGTGGGCCCAATCCCAACACCAATCTGCAGCCATCATCAGAAGCATTAGAAAACTTCACCCCAAGATTGCTCTCAGTATTCCTATAATTGGTTGTATTGGTTTTTCCAGAGGTAAGACCGTTCAAACTTAATGCAGTATCACCGAAGTAATCATTTTTTCCAAATTCAGCATCATACGAACACATTACAGCCCTCTTGTTAAGATCCATTATCCAGACGTTGTGCACTACAGCTACAGAAGGTTGAACTAGCAGAACACTTTACCACATCCTACTATGATATCTACGTGCACATTAGAACTAAATGACCAAAAAGAAATTCCAATTTAGAGCCTCCACCACTTACAAAGCCTGATGTATCTAATCTGTCCATGTTCACTATATTCCAGGATAAAGTTACGCAGAATCTTCCCAATGAAGTCAATACTAACAAAAGTATCTTATAACGTCTCTTGGGAAAAAACCTTTCACAAGACTGCTTAACACTGATGTGAAGAGTTCGTTGGAGCTTCCTCTGCTCCTTATGTACAAATCATTGAGCTTCATCAACCCTGACAAAGAAAGAAGGAAATACATTTTCGAAACTAAGTTAAAATCTGAAGAGTTCTGATTCTTTCTTTGACATACACCATGCACCCACATAACTCTACTTGCCAAGGGAGAGAGGGGTCACTTAATGGAATTCAAAGTCAAATTATTTGCACATCAGCTCAAACATCAACGGAAAAAAGAATTCTCAAATGACATGTTGAAAGGGATACAAAAACACTCAAACTTTGGGAAAATGTGTAAATGGACGGCATACAATATTCTCATGGTTGAAGGAATACAAAAAATGAAAAATTATATTAACTTGGAATTATACCTGACAATCATCAGAATCAAATAGGAATCCAATCTAAATTTCAGAACTTTTTTTCTTGTTTTTTTTTTTTTGGGGGGGGGGGTGTGGGGGAGGACTTTCGTGTAGCAATTTAGCTAACAGTCTTAAACTATAATTTGATCTTACATCATGAAAAAAAATTGTTCGCACAAGTTGCCAATGACCTCATCAGAGGAGTCATTTACAGAACAGAGGGATTTTTCAGTTAAAAGGATTCTTTTTTAGTAAAAAAGAAAAACCAGGAAAACTATGATGGGAGTAGATATAAATATTGTTAAAGTTTGCAACAACTATTGGGTTTTGTCTCCCATGAAAATTACTTTTCATATTGAAGCTTCAACACTCTTCATTCATTTTGCTTTGTATATATACAAGTTCTAATAGATCTTTTCCTCGGCAATTATCTTAATACAATTTGGTTACAAAGACAATGCCTTCTCAAGTTTACAGTTAAGGTAATTATAATTTATTGTTACTTCAAATGATCAAATAGAAAAAGTTATCATCCTTAAAACGATCAGTTACAATGCATGGTCTTGTGTACAAGCATCATTATTAAGAAAAAATAAGGAAAATTATTTTTTAAAAAAAATGAACAACATTCACCAAAATTGACAGATGAATTGGTTAATTAGAAATCTGGCAGAGGAGTACCCAGATGCAAACCAGATAGGTTTTAGGATACCAGAGTCCAGAAGTATTACTTAGGCACACTTTCAAACATTTATACAAACACAAACAGAACAGCTAAGCTCCATACCTTACATTCATAACTCGATGAAAATTTTACAAAACAAATCAGAAATAAAGACCAAGATGAAGATTTATAAAGAGTATAATGAAATTCATAATGATAAGGAAAAAGTTACTCATTAACAAGAAGTGAAATAAATATAGTTTGGATCCCACAAGTAGCAACAAGCTTTCTCAGTGGAGGCAAAATTTTTGTCAAATGTAAAAGGAAAGAATCTTGCTAATAGCAGAATACAGAAAAAAAAGTTGATTATTTTTATTAAGTGACATAGAGATTTTCTTAGAAGAGAATGTTAAAAATTACTTTGATGTGTCACACAACCAAAACAAGAAAAACAAACAAAAAAAATAAACCTTAAAAAAATGGATAAAAACGTAAAAGTTATATACATAAGAAATAAGTTCTCTGACCTGCATTAATTTAATAGGGGTAAGATCCATGCCCACTGAGTTTAAATGGAACTCCAAAGTCATAAACTCCTTAAAGTATATGATTTAATTTGGGAATGTCCCAACTGAAACCCACTTTCCAAGTATACCAAAGATTGCCAATTCCTCCCACAACTAGATTACTTGTTTCACAGATTAGTAACTGCAGATGAATGAGGTATTTGAAGCTCCTAAATCTTTCTTATTTCCTACATTCTCATCTGTCCTCCCAAAACATCTCCATTTACAGTCAGCCTCAATTAAAAACCCAGTGAAGAAACGTACATTTGCTTCTGCATGAAATTCGAGCACATCAAGCAATTCAAGCCCCAAACTAGGAAGTAAAAGCAAAAATGGCATCCTACTGGAACAGAATGATCAACCTAACATACCATACTTCCTTGTTATCAAAAACTCAATCTCAATAAACTAAAAAATCATGTAGGTAGACAGCTAGCACACAATCACTAAAAAAAATCGAAGTAACACGAATATTAGCTTTGTTCTCATTCATGTAAAAAATTGTTACGAAAATAAATTTAAAAAAAAAAAAAACAGTAGATCCAAGTGCACAGAGTAGCAAATTCACAAGGTGCTTAGAAACTTAGCTTTAAACTTCACAAAACAAAGAAGATAACAGATTTTAAAAAAATATATTATATATGGGGGGGTTTAATTTGGAGAAATCCCGAAGCCATGATAATCATTGAACTGATTTCTTGCTTTCTGCATCACACTCATAGTTCAAAGGAACCAAATGATACATACAACCAGATCATAAACTATTATTTCCTCAACAGATATTATCAGACTAATTAACAACACCTATAAATAAAATCAGAAACGAATAGTACAACCTCCAGAACCAAATCTGGTATATTACTATTAGTCACCAAGAACGCAATCAAGTAACAGGAAAAATTCAGCTGACAACCCAAAACCATACCCTAAATTCCCAAAACTCATCAAAGCTATCAGAGTAAAGCCTCAGCAGCAGAACAGAGGAACCAAATACCAGACAAAACCAACTAGATGAATAAGAAAAAGCACAGCTACAGCACCAATCACCAATCACCAATTTCATACAATAAAGATTTCAGGATATACCATAATCAGCCTACAAGAACACAAAGGGGAAGTGAATTTGTTAGGTCCGAACAGAATTATAAGGCAGTAATAGCAAAATCAGAAGATATAGCGCGGTTGTGAAATAAATAGGTAGAATTTTCAAGAGACTCACCGGATCTGGGAAGCACTGAAGAAGAAGAAGAAGAAGAAGAAGAAGAAGAAGGGGAAGAAACTCAGAAAAGGAAGAAGAGGAAACTAATTACGTAACAAGCCTTGAACAAAATAGAAACTAGGGGCGGCTCTGTTTGTTTTATTTGTTTTTTATTATTTAATTAAAAACACAAATATCAAGGGGAAATTCCGAAATACCGAAAATGGGCATGTGGCAAATGAGCGAGCACAAGCATGCATCACATGCCTACTGGGGCATGCACGCTTTTTGCCGGTAAATATTTATCATGTGAAATCCCACAATTACCCCTGGTTTGAAGGTCGTGTGGACCTAGTGGAGGGTGAATTCGTCTTTTCTTAGGTTGTCCATCTTCCATTAGTGGGCATGGCGGAGAGATACTAGTGGAGGATGCAAGAGCAGTCGTGGCAGACTCGTGTCACCAACACTAAAGAACAAAATTGAGGATAAAATCGGCTGCGCTACGTGTAGCAAATTACTAAGTTTTGGACCATCAGTTTTAATGAATAATAAGTCAACGACTGTGAAGTAGAAATGTTAACGGCTTTTGTAAGATTTTAATATTTGGTTACGGCGTAGATGATTGGAATCTCTAACAAGAACCTGGTTGAGACTTGAGAGAGACATGGTGACGTAATCATCAACGTCTGGTTCGTTTTCGACGCGCTGTATAAATAGTACCTATGCTGAGTGTACTGTGTGCTGACCAATTCCGTTTTCTTCTCTTTTTTCTTCAATTATCAAATATTTAAATTTATTCAAAATTAATTTCTTTTTTATTTTTATATGAACAACAATTTTTTTATTTTATTTCCTATTTTTACTAATTGATAAAATTTATTTTTTAAAAAATTTAAATATTTTATAATATTTTGAATTGAAAATTTTAAATAACTGGGATAGTTTGCATTTTTTATTTAAATATTTTTATAAAAATTTAATTTAATTTCATTTGAACTAATTGTTCTGGTAAACCAATTTAGTTTTTTGAAGAACATTTCATAGGAAAAAATGTTAACATAATTTGACTTATACCCCCAAAAGAACTTTCACCCGGTTTAAATATCTCTATTTTAAACTAAAAATAAAAATTCACATACATGATTTAAAATTTTAGTTTGTTAATTTATTCTTAAATAAAAACAATTATTTCTGTTATTTTCATGAATAATTAAAAATGCCCTCATCATACGCTAAAAAAAATTATTCTATTATAGTGATCTAATTAGTTGAAATTAAACTAATCAAAGCTTTCAAAATTTCAAAACCCAAATTATGGGACCTCATCATTATGTTTAATTTATCATATCTTATAATTTTTAACGGATTTGTGTGTGTTCCTATGCAACAAATAATAAACTTTCAACACAACTATAATTAGAGTGAAGTTGTGTGGAGAGAAGGGGGAATCAACTATATATAACTTAATGAGACGCGTAAACTAGTAAAAAGTGCAACTAGACTTCTAGTCTAGTTAATCCTTTTTATTAAAGTGTCATTACATTTAAAACGAAGGTGTAAGATTTTGTGGTGTCAAAAGGGCAATATCAACGGGACATAAATTTAGTAAAAGTAATTAATCTCTCGTTACTTAAAAAATAAAGGTTTGAAATCTATATTTAGTGTTGATGCCTCAAAGAAAATTTCTGTAGTAAAAGAATATCTGTTAAAAAAAAGGCAATGGTAAAGTATACACAAAAATATCAATAATAACATAATAAATTATTAAACATGAAATAATATTATATTAATTTGATGAGAAGAGATGAATGAGAAAAGTAAAGATAATAAAATATTATAATAAAATATTTTGAAGTTTGATAAATTAATAACGGTTGAATTTAGTTAAAAGTGATTAATCTCTCTTAATATGATAAATTAATGTTTAAATTTACATTATAAGAGTATTCACATTTAATATTTAGTATTATTGTAAATAAGGCAAAAATATTTGTGAGAAATAAAAACTTTTCATTATCTAATTTATCTTTTTAAAATATTATAATTTTTTTTATTAGATTTTAAAAATTAAAAAAATATTTACATACACTTTTGTAATTATGCTTATTAGTCGTCTATACTATATATGACTTTAAAAAAATTTATTAATTTTTATAATTATATATTATCTCATATAAAATAAAATATAATTTTAATTTAAAAATATGTGATGTGAAAATAATAAAGAATAAGAAGTTAAAATTTTTTATATAAAAAAAATAACACAATATCGTCATATATGAGAAAAGAGATAAATATATGCCATAAGTTCATTATTTTTATTATATAAATGAAACATTTTACTTAATTAATTTTATCTTTTATGATATTATTATATTAACTTCTCATCTGATATGAGAAAATTCAAATTCTTAAAACATGTAATAAAAAAGTAAGAAGTTAAATAATTTTTTATTACTTAATTTTATTATTTTAAAATATAATAATTATTTTTTATAAAATTAATAAGTATAATTATAACAATAAATTTAATAAATTAAAATTATTGTATATAAAATAACTATTTTATTATAATTAAAATTTATGATAAATTCAAATCTGTAAAATCATGACTGTAATAGCATTAGCATAGTTTGATGCACTCTGAAGGTTTTCTTTTAGCAAAAAACATAATGACAAGAATCCATGGTGGGGATTCTACATGGGAAGCTATTTCTGAGACAGATGCTGCTGGTAAACAAGTTGGCAAAAGATACCAAAATTCACATGCAATAAGTTACAAATAAAACAAATCAATCTATGTCATTAATGTATTATAATACCTCGAACACATCTCCAGAAAATTCCATTTTTTGGATCATTTTCCAGTTTTCCTTTACGTTAAACTATATAACTTTCATATTTATTTATAATCAAAAGACATAATTTATTTATTGATACAAGTCTCACACTGTAATTTATATATGCATATAAACATTGAAAAATGTGAAGTAAGATTATTAATTATGCTTTTATCTATTTTTCGTTTATGCAATTAATGATACAAGTTTAAATTAAATTTTGTATGCGTAAACTATTCAAAATTCTCTCATAACTATTCAAAATTATATATTATATAATTTGAGAAGCCTCTAATAATTTATATGACTCTTTTATGAATTTATACATAAATGAATCATAATATAAATAAAAAATTAATTATTTTAACTTTTTTCCTAATAAACAAGTATGAGTCTAATAATAAAGATTAATTTTATTAATAGTTTAAATTTGAGTTTAGGGCTAAGTATAAATTTTTTGTTTTAATTCAAAAGTAAAGATTAGATATTCTACGGATGATCATTCCCGGCACATATTAATATATATATATATATATTTGTCTCATTCCTTATTTTTCAACTTATCAGAATTTCTACTTTTTTATTTTAAAAAATTAGGAAAACAAGAGGGCATTTCAATTCATAGTGTTAATTCCCACCCACCTTCAACAAAACTGAAACTGACAAATTCAAACTTCAAATCAAGGAAGCCAAAACGACAGCTTCCTCTCGCAAAACGTGGCCAACCAACGCTTCACACTTCACTGCCAGTGCGCTACGTCCAATGAAATCGTGACTCATCAAATCTTCCACGTGTAAACTTTCTATTGGTGTAGAGTACATGAAACTCAACGGAATCTAACCGTCCCGTTTCGTTTCAACGGGCACTCACCTATCCTTCAATGCGTCTCCATTCATAGATATATCAAATTGCAGCTGTCAACTGCCGCGCCTCGAGCGTGTGTGAGAGCGCGTGAGCGGTCCCACTTCATGAGATTCCAGTGGGGCCCATATGGGGAAATAAAACAGAAACGTATTGGCTGGCAAAATCTACTGGAATAGACACGTGTCGGTAACACAAATTCGTTCACGCAACTAAGAATTATTGGAGCCTCCAAGAAGATTGACGTGTGACTCCACACAGCTTCCCCACGGAACCCACAATATGCAACAAAGAATAAAGGTTCTTTCATTATTTGATTTCTTTCTCTATTTTTTCTTTCTTTTTTTTTTAATCACTAATAGTTGGGTTAGTTAATTTTAATTTTTAAAAATTCCTTTTAATATAATATTTGAGTATAAAATTAAATTTTATTATTTTTATATTTTAAAAATAATTAAAGAAAGGAAAAGTCGTGATCAATTATTGGAGACGGCTCAATGTAAAAAATATAAAAGAAAAGAGGCTCTTGATGGTACCTCCATTAGTCAAGTTAATAAGGAATGATAGAAGCAAATTTAAAGTGCTAGATTGCTTATATATCTAAGGTGAGATTTGGGTCTTCCTTTATAGTTTGAAAGGTGATAGTCTAGAGCCTCCATTTTTAGTTATGGTGGATTGCCCAATGGATAGTTTATTGTTATATTTTTATCTATTCAGAGATAATGTAACAAAAACTAACTTGTCTGATATTATAATGAAACTTAGTATTATGCTAAACCCTAATCCTTAAAATATAAAAATAAAATAAAATAAAATGATGAAATTAGAGGATTTGCTTGATATAATTTTTATTTTTCTAAAGACTATATATATATTTATAGTTATTAATTATAATATTATTTATTGTTTAATCAAATTTATTATGCATATAGAAAACCCTAATAATGTGTTTTTTCTCTTGATGGGTACAAAGTGGTGGTGGTGGTTAATTAGCTTTAATGTGTTACACTATATATATTACTTATTTCATATATATAAAAAACAAATTCAACAAGATGCATGCAAGAGCAAGACCACCAGATTGTTGGATTTATGACTAGAGCAGTAGATGAATGATTCGTGGAATGATTAAAAAGAAAAATAATTAAGTACTGTTTTGCATTGCATTAATTCAAAATATAATTTAATCACTTAAAGTACATAGAAATCTCTTATAGTATACAAGTAATTAATCATATTAAATTTAATCAACAGAATTTGGTCTAACATAAGAGAATAATCTCTTATAACATGATGAATTAAAATTAAAATTTTTGTGATGAAAAAAGTTTGTATTTAAATATTTAATATTCAAAAATGTCTTATAAAAAATTACTTCTAATTATAAATAACAAAAATTAGATTTAGTATTGGCAAAAGGTCACATTGTTGAGTTGTCTCTTGGCATCACTCAAAAGCTTGCCATTATTCTAATAATCTATTTAGTATTTACCAAACTTAATTGATTGGATAATTTACATTACTATATGTTAAATTCAAATTATAAAAATTACATTTATGAATTCCAATTGTCTCTTGACATTCATGAGAGGCAAATGCTCATTATTGAGCTAGAATGTAAGGGGGTGTTTGGTACACGGTTTAAAAAAAAAATTTTAAAAATAAAAAGTTTAGAATATTATATTCTCGTATTTAATACACGAATTAAAAAAATATTTTTAAAAATATTATATTTTTAAAAATAAAATATTCATATACTTTTACATATTTTTATTTTCATCTATAGAGATGAGAATCTTATATTCTTATAGTATGAAAATATTTTTAAAATAATAAAAAAGGTGAGACACTTTAATATTAAAAAGACGTACAAAATAATTTTTAAAAGAATAATAATTAATACTAATTAGTCTCAACATTAAGTATCTTTTCTTCTTATATACAATTAAAAACCTACATTAAAACTTAAGAATCAACAAAATATACTCTCATCAATTTAAATAAAAATATTTATTTACAACACTAAAAAGTATTTTTCCTTTCTCTTTTATCTAAAATGTAGATTTAAAAAATAAATGGGATAAACTAATTAATTGAATACGATACACTCTATATATTGTGTCTCTCTCTATTGATCGAAATGCAAAATACTGTTTCCAACAAATTCATTTATTAATGTTATCGAAAAAACAAATAATGTTTTATAATGTTATGATTAAATAATGTCCAAATCAGTTTATACATATACTAATTCACCTTTTCAATATGGTGAAAAAATATGTCATTTTCATGTTAAAATTAAAATATCAATTCAAAAAAATTTAAGTGAAAAATATATATAATAAAAAAGTATACATTGACAAATAACAAGTTGATCATATATTTATTAAAGTAAATTTAAAGAAAGCAGAAAGCTTGGTTTAATTTAACATAGTCGAGGCTTGTGCTTGTCAATGTCTTCTTTAATTCCAACTAACATACGTTGGATTGATCAAAACAATATAGAGATTCTAATTGTGATTAGTTTGATAACAGTATTATAATTAAATGTTTTGTCATTATGTCATTATGTTTGAAATCAAAGTGTTACCAACTTGTTGGTTTTAACGCCTTTGGAATATTAATTTATTATTCATTTTTGCTCTCAAATGCTTTGTTCAAACTTATAATTGACTTATTTGTTATTTTATTAATTTAAGGCTTGGTTAGAAGTGAGAAGAATGACAAATAATACTAATAATAACAATAATATATAAGAAGCAAACGATAGCCACAAATCCAGTAATATTGTATATATTCGTGAATATATATATATATATATATATATACCTTAATTTTGATATCCTCATGTTTTTTTAAATTATATTATATTTTATTAGATAAAAGATTTGTGCCTGTTTGTTTCGAACAGATTAAACGCATTTGGATGATTAGGTCTTTCTCCCTATAGTCCTAAGTGTTAGAGAACGAATTCTTTGAAGTATACATTTTATGAAGTGCATGAGATGCGCTGTTCTGCAATGGTCATTAATTTTATACATTAGCATACTTACGAGTTAATATGTAAAAATAACATATTTTATACACTTTACGAAAAACATAATTTAGATTATCTGAATTCTAAATTTTAGTAGCAGCCTTTTTATGGGTCTTGCATAATTATGGGTAGAGAGAAGACCTAATCTTTTAAATACACTAGCTTATTGAGACATCTACAATAGAATTTAGTAATACAAATGATTTGTATTATTGTGCAATTAGCAGTGATCACTTAATCTATATTGAGTCTTGTTATAATACATCGTAATAGACCATTCATCAACTCATTTTAAATTAAAAAAAATTGAAAAAAAATTATTTGAGCAATTAATGTGAGTTCATAAAATATTTCTTAACATTAATTAAATTTGAAACAAAAATTAATAAACATCTTTTTTTGAATAATATATCTTTCCCTTCTTGAAAAGTTTTCTACTGCTTCCATCAGCATGGCCATTGATTCTCATGGTTCAGAACCAAAATGAAGAGGAATATTTGGATGAAAATCATTAGTTCATTACGGACTAAATAAAAAAAAAATTACAGATAGTTGAAACTTGGAATTCTGAACTGTAAATTCTGTCACCTTTTCTTCATTCACCAGTAAAATTGAGACAAGAGAGAGATGGAGGTTTTTGAAGTGCCATTCATAAACTGTAAAGAAACATTATAATTTTTTGTTTTCAGATCTTTGATTCCATTAATTGGAAAAATCAGAGAAATAAGTTACAATTGCCTCAAACTTATTTCTGGTTCCTTTTAAAAATGACTTATAAAGAAACCATTGAGTGAAAACAAAAAAAAACAAAAAACAAAAGGTGCTTATGGATTTGAAGGCTTGTTTCAAATCCTTATACCCAAAGGATGCTTCAAATCTCCCACATGAAGCATATGTTGTCCCAAGACAACTTTCCTGTTTCCAAGCTCATCAACCACACTCAAATCCTTACAAACATCAACCTTAAACCTCACAAATCCTTCAGATTTTCCTGTCAAGAACACTTTCTCAAACCCCACCAAGTGCTTCTGAGGTGCATTGTACACAGCAGGAGGGCTAAAGAATAAGAACACTGTGTGGCTACTGCTCATTTTCCCCTTGTTCTTGACTCTAAGGTGAATGTCAAAGGACAAGTTTTGACAGTGTTCATTGGCAACATCAAGTGACTTGCACTCCGAGGAACGACAAACGTGGTCTTCTGCTAGTGGAACAGACACTAACTGGGGTGCTTTAACTAGTTTGTGCTCCATAGTTGAGTAACTTATTCCATCTCCAAATGCGAAAACAGTTTCGCCTTTGTAAAATCTGTATGATCTGCCAGGGTACCCTGTCTTGGGATCTGGCCTCATGTTCATGTTTGTCATAGGTACCTTGTCTACATATGATTGTGGGTACCATGTCATAGGTAATCTTCCACCTGCATCCAAAAATAATCCGTGAGTGTTTGTTAGTCCTGACCTATGTGTGGTAGAGGTAGTGTTAGTGACTTGGTGTCAATGTCCATCAGGGTTTAAGACTATTAGTGACTTACTAGGATTATGAAATCCGAAAATGACATCAGCTATGGCGGCTCCACCAGCTTCCCCGGGGTAGCCTACCCAGACAATGCTTGAAATTTTATCATTAGTTTTAGCAAATGACACATCCATGCCCCCTCCAGACATTATGACAAGAATCACAGGTCCTTTGGATACATTTGCAATTTCAGTCACCAAAAGTTGCTGCTGTCCTGGAAGAAGAATGTTAACTCTGTCAAGACTCTCAGCCTCTATAGCGAGACTTGCACCAACCACAAGCACTGTTGCATCTGCAGAGGCTGCAACCTTTTTGGCATCATCTAGCAGTGCACTGGTGCATTGCACATTGGCACATCCAGGAGAATAGCTTGTAGGAACTAAAGCTGTTAGTCCTTGCAAGGGTGATGTAATTTTGCAAGGGGTGCCTGCAAAAAATGTCATGTTAAGAAGAAAGAATAGATAACAAAGTCTTAACCTAATTGGCAAAACAAGAGCCATGCCCATGTTTGACACGTGTTGGACACTCGTATTAGACATGGCACAACTCTGCAAGACATGTGCCTTAAAGTACCTTCGTAGTTTCCAAGCATGGTTTTAGTAGCATTAGCATTTGGTCCAATTACTGCCAAGGATTTAATGGCTTTGGCATTAAGAGGCAGGGATCGTGGCTTGTTTTTAAGCAGCACAATCCCTTGCCTTGCAGCTTCACGGGCTAGCTCCTGGTTCGATGTGGTGCAAACATCCTTTGGACCTAGTTTTCCATAAGGTTGCTTGCTTGGATCACCATCAAAGAAACCAAGCCTCATCAATGTGGCAAAATTGTTGGAGACTGCCTTGTCAATGGATGCTTCATCCACAAGACCTTGCTTCACAGCACCTTCTGTATATTGGCCCAGAAATTTTCCACAGTTCAGATCCAACCCTGTTGAATCAGAATTTGCATGTACCAAAGGTAAGCAAATGTGTATCTTCTTTATTGTAAATGAGAATACTAGAAGTAATGGACTATTCAGAAATTGCTCACGAATTTGTGAGCACGTAGGCAAAATTGCAGCCTTTCATATGTAAGTACCTGCTAGAATGGATTTAGCTGCAGCTTCTTCAGGAGTCTTGGTGTAGTGTTGATTTTTGTAAAGCACATCTAGTGAATCACAGTCAGATACTATGTATCTGCATACAACACATATACACAGCACTTTAAAGGCAACATTCACTATAAAATTGCTTTAAAAAAATAGATTTTTTTCAAGTTTTATATGTTTTTCCAATACATAAAATTGCTTTTAAATGACAGTAGAATCTATTTTTCTCTTTTGAAACAGAATAGAATTTCTTTTGAATAAAAACACCCTCGCCCAAAAAGAAAATCCAACCTTACTTTCTTCTAAATATGTCCATTTTAGGATTGGCCAAACTCGATATTAACGAAAAGGCTCATCAGTTGACTTGTAACAGCATGCTTTTACAATCAGATAAGAAGTTTCCCAGTGGAAATAAATACAGCCAAACAAGCAATATGTACATGAAAAGAGTAAATAGAAGAATTGAAAGATACCCATTTAGTTTCCATTGCCCTCTAATGACTCCCTTAAGTAGGTCTGGGTCTGCACAGGTTGGTTTTCCATTAACCTGGTTGTAGGAACACATGACACTGGCAACATTCCCATCAATCACACAGCTCTTGAATGGTGGTTGGTATGTATCATCCAAATCTTGCTGTGTCACCTACCAAAATCAACAACACAAAACCGAGATGATCTTTTTTACTCATTTTCACAAACACGCTCACATCCACTTGGACTTAGAATTGTAATTACCACAGCATTGAAGGTGTATCTCTCAACACCTTTCCAGTTATCCACATCATAAGCTGTGTAGTGCTTGCAACAAGCAGCAACTTTAAGCTTGTTTGGGTTGCCATCATCAGTTTGTTGAAGACCTTTGACGTACCCTGAAGCAAATTTGCTGCTGAGCAAAGGGTCTTCCCCTGGTGTCTCTTGGCCTCTTCCCCATCTGGGATCTCTGAATATGTTTATGTTTGGAGACCAATATGTCAAACCAGCTAACCCCACATTGTACATTGCTCTGGCTTCTGTCGAAACCACCTGAAATGACCAGAAAATCAGCCAAGTGATTCTTTCTGTAGTTCCTGACTGCTAAAGTATCGTGAACTCTGCATTTTGATTATTTAATGGCATTTGGTAATCATCCATTTAATTGTACTATGAGCAGTATGTGTGTGTGTGTGTGTGTGTGAGTGACTGATTAATCTTCAATTATGTCACTGTATTTTTACACTTCTTTTTCACTATGGATGCTGCAAAGCGGAAACCTCTGAATTAGCCTATAAGTACCATCTGAAAGCCATTGTTAATGACAAGAATTGGTCATTCTGCAGCAAAATATCAGCTAGAAAAGTAGTATCATGAACTCTGTAATTTTATTATTTGATGGGATTTGGAGGTCACCCATTTAACTATACTATGAGCATTGTTATCTTCAATTATGTCATTGGCTTTCAATCAGTATGCATGCTGAAGCCTCTGAATGTCTGCATGTTCCCACTAGAACCTTTTCCTGCATTTTTTTGTTCACTTTTTTATTATATTTTTTAATCATACCCTTATATTATACCTAAAAGAATTGCTTTCTTTTTTCTTTAGCTCTAGGTGTATTTTTGGATTGAAGAGAATGGGGAAGAAGGAAAGGAAAGATAAGCGTTCTCTTTGTTTAGGAGTTTTTTATGAAAAGATAAGGAGAATGAAGGATTATTCAATAATCCTCTTCATAATTTTATGTTCCTTCAATTTGAAGGATTTTGAAGGGAATAAAAAAAAGGCATTGCGTATTATGTTATTTATTATTTTTGTTAAAAAATTGCAAAATGATTGGAGATAATGGAAAAATCAATCCTGTAAAGCTGTAACTACCCCATCTACTTCTATTACCCAATAATAAATAACACAACCCTCATCCGAATAATGCCTGTAAATATTGATATTTCCTTCTTTAAGGCCAGTACTTTCTTTTTTCCTCTTATAATTTATTTTCACCTACATCCATTTCTTTCAATCAACAAGACAACTGCATTAAGAATGCAGTAGTAAAACTCCAACTGTATCAACGAACTTCCATACACATTTATATGAATAAAACCTATAAAATCATCTCTAATATTCAAGATGTCACCAAACTTTTTAAGATGTTTAAAAAATTAAAAAAAATACCAACCTGTTGAATAAAATTAACCACTTTTTGAGAAACCATTTTTTAAAACAATCACAAAAGATGTTAAAAAGACACATAGTAAATAGTACCGATGAACTTTGTCTTATATTGGAGTCATCTTTAGGACTAAGATCCGAGTTTGAATTTCAATCAGAGCTAAACCAACCAAAAAAAAAATCTAAAGATAAAGAAAAACTCACCCTTCCAATGGCTTCAAAGAGAGAAGTATTGAAAGAAGCTGCTGTGAGAATAGGCATAGGAAAACTAGTAGCTCCAGGAACCACATTGGAAAACCGGGTCCCCGGACCGACGTAGGAGACGCCGTGAAGTGCCTCGGACCACCATTCATACCTCGGAACCCCAAGCCTGCTCACATCCACAGCAGCATTCACCAGATTCCCTATTTTCTCCTGCAATGTCAGCCTCTTTACCAAGTCAGACACCCTTGCATCCACCGGCAACGACTTGTCGCAGAACCCGTATCCGGTGACATTCGGGTTCTTCACAATATCACAGGCAAAAACAGGCGATGCTTGCCCTGAAACCCGGCCAGAGATGATCAACAAAACCATGAAGACAGCCTGAAAACAGAGCAAAACAGAACATACTCTGTTTTCATGAGAGGCCATTGTAAATGACCTTGGAGTGAAAAAGCAGAGCGAAACTTAAAAGGGTATGCGTGAAATGGATCTAGCTAGTTATATGTATATAGATATATGGCAAAGAAGTGGTAACAACACGTTGTTGTTTAGCAGCCCGTGATAGGTAGAATGAGAAGTGGTTAGAGAAACACCTACTAAATGCAGTTGTTTTTGGCTAAATGCAGTTGTTTTGGGCAGAGAGCCAAAAGAACTACTAAAAGAATCTAATGTGGCTTTCTTAGGGACTCGTCGTGTTTATACGAGTCCGTGAATACTTTCAATATGTTCTTGAAGAGGGGTTGTTTTGTTTGGAAGCTCTACTTGCCCTATATATATAATATATATACACACTTACTGCACACACTGTGTAGAAGGTTAATTTTTCTCGTACATTGGAATATAGGGCCAGTACTTGTTTAGACAGTAAATCACGAGAGGATATATGGTGGCTACAACTGTGGCTCTGTTTTGGGATTAGAAAACCATGTACAGAGAACAGAGTATGGACTCTGGCTTAATAATTTAACTTTTTGATTGGCTTAATATATACAAGTGGTTTCCAAAAGAGTATGTTTGAGTTGGAGTGGTCTTCGCACAAACTTTTAAGGATTTTTAGATTAGTTTAGGTTTTAATATATGATTAACAACAGTTAATTATAAATTAATTTTTTAGATTCCACGTTCATTTCGTAATTGAGAATACACTATTAAATATTAAATATAGTAGACTAAATATAATAAAAAAGTTAATTTCTCATAATATGATAAATAAGAGTTTAAATCTCAATTAAAAAATATATTATATTTAATGTATAATAATGCCTCGAATACGATTGACTTTAATTAAAAAATACGTGTGAGAAACTAAAAAAAATATTAAATGTAAACATTTATTTGTTACTTGTGAGAGATTGAACATTTGATCTCATGCAACATTTGACATCTAATACAATAAATTCAAGATGACAATTTAAGGAACAAAACAGAGCAGGTCACAAGTGACTACAATGGCACAAAAGGGTGCAAGTGGGAAGGGGAAGTATGCAGATTTTCCCACAAAGATTACATGGGAAATGGTTCCTATATGTGAGTTTCCTGTGAAGGAAGGAAGTGATGAATCTTCACAAATCCCAACTTGGACTTGTGAGGCTATTAGGATGAATTAAATAAAATGAATTGGGGTTGTCATTTTCGTGGACGAAGCCAGCTGCATCTGTATGAGAGAGTGATTAAAGCTGTGTTGTGGGCAAATATAGAACAGAAAAAAATATATATTTATTTGTGAGGTGAAGGGTAAATTGTTGATGAGGTTTGTCATCAAGATATTATTATGTTTGATCATGAGGAGTCATCAAATTTCAATGCATCTTAGGAGGAGTTTCCCTTTTAACATTACTTTTAGTTGGAAGGTTTCAGTTCTTGGAAGAGAAAGAAAGGATGAGAAAAAGTATAAGAAATGAACATTAGCTAGATTGCAAATTTAATTTTTGAAAGATTCAAACTCTAAACTTCAAACAAATCTTGTTTTACAAGAAAAGTCTATAAAATTCAATTCAATAGCACCAAAAATGTTCTTTTAATTTGAATAAATTATGTATTACACAAATAATATTACCATAAATTATTAACAGCTAATTTGTTAGAATAACAATTACTTCTTTTAAGTAAAATTTTTATTCAACTCTTATATAAGGAATCATTCTAACTGAAAAGATTTAATTTTATTATAAAATCTCAAATCATTGAAATCAGATTAACTTTTAGATAATAGTGATTTTTAATTAAAAAAATAAAGGTATATTGAACTAAAGTTAGAAACTAAATTAAGCAAACAAAACATAGAATAAGAACTTGTTTGGACGAAGTTCTATTCTTTTATTCTTTAAAAAAATTTTATAAAATTAATTTTAAAAATTTATAATAATATTATTTTAATACATACTATTAATAAAAAAATATTTTCTCTATTTTTTATTTTAAAAAATTATAGTTTATAACATCTTTTAATTATTTTTTATTTTTTATTCCTAAAATAAATATTATATTATTTATTTTCTGTCTAAAAATAATTATTCAAATAAATTTATTTATTTATTTTTATTTTTTTTCTCCCTCTTATTATTTTTTTCTCATATTATATTATATCACGTGTAATGCAGAAAATCCAAGTTGACAGCATTGAGGGTGTGTGGTAGGGTTGTGGTGGAGCCGAGTACCGGCAAAAAGCAGGGTGATGGTCCAATGAGATAAGGCAAAGAAGGATTGGATGAGTGGGACCCACGTGTGGGAATAGCGTAACTTAGTCACGGGGAGCAAATGATGGGGTCCAACTTGATGCTGCACCCAGTAAGGTTGCTCTCTTAGATACTGCATACTTGGATCTTCACTGTAAAGCACTCACTTCCCCCTTACATCCATGTGAAGCGCGTGGCCTTGGCGCGTGCATTTTTATTATCATTTTTACTATTTTTTAAATTATATTAATTAGACTGAATTAAGAATTTAGTTCTTAAAAAAAATTAGATTTTTCAATTCAATTTAAAAAAAAATTAATTTTCAATCAATATTATTATTTGATTAATAGGATGAATAAAAAATTAATTGACAATAATATTAATGAAAGCTAAATTCATTGTTTAATGTTGAATTCTTTATTCAATTAAAACAAATATAAACAATGTATTTTTAAAGTGTTTTATTTGTAAATATGATGAATTTTATTTTTGTTATTAAATAAGATTTAATTTATCATATAATAGTTAATTAATATTCATTAATATTACTGTTAATTAATTTTTTTATCTATTTTATTAGTCAAATGAATAAATTGATTAAAAATTGATATTTTAAGAACTAAATTAAGATATTTTATCTTTTAAGAACCACATTAAAAGCTATATATATTTTAAAGATCAAATCATTAATTTAGTCTATTAATTATTTAGTTTCTAAAATATTACCTTTCAGTTAATTGGATTTCCAAAAAGTTAATTGAGTTTTAATTTTATCACTTGTATTAAGAAAAAAATTAATTTTAGTCTTCAGTTAATATTTTTTTTTAATTTGGTTTATTAAGTTGAAGTTTTTAATTTAATTTTTTAAATATTTACTTTCAATAAAATAATTTTTTCATTTAGTTATTATCAGTATTTTTTTATTGGCATGAATTTATAATGTAAATGAAATTATTATCTTATTTTATTTCCTTCATATTTTTTACAATTATAATTTATAATTTGCAATACTACTACTTATATATAATTATTAAATCTACAATTGTATACGCGAATTTAATGAGTTAATTTAGTGAAAAAAATGAAAGTGTCAAAACCAAGATATTAATTTGTATAATAATTAGACAGGAACAATATTGAAGTCTAAAAAGGGAAAAAGGAATTTGAATGCAAAGATTTTTAAGTCAAAAAATTATCACTGCTCAAAAAAGTTGCTCAAGACTAGTAGTAAGTAAATTTGAGTTCAACAATTGAGATGCTTTTACAATGTCAAAAATTCAAACTCAAGAAAAAAAATTGTAGAAAAAACAATAAATAAAAATTAATAGGATTAAGTCTAACAAAAAGGATTAATTTTTTAAAATATAACAAAATATTTAAATTTTTATTGAGAAAAATATTTATATTTAATTACTGATAATACTTTAAATAATGTAAAAGAAAAATATATGAAAATAAATATATAAGTTGTAAAAATGAACTTTAGGGTAAGGAGCAAGTAGAAATAATAGCTCTGGCACAATGGTCCAAAATTAGGTCTGCAATTTTTTACATTATTCATTTCCCAAAATTTCTCTCAATGAGTTATTTAGAGGGAGAAACATACATGGTCCCATCAATCCATATATTGATATATATATATATATATTCCTCTTATATTAGGATAAAATAGCATATTTATATTACATGACAAAGGTCAAGTTGCTTCAATGGGTACTCCCAACTTTTAGTTTTGTTTGATTATTTTATGGGTCGGTGACATGCATGTCTTTTTAGTTTTTATATCCATTTTGAAACCTTTCAAAAATTTATAATAAAAAGTAAAGTTCGAAATTCACCCAACAATCAATTCCAGTTTTGTTGTACTAACTTTTTTTTTAAGTGCTTAAAATATTAAATTGAACCAAACAAATTAAATAGACCCCAAAAGTCAAGAATCCCTGTCTAAAATTCAACCCCTTATAGTCAATGAGTCAAAATTAATAATATATATATATATATATTGAACTGAATTAATATTATATATATGATTTATTTTAATTTTGTAATTGAATTTGTTTATGTATAATGGAGTTCTTCATATTTTAAGTGCATTTACTTAATTAATTTTACATATATATATTTTTAACTTTTTTTAATGCTTATTAGCATAAAGTGTATAGAGTCTACAGAAAATCATGCTCATTTTACTCATGTAGGTATTACTTATCTATGAAATGTTTCATCATAAACATACATGACAACTAATTAAAGATTACACTTTTACATGACAACTAATCAAAGATTACACTTTTCTTTTTCACTTTCACACTAATTTACATCTCACCAAATTTGTTTACAAGTTAATTTAATTTCTTATAAATTATAATTATACCTTAAAAAGCAATGGATTGATTACTTATTGAGCACTTTATGGTAACTTTTAGCCACACAAGTTAAATAGAGCAAGTTCTAAAGAAATTAAGAGAGACTTAAGTAATTTGAATCTGCACTCATATATGTAAGAATTTTTTTCAGATTTATATAGTGTGATGGGTTGAACTTTTTATTATGACATAATTTTTTAGTTAATAAATTAAGAATGTTAAATCAGTAAAAATATTATATTAGATGTCATATCAATTTTTTTTTAATAAATTTGATGGTGTTAGGCTTAAGATAAAATTAACTACAATTAAAAATTTTTATAAATATAATTGGCAACAATCAAATTTTAGAGACAACATTAAAAATTAATATAAATTTTAAAGACATAAAAGGTATTTTGTTTTTTATCTGATTATAACTATTTTTGTAGACAAATTATAAATTCAATAGTCCTTGAATGTAATTTTTGTTTGAAAAGGATTGTTTCTAGATAAAATTTGTACGACTTAAAAATAATTTGAATCTGCGCTCATCTATGTAAGAATTTTTCTTTCAGTTTTGTTGTACCAACCCGCATTGACCATTGTGCATTGTCTTAATATCATTTTAACGGTTATATTTCAACTAAAAAATTTTAGATTTTTATGATTAATGGATAACATTTTATTACAATTTCTGATCAATACTATTATACATATGCTTCAATTAACTTGATAATTAAGTGGTAGAATATGGTAATTGAACGTAACTAAGGGGACACATTAATATTTTCTTTGACTTTCATTGGGAACAAATTGCATTGGAAAATCACTACCCGACTAGAAATTTTTAATTCCAATCAAAAGAAAAAGTTGTTCAGTGATTGAACAAAATCAAATCAGATCCTTCAAGCAAGAAAATATACTTATCTTTCCATGTTCTAATACACCAATATTCAAAGACAGCTAGCTATTAATTAATTTTATTACTCTTTTTTTTATTAATGATAGCGATATATATGTTTTTATCTGAAAGTTCATTGTTCACAAATATGTCTGGTGATGATTCTCTGACCATAAAGTGATGTCTCATTCATCGTTAATGTACTAACAAAGGTTTCCTCCATGCATGTTCAGTGAATCTTCCAAAACGGGCATTCCAAAGTAAAAAAAAAGAAAAAGGAAAAAAGAGATTAGTGAATTTTTGCTATAAAATATGCAATTTCTTTCGTCATGAACTTAATTTTGCACTATACTTTCATTGTCTAACATTCTCCATTTGATTCTTTTCTTCTATTTTTGTTCATTCAGAGGACTATATTAAGAAGTTAATCCTCGTGACTTTAACATATACAGCTAAATCGATGAAAATGATTGAAAAAATTTATTAAGGACTAAATTGAAAAGTTATTTATCTTTTAGGAAAAAATAGTAATATACATTTTTTTTTATCAAGCTTTGGACTCTAACCCTTAAAAATTGACAAAAATTAACTTGACTAATGATGAACTTTAACTACAAATTGATAACCAAAAAATTGGGAGTTAAGGGATAAATAAACTAACAACTTAGTTATTGAAATAATTACTAGGTCTATTTAGTTTTAGCCCTAAAAAAATTTGGGTTATAGTCTCCAATTTAGCATAAATTTGTTGCACACTATGATCTTTTTAACACCTTTGAGTGTACTATTTACCAAAGGATTGATGTGCAATGATTTTATTATTTTTAAGGGCTAATCAATAATCATTAATTTTTAAAAAATAAAATTTATTAATTAGAATTAACAATGAATAAATTATTTTTTTATTCTGACAAAAACAGATTATATATTTAGTAGTCTTCTAATTAGGGCATTCATTACTGGTAGGTAGTATTAATTTGTTGTTAAAATTTTTAATCTTTAAATAACGATTACATTATTAGGAATGGTAGGTAGCTATCCTTTGCCTTCTTTTCCTTATTCTACCATGTGGTGCTGATTAGGAAAATTTTCAAATATAGTAATCTGATGTCTGTATTTATCCTCCAATATTATGTATTTAATTTATGTTCTCTCTCTCTCTCTCTCTCTCTCTCTTGTTTAATTTTACTTAAGCATGTATAAGGCAACATGAATTGAGCTTGCATTTTGTACTGTAGTGTTGGAGACCATCTTAATATTACTTTAATGTTAAGATGTAAAATATAATATAATATACATACTTTATACATATATATATATTAACTTCAATTTATCATGTTCTTTTGTGCAACCTTGTAAGTTTTTATTATGTTGGTAATGACAAAAAAAAAATAACTTTTTCAAGATCACAAATAATGAGTGGCATCTAACAATGTGTCATTGCTATCAAAGTAATAAGAATATTTGTGATTCTAAATCAATGATCAAAATCTTTATGTGACTTAATCCCTTTTATACGAATATCTAGATTAAACTTGGGACATAGAAGATGTCATCTCCTTTTAAATTTAACTCATGTTTCTTGATTCATTAATAGACTTATTAATAAAAAATAAATCAATATCATATATTAAGCTATTTGAGCATAACCATACATTTCTTAATCTCTTCTCAATCAAGGGGCACATAGATATCTCACATCTCAAAGAGGGACAAAATTCCATCTATATTGTCCATATCTCTTTACATGATAAGCGATAATTTGTTTTATATCATGGTTGTGTTCACAAAGTACAAATTAAATAAGAGAAATTAATTTAAAAAATAATTTGCTACTTCAAGACAAGGAGAAATTTCTCTTATTTATTTAAATGTGAGATATATATAATATCATAAATAACATTATCCCAAACAACAATATTAATAGACATATACCAGTTAAGCATCTCACATAGAAATTATATTTTATATATTTATTAATAAAGTGTGCATATGAGCATCCAGCTTAGTTAACACTACAGACATGTGACCCTCTTAATTCCTTCATCTATCATCTTATTTCTTTGGCAGAACCACCATGTTTGAAGATTCAGCAGAAATGATAGGAGTTTAAATTATTGAGAAAAAATTTATAAATGAACATGTATAAACATTTTTAAGACATCTTTTCACGTGAATCTATAAAAGAATTTAATTGATTGATGCTTTTAACATATACTTATTGTTTTCTCCCTAAAATTCTTGAAGTTCAAAGTATTGGACAGAAGCTCAGGAAAAAAAAAGGATTAATTATAATTCATAATGAAAGTTCTAGTATCGAAAATAATTTTAATTATTAGAGAAAAAGAAGCAACAAGGATCAAATCCTATATACCACTTGTTTATATAATTAGTTTTGATATTATATATATCAATGGAAACCATAAATTATTAAGTAAATAATTATAAATATTTTAATCATAATTAATCTTTAATACTAATTACCGAACTATAGAAGCTCTTGTACAATGATTACTATCAATATTTCAATCTAAAAGTGTAGATGTAATAAATGTCAAGGAATGATTCTATTGATATTTCCAACAAGTAGTTGTTTGAATTTGGAGTAATTAATTGCATGGATTTTTATAAGGATAGAGATTTTGCATGGTGGGGTTCCACAAAAAGCATAACGTGAAAGAGAAACAAGCATGATTATGTATATATATATGTATATATATATATATATATATATATATATATATTGCTATTCTTTTTTTTTTTTTTTTGGGTTTGTTTTGGACGGAAGTTAAGGAAGAAGTGGACATATGATTCTTCCAATCAATTAGCGATAGTAATTAAAAGAGAGAGACTATGATTGACAATGAGACAACCCATTTGGTCACATGTCCACCCAAAATGCTCCAAATTAAGATAGGTCTCATCAATTCAATATATTGCCACTTAAACGTACTTACACTGCTGGGAGACTTAATTGTTGTCTAGGTTTAGGACCTTTTTTCAGAGTTAATTATTATTATTATTATTATTATTATTTTAAATAAAAATATGATATATAAGTATATTTTTAATTTATATATTAAAATTATTATTATATATCTCATTTTTTTAAAAAATTCACATGTTATTTTATTTTGAAGGGTAACACATAATCTTCTTAAACTAAGAGTAATGTATAAATACTTTCCTACTTCTAATTTGTTCAAAAAAAAAAAAATTCTATTTGTTAACTTTTTTGCATAAAAATTAAAGTTTTAAGGAATTTTTTTTGCATATGATCTAAAATTTATAAGAGTTTTATGCATGTATAAAGTTTAGGGGACTTTTTTTCATCTTGGTATAATTTAATTTTGTTGATATGTCAATGTTTTATTAGAGTTTTAGATAAAAAAAATTAAGATAAATTTTTTCGTATAAATTGCAAAGTTTAAAATATTCTAAGTCAATTTTTATAATTAATAAAATTATCACATAACTTATAATTTAAGAAGTTTTTTTGTATTTTACTGCATTTTAAATAAGTAATAAATACTTAAACCCCTCTTTTTTTTAGTAAATTACTATATTAGTTGAAATTTTCATTATTAATAATTGAGTTATAATATTTTCAAAAGTATATCATTTTAGTTCTAACCCTACCTTATTTTAGATTAAACTGAGATAATGGTAAAATCAATTAGAAATTAAATTAATAATTGAAAAACTTTTGAATTAGGACTAAATTAATCGTGATAGCAACAATAGTGAAATCTTTCAAGAATTAATATGATAAATTATATATTATTATTATTAGTATTATTATTATTTTTTCTTTGATCCCTGGTACTATCTAATAGTTTGTGGTGTTCATGGCTCTATCAGTCTCATTCTCACAAGACTTGGGGAGGTCAATAGGGAGTTTCCTTTTGAATGATCGATTTAATGCACTTATTGAATGACGGTCCAGTTTTTGTTTGGATTCTCCTGAGTGGGAAACATACTATACATGTAATTTTCAATAATGCAACTATGCCATATATATAGGTTTCATTTAATTTAATTTTTGTACAACGTTAACTGCTAAGAAATATAGCCAAAATTACCTTATCTTGAGGCTATGAATGGTACTTAAAATTTTTTTATTTAATTAAAATTAAATAAATGTAATGTGGTATTTTAATTTTAATTTTGTTATATTTATCTAACAAGAAAGGATAGAGAAAGAAAATGAAGGATAATGGAAGAATTTGGTATCATTGATACAATTTTTTGTGAAAGTTATATATACTTTTCAAAAATTAACTTATAATAAAGTTGAAGAGTTCATGACAGATAAATATTAAATTAAAATCTTATACTTTTGATGTAAAATTTAAATAATTTACAATCTAGTAATAGCATTACAATTTAAATTCATAAATTAAAGAGGGCAAATTGAGAGAATATTTTTTTGATGGAATATGTGTCTGACCAATCATAGCCTGTGAAAAGACATCAATGGATGAGAAAGTAAGAATGCAATAAGAATGAACCACATTTCTCAAGAGATAATGACAAAGAACTTGTATTTTTTAGTGGAACAATGGATATATATCTAATAGATTATTTAAGAAATTTTCAAACAGATTCAATGTATCTCATTAAAATATGGAAATTATATCTTTTTTTAATTTTTATCTAAAGAATTAGAGCACAAACAAATTTAAAGCTTATTAATCTAGAACATAGGAAAAACGACAATAGGGATAGAAGAAAGGCTAATGATAGTCATAAAGAAGGTAATATAAGAAAAATTAATAATGATAGTAATAAAGAAAAGTAAATCAGATGAGACTCAAAAAGCATACATAAAACTAAACCTTTCATCAAATGAGATTAAAGATTCCGTACTTTCTACTAATGAAATTGTTCCATATGGAAACAAAAATGCAATTGCAAAGTTCATTAGTGAAAAAGCAAGGTGAACCATCACATGCACCGACTTTTACTTGCTTCTCTTTCACTTAATAATTCTATTATCTATGGATTAGTGTAGTTGAATTTAACATAAGGAACAAGTCTTTTATAACATGATAAATTAAATTTTAAATTTTTATTAAAAGAAATACTCACTTGTAATCACCAACAATATCTCAAGAAAAATAACTTCTTATAGATACAAAAAAAAATTTATAACACACTTGAAAAAAACTAAAGCAAAAAAAAAAAAAAAATCATTTCTCCGAGACTTTGCTTTGTGTGGGTGGGGGGTCACCTTCTTTGCCCTAAAAATCTTCCATCCAAAGCATTTGAGGACATTCATCAATCATCAAAAAGGGTTCCAACATACTTTTAAGACAGGTCAGAAGAGTACATGAACTTGAGGACCTTAGGGTTTTTAAGCAGTGAGAAGTGATCATAACTAGTTCACTATTCATTCAATTTATATATATATATATATATATATATATATATATATATAAGGATATATTCCTGCACATGACAAACAGATATAATTGATTTTATTATATTTGAAGACTTGTAGATATGGTTGCAGTGGGGGTGGATAGAGTATGTGTCTGCACAAGGTTTGTTGGATTGATGATTACTAACTTGGATTTGAAGCAATTTGGTCTGCCTCACAATCCCGCTTGCTCTTATTTCAGTACCATCATTGCTTCTCACTTTCTAAGTAATAGAGAGACACTTAGATATTTTGGACAAAACTTTTGGACCCTTTTCTAAGATAGAGAGAGTTTAGTTATAAGTTATTAGAACCATATAGCTAAAACAAATTAAGAATGGGCTTAAATTTGATGATTTGACCACTGCAGCTTCCAAAACTATACAAGTAGTAAAGGTTTTTAAAGTTGGCTTGATCATGAGCTCTTGTAGGCCTGATTTATGTTATTATTAAAGAGTTTGGGGCAAATAACTAGGGTTTTTTTTTTTGTAAAAGACAAGTTTTCATTTAACTTAGTTGGAGCCAATTCAATTTAACTTTAAGATTAGACTAAAAAGCCTATGGAAAAATGGGCTATATTTTCAAAGCCGAACCCTCTAATTTGGATAGGATTTAAAAGGTTAACCATGTCTATTATAATTTCTAAAAACTATGTTTAGGTAAATAAAATAAGTGATAGATTCACATGTAATATCTTTGAAAGGAAAACCTAATGTTTCAAATTTTAATTTATGAATTGTTATGGCGTGGGCGAGGAGAGCCATTATAAGTACTCTGTACTGGTTTCTGTTTTCATAGAGCTCTTAATCGATATAAAGAAACATGGCAATCGAAGAATACAAAGGATAAATATGAAGTCTAGATTCTTTGCATTTAAAAAATAATACATTTTTTATATTAAAATAAAAATAAAAATAAAAATACTTATTCTTAATCTATTTAAGGTGAAACCTATCAGTGTAGGTCTCTTTTTTTGTTTCAATCTATCTCTAAACATACATAAATATACCATTTTGATTCATAATCATCAATATGTGTCCATTCTTTTTGCTTAACGCTTAGCTCAATTAATAAGGCATTTGGTCATGTGGGCATGCTGTTTTAATATACGGCTAAAATGCTAAGTTCTTGAACTATCAAGTTTCTTCACAATTCACATTGTCATGTTTAACATTGACAGCCACAAAAAAATAAAAAAAGAAGGAAAACTAATAACAATGAAAAAAAAAGGTTTAAAAAAAAAGGTTTCCACTTGTATCATATGAAACAACATATTTTGATTCAACATTATGAATTTTAAAATTTAAATTTTCTCATGTGACAAGACAGGAATAGAAATGAGATTGTCACTAATGATTTATTGTTTCTGTTTATATTTTTATTTTTTTTTGTCAAATATTTATATTTCTTTACCTGATCATGAGAAAATTCCTTTTTTTTTTTTGGGTTATAGTGTTTTTTATGCTTTGTGTTAGAATATTTGATCTCACTCAGGCCCATTATTATGATCCAGCCCAATTGAAATCTACCCGAACTCTATCACACCAAATAGGCACAAACAATTCGGTATTTATGGACAATATTTTTGAAATATCAGCAAGTAAACAAAAATTTTGACCCAAAAAAATAAAGCATGAAAACAAAAATAAGTTTATTAGATGATAAATTATTGACTCTCATATCTAAATTATATAGTTATCTTTCCCATTTTAAAAATGTTCTCCATCCTTAAAATTAAATATGGGCTAAACTTATACCCATGCAGTAAAGATAAGATACAATTATATTCATTTTAACCAAAATATTATTATATTTATTACTAATATAATAAAATTAAATTTATACATAATTTTCTTTTATCTTTGTTATTATGTTCTTAATCAAAATAAAGTATATAATTTTTTTAAAAAAATTAATTATAAAAAAGATGAGTAATATATATTAATTTTTTGATATAAATTTTATATAATATAAACATGTATTAAGAGAAAAAATTTTGAAAACGTAATTTTTTTTATAATGCCATGCAAAATATTATACAAATAAGATAGTTTGTATGGATTTTGATTGTTTTTTGGGATTTTTTAAAGAAGAAATAAATTAACAAAACAAGATAGTTTGGGCGGGAATCGGGAATGGGCAGGCGTGGCGCGAGCATTGACCCAACTTCCTTGGTTCTAACTGCATTCAAGTCCATCTCTTTCCTGAGAAGTAAGAGGAGAGGCACTCTCAACAAACGACGTCACACTCATCGACTGACTCAGCTCAGTCTCTGAGTCTACTTACGACGCGTATTGCATTAATTGAAGCTCGCAAAGCCTTATCTCCTCTCTTCTGCATCATGCCTGCATTTCCAGGTACGCAAGCGCACTCATATGATTTCATGGATTCGCTTCTTCTGGCTATCTGCATATTCTAGCTATAGCCTATGTTTTTCAATTGTTACATAATTAAATATCTGCGTCTAATTCAAGGAAATATATAGATCTTCTTCTTCATGGATGTTACTTCATTTCAACAGATTTAATTAACAGTCTCATTAGGTAAGAAACCCTACTCATATATTATTCCATGGATTCGCTTCTGCTTTGGGCGATTTAATCATTTATTCCAATCGCTCGTGATCTCTCTGTCTCTTTCTTTGAGAAGACGAAGAAAATTTCGGCCGAAATTCATTAACTCAACTCTCTTCAGTCTTCTCTACACCTTGCAAATTCTGAAGCTGGAAAGCCCCTCTCTTTTCTGCTTGTATTTTCAGGTAAACAACGCCATACCTATTGAGATTTCCGATTCATATTCCACAGCGAAAATTGAGAGAAGAAAGATTTGATCTATTCTGCTTTTCATTCGTTCAACGAGGTCAGGATGCTTCTGAGCTTTGACGGGTTTCACGGAGATGCATCAGTCTCAAAACGTTCTGCGTATTAGGGATAGAATCAGTAGCCTATGCTTGATTTTGAAGTTCGATCGTAAAATCGTAGCTTAAGAAGATGCACGATAAGGAACGAGTGATTTCGTATTTCAAGGATTCGTTTCTTCTTTGGGCAATTTTAGTGCTTGATTTGTTGCTAAAGGTCTCTGGCAATGCCGAAGGTTGGTGGTAACTTCTTGTCGTTTAGATTTATTTACTTGTTAAACCGAGCGGACACAACTTAAGATTTGAATAGTGTACAAAGAAAAATTGCTCATGAACGCTATACATGCTCTGCTCATGAGACTTTTTCCAAATACTTGAGTTTTTAAAAAATTATTATTATGAATGTTTTTAAATGTTTTAATGTACAGTTTTATTATTTTGAGGAAGTCGATTATTTGTTTAGAGGAAATGAATGACTTAATTTTTAAGAGATGATATTTCTAATGTCTTTTAATTTAATTCTTTAAATTTTTTTTAATCAAAATAATCATTATTAAAAAAAATTATCCATTATTTTGATTGGAAGAAAATATTTAAGAGACTAAATGATACTATGACGTATTTAAGATGAAATATTGGCCCCTATAACCTATGTGTAACTTTGGAAACGGACGTGTATAGACCTTATATGAATATAAATGATGCTGAGATATTTCGTCCTGAGATGCAAAAGTTCACTCAATGGTCAAATTTCTGGTATAGTTCTCTCTTTTTTTGTTTTTTTAAAATTTTGTTAATAGATATTTTTAATAAAAACATGATATATGCTCTTAGAAAGATTTAATCGCGAAGGGTAGAGTATAAAAAAATTCAATTTATCATATTTTATCAAAGAACTAAAAAAAAATTATATGAAAACTCTATTTTCTCCATTTTGGTCATTGTCAAATAGAGCTGGGCAAAGGTTTTCATGTTAGAGTAGCTTCCTCAATTCTTCTACTAATGCATTCCTGACCGCAATGTTTTTATTAGTAGAATAGGTAAGAGAATTTTTTAGTTTTTCTATCGTCCTCTTCGGTTGTTCTGGATTACATTCAATATTTTGCATCTTATTTTTGACGGGTTTGGAGTTCCTCAGATTTGATGGCTGTAATTGTGAGATATGCCATGGGTCTGACCCTTTTGTAGGACTTGATTATCTGAGAATGGCTGATCAAATTGCTTTTTATTCTAGAAAAGAAAACAAACCTTTCAGTTTACTTCCATTTGATAATGGATGGCTTTCTATAAATTTGAAGTTGGCTGTTGAAATGTTTATCTTAAATAGGATTGCAAATGATTTAATTTGAAGGTGTACGCTGTATGCACCTAAAGATCGGTTTTGTGTGCTACAGTTGATGCCCTGAATGCTTTTAAGAACAACTTGGCTGATCCTAACGGTGTTCTTCAAAGCTGGGATTCAACCCAAGTCAATCCCTGCATGTGGTTTCGTGTTACGTGCAATAGTGATAATAGAGTGATCCGTCTGTAAGTTTTCTATGCAGCTTTTGCCTTTATTTTCTGACCTTTTCTGCAGTTAGTGAAAAACTTAATTTGTGTTTGGTCAGTGATCTTGGGGATGAAAACCTTTCAGGTCAACTGGTTCCACAACTTGGTCAGCTCCTAAATTTACAGTACTTGTAAGTTGTGAATCAGATAGGATATTGTTAGGTTGATTTGCCCTTTTTCTGAGCAGATTGCGTTTAACAATATCTCTCCTGTTCTATTCTGGTGCTTTCTCAAAAGATGATGTTATAAATAGTAGCACCATATTGAGTAGGCATGCATTAGACTCATTTCTTAATTCACCACCTCAAAGCTTCAAATTGAAGTGGATTTAGTTACCTTAAATTCAGAAAGCGGTTAGAATTCCTCTTTAATATTTGTTTGAAAAGGTAAGAAAGCTGCTCTTCTTTGTTCATCTGTCTCCTGTGGTTCTTGTCCTTTGGCGTTGATCATTTTGATACCAGTGCTAGCAATAAAAGTTTTGGTTCTTAATTTCTGGTGATCCATGGATTTCTGGGCTTAACGCAACGGGATGGCCATTGAATCCAATTGATACAATCAGTCAGGCTAGCAAAATTAGGATTACCACGTGATGGTTTTATACTTCTCACGATAGGTCTTTAATCCATAACATGAAATTAGAGTATAAAATTTTCTTTGGGTCATCATGAGTTGGTGTTGATAATGATATCACATTTTAGTTTCTGTACATGTTGTATCGATCAAGATCATTAAAAAACTTTTACCATAGGTAAAGTGTCCTTCGGGGGAAGAGGGAACAGAGTTTAGATATTAAATACAAACCAGCTAAAATGATGTCTTTCTTTCAAATAAACGTGACAGAGGTATAGTCTTGGCTTTCGGAAAGCATTTGATTTGATGCATTACTCTAGTGGCAAAAGATAACAATAAAAAAGAATGGTTCCCTTTAGAATTTCGGCCTAATTAATTGAAGTGAATGCTGCTATGTTAAATATGAGATGACACAAACTGTGGTTTACTGTGTGGGTTTTGTTCTGGGAAGCATTAAATGAAATGATGTCTTTAGTCTTTACAACACTTCCTTTCCATGACGCATGCTGTAATATACCCTGCTTAAAATAACTGTCTTTTCTCTTTTTCTTTTTTATACACGATGTAAGTGTCACTACCAGATTGCTTGTATAACTTTTCCAGTCAGCCATGTTGAACTCTGTCCACCTCTACGACCACTCGTCCTTCAACAGTGGTGCTGAACACTCAATCCCTCCTTTAAAAGAACGCCATCCTTTTGTCACTCTCTTCTTTTACTGGCTTTTTGTGCAGACTGCAGAGTTAGAAATGGTATATCACACCTTAATCATCCAAGAACCAATGTGTGCAGAAAAGTAATGACTGTAGTCGGTCTAGAAGCTCTGCTTTCTACCTTTGATCTTCATTAATTCAAACTTGAATGATATATATATATATATATATATGTATGTACGTATGTATGTATGTATATATATACATAAAGATCAAGCCAACTCACTCCTGCACCCCCAAATATTTCAATAGCTTTTTCCGTCATACAATGCCATCAATATCTTTGTGCAGTTCAATATTCACCGCATCATTTGCTATTAAATTTCAACAACTTTCTTTTTCATGACAGGGAACTTCATAGTAATAATATAATTGGAAAAATCCCAGATGAGTTTGGAAGTTTGACAAAGTTGGTGAGCTTGGATCTTTACTTGAATGGATTATCTGGTCCTATCCCAGACACATTGGGCAACCTTAAAAAACTACGTTATCTGTATGATGTGCTTTCTTCAATCTCTCACCTTTAATAGTCAATATTTATTTAGTCTATTTTAATTTTCTTCTTGCTTGAGATTTGTATCATCCATTTTTTATTTTTATTTATTTGGCTTGACCACACCTTTAATTTCAATTGACCAAGAAGAAGTTCTGATATCTACTCTAATATGCTAATTTAAATTAGCAACACTTTTATCATATATATATATATATATTACTTGATAAATGTTCGCGAACCATGTTTTACTTTTATACGCAATGAATAGTTTATTATTTACAAACTAATTCTCTCTGCTTTCTGAAGTAGGCGTCTCAACAACAACAAGTTGTCCGGAAACATTCCCACATCTTTAACTACTTTTGCTTCTTTGCAAGTCCTGTGAGTGTCACTACTATGTTTTAATTCTTTACATCTATAGCAAATGTAGATACTTGGTTCCAGTTCTACTACTGTGAGTTATATTTTAAAGAGTACAACCTGACACCATTGTTATTATGGAATATAGTGATCTCTCAAACAACCAGCTAAAAGGAGATATCCCAGTCAATGGTTCATTTTCATTATTTACTGCCACCAGGTTGGTCCAAATAATTTTTTTCTACTTCCATGCTATTGATGAAGGATGACATGTCAAGATTTTGATTACTGTGTTCCACTGCAGTTTTCAAAATAATCCTGGATTAAAACAACAAAAGTTTTCTCCTCCTCGACCAGCTCCATCAGGTCTGTTGATGCCTGTTATTATTATTGTTGTTTTTTTAACTTAGCAAAGCATCACATGCCTAAATCTTAAGTAGAGAATATGCTTCCAATATATGCTTTCATGTGAAAATTCATTTGGGAATGAAACGTGGACAAGGTATAGCCTTACAGCTACCTTGGAACTGAACATGAATTTGTTTTGAAACTTCAATTACAAGACTGAGACCAGCAAGAACCAAATTCTATAAAGAACCACTTGAACTAAAAGTGTAAGCTACACCGCAAAGGCCGAAGACTGGTTCTTTTTTGGCCCTTGAACTTACACCAACGACAGAATTTTGTGCATATATTGTACTTTTTCATTTATGCATTAATTAATAATATTTAGTCAATTCCTCTTACTTTACACAAGGAGGGCCACATGAAATGTGAAGAAAAAAAAATTGGCTGAATTTTTTCTATACCAACTGTGACTTGAATCAGTCACGCTCTTGATTCCCTTTTGCTTAAATGAATTGATCAATGAACAACTGTAGCTGCTCAAGTTGGAATACACTACCGAACTTTGGAGAGGGCACTTGGTGCAGCCTCCCCAATATCTGAACTAGCCACATACATTTAACCGGTGGAATATTGTTAACTAAGGAATTTGGATTCTCTGCAGTATTGCACATAGTGTAGTAGGAGAGAGAAATGAAAAAAAAGTAAGAGAGAGATAATTGAGGAATCACTCTGTATGATTAGGGTCCATATGTGTTTTTGAGCCTTTCTCTCTCATAAATTGATTTCTTAAGAAATTGAGAGAATCCAAACCCTTTGACTAAGTGATTCCCAATCAACTTCAAGACATGTGCCACACCATCCAAATTGCTTACTGCTCCATAAAAACTGGGTTAGTTTGGATTTCTTGAAGTTTCAGTTAGAGAATGAAAGAACCAAATTCAATCAACTTACCATTATGCATTATTTTCATAATTTCTGATTTTACTTATATATTCATAGTTTTTCTTTTTTGGTATTTTCATTTATGGACAGTTCAGATTTGGACTGGATACTTACAAGTTTACTAGTTTTAATCCTACAAAAATTAAGAAAAGCATTCATATCAAACTTCTCTGAAAACAAGCCATAATTAGTTGTGAATTAGTCTTAAATCAAGAAAAAAAGAATAACACTATCAAAGCAGATTAAAATAGACCGAACCAGACGGATCTTCAATGATTTGGATTGGTTTAGTTCAGTCATTTCGAACAAATCATATAGGTCCAATTTTTAGATAACTCGATTAGTTTGGTTCGGTTTGAGGTACAAAAAACCAACCATCATCTTCAGTGCCATGGAGCACTAAAAGGCCGCTGATCTCTAAAATGAATTGAAATCAATGTAGTGTGCAAAACGTGCTTTGTGAAAGTTACCAAGGTCAACTAAATAGACAAACCATGAAATCAACTAAATGGATACGCCATGAAAGGAAACAATACAATCGCTTCTGTTTCTCTTTGATATTGCCTCCTACAGGCCTCACCAATCGATGCTTCCTTTACCCCTTGCCTCGAAAGGGTGAGGACTGGAGCCAAAAAATAGAAAGAAATTGAGAAGAATATTCTTTCCAATTTTGTGGGAGCGGAGGGAGAAAGTGTATAGTTGACAATGGAGAGGTCACAGCGTTTTCGAAATACTGCAATCAAGGATGGTTCCTTAGACTGAACCTTTTCCATTTTTAAAACTTCAATTATTGAAAAGATTTTTTCTTCAGAACTGTAATTTTTATGATGGACATACCTTAAGCCTCATGCTTAAATTTATAGCTTCTTGAGGTGGATGTACCTCAAGCCTAAATTCAAGAGTCAATTATAATGATGCTGAAACTTTGATTTTTTATTCTATTTACTTACAATCGCATTCTGGTAATAGATGTATCATTTCCCATTTAAATTGTTAATGATTGTAGGTAAAAGTGCTACTACAGTTATCGTTGAAGTTGCGGTGGGTGCTGCTCTGACATTTGCTAGTCCTGCTGCTGCAATTGCAATTGCTTGTTGGCGCATAAGGAAACAACAGGATGAGTTCTTCGATGTTCCTGATGAATTAAATTACAGAAAAGATGGTATATATATATTGATTAATGCTGCATTTGATAGCCTTTATTGATTTACCTATCTTTTGTCTTTCTTTTTCTGGCAGCTGAGAGACCTGAAGTTCACCAGAGTCGATTTAAACACTTTCCACTGCATGAGCTGAAAGTTGCAACAAATAATTTTAGTCACCAAAACATTGCGGGTCGAGGTAGTTTTGGGGATGTTTATAAAGGATGCTTAACTGATGGTTCTCTGGTAGCAGTAAAGAGATTTAAAGAATCCATCGTGAGGAGTATGGAATTTCAAACAGAAGTGAAAATTCTTGGCATGACCGTGCATCGTAATTTGATTCAGTTGTGTGGTTTTTGCATGACATCAACGGAACAGTTGCTTGTGTATCGTTACATGGTTAATGGAAGCCTAGATTGGAATTTAAGAGGTACCTTTGTTACTGCACTATATTAGAATTTTTTTTAAATCCTCTAATTAATTTCTCTTTAAATGATTGTTCACATTTTACACAATTAACTCATGTCTAAATATTTTTTATCGGTACATTTTAATAGTATTTTTAATCATCATTATTGTCATTATGAGAATCAATTTTCTGCTTTAAGAGGCAATTAGGCAACGAATTTCCTTGATGAGAGGAAATTCCACAAATAGATTGATGCTACACATAGGAGTCTCCAACCTTACAATTATGACATTGTTATCAGGGGTGTTTTGAAACCAATCAAATTGATGTGTGGTAACTAAACTAGACTGAATCGAACAAAAGTCGAACAAAATTAATTAAATTTGGTTTGGATTGATTTTATTTAAGTATATTTTTAATAGTTTGGTTCAATTTGCGATTTGGTTCAGTTTGCAGTTTTGATATGTCAAAAAATCGAATCAAATTGTTTATATATATAATTATAATATATATGTTATTTATATTAAAAAAAATTTCTATGCTAAATATATTATTTTTAAAATTTCTAATTCAAATTGTGATTGTTTAATTTTCTTAAAGTGATGCATATGGATATTTAATGTTTATAATCTCAAAATAAATTGTATTAAATTACTTTACTTTAATATTCTAATTTTCTTTTTTCCCTTGCATTAGGTTGGCTTCTCCAATGAGCAATGTTAAAAATTTGCATTTGAAAAATTAGATTAATTAGCCTATATTATATTTTTCCTATTAACTTTGAAAGTTGTTTGATTTTATAATTATTTGGATTAAATTTTAAAAAATAATGTAATTATTATTTACTTGTTTTGTAATATTATTTGAATATGTATTGGCTAAGAACATTTATAGTTTTATTTTGTTAATGAACAAAATATTACTGAATTTTGTTGTTATTTGTTTATATTTATATATTAAAAAGAAATATTTTTTTATTTGATAAATTTAAATGTATAAAATTGATAAGTTAAAAAAGTTTAAATTATCCAAATCAAATTACTCAAAATAGTTTATTTATGATTTAGTTTGATTTAATTTAATACTATAAATTCAAATCGATAGATGTATTATTATGATAAATTAATATAAGTGATTTAATTTAAAAATTTCTTTAAACCTTTCAATCTGACTCAACAAACACACCTAATCCTTATTCTAGCTCTAAAGGTTAGAGGACTTCTTAAAGAAAGTTCGTGTGGCAATTTATAGCTATGCCTAGAGCCTAGAGGTTGGTTTCATACTAAATTTGTACTAGATTTACATACTAGCGTTATTTAATTAATTCTTTACGAGCTATTAATGTTATTTACTTATATTTTATTCATATTCTATCAAGATTTATATGTCATGTCTCAAATAATTAAATCTTCTCCCATATTCCCTTTTTTTGGTGGAAAGTTAAGTTTCCGTAATGTTAAATCTATTAATGGTTTATGTCAATTTCGAGTTCACGAAAAAAGACATGAATTTATGTGATGTTATCAGGCAGTAGCACACTCACACAATATGCAAACTTCTAAATAACTCGAGAAAATGAATTACTGCTTAATTTTCAGGATATGCTTTTGTATGCCTAGATGGGGTCTCAATTGTTATTTATTGCCATAGGGCGTCCAGGATCACAACCTCGACTTGACTGGCCAAAACGGAAGCGCATTGCACTGGGGGCTGCTAGGGGGCTTGCTTATCTGCATAATCATTGTGACAAAAAGATTATTCATCGCGACTTGAAACCTTCGAATATATTGCTGGATAAGGGATTTGAAGCAGTTATTGGAGACTTCGGTCTAGCAAGGTGTATGGATTTTAAAGATGGTCATGATAACACATCAACAATACGTGGTACGTTTGGGTATATGGCACCAGAGTACAGCCTTCATGGAGTGGTTACTGAGAAGATTGATGTTTTTTCTTATGGTATAGTGCTTCTTGATCTAATAAGTGCACGGATAACTTCTCGCAATTCCACAGGCCTCGAGGAATCGCCTCTTGATTGGGTATGCTTTCAGTTTTCCCAATATATGTCGTTAGTATTAATTGGAGTTGATTTTTTTTTTTTCTCTTTGGGTTGACTGAACACTGCTTACTATTCCTAGTATCCGTCAATATTATCTCATGGTTCCTCAAAAAAATTTCATAGCAAATCCTTGCTGAATATTTGAACTGTTTTTTTTTTAATCAATTATTTGTCTTGTGTTTTTCTGAGTTGAATTGCATAGTTATTATATTTAAGTACTGTGTGATTGAAGAAGAACCAAGTGAGGAAATTGTATTCTCAACGGAAATATTCAATACTTAATTTCTTGTGATCAATTTGATTTCGCTGTAAGGATTTTATTTACTTCATGCTATATAGTATATTCATTCTCAGCAATAGTGTTGTAACAGGTGACCTCATTTTTGTGCCTGTTCTGATTGTTTATTTTTATATCACTAAGCTTTAATTTAAATGTGCAACGCAACAATTATTTATTTATTCCTTTTGGGAATCTCATAAGTAATCCAGTATTGTGCCCCTTGTTCTACGTTTTGGCAACTAATATTGTTTTGAATTCAGGCTAAAAGACTTCTAAAAGAAAAGAAGTTGGAAACACTGGTGGATCCTAATTTGCGGGGGAATTATAATGCAGAAGAGGTAGAGCACGTAGTCCAAGTGGCCTTACTATGCACACTGGAGTCCCATGTGAAGAGACCCAAAATGTCTGAAGTGATCACAATGCTTGAAGATGGTGAAGTTTTGGCTGAAAAGTGGGAGCAATTGCAAAGTGAGATATTCCAGCAAGATTTCAACCCAACCGATGATCCCAATTTTAATTGGATAGAACACTCAATTTCATATCTTTCAGAAGATGAATTAAGTCTAAGTCCTCGATGATCCTTCCAATATTATTCCATGAAGCGAATGCACAATTCTGTTGGACCAAGCCTTTAGTTTAAAGCCCACATGTTTCATATAAATATATATATATATATTTATATATATGTTTGTTGTACTGATGTATGAAACTTTTGTTATGATCCGTACAACGTCCCTATTCTCAAATAAAGGGCTATTGGACAATAGGCGTGTAATATGGAGCATTTAAACAAAGAGAGGCTCTAAAATGATCTTTTATAATAACATCGAGGATTGTTGAAATGGTATTTATTAAAAAATTAGGAACTCCATTAAAATCTTTATAAAACATAAGGGACTGTCGTGAAACTATAAAACATTAGACTAATGTGCATTCTCACCTTAAAATTACAGAAAATTTAATAAATATAGTGAAATCAAAATTCTTACAGAAAGTCATAACCTGCCATTCCAATTGATTGGACAACAAAATTAAGGTTAAAAAAAAAAAGGTACATTCAAACTTCATTCATAGGTAAAAAGCCAAAGCAACAAAAAATGGCATCTTAATAATTAGAACTTCTAATACAAAAGGAGAAAATTATATTAACAATTAGTATTAGACTTTTGTAAGGATATATATAGTTTTTTATAATATATTTAAAATTATCCTATTTTAAATTAAATTTATAAAAATATATCACTTTTTTTGACAAAAAATTTACTCTTAATAAGAACAAATTGTGGCCCAATTATGCAAAAAAAACTTATTTTAAAATTTTTTCAATGTGTGTAACTTTTTAAGTTAGTTTAACACACTAAAAGCATTAACTTGTGACGTTATCTAATTGAACATAACATATCATATAAAAATATTTAATTTTAACGTATATCGATACAAATTTAAATAACACACATTGTAACAGTAAAATATATTTCTCATATAAGTAGACGAAATAGGCTGGTTAAATTAAAAAAATTGCTAGAAGTTGATTTTAACTTTCTCTATTTCATTTTAAAATTCTTTTCATACAAAAAATTTGATAAATATAAATTAAAAAAACATACATCATCATTATCAAAAAAATTATTTACAAAATTAAAATAAATATCATAAATAATTAAACATATAAAAAATTTCAACTATAAGTTATTAACTAAAAAATATAATAAAAATTAAATAATTTATATTAACAAAAAAACAAATGTCTATTCTTTAAAAAATATATTGATAAAAAAAATTGTAACAGATAAATATATATTTAACAAAAAAATAAATAAAATATAATAGATAAATAAATATTTATATAAATATTTAATATTTTTATTTTTTCAGATTTTTTATATTATTATTTTTTTAATAACGAAAGTACGTACACTTAGATGTAAAAAAAATTACCTAATACCAAATTTTATTTAATAAAATAGGATTAAATTTTTCATATGTTAATTATTTATGAAATTTGTTTTAATTTTGTAAATAAATTTTTTTGATAATGTTGATCATATTCTTTTAATTGATATTTACCAAATTTTTTATATAAAAAATATTAAAATCAAATGGAAGAATATCACTTACTTGAGAAATACTTTTTATTGTTAAGTGTGTCACTTGAATTTGTAATGACATACATTAAAATTAAATATTTTTATATATGTTATGCATGCTCAAATAGTGTCATATGTTAATATTTTTAACGTGTGTTACGTGTGTTACACTAGTTCAAGCAATAAATATTGAAAAATTTTTAAAACAAATTTTGTATATAAAAGTCAAATTCTCTCTTAATAAAACGAATTTTTGATCAAAAATTTTGATTTATAATTCATTTTTTATAAGAACAAATTTGAATAAATTTTAAATTGAATTTTTTAATAATATTAATAAATTTACAGTACTACAAAATTTTTTTAAAACAAAAATTTTGACCCAAAAAAATAAAGCATGAAAGCAAAAATAAGTTTATTAGAGGATAAATTATTGACTCTCATATCTAAATTATATAGTTATCTTTACCATTTTAAAAATGTTCTCCATCCTTAAAATTAAATATGTGCTAAACTTATTCCCATGCAATAAAGATAGATACAATTATATCCATTTTAACCAAAATACTATTATATTTATTACTAATATAATAAAATTAAATTTATACATAATTTTCTTTTATCTTTGTTATTATGTTCTTAATCAAAATAAAGTATATAATTTTTTTAAAAAAATTAATTATAAAAAAGATGAGTAATATATATTAATTTTTTGATATAAATTTTATATAATATAAACATGTATTAAGAGAAAAAATTTTGAAAACGTAATTTTTTTTATAATGCCATGCAAAATATTATACAAATAAGATAGTTTGTATGGATTTTGATTGTTTTTTGGGATTTTTTAAAGAAGAAATAAATTAACAAAACAAGATAGTTTGGGCGGGAATCGGGAATGGGCAGGCGTGGCGCGAGCATTGACCCAACTTCCTTGGTTCTAACTGCATTCAAGTCCATCTCTTTCCTGAGAAGTAAGAGGAGAGGCACTCTCAACAAACGACGTCACACTCATCGACTGACTCAGCTCAGTCTCTGAGTCTACTTACGACGCGTATTGCATTAATTGAAGCTCGCAAAGCCTTATCTCCTCTCTTCTGCATCATGCCTGCATTTCCAGGTACGCAAGCGCACTCATATGATTTCATGGATTCGCTTCTTCTGGCTATCTGCATATTCTAGCTATAGCCTATGTTTTTCAATTGTTACATAATTAAATATCTGCGTCTAATTCAAGGAAATATATAGATCTTCTTCTTCATGGATGTTACTTCATTTCAACAGATTTAATTAACAGTCTCATTAGGTAAGAAACCCTACTCATATATTATTCCATGGATTCGCTTCTGCTTTGGGCGATTTAATCATTTATTCCAATCGCTCGTGATCTCTCTGTCTCTTTCTTTGAGAAGACGAAGAAAATTTCGGCCGAAATTCATTAACTCAACTCTCTTCAGTCTTCTCTACACCTTGCAAATTCTGAAGCTGGAAAGCCCCTCTCTTTTCTGCTTGTATTTTCAGGTAAACAACGCCATACCTATTGAGATTTCCGATTCATATTCCACAGCGAAAATTGAGAGAAGAAAGATTTGATCTATTCTGCTTTTCATTCGTTCAACGAGGTCAGGATGCTTCTGAGCTTTGACGGGTTTCACGGAGATGCATCAGTCTCAAAACGTTCTGCGTATTAGGGATAGAATCAGTAGCCTATGCTTGATTTTGAAGTTCGATCGTAAAATCGTAGCTTAAGAAGATGCACGATAAGGAACGAGTGATTTCGTATTTCAAGGATTCGTTTCTTCTTTGGGCAATTTTAGTGCTTGATTTGTTGCTAAAGGTCTCTGGCAATGCCGAAGGTTGGTGGTAACTTCTTGTCGTTTAGATTTATTTACTTGTTAAACCGAGCGGACACAACTTAAGATTTGAATAGTGTACAAAGAAAAATTGCTCATGAACGCTATACATGCTCTGCTCATGAGACTTTTTCCAAATACTTGAGTTTTTAAAAATTATTATTATGAATGTTTTTAAATGTTTTAATGTACAGTTTTATTATTTTGAGGAAGTCGATTATTTGTTTAGAGGAAATGAATGACTTAATTTTTAAGAGATGATATTTCTAATGTCTTTTAATTTAATTCTTTAAATTTTTTTTAATCAAAATAATCATTATTAAAAAAAATTATCCATTATTTTGATTGGAAGAAAATATTTAAGAGACTAAATGATACTATGACGTATTTAAGATGAAATATTGGCCCCTATAACCTATGTGTAACTTTGGAAACGGACGTGTATAGACCTTATATGAATATAAATGATGCTGAGATATTTCGTCCTGAGATGCAAAAGTTCACTCAATGGTCAAATTTCTGGTATAGTTCTCTCTTTTTTTTTTTTAAAATTTTGTTAATAGATATTTTTAATAAAAACATGATATATGCTCTTAGAAAGATTTAATCGCGAAGGGTAGAGTATAAAAAAATTCAATTTATCATATTTTATCAAAGAACTAAAAAAAAATTATATGAAAACTCTATTTTCTCCATTTTGGTCATTGTCAAATAGAGCTGGGCAAAGGTTTTCATGTTAGAGTAGCTTCCTCAATTCTTCTACTAATGCATTCCTGACCGCAATGTTTTTATTAGTAGAATAGGTAAGAGAATTTTTTAGTTTTTCTATCGTCCTCTTCGGTTGTTCTGGATTACATTCAATATTTTGCATCTTATTTTTGACGGGTTTGGAGTTCCTCAGATTTGATGGCTGTAATTGTGAGATATGCCATGGGTCTGACCCTTTTGTAGGACTTGATTATCTGAGAATGGCTGATCAAATTGCTTTTTATTCTAGAAAAGAAAACAAACCTTTCAGTTTACTTCCATTTGATAATGGATGGCTTTCTATAAATTTGAAGTTGGCTGTTGAAATGTTTATCTTAAATAGGATTGCAAATGATTTAATTTGAAGGTGTACGCTGTATGCACCTAAAGATCGGTTTTGTGTGCTACAGTTGATGCCCTGAATGCTTTTAAGAACAACTTGGCTGATCCTAACGGTGTTCTTCAAAGCTGGGATTCAACCCAAGTCAATCCCTGCATGTGGTTTCGTGTTACGTGCAATAGTGATAATAGAGTGATCCGTCTGTAAGTTTTCTATGCAGCTTTTGCCTTTATTTTCTGACCTTTTCTGCAGTTAGTGAAAAACTTAATTTGTGTTTGGTCAGTGATCTTGGGGATGAAAACCTTTCAGGTCAACTGGTTCCACAACTTGGTCAGCTCCTAAATTTACAGTACTTGTAAGTTGTGAATCAGATAGGATATTGTTAGGTTGATTTGCCCTTTTTCTGAGCAGATTGCGTTTAACAATATCTCTCCTGTTCTATTCTGGTGCTTTCTCAAAAGATGATGTTATAAATAGTAGCACCATATTGAGTAGGCATGCATTAGACTCATTTCTTAATTCACCACCTCAAAGCTTCAAATTGAAGTGGATTTAGTTACCTTAAATTCAGAAAGCGGTTAGAATTCCTCTTTAATATTTGTTTGAAAAGGTAAGAAAGCTGCTCTTCTTTGTTCATCTGTCTCCTGTGGTTCTTGTCCTTTGGCGTTGATCATTTTGATACCAGTGCTAGCAATAAAAGTTTTGGTTCTTAATTTCTGGTGATCCATGGATTTCTGGGCTTAACGCAACGGGATGGCCATTGAATCCAATTGATACAATCAGTCAGGCTAGCAAAATTAGGATTACCACGTGATGGTTTTATACTTCTCACGATAGGTCTTTAATCCATAACATGAAATTAGAGTATAAAATTTTCTTTGGGTCATCATGAGTTGGTGTTGATAATGATATCACATTTTAGTTTCTGTACATGTTGTATCGATCAAGATCATTAAAAAACTTTTACCATAGGTAAAGTGTCCTTCGGGGGAAGAGGGAACAGAGTTTAGATATTAAATACAAACCAGCTAAAATGATGTCTTTCTTTCAAATAAACGTGACAGAGGTATAGTCTTGGCTTTCGGAAAGCATTTGATTTGATGCATTACTCTAGTGGCAAAAGATAACAATAAAAAAGAATGGTTCCCTTTAGAATTTCGGCCTAATTAATTGAAGTGAATGCTGCTATGTTAAATATGAGATGACACAAACTGTGGTTTACTGTGTGGGTTTTGTTCTGGGAAGCATTAAATGAAATGATGTCTTTAGTCTTTACAACACTTCCTTTCCATGACGCATGCTGTAATATACCCTGCTTAAAATAACTGTCTTTTCTCTTTTTCTTTTTTATACACGATGTAAGTGTCACTACCAGATTGCTTGTATAACTTTTCCAGTCAGCCATGTTGAACTCTGTCCACCTCTACGACCACTCGTCCTTCAACAGTGGTGCTGAACACTCAATCCCTCCTTTAAAAGAACGCCATCCTTTTGTCACTCTCTTCTTTTACTGGCTTTTTGTGCAGACTGCAGAGTTAGAAATGGTATATCACACCTTAATCATCCAAGAACCAATGTGTGCAGAAAAGTAATGACTGTAGTCGGTCTAGAAGCTCTGCTTTCTACCTTTGATCTTCATTAATTCAAACTTGAATGATATATATATATATATATATATGTATGTACGTATGTATGTATGTATATATATACATAAAGATCAAGCCAACTCACTCCTGCACCCCCAAATATTTCAATAGCTTTTTCCGTCATACAATGCCATCAATATCTTTGTGCAGTTCAATATTCACCGCATCATTTGCTATTAAATTTCAACAACTTTCTTTTTCATGACAGGGAACTTCATAGTAATAATATAATTGGAAAAATCCCAGATGAGTTTGGAAGTTTGACAAAGTTGGTGAGCTTGGATCTTTACTTGAATGGATTATCTGGTCCTATCCCAGACACACTGGGCAACCTTAAAAAACTACGTTATCTGTATGATGTGCTTTCTTCAATCTCTCACCTTTAATATTCAATATTTATTTAGTCTATTTTAATTTTCTTCTTGCTTGAGATTTTTATCATCCATTTTTTGTTTTTATTTTTTTGGCTTGACCACACCTTTAATCTCAATTGACCAAGAAGAAGTTCTTATATCTACTCTAATATGCTAATTTAAATTGGCAACACTTTTATCATATATATATATATATATATATATTACTTGATAAATGTTCGCAAACCATGTTTTACTTTTCCACGCAATGAGTAGTTTATTATTTACAAACTAATTCTCTCTGCTTTCTGAAGTAGGCGTCTCAACAACAACAACTTGTCAGGAAACATTCCCACATCTTTGACTACTTTTGCTTCTTTGCAAGTCCTGTGAGTGTCACTACTATGTTTTAATTCTTTATATCTATAGCAAATGTAGATACTTGGTTCCAGTTCTACTATTGTGATGTATATTTTAACGAGTACAACCTGACACCACTGTTATTATGGAATATAGTGATCTTTCAAACAACCAGCTAAAAGGAGATATCCCAGTCAATGGTTCATTTTCATTATTTACTGCCACCAGGTTGGTCCAAATAATTTTTTTCTACTTCCATGCTATTGATGAAGGATGACATGTCAAGATTTTGATTACTGTGTTCCACTGCAGTTTTCAAAATAATCCTGGATTAAAACAACAAAAGTTTTCTCCTCCTCGACCAGCTCCATCAGGTCTGTTGATGCCTGTTATTATTATTGTTGTTTAACTTAGCAAAGCATCACATGCCTAAATCTTAAGTAGAGAATATGCTTCCAATATATGCTTTCATGTGAAAGTTCATTGGGAAAGAAACGTGGACAAGGTATAGCTACCTTGGAACTGAACATGAATTTGTTTTGAAACTTCAATTACAAGACTGGGACCAGCAAGCACCAAATTCTCTAAAGAACCACTTGAACTAAAAGCGTAAGCTACAAGGCAAAGGCCAAAGAATGGTTCTTTTTTGCCCCTTGAACTTATACCAACGAGAGATTTTTTTGCATATATTGTACTTTTTCATTTATGAATTAATTAATAATATTTAGTCAATTCCTCTTACTTTACACAAGGGGGGGGGGGGGGGGGCACATGAAATGTGAAGAAAAAACAAATTGGCTGAATTTTTTCTATGCCAACTATGTGACTTAAATCAGTCACGCTCTTGGTTCCCATTTACTTAAATGAATTGACCGATGAACACATGTAGCTGCTCAAGTTGGAATACACTACCGAACTTTGGAGAGGGCACTTGATGCAGCCTCTCCAATATCTGACCTCTAGCCACATACATTTAACCGGTGGAAGATTGTTAACTAAGGAATTTGGATTCTCTGCAGTATTGCACATAGTGTAGTAGGAGAGAGAAAGGAAAAAAAGTAAGAGAGAGATAATTAAGGAATCACTCTGTATGATTAGGGTCCATATGTGTTTTTGAGCCTTTCTCTCTCATAAATTGATTTCTTAAGAAATTGAGAGAATCCAAACCCTTTGACTAAGTGATTCCCAATCAACTTCAAGACGGGCCACACCATCCAAATTGCTTACTACTCGATAAAAACTGGGTTAGTTTGGATTTCTTGAAGTTTCAGTTAGAGAATGAAAGAACCAAATTGAATCAACTGACGATTGTGCATTATTTTCATAATTTCTGATTTTAATTATATATTCATAGTTTTTCTTTTTTGGTATTTTTTCATTTATGGACAGTTCAGATTTGGACTGGATACTTACAAGTTTACTAGTTTTAATCCTACAAAAATTAAGAAAAGCATTCATATCAAACTTCTCTGAAAATAAGCCATAATTAGTGGTGAATTAGTCTTAAATCAAGAAAAAAAGAATAACACTACCAAAGCAGATTAAAATAGACCAAACCAAACGGATCTTCAATGATTTGTATTGGTTTAGTTCAGTCATTTCGATCAAATCATATAGGTCCAATTTTTAGATAACTCAATTAGTTTGGTTCGGTTTGAGGTGCAAAAAACCAACCATCATCTTCAGTGCCATGGAGCACTAAAAAGCCGTTGATCTCTAAAATGAATTGAAATCAATGTAGTGTTGCAAAACGAGCTTTGTGAAAGTTACCAAGGTCAACTAAATAGACACACCATGAAATCAACTAAATAGATACGCCATGAAAAAGAAACAATACAATCACTTCTGTTTCTCTTTGATGTTGCCTCCTACAGGCCTCACCAATCGATGCTTCCTTTACCCCTTGCCTCGAAAGGGTGAGGACTGGAGCCAAAAAATAGAAAGAAATTGAGAAGAATATTCTTTCCAATTTTGTGGGAGCGGAGGGAGAAAGTGTATAGTTGACAATGGATAGGTCACAGCGTTTTCGAAATACTGCAATCAAGGATGGTTCCTTAGACTGAACCTTTTCCATTTTTAAAACTTCAATTATTGAAAAGATTTTTTTTTTTTTTAGAACTGTAATTTTTATGATGGACATACCTTAAGCCTCATGCTTAAATTTATAGCTTCTTGATGTGGATTTCCCGCAAGCCTAAATTCAAGAGAGTGAATTATAATGATGCTGAAACTTTGATTTTTTATTCTATTTACTTACAATCGCATTCTGGTAATAGATGTATCATTTCCCATTTAAACTGTTAATGATTGTAGGTAAAAGTGCTACTACAGTTATCGTTGAAGTTGCGGTTGGTGCTGCTCTGGCATTTGCTGGTCCTGCTGCTGCAATTGCAATTGCTTGTTGGCGCATAAGGAAACAACAGGATGAGTTCTTCGATGTTCCTGATGAATTAAATTACAGAAAAGATGGTGTGTGTATATATATATATATATATATATTGATTAATGCTGCATATGATAGCCTTTATTGATTTACCTATATTTTGTGTCTTTTACTGGCAGCTGAGAGACCTGAAGTTCACCAGAGTCGATTTAAACAGTTTCCACTGCATGAGCTGAAAGTTGCAACAAATAATTTTAGTGACCAAAACATGCTGGGTAGAGGTGGTTTTGGGAATGTTTATAGAGGATGCTTAACTGATGGTTCTCTGGTAGCAGTAAAGAGATGTCAAGAAGAATCCATCGTGAGGAGGAGTATGGAATTTCAAACAGAAGTGATAATTCTTGGCATGACCGTGCATCGTAATTTGATTCGGTTGTGTGGATTTTGCATGACATCAACGGAACTGTTGCTTGTGTATCCTTACATGGTTAATCGAAGCGTAGATTGGAATTTAAGAGGTACCTTTGTTAGTGTACTATATTAGAATTTTTTTTTTAAAATTCTCTAATTAATTTCTCTTTAAATGATTGTTCACATTTTGCACAATTAACTCATGTCTAAATAATTTTTTATCGGTACATTTTAATAGTATTTTTAAACATCATTATTGTCATTATGAGAATCAATTTTCTGCTTGAAGAGGCAATTAGGCAATTAATTTCCTTGATGAGAGGAAATACCACAAATAGATTGATGCTACACATAGGGGTCTCCAACCTTACAATTATGACATTCTTATTAAGGGTGTTTTAAAATTGATCAAAATTGATGTATCATAACCAAATCAAATCGAACTCAATAAAATTGATTAAATTTGGTTTGGATTGATTTGATTTAAGTATATTTTTAAAGGTTTGATTTGATGTGCAGTTTGGTGTGTTAATAAATTGAATCAAATTGTTTATATATGATTATAGTATATATGTTATTTATATTAAATTTTTTTATTTTAAATATATTATTTTTAAAATCTCTAGTTCAACTTGTGATTGTTTAATTTTCTTGAAGTAGTGTATATAGATGTTTAATGTTTATAATTTTAAAATAAATTGTATTAAATTACTTTACTTTAATATTTCAATTTTCTCTTTTCACTTGTATTAGATTAGTTTTTCCAATGACCAATGTTAGAAGTTTGCATTTAAAAAATTAGATTAATTAGTCTATATTATATCTTTTCTATTAACTTTGAAAGTTGTTTGATTTTATAATTATTTGGATTAAATTTAAAATAATAATGTAATTGTTATTTACTTATTTTGTAATATTATTTAAATATGTATTGGTTAAAAACATTTATGGTTTATTTTATTAATGAACAAAATGCTACTTTGTTGTTATTTATTTGTATTTATATATTAAAAAAAATATTTTTTTTGTTTGATAAACTTAAATGTATAAAATTGGTAAACTAAAAAAGTTTAAATTATCCAAATCAAACAATTTAAAATTGGTCATTTATAGTTTGGTTTAGTTTGATTTGATACTATAAACTAAAATTAATAGAAATATTATTATATCAAATTAATGTGAGCAATTTAATTTAAAATTTTCTTTAAACCTCCCAAATTAATCCAACAATTACACCTAATCCTTATTCTAGCTCTAAAGGTTAGAGGACTTCTTGAAGAAGTTCGTGTGGCAATTTATAGCTATGGCTAGAGCCTACAGGTTGGTTTCATACTAAATTTGTGCTAGATTTACATACTAGGGTTATTTAATTAATTATTTACGAGCTATTAATGTTATTTACTTATATTTTATTCATATTCTATCAAGATTTATATGTCATGTCTCAAATAATTAAATCTTCTCCCATATTCCCTTTTTCTGGTGGAACGTTAAGTTGCCGTTTTCAATGTTAAATTTATTAATGGTTTATCTCAATTTCGAGTTCATGAAAAAAAGACTCGAATTTATGTGATGTTATCAGGCAGTAGCACACTCACACAACATGCAAACTTCTAAATAACTCGAGAAAATGAATTACTGCTAAATTTTCAAGGTATGCTTATGTATGCCTGGATAGGGTCTCAATTGTTATTTATTGCCATAGGGGGGCATCCAGGATCACAACCTCTACTTGATTGGCCAAAACGGAGGCGCATTGCACTGGGGGCTGCTAGGGGGCTTGCTTATCTGCATAATCATTGTGACAAAAAGATTATTCATCGTGACATTAAATCTTCGAATATATTGTTGGATAAGGGATTTGAAGCAGTTATTGCAGACTTCGGTCTAGCAAGGTGTAAGGATTTTAAAGATGCTCATGATAACACATCAAGAATAGTTGGTACGTTTGGGTATATGGCACCAGAGTACAGCCTTCGCGGAGTGGTTACTGAGAAGATTGATGTTTTTTCTTATGGTATGGTGCTTCTTGATCTAATAAGTGCACGGATAACTTCTCGCAATTCCACAGGCCTCGAGGAATCGCCTCTTGATTGGGTATGCTTTCAGTTTTCCCAATATATGTCGTTAGTATTAATTGGAGTTGATTTTTTTTTTTCTCTTTGGGTTGACTGAACACTGCTTACTATTCCTAGTATCCGTCAATATTATCTCATGGTTCCTCAAAAAAATTTCAGAGCAAATCCTTGCTGAATATTTGAACTGTTTTTTTTTTTAATCAATTATTTGTCTTGTGTTTTTCTGAGTTGAATTGCATAGTTATTATATTTAAGTACTGTGTGATTGAAGAAGAACCAAGTGAGGAAATTGTATTCTCAACGGAAATATTCAATACTTAATTTCTTTTGATCAATTTGATTTCGCTGTAAGGATTTTATTTACTTCATGCTATATAGTATATTCATTCGCAGCAATAGTGTTGTAACATGTAACCTCATTTTTGTGCCTGTTCTGATTGTTTATTTTTATATCACTAAGCTTTAATTTAATTGTGCAACGCAACAATTATTTATTTATTCCTTTTGGGAATCTCATAAGTAATCCAGTATTGTGCCCCTTGTTCTACGTTTTGGCAACTAATATTGTTTTGAATTCAGGCTAAAAGACTTCTAAAAGAAAAGAAGTTGGAAACACTGGTGGATCCTAATTTGCGGGGGAATTATAATGCAGAAGAGGTAGAGCACGTAGTCCAAGTGGCCTTACTATGCACACTGGAGTCCCATGTGAAGAGACCCAAAATGTCTGAAGTGATCACAATGCTTGAAGATGGTGAAGTTTTGGCTGAAAAGTGGGAGCAATTGCAAAGTGAGATATTCCAGCAAGATTTCAACCCAACCGATGATCCCAATTTTAATTGGATAGAACACTCAATTTCATATCTCTCAGAAGATGAATTAAGTCTAAGTCCTCGATGATCCTTCCAATATTATTCCATGAAGCGAATGCATAATCCTGTTGGACCAAGCCTTTAGTTTAAAGCCCACATGCTTCTCATATATATATATATATATATATACACACACACTTGTTGTAATGGAGTATGAAAGTTTTGTTATAATCCCTACAACATCCCCATTCTCAAATAAAGGGCTATTGGACAATAGGCCTGTAATATGGAGCATTTTAACAAAGACAGGTTCTAAAATGATCTTTTATAATAAACATAAGGGACTATCATGAAACTATACAACATTAGATTAATGTGGCAGTCTCTCATTAAAATTACAGAAAATTCAATAAATACAGTGAAACCAAAATTCTTACAGAAAGTCATAACCTGCCATTCCAATTGATTGGACAACAAAATTAAGGTAAAAAAAAAAAAAAGTACATTCAAACTTCATTCATAGGTAAAAAGCCAAAGCAACAAAAAATGGCATCTTAATAAGTGGAACTTCTAATATAATAGGAGAAAATTATATTAACAATTAGTATTAGACTTTTGTGAGGATATATATAGTTTTTTATAATATATTTAAAATTATCCTATTTTAAATTAAATTTACAAAAATATATCACCTTTCTTATAGTACCGCAAGTTGGCTAATATTATTAACGAATTTTGTTCAAATTTTATCCAAATTTATTTTTACTAAGAGTAAATTGCTTGTCAAATTTTTAATAAAAAAAAAAAATCACTCTTACTAAAAGCAAATTGTGACCCAATTCTGCATAGAAAATTTATTTTAAAAATGTTTCAATATATGTCACTTTTTGGACTAGTTTAACATGCTAAAAGTATAAACTAGTGACGTTATCTAATTGAGCATAACACATCGTATAAAAATATTTAATTTTAACGTGTGTTGATACAAATTTAAGTAACACATGTTGTAATAGTAAAACATATTTTTCATATAAGCAGGCGAAATAAGCTAGATAAATTAAAAAAAAATTCTAAAAATTAATTTTAACTTCGTCTATTTGATTTTAACATTCTTTTCATTTAAAAAATTTGATAAATATGAATTAAAAAAATATCATCAACATTATCAAAAAAATTATTTACAAAATTAAAGTAAATATCATAAATAATTAAACATATAAAAAATTTCAACTATAATTTATTAAATAAAAAAAATATAATAAAAATTAAATAATTTACATTAACAAAAAACAAATGTCTATTCTTCAAAAAATATATTGATAAAAAATATTGTAACAGATAAATATATATTTAACAAATAAATAAATAAAATGCAAAGCATAAATAAATATTTATTTAAATATTTAATATTTTTATTTTTTTCAGATTTTTTACATTATTATTTTTTTAATAACAAAAATATGTACACTTAGATGTAAGAAAAAATAAATAAATTTACCTAATTCAAAATTTTATTTAATAAAATATGATTGATTTTTTTATGTGTTAATTATTTATGAAATTTGTTTTAATTTTGTAAATAAATTTTTTCTATAATGTTGATAATATTCTTTTAATTGATATTTACCAAATTTTTTATATAAAAAAGTGTTAAAATCAAATGGAGGAATGTCACCTACTTGAGAAATACTTTTTATTGTTACAACATGTGTTATTTAAATTTATAGTGATATATGTTAAAATTAAATATTTTTATACAATGTGTTATGCTTATTCAAATAATATATCATGTTAATATTTTTTAACGTGTTACATTAGTCCAAAAAGTAATAAACATTAAAAAAATTTTAAAGTAAATTTTTTATACAAGAGTCAAATTTACTTTTAATAAGAATAAATTTTTAATAAAAAATTTTGGTTTACAATTTGTTCTTAAAAAGATAAATTTTAAATTAATATTTTTTATTACAAAAAAATATATTTTTATATATTTAATCTAATATATATATATATTTGTACAAAAGTTATTAGTATTATTCAATCTGATCTTTAAAAATTAAAAATTGTCTGTACATTTTTATATAAAATATGTATATTTGCAAAAATTTTAGTACATTTTGATGTGACACTTCGACTAGAGTACATCTCACTCTTCCGTTATGGTTGAATCTATATTCTTCCCATCATATTTGGCTTAATGGTCCTAGTCTTCCACTCTGGGCCATTTGCAACTTATAATATATATATATATATATATATATATATATATATATATATTATATTTTAAATATGATATAAAATAATAATTATTATATATTTAAAATAATAAATTAAATAATTAAAAATTATTTAATTTTTTATTATTTTTATATTTTATATTATAAAATATATTATTTTATGTAATTAATAAATAAAAATTTAAAATTATTATAATATAGATAAATTAAATTTATTTTTTATAATTTTTTGTAATTTTTTTATATTTTTACTTCATAGATTTTATTTTATATTATAAAATATATGTGCATGGACTTTGGAGTCGACGGTGGGGCACTAAGACGCATGCAAGCAGCGTTTGTTCTCTCTTTTACTTTCTTTTCTCTGAATTTCACTTGTTCATATCAAACTTCATAGTCAATACAAAGCGGCGATCAAACTTTGAAAAAATTAGACCAAAAGGAAAAGAAGAAGAAATTTCCCAACGAAGGATGCGACCCTTTTCGACTCGCCTCTCTCGAAAAGACGAAGAAATCCCCTCCTCCCTCTTTTCTGCTGCCTCCATTTTCAGTTAACACAAGCGTCGCTCAGATTCCCTTGTAGGAATCGGCTCAGCACTCAGCAGGGCTTGTGAATTAGGGAGGGAATCAATTGCTTATTGGTGATCATGAAGCTCGTCGAATTGCAGGTGAAGAAGAAAGGAGTTGTGAAGCAAGTCATTTCGTCTTTCATGGCTTTATTTCTGCTTTCGCCATTTTTGGTGTTCCATATGCTGCCAACGGTTTCTGGCAACGACGAAGGTAGGTGGTGACTTGTTTTGTTTTGTTTTTTTGTTTTTTGTTTTCACTATAAAAGTATTCCTTTTTAAAAATATGATTTATTAAAAAATATAGAGTAAATTAATAATTTGGTTAAGATGTATATTTTTTTAATTTAGTTTTTAAAAGATGAAATATCTTAATTTATTTTTAAAAAAATTAATTTTCAATCAATTTCATCATTTCGCAAATAAGATTTAAGAAAAGTTAAATGATAAATTAGCTTATATTTAATAATAAAAAATTAAATATTATATTTATAAATTAAATATTATCAAAATATATAATTTGTATTTTTTATGTGTAGTTTATATATTGATATGTTTTATTTTACAAATTTCACATCATCAAAATGTACTATTTGTATTTTTTGCTGAATAAGATTCAATTAATCATTTAATAGTTAGTTAGCGTCAATTAATATTATTGTCAATTAACTATTTATTAATTTTATTAATCAAATAATTAAAATGATTGAGAATTGATCTTTCAATGATCAAATTAAGATATTTTATTTTTTAAAGAATAAAATTGAGAAAGCACACATATTTAAAGGATTAAATTATTAATTTACTCAAAAATATATATTTATAAAAATTTTAAAAATAAATACATATGAGTGAAATATAAATAATAAATATTAAGATATTTTGATGAAAATAGATAAAATTGTAACTTAAAGAAAGTTTGTATAGTGCATGCATCTTTTGATTTGAGGAGAAATGAATGTATTTCAAATAAAAAAAAATCATAAAATTAAGTGAATTTTTTTTAAATTACCTTTTCGGATCCCATCACAACGTCAAATATAATAGATATAGAGTAAGTGAAATTCACTTAAATGGTGACTCAGTAGACTCCACTAAATTTGTACATATCTCTTTCTTAAAATGGCATTATCATATGTTCTATGAAAAGATCCAAATATGATTGTAAAAAATTAATTCTAAAACATTTTCTCATTGATTTAGTTATATCTAATTAGCTCTAGATATTCCAGGAAATACAATTTTAGGATATGGTTAATGTATCACACAAAAGTGATAATAGCACTCTGCATCTTCACCATGTTCCACCCATATTATGTGAGTAGTTTAATTTAAGTCATAATTTTTTTTTCAAATTGTTTAAAGATATTCCCCTTCATTAGTCAGAGAAGGTTAATTGACTCTTACTATCGCCACTCTATGTTAAATTAGTTGAAAGGAAAATGTGAAATTTTGATGAGTACAGAATGATATTTTATTCCTAGTTAAAATGAGGTTGAGATACAAAACTTTAATTATGTTTCTTGACATATGTTTGCCTGCCCTTCAGCTTTATCATTAGGCTTTCATGATGTAGTAGGATTTATGCTGCTGAAGATTGCTTCTGTCTAGAACAGGTGATGCTCTGAATGCATTGAAGAGCAGCTTGGAGGATCCTAACAATGTTCTTCAAAACTGGAATCCACTCCAAGCCAATCCCTGCATGTGGTTTGGTGTTACATGCAATGCTGATAATAGTGTAACCCGTCTGTAAGTTTTTTATGCACTTTTTACCTCTTATTTATGATATTTTCTGTAATTAGTGTAAATTTTAATGTTTGTTGGTCAGTGATCTTGGAGGTGTAAACCTTTTGGGTGAATTGGTTCCACAACTTGGCCAGCTCCCAAATTTGCAGTACTTGTAAGTTGTAAATATGATATTATTGATTTGATACTTGAATTGCCTCATTTTCCGAGCAGATTGTGTTTGACAACATATCGTTGTTGCTATTCTTTTCTGTTCTATTCTTGTACTTAAAAGAAGATCTTATTATGAATAGTAGCATCTCAAACTGAAAGCTCACAACTTAAGTGGATATACCTGAAATTTAGAAAGCTGCTAGACTTCCTCTTTAATGCTATCTGTACTTTTAACTTTTAACTAAGCACTCTCTGTTCTCCTTCCTTATTCCATCATCCCCCAAAGTAAGGTAAATTGCTGCTCTTAGTTCATCTATTTCTCCTTCAGACACTGAATTTGGGGTTGCTTATGCTCTCTGAAGTCTGAACAAAAACTAGACTTGATCATTTGATGCCACATACAACAATAAAAATATTTCTTAATTTCACGACCCATAGCAGTTCTTTCTTAACTCTACAAAATGGCCATTGCATCCAATTATTGGAGTCAGTCAGGTTTGCAACAATAGGAATATGGGGTTATGTTTTTATAATTCTCATAGAAATCTTTCAACCATGAAACTAGAATATCCAATTTTCTTATTGACACAGTGAATTGCTATTGAAGACAATATTACGTAGTAGTTTCTTCCCATGTTACATCATTTTGAATGGAATTGCATTTAGAGTTCAACCTTCTATCCAAAAGGGGAAAAATTTGAAAAACAAAAGCCAAATCAGACCTAGACCACCAAGATTTTCCTCAGCTTTTTTCCTCTCATACACAGCCATCAAGATCTGCTTGTGTGGTTCAATTTTCACCGAATCAACTACTATTAGGTTCCAATCCCTTTTATGCCAATCACTTGCTTTCTGATCTTTGATTAACGTTTTCTAATGCTATACTTGCTCAAATCTAAAGATATTATATATTCTGTTGTACGACAGGGAACTTCATAATAATGGTATAAGTGGAAAAATCCCTCTAGTTCTTGGAAATTTGACAAATTTGGTGAGCTTGGATCTTTATTGGAACAGATTATCTGGTCCCATCCCAGACACATTGGGCAACCTTAAAAAACTACGTTTCCTGTATGTCATGCTTTCCTTAATCTCTTATATTAAATCTTCAAACTTTATTTATTTCTGTTTCTATGTTGCTGAAATTATTTTTTTTATAATTAATTCTATTAGTTGGTGCAAATAATGTGAATATATGCAAAATCACTTGAAAATGATGATGGGGCGTTTCCAACTTATCCAATTCACTCATGTACTTGGGGCTAGAAGTCTGTTAATGAATAATGAATCAGTCATGCCTGGATTTAGGCATATTTTTCAACTTCTGGCCAATTTACTTTACCAAGTAGAAATTTTGGTCTCTAAACTTGCATGCTTATTTAAGTTAGCAACAAATTAATCATAATACTTAATAATTATTTCTGATCATATTTTAGTTCTCCAGTCTTTCATTAGTTTATTATTCTACAAACTAATTTTCTCTGCTCTCTAAAATAGGCGTCTTAACCATAACAACTTGTCAGGAAATATTCCCATGTCTTTGACTACCATTGACTCACTGCAATCCATGTGAGTGTTACTCCTCTGTGCTAATTTTCTATGAACTGATGGAAACTCAGATATTTGTTGAGGAAAAACCTTGGGTGCAGATTTTGTATTTTTCCAATCAGGCTAATTAGAAAATAACATGTGGATGATTTTTATAACTCATCATCCCATGATTAGGTCTTTTTAAAAGTTTTCTTCATATTTTTTATTTTCATTAGAGATACTATAGCAAAGATACAAGGACCTATATCTAAGTCCAGTCCATTTAGTTATACTGCCATCATACATATTTCAATGATTGTAAACTGAAACCATGGTAATTATGGAATCTAGTGATCTCTCAGACAACCAGTTAACAGGATATGTTCCAGTCAATGGGTCATTTTCATTATTTACTCCCAACAGGTTGGTACAAATAATTTGTTTACATGCCTATTGTTGAGGGATGACATGCCAAAATATTGCTAACTATGCTGCCCCACTCTACAGTTTCCAAAATAATCCTGGATTAAGACCACTAAAGTACTCTCCATATCCAACGCCACCATCTCTTTCAGGTTCGTTGTTCTTGTTTTGTTATTGTTGTTTTAATTTGTAAGTTTGACTTTTGATGCTTCCATTCTTATAACTGAGGTTTCAAAACTATTCTGTGTTCGATTTCAAGGTAAATGTTAGACTATACCTTTTTCTGCATTTCATGCTTAGTTGACACTCTCATGAGAGGACATGACAGAAAATAAAACTGGGTATTTTGCTTTCTTTAAGAGAATCCATGGTATATTAGCAAACCTGTCATATTATGTTATTCAAACCACCTCCCTCCTAAAGAGCTTGCCTTTGGCCTTCCAACTTTTGGATATGAAATAGTGACCAGGAGATTGATTTAATTCTATAAGAATGTCTATAGATTTGTCTGGTGTGATATCACATTGTGTCCATCTTTACCCACCGCTGTCAAATATGTCAAAGGTGGACTCTCCTATAAGTTACATCTTACATGCTTATGGATATCTTCATGACTTGCAAGGTTTGCTTATCTTTTGCAGACCAAATCTATTGAAAAGTTATTCTCTAGGTAGCCTCTGACATGGTCGTTGGTGTTAGCTAATTTGCATGAACCATTTATTGTTTTGTAGATGGTCCCTCTTCTCCAGAATCCTTTAAATCAGCATCTGGGTTGTCGAGTGGGCCCGGAAGTGAGAAATCTCAAGCACCATCACCACCTCTAGGCTACTTTGCTGCATGTTATGTTCCATCCTTGCTTCTTTCCCTTTTCCTAGCTATTTTCTCTGCCTTCTGAGCTCACTGAGGACAAGGAGATTCTTCCATGTTGAGAGTAGATAGATGATGATGATGAGTGACTATATTGATGCTTTTCCTTTCTTTTTGAGTTTACCATTTGGAGCTCTTCTCATTTCCTGTGTCACTTCAAAAGTAGATAGAATTTCATTCTTGAGTGATTGGGAATTTGTACCTCTTATGGAGGACTGAGGTTTTAATATTACAGAGGGTGTGAGCTGATGATGGCTTGTTAATGTTTATACGTTTATTTATACAACAACAAACAAAAAGTTTTTTATTTATGCAAACTATAAATTACTTAACATAATCTTCTTCTTTTATTTTAGTTTGTGACCCGCTATGAAAATCAAATTTAACTTTAAGAGTTTATATGTTTATATATGATCAATTTAATAAAAAATGTCTTTGAGGGTCCATCTAACTAGAAATATCATTAGAGAGTTAGAAGAAAAAAAAGAGAAGGGCTTAAACTTGAAATTCAAATTTGGAAATTAGTACTTTAGTGGCTTGACCATGTCAATTAACAAATGACTAACAATGGAGGGTAGATTGACAGATTTGAAGTATGTATTTTCAGTCTAATCTATCAAAATTTGGAAAAATTTGTGGTAGCAAATAGTGGGCAAAGAGATGGACTTTCAATGTTTTTGTTAAATAAAACTCGCAATGATGAAGATTGACTTTGATTCTTTGAATTTTGAATATTAGTCAATGGTATTTGAAGCCACTCCAAAATTTTCCATGGATATCATAATGTATGTTCAACATATTTAAACACAAAATATGGTAAAATTCTTGTGTTACTTAATAAGAATTGACTCAAATAAATTATATGATCAATTAATATAAGATCAAAAGGTTCTCAATTAACTTGTGAATGTGATTGGTGATATTAAACCACATCTCTAATGACTTTGATTAGTCTTTACAAAGTCTGTAGCTACCAAATATTCAGAGTCAGAATCAGAGTCATGCAAGCAGCGTTTTTTGTTGTTCTTCTTCATTTACTATCATTTCTCTCTGATTTCACTTGCTCATCAGAGTTCACTGTCAAAATTATTCACTTGCCTGTCTCCACTTCACAGAGAGAAGGTATAATCCCCTTCTTTCCTCTCTTTAAGAATCGGGTCAAGAAGAGAGTCTTGAATTAGGGTGGCCATTTTCAGGTGCTTATTCATGATTATAGAGCGAGTGATTTCGTCTTTCATGGCTTTACTTCTTTCTGCATTTTTAGGGTTTGATCTGTTGCCAACGTTTTTTGGCAATGTGGAAGGTAGGTGATGAGTATCTTGTCCATTCCCTTTTAATGTTGGCTTGGAAAAATATGTGAATATTAATTTGATATTACAATATTTTTTGAAAAAAATTGTTTTAATTACTTCAGGACTTGACAATCTGGATGATTAAAATCGTGGTTATATATATATATATATATATATATATATATATATATATATATATATATATATATATATATATATATAATCTTAATTGAAACAATACAAACTATGCTCGCGAATTTAGATGAAATGATTAATTTTTACAATTTTTAAATTTTAAATTTTTATATTTTTGTTATTAATTTTTTAAATTAAAAAATAACATCTATATAATTTATAAGTCTTTGAATCATTCGCAATTAAGTAAGAATGAGATAAAATAATAATAACTAATAAAAAACAAAGACTAATATACATAAATTAGAGACTGATATGTATAAATTAAAATTTTTTTCTCTTATAGTAAAAAATTTAATTTTAATTTATACAATTTATCACCTTCTTAATTATTTCATTTTAGAAGATTTCATTCAAATCTTTATTTTCATTAAAAAAATATGGTGATAAAGATATAATAGAATGTGTTTAAGTTTAATCCATTTATTAATTTGAAGTTAGTTGCTTACATATCAATTTTGTTGACTAGTTTTATTGGATCAAATTGGACTTTTATTCTGATAACGTGATTATAAAAAAAATTTATTATGGTAAATATATAATTATTATATTTTATTAACTTTTTTAAAATTAGAATAGGTAATGGTGTATAAATTTATTATCTATGTTTGTAAATTAACGATTAAACAATATAAAAATATTCAGTCATTTAAAAATTGATAAATATTTTATCAAAGAAAATGCTATTAGTAGAATACTAAGCTTAATTTATATAACATCAAAAAAATAACTTATTGATGTATTTACCAAAGGTTTCAATAAATAAATTTTTTACACACTCATTTGTAAGTTGGACATATGTGATATCTTTACACCAACTTGAAGCAAGTGTTGAATAATTTTATTGGATCAAATTAAATTTTTATTTTGATAACGTGATTATAAAATTTTTTTATTAAGATAAATATATAATTATTATATTTTATTAATTTTTTTTAAAATTAGAACAGAAAATAATATATAAATTTATTGTTCCATATTTATAAACTAATGATTGAGTAATATAAAAAATATTCAATTATTTAAAAATTTTTAAATTTTAAAAAGGATTTTGTATGATTTAACTTCAAAGATTTACGTGCCCTGTTTAGGACAGGTGATGCCCTGCATGCATTGAAGATAAAGTTGATTGATCATAAAAATGTTCTTCAAAACTGGGATCCAACCCTATTCAATCCCTGCACATGGTTTGGTGTTACATGCAATAGTGATAATAGCGTTACCCATGTGTAAGTGTTTTATGCACTTTTTACTTCTTACTCAGAGAATACGTTTGATTTATATAATTAATCCTATGCATTATTTATTGAACAGGAGATATCCCAGTCAATGGTTCATTTTCAAGATTTTCTACCCCCAGCTTTGTACAAATACTGTTTCTTTCTTCTTTGGCTATTATTGAAGGATGAAATAATCATGGATTAAAACGCACAAAGTCCTCTCCTCCTCCACCAATTTCTCCAATATCACAAGCTCCTTCAGGTTCGTTGATGCTTTTTTAATTATTGTTGTTTTAATTTTTCTATAGAACTCATTAGTTATCTCTTGTATGTCAGTCTACTTAGATTTATTTATCTTTTATTAATCGAAAACAACATCAACAAAGTCTTATTTTATTAAATGAAATAAATTATTATAAATCAAAAAATATCAATATATTATATATTTATTTATTTTTATAATTAGATTATTAATAATTAAATTTATTTTAATAATTTTTATTATTATTATTATTATTATTTTTTAACTCTAATTATTACACTATTTAATGTATTGTGATGTTATATTTTAGCTAATTATAGATCTTGTTGATAAGTTTTTTCAAGGTGGGCCATGGAAATTTCCCATTTGTTGTGAAGATGTTCCTGGTACTACATAATCTAGTACTAGTATAAGTACCTGCAATTACAATGGCCAATCATAAAAATTGTTGAAAATATTGTTCAAGCGTGTGAAAGACAGAAATTTACTTATCACAAAGCTCAAAGTGATTAACTTTTTTCTTTTTGCAGTTAGAAGCAGAAATGCACTTAGAAAAAATAATGCCAAAAGTTGTAGCAGAGAAACACAAGTCCTGAACTCCATCATTGGTTCCTGTAATACCATATTAAATAAGCCACTATGAGACTTGATAATTGGAAAGGCTTCAATTCATCCTTTCATGATATTATCTACTACTAAACAAAATAAAAACAAAAACATGTTTTTTGTCCTTAAAAAGTATGAGGCTTTTTTTTTTTTTAATTTCGTCTTTTTTTTTGTCAATTTATTTCATAATTTTTGTGTGTCAATTTCTCCTTAAATATTTAAAAAACTGAAATTAATAACAAAATTAGGTGTCTGTCAAACCTTTGACTAGATTACCATTAAAAAAAAATTCAAATATGAAAATTAATTCAATTAAATAAATTTTTCTTCAAACAATAATGATAATACAATTTCATTTGTAATTTTTTTGAAAAAAAATACATTTTTTTCACTTAAGTTTTGAAATTAAGTCAAATATTAAGACATTCTAAATAAGTGATTGACAAACAACATTTTTTATTGCTAATTTGAATGTAATGAATAATTAGGATGAAATTAAAATTAAAAAAAATTATGAAATGAAATTGACCTCAAAATTAATTTTTAAAAATCCAACTTAGAATGATTTTTATGTTTCATAGAGTAATTCTAGAAACAGAAAATTTCACAGGCAATCCAGGTCTAAGTCTTAGTAAGATTAGGTAAACAAATTAAAATTACAAATTTATGGATTTTATATTTGTGTTTTCATTTCAATCTATTAATTTAATTTTCTTTGAATTTTACTCTGCAGTATTTGAAATGCAACGTTCTCGAAAATTCTTCTGTGGACATAATTCATGTTCAATATATTCTTAACATATTTTAAAAAAGTCATTTCAGTATTAATATTGTGCATCATACACAAAAATTGTCTCCATTTCTTTTAATTAATTTAGCTGTAAACAAGAGTTTCTGATTTCTTCCAATTACACCCCACACTTTCAATGATATTAAATTGCAACTTAATTTTGTTCATTTTTATTATAATAATATTGACCATATGGATCAATTAGATCACATTGAGTTTTGAGTGACGTGAGATTTGGATCAAGCTAGATAAAATCTGAGAATTTAATATAATATCCAATTATTAATGAAAACTTGATTTACTGATAAGTGAACATTAAATTAATGTTAAAATCATTTAAAAAGAAATTTAGTTGCAATCGACGCATAAATTAACTGAAAAATCCTATGTATTATATATACATACATCCTATTCAAAAGATTTTGGACTTTCACTTTAGAATTTAATATTTTAAAAATTTTAAAATATTATCTCTTACCTAAACTACAATGATAGAATTAATTTTACATTGCAATACTTTTACCCCTTTCTCTCTCTCTCTCTCTCTCTCTCTATATATATATATATATATATATATTCCAATTCTTCACGTGTGAGTCAATTATGTAATGCGCATATGGATGACTTAGTCAACTAATGTGTTTAGTTAGAAATATCTAACTCTGTGTTTTTCTTTTTCATGACATTTTTCAAACATCAAACTTAATCCAATCTTTTTTCTACTTTGGCGTGGAATTTGGTACCATCCTCAAGTCGTTGATTTATACACTAGATTGAAGACAGAAAGACTATTCCTTCTTCTAGATATATAGTCAAAATTAAATTTTTTTTACTGAAAAATTGGTACTTTGAAATATATGTATTTTCTTCATTTTTAATTTTATTTTTCTCTTGTATATATGATCATACCTGTTACAATAATTTGTAAGTATTTGGGGGCAAAAGAAAGCAAGACATTAACAATATTTGTCTTTCTCTCTAAATTTTTTAGATAGGATGCTACAGAGCATGCTTGTCCAAGACTTCACACAAAACGTGAAGAGAGAGTAAAGCTATATATGGCACTTTGTAGAAGTAGGACACTGAATTTGGGGAAAGTGCTTACAAATATACCATCAACAACATTATCAAAAATTGTTTGGATCTGCCCTATTTATAGGTGAGAATGTGATAAGTTACACAAGGTAGTTTAATATATAGGACACTGAATTTGGGGAAAGTGCTTACAAATATGCCATCAACAACATTATCAAAAATTGTTTGGATCTGCCCTATTTATAGGGGAGAATGTGATAAGTTACACAAGATAGTTTAATATATATATATATATATATATATATTATGTATCTTTTTATTAAAAATAATTATGTTTAAGATACTGTCAAATATTAAATATGAATATTTTTTTTAATAAATATTCAAATCATAATTTATCATGGTATGAAAGTCTAGTTCCTTTCATTTGATCTAATCCCTATTTAATATTCTGAGTATTAGGATGATGACAACAATAGAGATTCTTGATAAATACAATAAATCTTTAATAGAAATTTATGAGATATACCACAAGGGACACATTAATTTTTTATTTGTTTTCTATAAATATCTTTTATTAAAAGTAATTCTATTCAAAGTATTATCAAGATATTAAATATATAAATATAACTTAAAAAATTTAAACTTTAATTTATTATACTATAAAGAACTCATTTATTTAGTTAAATTTAACTTTTTTTAGTACTCTTTTGTAATTTAAGGAATATAATGATGACAAAGGAAAAAATTTCCCAAATATACGGTAAAGATATCATCCAAGCTAATGATTGGCAATTTGGATGTAGAAAAAATGTGTTGCGTGATGAGTTTTTTTTTGGATAAATTTATGAGTTTCTCATCACGGATTTAATCCATCCACCCAACATGCACATAGTAGTTATTTATTTGTTACATAATATGCGACAATGTTGGAGAATGTCCAACCCATTCAGCAATATTGGCTTATTTTTTAAATTCTTATTGAGAATGAGATGAGTAAAATTCACGAGAGAATATACATCCTAATGTAAAATTCATTAATTAATCTCACTAATAAGTTAGATTTTGAAACTAACTCTTAAAATATCAATTTAATTTTGAAGATAAATGACAGGTTTTGTTTTTTTCTTTTACATAGTCATAGTGATACTAAAAGTCAAATCTAAGCTCTAATGCAAATTACTTATCTCCTTCACTACAAACAGCTTATAGTATATTTTAATAGAATTATGTATCATATATTAAAAGCCTTGTTAACTAAATGAAGAAAGAAAATATCTAATATATCAAAACATCATGTTGATATGCCATTTCTTTCATGTATAGTTACATAAGATCTGCTATATATTGATATCTGCAAGTAATCTAAGACATCAATGTCATATAGCTATTTCATATAAATATTTAATCGTTAGAAAAAAAAACTATATTATTAAATGCTAACTTATATCGCCCTTTTTTTAATAATTAATTGAAGCACATTTGTTAATGGTAAAAATATAAAATATAATTTAATATATCTAAATTAAGGAAAAAAATTTCACTGTTCTTTAAAAAAAATATCAAAAATTAATATAGTGTGATAAATTAAAATTAAAATTTTATTAAAAAATATCTATATTTAATATTTGATAATCTCTTGATTATCTTGAATACAAAAATACTCATAAAAAATTAACAAAAATAAATACTAAAGACTCTTACATTGAATGACATTAACGAGAAGGATGTTCATAATTTTTCTCAAAAATTTGACAAACGTTGTCAAAATTTTAAAATTGTATTAAAATTATAATTAGACCTAAATAAGAAAAACTAAATTTTCCCTTACTAATTTATCAAAATTTCTGCTAAAATTGAGATATAACAAAAAAAAAAAAAAAAAAAGAAATGTGAAACAACATGCTTATAGTATGAGAGAGTCACATGGAAATGACTATTATTTTAAGTTGTGACAAGCATGAAACAGCTATAAGCCAAAAGCCAAAAGCAAAGGAAAGAAAACCCCATTAGTTGACTAAACTATACAGTGATTTATGTAGAGAGTACTCTCAGTAACACTGGCTAATTAAAAAAAAAAACTTTAATTTATATATAAGTTCATCTTTATTTTTTGTGAGCTTTTTTATTTTCTCTTATTAAACTACAAAAAATTCAAAGGCTAACTTCATACACATGCACATCTTAAATTTTTAAGTTTATAATGTATCTCTAGAATAAATTAAATTGAGAAAAAATTCCACCTTTTTTGATTCAATATAGTTTTTTTATATAAAAAATATTATCTTCTTTTTAATACCTTCTGTGTAGTAAAAAAGATGTTTGAAGTGATGAATAAGATTGAGACATGTAACTCAGACTTATGCTAAATATTTTATAAAAGGCAATACTAAAAATTCTTTCTAAAATTTTGATGATTATATTAAATTAAAATAAAATATGAATAAATATTTGTTCAGTTTATTTGTTATTAACTTAATTATGCATGTTTGATATACACACTAAACGTATTTAAAAATCTCTACTTGTATACATGGAGGGGATGGTGGGGACCGTCACAGGCGTGCAAGCGTGCGTCTTTGACCCTACTTTCTTAGTTCTTACTGTTCGCAAGTCTCTCTCTCTCTCTCTCTTTCTCTTCCTCTCACCCTTTTCATTTTCATCTGAATTTCACTTTCCCATCACAGTTCTGAAATTCATTTAATACAAAGAATATTAAAAGTAGAGAGAAAATAAATAAAAAAGAAGGGAAAATAAAAAAGAAGATGAAGAAATTTCTCAACAAAGGATGCATCATTCATTGACTCTGCTTTCTCCCCTACCCTTTGCGTCGTCTCTCAAAAGTAGGGCCAAGAAACCCCTATTTCTTCTTTATTGACTGCATTTTCAGGTAAACCAGCGATACCCATCTGAGATTTCAGCTCCAGATTTCGTAGTAAGTATTGAGAGAGAGAGAGAAGGAAGGAAGTTTGGAACTACCTAGAATTCGATTTTGGAGTGTCTTCACGGTTTAATGCGAGTTCCACTTGGTCAACGAAGTCAAGCTGCTTGTGAGCTTTGATGGGTTTCGCGGAGATCGAGTAATCACAAGAGGGTCTGTGAATTAGGGAGGTAATCGGTTGATTATGCATGGTTATGAAGCTCACGGAATTGTAGTTGAAGATGGGAAATAGGAAGGGGTTGATTTCGTCTTTGATGGGCTTGTTTCTTCTTTGGGCAATTTTAGTGTTTGATTTGGTGCTACAGGCTTCTTGCAATGCGGAAGGTGGGTGGTGACTTCTGCTTTCACTCCATGGGGTTTTAATTGTTTCTGATATATCTGTTCCCAATAAATGGATGCTTTAAATGCCCTGCGTAACAAACATTTTCACTTGATCATGAGTTGTTGATCTGATTGTTCCCCCTTCAGCTGTATTGTTCTATTGTTGCTGGTTCATATATTTCGTTGACAATAGAATTGGGGAAATTATTCTGGGCTTTCATGTGGGAGTATGCTTGTGCTCTGTATCATTAGCTTGGTTTAAGTAGCAAGCGTTTAATTTGATTTAATCTTTTCTTTTCCCCCCGGGGGGGGGGGGGTTGATTCATCAGATTTGTTAATTTAAATTCTTCGCAAGATATTTGATGGATCTGGCTTTCTGAATTTTGTAGGACTTAGTCATCTCAGAACGGCAATTATGTTTCTTTTATTAGTTGGCGTAGTATTTAGGAGTATGTAACTAAGGCTAACTAAAGGAAGTTGGCCTTCATGTTTCGTATGTCTGTATTTCATTTTTCCCAGTCCAACATAACTGTTGACACCTTGTTCAATTCCATATATCGATATTGTTGGCCTTTTATTAGTGTGAACTTGGGTTTTGAGATGTTTAATGTAAAAAGGATTTCTATGATATAGCATTAAGGATGTTTGCACCTGAAAATTGCTTTTATATAAGACAGGTGACGCCCTGAATGCACTGAAGACTAGCGTGGCTGATCCTAACAATGTTCTTCAAAGCTGGGATCCTACACTTGTGAATCCCTGCACGTGGTTTCATGTTACATGCAATAGTGATAATAGTGTGACCCGTGTGTAAGTTATTTGTGATTTATACCTGCGATTAATGAATTTTTTTTCACCAAATAGTTAAAATTTTATTTGTGTTTGGTCAGTGATCTTGGAAATGCAAACCTTTCTGGTCAACTTGTTGCACAGCTTGGTTCGCTCCCAAATTTGCAGTACTTGTAAGTTGAGAATAAAATACTGATATTGTTAATTAGGTTTGCCTCATTTTTCTGTGCTGATTACGTTTAAGAATAATTTTTTATATGTATTCATTCTCTTCTATTCTTCTCTGGTACTTCTTAAAAGATGATCTTATAAATAGTGCTGCTACATTGAGTATGCAGGCTATAGACTGGTTTCTAAATTCACGGCCTCAGAGCTCCAAACTTAAGTATACTTAATTACCAGATGACCTGACAAAATTTTACCATGGAACACATCTCCTTTGGAGGAGGGGGAAGGGAGTTTAGATATTATATGCAAGTCAGCTAAATTGATGTCAGCAAATATTTTCAAATAAGCATGAGAGTTATGAAATACTTTCAGTATACCACATCCTTACCATCCAATGATCAGTTTGTTCAGAAAAACCTGAATTGAATAGAATTATTTACAAATAAATATCTGCTTGTGTGGTTCAATTTTCACAACATCAACTACTAATAGATTTCAGCCCCTTTTACACTGATCAAGCATATGTTTTTCTTTCATTTATATATATATATATATATATAGCTTCACTTGCTCAAATTTGTAATTATTATTTTTTTCATTGACAGGGAACTTTATAGTAATAATATAAGTGGAAAAATCCCAGACGAGCTTGGAAACTTGACAAGCTTGGTGAGCTTGGATCTCTACTTGAACAAATTAAGTGGTCCCATCCCAGACACGTTGAGCAACCTTAAGAAACTACGTTTCCTGTATGACATGCTTTTCTTAATCTCATATCTCTAATCTGCAAAATTGATTTGAACCTGTTTTAATTCTATTTCCTGCTTTACAATTTTAGTATACATATGTTTTTTAGTTTACCCACACCAAACGGTGGTAGATTATGCAGCTTACCACATGCCTTGTGCTGTTCCAATAGAACCTTGAATATATATGAACATGTGTACAGAAAAGTATTATTCTTCTAATATTATTATTATTATTGTTACTACCTACTTTTACTTAGTGCTAATAATTTGAGATATGCATTATGACTTGAATAGATGATAGTATTGCACTAGTTTAAAATAAGACTTAAAGATCTCTAACCAGGTTGGTGGAGTTGGGCCACAAGTTTGGTGACTCAGTTGTATTGCGCAAGACTGCAAGTAGTGCAAGAGTTGGTTTTCTTTGTTTTTCTTTTGTAAAGAAAAAAGGGAATATTATCACAGTTGGTTGCTCTTGTATATTATTGACCAATTATGGACAAATGGGGTCAAGAGGGGTAATTTACTACCCTGGCTGCCTTACGTTTCTTAAAGTGTCAGGTGTGACTGGTCTATTATATAATTTTGTTTCCTTTTACCCCAGTTGAACTTGCATTTTACTATCAAGTGGTCTTGTTTAGCTGGGAAAAAGGTTCTCTTTCTTTCTTCTCTTTTTTCTTTTTTTCTAATGGTCTTTTCCCTGCAAATTTATTTCCATGAAATGGATTTTTAATGGGGTAAAGTGTATTCCCAATGAAATAGAAATCCTGCTGTAGCATCTAGAACCTCTTTTTTGGATATACTTAAACATAATTGTACAGGTTTGATTTTGAATTATTTAAGGATATGTACAGTTTAATTTGTCAGTTCACCAATAAGTAGTCAATTGGTTGATTGCTCAGGGCCATCAGTCAATTTGCACCATGGCAATCTGGATTCAAACACCAGAATGGTGATGCTTTTAAGCTAAAAGAGGCTATTTTCACCTCCATTGGCCCATAACATTTGGTCAGATGTATGTTGAGTCCTAATCAAATCCCCTGGGAGGAGAGGGAGAGGAGTGGTTTTTTTGGGGGGGGGGGGGGAGGGGGTAGGGGGTAGGCGCTCCTTTTATGTGAATTTGTAGTAGTGCCTGGATGTAGGCATATTTTTCTAATTTTTTTGCCATTCCGTTGGTCAAGTAGGAGGTTTAGTATCTACCCTGGTATGCTAATTTAAGTCAGCAACAGATTTACCATATTACTACTTGATAATTGCTTGCCAACCATGCCTTGTAGGGTTTCTCCACTCTATCAAAAGGTTATTATCTACAAACTAATTCTCTCTGCTCTCTGAAATAGGCGTCTCAATAATAACAGCTTGTCAGGAAACATTCCAATGTCTCTGACTAATGTATCTTCACTGCAAGTCCTGTGAGTGTTGATTCTATATTTAAATTTTCCATGAATTGGAATTTAGACTCTTGGTTATACTAGTGTCTATATATTTTAAAGAGTGTAAGCTGACACTATGGTCATTGTGGAATCTAGTGATCTCTCAAACAATCGGTTGTCAGGAGAAACCCCAGTCAATGGTTCATTTTCATTGTTTACTCCTATCAGGTTGGTAAAAATAGTTTTGCTTTTCCTTGGACATTGTTGAGGGATGACATACAACAATTTTACTAATCACTGTGTTCCACTTTACAGTTTTCAAAATAATCCAGATTTAAAACAACCAAAGGTCACTCCAGCTCCTCCAGCTCCTCCAACATCACCAGCTCGTTCAGGTTCATATGTCTTTTTTGTTATTTTTGATGTTTTAGTTTGTCCAAAAATCATGTGTCCTAAACACTGAAGTTCAGAGTTGCTGAGGATTACTTCAACTTAAAGACTTAAATTGTTAAGTAAAGGCTCATGAATAGTTTGATTATAATCTCTAGCACACTCCACACACAAAAGCTTAATCAGACTCTTGACTGTTAGGTTGATGTGTCTCATACTTAAATTCAAGAGTGTTGTATCTTGAAAATTTTAGTCTATTAAATCACCTTCAATTTCTTTGAATAGATTTATGATTTCCCAGTAAACTGTTATTTTTTGTAGGTAATAGTGATACTGCAGCTATTGCTGGAGGAGTTGCTGCTGGTGCTGCTCTGTTGTTTGCAGCCCCTGCAATTGCACTTGCATATTGGCGAAGAAGGAAACCACAGGAATATTTCTTTGATGTTCCTGGTTAGTAAAATAATAAAAGATATGGTAAACCTATGGACTGATGCTGTATATGATAGTCATTATGATTTACCTGTCTATCATTTTCTGGCAGCTGAGGAGGATCCTGAAGTTCACCTTGGTCAGCTTAAACGTTTTTCACTTCGTGAGCTACAAGTTGCAACAGATAACTTTAGTAATAAAAACATTCTGGGTAGAGGTGGTTTTGGTAAGGTTTATAAAGGACGGTTAGCTGATGGTTCACTAGTAGCAGTAAAAAGACTGAAAGAGGAACGCACCCAGGGTGGGGAGCTGCAATTTCAAACAGAAGTGGAAATGATTAGCTTGGCTGTGCATCGGAATTTGCTTCGGCTGCGTGGTTTTTGCATGACACCAACTGAACGATTACTTGTGTATCCTTTCATGGTTAATGGAAGTGTAGCATCATGTTTACGAGGTACCCTTCTTATTCTACTTTGATTGTTTAATTTAAGGAGTATCAAGGTGATTAACGTTATATTGGCTTTATTCATAAATCATAATATATCTTGATGCATATCACAAATAAATAACTTTTCCATCATATTCCCTTTTCTGGTTTATTTTGATTTATTGTTCATTAAAAAACATATGTTTTTGGAGATGTTATATGGCTGTAATACATTAGCACTAAAGCAAATGAATGCTCTTATTGATATTGATTATTCCCTCGATTGGTCTATGTTACCGTAGAGCGTTCTGAATCACAACCCCCACTTGACTGGCCAATACGGAAGCATATCGCTTTGGGAGCTGCTAGGGGACTTGCTTATCTGCATGATCATTGTGATCCAAAGATTATTCATCGTGATGTTAAAGCAGCAAATATATTGTTGGATGAGGAATTTGAAGCAGTTGTTGGAGATTTTGGTTTAGCAAAGCTCATGGATTACAAAGATACTCATGTTACCACTGCTGTACGTGGTACGATTGGGCATATAGCACCAGAGTACCTATCTACTGGAAAGTCTTCAGAGAAGACTGATGTTTTTGGATATGGTGTTATGCTTCTTGAACTAATAACTGGACAGAGAGCTTTTGACCTTGCACGACTTGCCAATGATGATGATGTCATGTTGCTTGATTGGGTACGCATTCAGTCTACTCAAAATATGTCATTAGTATTTTACTTCTATTAGACTTAAAATGGATTAATGTTATCAAATGATTCTTAAAAAATTACTGGAGTAATATTTAGCTGAATATTCAAACCTTCTGTACTCTGTACTGCCAAAAGTCCCGTTAGCAACAACCAAAGGTGTTCCTTATGCTAATTGAGGAACGCACTGTATGTTGTCAGTTACCTGTCTTATGTATTTTTCTGCAAGTTGAATTGGATAGTTGTTACTTTTATGTATTGAGGTTGAAGAAAAAACTGAGGAAACCATATCCTTAAAAGTAAATATTTCTATAAAGGTTAATACATTTTCAGTGCTTCTTGGTTTCTTGTGGAGGTATAATTTTTAATTTCATTATTTCGTGCTATATACATTCCTAGTAGCTAATGTCCAAATTCCATTAGCAATTCAACATTGTATCCTATTTTTTCCATGCTTGAGCAACTGGCGTTGTTTAAATTCCAGGTGAAAGGACTTCTGAAAGACAAGAGGTTGGAAACACTGGTGGATGCTGATTTACAAGGAAATTATATCGAAGAGGAGGTTGAGCAGCTAATCCAAGTGGCCTTACTATGCACACAAGGCACTCCTTTGGAACGACCCAGAATGTCAGAAGTGGTCAGAATGCTCGAAGGTGATGGTTTGGCTGAGAAGTGGGAGCAATGGCAGAAAGAAGAGATGATTCGGCAAGATTTTAATTACACCACCCCTCATGCCAACGCTAATTGGATAGTAGATTCAACTTCACATATCCCACCAGATGAACTATCAGGTCCTCGATGATCCTTCAAACATGTTCCCCACCATTCGAATACATAACCACATCAGACAGTGCTTCCATTTGAAATATACTTCAGATTTGTGCATATGAATTTCGCTCGGTACTCTTTTTTCCCTTATCTTTTCATCTTTCTGAATTATCTTCATGTCCAGCTTACATACCCTATTGATCATTTTGTGATTACAAAGAAGCCTGTAATTTCTATTGGGTTTTAAAGTGGCTGTGGCATGAAGTTTAGGCCACAAGCTCCTATCACTTTTGTCTTTGTATGTATTAGAAATTAGTATAGGTACTCTTGGAAATAAACGAATTCTGTTATCATTTTCAGATGTATTTTTAGTAGTTCTGAACTTTGGAAGCCAGTACTTCAGTGAGTTGATATGATATCACTTTTGTCTTCAAAGGTTTCTGGGCATTGCACTGTCTTTGGAAACATTCTTGTCTATTTCAGTTATTGCTTTGGTCCCTCAGCCAATCATGGTTGGTGTTACACCAAACACTGATATCTGTTTAAGAATAATGCTTCAGAGACAAGGATTGGTGATCACAATGGAAGATAGATCCATCAGAATAAGAAAAAAGAAGGGGAAAAAAAAAGTAGTTTGCTATTTAAAGTCAATGATGTTGAGTGTGCAATCCTGTGAATGTGAAGTATTTGTGGGAAAATTTTATGGTACTGCTGATTATTGAACCAATACTGTGTTATATATGTGTGTGTGTATTTATAACTTACATGAAATTTATCATTTAAGTAGATCACATATTGAAATAATAATGATAATAATAATAAGATAATAGTGTGTTAAATGATTCCCTGATACCATACCATACGTGGCTCTATAATGTATTCTAATAAAGATGACATAATAATCCAGTGGGAAAAACTTAAAAGATTAAGTTTACACAAGAATTTTTTAAATAAAGTAATTCCTGAAAATTAAAAAATCCATCAATTGATGGAGCTTCTTAGATTAAATCACCACAAGAACAATTAGATAGAGTATTTCGAAAAATGAGTTTCTTCATTCAAAGCCTTAAGAGTAGTAGTAAAATAAGCCGAAATAGAAGATTCTCCTTGAGAAATAGTTTAATATAGAATAACAATTATTACTTTTATTTTTGAAAGATGGTTGGCTTGACAGATTAATTTTTAATTATTTATTCTTCAATATAGAAGACAGGATTCAAAATTCAAATGTGTAAAAAGCAATTTTTTGTGAGAATGGGTCGCGAAAAATTGGAGAAAAATGATCTTAATATAACGGAAAAATTAATCAACAATTCAAGAATGAAACCTTGCAATTGCAAGTTGCAACGTTCACACTATCCAAGAAATTTTCAAGTCTTTTTTTTTCCCTGAAATCGAGATATTTTATAATTAAAAAAATAGTAAATATTTTATATTTCATAGTTATAGATTTGTCATGTGCTTTACTTTTTTATTTTTCTTTTTCTTCAATGGGAAAAGAATCCGCCGTGGCTGCCGCCGTCAATGGCGGTGGTACACGCCGGGGGACCATATAGAAGGACGATAGCCTCTGTACTCAACTTCGGATTCCCTGTTCCTCATGGCGATGGTAGACAAGGCGGCGACGTCAAAGACGGAGAAGTCTGATGTGTATGTCTTTTTTGGTCATTAGAGAGAGGCATTACTGGACTTCACTTTTAGGTTATGTCAAGTCTTTTTGGATCACTTTCATGAGGTTGTATGTCACATGCCTATCCTTTAAGTTCACATCGCTAGCAAAGAAAAAAAGGGGAGAAGATGAAGAAAATTTTTGCTTGATTTTGTTTTTGATACTTTTTTTAGTTGACTGATAATGCTCTAGACAAGTTTTATTTTAGTAAATTGTTCATTATGTAAAATATTCAACGAGTTAGAAAGAAGAGATACGAGTATGATTAGACTCTTCCACCTTGGTTCTGCTTGTTCATTGACTTCCACCACTTATTATTATTTAATTCGTGGCTTTAAAATAGTGGTTTCTAACGACCAAAAATACAAGATTAAGAACAGTAGCAAAAGGGTCTATCTGACCTCAGGATCAAGTGCAAATTACACAACATTGATAGAGATTTTAGCTGCTGAATTTCATGCCTAGGCTCCTCTCAACTTCTCTTGTTAACATATTTCCTTAGTTGAAATTGGATCATTATTAGTAATAAATTTCTTGTAGAATATTATCAATCCAATGAAGTCATGTTCTGTGCTGTTTCTTCTTTCTTGTGTCAAAGTTTTTTTTTTTTTTTTAATGTCCCAATACTAGAATCTGTATTGCATTAAATGGCCATTGGTCAAATTGGGTACACATTGCATGCTAAAATGTCAGTCAACACTGAGAGTTCCAAGAAGTTCACATTTATTGGCTTTTTTGAATGCATGCATGTTTGCATCTTTTCTTCTTTCCACAGTAGTTAGTATAAAGCAAGCCCAACCGAAACTCCACTTAACATGTCGTTTATAGTATAAATAATACTTAATGATCTATATTCTTTTGAACAAGGCCGGACCTAAGAAAAGACAAGGGCTAAAGTTTTCCCTCCAGCACTCAGCTTACTATCAAATCCTGGGTCCATGTTATTTTATATATGGACATCATTCTTGATGTACTTAAACGAGATATGAACTTTTTATGACATTGGTTTAATCACTAAATATAAAGCTTTCTTCCCATTTATGAAATTCAATGGAAAGTAATAATCTTTTTTCTGGAATTGGCAGGGTTCCTTAACAAGTTAATTGGCTTAGATAGCATCTTAAACACGTTTCCAGATTATAATGATTCATGGAATTTAAATCCCACGGAGTGAGGTATGTAGTTCTGAGGTCCCAAATTGTTTCAACAAAAAGGTCCTCCTTTAGCCCTTTTGTCCTTATGAAAAATGCATATATATAAATGTAGATGGAGGTATATCCGTATATAAGAAAAAAGGTCATCACTTACGAAAATATGCCACGTATATGATGGAATAGACCATAACAGGGCTAGGAAGGGTCAAAGAAGGAGAAATTACCAGAAGAGAGCTATTTTGACGGACAATTTTTTTAATCTTAAATTGATGGACATGATGCAAGTAGTTTTAAGAGGTTTAACGGAAGGATACAAATGAAAATAGTGGAAATTAGGTGAGAGTGTGGAAAGTGAAATTCTTGAAATATGTTTGTTTGTAAAATGTACACAAACTTCAGCAGATTTTTTTTTAGTTTGCGGATTGACCCTGCTTTATATGTGTGTGTGTGTGTGTGTGTGTGTGTGACAATGTGAATAACTGGCCCAAATGCTACTACCAATCTGAAATAAGAACCAGAGCCTTACATGAGTTTCTGATAGGGGAACAGAAATCACGCCTAAAATATACAAGATGTCAATTTGCAGCTTTATGTTTAGTACAAATGTTTTTCCATCTGGGATTGCCAAGCCAAGGTAAAATCAGCATTTGACAACAATGATATATACTCTTAGACTTTAGTTGTCTTCTTGTTTTATTGTGCTTTTCAGTTATGGTTTTTATCTGTATTCATTTATGTATTAAATGATAAATTACAGGCTGTCATGCAGTTTGAAGAAACAAGGAGTGGGACTTGGTATTCATATAACTCATAATTGTTCAATTGAGCCTTTTATTTTCTCACTGTGATCCCTTATCCATAAACCTTTTATTATGATTGTTATATGCAGGAAACTGTACCAAGATTCCCCGGAATTGTTTTTCAATATTATTGATATTTCTTTATCTTTTATCCAAATTATTGTTTGTCTCATCTTGATATTATTTTCGAAAATTTCCTTACCCTTCCAGTTGAATAGATTATGCATTAACTTTCTTCAACCATAGATATTGCTACAATTAACATCTAACATTCTAGGCACCCATTGACAGCTTTGTTTCTTTTCTGGACTTGATATTGTCACTTAGTTAAAAGGTTACAATCTTGTCTGACCAAATAACTTTTGAGTTTCTGAAATTTTTAATCCGTTCTCCCCATTTAGCTCAGGAAATTTGAATTTACTAGTCAAAGATATTGAGTCTCCTTTATACCTCTCTCTCATAAGAGATGTCTTAAAATTTTATGACATGCTCATATCTAATTGGAATCCCGATTGCATCAGATTGAAATACTTAAGCTTATGCACATAGAGAAGTATCCCCATGCAAAAGTAATCGACCTTGGAATCGGTGATACTACAGAGCCCTTACCAACAATCATTACATCAAGCATGGTCGATGTAAGTGATTAAATTGATTTATTCTTTCTGTTGGATTAGCATACGAAAATGCACCTGTGAAGCAACTTTAAGAAAACTTTTGTCACTACCACCTGCCATTTTGAAAGTGAGTGTATGACAGTGATAAATAATTTTTCAGCAGATTGCTTATTTTGAAGTAATGCTGCATCTCTCATGTCATTTACCACCGTTGATAAATCATTCTCCAGCAGATTGCTTTTTTTTCCTAGTATTGTTGACAAAAAGCTTAGATTATTGGTCCAGATGCAAGCATCTGCCTGCAATAGTGTGCATTTACAATTACAGCACTCTTTGTGTCTGTTCTTAAGCCGAGAACAAGGATCATAGAAATCAAGATCTGTAATTTAAAATATAGAGAAACATTAAACAGAGAAGTGTGGGAAACAAAAAAATGAATGATAGAAGACGACACGTCACTCTGCGCCATGCAAAAAACGTAAAGCAGATGAAAAGTAGAGAATAGAGATCTTACGTGACTTATTATTCCTGGTGTGTTGTGGCAATGAAACTGCCAAACAAGTCGCTGTGGAAGTATGTCGATTCTAGATTTCTAGTTCTACTATATATAGTATATATATTTAATGTGTCGTTTTCATTTCACCACAATACGTATATTTTTGTAATTTTTTTAAATAAACTCTTTAATTAATATAGAAATTATCATTTGATAATAGTCAAATTAAAATTTTAAAACTTATCAATAAAAAATGATTTTGATAAATAGGAGTAATATGTTAGTTATTAGTATTTTGTTTGGAACTATCAATGGTGCAGAACTTGATAAGATATTTAAACCTCTTTTTTTCTTGGCCTCTCCTTTCTGCTGTTTCAAGAGAAATAGATTCATCTAATTCTTGAGTAACCAAAAAACCAGTTTGGCTGATGTATTAAGTAAATTTTCTGTACATATTGTCTAAGAAAAATGTTAACTGATGTTATCTTGCAGTTTGTACATGGCCTTTCAACAACTAAAGGTTATAAAGGATATGGACCTGAGCAAGTTGAAAAGGTATCTGGCTGCTTGTTCCAGCAATTTGAAAGAAATTTTATTAATGATTCTGGACCCGAAATTCTGAAGATTTTTCTGTACTTGTGCATTGAAATCCAGATTATCAAGCTTTAGTGTCCTGCTGTTTATCTTCTTCCATTTATGTATATTTCCATTTCCGACTTATATTATTATAATGATGTGTAATGCAAGTAATATTCTCTGACAACTGCATATGGTAGGCCTTGAGGAAGGCAATTGCTGATGCATTCTATAAAGATCTAGAGGTAAAACCCATTGAGGTTTTTGTATCAGATGGTGCACAGTGTGATATTACTCGTCTTCAGGTATTTGATCAATACTATTTAGTGCATGTATTTGTTGTTTCTACTTTATTATTATACTTTCCTTCTCAATTTTTGGTTAATTTTTACCCACTACACTAATTAGGTCTTTAGGTTTGAACAGCTCTTCCTCATTGTAAGGTAATTCTTTCATAAATTGCTCACCTTAATATAAATGAATGAATTATGACTTGTCTCGTTACTTGCAGTTGCTTCTGGGTTCGAATGTCAAGAGAGCTGTACAGGACACTTCCTTTCAGGTATAGTTATTACTGAGTGATTCATTTGTCATTTTGATGTGACCTTAGTTCTAGAAATATTCTCTTAAATAAACGCTTGTTGCAGGATCTGTGATCGAAATGTATTAAAATGTAGAAGTTTAAGTACTAGGCTTACATATAAAATATTCTTCATTCCTTGATTATAATAGCAGAATGTTGTTAAGCAAGTTTGTTTCAGCATTGTTGCACTCTTTATAGACTTAAACTTATTCAAAGTTGAACAAATAAAAAATGGAATGCTTCAAACCAATAAAAGAAAAAAAGATGAGAAAGAAATTGTAATTAATTATTTTTTGGTCGTATGGGAGATATTCTTGATAGCACTTATCATAGAAAAATTAGTAGAAATCTACTTTAGATAGTTTGGTCATCTACAGAAGAGACTATTAGAGGCTTCCGTATAAAAAGTTGACCAGATGAAAAATAGTTTAATAATTAGAGGTAGCGAAGACAAAAAAAAATAATAGAAAAAAATATTATAATAGATTTAACTATTAATAATCTAACTATAGAAATGAGCAAAGACAGAATACGATAATATTTTTTAATCCATAAAGTCTACCCTAGTGAGAAAAAGCTTTATTTGTTGTTGTACTAGAGGTATTCTTGAAGCATATCTTGATTTCAATGTTTGCTGGTAATGCACTTTGTGAGCATTTCATTGCCCTATTTGCATTATTGCATTTAAATTGGACAAATTCTTCTGTCTTGATCATATCTTTTCAATATAAATAGCTTCTCAAGCCGAGTGTATAAGTTTTCTCACCTGAAATTCTTTTGAGACAGGCCTACATAGACTCAAGTGTCATAATTGGTTAGGCTGGAAAATTTGTAGATAAAGCTGGAAAGTATTACAATATAGAGTACATGAAATGTGGACCTCAAACTAACTTCTTTCCTGATCTATCTACCACTTCAAGGGTAGATATTTTCTTTTGTTCTCCAACAATCCGGCTGGTCATGCAGCAACAAGGAAGCAATTAGAGCAACTTTTAACTTTTGCCAAAGTTAATGGATCAATTATTGTCTTTGACTCTGCTTATGCATCTTATATCAATGATGATAGTCCTCAATCAATCTTTGAAATTCCTGGTGCCAGAGAGGTAATCTTACTCATTTATCTAGCAGAATTTTATTTTATTTTTTTAATGCTGTTTTCAGAAGCAACTTGTGGACGTATTTCACTTAATCCTAACATAGGGTTATCAATGTATGTGAATAACTAGTTCTGGTGTCTAGAATCCAAGAGAAGAATTGCGAATGGCCAATTATTAAGTCTCAGATAAGTCACTTGCCAGGTTGAATGGTAGTCTATAAAATCTACTTATAAGTATGTCTTCTTATGGAGACAAAATGATAAAATATCATTCCTCGTGAATGCTCAGGAATATATGAATGACCATTTTTACCTGACATTTTACACAGCATGCACTATTTTCCCTAGTAACTAGTTCAACCTGTTTGTCTTCCTCCATTATGCTCTCTGGTTGCAGTTGAAGTTTCATCCTTCTCCAAGTTTGCTGGGTTCACTGATATCCGGCTTGGTTGGACAGTGGTCCCGGAAGAACTCTTATATTCAAATGGATTTCCTGTTTTACACGATTTCAATCGCATGATGTGCACTTGCTTTAATGGAGCATCCAATATTGCTCAGGCTGGTGGATTAGCATGTCTCTCCCCGGAGGGCTTCAAGGTTAGCTACATAGTTTCCAGAGGGTCATATATAGTATGTACCTGCTTGTCAAAGTACCTGTTTTCGTATTATTTTTCAATCTTAAATCCCTGATTTAATGCTCAATTACTGCTTCTGGAATACGCTAAACTATGAAACTATTCTGCCAATTAGGTGATTTTGAATTAAGCGTTTACAGAAAAATGATTTGTTTTGCTAACAATAAAAGAATAACTTCTGAGGCCTGAAAAATCTCTGAAAACCGAAAATTCTGGATTTACAATTCTCCTTTCTTCGTTCTATATGTTCTTTGTATTACCCAATGCTGCTTGTTAAAGGCATATTTACAAAGACCGGAAAACATCTTCGAAGGAAGGAAGTCTGATTATTTGGCTATAGGAATACAAGTATGAGATGTATGCTTGAGATGATAATCAAAACTATTCATAGGCAATAGAAGGTTTAAACTTTGGAGTTGAAATAGTCTTTAACATGGTATAGAAGCCTCTATGACCAAGTTCTCAAGATTTCGAACGGGATGCCATTAATTTGACATGCCTTAACTTATTTTATTTTTGTTTATTTTTATAGTTAAACTATTAATAATTAAATCTATCCTAATAGTTTTTTCTATTATTTTTTTTAGTTTTCTCTTACCTTTAATTATTGAACTATCTACTATTTGGTCAACTCTTTATATAAAGACTTCTAATAATCTCCTTTGTACATGAGCAAACTACATAAGACGTATTTTTACTAACTTTTCTATGATAAGTGTTATCCCGACTTTCTCTCTAATATACACATTCTTAATCTTATCATTTTTAGTATGACTACTCATCCAGCGCAACTGCCCTTAATCTTCATAGCTAAATGAAATTTCAGAACAAGGTAAGTGAGTCTGTACTTTGTCCACACCTCAGGCCCAGAGGGATTTCATTTGAGGAGATTAAAGAATATAATAAAAGATTATTCATGGACTTTCACCAAAAAATCTTGAGCTTTTGAGTTGAAATGGTTTTTGACAGCATCCAAGCAAAGAGTAAGCCAAGGCCTTTGCTGATTATTCTTCAGGAAAATTTCTCAGGCTGTCAAGTCCCATACCACCTACTATATGGAGAATGTAAGAATACTGGTAAATTCTTTGGCTTCACTTGGTCTGACAGTTTACGGTGGTGAAAATGCACCATATGTTTGGGTTCATTTTCCTGGCTCAAAACCTTGTGATATTTTTGCTGAAATTCTTGAGAAGACACATCATAACAATCCCAGGAAGTGATTTTGGTCTGGGAGGTGAAGAGTTTGTAAGAATGAGTGCTTTTGGGAAGAGAGAGACTATCATTGAGGCCTCACAGAGACTAAAGCATGGTTAACTTATATATGTTTTACTTCTGTCAGCTTTGTGATCTACATAAAATGTGGCTAAATGGTAAGGTTGAGCCTTCAGTACACTACCTGTATGAACTGTAATTTCTTTGTGTGAGATTAGTGCAATGAATATTTGATATTCTTACTTGCTACTCTGTCAAATCTTGGCTGAAAGACAAGCAAGTGATAAATTAGGTTATTTGGTATGTAGGAACTTAAACAAGTAAACTTTAAACTTTATTTGGTTGTACTGTTTCTACTATATGTGCTAGAATAACTGTTCACTAGAAGTTTGTTTAAAAGAACAGAAAATACAACCTTTTTATGTTTTCGTGTGTTTTATGGTGAGTCAATACACCGCATATTCTCTTGGAAACTGTTTTTGTTAAAGAAAATGTTCTTAAAGATTTGAATTTGTTAAATTATATTTTAACCCATTATATGTTAACAGTTTAATGGATAATATCAATAAAGAATAGTATAACTTAAAAAAGTGTTTAACAATTCTTTTTTTTAATTATTAATTGCTAATTATAACTATGCATATATTATTGTTTATTTTTTTCACTAAATTATTAACATGTAATGAGTTTATATACAATTCATATAGATTTGAGTCCATAACTCAATTTTTTTTTTTTTTTAGTTTTAAAAGGCTTCCTTCAAAAATAATTAAAGAAATATTTGGTAGATGACAAGTATGGCCCACGATTATTTTTTTTTTTTGCTTTTGGGACTGTTTTATAAGCAACCCTTTCCAAACATTTTTAAAACAGTTTTATTTTATAATTAAATATTATTTTCAAAAAATGAATAAATAACAACTGCTCAAGTATAGCTTAAGCCTTCTACGTCTGTCTTTTTTTGAGTAAAGAACAGGCAACTATCAACCACATCAATCACTGACTCATGCGTTGCTGCCTATCGAAATTACTACTTTAAAAAAAAAAATGAATAGTTTTGTATAGTATTTATCATGCAACGAAGCAAAAGAGCTACTACAAAATCTAACAGAATAAACAAAATATCCTTTGTTCGAAGATAATAATACCCTTTACCTAAATACAAGACATTGCTACTAAACAAGGATATCATCAATGCAAGTAAAGATGTGAAAAAGTTCAAATTTGAAGTATTCATACTCGTATTTTGTATAATTCTGATGTCACACTGTCTATAAGAGTAACTAGAATGATTACATCGTGTGGATCACCTGTAAAGTATACAATTCACAATTGAAATCTTTGTTAACTTTGTAAGGTTTTAGTTTATCAGCAATCATACCAAGTACTCATCCAAATCATAATCATACGAGGACTCTTCCTCACGAGAAAGGTCAGGCAAGTGCAATTTTAAAATGTTTACTATCAGATTTTTCAATAAAAGCATAATTCGTGGGTTTTCTTCATAGTTCAACATCATCATGATTGATTGTTTCTTCACATATTATTTTTATTGAAAAACCTGATAGCAAACATATTAAAAATTTTATCCAAGTTTTGTCCATAATCAAACTTTAAGGGATTGGCAGCTAACTAGTTCAGTGGATCTACCACTCCTAGTAGCAAGAACCCTCCAAAGCTCTCTTTCTGATTCGGCTGACACTTCATTATGTTCGCTGATTGAATTATCTGGTGATGGCAACAAGGGTCGAGAGGAAGATGAATCATTTTGCAATTCAGCCTGCAAAACTCTAATATTTTGATTGGCATCTCTGGTTATTACATGGAGTTTTCCAAGTAAACTAGCCAAAAGATAAGGAGATTCTGAATCAGTGAAATTATGAATTGGAACATCTCCTGCAACTACTTTCCAAGCATCATCTTCATAATCATATAACTTGATCTTTGCACTGTCAAGAGAATTCGCAGGATCTAGTGCATATAGATTGCCATCGACTGTAACACTCAATTTTGTTCCAGCTTGCCTTGCAGGCCAACCTTCACCCATGCCGATTGGCATTTCAAACCATGAATTTAAATCTGGATCATACACTTCTCCCCCAACATCAACAAAAAATGGCCAGCAATACAAACTCTGAGGAACAAATAACCTTCCCCTGTATGCAGTTATTCCAGTGGCTATAGGCTTGAGCAGATCAGCCAGAAAGGCAGTTGGTAGCACCTGAGCTTTTGCAAAAGGCATGCTCGGTAATTCAGACCACAATCCAGTATGCGGGTCATATACTTCCGCAGATTGAATAGGGCTTAATCCGCCAGGTCCCCTAGTAACCCCTCCAACAACATAGAGCTTGTCATTCAATATACCTGTTTTACAATAGGCTCTACCAACTGCCATTGGACTAGCTTCACTCCAAGAATTTTTTACAGGATCATACCGCCAAACAGATTTCATTGCTGAAGCCTTAAAGAATCCTCCTAAAGCATAGATGCAGCCATCAACAGCACCAACAGAGCAGCCACAAAATGGCATCCGGTCCAGGGCATCTCGCCTCCCAAGCCAGCTCATTATGACATCAGCAATTCTGATACTTGAACCCACCCGGCGCAACATCTTTAGGGCAGCCAAACCCTTGGCTTCATCTTCAAAGGCAACATTTGGCATCAGTGGCAACCTTTGCCATCTTCCAGAAAGAGGGTCCACGGCATACCATAAGAGCTTATCATCATTGACCTTTGTTAATATGTAGAGCCACTCTTCTGTTGTTCCAAGTTCTTTTCTCAAGCAATATAGTTCAGAACTTACAAGGGCTTCCTTCCAAGCACGAGAAACAAACTTGAGATCTAAGTAACAAATGCGAGGGACTCTAGCTAGAATCTGAAATGATATCTCGTCAGGAAGGGCGGGAATCAGTCTCAGGTTGTCTTCACAAAAGCTAGATGACAACCTCTGTCTCTTGCAAGCTTCACCTTGCAAAATCTCATGAGGATCATTGCATCCTGTCTTGGAAGTGGAACCGTTCAAACTCAGTATATTCCCCATTAAAACCACTTCCACTACAAATCAAAACCAACTACATCAACCTTCCATGGTAAATCTATTCAAGAACATCATCATTCTTAATCATTTCTCACCACACAAGAAGAAAATGCAGAGATAAGTTGGATTTAAAGATTCATTTCAATAGTTAAAAGCCTCTGAGCAAAGCACAGCATCCATTTCTACAAATATTTTGCCAAAATTCAACAGGTAAAGAGAACACTAAAACTCTTCTATGAGATGTGTGAGTATGTTCTCCATACAGAAGAGACTGAGAGAACAAAAGAAACACCGAGAGAAAGAAAAAAAAATCATGACTCTGTAGAATTAACGACTGACCCAAACAGATGATTCTCAAATAATACTAGCAAATGCTAAAAATCCGATCAAATATGTGCATGTGCTACACCCATAAAACTACAACGCCTGCTTTTGATATTCAAGAAAATTAGTGGCTAAAATCTCCATATCTGACGCAGTTAAGAAATAAGTATATCTCATAGGAATAATATCTCCCCAAGGTCAAAACATCATCTACATGGCTCAAAAGTCTTCAGTTATTAAATCTGTAAACACACATTTTTAGCAGCAATTTATTATAGATATCAGAAAGCATTATATGCATATAATCTAAGTTCACATAATATGAAACTATTACAAGCAAGGCCATACATAAAATGAAAACAACCCACGATGAAACGCCAAGTTAGACTTGGACATAACAATCAAGTAACCAAAAATCACAACTTACCAGGACCAGTCCTTTTGTCTCCTGAACAACAACATACTAAACATTTATAAATTTCTTCCATTTTCTCCTCTAATAGACAAGCTTTTTGAAGCCAGAAAAACCAAGAACTCACTTTGAAAATTTGAACCTTAACACAATTTCTACACAAAAGACAATACAACTCCTATACGAAAAACAAAATTCCAGAAAACCTCAGACATGGGTTTCCCATATATACTAAACACAAAAAATAAAAAAGGGAGCAACTGAAATATAGAATAAAATTAAACAAAAGCACTCACACAGCACAGAAACCGCAATCAAATTCGGTAATTTAGGACACAATCATCTTAGAACCGAGCAGAGAAATTACCAGTGGATTGAGTAATACATTAAGCAATACCCATAATTTATAGAGTCGACTACACAATAGAAAAAGACCAAGAAGTCAATCACGTACCTGATAGGTGAATCACTTGGAAACTAAAAGAAAAACCCTTAATTAAGATAAACCCATGTCCAACACATAAAGTAATTCTTGTGTAGGAATGAAGGAAACATAATTGAATCAATTACACTGCGACTGCTCGTCGGGTCTGAAACAACGCAGATCTTTGCTGAGTCTCCGGAAATTTACAGAACCTATGCCTCTTGTCCGTCTGTCTGTTTGTCTGTGTGAACATGTACGGTACCGTATCGTGTGTTGCGTCTAAGGTCTTGAGGCGATCTGGTCCGTTGATTTAATGGGTCCCACTTCAACGGACGTCCTGGATTCAGATTGTAATACTTGGCCATTTTCTCGCTCTTTGATTGGTGTTGCCGTACGTAGCTTCTCACATCAGCTAGCCCACGTCATACGTCTACGCGACGTGCATTTTTCGTTGCCTTAATTAATTAAAGTTTCATTATTATAAATAAATAATTTAAGCATGAGTTTATGACAGACAATTCTCTAGAAACTAGACGATGACTATAGCTATGGAAAGTTGGTTTTCGTCAATGACAAAAGTTTAAATTCACTTTTTTATATTTTTGTTATCATATTTGTTAATAAAAAATAATATAAAAATTGTTATAATTGACTTTTTTTAAAAATCTTTTGTGAGGTCTTTGTTAACTTTATTATTTATTTTTACTAACTAGTTTTATTTTTTTTTCTTTTTTCAACGACTTCAATCATATATAGAGTACAATTAATATTAATTTTGATTAGATTATGAATGAATTGGCAAAGAAACTCATATAAGGCTGTCGACATATAAAACCACAAATTAAGAATATTCAAAAACTTCAAAACTACAGACTACTCTACACATTATTTTAGCTTGTCAATAATACTATTTACAAAAAACAAAATGTAAGTTAGAAATGATGTACATTGTTGTATAAATCAATAGTCAATATATACCCAACCTTTGTTGAGCAGTTAATACAGAAGAATCCATAAATCTCAACACATGTTCTTTAATTTGATGACTTGCTTCCCAATTGCTGGATTTCAATTTAATTTCCTAGTTTTTATAACATAGACAAGAATGATAAAATGACTTGTTCATATTAAGAGAGAGAGTGTGAAACCAATACTAATGACAAAATCATTGCACTCAATTGTTTCATCTTTCTAGGGTGCACTCAATTGGAAGTATTATTTTCTATTCATTTTTTAGGTTATTGAGTAAGAAGGTTTAAGATGTCATCAAATATATAGTGCACTCCTCACTGTAGTGGACTGTGGTGTATTTGGTTGGACTTTAGGGTACAATCTAAAGTGTTCCGGCAGAGCAATTTAGGCTTAATGTGAAATATGTGGAAACTGATGAAAATTAAGATTGAATAGCTCCTTGGATGTTGTGTTAACTTGATCTCCTTTCCTTCATATATATACTTATTTACCTTTGTTGATGTATGAGGAATCATTGTCCTATGCTTCTATACAGACATTATACATATTTTTATCAAATCAAAGAGTCCTAAATAATTTTTATTCCTGTCAATAAATTTATATAAAAAGCCCAATATCAATTAAGCTCATAACAGAATACTAAGAGAAGCTAACATAAGGAAAGAAATTAAATTGATACTTATTAAGCAAAAATAAGGAGAGTATCTGTAATCATTAAATATACCATTATAATTGATACTCTACATTTATAGTACTAACCAAAAAGGGAAAGGAGAAAGGATTATTTATCATACAAAATTTTCTTATTACAAAAAGTCAAATGAAGGAGCTTTAAAAGGAAACATCATCTCAGGAATCTTCCATGATTAAATATGACAATTACATGATATCATAACTGTGATCAAAGAAAAGATACGAAATTAAATATAGCTCAACGGTCATTTCTATCACATATAAAAAAGGCACCTCTTATCAAACATGATGAAATAAATAAAAGTCAAATAGGAGCTAGAAATAGAAACAAGGCTAGAAATACTAGAAGTTAAAAAATAATACAGAAGGTTCCTGAGATGAAATCAAAGTTGAAATCATATTTAATGATTATTATTATCATTATTATTATTATTGAAGGATATGAATCAAGCTGAAATCAAAGGAAAAATTCAAGATCTGAGCAAGTCTCTAATAGTCATCTCCAAGCCTCATATATATAATTCCTTTTTGCCAGTGATACGATGGGGAAAAGGAGAGAAATTGAAAAGAAATACTGAGAAAGTACTTGAAATTTATATTCATTCTCTATTTGAGTTAATACTGTGTATCACAAGTCTGTGTGACTTAAATTCTTCTCTCATTTATTTTCGTATTTCTATGTGTTGATGTATAGTAGTTCTAAGTAAAAACCTATAAGATTGTTTCTCAGAAGAGCTAAGGTTAAAAAGAGACTTTATAACAAACTTATAATAAATTCTTCTCTCATTTATTTTCGTATTTCTAGGTGTTGATGTATAGTAGTTCTAAGTAAAAACCTATAAGATTGTTTCTCAGAAGAGCTAAGGTTAAAAAGAGACTTTATAACAAACTTAGAGTGAATTTTTGTGTCTCTTAAGTGTTTATGTAAAGTAGTTCTAGATAAAAACTCGTGAGATTGATCCTTAGAGAATGTGTTTCCATGCCTTGATATAATTTTCTGGGGATTTTGTAAACAACCTTAGGCTCATCACTGGTGCAGCTATATAGGAATATATATGTTGCAGCTTCTTTCTTTAGGTCTCCTCCATCTGGAGTAATTTTTACATGTCTCCCTTGCCCAAGAAGTAATGTATTTGGATATTGAGTACCCTATATCTCCTATTGATATAAGCTCATCAACATCTCCAAACAAGGATTATTATAACCACTTCCAGGCTCTCTTAGGTTATATGCCAATAACAACAAAGCTGCAGCACCTTTTCTATATATTTTGTAATTTATTTTATTATTATTATTATTATTATTATTATAAATATTTAAGATTTTAAGTTTAGACAAAATGCAGCAGTCAACTATGTATAGTATCTTACTTCTTTTGTTATGATCTTGAGTATGTTTTTATTATCCCATTGGCTATTTTCACCATTATTATATCATCCCATGTTTACATTCAAGGATATTACTTTTTTCTAGATGAAATAGGATATTATTAATCCCCATCTTTTATAACTTTTTTCTTTGGGGAAATGGGCTATGTAGAGAAGTTTCTCATTTCCTCTTGCAATCATATGCTTTTTGGGCAATAAAATGCTATACAACCTTCTATTTTTTTTTATTGTCCCATTTAAAGAGGCAATGAAGATAGCCTTTTATGACAGATTTTTGTTCTTGATTTTACTCTATGCAAATATAATATGGATGATATTTTTTTCGCTCTCTGGTTGAACATCTCCTTATATATTTTTAAACTACATGCTTATAGGTTGTTGAAAATATTGCTGTGAAATATGGTGTAAGCAAAAGTGATTTACTTGACTGAGAAGCTTATGATGTTGCCGTACGCATTGCTTTGGGAGATAAACTTAAGTGATTGCTAAGACAAAAAAAATTTATAACCAACAAAAGTTAAGTCTAATAAAAAAAACTAGTCTCTTATAATTTAACAAATCAGTGTTCGAATTTTGATTAAATGAGATAGTCATATTTAATACCTAAGAATATTTTGAATAAGATTACTTCTAATAGAAGAATACTTATGAAAAACAAAAAAAAAAATGGTTACAAATGCTAGAGTGAATGTGCCCACACATTCATCCCTTAAGTGCTTTTATATTATTATTTCCTCTTTCTATATCCATCTTTCCAACATGATGGCTTTATAGCTTGTATTTCTTTTTAGTACTTAATATACAGACAACCCTGTTAATGCAAACTTGAATACTGCCATCAACCTGACTGTAATTGATGTAACCTCCAAATTGCTAACTCAATTGAGTTGCTTCAATAATGGCTTCCTTATGGTACTAAGCCAATGGTTGATTTAAAACAGTTCTTTGAATGATATGATCTTAAGAGAGAACAGATTAACAAATTAATCAAAGCGTGCGAATCCCTTCATGATTTGTTAGCTGGTGTAATGTGAAGATACACAGATGTACAATGAGTGGTAAACTCAAACAAGCTTGAACGTAGTTGCTCAAATCTAGTAGAAATGAAAAGTCCAAAAGACAAATATATGGTTTGGTCTAATGAAGGGTATGAGTAATAATAGATATAATTGACAGCTATACATGTATAGCACTTTAAGAGACTTTCAGAATATTCATTACAATATTTTCAGATCATTCTAATTAATTTAGTGATCGAGGCTACTTGCATAACGCTAAAACACTGCTTAACTTGTCATGTTAATGAAGTTCCCATCGTTGTTGCTTCATGTTAATGTCATTTTCTATACTACTATATGGGATGGATCTATTTCTGACAAAAAGTGGATACTAGCATGCATGTTGTAGACGATGATGATGATGGCTTGATTCCTTCTATTTTTATTACTTAAAACTCCGACTTCTCATCATTGCTGTCTCCATTGATCGAGCAAATTTAAAGCTTTTCTTCTGACAATGTTTTGAGATTTTCATGTTGAGAGATTCAAGCATTTGATGTAAAGCTGCAATGTCCTCTTTGATGTTGTCTGTTTCTTCGTTTCTTGTTACTGTTTGTTCCTTGACGCCATGTATCCTGTTGATGCCTACCTGTACTTCCTCCTGCATTTCCTCCATCATAGTATGAATCTTCATATTCTCCTCTACCTTGTCTTTAAATTTCTTCTTTAAAAATCCATATCCATCAACTGTCTTTTGAAGATGTTCCGCAAGTAACTTGTTACGCTCTTGCAAGGCTACATATATACATGCATATATATATATATATATATACATATATGTTGAACCAAATAAATTAGTTGAAACTAACTAAAGTTCTATGGCTAATATCCCAAAAATTTCAATTTGTTTAACAAATCTCTTAGTTAACTTTTCAATCTAAGACTCTAACAGAATAGTACTTTAATCAAATTAAGTCATACTAAAATATAATTTTTTTTTTAAAACTTTAAATTTTGTACAAAAAAGTTTTTTAAACTTTAAGTTTTATATATATAAAAAAAAATTCTTCGAACTTTAAGCTTGTACAAAAAGAACTTTTTAAATAATTTGACATTATTCTCTATTAAGATTTTGGATAAAAAGTTAACTAAAGAAACTTTATAATACACAAATTGTAAAAATTAATAAAATTTTAAGTCAATTTTTATAATTAAAAAAATTATCTATACATAACTTATAGTTCAGAAGATTATGTATATTTTTAACTAAATTCTATATTATTATAATCCTTTCACAAAATAACTACATATTTTAATTAAAATAATAGGACTAATCTCTTTCCCTTCTGTAAGCAAAATTTTACAAAAGTATAAAAATTAACCATATGAATTAAATGAAATTATCTTAAAATCACAAGAAGCCAATTATATATAAATTTGAAAATTAAAAATGTGTACAATACCTTTCATAATTTCCACTTGTTGATGACTCCTCTTCTCTGGTTCCAAATTGGTAGCTTTCAACTTCTCCATCAACATCTCATTCTGTGCTTTGAGATCAGCAATGAACTCCTCCATTTCTGTCAACTCTTGAGCCTTTCTTGCAAGTTGTGATGCCATAGCTTGCTTTTCTTTACCCAAATAAGCACACATTGCTTGAAGATTCCCTCCTTCTACAAACATCGAAGACAGCTCTCTTCTCATAGTTTCTTCATTATCATCCATTCCCAAATCATGATCAATAGGTTTCTTGTACCTTGGAACCCTAGGCTTAAGCTCTGTGTTGCACCTCCTAAGTTCATGAGCTATCTTCTTGGAAGACTGTATTTTTTCAATTCTTGACTTCACATCATCTATGATTGATATCATTCCTGCCACTCTATGATACTTGCTCTCGTAATTTTCTTTTTTGTCACTTCCTTTGTGATCATGGATTAATTTCAGTAACAGCTTAACGTTGCTGGCAACATCTGCATGTGATGATCAATATATATATATATATATATAGAAATAATAATAATAATTATTAACATTAATTTTGTCATGTTTTATATTTGTTCTTGTGAATTATTGTGAATCTCAATTACTACATTCCATTAAATTTTGTCCATGTAATTAATAGTTTATATATCATGGCATTCTAATAATTTGATATAAATCATGAATATTTATAATGTTAACTATGATGATACATAATTTGTCATATTAATAAAATTTAACATCACATTGATAAAATTTTGATGACAAAAATATACTTAAAATTAAAAACTTTTAAAAGCAATAGAAATTTTCAAGTTACAAAAACTAAATAAAAAATTGAATAAAACTTTTTTGAAACCTATGTTATCTAATAGAATCAAATGCAAATATATATATATGAACAGTTTGGCTACTGTTTAATTCATTTTGTTTTTGTTTGTTGTCTTTTTTCTTTTCTTAATGCAAAATGATAGAAAATTTCCTGAATTGCCTCATCAGCAACAATTTCTGACAAATTAAATCTAGCTAAAATCTTCAATTTAAATTGAAACACAAATAGATCGAGAAGGGTTCAAACTCAATTAACTGTTAAAAATATATTCATCTAAGGGCTTAATTAAAATTATTTCTATATTAAAAAATCACTAATTAACTTACCTTCAAAACCGCAATTTTCTCCTGGCTGTGCATTCTTAGCTGTTGAAGAAGGCAAATCTGGACATAATAATGGCTGAACCTGATTCATATTAATCTTATAACCCAGAATGTACGAATGAAAAAAATTAAAGAAAATGAATAATGAAGATGAAGATGAAGGAAAGAAACTAATTGATATGAAACTAGGTATGATGGATTTAATGGAAGAATTAATGGAGGATGAAATGAAAAGAAGAAAAGTGATATTGTGGAGGAAGACTTAATTTATGGTGCATTAATCTTTCTTTGTCTCTGCTCTCTGAAAGTTTTTTCTTATTGTTTCTCCATATTTTCTATTACAGTACTCTTTTTTTCTTTTTTTCAAGTTGGTGTTAAGTTCGTTTTATAGATTCATTGGTTATTGCGCAATTATTGGATGAAGCAAGTCAATAATAGATGGAAAATATTTATTGTAATTTTATAATAATAAAAAAATTAGTTAAAATTTTATATTTATATTTTTAATTAATAAATAATTGGTGTTTAGAATTTAATTTGTACGTTATAATTTCTCAATATCAATAAACTAGTTAATAGCCTATTTTTATTAATCTGAAAATTAAGTGAATCAAAGAAATATAAGATATGTCTGAAACAGTCTCTATAATATATATATATATATATATATATTGGCCAGATAGTTTTCGATAATATTATATCCTCCTTTTATATAATATTTTTAATAAATATAAAAAAATGGAAAGTAATAAGTTTTACTTATTGCAACTATATATACTCTAAAAAATATATTTTATCTCAATTCAATCTTTGAAATATTAAAATTTTTAATTTCATTCTCTAAAATTTTTTTAACTATATATATAACTAATATATGTATTAAATTGTTTAATAAATATTTTTTTGATGATGAAATTGAAAATTTTAAATTTTTAAAGATTAAATCAAAATAAAATTTTATCAAAAAAATAATTTATTCTTAAAAAAATGAAAGTTGATGAATGTTGCCTTATTTCGGAGCTAGGTTCATTAATCACCGGACACTCTAATCCTGAAAGCATAATAAACAATAAATTCTTATAAAATGATAGGTAGGATGAATCATTGGTTGAATAAGTATGTTTTTTTAATTTTTGGATTACTATATGTATTGGTAAACCAAATTATTCTATTGGCATAGAGCTTTCGTCTTCCGTACTTGAAGACGATGTTATATAATTTTGTTTTAATATTTTTTATTAGTAAGTGTTTTATTTTCTTGATTTCGTACATAAGTAGACATCTACTATACCATATTTTATGCTTCATATATCATATCTTCAAAATTTGGATTCCTATTGATCTTCATATTTTTGAATGAGAAGATTCATGAGTGAATGAAAATTTCTTGCTCATTCATGTTTTCAGAATATCTGATGGGAAGAAACGAATTAGAGCTTCCAAACATGGAGGACACAAAAGGGTACGAATATTTTATATATATATATAAAATTGAATTTGAATTCATTTTATTTTCATCTGCTTTCATTAATATATATTTCTTTCTATATATATATATATATATTTCATACCCTTCTTTTAATTCGTTCGATAAATGGATCATTATTCTCCATCTAGAGATTAATTTCATGTTGCATGAGAAAACTCAATTTATTTAGATAATTAAACAAACTAAAATATTTTAAAATAATATAATCATGTGAGCACCACTATCATATGAATTTTTAGTGTATATTTAAGCAAATATATATATATAGTTTTATTAATTAAGTCCGCTATAACTTTTAATATAGTCTATGCTAGTCCATGTCTTTTTTTTAATTAACTTTATACATTATTCATTAGAACAGAGAAATAATGGACTTTTACTATATACCTTTTCTTTTTATCTATAATATACTAATAGTTATTTTATTTTATTTTATTTTTTAGTTGTTCTTATTAGAATTGGAACTCAAATATTTTCATTTGTGAGAGAAAGTCCTTGTTTAATTAAGTTATAATATATTTCTTTTCCATACATAAAAACTATATAATTAAACTAGCTAGTCCTATGTTCTTTGGGTATAAAGCATGGTGTCTATACCAATTGGTTATAATATAATCAAGAAATTAATTAATTGGATGCTCACTCTCTTACCAATATGATCATATTCAAGAGAATTTCAAAATTTTAAGAAATCTTTCCTAAAAAAATAGAAGAATGGGAATTGATACTATGTTTGCATAATCTAATATTTTAAATTTATGCAATGAGCCCAAAGAATAATTTTCCTTTAAAAGACTCCATTTACCTCGTGCCAAAGAAAGTAACTTTTTTTTAAAAAAAAATATTCGAGTATGTAAGAATATTCTCGAATATTTATCTAAAAAAATGCCTAAATTAAAATCTGGGCCCAAGTTGAGCCATTATTTCAAGTTTCAAATTTTAAGAGTTCAAAGTCATTTGGCTAAAATTTAAAATTTTGGGCTCAAACTTGAAATTAAGTTTTCTCATTTTCAACATGTTTATGCATGTTGACCTCAATATAAAATTCAATGTTGAGTAATCATTTCTAAAATTCTTATTATAAGGGCTAAATACAAATATTTAAGTTTGAGCTCAAGCCTTTGCTACAACTTATTTGTAGTCCAATAATATGGAAGCCTACAACACTAATGAAGTTTAAAGAAAGATTTTGGAAAATTTTTGCTTAAAATAAATATATGTTATCATGTTCAAAGTATTGTTGTGTATTAAATATAAATATTTTTTTAATAAAAATTTAAACTTTAATTTATCATAAAAATTAACTTATTTCATTAAACTCAATGTCATAGTATTTTAAAAATATTATACAAATGATTAAACTAAGATTTATATTAATAAAAATATTATAAACTATAAATATTTGAAATCAAAATTATATTTAGAATAGTAATAGAGCATATACTTGATCATGTACATGTTAAGATTAATTAACTTCATGTTTTAACTTTTATTTATATAAGAGGTTTATTATTGGGAATTGAGTTCTGAAACTCCATTATTAGCATGTCTAATTATTTATTATTGTTGAACCTTTGCATACCTAAACATTGATAACTTCTCTTTTGCATTTTTGAAATTATTTAGATATTAAAAAAAGAATAAAATTGACGTTAAATAATTAATTATGTACAAAATTGACGTGCAAACCATATATAAATGATTAAACAAATTACATTATTAATGTGTTCTCTAAGTTAAAGATACCTTCAATTATTAAGTTAAAATATTATAACTTGTTAATTGTTATACAATTTATTCATTCGAGGACTACTCTCTGACGTCGTGGTGGATATTAGTATCCTACAATCAATCTCTTTTTTTTTTTTTTAACTTCAACTAGATTTAGATACAATTTTTTTATATTTTGTTATAATTTTTAATAAAAATATAATATGTAAAACTTGTACTTAAGTCATTAAATGAGATATGATTATTTTAAAAAATTTAGAATTGAAATTATTTATATTTAAAAAATAATATATTTTTTAGTATTAAGAGAAAGATAAAAAAATATATAATTTTTAATTAATTTAGAATGAATCTCTATTAATATAGATTTTTTTTATTTTTTTGATTATTCTCTCTAAATAGAAAAGACAGTATCATTTTTTAAATAGAGTAAATTCAAAATCAAATGGAGCAGGCTAAAGAATATTGATTTAAGAATAAATTACAATATTTAGTCCTTGATTTAATTAATGTTAACTTAATAATTAAACCCGCTTACAGTCAGCTAATTAATGAACTAAAATAAATAATATCGAACCACAAGGTTTGAGATTTAGTGATATATAAAGAACTTGAATAATTTGTATGGAGAAATTAAAATATACATATTGTATTTTTTTTTGTACTATAAAATAAAATCCCACTGCTCGAGTTAGTTTAAATTTGGCATTACATGATTCATATTCATTATATAATTTATATTAAATTAATGCAAATGAAAATTTGTTTTAATTAAATAATAATGATACCGTAATCTTATAACAGCCTAACAATCTTATTATAAAATTTTTATTAGGACTAAATTATACTTACTTTCCTTAAACTTTAGTCAAATTACTTTTCATTTCTTTTTAATTTCAAAAATCATAGTAATTCCCTTCAAAAATGATATAAATTAAATTTTTATATAGTATGCTTTTCTTTTAAAATAATAAAATTGCATAACTATATATCTTTATATAGTACCTGTTTTTATTGCTTTTTTGACAAATAAAATTACTCTCGTACCATGTAAAAATTATTTTTTTAAAAAATTAAATTAAAAAAGAAGTTGAGTATACTTTTTAAAATTACAAAGATATCAAATATAATTTAGCAAAATTTGAGTAAAGGATAATGTAATTTACACTTTTTCTAATATCCTAATTAATGTTGAGCATGCTCACGTGATTCAAGACTGACTAGGGCCGGTGAATTTAATTTGTGGCCGAGCCTTCATGATGATTCAATGAATGTAGATGTTCATTTTAGGCATACAATTTCTTTATTAAAAAAATTGCATTTTAAATTTGTATTTATCTACATTATTATAATATTTTAAATTTCTTTATTACTAAAATGTTAGTAAAAATTTAATGAAGTTTTAAATACTAATTTATTATTAATTTTTTTCATTATATCTAACTTCTATTGCTCTTAACTATTTATAAATTGAAACTAGGGATTTCATCTATGTTTTGAGCCAAAAAGATAATATATTTTTTGAAAAAATAAATTATAGAAACCCTAAATTTTGATAAGATTAGGCTTGAATGAATTTATATACCTTTGAATTTAATTAAAAAAAAAAAACAACAAGATGACATTTTAATTTTATTAATATATTGAATCATGATTGTGATATGTGTGTGCGAAGAATTTAATTAAGCCATTCATATTAAAGAGTTTGATAATGATTTTCGGAGGTGATGTAGTTATAATGATAATTAAGACAAGTTTTCCCCCAATTATAATAATATCATTGAGGGTGCAACTGCAAAGATCAAACTATGATATTTAATGTTGCCAATAATTAAATAAATTTATTCGTTTAAACGTATAAAGACTAAATCTCAATTGATATATAAGTTAATGGATAAAATGCATATAGATTCCTTGAATTAAATTATATGTAGGTCATATCCACACACAATCCATTCACCTATAAAAGTTTAAATAGATTTTTCAAATTTTTGTAGTTTATGTTAAAAAAATTCTTTTATTAATTTTTTCATTTAAAACTCCAACAAATGATAGACATATGAAATTAGTTTTAAAGGTAATTTTTTATACAAAGTCTAAAATTTAAAATATTTTTTAACATTTTAGTATTTTTTATAAAAAAAAAATTAACAGAAAGAAGTTGATTTATTGCATAATTATAAAATTTATGAGGTTATAAGTCAACTTTTATAATTAAAAAAATTTATTTACATAGCACTTAAGTCTTAGAATATTTTTTATTTTAATTTAAATTAAGAATAATAAATATAAGAGACTAAATTAAAAAAATTATTAAATTTAAAGAGCTTAAAAAATAAAACTTTTGTCAAAAAATTAATTGATTTAACCAAGCTCGACTCCAAACGTATATCTACTGTTTGTAAATTTGGACTTGACACATTTTTTGTTATATTAATTTAGACACCTTTATTATTATTATTATTATTATTATTATTATTATTATTATTATTATTTGCCAATATTTCAATTGTTGTGTGTAATGGCCCCTATGTCTCTTCATTAGCTGTTAAAGCCACATCTCTGGTGGCAGACTGGTAGCCATGTTTCAAGTCAAACTCCATCAAATATATTATTAGGATTTTTTAGAATTTCAACGCTTTCAGATTAGGATGAACTTGGACGTAATCACGGCCCCTTGCAATTATATATGCAAACTTGGATAAATCATCTTTAGGAAGGACGCAAATTTTATTTTTTTCTTTAAATGAGTCAGTCAGATTGTGTTTACACTTAGGAAGCATTTAAATTGTATTTTAAATTGTGACTAAAGATCCTTAAGCCTCTGTTTAAAATATGTGAGGAAAATTGAATAAAAGGAATTCAAAGAAAAAGAAATAGAAGAGCTTGAAGAAGAATGATAATTCACTTTATTCTTATTTGAAAAAAAAAAACTGCGGTCTGAAATCTAAATTCCTTCAAATTAAAACATCTTAATGAAAAATTAATTTTCTTTTCCCTTCCATGGTCCTATGCAATGCATGCCTGTTTTAGCATTAGTGCCTCTAGTTTTGATGTTAATTTTTTTAAAATTATTTTATGGGTACTTATAAAATCTTCCAATAATTAGGCTAACTGTTTTAAAAAGAGTTCAAAAGTGAAATCACTTTAAAAGTTACATTTTGTATGCACTAGAACAATACTAAGAAAATCCAAAGTGAAAATTTTGATTTTCCTTTTGGTCGTGCTTTTTTTGTCTTATTCATTTACATATTTTGACTTTTTGTTACAAGAGAAATTATGTAAAAATATTGACAATATTTTGAACATAAGTATCTTTAATACAAAATATTCACAAATAAAAAAGATAAAAAAATTACAATCCACATAATGACCAAAATTCAATAATCTAATTGATTAGATCAGTCTATTGGCTAAATCACATTCACGTACTCTCTTTTTTAGTAAGATTGATTTGCCTATTCAAACCTTAATTTATTGTCAAATTGATATTTTACTTTCATTGATAATATGATGATGTTTTGTGTAATACGCATTTGCTCAGCAGAACAATATTTTAAAAAAGAGAGCTATACACTCTAAACAAAATTAATCTCATAATATTTCTTTTTATTTTTTTTAAAAAATCATATACTTCTTATGTCCCTCTCTATATAATAAGCACAAGCATGGCTCCACAAAACCTAAGGAAATTTCAAACAAAATTTCCTTAGGTTCTCTCTGTTGAGTTTATCATTTGGTACTTTTCTTCTGTCTTTTGGTTCAATTCTTTCACTGTATAATAGGGTGATTATTTCTTAATTTTGTTTGAAATTTTATTTTTTGCCATGATTTTTAGAATTAGGAAAACTTAAAATTGTAACAGATGAAGAAATTTGAAATCTTTTTATTAATTATTATCATATTCCTCTTGTAACAAGTATCTATCAATAAATCTTTCATTTTCTTTTCCTTTCATTATTCTCATCTTTTGGATATGGTTAGACAGTGAATAATGAAGGAAAAAAAAAAAAGAATAATTTTTATTTTATTTTTTGAGAGTTGTTATTATTATTATTATCATTGAAAGGTTTGAAATTTTTTTTTCCAGGATTGAACCATTTAGCTATTTCTTTATAATTTTCTATTTTTCTCTGATTTTGAAAGAAAATTTCTATGCAAGCAAAGAAGAAGAGGGAAATTACCATGCCTTCCAATTCCTTCTCTTTTCTTCTACTTCCGTGACTTCTTCACGATACAAAACCTAACTTGGCGCGACAAAATGTGATTGATTTGCAGGTTATCGCCGATAGTGTGTGGCCTCCATGAGTCACCGAGTGAGCGACGAGGTTGCGGCGAGAGCGATGGAGGAAATAGGAAGTGGAACTCCGTCTCGTCGTCACGGAGATTCGTTGCCGTACATTCACAAGGTGGGAGCTCCTCCAAAGCAAAATCTTGTGAGAGAGATCAGAGAGGCAGTGAAGGAAACTTTCTTCCATGATAATCCGTTGGGACATTTCAAGGACCAATCCAGATGGAGGAAATTTGTTCTAGGGTTACAAGCAGTGTTTCCGATTCTTGAATGGGGAAGAGCCTATAATCTGAGTAAATTCAAAGGGGATCTTGTTTCTGGACTCACCATTGCTAGTCTTTGTATTCCTCAGGTACTGTAGTAGTGGTAGTAGTGCTTCACTGCTTCCAAGATCTAAATGATTCACTACATGAATTCTTAGGCTTACTTTATTTGGTTTAGTCTTAAAAATTGATCAGTTTACAAGTTGATTTTTCAAAAACAAAAACAAAACAAAACTATAAAATTAATAATTTGATCTCTATAATCTTAATCAATTTTAGTTTGGTTTTTATAGTTTAAAATTGAGTAAATTAGTATTGCTTTCCCGTGAAACATGTTATTCTATTAATTGTAAAACATACTATATGTTTAAATTATAATGTATGCTATTTTTTATAAAACATTTTGGTAAGTACATAATTGTAACAAAAAATATATATAGTTCTAAAAATTGGTTAGTGTGTAAGTTAATTTTTTTAGAAAAAGGAAAGTTGATCATTTGATATTTATAATTTCATTAATTTTTAATTTAGTTCTTATAATTTGAAATTTTGTAATTAAATTTTTATAATTTTAAAAAAGTTTAATTTAGTCCGTTTTGTTAAATTTGAGTAAGCATTCTATTAAATTTTACTAAGCTAACCAACATATATTATTTTATCTCTTTGAATATATATGATTTGAATCAATATAAAAAAAATAATGAAGTGAAAATAATGATTTAGTTTTAGTTATTTATATTCAAAGCATTAATATAGTATATAATTAATTAAACAACAACCAATTAAATGATTATTTTACAATAAATTTGATGTAATTTAATCTTTGTATTCAGTGATTTCAGGATAAGACGACTAACATATATACCAAGAGTTGTTACGTTTATGAAGTTATGGGTTCACTATTTTTTTCCCCTAAAATTAACTAATCTTTCATTTTCATCCTTTGGAGTATAATTTTTTCAATTATTTTCATTAATAATTTTTTACAATTATTTTTGTCTTCACATTAATTAAAGTCATGGGTCAAACTTCTTAATCCCAAGAGAACAAAAAATTATTGGAAAGAATTATTTAAAAACTAAAACTAAGAGGGTAGTTAAAGTGATGGACTCAAGGGTCAAACATAATATTTTGGACAAAATTAGTAATTGATTGATTTTGCATTATGACTCACATGTGAAATCATAACAGGATATTGCATATGCAAGGCTTGCGAATTTGGATCCCCAGTATGGACTCTGTGAGTATTTTGATTTCTTTTAGCAGAGTACTTTGACTTCTTCTAGGTGCGTTTGGGAGTTAGAAAAATACGAAAGGAGAGAGAAGGAAGAAGAAATGATAGGGAGACGATAATTTTTATTTTTTATTTTTGCAAATCACACTAATCTCTTTTGAGGTGTGTGAAAATCATAATTTTTTTAATCTATTTTAAAAAATTATATTATTCTCTTGAAATGAAAATATAAATTATCATTTCATTTATTTTAACTAAAAAATATATTAGTATGAATTGATCTATGTAACAAATCTCAGTTATTAGATAAAAAACTTTATTTGTTTGTTATTGTATTCATTTTAACCAAAATATCTTTAAAGATAATATTCATGTTTTATTAAAAATATACATATATTTAAAATTTGTATTCTAATGTTATTTATTTTGAGTTAAAAATATAATTTTAGTTTATTTCAAATTTAAAAGGGTGACTCTTTTATAGTGATCAAATACATATTTAATTCTTGTTATATGAATAATAAATATAAGAGTATTTTGATTAAAATGTGTAAAATTGTAACTTATTTTTAATTTAAGGTGAAGGGAATATAATTTTTGTATCCCTAAAAAAAAGAATGTGATATATATTTTTTAAAATTTAGAAAAACTTTTTCCTTTAAAATTTCCTAAATTGAGAGAAGTTCAAAATATAAAAAAGAAACAACATTTGAAAAATTTTGAAAGAACAGAATAAAATCTTTGTTATCATACCATTTTTATTAATAACTTTTAAACAAAAAAAAAAAAAATTCAACCAAACGTTCTATTATCCCGAATCCAAACAGAAGGAGACATCCCAGTTCAGTTATGTGATTGGGCTTTTCTTCAATATGTCCAGACAGCAGCTTTGTGGCTCCTCTTGTATATGCTTTCATGGGAAGCTCAAGAGACATAGCCATAGGTCCAGTGGCTGTGGTTTCCCTCTTGCTTGGGACTATGCTGACAGATGAGATTAGCAACTACCAAAGTCATGAATATATGCGTCTTGCTTTTACTGCCACCTTCTTTGCAGGAATCACTCAAATGGCACTTGGAGTTCTCAGGCAAACCCTTGACCCTTGGCATACTAAATGACCCTAAAGCATTCTTAATTCCTTCGTTTGTCTAAACTTTCAAAACACTTCAGTCTAACAATAATTGAAGAGATTATGATAAAATTATTTTTAAGTCTTTACTTGATAACTTAAACTTTTAAATTGAAATGGTTCTAGTCAATGGTTAATCTTTACCGTTCAATGTCATCATTTTTCATAATTTCAGTATAATATAAATGGACTTATACTTTGTTCACATTTCAAGTCTAAAAGGGCTGAAGGGATATATAAGAAATTAGAAAATATAATAAAAACTATTCATAGATCTTTTCACTTAACAACTTAAAATAAAATAGTCTTTGACATGGTTTTATTTAGGAGTTCAATCTGTGTTGCCTCCATTAATTTAAGCCTTTGAGTTAAGATCGTTCTTGATATGGTATCAAAGTTTATATAATTAACCAAGTAGTCAAAAGTTCAATCTTTACTCCTTTACTTAATTGCATGAGCTTTTTTGAGTTAAAATAGTCTCTGTTGGAGTACTTTGCAGGCTTGGTTTCTTGATAGACTTTCTATCTCATGCTGCCATTGTGGGATTCATGGGTGGAGCTGCCATTACTATTGCCCTGCAACAACTTAAAGGTCTGCTTGGCATAAAAAACTTCACCAAGAAGTCTGATATTGTTTCTGTCATGCGTTCTGTTTGGACTAACGTGCACCATGGGGTACTAAATAAAATTTCCACTTCTAATTTCTCTCAATGTAGAAGGAAAAGAAAAGCTCACAAGCATTTTATTTATGATCTCTTTCTTACAGTGGAATTGGCAGACAATAGTCATTGGAGTGGCATTCTTAGCTTACCTTTTTGCATCTAAGTATGCAGTAAGAACTATGCCAGTATATGCCCTTCCTTAATTTCCCTAAATTCTTCCATTGAAATTTTCTTAGCTGTTACTTCTGTAATTGACAGGCTAAAAGGAAGAAGAAACTCTTTTGGGTGTCTGCACTTGCTCCTTTGGTCTCTGTTATAGTGTCCACCTTTTTTGTATACATTACCCGGGCTGACAAAAAGGGTGTTGCAATTGTAAGTATCATAAAATTGAATTTTTGTCAGAAAGGTATGTTTGGATGGGGGAAAATGAAGGGGAAGAGAAGATTTTATTGGAACCTCTTCTTTGTTTGGAAGTTTGTTGTAAGAAAGTGAAGAGAATGAAAGACCTTCAACTAGCATTTCAAGATTCTTTATAAGTTTCAACTGTATGGGAATTGTGGAGGAGAAGGTTTCTCTAAACAAAGGGAAGAGAAATTTAACCATTCCTTCTCTCTTCATCCAAAGAAAATGGAAGGCCATTTTCTTTAGATTTCTTCCCTTCTATTCTCCTTCTAATTGCCAAATATTCCTTGAAGTATAAACAAAGCTATGCATTCCAAAACTCAAACTACAGTATTTCAGGTGAAACACATAGAAAAGGGTGTGAATCCATCATCTGCTAGTGAAATTTTCTTTAGTGGAAAATATCTCAGCCCTGGTATTCGTATTGGTGTCATTGCTGGTATGATAGCACTCACGGTAAGCAAATTTTACAGATCATTTTTGTCCTTTTTTTGAGTGTGTTTTGTGGTGGGGGGAGAGAATTCTACTAATTTAAATCAAATTTATTGAACTGTAGGAAGCTGTAGCAATTGGAAGAACATTTGCTGCCATGAAAGATTACGCATTGGACGGTAACAAGGAAATGGTGGCAATGGGAACAATGAATGTTATTGGTTCACTCACATCTTGTTATGTAACTACAGGTAGAACAGAGGAAATTAAGCAAAATTTCAATAATATCAACAACCCTGTTTGAACTTCTTTTGTGTCGTGTTATATAATTTTTGAAATTTGATGAAAATACATTTTTAAAAGTGTTTGTGTTTCTTGGCTCATAGGGAATGCCTGTCAAGTTGATAAGCTTTGCCATGTTTATGCAGGATCTTTTTCACGTTCAGCAGTGAACTACATGGCTGGTTGCCAGACTGCTGTATCAAACATCGTAATGTCCATTGTTGTACTACTAACTCTGGAGCTCATTACACCACTTTTTAAGTACACCCCAAATGCTGTGCTTGCTTCTATTATCATAGCTGCTGTGTCAAGCCTTGTGGACATTGATGCAGCAATTCTACTATGGAAGATCGACAAATTTGATTTTCTTGCTTGCATTGGAGCCTTCTTTGGTGTGATCTTCAAAAATGTCGAGATTGGACTTCTTATTGCGGTAAAGAAAAAATCAAAAGAAAAATTTTAAAGAAACTCTGGCTTTTAATATTCTTGAAAATTTTCAGCTATAAAACATTGATACTTAAAAAATGAAGATACTTCAAATTGAATTTGAAGAGTATCTTATTGTGTCAACCTCAGTGAAACTAATATTCTTCTGTTTGTGCCATCCAACATGCATTTTCTGAACTTTCTTATCATGCAGGTGGCCATATCGTTTGCCAAAATCCTTTTACAAGTGACAAGGCCAAGAACTGCACTACTTGGGAAGCTTCCAGGCACTACAGTGTACAGGAACATCCAGCAATACCCAAATGCCTCACAGATTCCAGGCATGCTCATAATTAGAGTTGATTCTGCAATCTATTTCTCTAATTCCAACTATATCAAAGAAAGGTGAATTATTCCTTCTTTTATATATGTATATATATATATATATATATATCCGTTATTAAGGGTTGCATTAGTCAGGGGTATTTAAGATTTTATGGCCATTGAACTCTTTGAGAGATATTTACTAACCGAACTAATTCCTCTAGTGATTAATTGCTTTTTTAACCCTATATAATCTGTTTTGTATGCCTGTAGAAATGAACAACTTGAAAATGGAGCCACTAGTTATGAAAATTTATGAACTTTGAGCTGTCAGTTTCAAACAGTTCTTACTAATAAATCCTGGGTGGGAAACCTTAAGAAATCCGAAGTTTTTAGCCACTCCAAGATAAATATCAAGGTTAAAAGAGTGTATTAGCTTGGTTGATAGCCTGATGATTCCAATCAAAATTTGCAGAATTCTGAGATGGCTTCAAGATGAAGATGCACAGAGGACAGAAAATTCCACCGGAATACAATACCTTCTTGTTGAAATGTCACGTAAGGGGATTTTCTATTAAATGATTTGATCTTGCTGTTGATTATTAATCTAAATAAGGGAATAATAATATTCATGGAATAAATTATATTCTTGCAGCTGTTACTGACATTGACACAAGTGGCATTCATGCCTTTGAAGAGTTGTACAAGAGCCTTCAAAAAAGAGAGGTTCAGGTAATACCGCAATACATACTCACATAAATCAACATTTTCTGCATCGTCATTTTTATAGGTTACAAGACATACTCACACTTGAATAGTATTTGAGCAAGTAATCAGGGATTCAATCCTTACCACAGTCAGTTATCTGAATTAGTAAGTTTTAGCTTAAAGTACAATAGTCCCATGTTTTAATATCCACGCTTGATTCAAACTAAAGGGGCTTTTGTACTAGAAAGCGTATTGGAGATCATAATAAAGTTATTTAAGGACTTACGGTTTTCACTTAACAACTGAAACTTTAGGTTAAATTGATCCTTGTAATGCACAAATTCACATGTTGATTAGTTGATTTACATGTATTGTGATGCCATATTTATCTGTGGTGTTTTCACAGCTTGTGTTGGCAAACCCTGGGCCAGTTGTAATGGAGAAGCTCCATGCATCTAAGTTAGCAGACTTAATTGGGGAAGACAAGATATTTCTAACAGTGGCTGATGCTGTTGCAACTTTTGGTTCAAAGGCAGAACCTTGATATATATTTCTGAGTCAGAACCCTTCAATTGGTTGTGAATAGATGGTTGAGATGAACTTTTTAGATAAGTATAGTTCGAAGTTTTGTGATTAAGATAAAAGTGAATTGGAATCCTTTAAAGTTTTCTTTCAATTACATTTTTGAGGGAAAAAAAAAGACAATGCAAATGAGACTTATATTTAATCAATAAGTGAGGTTTATTGATTAAATAGTAAGTCATATTCCCTTTTTTGAAAATTTACAAAATTCACATTATTAGATTTTAAAGAGAACTCAAAAGGATTTCAATCCATCAAAAGGAAAGATAAATGACTTGGGGTCATATAGGATTGTTTTCAATATGTACTTGTATATTCCTTTTCTGATTTCTTGTCTCAATCGGAGTGAAAAAGAAGAAACAGTTTGAAAAAAGATAACTTTTTTTCCCTCTTTGCTTGAAGTTCGTAATAGTTGTACATTATTTATTTGGTGGAAGCTAGCAAATCCTATGGATATGATAAAATTAATAAATATAGACAACAGAAATTAAAAAAATGAAGAAATAATTGTCGTTATTATACTTTTCACAACCATTACAAATTAGAAATTGGTAGTGCTTAATCTAATTAAATTACTAAGAATATCTAAAATTCATTGATTAATTACCCATATAAGATATTTTACATTAAACCATTCCAAATAATCTTTAAAAATTATATTGTCTCAAAATATTTCATCTGAAAAAGAATGCTTTATACACACACATACGCACACTTTTAAAAGAATTAAGTCCTCATTAAGAATAGATTAGTACAACAAATCAATATCAGAACAACAAAGACACATTCAACATCATCATTAATAAATTAATTAATTAGTTATTATTAATTTTTTTCTATGTTTTGAGCTCTAATTCTACTTCCCCATGATGACCCCTCCTTTTGAGCCATTCTTCTATTAGACCTTCTCTTCAACTCAACCACTTGTTCTTCCCACCTTCTTCTCCATTTCTCTCCACCAACACCAACGCCACCATTATTATTCCTCCTACTTTTGGTCAAACCTAGTTCATAATCATACTCTTCGCGAAGCACAGAATTCGAGAGTGTTTCATAGGCTGCATGGAGTTGCACAAACATCCTCGTAGACTCTTCCTTCCTCAAGGGATCCTGGCACACATCTGGGTGGTATCGAAGTGCCATGGATCTGTAAGCCCTCTTTATCTCATCCTTAGTTGCATTTCTGGGACTTAAAGATAGTATTTTGTACAAGTTTTTGGTGCCATTAATGGCAGTCTCTTCAACCTGATCACTAGCTACCTTTCTTGCTCGGCATGAAACATGTTGATGGATCCTTTGCTGATTTTTGGAGTGTGGAAGAAGGCAGTGAAAGGGCTTATGATTGGGAATGACTAAGGTTGAGCTTAAGGATGAAACATCCATATTGATTTGAAAATTTGAATATTATTGATTCTCTAGCAATGAGCAAACCTAGTTGTGTTGCACACCTATTTATATAAAATGTTTGTTTGCATGCATTTTGCAGTATTGGCTATATTTTAATCTTACATTAATAAATTAAATATAAACTTTTGTTAGTGGAATCCAATTTGGTCAAAGAAAATGAGACTTTTTGGGGTTTTGCTTGGTCTGTTCTCTACGCCTTTTCTTCGTGGAATGCATTGAGATTTTTTGTTGGGCTACATGGAGATATTTACTAAGTTAATAATGTTAGTTAGGGTTTTTAATTAGAATTTAGAACAAACTTAAAAAAAAAAAAATAGGTGTACTTTGTTATGCATTGAAACTTTGCGTGCACAAAGTGGATGTCAATTTTTTTTATATTTAAAATATAATATAAAAAATGATAAATTTAATAATAAAAAGTTATTTAATTTTTTATTCTTTGTAATAATAACTTCTTATTATCTTCATTTTTTTTGTCTCTCTTCTTTTGTCACATTACATATTTTATTTTATAAAATATATAATTTTAAAAAATACTAACTTATTTGAATGTGTCAAAACTCAAGGCCTCTTTTCAACCTAGCTAAGTTAACACTAGTTAGAAGAAGTTAATTATATTGAAGTTATACCAAAATTAATAAAGATATTTAATTTGAGCCAACCATTCATGCATGATACATGCAGGAGACGATGGTGTGTAAGGAATTAAGAATTTGATTCTTCTATGGAATATGAACAAACAGTAAAATCTAAAGGTAATGGCAGCCATACTTGAATGATACAACCTATGTCTTAATTATTTTGTGTGTGTGTGTGTGTCTATATATATATATATATGGTTCAAAGGGTAAAAAAGTATTAGGAGGCAATTAAGGACACAAAGTCCTAGAAAAGAGTTTTAAGTATATATATGTATGTGTGTGTGTTCAAGTTCATTTGGAATTATTTGAATGGCAGGCCATGTCCCCTCTCTCTCTCTCTCTCTCTCTCTCTCTCTCTCTATATATATATATATATATCTTATTATTTTTTTATTATCCACATTCGTATTTGTCTAAAATATTTTATATTTTAATTTTAATTATGTAAAAAAAATATTAATTTTAATATTTGTATCTAAAACTATTTGATATCTCAAATGTTTGAAGTATGAAAAATATTCAAAATATTTAAAAAAAATAATAGATACTAAATACTATATATCTTATAATTAAGTAATCTATCTAATATCAATACTTGATATCCACCTAATAAAAAAATTTTAAATTTTATAAATGGCTATAAAAAAAATTTTACAATAAAAAAAATTTACATAATTATTATAAATTAAAATTAAAAAAAACAATTTTAATATTAATAAAAATATAAAATTTTATTTAATAATATATATTATTTAAATATCAAATATCAGTACCCTATCCAACCATTTATATGAGACATTTATATATTACACAAAAACATATATTCTCTTCAATTTTCTATAGCCAAATGTCATACATAATTAAGTGAACTCTATCCATCACTTGTATATATATCATAAGAATACATCAATGAGATATATACTTCATTTCATTCACCGATTACTCTTACATTTTGCTTATAGATAGAAAATTGATAAAAAAAAAAAAAGAAGGTTTAATTTGTTTAATTACTTCTCAGTATAAATTGAAGAGATGGCTCCTAATTAATTAGTTGTCTATATAAAATAGAATTAATATTAATAATGGTATAGGCCTTGCTCTTCAAGGTAGAGCAGACAAAGTTTTGATTTTGTTGTTTTCTATTTTTATTTTCAAAGAAGCCAAAAATTATCAAAGAAAATATATTTAAATTGGAAAAATGGAGAATATAGGATTGAAAAAGTTTTTGCAAATCAAACACATCTATAAAGTTTTGAGTAGAAATATTCAATGAAAATCGATTACTTTCAACCCAATACCATCACATTCACATACCCAAATTATATATCTATTAATCTTGTCATCCCTATCTCCCCAGTAATATATTCTGCCAATAAATAACTAATAGTAGAATATATTTTTATCCTTTGAGAAATAAATAAAATTTTAATTTATCAAACAGTACTTTTTAAAACATGTTAATATTTTAAAATAAAAAACACTTTGTTCAAATAGCAAATTATAAATATTAGCTCAATATTAACAATAATATTGTTCAAAAGATTGGCCTAATTAATTAATGTCTCGCATAAACCTTCTTGGAGAAGGATGACGGCCAATATTAATTTCATTTGCTAGTTGAGCCAACTTGTGTTATTTATTTATTTATTTCTTTTTAACCTATGATTTAAGAAATGAATATTAATTTTAGAAGATATGGTTTGATACTGACCTGAAAAAATTATTAAAATATAGAGTTTTTTTTTAAAAAAAAAAAAACATTTGGATGGTATTACAATATAGAGTAATTAGAAATTAATAACAACTTGTGAAGACTAGGTTGCCTCTTTATGACTAGTTTTTTTAACATACATAAGGACAAGGTGTGGAAATTTGTATTCATCAATTTTTTTATAAAAAAATTTAAATAAGTCCAGGGAGCATAAGATTATTTTGCAGGCTGCAAGAGGGATGTTATGAGTAAATTATGAAAAATGTACTATAATTTTTTTTAGATTTGGGAAAAAAATATTTTTAGACCCTTTGCTGTTGAAATTGCTAAACTATAAGTTAGTAAAGTGAAGCAGGTAGGTTATATTTTAGATATATACTCTTTTAAATTGGTTATAATAAGTTATTAATTTGTTCTATGAAAAATACAAATTCTTTAAATTTTTGTCTTTCAAAGATAAAAATTACACTCTATCTCTCTCTTAAAAATAAAAACTCCATACATTTTTATCTCTTTATCAGTCTCATTAAATCTTCGAAGAGATTAAAATGATTGAGTTTTAATTTTAAGGGACGAAATCTATATTCTTTTTTTATTTTTAGAGGACATAAAAAGAAAATACATCATTGAAGGTGACTAAATAAGTTAGATATAGTATCATCCTCAAACTAAACACTAAAAATGTTCAGACCTATTTCTTTTCTTTTTTTTAACTTCTTAAAATATAGATTTTATTAAAAATAAAGAAAAAGAGGTTGAGCTTTAATTTCAGGCATAAAAGGACATTAATAAGAAAGAACAGCATAAAAGACAAATCGTTGCTAATTTTGGACCATTTCGTTGTATTAAGTATTAACTCTTTGCAACTTATTTGTCACATTTTGTCATGCTGCTGCAGAAAACAGGGATTCTACCTTTAAGAGATTAGTTTTCCTCACCATACATATATGGCAATTTCTATTTCCATATTATTTTGATATTTTCTTACTTTTATTATATATGGAGGTTTTTCAGGAATAATTAAGATTTCTTCTCCAAAATATTTTAAGGACACTTACTTTTATATTATCATGGTGCATCTAAGATTTCAATTTTATAGTGTTTTTCAGAAAAATATATTCTACTTTTAAAATTCTTAAGCATTTTAAGACTTTATTTGATACATTTTATAAGGATGATATTATAGAATTTAATCTTAAATTTTTTTTGTCAATAAAAAATATTTTACATAAATCTTGAGAAAAATCTAATTTGAATTCTCTATAAACATATTTTTTTTAAAGTCTCATAAAGTTAGAACTTGACTAGAGATGATAAATCTATTGGTCAAATTTTATAAGTTATAGAAGTTTGTAAAACAAGAAAAGGTTAAAAGTCATAAAGAAGTCAAAAAGTTTTATTGCGAATTTTGATTTTTATTAATAAGAGTATAAAAAGTAAAATGTGTTAAGAAAATATATCTAAAATTTTTTGAAATAAAATTTTTTCTATGTTTAAGAGCCTTCAAGATACAAATTTAAAATTAACACTTATATTTTTAATAAGTGTGACTTAATTATATTTATCAAAAGTTATAAAATCAACCCTATGGGTTGGTATAATTATCCTAAAGTACTAAGTCTAAAATTACTTAAACTTATAGTAGAAATACCACAATTTAACAATAAACAACTCTAACTACTATTCGAAATTCAAGTAACACTAAATAAAAATATCAATAACTTAATGTTAAAAAAAAAAAGTAGTTTGGCTCAAAGCATCAAGCCTAGGCTTAACCCATCCTTCATGAATCATGATCATTCTATTTTTTTTTTAATTTTAATTTTTGTTCAATCCTAAGAGTTGACCGACTCAGTTTAGCTCTAGAACTAAATAAGATCAGTAGACTAAAATATATATATATATTTTTTAAAAATAATTAGTTTCCATTTTATTGAAGTTAGAAGGCACGGCTCGTAGACTTTAACATATTAATAGCTTTAAATGTTGTCTTTCTTTGTTATGTGAGCATGTACTTTAAATAATGTCCTATCTTTGTTAGTTTTGGACTTCAACTCATATATTTGGGCTTATTTAGATCCAAAATATACCTTTAATGTGAAGATTCTGAGACTTCAAAGTTCAAACATGTTGGGCCATGGAAATTGGCAAAGCTGCTAAAAGTACTGTTGATCAAATATTACTGTACGTAGTTCATTTTAGTATTCTTGTTGATTTATTCCAAAAAAAAAAAAGTATTGAAGGGCCAATTGCACTAAAGAGGAAATAAATATATGGTTCCCAAAAAAGGACTAGAAATATATGATTGTGTTGCTACTTATTGATATGGCTATTTACTGAAGTTTCATGCACTAAGTCTTTACTTTGCCCCTTTTGGTTGGAGTACACAAACATCAATTCCATTTTCTACATTTGAGGAAATAAAGTAAAAGTACATCAAAATATCAGTAATGTGAACTTGTGCAGGATTTGCTATATTTATGGTCAATTTTCTTTGTCAACTTATGCTTCCCCCACTTCTTCTTACTTTCTAGTGTTCCCACGCATGAGATATAACAATAGAAAATACTTTTTGGAAAAAATTTGATTTGGTTCACATTATCTTTTGTCCTTTCAACTTTGCATACATTTTAACTTTCATCTTTTTAATTATTATTATTATTATATATAATTTTGCCTTTTACCTTTTAAAATTTTGATAATGTTCTTCCTAATTTAGTTTCATGAGAACCATTGTCCACTTGCACAATTATCTTGTATATGCATTTGTATATCTATTGTATTGATAAACGTGGTAATAATATAAGTATATATTGAAATATAAAGAAAAAAAACATATAAATTCTCACGTGGATTGATTAAGACAAGGTTAATAGTTATATAATTTGTGAAAATATTAAATTAAATTGCCTTAAACTTCAAGCATAAAGATAAATAAAGCATCTTTCACACTCAAGTCCAAACTCTAATAGCATGAAAAAAAAAATGAAAGGAATAAAAGTGTAAAGAAGGAAAAGTTATAATAATGAGGATAATTGAAGTCCAAAAAAATTATATTACAATGACTTTGGTTATTCTTATAAGTGGTTTCACAAAATAATATATTTTTAATGTAAAATATAAAAGAAAATATAATATAAGAATATGAGAAAATAATAATAATAAATGAGTGAATTAAATAATTTTTTATTATTTAATTTATTATTTTTAAATTATAATAATAATTATTTTATATTATATTTTAAATATTTTAAAAAAATATACACATTTGTGCATGAAAACCTCTAATAATAATTACAAATAATGATATTTGCATTGCAAAGAGGTGGGAATAGAGTCATGGTGCTTCCTCATGCATGCGCACAAGAGGAGAGGAGACACTATATATTACACTACATGCATGCGTCCATGCTTTAATCTGGCAAAGATGAGTGTAATAATTTTGTCACAAAAACACACTTCATGATTTCCGAAGCTTTTAATAATCTAAATCTTTTTTTAATTAAAAAAACTATGTTTTGCACTTTTGACTCAGCATTGCAATTTATAGTTGAGGTAATAACATTCATAACAAAAAATTTATGTTAATGTTTCATTTGTTTTTTATCAAACACAAAAGAGAAAACATTTAACACTAGTTAGTCAAACAGAATGAATGCTTTAAGTGTCAACTATTGTGTATACAAATATTTTTATTATGAGAGTTATACTCATTATAAGATTTTAATCAATTCAAATTAAATTAATCAAAATTTATATACACACACAATAAGAAACATACTACTTTCTCTAACATGGGATTTAATTAAGGTCCCTCCCTTGGAGGATATACTTTAATGTTTTTGCTTGACACAATTTATTATTTTTTTATATTTTTATAGTTAAATTCTCTTATTAAAAAAATAATTAATTATGTAAGAAATAAATATTATATAAATCATACGCATATTAATTTTTTATTAAAAAAATAATAAAGATATAAAATTAAAACTTAGTGTAGAACAGAAGCAAAAATTTACTTCTCATAAAATAAAATTATTTCAATACTATCTCATATCTTTTCCTACTTAGTCTTCTCTTTCCCTATTCTCTTTTTTTTTTCTCTCTTACTCTTATATATTTATTTAAATTATATATATATATATATATTTCTTACCAATATTCCCACAAATAACTGTTTTATGATTTGAAAGGGATTCTAACTCACGCCTAATAGATAAGACAAAAGATTTAAGAATGCAAAAAAATAAAAATAAAAATACATTTAGTTTTTACATTAATTTTTAGATATGGGCAAAGCCACAATCATCTAACAGATTCATGTATATAATATAAACATAGTTCATGTAGTAGTCACCTAATAATCTAGAATTGTCCAAGAGTTGCTTTTTGCTTATCTTTTTACTTCATTTTTATCATTTTCCTCATCTAAGTGGGATTTGAAACATTAGGAAAGACATCAATTGAGGAAAAATAACATAGAAATAAGTCTAAATCATTAGTTAATAGTAATGTAAATTTTTATTTATGCCATATAAACTATTTTATTAAGTTTAAGCTCTCTTATTTTATTATGTTTTTATTTAGATAAGTCCCAAGAACACAGTAATAACTAATAAACAAAAGCATTGAGAACTGAGATTTCAGCACATACCACTGTAATAATGCTAATACCACTCTAGTATAATATATAAATAAGCGAAGAGAGGTACAATGCCAAAATAGAAGTTCCGATCGAGTCACTCGAGAATGAATTTTTTATCTACTTTTGAAGTCACACATCAAATGAGAAGAGCTCCAAATGGTAAACTCAAAAGAAAGAAAAAAGCATAAAAATAAGTCCCTCATCAAGTCATCATAATCATCATCGTGGAATCATCTGTCTACTCTCAAATTGGAAGGATGTTGATCTGCTTAATTAGTGAGCTCAGAAGGCAAAGAAAATAGCTACAAGGGGAAGAAGAAAGGATCCAAGTGCTGAAATGTGAAGCACAGAAGATGAAGCAGCAGAATTGCCTAGAGATGGTGATGGTGCTGGAGATATCTCATTTTCTGGCCCACTTGCCAAGTCAGGTGCTGCAGCACCAGTTGTTCTTGGTGATGATTCTGGAGAAGACAGACCTCCAGCTACACAATCATTCAAATTAGTAAACAAACAATAATAATGATAACAATAGTGCTATATATGTTATTAATTAATATAGAAAATGAAATTATTGTAATCTGAAAAGTATCATAGCTAGTCCTAAGTCCGAATAAAAAAAAAAAGTTAGTTAGTTGATAAGTAACATAAAACTTCATCGAATCTTTGAATATGGATCAAAAACGTAAATATATTAATGATAGATCTTTACCAGAAAGTAACACACTATCTAATTATAAAACTGAGCCAGACAGAACAGTTTGGCACCGCGTGAATTTTATCCAATGAAAAAATTTTGTTTTTTGTTGTTGAAAAGTATCATATATATGTTGCCATTGTATAGAAAACTAAATTCTTTATCATATTCATATTTCATACTGAAACGAAAAATAAAAGCACCATACAGCTCTGACCTTCTGTATATGTACAATTAGATTCACATTATGTGGGGCATAATTCTAATTATCTGCCACTATAGGTAGGCCTAATTGGGTTAGGTACACAGACATTACAACATCTGTAGAGCATATGAGCTGCATGGGGTGTGAGGTCCACATTTATAAATAAATATAAGGTAAATTGCAACGCCGTTATCATTTGTTTTAAAAAATTATATTTTCACTATTTTTTTATCAACATATATTAAGAGAAAATAAGTGTAATTTTTCAAAAAATATAATTTACCCTAAATATGATATAATGTTGATTAAAAAATTTTTGCTACTAAAAAAATTATGCCAAAGGAACACAGAGAAGATAGAACGCTAATTTTATATATAAAATTTAAAAAATGAGAAAAAAAAAAAGGAAGAAGAATTTTAGTATGTGAATTAGAGTGAGGCAAAACATATATACCTGCAGGTGCAGAAGCAGGGGTATCAGATACTGCAAACAGAAAAAAAAACAGTAATTTAGTAGCTGGCATGAATCAAGAAATAGAGAAAACGCCAAATCAAACCCACAGATATCAAATCTTCTTTGATGGCTTGAAAAACAGAGTAGTATCACACATACAACACTATGCAATAACTTAAATTTAATTTGTACATATTGAAATCCTCTAAAGTTTTTTTTTCTTAAATTTACACTAGAGGAAAATAAAATAAAATGTAATAAAAAGGCACGCAACCTCAAAGACTCACTATCGAATCTCACGGCTCAATCAGTGAATCTCATTTAAATGTAAGAAAATTGGGTGAAATGAAATCCAGATCAGATCAGTGCGTTCAATTTGGAAACAGAATGCACGCAGAGCAGAAAGCAAAGGAAAACGAAGAATGAGACTGACATCCACAGTTAGTAGCAGAAGGAGCAGAGACTTTGCAAGCAGCAGGAAGAGTGACGGCCTTGGTGACGTTCAAGACGACGCCTAACTGAGCGCTGCTCCTGAAGGCCTCGCAGAGACAGGCAGCGTCGGCCTTGAGCACCGTCTTCAAGCCAGAGCAGCAGTTACCCTCAGGCTTGGTAGTGGTGCTTCCGTTGGAGACGAAGGAGAGGCAATCGGCCATGGTCAAGATGAGGTTGGAGCAATCGGCGGACGGCGCTGGGGCGTGGGGGGACGACGGGGAAGCGGCATGAGCGAAATGGAAGGAAAGGGTGGAAATGGCGAGAAGGCAGAGAATGAGAGAGAGAACGGAGGCCATTTTGGGTGGAATGATGAAGAAAGGTGTGAGAAGAGAGCAGAGAGAAGGTGTTAAATAAAGGAAAGCTAAGCATGCGAATTTTTGGAAATGATAGATTTCGTATGAACATGAAAAGGCAAGATTTTCTTGCTTTTTCTGAGTTATTTTTTAAAAAAAAAAATTAAGTGTCAATTTTTAAATTTTTATCATTAAATTTTTGAATAAATATTAATACATGTATAGTTTATAATTTATTTATTTTATTATTAATTTTTTAAAATAAATTTTTATAATTTTATTTTATTAAAAAATTTGATAATAAAATATAAGTAATCACATATAAATATAATTATTTTTTTATCCTATTAACTACTAAATGTGTATATTTTTCTTAACAAAAAATAATCTTATTTCATTATGTTTTGAGTGAGTTTTTCAAAAGAATGCTATTTTATCAACTTGACTTATATAAATTATATATAGACTTATCAATGTCAAAAATTTAGTAAAAAAGTAAAAAACAATATGTGTATAATTAAAATTAACTGTTATAGAAAAAATAAATTATATTAAATTATTTTTAATTTTATCCACTTAATTATTAATATGTAGTGACTTTATATAAAATTTTGACAAACTTCAAATTTTTTTTCTTTTGGACTAGGTTGAATCTTTTTAAAACATTATTTTAAATTTTGTGTATAGTATTTTGATTTTATTAATAATTTAGTCTCAAATCTTTCGTTTATTAATGATAAGTTATAGTTTTTTCAATGAGAATATATAGAATTAGAAACCAATTAACCCATAGATAATTTGCCAATAATGTAGGCGATTTGTAATTACTATTTTCATTTTAACTCAAAATTTTGTTTTGTCTTTAACCCATTTTGGGTTATTGTCGATTCGTAATTCTAAGGTCACATTCATATGTGACTACTTTCGGCCAAAAATGGAATAACAAATGAAATGAGAAAATAGTACTCTAAATAATATGATTAATTGGCATATTAATGTCTCACAATATATCACAAATAGATTGGTATTAATGTCATGAATTGAAGTAAAATTAAATGTATTGTGAAAAATTTTATAGGAATTTGATTTATTTTATGTTTTTTATGGCTCCCATCATTTTCAAATTTATTGACCAAATCTGCTGAATCTCACTAATTCTGTCTGAAACTGTTGTTGTAATAAATGTCGGTGCATCTTATATTGTTGAGAAGATGGAAAATTGGGGGTGGTATTTTGTTTTTTTTCTTTGTTTTTAATAATACTTTGATAGGTTTTTCTATTTGTGAATTTATTTTTTATTTGACCATTTTGAAATTAAAATTACTATTTTCCCTTTTGAATCTGCAGAAACAGTTACACATAGTTCAAGTTATAATGCTACCTACTAATTAAAATACACGATTTCTTAATTAAGATATTTTAACTAAAACTTTTCAAATCCATTAATATTCTACCTAAAAATACCAACATAAATAGATATGGGATAATTTATTTTTCAATTAATTTTAAAATAAACAGTTCACTTATATCTAAATTTTTTTAGCAATTTTTTTTGCAAAACATTTTTAAAAAAATTTGCTTAAACAATGTTGTTTTAAGAAAAAAATATTACTTTTTTAAGTTGAAATAAAAAAATATATATTACTTTGACAAGTATAACTTAGCAAAGGATTATTTTGATTGGAGAAAAATTAAATTAAAAGTTTTTATTATCATTAGAAAATCAAATTAAGAGGTGAGCAATCTTTGAAGAATTAAAGTATTAATTCATTCTCTAAACTGTCTTAAATTTTCATACTCTAGTCTAAGATATAGGTTATTCCATTCATTTTTCCTTTAATTGTGTAATACCATATCAATTTTTTTTCATATAATTAACATGTTGCATAAGGAACAAATAAGAGTACTTTATTGATTTTTTTTTTTTTGAGTCTTATGTGATATTCTAGTTAGCAATTAAAAAGAAAAATAAAAAACAAAATAAAGTGGTTGTGAACTTGCCGTGTGATAATGGTAACAAGTGGAGTGAAGATTTATGGACCACTCTCACTATGAGTCTAACAACTTTTCATTTCAAAGTTGCAATTAAAATTGTGTCATGCGTCCTCTTCACCATTCTTAAGGTTCTTATGGGTCTATTTTTTTTTAATTATCTTTATATTAAATAGAACAAATATTAATATATTGAATAAAAGATTTTTGTGCAAAGAGAAAGATAAATATAAAATTAATTGAATAGTTAATTTTATTTAAATAAAAAAGATAATGAATGAATAATACATTCTCATTTTATATTTATTTCTCTCTCTATATGATAATATTATATTATTCTCTCACAAGACCCTTTGTGAAATTCATCTCTAAGTGACATTCACAGTAAATTATGTTAGAACTTAGAAGTATCTATGATCAATTATTTAAAGTGTTAAGTATCCTATTTCTTTTAAACAAAAATTTAAATTTGAATGTTACATATGAAGATAATTTTGTTAAAAAAAATTTGTTGCTGTTATAAATTATTTGTAGATAAATCAGTTAGATTATAATAAATTTTTGAATATTTATAATTTTTTTAATGTTAGAAGTATTAATCATATCTTATTTTTCTTTGGGGATATATTGCTTCTTAAATCCAATTGACAGGTATCTCAGATCATATGAAATAAAAACATTCTCTTGGCTCTAACACTTGAAACTCAATTAGTGCGTAAATCTTGGTAAAAAGTGGTTGCAAATAGATGGAAGCCACTAAATCATTTTTCTCCCTAAAATTATATTCAATAGCCGACACATACATAGTAAATTACTTACCAATTAACGACATAGAAATCATAAATTTTGGAGTAAATTATTTTTTAAAAATTTAGTTAATATAATACATAACAAATTTCTTATTTGAAATATTATAATTGATTTTTATATTTGATATATATATATATATATTGTAAAAACTTCAATTTCAATTTATTTTTTTTATTAATGCATGAATTAGATTGATGTTAAAATTTAATTTCAATAAAGTTTTTGAGAGGCAATATGTATAAATTGAGTGCATAAATGATTGATGAAAATGGTTTTTGAGAGTTGAGTTTGAAAATTTGAGTCAATGTTTTTGATAGGAGAGAAGAGTGATGGAGATGATGAGAGATGGGAGAATCACAAACAATTGACAACCACAATCACTCACAATTATGGCAGCAATTCCACAATCCTCGCCAAAAGTGAAACATTTAATCATACTTTCGTACCTCCAAAAAGCAAAAGTAAAAGAAAAAAAAATTTATAAATAAAAGATTAAGCTTATATATAATTATTTATATTTTTAATATTAAATTTTTTTAATTAAAATAAATTTAACATTTTAATATTTTTAAAAAAATTAATTATAAAAAAAGTTATATAAATTATATACATATTAATAATTAAAAAAATTGATTAAAAAAATATAAAAACTACATCCAAAAAATAATTTCATAACAAATAGGATTGCGCCGAATCCACACAATGTTTAAGATTATAAAAAATTTTATAGATCCCATTTATAAAAAATAATTTGAATTGGTACATCTAAGATAAGACATGCTTTAATTTAATAGTGTTATTTCATAATTTTAAAATTTATAAAATATTATAATTTAAAATGGTTAACTCATTTAATAAGAAGAAATAAGGTTTATCTTTAACAATTTAAGTTTGATATCTTTTTTTTTTGTGACAAAATTTGATAGAAAGAAAAAGATACTCTCAATATTATTAGATAAGGCACTAATAATATATTAAGAGTACCAATAAAGAATTAACTCAAAATATTACTGCACAAATTTAAACCTCAAATAATTTTACTCAATTGCATTCACTCAACAAGCTTTTGGGTAACGAAGAATCTCTTTAAAGATAGATGTTTATTAAGTTAGATTTTGAATAATTTCAAAAAAATTCGAACTCTCACATATAGGTAAAGCAAAAAAAAATTTTCCAATCCTTGATTATTTTGAAATATGAAGACGTAGTATGAATGCCTCTTACCTATTGTGTTTAATTTAAGAAAATAATACACAAGTAATCCTTTTAAATATTTCTATTCTTTTTTTCTTCAAAAACCTTCTAAACAATAGAATATTTAAAATTTTATTGACTTCAAATTAGTTTAATTTAACTTGATTAAGATTTCATTATTAGTCTAATTTAATTGAGCTAACTAAAGAGCTATAACAAAAGTAAAATTTTTTTAATAGAAATATTTTCAAGATTTGTATATAAAATTTTATTTTTAAATTTTAAATTTTAATAAAAAAAGAACTTTTGTAATTTTCTTTTTGATTTACTAACATATTTAATTATAATAAATTTGCATCATCTATATTTAACAGACAATTGTATTTTAAAATTTCTCCTTTTAAGATAAAGGGTATGTTAGAGGAGCTGGAAAGTGGGTAGGGTTTGACTATTTTAGTGATAATTATTTTCCCCAATAAGTTACCACAATGATGGGAGGGCAAAGCCCAAAGCTCATTTTTGTGTATTATTTAATTTATTAATGTTGAGCTTTATGCTTAGCCTTTACCTTTCCAATTCCACACCCTCAAATGCACATATGAAATATGATCATTTGGGTGAAGGGTCATTGGGCCCCACCTTCCATTAAAAGCTTGAAATTTTGATAAATTCCATTAACGGTCCCTAGATCATGCATCCATTAGCATTAGGCATGAAGAAGAATACCAACGGATCTAAAATTCTTTATAAGAAAAAAATTTTGAAATAGGAGAGATGAATTTATATTTTTTAAAGTGGAAAAAGTAGTGAAATAATGAAGTGCGGAGCAAAAAAGATATAAATAAATGGTAATTTATATTAAATAAATTTTTAATTTATCTCTTTTATTTTTTTTTCTATTTTAATATCTTATTAAGGATTTTAATTCTTTATAATTAAAAATTAATTTATTTATTTACACTGTGAGAGAGATAAAAAAATTTATTCTTTAATCTATTTAAAATAAATCTTTAGTCCTTTATTATTATTATTTTTTTCATGCAGAGAATTATTATAAAAAAAATGTAAAGATCTAAAATTATTTTACGATTTTCCTCACTTTAAAAAATAAATAACCAACACTTTTTCCTATTCCTGCAAGCTTTTCATTTCTCGTCGTATTATAATTAATTAATAAATTAGAAAGAGAGAAAAGTAAGGAAGTGGTTAGACTTGCTTTATCAATCAAATTTTATAATCCTAAATTTATTTGTATCATAGTATCATACCCATCCACGCCAAGATCAATCAATATAGAAGATTCAATTCGCTTTTTTTCTTAGTACATATCTTAATTCAATTTCGTAAAAAATTATTAGTACATATATAATCTTGAAAGTGATGTTCAAAGAGGAAGTTCCAAAATATTTTTTTTTATTTGTCCTACAGCACATATATAATCTTTTTAAAAATAGTGATTTATCACACTTGAAAACTCAATTATTCTTTTTGTTACATTTTTATTTTCTAAGAGACGTAACTTCATGCAAAATTGAAGTTCTTCCCGTAATATGCTGGAACTTGAAATTTCAGAAGAAAAGAAGAGCAACTCTAAGCATGAGGACAAATACATAGAGTGTTAATATTTACATATGAATATGTAGATGTACAGAAAGATTCCAATTATGAAAAAAAGGAAGAAGATGATCTTTTTTTAACTAAGGAGACTATTACAGTAACATCATCAAGCTTGCCACCAGCATATCCCACATATCCAGCAGCCTGGGCTGCATCAGCAAATGGACTTCTTGTGCATGATGATCTTCCAACCTCTTGTGCTCTCATGGCCAAGAACTCTGCCATTTCCTGCAAGTTTTACATTCATCCACATAAGCTACCTCTGTATGCTGTTTAGCACTTATCAAGAATCATAACACGAAGAATAAGCATGTTAGACACATTTTTTTAATCAAACTTGTCTTTTGACACAAATTGAGTTAATTTCATATCTATAAAATTCACACTATAAAACCTATATAAATCAATTTTCTTCTTTTTGTTCTTTTAAATGGTAGCTTATACATATTTTGAAGTACCTAATACATAAATTACACACTGCACAGAAGCATTCAAAAGATATACAAATCAAATATAAAAGTGTAGAGACAATAAACCTGAGGTTTCAAGCCACTCTGCAATGACTTGGATATAATTGAAGCTATCTCTTGATCGTAAAGATTGTCAAAGAGGCCATCAGTGGCAGTGACAATCACATCACCATCATTAAGATCAATCTTGTACCCCTGAAACATATTTGACTTTTAGTTGCTATATCCTATAAACATATTATATAGTATATGTAGAAGAAAGTTAATTAGAGAGGTTCTAAACATTTCTTGTCCCGTAAGATAAAAAAAAGGTGAATAACATACCTCAATGATTTCTGAAGGATCATCACCTCTAACTATCTGTACTGGAAGATTGAAATCGTGAACAGCAGAAGTTGATCTTCTAAAGATAGCACCATCTCTTATTATGATAAATCCTGTGTCTCCAACAACAGCAGCATGGAGGGCCTGCACATGAGTTGTAAGTAACAATACGATTATGAAATACTTGCATTTTTAATTGAACTCATTTTTTATGTACGGAGCAAACGTCTAATTTTTTACCTGACCATCAAAGTGCAAAACCAATGCAGTAGATGATCCGGGAGACTGTGTTTCTGATACACTTCTACTAAGAACTTCGGCAGGGTTAATTATGGAAATGCCTTGGTAACTTGACACCACATTTTCACACTTTTCCATGAGTTCTCTGGTATATAGTCCATTATTACTTCCTGCAAAAAATTTTCATAAAGTATAAGCAAAGCAATTGCCTACAGCATAGCACAAACTGACAGAGACCAATGCTCAGAGCCTTGATAGTGACAAGGTATAGGAAGCATTTGACGGAAGATAAACCTTGTTTAGTCCAACAAAAGGACAACAGTAAATGCAGCTCACAATTTGCAAAATGGATAATATACATAATGTCAAAGATTTCAGTTCCCTAATTGAGTTGGAGTGTAATCAGCTAACATTTATTTGCAGAAATTATAAAACCAGATTGAACTTTCCTCAGCAAACACGAGGAAAAGAAAACAAGAAAAATGGGATGCTTCATGTACTTCTAAATATTGTAGAGAATACCTTCAAATGACCATTGACTAACTCCATCAGCCACGCCTAGCCAGTTTTGGCAAGCAATGAAATAAGCGTCCTCCCGACCTGTCAATGCCTGGAAGTTGTTATTAGTTGGCTTAATTACCATCTCTTATTCAGGACTGAACTCAAAGATCACCTATTAATACCAAGTATACTTATTTTGCATGCATCTGCTTATGCATGTGACTTTGTGCAGTATAATACAGTCAGAAAAGCAGCAATTTAACTCAAAGATCTGTCAGATTCCTAAGCAAGAAGGATTTGCACAATGTTGGTTGCATTACTTCTCCCATCTAATGCATTTGGGAAAACTTCAAAAGCTAGTAATGTGGATGCCATGTTGGCTAAGCAAAACATCAAAGTTTGTCACTCTCAAGTATTGTCGCTTCTCAAATTTTCATTTTCTTATATGAATAGGATATATACAATATTATTTACAGAACATCTGAGTATAACTATAGTAGCTAAGTAAAACATTAAAGTATATGAATAGGATATATACAATATTATTTATAGAACATCTGAGTATAACTATAGTAGGTAAGTAAAACATTAAAGTATATGAATAGGATATATACAATATTATTTATAGAACATCTGAGTATAACTATAGTCGCTAAGTAAAACATTAAAGTTTATCACTCTCAAGTATCGTCCGCTTCTCAAATTTTCATTTTCTTCTATGAACAGGATATACACATTATTGACGAAACTTCTGAGTATAACTTAGGTCACTTAATTCACATCAAACATATAATGAAACCAAAAACACAGCAATGACAATAACTGAGTTCATTGAATAATGATTAACAGAGAAGCAAAACAGTATTATACCTTGCAAAAATAGAAGGGCTAACTTAAATCATTCATTCAATCCAAAGTTTGATTTAATTAGGATAAAACACTTTAGTCATTTGTTCTTAACTCTATTGACTATGTAGTAAGAGTCAAAATATTAGAAGATATGAAAGGTACCTTAGAGGGATGTGGCAAGGAAGCAGCACCAGAAATTAGGAAAAGTTCTGTTGTCAATGCTTTTTCCCTGCATGCATCGAAGTGACAGGCATGAGAACCTCACAGAAGTGTTCTTTACAAATTCCACCTGGCTTGTCAAGCATCAAACCTATATATTTGCCTCTATATGGTTCCTGCTTTTCCTTTACAGTAAAATATGACCATTGGGATTGTATTTAGTCCTTACTACATAGTTAGATATAATTTACACAATCTACAACTTCTGTTAATACTCTGCAAAAAAGCTTTTTAAATCATAATTTCTTCATTTCCAAATTCATTAACTAGACAAACATGCTCAAAAGCCTTTCTATTCAACATAAAAGGAGAGAACTTTCACCCATGGGAATAAATTTGGCAACTCGTGTACTAAAGGCCATGAAAATTAATAATTTGGATTCAGTATAGAACAGTAAAACTTCTTTAATCGAAACATGAAAGAATTTTGATAATTGCCAACTTGGGCCACTAAACTTCCTCAATACATATTAACTGTGCTATACAAATGGTCAGACAATAAGAAAATCAATCTAATGGTCATACCCCACCTGAAGTTGAGAAGGAAGAAACAAGGGAGAGAAGCAAAATGAGAAGGGAGGAGAAGGAGGATCATGATTGGTTCAAAAATTCCAAGAAAGAAAGAATAAATAAAACATCCATGAAAGGATCCCAAAGTCAAAGAAACAAATGTGGTAAGCTAGTTGCAATTGCTATAGGGATGACAAAGACAGCAGTGACATATAAAATTTGCCAAAAAGGGCAACTGCAGGTTATATGCTAAGATATAATAGGTCGTACCCCTATTATTTCTTTTGGACTTCTATTGGGCTAAAACACCTGATTCCAGAAGTTTTGCAGAACATCAAAGAGAGAAGATAATTGGCATACATACCCATTAGTAAGGGTCTCAACTGAATTTATCTCTGGCACACCCTGACTTGATGGGCCTTCATAATCACTGTTTCCTGTATTATCCACATCTACTTCATTTTCCAAATCTGAGGATGGAACCAACTCATCTAACTGTACACAAAATTAATACACAAAGCACATTAGAAACTGCAGCATATAAATTCAGTACAAAGAAAGGAACTATTCACTGGACTGCTTTCAGCAATAAAAGGTTATGGAAGTTGGATAATTAAATGAACTCAATGAAAACCAAAGGCACAGAAAAAGTAAACTTTAGCCTTCGTAAAAAATGGGAATAAGAAAGCAGTGCTGACTTCACCTTTTCATTTGCTTCCACAGATTCAACAACGTGATGACTTGTTTCCTTATCCACAATTGGTTCAGGCTCTAAAGTTAGTGCCATTTCAGCTATGTCTGCATTGGCACCATCAGTCGGGTTGTTTGTTGCTATATCTACATCATTATCCTCGTCAGCTGTAGAGAGATGAGCATGTTCAATGTTAGCCTTCTACCTGACAAAGAGAAAAAATAAATATTAAAAACTTCAATGGCTGATTCATGTTCAGTAGACACCAAACAAGTTACAATATCACCTTCATTTTTCTCTTCCACTTTCCCAGCACCAACATTACAATCAGGAGACATAACAGACTCAGGAGTAACTGGTTGAACCACCACTCCTATGTGATTATTAACTTCAGAATTTTCTTCAGACACCCTTGGGACATCATGATCCTCAGAGACAACATCTTTACCATAAACTTCATGATTGCCCTCCTCCAGTAGATCAAACTTTAGATGCTTATTGTTGTTCTGAGAGAGTGAGACGTCAACATCACTTTCATCTGCTGGCAGCTGATGATCTCGATCAGCAACATCAATCAACAATGTTGAGCTGCTTTTCAATTCTGTCACAGGAGAAGATTCAATCTCCCCACTTAAACTATGACCATACTGTGTGCTTATATTTCTTGTTCTATGGGCTTCATCACCTTCTTCACTCAATTCTTCGTCCACTTCCACAGTATTTTCTCTTATCTCGCTGATATGTCCAAACCGATACAGAACGCTGCCGTCAGAACACTCTGCCAAAATGTCCAGAAGATGAAGTCAATTGCACAATTTGGAGAATCACTACTAAAAAGAAGGAATTAGCCGCAGTAACGTGAATCTGAAAAATGTCACGCTAAATATACTATGAAATAATATTTATTAAATTGTAAAATAATAAATTAATTAATAAAAAATTATTTAATTCTCCACAATTTTATTTCAATTTATTATTATCTTTTTTTTTATTACATATTTTATTTTATATTTTATATTATATAATATATAATTTATGTGAAGAAGAGTTGGAGTGTCATTGGATTACAAACTTTCCTTCTCTATTAACAAGTTTAACGTGATGACATTGCTGAAGACGGGAATACTCTTTGAAGAATTGAAACATTTGGAAACCAATTAAGACAATGTATTTTTGGAGGAACAAAATATAAAAATTCACTCAAAATGTAACATAAACCCAAACAAAAAGAAAAAAAAGCGAGAACCTTGACAGTTAAGGAACCATACCAGTTGCAGAGATAAGATCAAAATCCCCAGAAACAGAATTGGACGAGGAGCTTGAGGGTTCATTAGATTTGGCAATCACGTGCGAGTGGTGGGTCACACATGGTTTGGAAAAACACGGAATTGGGTTAGAAAATTGAGGCCTGAGCGAGGATTTTGGCGAAGCGTTTCGGCACGAAATGAAGAAGCAAGAGAAGCTCGAAGGCTGAGCTTTCAGCGAACTGGAGAAAAGATGAGCCATTTGAATTTCACTATTTTCTTAAATGCACGAGTCTTAGGATTTGTGGGTATGGAGTAGAGAGGGTGAGAAGAGTGATTGAGAGTGAGGAAGACGATGATGGAGGAAAAGCGAAAGGAGGGGACATGTGGATAAGGAAAAACAGAGAGAAACATACGAGTTTTGGATATACGTATGGGTGTAATCTACTTGAATTAAAGGTTTTGATAAATCCCACATTTATTTGTATAATTTGTGAAAAATATAATGTGTTGCACTTATATATTGTAACAAAAATTTCAAATTTTAAAAAATTAACTTAAAATAATTTGTTTATAATTAAAACTAACTTTTTATTCCTTTAAGGTTTATTGTAACAAAAATTACTAATTGTATATTAAGTTTTAATATATATATATATATTTATATTACTAATGATATAATCATATACAAATGAGACTAAAATAATAATTAAGGTAGTAATGATGATCACAAATTTGGTTGAATTAGCTACCAAATCTTTTTTAGCTTCCAAGAGCAATGACGTAAAATCTCCATTATTTGTTACAGTTGACTGCCCAAATCTCCGATCGCATAAGGGTCAATCAAGTGGTTGAGCATTCATATAGCTTTAAAATTGCTTATATGTTTTTATTTTTTTGGTTTTGAATATTTAAATAAAAAATGTCAAAAAAATTTAAATTGTTTTGACCTTATCTAAGTTTTAACCATATTTTGACTAGAATAATTTCATTTGGACTCTATACATATGATTAATGATACTTGATGAGAAGAAAAAATTATATCAATTAAGAAAAATGAAAGACAAAACTGAGACCAAAAAAATAATAATAAGGCACAAAAATTGAAATCCCAAACAAAGTTAAAAGAACCAAAAAAAATAGTTTATCCTTTAATTATAATATAAGCATTTGACTTTTAAACAAAACAGCATGGTTGTTTATAAATTAATTTTTTTGAAGCAAACGTATATTTCAACATATTCAATAAAAAATGAATGAGCAAGCATCCTCCAGAAAAACAAAAATAATTTATTCTCAGAAGCCATGGTCAAGAACTGCCGTGAACTTAGCTAATGCCACCAGCAACCGGGGCTACACCGGGATCAAGTTCTTCAAGCCGTTAGGGTTTGCCGGAAAAAATAAGGATTGGGTTTACATTTCAGAAAGGGGGAAGCTTGAAAGGCTGAAACTGGCTCAGATCAAGCATGGTAGGATTGATCCGTTGGCTATGCTGATTTGACTGAGGCTGGATAAGGGTTGGATTGTAAACAAAAACACAAAAACATTCCTTAAATGTAGATAATCTATGTCAAATATGCAGATGGCTAAAAAAAAGATGTGGAATTGTGGAGTTTCACAAAACATTCTTAAATCAAATCGGTCAACAAAAGATAAATGAATCAAGCTTATGTCATGATTCTTGAAGATGCTCCATAGTATTAAGATAAGGATGCAACTAAAAAGTATACCCGACATGTTTAAGTATTTTATCGTGATTGACTTAATCTACTTATCTTTTGTAATCTTGATCAAATTTAGAATTTTTCTAGTTTGACTGAAACAAAAATACAAAGATATCTCGGGTAGCCATTAATAAATACTTTGCAAGGACTCTGAATAAGAGAATAGAAAGTCAAACACAACTAGGTTCGATATAATGTTAAAGATAATGTAGCATTAAACAGTCAAAAGAATGCAATAAAAAAGCACAAAATTTTCAGATAATACACATAAAATGCATAGATAGAAGCGCTCAAAAGCAGAAGCTTTTCATTAAAAGAAATGCTGCATAATCAACTCAATTTCTAGTGGGCAGTGTATCTCTAGTTATTCACCCCCACGACCAGTAGCCATCAAAAACTCACCCTCACATACAACTTCTCCTCCAACATAAGCCTTCCCTTCCATCTTTGCTATCCCAAATCGCTTTTGCAGCTTTGTAAGTGTCATTCTCATAACTAAGGTATCTCCTGCAATCACTGGCTTTCTAAACCGCACTTTGTCTATTCCGGCAAAGAAGAAGTTTTCACGAGAACCTCCAACCTCAGGTTGCAACATGACCAAGCCACCAACTTGTGCCATTGCCTGCATCAAATTACCAGTCACATTCATCACCACTTCTAAAAGAAAGCAAATTACAATGGAAATTTTACAAATAATTTTTGTTCTTTACCTTCTTATCAGCCAAGCATGATATTGTAATGATGTAGACTATAGAGGTCAATGTTCTCAATAAAAAATGCTACTCTGTTCAAAACTAAAAAATTTTCTTTAATATATTACGTCATATGTCTAGCTGGGGATAGTGAAAAATCAAACTATTCGTGTACTGCTTAGAACAATTGCTAGGCAGACAAAATGTACAGAAAAAGGCATACTAATTATGAAAATACATGTAAAAATGTTAGCATCCTTTTAGTGGGACCCATTTAGAAGATACTTTTGTGCCTCTTCATAATCGACTTGTTCTACATATTTTTTGAAAACTTGGTTTACCTAAGAATCTAAGCCTTGTTAAAACTGAAGAGATGTCCAATTAATAGAACTGACCATGTAGACAACTATTTACTTCAATCTGTTCATTGTACATCTTCCTGAGTTTGAGGCAGAAAAATTTTGAACTTTACAGATGGCGATTTGAAGGAGAAGATACAGGTTGCTAATTTTCCTAGGATGCACCTCGTTGGGATGATATGGGATTTGGTATTACTTGAAAAAATCGATAGTCTTGTACAGTTTTTTGCTTTCCTAGGTTGCAGGGCTTGGCATATATCACAGACCTAATAAATTTGAAGGCAGTAAACATAAAAGAGGAAGTGTTAATGAGGAAAAGTACAAGTACTCTTGAAAATATCAGAGCCAAAAAGTGTAAGTTCTGATTCTAGTGTTTTGGCTTGGCTGACTCCCTTGAGTCTGAGTGTCTGAATAACTGTTTTTTGCAGAGCTTGATAAATGTTGATCACTCAGAAGCGGCCTTTTCACTAAGGTAACTGTTAATTACTAACGCAGCTCTTTTCAGGCTTTAGTTTGCAGAAAGGTGGCTTTTCCTCCCTGTCAGGTTCTGAACCTACTTTCATTGAAACTTCACAAGTATTGTTATTGAAATTTACAGAGATAGTTTAAGTCCCACAGCAATTTTCTTTTCTTTTGCCAGATGGTGTTCTGAGTTCTAACACATTCTTAAAATTGTCTCAAGTCACAAAAGTTTGAAGTTAATTAAAGACACTTTCAGAGCTTGGTAGCTGATGCTTTCAACTCTGTTCTGTATTCATCAAGAACATGCATGTCGAAGTAAAAGATACTGCTTCAGGGAAACATTCTCTGATACCTCGCCAAGGGACCTACTATTTTGGACTGTGATAGCTTCATATTTCAGAAGAAGGCCCAGGAACACAAGAATGGTTTCTAGTATTATCTCAAACACTTTTTAAAGGGGATTATCAAAAGGTTTTTGGTGCAACAACCAGGTTCACAAACTATCAGTTAACTTGAAAAGTAACTAACACTGGTTTTCTATTTTAGGTTTCAAGTTTCAACTCAAAAGCTCTTTCAAAGTTGGAACCTATGCAGTAAATGCAAAAAGGCTGGTTGAACTTGAGTTTCTATATCTGGTAAGAAATCAAAGGTTGTAGTACTCTGGCCCAATCAAGATGCAGGAGTGTGTAATATTAGCCTTTTAGTTGAAGGATTCTAGTTTATGTTCTTCTTGCGTTTACAGTGCTACAAGTTGTACAGAATTAAACAACAAGAATAGGCTGTGTTTCAATTATAATGTGCCACTGCCAACCTCACAAAATGCACAGCATACTCAGCCATTACTGCATGCCTATAGCGCACAGATGCAAAACATGAAACAAGAAGGAATCCTGATGTTGATAGAGAATGTCACCATATCCAAAATTTTGAATGTCATTCGCAATCACTTCCTTTTAAACAAGTAAAGAACCAAAAGATGGTAACTTGTAAATTTTAATAAAATGTTTTTTGAACAGTAGACATAGCATTAATACTACAATTTTTTTAATTAAATAAATAGCTTCCTTTGCCCGTAAAACTAAGGAAATGCAGATATAAATCACCTATGTTGACATCCAATTAATATAATAATAAAAAATATATATATAACAAAGGAAGCATCATCAGCATAATTTTTACTTTACCTCAACCATGAGAACACCAGGCATAATTGGCCTCTCTGGAAAATGCCCAGGGAAGAAGTTGTCATTTATAGTCACATTCTTTATGGCTACTGCAGAAACTCCAGGGTTGTATTCAATCACTCTATCCACTAGAAGAAATGGAAACCTAAACCACAACCCAAAAAACAAAGAGAATTAACTAACAATCAAGGGATGGCTCCAATAGTCTAGTTGAAATGAGACAAAAACCTCATTTTGATCCTCCAATGATGACCCGCTATAAATTGGCTTCTCAGAAGTTTTTTTTGTATCAATGTGGTATTCACAAGTATAACTATCCCCCAATTTCATCCTTCCGGAAAGTAATAAAATGATATTAATATTATACAATCTTTCAATGATCAAATTTTATAAGGAGTTGTAACAAAGTCAAAATTTTGAACTCTGAAGTGATACAAAAAATCTTTGGCTATGAGGTTGTCTTTGAAGGGCCAAAATGTGAATAAAATTCAGAAAAGCCAAACTTTGAAGTTACCTGTGGGGCAAAATGTCACGAATCTGATTGATGTCCAAAACTGTTGGAAATGCTGGATACCCTGAAACAGCAAAACCCAAGAAAACAAGTTCATCAGCAAGACAAGAAACTATAAGGTAGTCAAAATTTTAAGGCACAAGGGGATAAAAAAGCGTACTTAATTCGATGGGTTTATCTTCGTTGGGATCATTAGCAGCATCCAAGTAACAGTACGTCGTGAATTGACTTGTGCTCGTCGTCTTCCTCAAAGGGGCAGCCACCGCAGCCTGAGATCCCGAGTTCGAGAATCTCAGAACAGAGAATTTGGGACGATGTGAAGTGGATGGGAGAGATGTTGGGCACGTAAGAGAGGGAAACGCGTTGGACAAAGCAGAGGCCGCCATTGGTGAGCCTCACTGAGCTAGCTTGGGTTTGAAAGTGTTGTGAATGTGAAATGGGTATGCAAATGCAATGTGAGCTATGGGTATAGCTGCATTTATCAATGGTGAGAGAAGGGATGGCGAGAGAATCAAGGGAGTACTGACTAGGGAAGCAATCGTTAGACGGAGATTCCAATGCTGTTTGATACTTTGATGAATTGGAGGGCAAAGAATTTGGTGAAAAAGGAAGTGAAGTAGGAGAGAGAAATGAGAGTTCAAGGTTCATCGGGTCGGTTAAGCCAATTTTTAAAGGAATTTCCGGGTCCAAATTGAACCCGAATTGGATTAAGCTAATTTTTAAATAAAAAATCTAAATATAATTTTTATATTTTTATCATTAAATTTTTTAATAAAAATTAATATGTATATAATTTATATACTTATTTATTTAATAATTAATTTTTAAAAAAATTAATTTATTTTATTTTAATCTAAGAATTTAATAGAAAAAAATATAAGAAACTTTGATTGCAAGCTCGAATTTAAATTCTATTTTATACGTCTTATAAAATTTTGACAAAATTACATTTGTTGTCTTTACAGGATACAAATTTTTAAGCTAGTCCTTCTTAATTTCATCCCTTAAATAATTTTTTTCAGTTAGTTTAGTCTCTTTATTTGTTAAACTAGTATAATTTAACTTAGTTATTAAACTAACCTAATATATTTTTACTGTAGTCATTTAAGCTATGAAGAAAAAATGTAAAATATCTCTTTAAAATTTGAGTTATTTACAAATAATTTTATGAACTTTTAAAATTAACAATTAGGTTTACAAACTTCTACATTTTAGTAAATAAGTTTAAATTTCTAAATTTTTTTAATTGCTCTAACTCATTTTCTACTTTACACTTTCTATTTCTTACATATTAGAATTAGTATATTTGATATGTGTTTTTTAATGTAATGGTTTTCTTATTGATATAAGATGTTTGAGGTGATAAATATGCAATTAAAAGAAAATGAAACAAAATAACTTATTTGTTAAAATATGAAAGTTTAGAAATATAATTATCAAACTTTGAAAGTTGATGGACCATTTTCATTATTGAAAAATAAGTTTTTATTGAGAAAGATATCTACAGATTAAATAAAAAATATTATTCTTAAAAAAATTAAAATTAAAAGAATAATAATTTTTTAAGAAGTATAATTAGTATTTCTCTTATTTTAAAAATCAGAGTAATAGAGTAAATTATATTTGCCTCTTTTAAGATATCTTAAAATTATACTTCTCTTTTTTTTTTTTAAATTATACTCTTAGAGATAAAAAAAAAATTATAATTTCATTCATTTTAACCAAATTATCTTTATTTTTATTATTTATATAATTAAATATGTATTTGAATAATATAAAAATATATACCTTAACTAAAAATAAAATTAATTTATTATTTATAACTCAAAATAAATAATAAAATATTATAATTTTTGAAAATATATTTTATAATAAACTATAATATTTTTTAAAAATTGATAATATTATTAATGATATTTTAATTAAAATAAATAAAATTATAAGTTTTTTAATTTTTAAAGAGAGAGAGAGAAGAGTATATATTTTTAAACTAACAGGAAGAGAAGTGTAATTTGGACTTCACTAAATAAGAAAATATAATTTATTCTAAAAATTTTACAAAACACTTTTAAGATTAGATAAAATATTACACAAAATTTTTTTAATTTATTTTTATCAATAAAATTAATATTTTATATTGTAAGTGTTCAATTTAAAAATTATTTAACTTTTTTTCGTAACATTAAAAATTGCATTTCAAATTTACTATCGATTTAAATATATTTATTATTATGCACAAAATTTTCATTAATGAAAAGGATTAATGCAATTTATTATTTTTGTAAATATTAAATTTAAATAATTAATTTAGGATATAAAAGTAAAAAGAAAAGCAGGAGGAAGGGGTCCACTGCCAGCTACATATCCGGCCCACAATAGCAAAAACGCAGTCCAAATCCCTCTCTCTCTCTCTCTCTCCTTTCTGAGTTTTCCTTTTCTCTCTTCCCTCTTCTTCCTTCCTACCAAACTCTGTTTCCGTTAGCATCAACAAATAGCATTAGCCATTAGGCATGTTATATACTGTATAGTCAATCAGTCAAACCTCTAACTCTAAAAGGCTAAAAGCACAGCCAGAGAACTATCTTTACCTTTCTCTGCGATTTTTTTCATCTTTACCTTCTTTCTCGTCCACGAGGTGGAATTCCCTTCTTCCTCTGCCATGGATTTCCACCTCAACAACCATAACAACAACAATAACAACTCCTCTCCTTCTTCTTCCAACTCCTCCTCCACCCCAAATCCCCTTAGAGCCACCCCATCTGCCTCCATCGCCACCACCACCACCACCACTGCCACCGCCGGCGATGACCCAATGCACTCGTGGTGGGAATCCATTTCCAAGGCCCGTTCTCGCATCCATGCCCTCGCTAGCATTCTGCCGTCTTCCTCTTCCGATTCCCTCATGACCCTCGCCGATTCTGACCGTCCGGCACTCTCTCTCCTCTCCTCCCCCACCGCCTACTCTGCCATCTCCGATTCTCTCTCTTCCCCTGAATCTGGAGCCGGCTCCGATCCCCTCTGCCACTGGCTCTACGATACCTTCCTTTCGTCTGACCCGCATCTCCGTCTCGTCGTTCTCTCGTATCTCCCTCTCCTCTCTGGTCTCTACCTCACTCGAATCCATAATTCCTCTTCTGATTCAACTTCACTCCCTTCTCTGTCTGGCTTCGAGGCTGTTCTTCTGGCTCTCTATGCCTCTGAGACCAAATCTCGCGGGGGAAAGCCTGTGGTGGTTACGATTCCTGATCTCTCGCAGCCTTCTATATACCACACGCCGAAGAAACCTAGTGGTAATGGGGTTAGCCAAACGAGGCCTTCCGTTGGGGTTATGTCTGCTCCGCTCGAGCCTATGGTTGCTGTTAAATCGACCAAAAGGGCTTGCATTGTTGGGGTCGCGCTTGATTGTTACTACAAGCAGATCTCCCAGATGCCGAGCTGGTCGAAGCTTGAATTTTGCCAATTTGCGGCTGGTTGGGCTGGGCAGGATTGTCCCTGTAGGAGAGAGTTTGATAGTGGCGAAGAAATTAACACTAATGGGTTTTCCAATGGTATGAATTCGAAGGATGAGGTTCAAGTTGAAATTGAGGAGGAAGTTGTGGAAGAGATGGGGAATTTGGCAATTCAAAGATATGATATGGCTAATGCTTCAGATTCTTCTAAAGGGGCTAGAATTCCACTCCCTTGGGAGCTCTTGCAGCCAGTGTTAAGAATCTTGGGACACTGCTTGTTGGCTCCATTGAGCTCTCAGGAAGTTAAGGATGCTGCTTCAGTCGCGGTAAGGTGTTTATATGCGAGGGCGTCTCATGATTTGGTGCCTCAGGCAATTTTGGCAACAAGAAGTCTCATCCAGCTTGACAAGAGGGCACGGGAAACTGCCAAGGCGGCAGCAGCCACAGCAAATTCATCTTCAAATGCTAACACACCAAGCAAAGCCAAGAAACCTGAAATTCTTTTGGTCTCAAAGTGATTGGTGGGAAGGAGCACAACGTGCTTGTGAAGAAGATGATGGTAGCTGTATAGTAAGTATATCAGTAGCAGTTCAAGAGCGTTTTGTCTAGGCTTCATACTGTAAGAAGAATTCAGTGTTTGTATCATAGAATCTGGATATTAGTGCCTTTCAAGTTATATTTTTTTCATCCCAAATGAATATTTAGTTGTTTTGACTTTGTTGTTGACTTTTTGCTATAATGTGCTTCACACATGTTTGTGTAATACTATGTGGTGCATTGCTTTGTTTTCGAATTATTGCTGTATTCTGTAAAGATTGGGGACGTTGAATGAGGTATTCTTTAATCGTAATTTGCTTCTGATAGGTTTTGCAGAAGCTTCGTTTTTCTTATTTATTGTGGTTTAGGTGCTTCGCATTTTTGGCCTTAGCAATCTATACAGAGTTCAAATGTTTATTTTGAATGCACTGACTGATCGTTGCAAGTCCTATGCATCAATGCTTATCGAAGTCTACTTTTTCTGGTCCTTATTCTTTTAAACTCTGAATTTTTGGTGTTCTTAGAATCTCATCTGCAGTAATTTTGTTTGTAGCATGCTGATTAGGACCTTGGTTCATGTAAATTTTTGCTTCCCCAAAATCTTAAATGCCATATTATAAGATAGCATGTTTGGTATGACAAATTAACATTGTCACAGAAGGATACAAATGATATTTTTTAAAAGTTGATGAAACTAAAACTTCAGAATGTAAGATCCTTATAGTTTTTTGTTGGTATGAGATAATATCCAAAATGTATCATCCTATGCCTCCTGATATGACACAGAAGAAACTTGGATGTATCTTGACATCCAAGATGATGTCAATATATCGAATGCATTTGGAGTCAAAGTTTCCCTAAACCAAAGCATAATCCTCAGGCCTCAGCCTTTGAAGGAATGCCAATGATCATCTTAGTCTATAACCTAGAATGGTATCATGGAGGGGTGAGCTTGCTCATTCTGTGTCAATAATCATTTAGAATTGTGAACCATCTTATTGATAACCATTCCCTTTAAATGGTTTAGTGCCTTCAAAGTTTTCCCTTTGGGTTTTGAGGATCCCTTATGAACTTCAATAGTTTGTTGGATCATGAATGCTTTCGAGGAAAACATAGTAAAATATGATGATAATAAAGAAATTATTCAAACCACTAATCATTAGAATAAAAATAAGGTAGAGCACACCCTGAAGAATAGAACCTTAGGCTAAATTAACTCCATACTCTGTCTATTATAGGTCTAGGAGCCTCATGGTTTATATGAGTTATCTGTTCAACAGCAAATTGTATATGCTAAAGGCGGAAGCTTCAGTTGGCATAGTTTAACTTCTATCTTGTGATCTGTTACTGTCTATATAAAGCATGGACAGATCTGTTTTTAGGTGTGTTGAACATTGGGATTGCTACAACACATTGCTAACGGCTCACGTAAGGACATGTCTGCATAAAAACTATATTTTTTGGATTCAGATATGCACTGGTCACAAATGGACTCAAATAAAGGGATATATGAGTAATATGGTTTTTTCTTAATGTTTTTGTCGTACATGAATTGAATAATATAGTCTAGTGCCTTTTCTGGGAAAATAATAATGTAAGATACTTACAAATATAGAATGTACCAGACTTATATACAGATTATATCTTTGTTATGAGGTTCTCCAATCAAAATAAAGCGTGTAAAATCTTCTTTTAAAAGAACCAATTATAAGAGAGATGAATTGTATAAACCATCTATATGTAGTCTCTAATTGGAGAACTTGATAAATATATAAAAATGGTACCTAAGTCTTTTCCATATAGAATAGTGACAATTGTATGTTTCCTGAGAACTAAATCACTAAATGGGAAGTTTTAACAATTAGGATTTGAATATAACACTTAATCGAAGATATATTTTGATTTTCGATATGTCAACTTGTCGGTGTTATGTCTCGTGTCTGTGTTACCTTTTGGACTGTTGTAGTATCCAGTAATGCAGGGTGTCTTTCAGGGCACCCTGCAGGAGTAGTGTTCCTAACTTTTTGTCTAGTTGAAAATCTATGGAGTTTAGTCCATGTTAGTAAATGCATCACAAATATTTGTTATACATATGGTCATATGGTGTTATCCACTATGCTGTAAAGCCTTAGATGGAGCCTATTCTTCTGAGTGATCAGTAATATCTTGTATTTGACCATCGGGAGATTAGAAGTGGTTAGTTTGTTTGGAGTTTAAAAGCCTTGCTTGCATATTTCAGGACTTCTATGATAGTGCCAAATCATAACTTTCTGACTTGCTAACTGACTATTGTGGTCATGCATGCAATTCTATATTGGTTTCTTCTTCTTCTTCTTCTTCTTTTTAAAAAGAAAAAAGAAAAATTTTGTACTATTGTAGCTTAATATAATATTTCAAGCTTTCCAGTGTAATGGGTTTCCAATTGTGTGATGATTTTTGACAAATAAGCAATGCAAATGCCTATTGAAATATACCTGCTGTGCTCATCTGAAAGTCTAGTGTATATATCTAGTGTGATGTGGGCTGGAAGCGCTTCAAATCTAATTCACGTTGATATGGGGAGAAGCTATTTTCTTCTTCTTTTTTCTCTTTTTTAATGAGGTGGACATATTCTTTAAAATTATAGTGTTGTTTAACAATAACAGCTCCTTCCTCATTCTATCCTTTTTAACTTGAAAATTTTCTTTTAGTAAAGAAGAAAGTAAAAAGATAGAAAAATCTAAAATAATTAAATTAATTTTATGGTATGCAAGTGTAATTGTATTTTACCAACCATTCCATTAATCTCGGCACTTTTAAGGTTGTGTCATATTCAAAAAACTTACATTTGATACAATAATATTCACAAATGTCATATACAAAGAAATATACAACGATATTATTTATGATGATATTGATTTAAATTTTATTATTATTTGAACTCAATAATTGATTCACTGAGATCACAAGTACAATTCACTAAACCACAAATTTAACTGAACACTCCACAGGCTTACGCCAACAATAAACTATACACACACAAAAACAACTTAAGAACCTTCCCTATGCATTTCATTTCATTGGATTGGTTTAACACAAAATTTAACTGTCGACTTTTTCAAACTAAAATGTAACTCGTGAAATTTTTCTAAAATGACGCTATTGATTTTTTAGAAAAATTAAGAACATACTTCAAACTTGTACTTAATTTTTTCTTCATATATTAATTTATAGCAGAGCATTTTGTACGAATTTCACCATCAACGCCAGTCTTGACTCCAATGTTGCCCATCTTCACCATAGACTTTCCAAAGTCCACATTGAATTTGAACCTTCCCATATACTTCTGAACAAAGGGCTTTGTGGAAGCATCACTCCAGAGAACTTGATCTGATTGCAAAATTCCCCTCCCCTTCCTCAGATTATCAAAGTAACTTGTATCGAACCGGTTTTGGCTCCCGAAATCCAAGGCGACCCGGGTCGAACCACCGGAGTTTTGTGGGCAAAGTGATCGAAGTTGAGGGACGAATGCAGGGTTTATGGAAGGGTCAGGACCATTTGCAGTGAAGTTGTATAGTCTGTTGCTGAAGAGTTGGCAAGATGTAGTTCCAATGGTATGCCCTCCTATATATATCAATATATATATATATATATATATATATATATCAATTATTAAAAAATTAATATTAGACCTCAGTTAATTAAAATTAATAATTATAACAGATGGCATTTTTTAACTAAAATTGTAATAATCTTTATTTTAGTCTTATTTGGTAATACAAAAAGTTATTTTTATTAATAAAAAATAATTTTAATGGGATCAAATATAATTTTTAAAATTAAAGAGAATTAATAATTACCCGCGAGGACAACAAGATCTTGAGTGTTGAGGCCCTTATCAGAAAATTTCTGTTTTTGAACATCAACAGAGTCAGTACGGCCTGGCAAGTTAAGCGCTTCCGAAGCGATTGACACACGACCATCTCTTCGTCCTGTTGGCACTTGCCAACTCACTCCTCCACTCTGCAAATCAATTTTAAAATTAGATTAATTAAAATTAATTACTAAAGAGTTTATTTCAATTAGCAAAAATTAATATATTTATTTTATTAATTAACCTTAGTTTGGATCTTGAATTCTTTGAATTTGAAAATTAATATATTTTTTATATTTTAAAAAATAAAAAAAATTTAGACCCCTTAGTTTGACAATGCTCATGTAGTCTTAAGAGGAAGATGCAACAAAATTATAATAAAAAATACTTAAATGCAATTCTTTGTTATATATGATTTTTAATTAAGAAATAATATGTATATAATTTATGCGGAAAATCTTTTTTATAAATATTCTTTTACATATTTTATATCTATTAAAAATTTTGATAATAAAAATATGAACAAATGTAACTAGTTATACTCTAAATGTCTAATTATAATTCAAAGAATAATATCAAATAATAGTTAAAATTAATTAGTTACCAAAACAACTGAATCACGAGCAGCAAGGGTAAGAATATCAGCACAAGAGACAACACCAGGACATGCAGCTTCAAGCTTTGCCTTTGCATCATCAATGACGTTATATCCCTTTAGGCCAAGGTTTGGCCCGGCGGTTCTCTCAGTCCCGGCGCCGGCGATAAGGACGGAGGCGTCGCAACCTCGGACAAAGCAGTCATGGAAATGCATTCTCAGTAAGCCAGCAGCCAGAGAAATGTCACTCTTAAGATGAGTTTGAACAGTAGACCTAACAATGGACTCAACTTGAGGACACGTCCTTGAATAAAACCCTACACGAGTGCCTTGTCCATGCACAAGGACACCCAAAGAGAGCACAATGGAAAATACAGAAAACCACATTTTGATGAGAAAATCACCCTTCATTTTAAGGGAAGATATATGGGACGAAAATTTATCACACTAATGGACAGGAAATGATAGTGTAATAAGAGAATGAAGCGCAAGTTTATGTGAAGAATGAAGAACTAAGAACTAAATGTGAGATGAGAATGATTTGTGAGGAGGAGGGATATTTATAGGGGTTTTGGCCTTTGGAACTTGAAAGAGTCAAAGTAATTGGGAACATGTAGTTAATGAGTAAGAAAAGACTGCTTCTACTAGCTAGCTGTAGGTACAGCCAACAACAAGAGTCATTAATGCATGCATGCATGCATAACAATAAAAAAAGTCTCAAGTAGTTAGTCAGAACATATACATACATACATTCATACATATATATATATATATATATATATATACACACATATTAAATGATCGCTCCCTATAAAATTTTAGACTCCACTCATGCCATCCTATTAAAGAGAGAAGAGTTTTATTTGAATAAAATAAAATAAAAAAGGAAGATAGAAAGACAAAGTTATAAGTTATTTTTTGTACTTTTATTTTTTAATTATTTTCTTTTATTTTTAATCTTTTGTGTGGAAGTTATAAAGTTAAAATTAAATAAGTCAAAATCTATCCTCAAGCTTTCTCTAATGTAAGTCTCATTCTCTCTCCATTGTGGTAGTTTTAAAGTACTGGTACAGGGTGAAAGCATAAGCTTCATTTTTTTCATTCTCTCCAACGTAAGCCTCAATCATTCTATCAAGTTGATACTACACAAGCCTAACTATTATCAAGTATTCATATTCATGAGCAATTAAGTAACTATCTCATGAGTAGTGCATTGAATAGATTTTGGCGACTTGAGTTAGTGAAAGAATTGTTTATTATTTTTCTTGGACTCTTGGCTTATAGGTATATAAGTAAGTAAAATTTTACTTTCCTCTCATCTTCTCGTATGATAAAAAAAATCATAATATTTGAGGATTAGTGCTTATCCTAAATAACAATATTTATTTTACTCATATCATTACTTCTGCTATTACATTGTGTTTTGATGATATTGAATATATATAATCTCTTTTGTGCCTTTTTATTCTTTTTATCATGGTAAATATTAATTATATTGCATTTATAAATTAAAAAAAAGGGCCCCCATAAAAAAAAATCCTGCCCTCACCATGAGTATATCATGAAGTTACAAAAGTTGTACCTGTGCGTATATATATATATATATATGAGAGTTTTACTAATCAGTATCTTTAACACACTAATTACTTTTATTTAATTAATTAATAAAATATTTATCTATTAAAAATTATTATTTTTATTAATTTTTTACACAATTCAAGTCGTTAAATATTTTTTATCAATATCGATGAAATAAAATCTTAACTAATATTTTAAGAACATACTGATTAAAAAAATTATATATATATATTTTTTGCTAACAAGTACACAAAACATTTTTCTCTAATTAGATAATGATTATTTTAAAATATTAAAAACTATTATTCTTATTAACTTTTCATAAATTTTAAATTATTAAATATTTTATAAAAAAATAATCAGGGTTATCAAATCACCAGTTAACAAATTCAATAGGCTGACTATGAAGTAGTCAGTGTTACGTACGCGTAAAGTTGAATTTTGGATGTTCTAAATTTAAAAAACAATAAGTCAGAGATAAAAAATAAAAAATTTATATAGACAGAAATTCACCTTAAATGATTTTAAAAATTAAAATTTTTAATTTTTAATTTTTAATTTAAAAAAATATTATATTTCACAAATTTAACAATTGCAAGTGGATAGAAGTAGTGGGGTCACATTCATTTGTTTGGACCGAGTGGAGTACGTGGGAATCCTTTTACGAGTTGCAAAATGTGTCAAATTCCAGTACCACCCACTTGACCTATTGATTATTGTGTGGGCACCATGATTTGGGCGACGTGACACTGATATTTAACAAATCCTAAAGAGATATATATATTTAAAAAAATGTGTTTAAGAGTATTAGTATTTTCATCTTAATCCTCGTTCGGACACATTGTGTATATAGTGGTTATAGTATACCAATAAATTTTTTATGGACTTGGGATTAGAAAATAGTATCTTCTTAGAGAAAGAAATGGTGTTCCTTCTATATTACAAGGAAGTTTATAACAGATTACTGGTTTTGAATTAAAAATGCATTAAATAAGAGTGAGAAATTAATATTTTTATCGCTGAAAAGTTTAGTACAATTTTCATTCATTCATATATTAGCAAATTAACAATTCTCATTTAAGATACGAGTTTCAATTAAACTTTTTTTTGTTTAAAATTAGATTAAGTAACTTATATTAAAAAATAAATTACATTAGATCATGAGAAAATATAAATGATAGTATTGTGTGTGTATATATATAAATATAAAATTTAATCCTTAATTTATTTAAGATAAATCTTTATCTATATGAATTTTTTTATATATATTTTGAATTATTAAGATAAAATACAAAAGATGTAAAATCATGAGTATTATCGAATTTCAAGTTCATATTTAGCTATCGAATCTAGATTTCCTTGAAAGTTTAGGCCTATGATTAATTTGAAAGTTAATTGACATTTGATGGGGATATAGGAAAACAAAGTCATGGATTGACAAAGTCATCTCATGGTAGTCTTGTAGCATCAAATAATAATGTCATTGTTAGGGCATAATTAATTAATGCTAGTGTTGGATGTAAACTCTTCAAACCTAATTTTGTCTTCTCGTACTTAATCTTAAGATTAAATATTATTTTTATATTTTAAATATATATAGTGTTATTTTCATCAACTACATCAATGAAATTATTTAATTTTAATATTTGTATATAAATTGTTATACTTTTGGTAGTTTTGCAAGATAAAATTGTTAAAATTTTATTTTCATTGTATATTTGGAGTTTATATAATATAAATTAACATATCATATAAAAATATTTTTTATTTTATATATATAGAGGAGTTATAATTTTAAAATAAATAATTATTTTAAATTTTGTTAGGTATATAGTCTGAGTTCTAAGATTTAAAAAAATTCATAAAGTTCAAAGTTATGCTATCGGCTCAAATTTAAGTCCAAAAATAAAAATTATAATATTTTACTCATACATATCCCTTCATATTCCTGCTTACTCAAATAGGAAAGGAATTGAACAAGGTCATTGACTATCATGAGTTAAGACTTCAGTTTTTATTTTTTTAAAAAAAAATTAAAATAATAGTTGTTATTTTAATTATAAAATATTATATATTACTTAATGTATTATATAAAAATAAAAAAATAAGAGAGAGCAATGCTTTGAAGAGTCTTATCACGATCTTAAAAAAAAATTACCATTAATGATTTATTAATTTGATTGTAACTTTAACTACACAAGTACTAATTAAGGTGGCCTTCATATTATTTATTATCTTTTCATCTTCTCCAATAATGAATCTAGCCTGATGAAAACCTCAAAAACAAAAGTTAAAGTTGATGGATAAATTTCTCGGAGAAGAGAAGAATATGAAAGTTATTTTATGTAGTTAAGTTTTGAGTATATTATTATTTTAATATTTTAAAGATAGGCTAAATTATTTTTGTAATTTCTGCAGTTTTACTTAATTTTTAATTATGTGTATAGTTTAAAAATTTGTAATTGAGTCTTTATAATTTAACAAATTTTTAAATTAGTTTATATGTTTAAATTTTATTAAAATTATATTAAATTTTGTTAATATTTTTAACATATAGTATTTTGGCATTCTAAATATATATATATTATGTAAATTTATAATATTAAAGATAATATATCATTAATATATCATTAAAATTTAACAAAATTTTGACAAATTTAAGTTTAAGAGTTAAACTATAAAGACCTAATTAAAAATTACAAAACTTTTAATTATAAGCACTTACTTAAAAATTGAGTAAAATTATAAAGATTATATAAATAATTTAACCTAAAAGACACTTCTTATTTTAATTTAGTTTTTGCAAAAAAATTATTAATTTCAACTCCAATAATATATATATCTTCAATCAATATAATCCCTACATTAATGTTAATAACATGAGCTTAACAAAAACGACGACGTGGTACTAACTATTTGACTATCATTTTAGGAATTGTTACCACCGCACGATCACATATTTCAACGAGGCATATTTAATTTTATATAATTAATATAGAGACTAAATTCGTTAGAATTAGATATTTAAATAATAAAATTAATAACTTTGATCTTGTAAGAATTAAATTATGACAAAATGAATCGTTGATATATTAAAACAATAATTTACTCTTAAGTTTATAAATTTCGACCGAATAAAAGGTTATTGCAACGCTATTAACGTACCAGGGGTTACTCAGTCGTGATTTACTTTGAGCTGGATGACAAGAGAAACTGTAATTGAAGGCAAACATTGACATTTAGAGCTTTCCCCCCCTTTCCGCCCGACTCTTTGGTCTTAAGAATGCTGGTTTTAAGAATGAGTGATTGCCCTTCTCCGACCCTTACTGTCTAACCTGAGAGCGGATAGCTAATGCGTTCCGCTTATTGAACAGGGTTCTATGGTCGGTCCGCGACCCCTGGATGCCGAAGGCGTCCTTTGGGTGATCTCATAGTTCCTACGGGGTGGAGACGATGGGGTCGGTCCATGGATTTTCTTTCCTTTTGCCGCATTTCGCTCAAAGGGTTGAAGGGAGATAGTGCATCAAGCTGTTCGCAAGGGCCAACTTGATCCTCTTCCCCAGGGATCCCAGATGAGGAAACCCTAGGGGAGCCACCGACTCCAACTACCGTCCATGTACGATCCATACTAGATCTGACCAACTGCCCATCCTACCTCCTCTACGTTCTTGAGCCCATCTTTGTCTCAAAGAGAGTCTTTCGATGGCATGTTTGGTCCTCTTCCCCATTACTTAGAAAAAGTGAGCCACCGGTTCAGGTACAAGATACTATCATTACCGCCGGACAATTAGACATCTAACCCAGTAATCGCGAACGACTAATTGCAAGAGCGAGCTCTACCAATCGAGCTATATCCCCGAGCCAAGTGGAGCATGCATGAAGGAGTCGGATGCTTCTTCTATTCTTTTCCTTGGCGCATGGGCCATCTGGACTTAAACCAGAGACCTCGCTGTGAAGTAAATCATCGCACCTACGGTCCAACCAATTGGGAGAGAATCAATAGATTCCTTTTAGGAGTGATTCATCCTTCCGAACGCGACATACAACTCTCTGTTGTCTGCGCTCTCCAAGTGTGCTTGTTCCCCCTTCTTCCTTACCATGGCAAGTCTTTGTGAAATAACTCAGATGAGAAGAAAAAGAAGGCGTTAAGAGACCCTCCGGCCTAACCCTAGACACTCTAAGATCCTTTTTCAAACCTGCTCCCATTTCGAGGCAAGAGATAGATAAATAGACTCATCGCATTGCACTGATCGGGGCGTTCGTAGTGGTGAGGGGTTGAAGACCAAGAAGTGAGTTATTTATCGCCAAGCATTCTATTCTTCTTATGGCTAGATCCAATCTCCTGGTCCCTGCGGAAGGAAAAAGAATTTCACGTTCTTCCTTTCGGAAGGGAGGATTAGGAAAATCCTATTGATTGCAATTTTCTGGACCCAGGAAAAGGATGAAAAAAAGGCTCGAATGGTACGATCCTTAGTCACCCCAGAATGAAAGGGGCGATCTCGTAGTTCTTGGTCTGTGAAGATACGTTGTTAGGTGCTCTGTTTTTATTTTTCCATTGAGGCCGAACCTAAACCTGTGCTCGAGAGATAGCTGTCCATATACTGATAAGGGATGTATGAATTCTCGAGAAGAGAGGAGCCGTGGTGGTCCCCCCCGGACCGCCCGGATCCCACGAGTGAATAAAAAGTTGGATCTACATTGGATCTCACCTGAATCGCCCCATCTATCGTCCTGAGGAGAAGTTTGGTTTCATCTTCTCCAATAATGAATCTAGTCTGATGAAAACCTCAAAAACAAAAGTTAAAGTTGATGGATAAATTTCTCGGAGAAGAGAAGAAAAGAAAATTTATCTAATATAAAAGTTATTTTATGTAGTTAAGTTTTGAGTATATTATTATTTTAATATTTTAAAGACAAGCTAAATTATTTTTGTAATTCCTGCACTTTCACTCAATTTTTAATTATGTGTATAGTTTAAAAATTTGTAATTGAGTTTTTATGGTTTAACAAATTTTTAAATTAGTTTATATTTTTAAATTTTATTAAAATTATATTAAATTTTGTTAATATTTTTAACATATAGTATTTTGACATTCTATATATATATTATGTAAATTTATAATATTAAAAATAATATATAATTAGTATATCATTAAAATTTAACAAAATTTTGACAAATTTAAGTTTAAGAATTAAACTATAAAAACCTAATTAAAAATTACAAAACTTTTAATTATAAGAACTTACTTAAAAATTGAGTAAAATTATAAAGATTATATAAATAATTTAACCTAAAAGACACTTCTTATTTTAATTTAGTTTTTGCAAAAAAATTATTAATTTCAACTCCAATAATATATATATCTTCAATCAATATAATCCCTACATTAATGTTAATAACATGAGCTTAACAAAAACGACGACGTGGTACTAACTATTTGACTATCATTTTAGGAATTGTTACCACCGCACGATCACATATTTCAACGAGGCATATTTAATTTTATATAATTAATATAGAGACTAAATTCGTTAGAATTAGATATTTAAATAATAAAATTAATAACTTTGATCTTGTAAGAATTAAATTATGACAAAATGAATCGTTGATATATTAAAACAATAATTTACTCTTAAGTTTATAAATTTAGACCGAATAAAAGGTTATTGCAACGCTATTAACGTATCAGGGGTTACTCAGTCGTGATTTACTTTGAGCTGGATGACAAGAGAAACTGTAATTGAAGGCAAACATTGACATTTACTTCCTCATTCTATTTTTTTATGTAAACTTATAGTTTTTCTATAATCAGAGTGTTGATTATTTTGAAAAACTCATTTACTAGTTATAATTTTTGTTATATATATATATATATATTATATATATATATATTAGACTGTTAGTTTATAGCAGAGCATTTTGTGCGAATTTCACCATCAGCACCAGTCTTGACTCCAATGTTACTCATCTTCACCATAGAGTTTCCAAAGTCCACATTGAATTTCATCTTTCCCAAATACTTCTGAACAAAGGGCTTTGTAGAAGCATCACTCCACAGAACTTGATGTGATTGCAAAATTCCCTGTCCTTTCCTCACATTATCAAAGTAACTTGTATCGAACCGGGTCTGGCTCCCGAAATCCAAGGGGACCCGAGTTGAACCGTCCGAGTTTTTTTTAGGGCAAAGTGCCTCAAGTTTAGGGAGGAATGCAGGGTTAATGGAAGGGTCAGCTCCATTTGCTGTGAAGTTGTATAGCCTGTTTATGATCACTTGGCAAGATGTAGTTCCAATGGTATGCCCTCCTGTATGTGTGTGTGTATATATATCAAAAACAATTGATTATACTACTACATATGAATTTTTAAAAAATCATATATATTTGATATTTCAGAGATAGATGCTTACCAAGCACAGAAGCATATATTATTTTTTTAATTTTTAAAATATAATATAAAATTATAATTATTTTATGAAATCACTATAACTAAACGACTGTAAAGTTATTATAATATAAATATATAATATTTGAGAATTTATTAAAATTTGAATTTGAAATATCAAATATTTATGAGTATAATTAGAAACATAAACGTCTTAATGTTATATTGTCACTTGAAAGTAAAACATTATATAGAATACGTTGATCTATAACTTGATCGATATAGTTGATTACACCTAAATGAGAAATGATATATATATATATATATGCTAAAATTATAAATAAGCATTTAGGTTAAAATATGTAATTAGGTTGTTAATTACCAGCAAGAATGACAAGGTCTTGAGTGTTGAGGCCCTTATCAACAAATTTTTGTTTTTGAACATCAACAGAATCACTAGGGCCTGGCAAATTTCTAACTTCAGAAGCTAGTGATACACGACCATCTCTTCGTCCTGTTGGCACTTGCCAACTTAACCCTCCACTCTGTAAATTATTTAGTGTATCCAACAAATTAAAAACATTTAAAATTATATTTCAAAAAATTAATTGTTAAAATTAATTAATTAATTACCAAGACAACAGAATCACGAGCAGCGAGTGCAAGAATATCAGCACAAGAGACAACACCAGGGCATGCAGCTTCAAGCTTTGCCTTTGCATCATCAATGACCTCATCCCCTTTTAGGCCACCATTCGGCCCGGCGAATCTCTCGGTGTCGGCGCCGGTGATAAGGACGGAGGCGTCACAGCCTCGGACAAAGCAATCATGGAAATGCATTCTAAGTAAGCCAGCAGCCAAAGAAATGTCAGACTTGAGATGGGTTTGAACAGTTGACCTAACAATGGACTCAGCTTGAGGACATGTTCTTGAATAAAACCCTACACGAGTGCCTTGTCCATGCACAGCAACAACCAAAGCAAGCACAATACAAAACACTAACAACAACATTTTGATGTGAAACTGAAAAATTATTTGATATCATACAAGTTGTAATTATACTAAATAGAAAAAGATGAGATTGAAGTGCAAGTTTAATTTATGTGTGTAAGAATGAACAATTAAGAATATTGATGATTTGTGTGAGGATATATAGTGTGAGGAGAAGAAGGGATATTTATAGGGGTTTTTGGTGTTTTGGAGGGCCAAAATTGGGAGAATAATAATTACGTAAGAAAGCCATGGTGAAGACGAAGGCCAAGAGTTACATGTACGGATGCATGCCATTAGATTTATTGTTTTTTCTAATTAATTACTAATTAGTAATTACTGCCTTTAATGTTTTAATTTAAAAAAGAATTTTGTTTGTTTAGTCTTGGTCTCCATAAGTTTGATATCCCATGGCCTTAGTTTGGAGTTAGGATCTTTTAAATTTAAAAAATAATATATTTATTTAAAGGTAAATAAAAATAAAAAAATATTTAGTCTCTGATCTATTTAAAATAAATTTTTTATTTTTTTGTATTTTTTTAATTTTATAAAAATCTATAATTTCTCAAATTAGAAAGATTCAAAATTGGTGTTATTGTGAGTTGCTACACTTAGGCAGATTATTGTTATTAATAGAATATTTAATAATATGAAAATTATAAAAAATTTTATTAACTAATCAAATAAAGTTTTAATCAATACTTAATTAAGTGAGCATACTGGTTAACAACATTCTAAATTTATTATTGTTACATTAAAACTCATGGTTTTATTTACATATGAGTGTGTACATATCCAATATTTCTTGTTAGTTATGATATAATTTGTTTAGTTAAAAAGTTTAAGTGTAATTTTTATAATTTTATGATTAAATTCTTTAATTAAAAAATAACATGCATGTATAATTTTTATAATTCATCACTCCATAATTTAATTTTTTATAAATTTTTACATGCTTTATTTCAATAAAATTATATTGTACTTAATCCTAATTCTTTATTTGATTATACTTCTTTCCAGCACTACAAGTTTAACTGAGTGGACTTCACATTTGAATTCTTGTCAAGTTATTCATATGTAGTAGAATGAATCTCAATTTTTTTAAAAAAAAATTCATTAATTTTTTTACTGTTAAATTATCTCTGAATTTATTTATATGATAATAAAAAAAAATATTTAATACAAATCCAAAAAATATATATAAATAATTCAACTCTTAAATTTATGTGGACGAGAAATTGTGACGGTGCAAAGTGCAATGACTTGGGAAGTCTTCTTGTACGCGTTGCATTTGTCAAAAGCATCTTTATATAATCTGCTTTATCCCTTTTTTTTGTTCATTTCCCACAATTTCCACTATTATGGTACCACCCACTGGGGATATTATTTACAATGATTTGAGTGCCATGATTGAGATGTATTTGTTACTCCTCTAATTATTTGCAAATAAAATCTAAAACTCAACCTATATATATAATTTAATGTAATTTTTAATATTTTTTAATATAAAAATTCTCAGGAATAAATAGCATGATACCTCAATTTCTATAAAAAATTATATTATACAATTTCGGACATGAGTCATTGACATTTTATTACGATTTACAGTTTCAATAATCATAAAGGTTAGTGCACTTTATGTTAATTTTTTAGTCTATGTGTCATTTCCTATGCGATTATTAAAATTGTAGAAAATTTTTTTTATAATTAAAAAATGTGATTTAAATGAGAATAAATATGACATCAAATTAATTTATTAAATAAAAATATTTTATAATTTAAATATTATCTTATATAATAAAATTTATTTGATGTAGAACACATCAATACATATATTATATATATATTAATTAAAAATTTTATAATAAATTTTGCTTAATTTTTTATCTTTTTTTAAAAAAATTCATCAATTTGTTGAAGTGGTGGAGGATAAGGAAGGGGACTTGCACTTGCTTGTCACCGAGAAGACTTGGGTTGCTGCCAGCAAAGATTAGAAGACAAGTCAAAGCCCAACTATGGCTTTAATGTTAAGCGTGTCGATCGTGTGTTTGGTTTAACATAGAAGTAAATCAATTAGATTAGGTTTGTACTTTATAGTGTAAAATTAAATTAATCATTTGAAGTCAATTTTAGATGATTTAGTTTCACAGTTTAGATCTTCAACTTATTTTATATTGGCTAAATTTATTTATTTTTAAATACTTTTTCACAATTTAAATCTAAATATAGTTATGTAAGAGTATTAAAATTTTTTAATATTAAAGTGAATTATACAAACCACTCTTAAGATTTAATTAAAGTAAAAGATCACTTTTAGTCATTTAACTTTGATTCATGTTTTATTTTTATTTTTTAAGTTTAATTAGTTTCACTTTAATACTTTAACTTTAAAAAATTAATTAAAATTTTCTTAATCTTTAGTTTCATTAATTTATTTAACAAAAAATATTGATTTCGATATATAATTTTAACATCTCTATACAATATTATAGTTAATATTATGAGTTCATTAATCTTATTTATAAAAAAAAATCAACAAATTTCTAAATTTAAACTCTAAGTTTTAAATTTAAGTACTTGTCAAACATAAATCTAAATGTGATGCTACCTATAAATTTATTTATTTTTACATGCAAGATTAATGAAGTGATAATTTTGATAACAATATGAGATATAAATATTAAATAACATTTTTCTTTAGATAAATCAATAGTGTTAGTAATTAGGAAAATTTTGATTAATTTTTTAAAGTGAAAAGATTAAAGTTAAACTAATTAAATTTAAAGAACAGAAATGAAACTTAAGTCTAAGTTAAATAATTAAAAGTGAGTTTTTGTCTTTAGTTAAATTATACTTATTATTGATGTAATATTAATAGATATTGGCTTAACCTTTAAATAATTAATTGGATCTTATTTAATAAAAAAAAATAAAAAACACATCAAACTTGAATTTTTTTTTCTCATTCTTTTCATGTGGCCAATGCTATGCGTTTTGAATTTTTTTTTTTTGTTTCAAGTATTAGACATCATGGTATCTATCGTCTCCATTAAATCATGAATTCTGTTAAAACCATGAATTCTTGCAAGAACTCTAGTGTTTTGCAATGAGTCAGACTTTCTTCCATTGTTTAATCTTTGCTCATACCAATTTCAATCTTCAAATAGATTTTGTGGTGTTCTTCAAACAAATTTTGTTAAGTATTTTGGCAGTTTATACACATTGAGATTAAATTAATAATAGCTTCAAATGTGAGGGATCAAAATTGAAAACAAATAACATAATAGAATAAATTGAAAAAATCGTTAAATTTAAAGAGACTAAATTAAAAAAATCATTAAATTTAATGGATCAAAATAAAAATTTTGTCTAAATCTACTAACCTTTGAATATTGTTACTCAATATTTAATCTTTTAACTCAACATTTTCATTAAATACTTTGTTGGCGTGTATATAAAAGGACTAAATTGACAACGATTTCAAACCTAAGTATTAATGAAGAACGATCAAACAAAAGGGATTAAATTTAAAAAATAGTTAAATTTAAGAGACTAAAATGAAGATTTTGGCATTTCATTACCTTTTCTTTCCATGCCAAAATTTCTAATGAAAACAATTTAAATTAGTCATTCAATTACATATAAAATTTCATAAAATTTTGAAGGAAGGTTTGAACCAAGAGACTTTAATTAAACCTGCTTGACACATTCCTAGAAATAAAATAGTTTCCTTCTGTCGGACATAACTATTTTTGGCATTTTCTTGCCCTTAGTTAATCAGAATATAGTGCTAATATGACTACGCAAACCACCAATAAAACAAAACACACAGTTTGAGCAACAAGAAGAGAATTATATAATATACTGCTTTAACAGCCTCACTTGTATTTCTGACATTTGGACCATCTCACGCATTGCCTCTCTGAATTTCATATAAACATTTCGCACATGAACAGCATACACTAAGACAATATTGGCCGTCCCGATAAATACAAGAATCCACCTTATTTTTAAGGTCATATGTACAGCATTAAACCAAAACATCATCATCATCATCATCATCTCCTAGTTTGTATATAGCTGGATATCTTGAAAACTACTAGACTATGTACAGCAATACTCTTCGTAACCTCAGAAGAATAACCCATGATAAGATGCCCTTGTTATTGTCTTCAAACTAGGACTAGTTTTAGATGTATTGGAACTCAAATGAGAATATCAAGCCATTTTTACTTGTAGAATCACATGCCATAGAGCAAATTCCATTGGTTTCAATTTGAATTGCATCTAATGGGGTTTCCATTTTTTGATCTTAAACGTATTCCCTTCGCAGTTCTTCTTGCTGTACTATTGAACACAAATGTCATCGCTCAAGAAGGGCCTTTGGGTAACACTTCAGAGAAAGATGCTCTTTATGGTCTCAAAGCCATTTTCAATGATCCTGTTCTGAATAGTAACTGGACTGACTTGCCCTGTGGTAAGACTGAAACATCAAGATGGTTTGGGATTCGATGTGCCAGTGGTCGAGTTACCGGTGTAGTATTGGAAGGTATGGGGCTAGCTGGAAAAATTGATGTCAGAGCACTCTCCAGCCTTGAGGAATTGTCTATTTTGAGCTTCAAGAACAATTACCTAAAGGGAATTATGCTGGATTTCTCATACAATCACCAAATGAAGTACATTGATTTGTCAGGCAATGAGTTTGAAGGGCCAATATCAAGATCTCTCCTAAGTCTCAACCTCTTGGAAACGTTGTTACTTCAAGATAATAAGCTCACAGGTCCAATACCAGAGTTTAGTCAACCAAGTTTGAAGATGATCAATGTCTCAAATAATGGTCTTGAGGGCAGAATCCCAAAAACTCAAACTCTTCAATTATTAGGCCCTGATGCATTTTCTGGCAACCCCAGATTATGTTCTCCTCCTTCTCTCAACTCCTGCAGCTCTAGCTTGAGCTTGAAATCTTCCAGTCCAGCACCTGCAGAAAACCCAGAAAACGATGAGGCCCAGCCCCAGAGCCAGAATGAATCTTCTTCAAATAAGGATTATACTATTCTAATTATTTTCAATGTGGTTCTTCTTGTTGCAATAATCTTGTTAGTGATCCTTTACTTCAACACAATTAAAAAACTCAACAAAATGTTGAAGGGGCAGATTCAGAGAGATAAAAGTGTGGTGGAGAGTCTGGAGACTGTTGACAAGAAGGTAGAAATGAGAGAGCATCAACAGCCAGTGATGGCAGTAGAAGAGAGAAAAGAGCTCGTATTCTTTAAGGATGAACCAAAGTTTCAGATGAATGAACTTTTAAAGGCTTCTGCTGAGACACTGGGTCAGGGAATTATGGGCAATAGTTATAAGGCTATGCTAAATGGAGGAACTTCCATTGTTGTAAAGCGGCTAAGAGACCTGAAACCACTGACTACAGAGGAATTTGCAAAGCAATTGCATCTGATTGCCGATCTGAAGCACCCAAATTTATTGCCTTTGCTTGCTTACTACCATGCCAAAGATGAGAGATTGCTGCTCTACAGATATGCAGAAAAGGGAAATCTTTTCTTCCGGCTTCATGGTATTTGCCCACAACTTGCTTCTTCATTTTACAAATCACAATTTTACTGTAACAAATTAAAGACAGCGACAAAGAAATACAAAATACAAGGACTTAGTCTGATATAGATATAGGACCCATTTAACCAAGCTTTAATCTTCTACTTATTTTAAAATGGTTTTTTTAATGAAGTTTTAGAACAAAAGTTAAGTGAAAGAAAAGTAGTTCATGTTTAATAAAATATAAGCACTTTCATTAGTATTTGAGACATAGCTTGTGTTTGGCAATTTACCCTATTTTTAATCAACTTATACAAATCATTATCCCTAAAAAAATTCGTTTTGAAGAATGAAATGTTTCATCTTTTTCACTCCATATACTGGAAGTAATAGACTTCCCTTCGGAAGAATCCCTCATTTTATGTACAAATAGCTTCAAAAAATAGATGTTTGTAATAGACAACATTTAACATTCTTCCAGAGTATATATCTTTAATCAAACTATACAATCTTTATCCCCAAGGAATCTATTTTCATTAATATGATGGTTCCTTTCACTCCATACATAATTATATACGCTATAGATTTAACAGATCCAAGCAAGATTGAGTATATTGTAAGTAATAGACTTCCCTTAGCCAGAATGTCCAACAAAATAAGCTACCTCCCAAGAGTGTATGACTTTCATCATCGATCTAAAATTCTGAAAAGAATACTTTCCCAGATTCTGTAATCTGAATCATACATCGTTCATTCTATAAACCAATTGCTTCTTCATTATTCCTTGTATTCTGAGTTTCTGACATGCATTTTTCTCAAACAATTCATGATATGAATTAGCAACCAAACTGAGCCTTAGTTAATTACCTTCTTGTCCTCCTCAAAAACTGGGCATCTATCTCAGATGGCAGATCAGGAGGAAACCGCGTTCCCTTCAGATGGAACTCAAGATTATCAGTGGCAAGAGGGATAGCTCGAGCATTGTGCTACCTGCACCTAAACCCCAAGCCAAACACCATAGTCCCTCATGGCAACCTGAAGTCCTCAAACGTCCTCCTAGACGAAAACGACACAGTCCTCGTCTCAGACTACGGCCTCTCCTCCCTCATAGCACAACCCATTGCAGCTCAACGCATGGTGGTTTACAAATCACCAGAATACGGGTATGCAAGAAAAGTGACGAAACAATCTGATGTGTGGAGCTATGGGAGCCTTCTCATAGAACTTTTAACAGGCAGGTTGTCTGCATGTTCAGCACCACCTGGATCAAGTGGGGTGGACCTGTGTAGTTGGGTTCACAGAGCAGTGAGGGAGGAATGGACAGCAGAGATATTCGACAAAGAGATTTCTGGGCAGAGAAGTGCGTATCCAGGGATGCTGAGATTGCTTCAGATTGCGATGCGATGCACTGACAGGTTCCCGGAGAATCGGCCGGAGATGAGGGAGGTGGTGAGAGAAGTGGAGAACATTGAAGCTCCATTGATGTCAGAAGATGAAGATGATGCATCAGCAGATAGGTCCATGACAGATGTTACAGATGATTCTATGTCTACCAGTACTTCAGGGATTATGGGAGATGAGAGGTAGAAGATGCGCTCAACGAACAAGGATCTTTCTTTCAACACCAAAACAGAATAAAACTATGGTTAAATTTAATGTTTATTTGTCTTCTTTTTTTTTTTTACAAGTAGGTTAAATCATAACTCATAAGTGTGATAACTGATAAATCAGTTGTTATTGACATTAATTTCTTAACTATATCTTTGAAAGCTAATTATTTGTTCTTGATTTTATTGTCCAATTGCTCCATTGATGTTATTATTGTGAACATTCTTTCTCCAAATTAAATTAAAACAAAAAGAAATTTTGATGAATACGAAAAAAATATGATTTTGGATCTTACGAGGCATTTTGTTGCATTTAGAAAAAAATATGAAAAAAAATTCATACTAATAATGTGACAGAGAGCACTTTAAATGAATTAAAAATTTTGAAAAATTCTTTCTCATGTTTAATACAAAAAAAATCATTTCTTAAATGAAGAGGAACAAATTCAAAAAAAATATTATTCATTTACATTTATTGAAAACAAAAAATTAAAATGTCTTTATAATAAAAGAATAGAGCAAAGTAAAAGGCTTGACTGAGAGAGATGAGATTATGGGTTTCTTTAAATGCAGTTTTTTAAAATAAAAAATAAAAAAATTTTGAATTATTATTTTTATTGAAAACAAAAAAATAAAATGTCTTTTTAATAAAAGAATAGAATAATTGAAAGATATTTTAATTTTTAATTTTTAAAAAATATAAAAAATATTTTTTATTTTGTAGTGCTTCTAATTATAAAATGTCATAACAAAATTTAATATCTAAAAAATTATATATATATATATATATTACTAAGTCAATTAAGTTTATAATAAGTTACTAAGTCAATTAAGTTTATAATAAGTTACTAAGTCAATTAAGTTTATAATTTAACTTTTCATCGGTTTAATGTTTAGGACAAATACAAATATTATATTTTGTTTGTTGTCAAAATATTAATTTCATTCATGAAAAAAAATATATTCACCAAGAACTGTTGCAAAGTTCATACATTATATGAAAAAAAATAATTGCAGGCCTACACTTCTAGAAAGAGGTGTAATATCAAACAGATCAAGCGATAATACAACTCTTTTATTAGTGTAACAATATTATAAAAATTAACAACATATTAATTAAAATTATAAAATATAAAAAAAATTTGATGATCTTTCTAGAGCCTCAATCCTGAGGATTTAAATTTTGCAAATTCAATTTCCTTGAGTTTTCATTGATGCAAATCTAACACCTTGTTGTCAATTTTCAGTAATTTTTTAATAAACAAAAAATAATAAAAAAATAAAACTTCAAAAATTATATATTTATATTTATATTATTTATTTTTTTAATCAAAATAAAATATATAAATTTTTTTAAAAAAATTTATAATAACCTCAATTAAAAATTTAATACTTAAAAAACTTTAAATGTAAATTTTAAAATATTATTAAAAAGTGATTAAAAAATTTTTGGACTCTTAGTTTAAATTTAAAAATTTTTTAAAATAAAATTTTATTTAATAAAAATTATTTATTTACAAATTAAATTTTAATAGATAATTTTAAAAGACTTATAATATTTCAAAAATTTTTAAGATCTCTTTTATAATATTTTATATTTTTATTTAAATTAAAAAATACATCTAAAATTTTTTTAATATATTAATAAATTATCAAAATATTCTAAATATTTTAAATTCTTTCTTTTCTTTCCATTTCCCTCTCTCTCCCTCGCTTCCCTTATTCCCTCTCACGCTGCACTTCCTTCCTTTCTCTCCTCCACGCTGCTCGGCCGCCATCCTCCCACCAAACCGCCGCACGTCGCCGTCCCACCGTGCCGCGGAAGCTCGCCGGACTGCAGGACTTCCGTCGACGCCGCCAGGAGCTTCGCCGGACCACCGCAGTGGCCGGAAACGACGCTCTCCGTCCGCGACTTCAACGCTTCGATCCAGCCGCGTTTCACATCGTTGGCCCTCCGGTGAGTGGCGTTTCAACTGTCCGACACGTCCTTCAGCCACCTGCAAGCTCCGCCGGGGATTCTGTCGCCGTCAGCCGCAGTAAATCGCCGGAAAAGTAAGAGGGACTAAATTGAAATTTTCGGTATGAATTAGAATTTCAAAATTTGATACATTTATGTAATTCTTAGTCTAATGGGACTCTTATGATTATATATAAGTAAAAAATGAAAGAAAAAGAGTGCAAAATTATCATAAAAGAATATAGGGACTAAATTGTAAGTTTTAGAAATTCTTGGTATGAACTGAAATCTTAGGAATTTGATGTTTTTCTGTAAATTTTAATTCCAATGAGACTCTTATGAATGGATAGAAGTAGAAAATAAGAGAAAAGGAGTATAAAATCATCTGAAAGATAGGGACTAAAATACAAATTTTAGAAAGTCTGCGTAATGAACTAAAATTTCATAAATTTCATAAATTTTGGTAATTTTTCTGATATTGAATTATATGGAGGCTTTCCTATAAATTTGAGAAATTTTGAGAACTTTGAGGGCTAATTTCAAGGCTAAGAAAGTTTTAAGGACTAAACCGAAAATGTTTTATTATTCTATTTAAGAAGAGAAAATCATGTAATTCTGAAGTTCTATGTTAGATTAAGTTTATTTAACCTTCCAAAAGTGTCCTAGAAGAAATTTGAGAGTTTTATAGCCAAATGTTTAAATTTGAGGGTGAAATTAGATTAACCAAAGCGGACAATATTCACATGTGGAATCCTATACCTATGTAACATTCTTAGGATTCCACATGTGGATATTGTCCGCTTTGGGTTACTCTAGTTTCACCCTCACGGTTTTGCTTCTCTCCCCGTCATAAGAAAAATGCGTCCATCAGGTTGCATAGCAACAACGTAGAGCCCATAGTCCCACCTGAAGATGTTGTCCTCTTTGGTGGTATAGTAGAGCCACCTCAAGGTTTTGTTCCTCCCAAGGTCATTCTCATTTCACCAATTGGGAAGAACGCGTCCATCAAGGTTGCACAGCGACGACGTAGAGCCCATAGTCCCACCTGAAGACAATATCCACGTGTGGAATCCTAGGAATATTATAGAATCAATCTTCAAAAAAGATAAACTATATAAACAATACACTAATAACAAAAATATAAAAATTTAATATAAGTTTTTCCTTTAAACAATATCACTAGTCCACTTACCACAGACTTTTATTTTTTGGTTGCCAAAACACTACTTCAGGATATGGGCTTGCGTTTTTATCAATGCAATATTTCACTTGCTTTGAGTTCGAGCTGTTGCTGTCCCAAAAAAAAAAAAACCTGCCGCAAGTCTCAGCAGAAATACTGATGCAGTAAACAAATTCTAAGAATGCGCTTGCGAACAAAAGGTGCCAATTCTATGTCTGTTAGATTTATCTCAAATTTGAGCTAATGGTTTTTAGGTTTTCGAACGTGTAACTAAATATTTTTAATCGATTCAGCGAGTGAATTTTCAATAGGATAACTGGGGCTGCTTGATTTCTGCCTATACAAAGTATTTAAGATGTAAAGTTTGTATTTTTTATTTCTTGAAAAACTAAAATGCTTTGGCATTGACCCATTTTCTGTCTCTTGCATTTTTTCTTACCCAGTTTTTTTTCTTTCGATTTTCAGCTGAATTTGAGTTTCTATGCTTTCTGTAGCTTCAATCAGAGGAGGAACTTGTGGTTTTTCCTACTCATTCAAAAGGTTCATTTTTTTCTTTCTCTTAAAGGCATTTCTTTATGTGAATCGATTGATTTGTTCCCCTGATAGTGTTTATTCCATTTGTTTCAATTGTTTTTTTTTTTAATTTTAATTTTGCATTGTTTACTTGGTTGATTTTGAAAATTGCAAATTGATGGTAAAAAATACATTATTTTGAAAATTACTTAGACATAAAACAAGGATATATGATGATAATTGAAACAAAACTGAATAGAACATCCAAACTGCCAAGGAGTATGAATGTGTGAGCTCAGTTATTAGTGTTTCTGATGAATCATTATACAGATGGGTTAGATTAGGTTTTGGCTTCAAAACTTCTCAATTTAATTTTTTATATGATTTGAGAATTTTCGATATTCTTATTTTTTAATAACTGCTGTGGAAAAACATTCAAGATACTGGTGTGCTAATAGCTTCCGTTAATTTCATCTGGATTCACAAAAAGTGTTTGTTAATATTGTTATAAGGTAATTGAGTATTTAAGACTACAAAAATAGATGTTGTCAGGTTATATAGATAGTTTCAAATTTGGAAAGGATAATAGTTAAGTTTTAAGAGAATTTGAAGGTTTTTTAGTTGCTTCATATTTCTTGCATTCACAACTTAGAACAGTGTCTTGTGAAGATGCTTCTCTGAAGCACTTGTGTCTTTTAAGAAGCTCTGAAGAAACATCCATAACAAAATTTATAAAACACTTTTTTTTTAAAGACTATATACCCATGTATGCAGATGTTGCCATGAGGTGTTGATAAATTGGTATGGGTAGGCCAATAGTTTTCTTAGATTATATTGACAGATAAATCTTCAATTTGTCCAACAAAAAAAGGTTTGACCTCCATAATTTTCAATGGAGGTGTTTTTTGTCATCTTTCAACTCAGCACAGCCTTTTTCCTCCTAAGCTATAAGTTTTAATAATCTAATTTCTCTTGAATATATATTTATTTTCTCTCTGTGCAGAGATAGCTTATACTGGTTCTGCTGTCTAGTTGAAAATGTCCCAACTGTCACATCATCCCCTACAGCAACCACGTGCTACCAATCTTTTATTCATGATATGCTTATGCATCCAAGAACCTACAGAATGATGAGGCATCTTTCAAGAGTGGCATGTGTATCTCCTCCATCAGATTTTCTTTTCATGCAGAGATCAAATATGTTTGCACAGTGTATTTTTAGAAACTGGCTGCCTGCCAGATACATGAGTAATACATCATTTGAGCTGAAGGCTGACAAGAATGTTGTAAGGTTCTCTCTAGGTAAGAGACCTGATAATAGTATTTCCACAACGAAAGGCAAGAAGAAAAAGGTTAAAATGTCGAGAAAGGCTAAGCTGAAAGAGCTCAGATTCTACCGTTTGAAGGCCAAAAAGAAAATGAACTCCCCAAATCCAGAAGTGAGGATTAGATATAAACTTGGAAAGGTTGGATATTCTTTTAACTATGAATTTGAAGTTTAAAATTTCTTTCTTTCATGTAGCTGCTGTTTGTACCTTGCTTCAAGTTCAACTGATTTATTGACTATTGTTGTGATCAATAATTTACTGTTATGACTTTAGCATCTGATTACTTTTCTCATTCAGGACATTCTCCAGTTTTCTAGTGAAAATATGTGCATTGCTGTGACGATCCCTCCCTACTTGACAATGCTGCTGCTTTAAATGCCCAAAATGTAGCATTGTCTTTATGTGTGAGGATTCGACATTAAAAGACCATTTCTACAGTTGGATATCTTTTTAGAAAGCTCTTTGTGAAGTTCTCGTTTTTGTTGAAACAGGAATACTTTGAATGTGAAGTATCTCAGTTACCTTGTTGATTAGAATAATTACTGTACATGACTACATTTTGCTTTACAAATCTGCAGTTTTACTGTTTCCCTATAGTGCCACAGATAGGCTTTAACAGCATTTTTCTTTTTCTTTTCCTTATTTGGTGTCTTTCTTTTAAACTTGAAAATCTGGAGGCCAAGCGAAAGGAAGCATGGTTGATTGAGAAGCTGAGGAAATATGAGGTACCAAAACTCCCAGCAGAAGGATATGATCCAGAAATTTTAACAGAGGAAGAGATACATTACCTGAAGCGTACTGGTGAGAAAAAGAAAAACTATGTTCCAGTTGGGAGACGAGGAGTGTTTGGCGGGGTAGTTCTAAACATGCATCTTCATTGGAAGAAGCATGAGACAGTAAAGGTTATCTGCAAGCCTTGCAAGCCAGGACAGGTTCATGAGTATGCTGAAGAACTTGCTCGGCTGAGCAAAGGCATTGTGATTGACATCAAGCCCAACAATACTATAATCTTCTACCGTGGAAAAAATTATGTACAGCCAGAAGTAATGTCACCTCCGGATACACTATCAAAAGAGAAGGTAATTTCAGTTTTGTTTTGTTACCCATTGCCCAAATTTAATAGTTAATATTACATGGTTTTGTATATCAGACACTGTATCTTTTCCTGCCATTGAGAAGGTAGATTCCCCTTTTTCTTCCTTTTTTCAGTGGGCTATGTACAAGTAGAAACTATCCACCTGAGGATTGGTTGTTATTGAGAATTTGAGATGACATTGCCTATATTTAAGGAATGATTTGTGTATATATATTTGTTTTTTAAATTAATATTTCTTAGGCACATTTCATTATGAAAGTTTTTAAGATTGCTATGTATTGATGTTCTTTATAGCCGAGGCCAAGAACAATGTCAGGGGTACATGGGATTGAACTATATTTTCTTTTTCAATTTAAATAAACATGTTTCTTTTATTCTTAAATATATTTAAGTAATGAAAAACTTGGTGGTTTGATGTAGTAGGCAATTTAAAATACTCTATGTGCTGATTCATATATTTACACTGAAATATAATTTATTTTATAAGGTTCAAGTTTTATTCTTCTTTCATAAAGCACAAAATAATGTTTTGTTCTACAATTAATTTCCAGGCCTTGGAGAAATATAGGTATGAACAATCCCTAGAGCATACAAGCCAGTTCATTGAAAACTTGGAGAAAGAGCTTGAAGAGTATCATCAACACCTTGAACGGTTTAAGAAAAGAAGAGAACATTCACCTAAAGAATAAAGATGCTGCGGTTAGTATCATATTGTGTTTACCAACTGGTATAATTATAAATGACGCTTGTTTTGAGAACAAACTATAAAATCTTAAAACTTTTTTGACTTTCTGAAGAGTATTTCGAGACCTTTTATGTTTTGTATGGGCTTCATAAAAAATTCTTAGCTAGGAAGAACAGCAGTACAGAAGCAAATTATGACATCAAATGGAAACTATCTAAACTTTAAGTGTGAAACAACATATTGCTCTAAAGACCCTTCGGTGGGTCATGTCATGGAAATGTTTAACTTATGGAGAGCTCAACCTTTTAGGAAGTTGGGTTATATCTACCTTTGGGATTTTTCAAAATTTTGGTAAAGTATTTTTTTATTATTATTATATACACATATTTTGAGGTGATCTAATGATAGAGAAACTCAACCTTTGCATATTGAAATCAATCACATTATTAAGTGTTGTGGTTGCTTTGTCAGGGAATTGGGGCAGGGTAGCCCTGCTTTTCTGGACCCCAATGTCACATACATGAGCAATGGACAAAATAACCTTGTGTGTGTGTGTGTATTTGGTATGGATACTTAATGGTACAAGAAAAAAAAGGTTATCTATTATAACCCAATTGCAAGTATCCAACTAGTCTCACATTGAAAGTATTAGATTCACAAGTAATAACTTAGAACAATCAACCATTAATTTCGTGTTTAGCTATTTGTTCTTTTGATGTTACTATATATAGATCATGCATCATTATTATCATGTGTATAACTGTGACCTAAATATACTAGTACTTATTTTGCTGTGCCGTATCTGACTTGATTTTTTGACAGATGACTATTAGTCCCTGCTCCACTTTAGGAGGATCTGCTTTAAGGTTTCATCAGTTACAGAAAACCTCAAGCTTCACAGAGCTAATTTATTTACCAGAGTCTCCTCCCCCAAATCATTTTAGCATTTTAGCATTTACACAATGATAAAACTTAAGTAAAATTTTTTAGGTGTTTGTTATTAGATTCCTCAATACAAGGAGAAGAAAATGTGGCACTGAGCTGTTGGATAACCCAACAGCTGACATCTAAAAATTGTACTTAAAGTTTTGTCGCTTTTTTCTCATTATGCAGCGGCATCATATGGGATTTACTTAATACTCTTCATCTAGGGTTTGTTGGTGCTTGACATTTGAGCAATGGAGATATTGAAAATCATGAAATTTGGAAAGAAATTTGTGCTTAATACTTTTTCTTACTCAGATAATGCAGGTAGGTGTCCTTGTAAGTTCGAAGTTGTAACCTTATGAACTTGATTGCTACCATTTAAGTCACTGTGGTGCTGAAGAGGAGTAGAGGACAGTGACCTGGAACAAAAATTAGTGATTTATTTAGATTTCCTCTGAATTTATTGATTTACCAACCCTCATCCCAAATGAGTATTTTATTGTTCAATTTGTTCTTTTTCCTGAACTGATTTTTTTTAATAATAATTACTTTTCCTGGTTGAGTGCAATGGTATTTTATAGGGTATGAGACATTAAAATTTTTAAGATTTTTGTGGTTGATATGACAATAGTTGCTCTAAAGAAGGTATATAAATCTTGAATTCTTCTCATTTAACGAAGATAAAAGGTTGAAGAGGTACCAATGATGTCTTTAAACTAATTAATTGGTAATTAAATTTTGCTAAATCATGATTAAATTAATCTGCATATTCCATAGAATAAAATAGAAGCTGAACAGAATTACTATATTGCAGATTTCATCAACTTTACATTACAACCATTAATTCCGCATAATAGTCTTCAAATATTCCCTTGAAATTATTTTTTGATTTTAAAGCACCATCAACGATAGTTACTGAGTTCTAAATTTGTGGATTCCACCTGTAAGCTGACATGATTGAAAGAGCTAGTGAAGAAGGTTCAGATTCTCTCTCATTTTTCTTCCCTGTGGCTTCATCATAGTAATGCCCTCATTCATCACAGGGTCAAGTGAAAGTGAAAATATAGCTGGCATGAATCATGATTGAGAAATTGAAATGAGATTATAATACAATGCTTATGCTTGATATTGGTTTAAGGGATATATTCTGTTGTTACTAGTGGAGTACCAAAGAGTGTAAGATCTAAAATATGATACAATTAGCAACACGGTGAGTTCAGCGAAAGGGACTCAAGGTTCGAATCTTTGTTGAATTGCTTGAATTTAACATCTGACAGTGTGTTAAGTAAAATTATTTAAATAAAAAATTATTTGTAAAACATGTGATATATGATAGGGACATTGCACTATAACCTCGTATCTAATGTAATTTGTCTTGACACATTTTACAACTTTATAATTGTAATTATTGGTGGCTATTATGGTTCGTATTTTCTATTTGGCATTGTCCATGGTTAATTACAAAGCTACACACAAAAGTGAAATATTGGTGGTTGACCTAGAGCCTCATTTCAACCTATAAAACTGCTTCTTTCTGGTCTTCTTCCTTTGCTCTTTGTACAGACACGACACGACAAGAAGCTTAGGAATTGGAGATGGACACAAGTTGTTGTCGAAGCACAAAACACTATGAACATGATTGCCAACAACTCCATTATTATTTTTCTGGTAGGAATCTTCTTCCAAAAATCTAATTAAGAATTGGATTTTTCATTAATTCATTTTTTTCATTACAGGAAATGGTGCACTTAACAGCCAAAAGCTTGTGGAGGCATTGTTACAGAGAAAGAGCAATGAATTTAAGATGATCTGTCAAACTTACACTGCTATGTATGGTCAGGATCTTCTTCATATGCTCTCTCTTGCTCAAAGAAATAACCCTTTTGCTGTAAGTAAAAAATATTGTTGCAGTTTGGTCCTTCTGTAAAATTTCTTGTAAATATTGTATATTAATAATATTAGTGTGGTATGACTATGAATAATATGATGCAGAGAGCAGCTTATCTTAGGATGAGTGAGGCACACGCGCGAGATGCAGAAATAATGAGGAAGTCACTGATTGAAGGAAGCTTAAACCTCAACACTTTGATTGAGGTTGCTTGCACTCGTTCTTCTTCTGAGTTGATATGCATTAAGCAAACTTATCGTTCTCGCTACAATTCTGACCTTGATCGCGAGGTCTATACCAAAATTAATGGTGGATACAGAGAGGTAATTTTATTTTTTATTTTTTTTATTGAGTGCATGCTTTTAAACATAGTAAATCCATATTTTCTGTGTTAACGTGTCAACTGGGTTCAAATATTTTTTAAAAAAATTTCAAAACCATATTCATCAGATGGTGAATGGATCTTATGTAGTAAAAGAGAAAAAAGTAAAGTTTTTTACAATAAAAATAGAGAAAAAAAATAACTCATACCGATAAGAATTTATTCAAAAGATTTCATCTCTCTTTCACTGTAGATTATCTATTCTCCGTTAGATAATACAAACTTATAAATAAATTCAACAAAACAAATACTTATTCTAGTAATGATGATATAACACAATTCCATCTATGATTTCTCTAAAAATACACATTATTTGAGACTTGGGTTATGAAATTGGATTAAATATAAGATTATAAAAAAAATTATACTTATATAAAATTTTTTATATCTTCATTATTATATTTTTTAATTAAAATGAAATGTATAAAAAAAAATTTTTAAAAATTAATTATAAAATATGAGTATACACGTCCTGAAAAACACAAAGATATACAACTACACCTATATTTCTTTTCTCATAAAAATGAATAGATTAAAAGTATACGAACCAAATTACAATTGCAATAGGAAAAGTTTAATTTAACCAAAAATTATGAAAATTTAATTCAAGTTTTCTACTTTGTTGTTCAAACCTTTTTTTTCTTACTGTGGTTCATCAGATTGTGCTAGCAGTTCTAAAGTCATGCAGAAACTACAATGGCAAAGTGGACAGAAGCATGGCCATGTGTGACGCCAAGACTCTATACGAAGCCATAGAAAGTGGACGCACCATTGATCAAACCACCATTCTGTCTCTCATCTCTCATCGAAACACTTGTCAACTCAGAGCCATACTTACCTCTTTCAAGCACCTTTACGGCCATGAATTCTCCAAATCCATCAAGAAACCTAAGTGTGGCCAATTCGGAAGACAACTACGAATCGCCATTCGATGCCTGCAATTCCCTGAAAGATTCTTCGCGAAGCTATTGAGGATGAAGAATGGTGATTCCAGAGAGCTGTTGATTCGAATTGTGATTACCAGGTCAGGGATTGATTTGAGAAGTATTAATCAGGTTTTTGCGGCGAAGACAGGAAGCTGTATCGAGAATCTTGTTAGAAGGGAATTTAATAGTTATAATTGTAGGAATAAGGTTAGTGACATGGCTGTTTCTACCCTTCTTGTTGCCCTAATTAAAGCTTGAAGAACATGTTTAATGTTTCATATTTGTATTGGATGCCACATAATATTTTATATATTATAAAATTCATATGCTCAAATTTCTCTTTAAAAATATTTGAGATTTATACAAACTCTTTAAATTCATATGCTAGAATTGATAGTGTTTTCTCATAACATAATAAATTAAATTTTAAATCATACTTAAAAAAAATATTTATATTTAAAGATAATTAATTGAATAAAATTATTTTTAATAAAAAGATACTTATATTAAATTAAAAATATGCACACTAAAGAATCTTTTAAACTAAGAAAATTAGGGAAAAAAAGTCCTTTTTATTTTTATAATATTTTAATTCATATTTCATTTTTATTTTTGGACAAAAATTCATATTCTCCTAATAAATGATAAAATTAAAAAATATTTTTAAAATTCAACACGTTATTTTATAGATTGGGCTTGGCCCAAGTGGTTGTGCCATGGTTAGACATTTAAGCCATTGGTTACTGAAATATTTGAATCATAAAAATTGATGTATTTAAATATAGAGAATCTAAGATCATTACTTAAAGTTACAAAAGAATTCATGCTTGAAAATTAAAGTGATATATTTTGTATAAGGAAAAACTAAAAATATAAGATAACTAGTGAGTTGTTTTATTTAATATATATATATATGAGATATTTAGAATAAAAAAATAGAGGAAAAAGGAATCAAAGTAAAAAAATTTTGTTTGATATTTTCTTTGATTTGGGTATTTATTCTAAATCAAATAAAATATTAAAAATAAAAAAAATCACTTCCTTTTCTTTCTTTTCATTTTCCTTCTCTCAAACAAGCTATAAATAAAAAATCATCAATTTTTTAAAATTTGACTTTATGACATGTTGAAATTAATTCGTTTATGTTAAATAATTTGACTTTGAACAATATTTTATACCCATAAAATTCAAATTATTTATCCTCATTTCTCCTCTAATTTATATTATATCAATGAAAATAATTTTATGTATCAAATAATATTATAATTTTTATTTTAATATAACAATAAGAAAAAAAATTTCGTGTTGTTTTTAAATCTTTACCGACAAATTTTTTAATATAAAATTAATATATGTATAATTTATATAACAAATCTTTTATGTTAATTTTTTTTTAAAATTTTGTTTCAAATATTTTATTTTGATTAAAAATTTGATAACAAAAATAAAAAAATACATATAAATTTAGTCATAACAATAAATACTAATATAATAATAAAGCCAGTTAAATAATTTTATTAGTTACAAGTAAAATGTTAACTTTATTGAAAAAATAAATTAAAAAAATATTTATGTAACATTAGATCAAATATCAAGAGCAATTATCGAGTGTCATTTTCGAAGAAAGAGGGGAATCAAATGTAATTTTACTGAAGATAAAACTTAAGTACAAGTCCTTATATTTTTACTACTATATCTCTAATAAAATTAAAACATACAAAAATCTTTTGTTAAAAAAATTCAATCACATGAAATTAATGAATTATAAAAATTATTCACATATTCTTTTAATTGAAAAAATTGATAAATATAAAAATATAAAAAGTCCGTTAAATTAGAAGAGAAAATGGCTTGTTTGAATCAATTATTTAGAAAGATAAGAGTGTGTGCATTATAGTATTTAGAAACCCTAATTTGTGAGGATAATAAATGATGAAGTCCCTGGACTGGCATTTCCATATCTGTGGTAGCAGTTGTTCTTGAATGGATGGCAGTGCCTGCATGCATTGCAGAAGCTGATAAGCCTGCTGTGCTGACACAAACATACTATTACATCATATCTGCAATACAGGAATTCCTCCATTTGGTCAAATTAGTTGCTTTCCTCTTTGGAATTTGTGTTGTGTTTGCTATCCTTTGTGCCTATCTACACTACACTCAACTATTTGGTTTAAAGCATCTTTTCGCATACCATTTTAGGGCACAGGTTGGCTACGTTTTTTAAGGAGAAAATTTAAAAATTTGTTGTAATAATTGAGATAGTATTTGTATATTTCTTTTTGTTCAAGATGTTGCAAAATTCATGCATTCTTGAAACCTGTTTTTTATAGAAAAATTCTAATTTCTTGCTTTTCTCAAAAATAATTCATTTGTTAGATAGATTCAAAGATGTTATTCTAGAATTTCTGTATTTAAATTTTTAAAAGAAAATCTAAGATAAAGACCTCGACTTTCTCTCTCCAAAATCAAACCTTTGTCAATATGATATGCGATGAGGTATGAATTAGCTCGAGAATAATATTATTATTATGTCTCAACTATCTATTCTATATATAATTTTTTGGTGACTATTCTATATATAATTTAAAAGAGTGAAAAGTGATGTAAATAAATAAGTTCCACATTGATTAATAGAGAGAGAATTTAAGTGTTATGTATACATATACACACACACACAGTAAGAGTAGGAGTTTGCATTGATGAGGTCCAAAATGGCGAAGGAGTAGTTTGCTGCTATGTCTATGCATAGAGAGATAAATAGAGAAGACAGGATCTGATTCAGATTACGATACAGTACGTCACAGTTAGCAGCTATATATATATAAAAAAAATTATATCTAAATTATATATTTTTATTATCAAATTCTTTAAATAAATATTAATATATGTATAATTTATATAATTTATTTTTTATAAAATTTTTTTATATATTTTATTTAATTTTAATTAAAATTTTAATAATAAAAATATAAATATTTATATATTAGTTAAGGCTTTTGACGTCCAAATTAGTAAAGTAAAAAAAATAAAAAGAATATTGATGTGTGAAAAGCATACATGAAAATTTTCTTATAGTGGAGATCCCATGACTTTTAAGAGTCCTTTAAAGTACGATCAAGATTTTTTTTTTTTTATTATTATTATTAGGTGTGCTTATACTCATATATATATACATATATATGTGCTTATACTCATATATATATATATATATATATATATATATATATACACACACACACACAGACACACATTAAGAAGCAAAAGGATCAAGGTATGGGAAAGAAAGGGGGAGAGAAGTAAGAACCAACACACAAACGTTCATATAATTTGTAAATGTAAAAGAGAAAAAAATTAAAACTTAAAACTTATGACTAGGTAAGAGAAAAGGAGAAAGAAAAAAAATATATACAAAAATTTAAATTTTATAAAAGAAAACTTATAAAGAAAATTCTCAGAGAATCTCTCTCTAAATTTTTTTTATATCTTAGCTTTTATTTGAACTTATTTTTACTTCTACTCTCAAATCTTAATATATAAAAACACTATTTGGTTAAATGTATACAAGAAAAGTGCAATAGTTAAATAAACAATTATTGTGCATAAAAAAGTGCTGCAAGAATTTTGAAATTATATATATATATAAAGTCCTAATATAATATAAAAATAATTATTATATTTTAAAAAATAATAAATTAAATAATAAAAAGTTATTTAATATTTTACTTTTTTTTAACTTCATTCTTATTATTTTTATTTTCTCTCTTCTATATTTTTACATCACATATTTAATTTTATATATCATATTACATAATATATATATATCATTTATTAGAGAGATTTTTAAATATATATATTATATCACCTCATTTATGAATTAATTAATAATATTCAATTAACTTTTTTTACTTTATATTATCTTTGGATCTTCTATAGACTATAGTTGAGTTAAAGAGAAAGATAAAAAAAAAAAAATACAAAGATCAACCTAAATAAATTAATGTCTATTTTTTTTATTACAAGAAATTACTATAAATGATCCAATTCTCCTTATTGATAAACTCACATATTATAAAAAAAAATTAAATATAATCATTTAATACACAAATAAAATATCATAATTTAAGAATTTGTCCGTTTATTATGGAAAGAGCTAGTATAATAGTCCCCTACTCTACTCTTCTTTCCTTCTGCTCTAGTGCTCTAGTGCATCACAATTCCAATTCAGATTTTTTGAATTTCCAGAATTTCAATTTTACAATTTTAAAAATCCTTGGATAGGGCTATTTTATAGGTGAAAAAACATATTAACAAAAAGTCCTAAATAATCCTTAATATAATTCAAAATAAACATAAGACATTTTAAGCTGTATACACAAATAAATCATAGGTCTATTAATTATACTCACACCAATTTTTTATTCTTGAAATTAAATTCAAAACGAGTAAATACATTTTACAAGTATATATCAAATATGGATATTTTGCCAATACAATTATAAAAAGAGATAGAGGATTACTTTGCTTACTATATAACTGATGAGAGACACTGAAAAGCAATGAAAAAAGCAAGAAAAGCAAAAACGACTTAACATAAGGAAGTGATGTGGTATTACATCATGGAGATATAAATGATGAAAGCAATTCTATTGTATTTGAAGATAGTGAGACATGAGAAAGAATCAAACAAAGAAAGCAACATGTATCATCATGCATGCATGGCAGATTCACATTACACTTTTAATTTTTGCTGTAAATATTTCAACAAGGTAATTCTTCTGTTAGATTATTTAAAATTTGTGTGTATCGTAAAAGATAAAGAATGAATGTGTTGAAAATTGAAAGTTGTGAATGAAAAGTTGAATTGTTGTGGTCAAAATCATCACTATAAAAGTCAAAAGTTAAAAGTTGATGATAAAGATTTACTGTGGCCAGAGGTGGGGAAGTACTATATGTACAACATCATCATCACAGGCCTATCCTATATAATGCACAACACATAGCTTTCTTTTAGCTTGCAATTAAACACTCTCAAAACAACCTTGCTCATTAAAAATAACTTAAAATTGCCCTTTTTTCTCCGCCTTTTTTTTTATTTTAAAAAATAAAAATTTATAATTTTATTCATTCTAATTAAAATATCTTTAATAATACTATTAAATTTATTAAAATATATTTTAAAAATTATTGTTTTATTACTTTTTTAAAATAATAAATAATTTTTTATATTAGTTAAATATGTATTTAATTATATAAATAATAAATATAAAATATTTTAATTAAAACATAATTTTTAAAAAATGTAATGTTATAGAGAAAAAAACTCCTCTCTCTCTCTCTCTCTATATATATATATATATTTTGAGATTTTTATAAAATATATTTTATTATTACACACCAAAAATTGGATAATCATTAAATTAAATTTTTATATTGCCATGATTTTTCAAAACCGGTAAAAAATAATTGAACAATATTATAATCTTTCCATTTTTTTATTCAAATAGACGCCGGATTAAATCATTTTCTTTTCTTTTTCAAATTGACAATGTCAAAGAGAGATAACAATAAAAGCAACGCACTTGTTCTATTTCTTTTTTACTACACTTTCTATAAGAATAACTTATATTATATTTTTTAGAAAATGTTGAAATTATATTTTTTTTCTTTTTTCAATTTATACTTTATTTTCTTAAGACTTAAAATTTATCTATTTTGATCAAAATGATTTTATATATATTATTTAGATAATTAAATATGTATTTGATCAATAAAATTTTAAAAAAATTAAAATAAAATAACAATCTCATTTTTATCTCAAAATAAATAATAATTAAATAATAATTTTTATAATATATTTTTAATAAATTATAACTTTTCTAAAAAATAATAATATCATTAAAGATATTTTAATTGAAATAAGTAAAATTGTAATTTTTTAAGTATAAATTTTTAAAAAAAGTTAAATAGAATGTAAGTTTATATTTGTCATGTGTGTAATTTACTCTATAATACTAAGAAACATCCAAATGTCTCAGTGGCTTTGAATTCTCCCCACATGGTAAAAAATGTGTAACTTATATTTGTGGTCTCTAGGGTAACGAAAAATGTCGAAGTTGAATATTTTATTTTCTCCTTATCCTATCATACTCTTATGGTCCTGGCCTCTCTTGTATAGTCATTTTCCTCTTTCCACACAACCTCCTTGCATTGTCCTCTTCTCTATTGTACTATTCTTTCTCTCTCTCATTCTTATCTTTTTTTTTTTTTTCTTGTTTTCCTCTTCACTATGTTTTTTCTTTCAACTCTCTCTATGAATACTACATATATATAGGTCAGATTTTAACGAAAAAAATAATATAACAATGTTACTTAAGAATAAAGATAAAGTTTATTTAATTACAGTTTTTAAAAATTATTTTTATTTTTTAAAAATAAAAAAAATTTTAATAATTATTTTTAACAAATATATATATTTTAAAAATAAAAAATACAAAATAATTAAAAGATAGTTTGAATTCTAATTTTTTTAAAATAAGTAAAACACAAAAAATAAATTTTTTTATTAATAACATATATATAAATACATAAAAATAATACTGATATAAATTTTTAAAATAAATTTTATAAAATAATTTTAAAATAAAAAATATAACAACGTTCAAATGGGTTCATAATTTTTATTATATATTTATTTCTATTATTATATAACACCATCATATTATTTTTTATAAATTTAAATTATATAAATAATAATAATAATAATATATATTCTACTATAAATTTATCATTAACCTCGTTTTCAGGGAATCTTGGACCAACTCTTTGCTTTCATCATTAGAGACAAGATAGGAATGACTCTAAAAACCTCACAATTTAAATCATGACACATTCAAACAACATGATCTATTGTCTCATATACTATAATAAGGCTGAATTATTACTCAAATTACACAAACTAATACATTCCTCACAATATTTTATTGCAGCATAATTGTATAGCTTACATATATGAACTTCTAATCTCTCTAATTTTATATATTTGTTTTAAATTGATCTCTTTGATTTAAAAATAAATGATGTTGTCATTCTATTTTTAACATTCTCTCGATTGTATATTTTGCTATTTAATCCAAAAAACAGCACGTTATAAATAAACAATGTCTAAATCAACATATAGTTAAAATTTAACTATAATTTTTTTAAAAAAATAAGAAGACCAAATTAATTTTTGTTTTTCAAAAATTAAAGAGATATTTTTTTAATTATTTTGAATTTACACCTACGTTTTGAGGGAAAAACAAGGTTAGAGTTTTGGATAATAGTAGTTTGCCTTTTTAGGAAATTGAATCTTTGTACTTAGATTTTCTCAAAATTAATATAAAATAATTTTTTATTATACGCATATAAATTTTGAAATAAATCAATGATAAAATCGTATAATTGTTTTAAAATTTGAATAATTATTATATCTATATATATGTATATATCGAAAATTACGATCCACTGTGAAGAGTGAAGAGCTTCATGTTTGTATATAGTTTCCAAATGGGGTTTGCGTTTTGCCGATTTGCCGTATATGGCAGAGAGCAGAGAGACTAATTGGGTATACAGTACGCACTTTGTCTCAGCAGAGAAAGCACTAAACGGTGAGGACACTTCACACCTCACTCATATAAAACTCTGCTCATTCATTCATTCCTTCATTGATTCATTCTCAAATAAAAGCAAAACCGCTCTCTTCTTTCTTTGTATTTCTGTCACCCCAATCCTCTTGATTGTTGTATTTTTCGTGTGTAGCGAAGAACGCACCCTAATGGCCTAAAGCTTGAAAATTTGCCAAAAAAATTGACCCACTTCAGTGATGGTAGATGGGGTTGTGCTTCAGTGTGTGAATGATTCCAACAATGACAAGAAGGCGAAGAAGAATAAAAAGAAGAAGAAGCGGGGTGGGAGTGGTAAGAGGAAGATGACCACCGAGCAGACTCTGGCTTACAAGTCTGTGAGCGAATGGGTTTTCTTGGATCACCCTTCTGCTTCTTCTGATTCCTCTGAATGTGTTGTGGATGATGGTTTTGGTGTGCATAAGAGTGCTATGGGAAAATGTGAGCAGCAGGAAGAGAAGGTCGTGTTTGAATTGCATTCGCATTCCAAATTCAGTGATGGCTTCTTGTCTCCTTCCAAGGTGGTCGAGAGAGCTCATGGAAATAGGGTCAGTTTATTCTTTCTTTTTCTCATTTTTAGATAATATTCTTCAGAGGATTTTACATACAATGTGTAATGCTGTGTATGGCTGGGAATTATCTGTGTTGTAGTTGTTCTGTAGTTCCTGAATGGAATTTACAGTTAACTTTATCATTAACAAGGTAGTCAAAAGTGAAAGGGCCCTGAAGATGCTAGAGCCTTATAACGCCTTGAGACAAGAAGCACTAAAAAAGGTGCACACCTATAATGGTTCACTCAAGGCACTAGACCTTTATAAGGCCTAAACATGAAGCGCTTAAAAAAAAAAAAAAAAAAGAAGCTAAAAGTATGCCAGAAAAATAAATATGAACTATTATAAGATGACAACGAAATTTGACATATAAATTTACTATCAAGCATAATGATGATCAACTCATATTGAGAGAAGGGTGTTGATTTCTGATTTTAGTATCAGAAAAGATCTATTTCTTTTTTACTTATCTATTTACTTTCATGAAAAACACTGAATAGTTTTGTTATGTTCTTATGTATATCAAAGTCAGACTAAAAAATGAAACCCAAAAGGGTATATCTTTGTCTAGGTTACTCTAGTTATTTCATCTAAGAACTCCTTGCCTAGAAAGGTAATCTGGAAATAACTATTGGCATGAATCTTGCTCCTTCAATTGTTGACCTTGGTAATGGTACGGTTATATGTTTGAGACAAATCATACTACTCTAGCACTAGGAGCCACATTATCTAAGTTTTTATATTAATGTGTACTTCTCTTCTGCTTAAATAATTCTCTTTTATGATGAAATTGACTAAATTATTATGAATGATGTGATGCAAGAATAATATCACTAGCATCCTCTTCTATTCCTGAAAGGTATGGGGTATAGGTTTCATGGAGAAACTTCTTCATTCCTAAAACTGTTGAGTTTGTCACTTCTTTTCACGTGGGCAGGCACTTGGAGCATATAGGATTGACAGAAGTGTATCCTTTTTTTTTTTTTTTTTGTCTATGTATAATGTCTCTTCAAATAGAATTGAAGGTAAGATACATATCCAATTTAATGATTAGCTTGTCATGGAAATGAACTCTAATGTTTTGTTATGTCGAACAAAGGGTTAACTTGTTGCCTAGGAATTTAGGGGTCCCCTTTTAACTACTAACTGACCTTGCTTTGTTCTTTTTGTCTTTCTGTGTGTGTTCTGTGTAGAAGTCTATTTTTTTCTCTCTATTTTGTGTGCACATTTGTCTTTCTTTTCCCTTGTGTGTGGTTGTTTTTACAATTAACTTAAGTGCACTGTTGATTGACTTATCAGGAGAAAACCTGCTCTTAACCACTATTTTAATTAGTACTAGTTGTTTGTCACAGGTAAAAGTTCTTGCTCTGACAGACCATGACACAATGTCTGGCATCCCTGAGGCTCTAGAAGCCGCTCGTAAATATGGCATCAAAATAATTCCAGGTGTTGAAATTAGTACAATATTCTCTCCAAGGTGATTTTCTAAAATTATTTGTATCATGATGCTTGTAAGTACAATTATTTTTCCTAATCTAACCACTGGCGTCCTTCTTCAAGTTACTTTTGCTACTTGAGAGAAAGAGATTGAGATTGTCAATTCTATATATATTTTTTTCCACATCAATTAACAAAATTGAAAATCACAAACAGCAAAATAATCCTTCTAATATTCCATATCGTTTTTGCTTCATGCTTCTGATGATGGCTGTCCACTGGCAGAGGAGATTCTGAAGCAGAGGAACCAGTACACATCTTAGCATATTACAGTAGTTGTGGACCAACTAGGTTTGAGGAGCTGGACAAATTCTTATCTAACATAAGGGATGGTCGTTTTCTTCGTGCAAAGAACATGGTCTTAAAACTGAACAAGCTCAAGTTGCCTCTTAAGTGGGAGCACGTTTGCAGGATTGCCGGCAACGGGATTGCCCCTGGGAGGCTTCATGTTGCCCGTGCAATGGTTGAAGCTGGTTATGTAGAAAATCTCAGACAAGCCTTTGCTCGATATCTTTATGATGGTGGACCTGCGTACTCTACGTAATGTCTCGAACTTGCTCATAAGATGTAATTATTTCTAAGTACTTAAGGAAAAGAATACAGGATCTCATGGTATTTTTGTTTCAGGGGAAGTGAGCCTCTTGCAGAGGAAGCAATAAAGCTAATTTGTCATACAGGAGGTGTAGCTGTTCTGGCTCATCCATGGGCATTAAAAAATCCTGTTCCCATTATCAGAAGGTTAAAAGAAGCTGGCCTACATGGAATGGAAGTCTACAGAAGTGATGGAAAATTGGAAGGTACGTGATGACTGCTCAATCTTTTGTAATGTTTGCTCATTGGTTTTGTCATTGGAATGATAATATAATTGCATAGTTTAGGTCTACAGAAGTGTGCATGTACATTATGAAATCAAGTTGAGAATCATATAAATATCAACAAGGGGTAACTCAATTAGTGGGATTGAATTGCACTGACCAACAAGTCTTTTGATTCCTATTGCTGATCCCTGCCTTAGAGTTGAAACATCATATCTAACTCATCAATTTTAACTCTACAAGAAAACAAATTTGAATCTGATGTTATTCAAAATGCATTATTTCCTTTTCATCTTTGCACTAGGCTTTTTCCACTTTAGTTTGATTACCATATCAGTATTAAGTCCACTGGGGTGGCACAGAAAAATTTACCAATCTACTCAAATTAAGAGTGAAAATGGTGAATTATTCATTTCAGTAATTTAACTGAAAAAAATGAAGGTTATCCAGTTATAGCAAATTTTCCTTCTTAAAAATCACGTCTGATCTATCTATGCTGTTAAAATCTTTTCAATTTATTTTAAAACTTATCAGTTACTTCTCATGAGATCACTACCACAATTTTAATGGGAACATAAACCAGTATGCTTATACATGAAGATAATTAATCCAGTCATTTTGGTTGGACTCTTGTGCATTTCTGACCACATTTTTCATAGGGTACTCTTATCTCTTCCTTCTCTAAGCTCAGGTTATGGCAGAAGATCTGAGAAGAAAGTCTCAATAACCATTGTTTTATTACAGGACAGCTCATGGTGTTCATTGTATAAATAGAAAGTAGAAAGCTTCTCATCAAATTTGTTTCCCCTAGCATTTTAATATTTAAACATTGGCCTGCAGTTTATGGTGACCTAGCAGATGCCTATGGACTTTTCAAGGTTGGTGGCTCAGACTATCATGGGAGAGGAGGGCGACACGAATCTGAACTGGGAAGTGTGAACCTTCCAGTACTAATTTTACATGATTTCCTAAAGGTAGCTCGACCGATCTGGTGCGATGCCATCCGGGAAATATTTGAAAATTATGCTGAAGAGCCTTCTGATTCCAATCTAGCAAAAATTATAAGGTTTGGGAGAACCGAGGTTTTTAAGGGAGGTTCACCCTTGAGTTGTGGAAAGGACTTGATTGATCACTGTTTACCTCTGTGGTTGACCAGTGAAGAGATGGAAAATGCAGAATTTGAAGCCATAAGATTGAAGCTTTCCAATATCCCAGTAAATCAGGGAGGAATTCAGGTTCTCATAGAGACTAAATAGATGCTGTATGCTAGTTGATATATTGACCATTAACCATTTCTAGCCAGGCAATCATAATATTCCTTTTTGTTAATTGAGTATATTTGCCTTATTGATTTTGGAGTTTTTTTATGATCAACGTTAATGTATCTAAAATTGATGTATTCTTAATTATAATCATTAATGGTTTTTTCCCTTATTACATTTGTGTCATAAAATACTAGTTGTACAGAAGAGAAGCAGGAGAAATTCCTTCTCTTCCCCCACATTCTTGGTGCATAATGGTCAGAAAATACAAATTCTACCTTGTGCAACTTTTTTTCCATAGAGAACCAGTAGCTTTAAACTGTAATGAATCGTCCAAAAGGATAATCAGCTTCGTGTTTGGCAAAACTTAAAATTTCTAATTACTAAAGATTAATTATAAGATGTTTGCAACTCACAATTTTTGAAAACTGACTCAAGAAACTAAATTTATACCTTAAAACATTAAATGTATTTTTTAAGATCCGAATTGTGTATTTAACCATTATTCAGGAGTCGTTTTGGTTCCAAGAAATGAACCAGGGCAACATCACTTCAACAATAAAATCAAGAAAACAAAGAAAAATTAAATTTTTAGCTGCTTTTGACTGGATCTCTGTTATCCGATTTTAGAGATTCATTGAACTTGGTCGAGGGACTAGCTTACCACTTTTTCCATATGATCGACTGGTTCCATATGATGCGGTTCGGTTTTTTAAACAGGAAAAGATGCAGATTTGACATTTCAAATTCTAAAAGCGTGACATTCCTAGCCAAGCAATCATATAGACTAAATATATGTCATCTGCTACGAACATTCTCTCGAGAAACCAAAAATGAATTTTCCATGATTTTCCAGTTTTCAAACAAGTCATCAACCATCATTCAGTTGAAACTTGAAGCTCACCCACATATTTGTGATATAAATTTGCTGCATGATGGTCCAATTGGTAGGAGGAAGCAATCAAAAGCATCCTAAAGCATGTAAAAGATAAATAAATGAAGGACAACTGTTTAGTATTTATAAATATTTATTGTAAAATTTTCTAATAAAAACAAATATAACACGTTAAAGTCCTTTACAATGTACTCCACTTTTTTATTTTTTTGCAAAATTTCTCCACATACTATTTTATTAATTGAAGAACTTAGCTACAAACATCTAAAAACATTCACCTATGTTTTCGTCCAAACATAAATCTAGTAAAAAAAAGGAGCTGAAGCAGGCTAAGCAGCTACCTTATCATGATGATCAACACAATTTACATTGCTATCAGTGTGCAGAATGGAGAAAAGAATAATTAAAACGGCATTTGAGTAGGCCTAAAATATTTATACATTATCATATGTAATAACTTGAGCATAGATATTGTACACCAAAATAATGCCAAAACTGGCATCACTTTTCACTAGGAGGCACCATAGATGTATCTGAGGGCCTATGAAACAGTAAGTGTGCTATAGACCGATCAATGGGGTTTGTGTCAGTTTCCACATCCATGAATCCAGAACACCTGAAAAGAGCGCAAAAATTTCATCCATACATTACATACTAAACTTGCAATAGATATGCAAAGAAAATTACACTGAATGTAAAATCATAATGGAAAAGAGTGATGTACACGAAACTTGAGATTCAACTTCAATCAATGTCTCGGAAATTCTAAAATCATGCAAAAGAAACTAGCTAAGAAGCCTCACACAAAAGCCCTTAGGGCGTGAGGTGTGGATAAAGCATTAGCCTATCATACCTTGTGCTGAAATTTTAATTTAATTATGAAGAATCTAAAAGCAAGGATTGAACCCCTTACTGCTTGGTAATGAAGGATCTGTTATTATGCCAAGGACCACTTAATCCCAAAAGCTTAAGCTACTAAGTGACGACTCACGAATAGTATTGTTAAAATCTGTAAGACTGAAATTCAATGTTTCGTCATAATCTTGTCCTTTCTCCCCATAAAGTATGTCATCTTCCATTTTACCAAGTTCTCAACTTTCCTATCTCTTTATATAGTTCAGACCAAAGGAATGATTGTGTTAGCATGTGAATGAAGAAAAACATTGCACCTTCACAAACTCTACAAGTGGTAAGTGCCATATTAGCAGAAAAGTACAAATTGGCACTTATGTTTAACCAGCATCCTAACAGCCATGGTGATTGCCTGGTAGTCTAAAAACGTATACAAATGAACAAGAATTGATAAAAGAAGAATGTAAGCAATTACCCGCTAGCATTTTGTGCCATCATTGTTTTGCAGGCTTCAACATCATCTCTGATGTTACCATTTCCATTTGCATAATTATGTCTTTGCTCAGCACTCTTAGCCAAGCGGTATAGACTATCCCTTATGCACAGTTTGGTTCTGATATCTAACTGCAATCCAACATTTTTTGCGTACATCAAAGTAAATTATAATCAACAAATTAGTAGACAATAAGTAATGAGTCTTATGCAAGTAATAACATTTTAAAATCACAAAATGGGGTATAGATCTAGCTCTAAATAAACTCCGACATGCATTTTTTTTCCTTATACCTGAAACTTACACAGTGCCCCCCAATTCAACTGTATTAAGAATTCTAAGAGAGGCTACTATTAAACCACATTGAATGTGTTTAAAATGTCTTCGAAATGTCGTGTCAAGCCCTAAAACAAAGAGATTGAAAAATTATGTGATTGAAACTCACCCTAGTGCTATGGTCACTGGATTCAAAATATTCATAAACAAGAGCTTATGCACAAATTCGCTAGAAGTTTTATGCTTTCATACCAGCAAAGCATAAACTTCTAACCGTTAGTAACTCATCTCACAAAATTGTCAAGTAGGTTTAGAAGTTAGTGTTAACGCAATCACATAAAAATTATCATGAAGAAACTGAAACCAATTGGATGCATGACATGTTCATTTCAGCTTCGTAGTCGAAGAGGCATCAACAAAATACACAGAACTGAACCTGAACATCATGAAAGACTCCAATACCTGATCCATGACTGGCTGCAGTTGGCGGAAGCATGATTCAAGTGAGGTTTCATCCATAAATGAGGTTTCCTGTATATTTGAGGACTCTGTTTCTTGTGAAATTCCTACACTAACTCCTTCAACTTCACTATGGCTTTCATTCTCATTTTCAAATTGATGCACTAGCTGCTGAGCTGAATCTGGACTATGAAATGGCATCAGACTTGCCATATTTTCATTTTTGATACCCCGACTTGATGGTTGTGCAGCATTGCAATTATATAACATTTCTCTCTTTTCATTTGCTATCAAGACAGCAGCCTCTAAAGGATGACCTTGAGAGCTCTCCACATTAGACGCGTATGATGATTCTTTAAGAGAAGGAGATGGATGGCCATTGTGTTCAGATCTGGATCCAGATAAAGAGGGAAGGAGAGAACTGTGATTTGGAGAATGATTATACTCTGTGTGCTGTAGGTTTAATTTTGATTGAACGCATCCTAAAGAATCAGAATCCATGTTTGGTTTATGTTTCTTGATGCTGACATGAGAAGTAACCTTGTTGGAAGATGCTCCAAATGGTTGCTTTACATCTCCATATTGCTTCAGTGGAGCGCAGTGGTGAACAGGATTTCCATTTTGTAGGTATTCATTTTTTCTCCTTCCTTCTGATGGCTTTGATGACTTCCTCTGCATTTGTAATACAAGTAGATTGTTTGTTATATACAAAAGTAACTAACTTAAAAAAAAAAAAAAAAAAGGAAGCTGATTTTGAGTAATAAGAAAAAGTCAAGCCCGGTTTTCCATCAATGCAGCACAAATAACAAAGCATGAAATCACAGAATTTACACCAAATAGAAGGCTATTCACTTAATTTTCCTAATACGCACTCCTTATCAGTTACAATTATAGTAAGGATAATGATTAGTAGTTCATGACTACATCACAACATCATATAATGAAAGGACAAATAGGAATGGATTTCCAAATCTTCAAATTAAGTTTCAAGAGTCATCCTTTCATCCCTACATAATGACATGGTTATACCAGTATCATCAGCCTTCAACAATTCAATTCACAATTTTCAGCTCCTCAGAGGCATAAATGAAACTTAATATGTCAAATGCCTTTAAGAGGACCATTATTTAAACATGTGTGTGTGTGTACATGTGTTTTTTGATAAATGAATCCACACAGAATTGCAGCTCCGAAATTCGAAATTCAGGAGTTAAGAATCCAAGTTTAAGTTGTAAAATGAAAATAATAATAGCAATAATAACCTACCTTTTCTTTAGGCATCAAGTGTTCAGTATTACCAGAATTCATGTCTGATTCAGTGAACATTGATATTGGACCAGGGATAGCATCATCATCAATATCCATTTGGGACCTAAATTCTTTATCAGATGAAGATGCTTTCTTGTTGGAATCATTGCATGGCAGATCATCAATATTTGCCAAATCTATATTATTATCAGAAATGCTTTTTAATGGACTGGCTTCAGCACATGATAACTTAAATGTAGACTTCAATGCATCATCAGGTCCTTCAGTTCCATGTGAAGAGGAGAGCCAGCAGAATTCCTCTTCATTATTTAGACTCCCCATTCCAAAAGTTGAATCGCAGCTTCTGCAATTGTAAAAGTCATATATATATATATATGAATTTATTAGCATTTCAGATAACAAAAAAGGTGAGAAAATTTTAGTCAAATAAAAAATTTTCTACTACCTAAACATCCTGTCAACATCTTCGAAGTTTCCTATATCCAGCCACCCATCATTATCAAGAAAGCTAAGTTCATTGTCAGCTTGGGATATATGGTTGATCGGATATTGACACACACTATCATCTTCTACCACACACTTGTCCCCCAGCATAGTATCATCCACACAAAGCTCACTGCCAACAGAATCTATATTGCTACTCTTGAAACAATGACCAGACATCCTTGTGTCATCCAATGTTAGTCTTTTCACTTCTTTATGTGACTCACCATCACTTGAAGGAAAGACACCTTCAGATTGACGAGACCCTTCCAGCATTATTTCTTCACGAGTTACACTTGGTAAGTCCTTACCCTGAGTACCATAGCTACTCAAATTATCACTACTTCTGATACCATACAATTCTGCACGCTGTTTCTTACTGCTATCACCCTGTGTTGCAAGTTGATCCTTATGTTCATCACCAGCAAGGGGAACTAATTGATCATCACTTTCACCAAATCCATCCCACAGGTTATCTTCAAGCTGTAGCACCAAGACAGATAGTTAACAACTTAGCAAATTATTTAAGGTACCCTAGCAACACAGAACAAAATAAATCCTCGCAAACATTTTATTAGACCTAATAAAGAAAGAACTGTTAGATTCCAAGGAAGGTTTAAAATCAGTTTAGAAATTCAAATATAGCAACTAGCTTGCAGGGAAAATAAAGGTAATTCACATAAATAAACAAAAAAGTTTCACTTCAGTAGAAATGACCAATTAATATAATGCTAGAATTTCCAATAAATGTTTCATAAACATATAACATGGCAGATAACTTGCCTGCCAACCTCTTATTAGACATAGGATTTGCAACTGTCAAGCCCATGAAAAAGTTGATGATAAGTGAGTTGCCACATAAATAGCTACTAGTTCTTCTAAATTAATATGACAAACTATACACAGTCAAGTAGAATATCAGTTCCCTAGAAATTTCATAGGAAACATTGTACTATGTTAGCAATCCTCAACTAGCTACTCTGAATCCACTATGCCCTCCCCACTCAATTGAAATTTATTATCCATTTAAATACTCAATCATAAGTTCACAGTTTCGGCACTATGGTGTCACTGTCAATGTTGCTACTGACAGAAATGTTCACTGTAATATATTACAGCCCAAAATGCTTCCACATCCAAAAATGCCAAACATTGTCATACAGTTTTAGAGATATGACTATGCATAATTGACTACGTCATCCTCTCTATCATGTTGCGAACACTATTTGAGAAAGCAACTTTACCAAGCTGGTAGTTTTATGCACTAGAATAATCAAATTAGTCTTGTAACAGATGACAATATGTTACAACTATACCAGGAATAAGCACCCACACACTAAGAGGTAAGTTTAAGCTGTAAACATAGCAAACGATATCTGAATTCAGTGGTGCAACAACATAACTATGTATTACAAAAAGACAGCTACCAAACAAGTTAGACTTACAATATTGTTTAAGTGCATACATATACAACCCCCGCCACTATACTGGCATCAGCAAAATAAAAGGCATGATAAAGCCAACAAAAGTCACTCTGTTATTTATAACAACAGAATCCACTTTACGCAGATCAAAGGATCTCAGAAGAATCTTATATCACAACTTCACCTCAGGAAACCTCAACTATATGATTCAAGATTCAAATTGAAAACTCAAAGGAGCTTAATTTAGGCCTGACCAGTTGATGAAGATTCTTTCAAGGTAACAAGGATAAATCTTTTAAATAAGAATACAAGTGTTGCCACAACTAGGAAAGGTATGCAAACTTAAATTTTGAATTTACCATTTAACAAGTAGTGTATTCTTGACATTGACAGTAACATCAGCTACACTCACCACCAATCAACAACAAGCTTTTCAAATAGTAGTGTTTCTGGAGTCTTATTAATAACTACCATGCCATTTCTTCATCCCTAGCTCTTTTCAACTTGGATTTCAAAACAGCCTGCTTATAAGATTATGCTACAAGGACACACAAGAAGTAGATTTGTGTTGAAAGTGAAATTTAACTGGAAATAGCTTTAATACGGCAATGAAAACATCAAACAAAGTCCAAATAGTGATATCAGCAATAATAGTACAGAGTATTTCACATTATATGAAGGCACATTCTTCAGTTATCAGCAAGATCTGCCACCAACAATAGTGCTTGATACTTGCCACATTTCCTTCGGCTCAAATAAACTGCTCAATGTTAACTTCATAACTTCAGAATGCAGTTATTCGTATAGTAACAGAATTCTATGGAACAAGGCCAAAGATAAGCGATCTCCAAGCTACCAATAAGAAAAAACCACGGGCGACAGCAACAACTAAAAAATTATTCTCTAATTATTCTATAAAGTTTCTAGCCTATATGATTCCTTGCACGATGGAGTATATCTAACAGCAATGGATAAAAGTTTTTAGTTAACCCAGGAATAGCACTTATACTCAGTAGAGACAAGTGAATTTAAATTGAAGGACAACCTTGAATTAGTGACAAATACCTAACGGGCAACCTCAATAAAAAATGTGGTGACAACATGCTATATTCTTTTAGTTAGTGGGAAAGATGTTAACTTGTTATTTATAATGAAGATTTGGGTTAAAGATACTTTTTTCATCTATGTTTACATGCAAGGGAAAACATGATTCTATGCTTGAAACCATGGAGAAGCTTGGCAGACATTGTACAAAGAAATATGAGCGCAGTGCCAATATTTAATTAAAGAAATGATTTGCAATTAATGTCTTAAAAGAAGAGGAAATGGGACATTTATCATCTCAAAGATGTGGAGAAATTGGACGTAAAAGTGGAGACAGTCATAATAAACCACAAGCCTTATGGGTAGACTGGTAGAGTATATGGCACATGAGTATTACAATCAAATTCTGGAACATGAATTGAACTGTAAAATTTAATACCTGAAACATGCAGAATTTTGACATTCCCCTAAGATCTTCTATCCACCATTGAAGACGCATGCAACTGCTTGATCTAATGTCATTTTCCTTAGGAATATCTCTCCTCAAAGATGTTCCTGTATCACAATATATAACAAACAATAAAAAGCAATACCCTTAAGTCCTATGCCCATTTTAATTTGTCTGAATGTTACAGGTACAGTAGGTATAATAAACACTTAGAACTCGTATATGATTCTAGCACAGAAGCTTTGATAATAAATTGACTTATGATATCTAATCACCACAATTCCATTCTCTGTGCCAATCAGCAGGCACTTCCATATCCACAGGTTTTAGAAATTAATAGCAATGATCAATCATACAGACAGCAACCAAAAGTTTTTCTTGTCCATCACAGAAACCATTGATCTGACACAGAAGTTAGCATGTTTTGAGTCTTGTGACCACACAAAATGCCACGAGTACCACCACCACCTCATTAGCACATAAGCACTGGAATTTTCCAATACCATTGCTGCCATCTCTAGTCACCATTGGGATCCTCTTTTCTAAATTTGGAAAATTTTTGTATAGAAATAATTTGTCAAACAGTTGAGTCAAGTTCATTACTACCTTTTCAGTTTAAGAAATACAATGCCGACACTACAACGTTTCAAATTTAGGTATTCACTGTTAATAGTAAACGGGACCAAAAAACATCTTTTTTAATAGCCCTACAAATAAATAAATAAAGATATATTTTCGTGCTAATGAACTATAGTTTAATTATTGAAAAGAGCCAGGCCAAAATCTTCAACTATAATTCAGTTTGATAGACCAACACAATAGCTATAGAAATAACTTAAGTAATCGTATCCTATGCCTAGCTGGTGCGAGAAAGCAAATGAAGATGACCATATCAATCACCTGCATCAAAATCACTTAAATCCCACTCCCCTACTTAAGAAAGAAAAAAATTTTACCAAGCAAGATGACTCTCTATTTCTAAATTTGACTAGAGCCCTTGGATTGTTACGAAGTTCAATTTCTCCAATTCTACTAGTTACTGGGGAACATTTACTTGTTGGGAGATATACGAGAATAACTTACAAGTTTATTAAATAAAAAGAAAGGAAACAATTCTCGAGCCAAATACAGATAGTCAAAGATCTGAAATGCCCAAGCTCCTTCCTGATAGTATCATAGTAATGAATACCAGCATCTAGGTGAATTGGATATCTGATGAACAAGTGACCAGGCCCATGTTTATCAATATCCAATTTCTCGAAAGATTCAACATTTAAGTCCCAAGTTCATTTTTGCCATTTCCTCGTTATCCAAAGATTACACAAATTGTATTAGTGTGTAATAACTGGAGTAGAACTTCTTAAAAATCAAGAAAATACCAAAATCGAGTAATATACCACTGCAGAATCAATAAAAGTACTAAAACCGTAGAACCCTAGCTAGTTGGCAGCCACGAGCACAAGTGAAAATGTGAAAAGCTCATTCCCCAGAAGCAGAATATATGTAGCTATTAATCTTCTATATCACCTCATGTTTATGTAAAGATAGAAGCTCAAAAAATAATCAGAGAGAGAGAGAGTGATAAAGAAAGCAAGAAGGACGAGAAGAATCAAATCAATCCAAATCAGAACACCATGAATCTCAATTGAAGACCCCTTGTTTTTCCTTTGACTTAATTTTAACTTCCCAAATTATGCTCTTGCGCATCAACCAAGCTAGATCAAGCATGCAGCCAGAAAAAACAGAAAAATTCTCGAAACTAGAAATCTGAATCTAGAGAGAACTAGCTTAACATCCACCAAACTCCGCCAGACTCACCTGGAGACCAAATTTTCCGGGAAAATCCGAACTTTCCGAGAAAAAAGACAAGAAATCCCAAATCACAGCACACAAATTCACCACAAAAGGCAGCACAAGCAGCTTCGGCCCTTATTCACCACTCAAGTTGGAATTCTTACGAGCTTCCAGACCATTCTTTTTCCGTCGAACAAGCCCCTAGAATTTTATTTTTTTATTTTTTATCCTTTTTTTCGTTGGGAATATTTTATTGTTTTTATAAATTTAAGCGAAAGGTATCACGCAGAAATTGACACGTGGCGAGGAGATCAAGGCGTAGCAAGGTAGATATCAGAATTCGTGGACGGGAGGTGGGCGCTGAGATCCGATCAGTTACTTCTTTTCTATTGGTCCACGTATGCCATGCGTTACGGAGAGCCGAACACGTGGTGTCAGGCCCACTCAGCGACGCGCTGTGACGCCCGTGGTAAACTTGGTACGTGTCATGAGCGCGGCGCGTTGTGCGCCTTCTTTTTGGAATCTTATAGTGTTTAAGTGAAAGACTGGAATATTTCGTTAAATGTAAACATGACTATGATTGCCACTTTTAAAGTTAAAAAATTATTTATAAGAATTTTAACACTGATTTGGTACAGTGTAAATGTGTAATTTGAATTTTTTTAATTTTTTAATATAAAATAAAATAAAAAATAGAGGAAGTTTGATTTTTTAAATTTGTATGGGTATTTATTTTATTTATGTACTAATATATCACCAAAATTTTGTCCTGATTTCCCTTCAAATCAAACTACAATTGTTCTCCTTTACACATAAGAGGTCTAAAACACTTCAAAAATTGACTCCAAATATTAAGAAATAATGAGTATTATATAGGGACACACAAAATAGTGGCATTTTTTCTAATTAAAAGAAGTCTAAAATTAATTAATCATGTTTCTCCTAATTAACATCATAATGTCCACGTTTTATTGTTATAAAAAAAATTAACATAGCGACATTTAATGACAATGTTGAAAGTGTTTCATCCTTATGCAACTCTTGCTATTTCTAATTAATTTTGGTCATTATGTCATGACATTGACATTGTTGTCGTATAGCCTCCTAACATTGATGCAAATCTACCCACTTTTATGAGAACTCTTCAACAAGCAACCAAATTTATTTAAGGTTGTGAATTCATAATTTATTTACTTATTTTTATAGCAAGAGTTTGATGTATTTTAATTACTAGACAAGGATTATATTTGACATTGTTGTAATATAAAAATTTGTTTGAAGAAAAAAATGTTCTTGTTGGACACAGCAACTTGGATAATTATACTTGGATGAATATAAAATTGATACCTAATAATAATTTGTTAGGTTATAATTCCATCTAAAGAAAGGGTTATTACTTTTTAGTCCCTTGCTTATCTATAATGTCAATACAATACAATATAATTGTTGACCCTTCAAAACAAATTTCAGATTTTATTTTTCTATTTAAAAAGCGAATAGTGTATATATACTTTTAAAAAATTATACAAGTATTATCTTACTTCAATTACCATTCTTCTCTCATCTCAAACATGAACACAAAATTTTGGTTAAAATTTTTGTGTGCGAAAAATTTTTTATTTAGAGAATCTTATCTTCATTGTAAGACTTTTATTATTTTAAATTATATTAGTCAAAGTTTAATAAATTTTTAAATACTAGTGATTCAATAAAAAAATCATAAAAATAATATCTCAAATAGATTGCCTCTAATAAAAAATATTTTAAATATTATCAATTATATATGTGAAGTCCAACATAATTACTCTAATTAAAATATGGTTAACTTATACGAGAACAAAATATTTCAAATATCTTTTTTGGCAATCCTTGTTAAAATATTAAAAAATTCTAAATTGAAAACATTTAAATATTATTTTAATTTTATCTGAACTCCTTCAATTATAACTTTGTCATTAATAATATGTATATATATATATATATATTAATTTTATCTGAGAAAAAAGTTGTTATGAATTAATTTATACGTGAAATAGCGAGTGTATACGATATATTCAAATTTTTGGGTGCCTTAGTGGGCAAGTTGGTGAGTGCATCATGATGAACCAAACATATAAGTTGCGTGTTTAATGTCATCAATTAATTATACAAATTCTAATAAATGGATTCATATACTGCTTGCTGCTAATAGCAAAGTTTCTAATCATGTGCTCTCCTATTCAACCAATTTTTACTAAATTAAGATTTCTACAATTGTTATTATTATTTAACCTCTCTTTAATTTGTTCCCTTTCCAAATTTTTCTACCAAAACTTTTTGTTGGAAGTTATTTTTTTTTAAAAAAAATAATCCATGTGATATGGTTTTGGACTCATAAAAGAGTTTTCTATGAAATAGAAAACAATTTCCAATAAAAATCTAAAACACTTTCATTTTCCACGCAGAGAAACAAAGACGGATCCATCTTCTTTTAATATTTTAGATATAAAGAAAATTAAGATATATGTATTTAATATTTGAAATATCTTGATAATATCTAAAATATCCCATGATATACAATGTAGGAGCATTATCACCTTAGCAACATAATTTAAATTCAAATATTTATGGTTAATCCCACCTTATACAAAATAGCTCCCTTATATATTTATTTCTCTCTTATAATTAGTTTGTATATCTTATTGTTATTTTATAAATATATGCAGTTATTATCCCGTCTAGCTAATTACAACTAATGGATGTTTGAATTTTAATTGAGATGAGTGTTAATATTTAATATTTAATAGTTTTTTAAACAAAATTTAAATTTTGATTGAAAAATATGTTTATATTTAATACTTGATAATGTCTTAAAGAAAATTATCAAACAAAAAAATACATGTTAAAAAAAGAAAGAAAAAGAATGTAATAAGTAATTTCTCCACATTCTAACGAATTAAGAGCACAAGATCCATTCGTTTTAAGTTTTAACATATTTGAAATGCAAAAACATTATTTTAGTCTTTCAACTTTTATTCTTATTTCATATAAATCCTTGACTTTAATTTGATTTATATTAGTATTTTAACTTTAAAAAGCATTCGAATCTCTTTCTTTTTATTAAGGTGTCAGTTTAATAAATAAAAATTACATACAGGACTACTAAAGCAATTAATATGTATATTTTTGCTTGAAAATTACTCACTTGATTTAAAATTTTGCTAGCAATTGACAACCAATTACCAATTTATTTCAAAATTTATATTGCAAATTTCTAATTTGTTTTGAAATATTTCTTGCAGAAACCAATTTGTTCAGAATAGGAGAAAATTTGGAGATTAATTGATTAATCAAGAGCCATGTATTGAATTTTTCATCAATTAAATTCATATCCTTGGCGAGAAAAAATAAATTAGAATGTTCTTTTAAAGTTAAAGAACTAATATGAAACAAATCAAAGTTAAAATTTACATGAGATGAAGGTCAAGATTAAGGGAGCAAATTGATATTTTTGCCATAATTCAAATTATTTTTTGTGAAATCTCATACCAAACACCAAATTCTTAAACATCATAATATTCAGCCTTACGTTTTCCTTGGAAATCCAAAATATCTTCCAGCTAAGAAATATTATAGAACAAGTCAACACCTCCTTGTGAGATAGAAGATGAAGGAGAAATGTACCTACAGAACTTGATGAAATAGGTTTTATAATCCATAACAAAATGAGAAAACAAAGGGAGATTTCAAAATACAAGGAAAGGACTTAGCTTCATCCACCCATACCCTAGCTCACTAAGTGAGTTATTCTGAGAGATTCGTCATTGTACTTTATACAGTAACAGCAAAACATCCTAATACTCTATACACTGTACAGTTTCAAGACAGTGAGAATATCATAATTAACAGGATGATAATATTCAAAAAGTTAAGATACAAGACAATAGAATAGTACATGAACATGTCTAAAACTTAAAAACTGAGAGCAAAATTGTCTTCTTTTCCTGTCTTTTTTCCAGATTCCGCTGACCAGAGGGATAAGTACTTCCTTAGACACTTAAATCCTTTGAATGGTTAATTATGAGCAATACCAACTTAAAGTTAAATAACCATGCAATGCATATATAATTGCAGTGGCAGAATCCAACATGCTTTATAGTAATGTAGAACAACAACACTTCTAGAAATGGGGGAGAATGTACATCATTTCTTCAAAAGTTTCTGTGAGAAAATCTTCTTGGAATACGGACTGTTTCGCGAAATGGCCTTGTGGGACTCAATTGCTTCAACAAGTAAATTATGCACTTGGCCCTGTAGTTTAGAAGGAAAACGAAAACATGAGAAAAGGAAAAGAAACTTGAATCTCTAGCAGAGCACAAGAAGGAAGGAATCAAATAAATACTTTCGTCGATGAAGCTTGTTAGTTGATAAATATACAGGATATTAAAAAGACATGCAATTCTTACAGATACAAAAAGCAGCAAAAACATGAGCCAAATTTTGACAAAGAAATGATAGCATGACAATATTTTGAACTGATCACTTTGTCAAACTACTTCTGATGCTCAAGAAATTGGGGTTCGGGTAGCAAGAGTAGAAAAAAACAGTGATTGAGTTACAAACCTCAGAGTATCGGAGAGCTGACTGAATAACATAGTTTGCATGTGGGTCTTGAAGCAGCTGTTCAAAGTGAGGAGCAGAGAGCAGTTCGCAGATTACTCTTGACCGTTTCTCATCATTGAAGACAGCAAGACATTTTTCAACCACATGGCTACTGAACTTCTCCATTGACAGGAGGACATAGTTACCTTCAAATTGTGAAATTATACTTGCGGTGGCATATGGGATCTTTTGATCCAAGACAAATTGAACAACATAGTTCCTGCAGGGCAAACAGAACTAACAGATGAAACTTGAAAGAGGGATATATTCAAAAGGACAAGTACAACATATATCAGTTTCAGAGAAAATTTTCTAAAAGCGACAAGTCAATGTAGAATTAGTCAATAGTTAGCAGTGCTTTATTGAAAATAATCAAACTGGATTGATTGGTTAACTATGAATCATATGTAGAGAGAAAAGCAAAAAGTTGTTGAAAAAGAAGAGCTTGGGCCCTGGAATGAAATAGACATTAGGGTCCATAGCTGTTTCAGCCTTTGAGGTAAATTGAAGCATCATTTAACAGATTCTACAAACTAAGGAAGATAAGATAGGTAATCATTATATATTGATTTTGATTTGTAGTTTAAATCTGACAAACAATCTATTATAAGGAATGACCATATGCAGGTCCCAGTGCTGAAACTAAAGCCCGTCCTTTGAAAATTAAATGCCTGCATGATTACCACATCTATTCTGTATCACATTTGGCCATCTTGTCTAACGGGTTAAAAGATCCATAGAAATCACCTAATAAGATAATTCAATATAGTTGAAATTCTTGCTTCCTGAGAAAAATCGAGAAAACAGGTTTGTACACTGAAAAGTAGATATTCTTACATTAAAAAGGTTCATCTTTAAAAGGATTGATGTGTTCTTAAAAATTACCCGTACTGATCTTGAGCAAGCAGAAGTGCATTGGAAGATATTTCTGTAACTAGTTTTTCGTGATGCTCCCCACTTGAATGAGTAATGCATCTTTGCAGCACACAACATCCATGTTGATGAGTTGCAATGTCAATGCAATACTTGGTGGCAGCAACAAAAATGAACTGTTCAATGCAGATAACAGGATAAATGTAATACTTTAGCAAGGAAACATAAATTTTCCACCTTTTTTTTTTCAAATTTTATCACACCTTAATCAGGAGAAGTACAGAAATTGCATTCATGACAAATGATCTGCCTAAATCAATTAGCATGCAAACCAATTTTTTTTTTTTTTTTAATGAAAGCTTGCATTCCAATTTAAGTATTGAAAAAATAAAGCATAAACATATTTTTACCATGCAAATCCAGTTTACTAAATTCTTTCAAGTTAACCATTAGACTAATGTTCTGGGACCCTAACTATTAATTCATAAGTCATGACGCTTCACAAGCTACGTTTGTGGTTCTGTAGACAAAGTATCAAGAACCACTTCCACTAAATCATGATCCTATCAGTTCCTCTATGCGTCCTGCAGTCTAAGAGCTTTATCTTCCTGTAAATATATTCAAGATTAGAATTCTTGACAAAGAATACTTCATTAAGGCCATGTAATACTTCTCCGTTGCTACTGATTATTTGCAATGGAGAGCTGAGTGATATATACACCTCAAAATTTTATATCAGCGATTCCATATTATAACCTCAAACAGTTCACAGTCAACGCCAGCAAGGTGAAAGTCATCTTTGTGTAGCATAATAATTCATTAGGCTAAATAACAAGGTATATTAAAGATATGTATGTTTCTTATATCACTGACAAACTCAGGCAATCTCTAAAATAGTATGGAAATTTAATGGAACCCATAACATCCCCAAAATAGCAAGGTGAAAGGCAATCTTCCAGAGCAAGTCCTGGCCATGAAGAATTTTTTACACGTCTCATTTCAGAAAAATGGAAATTCAGCTGCTGAGAAAAATGCTCAAATGTCTTCTTAGTTTCTCACAAGAAAGAAACTGGACATAAGACTTGGACATTTTGATAGCTCAAAATTTTCCAGAAATACAGATTCAAGTTATGATGGCAAATCCTGAACTATTTAAAAGTGTTACATCTTAAGGAATATGTTATAAAACTATGAGAATTAACAAACTGTTACTATTTTACTTAAGATGATCAATTAACATGATTGGTTTATGAGAAGTTTTTTAATATATCAAGAGAAGTGAATTAAGCATACAGATTTTGGTTTACTCATTGCAATATCATGTACAAGAGTATCATCCAACTAAAAAACTCTAATCACTTTATATAAGATAGAAGTCATACCTTGTTATCTTCATTGCTTAGGAACTGCAAACATCGGTGAACCACGTGATTTCCATTTAGATCTTTGATAAGAGCCAAGAATCCAGGTTCAAGGGCTGATATGACTAATGAAATTTGCTGCCTAGTTTTAAGAGTCTCAATCAGCTTCTGCACCACACGAGTGCTGACAAAAAAAGAAAAGTAATGTCAAATTAAAGATCAAAACAAAAACATTATTTTGAAACACTTGCATAAGTTGCATTGTATGACTACCCATGAGTATTTAAAGAGATTCTGACGAGCTGCCCTGGTTCTTTAGTAACCATGAGTAGGATCTGCATCCTTTGTTCTTCAGTACAGACTTCCATCAACTTTTGCATAAGGTAATTTCCAAATGGATTCACCATAAGTTCAACAACATGATCGATTATTTCATTAAATATTACTTGAACATCTTCTGGTGTACCCTCATCAAACATTCGTTGCAGAAATCTACAGCCTAACTGGTCTTTGGCAATTAAATATATGTACCCTTGAGCTTCTGCTAGGGAATTATACTTGTGTAGGAATGGGAATGAGCAATCAATTCTATTACTCCTAGGAATTTCACAAGTTCCCAAAACCTGGCGTCCAATGTCTAGCTCTGACCTTCTTAGATGCTTATTAAAGCCATTTCCACGTGAAGCACCTTTACTCTGACTCCTTGCAGAATCAAAACCCCTGCTACTGATGTAATTTAAACTTTCACCTTGTAAGATGACGCTCCCCTCATTAGTAATAGCATCTAGACCTGCTTGAGGGATTCTAGCGTTTGAAAGGGGCATAGCTCTTGCATTAGACAGAGGAAGGTTATAATGCAGTAAATTTTGAGCACTCAAATATGGCCTTAAATTAGTATGAGGGGAATAATTAGGCAATCTTGACATGCCCCTTTCTCGCATTAATTTCGCTCCATTTTGCTGTGCATAAAGTAAAGTATCAGCCATTGGATGTGCATTCAAAGAAGCAATCTGCTCAGGTGCCAGACTTCCACTATGATAGTTCTTATTTATCAGCTGTCTTCTGTGCCTAGAAGAATCCATTCCACCATTAAAGTCATTTAATTGAGAGATCATAGTGTCAGGCCTTCCAGGACACTGTTGTGATCCAAATAAATTAGCCATTTTATGATCCAAGGGAAATCCTGAGAATGCCGAATTGGTTTCAAAATCAGGACTCATAGGACTCACTGGACTCCTAGGCCAAGGAGATTGAACTCCCACACAGTTAAAAACTTCTCTCTTGAAGTTCTTATAGTTCCCAGGTTTATGAACATCGATTGGATTATTTCCAACCAAATAATCACAAAAAGGAAGTCCATTGGTGCCTATTGATGCATCTTTAAAATTACAATAAGTCTCTTGTTGATTGCTAATATACATTTTACTCAAATTGGCGCAGAGGCCTTGTTCATCAACCATGCTTCCATTGTCCTTCTTCATACTAGTTAAATCATGTCTTTTGGAATCCAAACAGAAGCTGTTGAGATAATTAGAGTTCCCAGAAGACATGTTGGATTTAAGCTCCACTAATAGTGATGGGGTTGGTGATCCGTTGTCAGACAAGGAATACCCACAAGAGAACAAGCTTGAAGAAGAGCCCTCTGATAGCAGAGATAAATCACTCACAGGGGATGAAGCACATGGATACTTAATCTGAGTTAATGGGTCGTCATCATACATACCATACATTCCACGAATAGGCTCTGTAACAAAAGAACTACGATCATCACCACCGTAAACATGTTGATTCCGATTCTGAAGATAAAGAAGATTGTGTGATGTTGCCTGAGGGATCTCATCCAACAGCTTCTCAAGCTCTTCATCATGCTTCACGTTTTCTCTCATCTTTTTCCCTATCTCAACGCTATCCACACACCGGCAACAAAACAAACAAACAAAAAAACAAACCAATACCACCAGAAAAATCAAAAAGCTCACACCAAGCAATCAAAGCAATCCCATAATCAGAAAATCCATTACAGATATCGATTCAAACTGATAAAATAACACATCCCAGATTACCACATATAGTTATCTGGGTACGGCTCAGAAGTTCAAATGAAGGCGGTTCTCGGTGATGGGAATTTCAATTTCAATTTTTCCCCTTCAAATATCTATCTCATTGGGATTTTATCTGTGAAGAGTTGGTGAAGCATGCAAAGATTGAAGGTTTAAATACGGTTACTGAGTACGGTAGGTGTACAGTTCCCGTAATCTCTCACGCCATTAAAGCTGAAGAAGAAAAAACGCTCTCGCCTGTAGCCTATGAACATACACCTAAGGAGCACAGAGAAACAAAACGCCAACATACACACACTATTGAGTCTTTACACTGGGTTTAAAGCTTTCAGCTTTTTATTTTTTTATATTTAAATATTAATTAGTCAAGATGAAACTCCTTTATCATGCGTGTCACACACGCTCGACGATGATAATGGGACCCATTACATAATAAACACTTTGTCATCAAGTTGAGATCCTACGTGGCGCGTGGAACCAGGAGACAAAATAAATTATTAATAAATAAATAAAAAATTATTTTTTAAAAAAATTAAAAGAATTTTCCATGAATTTTCTGTTACTTATATCAATGAGATTGCAACAACCTCCAAAATTCTCTCATCTATCAACATTTATAAAATAAAAAATTTATTTATTAAAAGTTTATGTAACCCTAACTAGTATTTTGTTTTACCTTTTGGACTTCTATATGGTCCTGCCAATAACTCATCACACAAGTCATGCAATTTAAGAGCATATTTGATAATTAAATAGTACAATTAATTTTTAATTTTAACTCCAACGACTCATATAACAGACCTAATTAATAATAGTATAGCAAATAATTATATTACAACATATACCATATTATGATGTTATTTAGAAGAATTTGATGGTAAAGTATATATCATGATTAATTAATAATATTTGAGTTAATTTTAATTAAGCAAAAAATATTGAATCATTGAAAAAGAACATATTTTATAATTTTAAGGATTGAGTTAAATAAAATATCAAAATTTTGATTTTTATCTTATTTTATTTTTTATTTAATATCACTAAATAAGAGGAGCTCAATTAGTGCTCTAAACCCATTATATTTTAGAATATTATTTCAATTTAATTTCATAAGAGTTTCTAAAATTATGATGTCCAAAATTCATCATACAATCATCCAAAACATCGATTAAGTTGATTAATTTGGTTTTTAATTTTTAGAGTCTTTTTATAATTAATATTTAAAATCATATATTATATTTTATAAAATAAAATATAATTTTTAAAAAATATATTAAGCAAAAAAAGTAAAAAAATGTGAAGAGAATAAAAATTTAAATAAATAAAAAGAGTAATTTTACTTAATTTCATTATTTTAAATTATAAAAAATGTTTTCTTATGTTATATTTCAAAAATTATTAAAAAAATTTGACATACACATCAATACATGTCAAATAACTAACATATATATATATATATATATATATATATATATATATATTCTACTAACTTGAAATTTTAACACTTGGTGTTTCAGATTTTTTTCCCTTATATTTGAAAAGCAAATTCACCTCTCTCAAATATTGACAAGTGGTAATTTAGAAGGTCAACAAATGATGCTCTATAAATTTTTTATTTAAATTTAAATGCATTCCATTAAAGAATATGAGAAAGAATAAGAGAATATTATAAAAATTAATAATTGTCGATTCATATTTTTCACATTTATGAATAATATTTTAAATTTTAAATTTTAAATTAAATTTATTTAAATACTCCTCTTATTTCTCTGTTTCGAATCTACTAATACTTTTTGTCTCTTTTCAAAATTTAAAATAAAAATTTATTATATTTCATTCCGTTATTCTCTTATAGTTCATATATATATTTTGTTTCACGTATGTTCTTTTTACATTGTCACTATAAAGTGATAAACTTTTGAATAGTTGAGACACAATTCCAAGTTCATTATTTTATAAGATATGATGCTATGTGTTAGAGGTGACATTCTAGGTTTATATATATATATATATATTTACTTTCTCCTATTTTTAGAATTCATGGACCATTTTATTTAGCATTTTTTATTTTAATTTATTGGTTTCATTTTCAAATATGGGGAGGCCATTGTTGTAGATTTTTCTCTTTCCTTTTTGTAAAATGTTGGTATTGCAATATTGCACCCGAATAATGGAATCATAACCATCCCATAAACATCTTTAATCATTTATTTATGTTAAATTTTTTTAATTGGTAATATTTTCTTAATTATTAGATGTATATAAACTAATAAAATTAATTATGTGTTATAATATAATACCAACTATATTGTGAAATTTCTTTAAGTCTGAATTTAGATCATTATTCATTTTTCACATTTTTGGCTACAGAGCATAAATATAAGTATTCAAAATTCTATATTTAGTGATTTTTTTTCTCCAATTATGCCAAATTGCTTACTTTGATGGCAATTAATGAGTCATATGATTATGTCCTTTTAATATTAGTTTGGAGTCAATGCACTTATGTCCTATGGCGGATATACTTACTCTCATTTAATTCTTCATACACATTTCTCGCATAAAAGGTTTTTCATTTTAATAATGGGATATATTTGATTCTAAAATATATATTCTAAATTATATTATGTCGTGGAATTTTGATTAAGCTGTTGCTTCAATAATTTGAAATGATGGCCACATTAAAATCTTGATTTTTGAAGTGCTTGGATCTCATGTAAAAATAATGAAAAAATTTATTCATAATTTTTATTTTTTTTATTATCAGATTTATTAATTAAATATAAATAAGTGTATGATTTATATAATTTATCTATTTTATTATTAATTATTTTTAAAAAGTTTTAATATGATTTTTTATTAAAAAATTTAATAAAAAATATATAAAAAATTATATATAAGTCTAATTCTAAAAATAATATATTTTAAATTTAATAAAAAAAGTTAGTCCTTTATAACGTAATAAATTAAAATTTTAATTTTAATTAAAAAATATTCATATTTAATATTCACAATATTTTAAATAAAATTATTTTTAATAAAAAAATAATAGTTAAAAAATCCTTTAATATACTTGTACATGTGATTTTGGTGCTTTTTTTTCGTTGGCATCTGAGTTGTCTATCATGTATACATAGTAATTCATAGCCCTCCCACAAAAGATTTTGTTTTGCTTTATATAGTTGATTATCTCATCTGAGTTTGTATAACATGCTAAAGCAACGTGAGTAGTTGAAATCACATTTATATATCACAAAAAATGTCATATACTTATACTCATCCTATGATATTTAAGGAGTTTTTATTACATAATAAAAAATATTAATAAATTTTTTTAAATGATTTGGTAATAGAAATTTTGATTAAAAAAATTACTGTTTTTATTTTTGTCAATTTCTTCTTAAAAGTTTGTTTTTTGTCTTAATTTTACCTCAGATGCTTACAAAATTTCTCAATGTTGCTATAATTACTATTGACATCCAAACTCACTTATCAAATGCGTGGCCAAATGATTATTATATGATGTAGATATAAAAATAAATTTAGCTCAATAAATTAAATTTTTATTATTAATTTAGATGATGATACCAATTAAGATAATATTAAAATTTTAGAAATTAACTAAAAAGTCTTTAAAAATGGAATTAAAAATAATTCTAAACTTTAAATGCAAAAATAATACTTTTATCTACCCTAGATTTTAGGGATTTTCGGCTATCAATAGAATCTTGAGCTAACTGAACCTCACTTTGCGTTTGGTGGAAATTTAAAACAAAAAAATGTGATTAAGTGTTAAGTAACCCTCAGAAGAAGAGTGATTAAGCAACATAAAATGGTGGCCGCAAAATTTTGACGATTCGATTGGCAATTTTTGCTTTTGCCACCCACCAGATGTCTTCGTTTCCAAGAAAAGGACACATTTGTCATTTTGGAATTTTCTATGGCCAAAATAGGGCCAACACTATGTTAAATATTATTTTTTTAATTTTTAAAATATATTATAAAAATAATTATAAAATTTTTTTAAATAATAATAAATTATTTAACTCTTAATTATTTTTTTAAAACTCTTATTATTTTTATTTTTATATTATATATTATATATTTTATAATAAATATTTTATGAGACTTATGGTTAAAAATTTTTAGAATATTATAATATAAATTTAGAATTTAATAAAATAAAAAATATATTATTAAAATTAGTATTTTAAAATTTTAATTATATTAAATTATTTTTTAAATTATATTTGTTTAATTGTTAATATATAACGAATTTATATAAAATTTAAAATATTCGACCGAAAAAAATATTTTCTTATTCAATAATCCCACAAAGTCGCCAATATCGTTTTATTCGTTTCCTTCGTCGGAAAGCGAGAAACCATAGGGCCCCACGTCTGCATCCGCAGCTTTGATATTTAGTATGGGTCCCATGCATAGGTTATCAAATCGTCTATGGACACGTGGATAACTAATGTACCGGCCCAAAGGCCTCACCGCCTCAGTGAAAATTGATTAAATTCATAAGAATATTCGATTTTGAGATTTGATAGATTGTAGTTTTATTTAAAAAATGTTTAATATTTTTTTTTGAAATTTTTTATTTTATTTTTTAATTTAAAAATTATAGTTATATCTTTTTAATTTGTTATTTATCAATAACATAGTTTTTAATACATCATAATATTGTGATTTTTATTTTTAGTGTAAGATAAAGGTATTTAAATTTATATTAAATTTTAATGTTATAGTAAAGATAATTATATAATTTTATTATTTTGAAATAAACACGTATATATAAAATATTGACATTATTAATAAAAATAAATTAAAGTTAAAATTTATAATATTATATCAAACTTTAAAAACATCACATATAATAGCAACCTGTCTACTTTGAAACTCATTTTAGATGATATTTTACAAGTTAAGTCATTTCAAAAAGTCATTTTTTAATGGATTTCTAAGAATATAAATAAAGCTGCTGACAACTTAGCTAGTGGCACTTGCTCCATTGCTAATTCTAATGTTTAGTTAAAGGACTTTCTTCATATGTTACGCCAAACTTTGATTTGTGATTCTTCTTTCTAATGCAATAAAATTATTTTTTCATAAAAAAATCAAACATAGTTTCTATAATTAAATAAATGATAAGTATAATTTTATATCTATTTTTATTTAATACTTTAGTTTGTTGATATTTTTAGTTCTAGATGGTGGCATGACAAACAAATTCAATCAACAGCTTTAACTTGAATTTAAATCTTCTAAAATCTAAAGCAGAGAGGTGAAGTAGTGAAGTGAAAAAAAAATAAATAAATAAAAAAGAGATAAATTAAAAATTCACCTTGATTAAAAATTCTACATATCCAGTTTCGTCTTTTTTCACCTTTGCAAAGAATCCAAATCCCTTTGACACTAAGGACATGTGCTCCCATGATCAACTTAGATACTAAAGCAACGAGAGAATTCTATGAAAATCTTTCGAGGATGAAACCCTTTCTTTTGTACCCTGGCTTTAACTTTGGCATGTCTGATAGGCATCTCAATATGTTAATTGTTTTATTATTGATCTTACTTGAACTATTAAAAACCTATATATAACAGTTTTTTATATTTTTCTTTATGGGGCAATCAATTTTTGATTAATTAAAAGGTATCTTCTACTATCTGCAAGTATCCAAGTAGCAACGCCCTTCATGAAAAAAAAAGAAGAAGCTGATTCTAAAATACTTTATAGCTATTTCTAAAATTTATCATCTAAATAAAAGTAATAAATATGCCCAAATCTTAAGAAAAGTATTTTTTAAGGAATTTTTGCAAATCCTGGTTTAAGTTTGGCAATGATGGTATCCTCGTGACCATATCAGAGGATAAAACTATGGTGAATCATGAATGGTTATAATAAATTACAAAGCTATTTTAATGTCTAATATAGAGTTCAGCATTTGATGCTGGCAATGCATTTGCAGAGCTGCAACACCCTACCTCATTGAATCTCCAGCCAATAGTAGCAAACGGATTTGCATTTGGAGAAAGAAAGACTTCCTTGCTTCATATATTTTCAATTGCTATTTGATTAGGTTCTCAAAGGCCATGTATAATCATCCTCTGTTTAACAATTGTAATTTCCATAAACAGATGATAATTGCAGAGAAATATACAAACAACAGAAAGTGGTGTACGTGTGTAACCATTAAATTTCTTACAAGTTTGTACAGGCCGAAAGATAATGGGATATAACTAATTTAGAACTTAACCCAAGAGAGAAAGAAAAGGAAAGGAAAGAGAACTTATATTCCATTATTAGAAGCCTACTTGTATTCAGAGGAGGAACTCTTAAATATAAAGTTACAGTAGGGTTGCACATGTCTAGGTATAATTTGAAGAGAAGAGAAATGTTCAACATTAAGCTATAGCAAGCATAGATTTTAACACAGAGGCAGACATAGCAACATGATATGATTGTTCAATTTGCATTGAGTACGGACACAGCACCCTTTTTGAAGAGTCTGAGTTCCAAAATTTGAATCCTGAACTGTGTCATATGAGGAGAGACACTATGAGCTTCATTTATATAATGAATACCGCGAGCCTATGGTAGTCACATATCTCTCTCTTCAAGTTACAATGTCGTACTTGTCCAAATCCCCAAATTTCATAGATGCAAGTGAACCATTAGAGAGAGGATGATCTTATTAAACACCACGGACAGAAACTTCCAGTTGCTCTATTCTCCTAGCCAAATCATGTTTTCCACAATTCTTCAGTCCATCAGTGACCATGTCAAAACACCGAGATATTGGTGTCAAACCCAGCTCAGTCATTTCCACCAAGTAGTTGGCAGCCTCAACAATTCGGCCTCCTCGACCACACATGGTTATCAACATTGTATACACAGGACGGTTAGGGGGATGCCCCTTCACCTTCATATCACTGAAGAAACAGAATGCATCATCAAACTGACCCCTTCTACAAAGTGCCTTAATTATAGGTGCATATAAACTGGGGAATGGCCTATGCCCTTCCTCCATTGAATTATGCAACAATTTAAATGCCTCATCAATCAAACCAACTTTGGAAGCTGCAGGAATTAGGATCTTATAAGTGTTCATATCTGGAGCAAGACCCATTTTACACACATCATGATAAAGACCAACACAAAACTCAACTTCCCCAGACTTAGACACTGCTTCCACCAAAGTATTGAAGGTTTCAACATCAGGCACAGACCCTTCTTTAGTCAATTTCCTCATCATCTCCTTGGCTGACTCAAAATAGCCTGCATTTAACAAACCTTCAATCAAAAGATCACGACCTCTCACTGGTGGGTTAAACCCCTTCTTGCTCATCTCCTCCAAAAACTCCTGAGCCTCTCTCATTTTCCCAGATGAACACCAAGCATTCACCAGAATAACATAAGTCTTCTTATCAGGATTCACCCCTTTTCTAATCATCCTACGTATCAATGCATAAGCACCATGAAACATTTTCACTTCGCAGAGTGCAAAAAGCAGAGAATTATGTACCTGCAGATTTTGCGGGCAATTAAATTTCTTCGACTTGTTGAAGATCTCAACAGCTTGATCCACGAGGCCGTGCTTGCCGTATTCCTCAATGACGAAGGAGACGGTCTCGGGAGACAAACTAAGGTTCTGGGTCTTCATCTGATGAACGATCTTCCACATGGTTTCGTACTTCTTGGCGTGAGCGAGGATCTTGACCATCTCTTCGAACTCCACAGAAGTAGGTTGGTAGGAAGGGTTGTGAGATCGAGCCCAATTGAAGAATCGGAAAGACTCAGTGCCGGAGTTAGAGCAGGCGCGAAGAACACGGAAGACGAGCTCGGAGTTGACGGAGATGCGGAGCTTGTTGAGGGTGCGCTCCATGTAGAAATCTCGCCGGACGATGTTGGAGATGTGGTGTATAGCGGCAAAGTAGTCATCTTTGGAAGGGGCACTGGCGGTGGTGCCGGAGCCGCCGATAGCGGCGGTGGTTAGGGTTTTGAGGCGGTGACGGAGGAAGTGGTTTGAGGTGGTGTTTGTGCGGAGGAGGTGGATGAGTTTTGTAGAATATAGCATTTACTATGCAAAATCAGTATTACTATTATTCTGTGAGTAGAGTCAGCAAGGATTGAGATGAAATTTACAAAGAAAACAGAGGGAGCTGGTCGAACATTGAAGAAGAAGAAACACAGTATCAAGTTCATTATTCAAGGGGTAAAATTTTTTAATTGACTTAATAAATTTTTTAATTCAGTGTTTTAAAGATAAACTCTTAATTTTTATTTCTTTCATCTAAATATAAATTTTCTCAATTTATTTTTTATTTATTTTATCAAATTAGTCCCTTCAAGAAATATTTATCACTTTTTCATGTATTGAAATATTGTTTTAATAAAGAATAATATTATTTTGGAAGTTAGAAATATTTAAACAAGTTTATATTATTAGTTAATGCCTTTGAGAACTCTAGTTTTTTTGGAGATTAAATTAAAATTTTCATCTTTAAAAATTAAAATATTTAATTAAAAGTGGGTTAACTTTCAAAATTAAATTAAGAATAATTAATTTTACAGAACTAAATTAAATGTATAAGTGATGTCATTTTTTTTAAAAATGCATAATTTGAGTGGGCGAACATTTCAACAAGTGGTCAACATTTGAGACAGAAGTGCAGCTAAAATTAAAAGAAATAGAAAAAAAATTATTCAAGTGATTTAATTATGCATTCCATTAACTTAATTACCCAAGTTTATCTTTCTATTTTTGGTTCTTTAAATCCTATTTCTTATTAAATCAATTTATAACATCGTTTACAATATCGAAGTTAATTAATTAATTAATAATCTTTATAGTAATGTTTACTGTAATTTCCGTCTCTCTGAAGCCGAATAAAAAGCGAAGGCAGAATGAAGAATCTTGAAGCACTGTGCAGAGTATGGAGGAGAGAGGCAGAGGAAGCGAGAGATGGACCGGAGCCACAACGAATCTGACGGAGATGACTTCCAATTTGGAGTCTCTCCAGAACCTTCTTCTAAAGAAAGCTGTATTCGTTGACGACGAAACATTTGCCAGAGCCTCCCTCACCGCTGAACAAGCCCGCACCATCAAGGTTCGTGTCATCAATTTGATGCTTTTTCTTTCATACGGGTCTTGATTTTTCAGACCAACGTGGTCGTGAAGTACTTTATGAAAGAAAAATTGCTTGTGCTGTGTAATTAAGGAAGGTCACTTCTTGTTAGAGTTGAACTTGATCGACGATTCGAATCATCATCGAATTTAAACTTTTTTTAGTAGTTTTTGTTCAGTTACGTGGATTAGTTTCATAAAAGAGAAAAACAAATGGAACTGGATTTATATGTGTAAGAGTTGCTGAAATGGTCTAAATTTTGTCCGTTGTGCTTTGCATAGTTTAAGATGCCTTAAAACGAATACATGGTTTGGAATTGCGTCTTCGACTAACCCTCAGCTCAATGCTATGACCAGATTATGCTTTTACACATTTGAAATTGCTTAACTGATTGGAGCCAAATTATTTAGTATCAAAGGAGGTGGTATTGGTAAAGAAACTAGGGATTGAATCTCTACTTGTAGAATCCTTTATAGCTAAGTTTTGACTTTTGAATTGGAAAGATCGAATTTCTGTGCATTTTGAGAGAATCATTGACATCCTCCCGAATCAACATTAGGGTTAAGGAAGAGTACTGGAGAAATATTTGGGCTTCCACCTTTGGGTATTGCCCTAAATTTACTGCCTTTTAAACTATACTATATGTAAAGTCATACGGTCATATATCTTACTTTCCTAAAGAAGGGCCAACAACAGACTCTATAGAAAGGTAACATAATTAAAGTTGTCCCCTTTATCTTTTACAATTGGACAGTGGGCAGGACTAAAATGGTCTTCAATTTTAGTTTTGGTCAATAGGAATGCTGAATAATTTTGCTAGACATGAGTTACACACTGTAATTCTAGAAATGATTGTTGTAACCATCCTTCTTGAGAGCTAATGATTTGTTTAAGATTTCTCCACTAAGATAGCCCACTTAAGGTTTGTTGTTAGCAGGTCGCTAGTTACTTTTTTGATTCATTTGCATAAGAATTTGAATTTACATATGGGATATGAGAGAGAGAGAGGTCAAAACCATTTTTTACTTGCAATCTGAAATGCCTGAAAAGCCTTAGACGAAAATATGATATCTCTCTTCTCTTAAAAGTTTTTTGTATTCAATAATCTATCATTGTTTGTCATTATACAAACAAATTTTATTGTGTGAGTGGCTGAATATTTTGTCATTACTCATTACTCTGACGTGTGCTTTCCTTTTTCCCCTTAGTTTGCCAAGGAGAAGTTTTGAAATCGTAACTTTTTAAGATATCCTGTATTAGTTAATAAATATGCTTATGGTCTCATGCAGTAATGCATGTCGTTAGTCTGACTTCAACATTGAAGTAACCTGCACAAAAAGGCCAATTAGTGGACCTCTTCTGGTAACAGTGACAGTCTGGTCCTGAAGTTTTGGTTCCTCTCATTAGTTATCTTGTTGTGATGAGCCACGATTTATTTTTTTCTTGCTAGTTGCTACTGTATTTGCAGCCAGTCGCTGCATGCACTTATAAGATAGTATTCTTATTGAACAAAACCTATACATAAAATGATAAATTGTAGATATAAAACATACTATAAGGGACTTACTTTCTTTGGTTTCTACTATTTGTTTTCTATAAAAACTCAGCAACCTATACTTATATACAATTGTTGAAAATGGAGGTGAAAGATGTTATTCCAACTTCTACTACTCACAGTCCCAGTCCCAAAACATTGACATATATGTGCTTTAATTTCTCACCCAATTTTGCAATTCAAATAAAAAAGTAAAGGAATTTGAGCCTTAGTAATTCTGAAATCAATTAATGGTTAATTACACTATGTGAGACTAATATATTTCAGGATACCTTTCTCTAGGTTCTTGAACAACGAGTGGAGACATTGGAAAGAGAACTTGATGCTGCCATAACTGCTGCTGCTCGTGCTCGTTCTGAAAAAAGACAGGCTGAAGCAGCACAGAAAACAGCTGAGTTACGGGCACAGGAGGTTACAAAAGAGCTCGAGAACACCACAAGTATGATATATAATTAAATTTTATTGTTTTCTCCAATGAGAACTCATTTTGAATTCATACCTTCTGCGTTCCTTCATTAAGCATTATGCACAACAAAAGCTGCTTTGTGATCAATTATTAATTTTAAAATTAACCTTCAGGGATACTGATACCTAGTTAGCTATATACAAACAATAACACACAAAGTCTTTTTTTTACTAAGGGTCGACTACATGGATCAAGTGTCAATGTATTTTATTTTGACTCATTTTTGTTGTTAGGTTATTCATAGTTATATCCATCTTAATAATTTTTCTTATTGATATCTTAATAATTTTTCTTATTGTTTTCTTTGGTCTCCCCTCACCTCTAGTTATTGAACTAGTTTTCTTTTGGTCAACTTTTCATACAAAAGCCTCTAATAGTCTTTTTTTCACATGACCAAATTACCTAAAGTGTGTTTCTAAAACTTCTCTAAGATAGGTGCCATTCCTACTTTTTCTTTAATGCACTCATTCCTAATTTTATCTTTTCTAGTGTGTCCATTCATCCAACACAATATTTTTATTTTTGCTACATTGAATTTTTGCTCATGTTGACTTTTTATAACATTGAGTACCATACAATAATGCACCTAATTAGTTTATGTCTGTTAAAATTGAAGTTCTGTCAGGGGATGAATTTATTGTTATTTTAATTATATAAGTTGTTAAATTGCTGATTGCTCGTTTAAACTTCCATCAAAGTCTGGTATTGCTGGTGTTACAAAGGATTACAGGAAGTTTTAATGAAAGTGCTTTTTCATTTAGTTCGTCATTCAGCTCTGATCCAATTAATGGGACCAAGTTATGCAATGTGGGATTGAAATCATTCTTTACTTTTATTTCGAGCCAATTTTTAGATTATTTTTGCTGATCTTCTACTTGACAACTTACCTCAAATTGAATTTCAGTTATTTTAAATTGTTCTCTTAAGGTTCAAAATTTGTACATGTCATGGTGCATGGGAACTCCAACTTGGAGTTGGGGGATGCAATGATAGTTACTGTGCTCCTCTGTACCAGTTAAAATGTGGAATAGTTCTGGTTTGTCATGAGAAAAGCTAAATATTTCTGGCTTTGATCACAGAGGTTTTTGAGCTGCACATGGAAGAGCTTCGTGCAAAGCAAGAAGAAATCTCAAAGCGTGATAAGGACATTAAACTTCTGGAAGCTATTATTCAAACACTTGGTGGTAAAGAGTCGCATTCTGGGTCTGTTTAGTATCCGTTACTATTCGGAGTGTGGTCTATGCACCATTTTTTCCTTTACACCTTGTAAATCGAACGAAGATTGTTATATTTTCAACGTAATAAATGTTAGTTATTTCCATAGAGATCTTCCTTTTCCCATGGTTTGATTCCTCTAGCACATGTTCATTGAAGTCCATGTCAGTGCTAATTGAATGTAAATGGAAATTTACAGTCAAAGCCTCAAAGGTATCTTTCAATTTGTGAGGTGAATACACTTTGGTGATAGCATTGAAATTATTCAAGTGGCTGAATAAGATTTTTACATGAAGCACTCATTGCTGTGGCTGATCATATTAAGGACATCAGAATATTCGTATCCTCCAAAGCACTGTAAAGGCAGAAGCATTCACTAAAGGGTTATAAAATCAAATAAGATCTAAGTTTGTATTTGCTGAAAGCAGCCTATTCTCAAGAGATCAAAGTTTTTAAAATTGCAAAAATTCTCTTTAGACGTTTGATTCTATTGGCTCACGGATGTTTCCGTGGTCTGCTTTTCATCTTTTTTAATACAACGTAAACTAAACTTTTCATCTTTTCAATCAATGAAGGAAATCCCACCCAATGCATCACTGCTTCCTTTAACTGTACTCTCTACAATTTTTATCCTCTTCTAAATAAATTGGATTAATTGTAAATGAAATTTTTACTGGAAATACGAATTCAGGAGATGAGGTTTTCAGAGTCTGAAACCAAAAGATGGAAAAATTAGTTTTATTATTATTGATTTAAAAATTTTAAAAAAATGCTTCAGCTGATCTCTCATTTACTCATTAGTTACGTAGAGCAAACAAAGAATTGGATAAAATAACAAAGAAATAACCATTGGAGATAAGACATAAAGTTTTTAATACCATAAAAATTAAGTAAGAGAAAACAACTGACAACAAAATCATAAAACTAATAGCCAGCTTCAGTGTAAGAATGTGTCAGAGTTCTAAAATCAACAGAAACTAGCAGGAACATGACATCTTCAGACTGAGTGCTTGACAGAGAAGAGCTAGTCCACAGAAAATTAATGCTGGTGTGACTTTTTCACACAATTAATGAATAGGTGACAAAATTCTCAAGTCTAAACCTGCTCATGCAGAAAACTGAGTGTAAATCTCCAATTGTATATTAGGTACTACCCATTAAATTATGAAGTGATTATTCCAAAGTGGTATCGGCCATGATGAAGTTTGCCCATCCATCAGAATGATATTAACAAAAATTAGTAAACCAATCTTAGAGCAACATTACTTTCATCTCTTATTAAGGTTTTTTTAATCAATTGATAGGGTATTTAATAATTTAAAATTTATAAAAATTAATAAAAATAATAATTTTTAATACTAAAAAATTTTATTAATCAATGAGAAAAAAAAATTTAATTAGTATCTTAAAAATACTGATTAATAAAATTTTTATAATTATATGATATTAGAATCTAACAATTATATTGTTTGACGAGAAGGACGATTTTATTGTAAATTTTAATATCCAAATCAATAAACATAAAGATTAGGATAAAAGTGATCAAGCTATGTACTTATACTGGGTTTAAAGATAAAATGATAAATAATTTATCTATTCTTTAATTATTATAAAATACATGTTATATTTTATTTTAATATTGAAAATATACTATCTAGTTTTTTAAAATTGTGACTCATCATTTTGTCAATAAAAATGGGACAAAAATAAAATGATTATATATACTTTAAAGATTAGGAAGTTTATCCAAAGATTTAATCATATTATTTTAAAATTTTTACAATCAAATAGATTGTATGGAGGAAAAGTATATATTTCTTGACAGATAAAAAATCCAAATGAAGCAAATAAAAGGAGTGATTATTCATTGCCAGTTGCCACGCGAAAACGAAATTCAGAGGACAAAGGCACCGTCTGGGCCCACTTCCACCCACGCTGTGCCTCGGCTCCACCTTGTTCGGGTACTGTCTCTAAGACCCAAAACCAAGTACCATCTGTTAGCAGTTACTAACTTGCGAAGCACAAGCTTTTACCTTCACGCAGGCGCGCGCATACATTCACGAATTTATATACACCCACATGTCGTTTTCATTTTCTCCTGATCTGTAGCTTCAACTGAATGCCAACTTAACATATAGCATACTATGACAAACCCGGTCCCAGCTATTCAATGGATTTTCTTTTTCAATTCACTTTTCTATGACGAACCCTAAGATTCCCCATTTGATTTGTGTACCCTGATAGCTACAGTCGGCAGTTTCGCATTTTATCGGTGGTACGCGGTTCTGAATCTTGAATTTGAGCTCTGTCCTGGTTGTCTGGGCGATGGCTGAGGATGGGGATCCAGAGAGAGGGGAACTCAATGGGGGACTTTCGGTGGACTCCACCGAATCCAGGTGGGTTTTCCAGGAGGACGAGGATGATTCCGAGATAGAGGACGATGAGGGAGATTCGCGGCATCATTATATGTTGGACTCGGAGGATGAGGAAAACGGCGAGCAGAGACTAATTCGGACTGGTCCGCGTATCGATTCATTCGATGTTGAAGCTCTCGAGGTTCCCGGTGCTCAGAGAAATGACTATGAGGTGGCTTAGAGATTTATGAATAGTATTTACTTTCTTTACTTTTGTGGCCTTATCATAGTTTTTTTTTTCTTTTTCAAAAATAATTTTTCTATGTATGTGGGCGTTCGTTATTCCGTTCAACCATACGTGCGTTCTTTTGATCATCTCGGGTAATGGGAAGGTCGGGAAGATTTGAATGATTAAGTTTCCTTTTCATCCTATTTCTTCGCTTAAGAAACATTAGATTTTTAGTGGGTTCGCCTAGTTAATCCGAAATGTGTAGTAAAAACATCTTTGGCATATGGTTACCGGATTATAGTTTGACTTAATTCTCATATAACTGAGTTATGTTTCTTCAAGGAACCAAAAGTATTTGGGCCTGATCTTTGCTGCGACCCTTGGTTTTGCCTATTCATTTCGGGAAAGAACGAAACGTTAATTGTCCACTATTATTTTTAGTATTTTTCAGATTCTATAACTAGATTGCTCTTGATATGGACAAAAATAAAAAACTTAATTACATCCGTGTATATTGGAGGAAGTTGTCTTTAATTAAACTTAGACAGGATTTATCAAAAAAAAATTACTTTGAGGGGAACATGATATAAGATTTTGAAGGCATGTAATGCTAGAATGCTGCCCCTTTTAAGGGAATAATTGTAGAGATTTGAAGTAGAAAGGTAATTCTTTGTGAAAAAAAGGTAAGTGAAGTCCAGTACAGACTTGGTAGATGTTTCCAGCTTAATTTTAAATTTGAGATTAGGCAATCTATGGGCATCATGCTTCAATTTTATGGACTTTATGATACTAGGTTGCATTTAAGCTGGAAACATATTTAGAACAACCTGAAAATTTTGTGTTTACTCTCTCTCTCCGAGCTTATAATTGCTAATGAGTTCTAGAAATGCATTTTTTGTTCAATGTTGAAATTAGTCAGTAAGTATGTGAAGAAGATAGACTAGTGTGAAAGGGATTACTGACTTACGCAGTTTAGTCCCCTGGATATCTATTTATGTTAATACTTAATAGGAATAGGTCAAGTACAAAAGTAGAATAATTAATACAAGCCCAGCCCACTAATTGATGACACATTATTTAACCCAGTCGTTACACTTTTCTAACATTCGATATCTCTGAAGCTTTTGTATAGCTGCATAGGTTAATCTTTTTCTTGAGTTCATAGATTCTGGTTTGTGCTCACTGTTTACTCAAAAATCTTTCATTCCTCATCACAAGATGATTTAGCTGTAAACTCAATTAAAAACACTCTACACATTGCCTCTTAGTACTTGTTGTCTTCATTATATGTTTTGTCGCAGGATATCAGCATGGGAAGGAGAATAGTATTGGCTTTTCAGACCCTTGGTGTTGTCTTTGGTGATGTTGGGACAAGTCCACTGTATACTTTCAGTGTTATGTTTAGAAAGGCTCCTATCAATGGAAATGAAGACATTCTTGGAGCATTATCACTTGTTCTATACACTTTAATCTTGATTCCTCTTGTGAAGTATGTCTTGGTTGTTTTGTGGGCCAATGATGATGGTGAAGGTAATATTAAATATTATTAATACTTCAATTTTCTGTTCTATTCTTTCTCTCTCTTCCCCTTGTGTTCTACACTCAATATCATACTTGTTTTCAAACCACTGCAGGTGGTACTTTTGCTTTGTACTCCTTGATTTGTCGTCATGCTAAGGTGAGTCTTTTGCCCAATCAGTTGCCATCAGATGCCCGCATATCAAGTTTTAGGCTAAAGGTTCCATCCCCTGAGCTTGAAAGGTCATTAAAAATCAAGGAAAGACTAGAGACTTCACTGACACTGAAGAAGATTCTACTTATATTAGTGCTTGTTGGTACTTCTATGGTGATAGCTAATGGAGTTGTTACACCAGCAATGTCAGGTTATCAAGTGCTGTTATTTCAAGCATTTTCTATATGTTCAGAGTTCAGACTTGTTTTGGTCATACATTTTTTGGTGTTGGACTGATACCAATAACATAATTGTAATGTTATCCAGTGAAGTTAGAAGTGCCAAAAGGTGCTTATGAGGCGCTGAGCCAAGGCTCTAGAAGGGTCTTTCAGCCAGGTGTACACCTTTGGTGTCTTTCTGACGGAGGCGAGGCACTCGTCTCTGTTGCCTGAGTGAAATGCCGATAATGAATTTATGAGCTTATTCTTAAGCTGTATCACTCCCATTTGCTTTCAGTAATCTATATTACAAGTGGAGTTTTACTTATGTTTAGCCAAACTTGATGAGCCATGTTAACTTCAAAGTCCTTCATCATGGTCTGTTAGAGGGAAATCAAAACATTCGGGTGGGGGGGGGGATGGAGGCGGAGTGTGTTTAACGTTGTTCATCCAAACTAGGTGAGGCACATTATGTTCAAAGTCATTCATGTTGCTGAATCAAGAGGAAATCAAAAGTCCAAACAGTTCCTCCCCGCTCCCGGGCACTCCTCTTTCTTGTGACCGGGGAGGTTGAAAAATAGAGGAGATCTCTTGAAATGACAATGCTGGATGGTCTAACATATTCCAAATTTTAATCTAATAAATTCTAATTATGCATGCTTTAAATATAATCTAATGAATTCCTAGAAATGGACACTCTAAACAGACTAGGAAGTGAGAACCTAAAATTTACAAAAGTACTTAAGTAGTTAATTTGAAGAATTAATTCTACATGAATAAGTGGATGAATTGTTTCTTAGGAGAACTTTAGGGCTGCTTCTTCTTCTTTAGTCATTAACTTGATTGAAGTCTTTATCTAGAACAATGATTATTTTGTATGAATTTTAAGGTTTACTTGAATGGCTAATTTATACGAAGTTCCTTTATATATATATATATATACACACACATATATATTATATGGTCTCCCCCTTTCTTAATTTTAGTGTCTTACGCGAGCCACAAGCATGTTTTCTGCACCTCTTGCCTCAAAGCACCAGAAGGAGAAAAAAAAAAGAAGGAAGGGGGGAGGAGTGGCTTAGCACCTTAAGGGTGTCTTTGCCTTTAACAACGTTGATAATATTTTGCCTGCTTCTTTTTGTTGTGTTATTTTATAATCACTCTGTTTGTTCTCTTTATGGTAAATCTTACTTCATATGTAATTCTTTCTGCAGTACTGTCATCTGTTGGTGGTTTAAAAGTTGGGGTAGATGCAATTGAACAAGGTATTGTGTTAACCTATTAATGAACTCTTTTATACCCATAACAGTTATTAATACCCATATTTTCTTTTAGTTTTCTGCTGATATATCCATAGTAGAATTTAGACTTTTATCTTATCTTTCCTTTTAGGAATTTTTTTTTAGCTTTTCCTTTATCATTATTAGATTTGTAAACTTACTTTTGTTTTTGAGGTTGTCTTAATTCTGCTTTGTTCTGTCTCTTTGGAGACTTAAAATTTGATGTTTAGTTGTAAGGGGAAGGTTTGAATATATGGTAATACCATTTGGCAAATCCAAGTGACTTATTAGTATGTGATGTGGGTGTTGCCTGATTGAATTCTACTCTTTGACATCATCTCCTTCTCTTTCCTTGCCATAGGATTATTAACTTATGTTTAAGTTAGTTGAACAGTTGAAGTAGGATATACAGGCTGCGGTTCTTCTAGGATAGGTATTTTGGGTGGAGACTGGCGCAGAAAAGGTAGTAGTTGTGTGATAGTGGGTTTGTGAATGCTTATATTTTAAGGGTGGAGCTATGATCTTGTATCTTTCTGTAGGTAGGTTATTTTGAACTACAAAGGTTTGATAGCAGAAGTGAGGAGGTTGGGAAGGAAGCTGCTGGGTTAGCTCCTCTCGCATTTAATTTAACTGCCCAATATTAAAGAATAATGTAATTATGGATGCCATCTCTTCAATGTTTTAAACATATCTATTATCTTTAAACATGGGGCAGATAATTTGTATATCCAATTCTCTAAGCTGGATTGTATGAATCTTTGATATACCTATCGTAATTTTCTTTAGTATGTCAAAAATCAAGAGGAATATGGTGAATGAGAAAAGAACACAGAAATTGTATTGTTAAGACACACTACCATGTCTATGAAGTTCTTTTGGTTTATCATTATCTCAAATAATATTCAGCACTGCTATTCTCCCAGTGCTACTAGTAATTGTCTTGCTGTTGGAGAGCTGATTTGTGTCACTAGAATGAGAGACTTAATCATCTTTGCATTCTGATTATGTATATTTCCACAACCTTTGGAGCTCATGTGATTCTTGCACCTTTTATTTCTCACTAAAGCTGGAGTGCAAGATCTAGAAATTTGCTAAACATTGTAATTTTAATGTAGTTTCAGAAATCTGTCAATTTGGTCTGAAAAATAGAAGACATTTTTTGTGGGGGATGAGGCTTGTGCATATTTACAAGCTGACTTTTGCCCATATGTAGTGGTTTATTTTGATACTGAATTAATCCTTTTCTCCTTTTCCTTGATTATGCAGATCAAGTGGTGATGATTTCTGTCGCCTGCCTCATCATTTTGTTCAGTGTACAGAAGTATGGAACAAGTAAAGTGGGACTAGCTGTAGGACCTGCTTTATTCATATGGTTTTGTTCTCTTGCGGGCATTGGGATATACAATCTCATCAAATATGACACCACTGTCTTGAGGGCATTTAATCCAATTCATATTTATTACTTCTTCAAGAGGAATTCAACTAAAGCATGGTATTCTCTTGGGGGTTGTCTTCTCTGTGCAACTGGTAATGCTACATTTTTTTGGTCTTGCCATGGTAGTTTACAGATTTGATTATATTTCTAATGCTACATTTTTTTGGGTCTAGCCTATGATTTACTATTTACTGTTTTTTTATTTCCATTTTCTCTTTGAGGCTGTAGGAGGTGCTTTATGTAACTGCTCATGTCTTTCTGTTTGCTAAAAGAATAATAGGACATTAAAGTGGTGTGGTTACCATGGATTTGTGATTGGATTTAGCTGTTTGACACTTGCATTTTGCCGTCCAGGATCAGAATATTGTGGGATCAGGTTTTTTAGAAGTTTATGGTTTGCCTTCAGTATGTGCATGCCAGAACTTCTAAGCAGCGGCAAATTTAAAGAATCTACAGTTAGAACCTCGGGTTAAAGCAAGGAAAAGTTTAGAGTTCTTAATGAGAAGGAGGGGGAGCGTTGTTCAACTTCAGGATCGTTGGAAAGCAAGGAGTTGAAAGTCAAGGGGTTGTTATGTGGCTATGAATTCCTGACTCTAGATTAAAAAATTTCCAAGCAAGGAGTTGAAAGTCAAGGGGCTGTTATGTGGCTATGAATTCCTAACTCTAGATTAAAAAAATTTCCTATCTTTCTATTCTACTAGAACAAGAACTTGTAAAATAAAAGGCTACTTAAAAGTCACTAATCAAGTAATAGGCAAGAGCCTACTATTAATGATAATAAAATTCTTTACTTGAACTTGCTGATCCTACATATGAAAACTCTGATATACAGAAATCATAGAAATACTTTAGAGTAATCTGACATCTGACTCTTGGTCGTGCAATCTGAATCCTGTTGGTTATTGAGTGTGGTTGTCTATGTGAATTCTTTGTGATATGTATCAAGGGTTTATCTTTATTTACATGTTTTGTAAAAAAGTCAGGCTGTAGATAACTAGATATATTAATGCAAGTTCACCTCGTGATGAATCCAGCTGAGAGTGTTTTGTTTGAATGATGGATAGTGACATTTTGTACAGTTTCTTGCTGTATCATATGGATGATCAAAATACCTATACCATATTGGTACCTGTAAATTTTATCCAATGGGTTTGGGAATTAAAGGAATGGTCTCAATATGAGAAGTTTTTTGAGATTTTTACAGATTTGGGTCTAGGTTTGGAGAGGGTGGTAACCACCTTGGCCCCATTCTTGCTCTATGTGAATTATTTAAATATTTATTTTTTATTTATAATTACATACATATAAATTTTTTATATTAAAACAAATATATATTACGTTATTTGCATCCGTTTCCTCAATAAGATTGTTTAGTTGTAATATTTATATATAAGTTTTTATGTTTGATAATTTTGTAAAAATAAACTTGTTAAGATTTTATATTGATTAAATGTTTGGTGTTTATACAATATAATGAATGTAACTTGTAGAACTCTTTGCAAGTTTTGATGTGGATGAGTCATAATTTGAGGAAAAAACTTTGCTCATTTTGAAATTTCTCCAAATAAATGGGTCTAGGTTCGGAGATTCGGAAATCTAGAGAGTCTGAGGATGGGGATTGATTTTACTACCTGCTTGAGTTCTGTTCTGAGAATGGAGAAATATTTGTCTTTGGAGGTTAAGAACATAATTGTGGCACTGCCAATAACAAATTGTGAAGATTAATTTTCAGAATGCATAGATTTTTTTTTAATTACAGATGGAGTATTATATTTATGGAATTCCTAACAAGTTTATTGATCTTGATATTGCTTCTTCTGTCAGCAGCCACCCCTAACTCTAATGTCTTCCTATTATAATGTGTTAAATATGCAATATGGATGTAGTTATTGCTGGCATGTGTGTAATTCTCTTCAATTTTCTTAACATTTTTACTGGATAATGCTGCAGGTTCTGAGGCCATGTTTGCAGATCTTTGCTACTTCTCTGTACGATCCGTTCAGGTATAAAAGCAGGGAAACTAATAGCTTGTTCTATGTATTAGAGTGTTAGAGCTTTTGTTTCCATATCCTTTATTTCTGTTATCTGCTTGTCAGCTAAAGTATAAATGAAATTGATGACGGTTTGTTTGCAGCTTTCTTTTGTCTTTCTTGTTTTGCCATGCCTATTACTGGGTTATTTGGGTCAAGCTGCATATCTTATGGAAAACCATGCTGATGCTGGTCAAGTCTTCTTTTCTTCTGTTCCAAGTAGGTGTTGATTTTTATTCTCATCTGTTGTAGTGCTTATCATTCTCTATGGTGGTCATGTTTCTGCTCTACAGTATCTTCATCTAATACTACCATCTATCTGTAGGTGGTGCATTCTGGCCGGTTTTCCTCATTGCTAATGTTGCTGCATTGATTGCAAGTCGTGCTATGACAACAGCCACATTTTCATGTATAAAACAATCAACTGCACTTGGTTGTTTCCCTCGTCTTAAAATCATTCACACCTCTCGGAAATTTATGGGCCAGATCTATATCCCTGTCATAAACTGGTTTCTTTTGGCTGTTTCCCTGGTGTTTGTCTGCTCTATATCCAGCATTGATGAGATTGGGAATGCATATGGTATATATATTTTTTGTTTCAATTCCTTTATTTTTATTTCCACAGACAAATTAATGGGTTTTAGGCATCATCTGTCGAATTGTAACATGGTGCTACTGTGTAGCCTTCCCGATCAACTATGCATAGAATAGTTTGCAAGAATCTTATGTTGTACTTGACCCAAAAAAGGCTTATATTACTGTTTTTATTAGTAATTGCACTGAACTCTCCTATTGTTAACTGATGGGGCTAGGGGGGCTATTGGGCTGGAGGTATATACTGGAAGGGGAAAAAGGAAAAAAGGCAGCAGGGGCAGAAGTGGAATTGGACAAAATAACTACCTCTGACAGTATCTTAGTGGAGCAGACACCAAGGGAGGACATATAAAAGATGGGATGGCTGTGGGCACGGGGGGAGGAGGAGAGTTCATGGTTAAGGAAGGACAGCTCTAGCCTCTTGAATGGCTAGGAGGGATTAGTCATTGGTTTGCTATCTGTTTTCTATTATATTTTCCTGTTGCATTGCTTCTGTTATCCTAGCATTCAGTAGTGTAATTGTACTGGGTAGGCTGTAAGTGTGATGGTATTGCTGTGATAGTGTCTGTATCAATACCAGAGTAATAGTGACAGTGCAATAACCTTATATAGAAACACTGTAGAATTATTCAGTCTCCATCAATTTGGTATCAGAGCAGGTTCAAGGAGCTAGGGAATGGTAAACACTAGGATGAAGAACAGAATGGATAACATGGAGAAGGAAGTGACTGAGATGAGAGGAGAAATGAAGTTTGTAGAGGGGTGGAATTGGAGCTACTGGGTATTCGAATCACCCATTCCTTCTTTCCATTTGAGTTAGGTGGAGCTGATGTGGTTTTGGGAATCGCCTGGTTAAAATCATTGGGTGAGGTAAGAGCGGACTGGAGAACACTCACTACGAAGTTCACTCTAAACCAGTTTGAGATATGCTGACAGGAGATCCCACTTTGACTAAGGCACTTGTATCCTTGAAGTCAATGCTGCTAACAATCAGGAGAAAAGGAGAAGGGTTCTTAGTGGAGTTTTGACAAATAGAAGTTAAGCATGTAAAGGAGGAAGAACAGCCCCAAGAAATCAAATCTTTAATATCGGAGTTTGAGGAACTTTTTAAGCAACCGGAAGGCTTACCTCCCCGAAGGGTGAAGGATCATGCCACTGGGCTGAAGCCAGGAACTCAACCCCCAAATATCAGGCCTTACCGGTACCCCCGCTCACAAAAGGATGAAATTGAGAAATTGGTGAAGGAAATGATGCTGGCTGGAATTATTCGCCTTAGTAACAGCCCTTTTTCAAGTCTGGTACTGCTAGTGCAGAAGGATGGGAGTTGGAGATTTTGCGTGGACTATCGAGCTCTCAACAAGGTCACTATTCCCGATAAGTTCCCGATTCCAGCCATAGATGAGCTTTTAGATGAATTGCGAGGCGCAGTGGTTTTCTCAAAGTTGGACCTCAAATCCGGGTATCACCAAATCCGGATAAGAGAGGGAGATGAACACAAGACAGCATTCAGAACTCATGAGGGTCACTGAGTTTTTGGTGATGCCTTTTGGGCTCACAAATGCACCCTCGACATTTCAGTCATTGATGAATGAGATTTTTCGGGAGTATCTTTGGAAATTTGTGCTGGTCTTTTTTGATGACATCCTAATTTACAGTGCTGACCTTCCTGCCCATATGTGTCACTTGAGGATGACTTTTTAGAAGCTAAGAGCTCACAAACTGGTGGTTAACAAGAAGAAATGTTCATTCAGGCAAGGTAAATTGGAGTACTTGGGGCATATCATTTCAGCCGGAGGAGTCCAAGCTGACCTGGACAAGGTGGACAGCATGCTCACATGGCTGAATCCCTAGGATTTGAAAGCCTTACTCTTCTTGGGGCTCACTGGATACTACCGCTAGTTTGTGAAGGATTACGGTAAGATAGCTGCTGCTTTGACTGCGTTGCTTAAAAAAGATGCTTTTCTTTGGGATAGTGGAGCTCGGGATGCATTTGAGAAGTTGAAGAAGGCCATGACTACACTTCCGGTCTTAGCCATGCTGATTTCTCTATCCCTTTTGAGATTGAGGCGGATGTTTGGGAAATGGAATGGGTGCTGTTTTAATGCAAAAAGGGAGACCGATAGCTTATTTCAGCCAAACTTTTGCAAGAAGAGATCAGCGTAATTCAGTGTATGAGAAGGAACTGATGGCCATTGTGTTTGCTATCCAAAAATGGCGACACTACCTGCTGTGCCAGCCTTTTATTATTCGAACAGACCAGAAGAGGCTGAAATTTCTTTTGGAGCAAAGAATGACGGGCATGGAACAGCAGAAATGGGTTTAAAAACTGATGGGGTTCAAGTTTGAGATCCAATATAAACCTGGCAACGCAAATTGAGCTGCAGATGCTTTGTCCAGATGAGAAAACGAAATGGAATTGAAGGGCTATTCAGTGTGGCAGTTTGACGATATGGAAAAATGGGAGGTGGAGTTGACTATGGATCCAAAACTTACTTCTATAGTGCATCAATTAATTACTCAGCAAGCTGGTTCAGCAGGGTATTCTATGAAAAAGGGGTGTTTGATGTACAAGGGATGGCTAGTAATTCCTAAGGGGTCTTCCCGAATACCTCTCTTGCTCAAAGAGTATCATGACTCACCTATGGGAGGCATTCTGGCTATTTCAGGACTTACAAAAGGCTGGCCAAGATGTTCTATTGGGAAGGGATGAAGAAAGAAGTCCAAGAATATGTAGCTAAATGTGCCATCTGTCAAAAAAATAAATACTTGGCTATGAGCTTGTTACAACCATTACCTGTACAGGACTCAATCTCAAATGAAGGTACAGGCAGACAAGCATAGGAGAGATGTCAATTTTGAGGAGGGGGAGTTAGTTTATATTAAGGTTCGGCCTTATAAACTGCGGTCTTTGGCTAAGAAGTTCAATGAAAAGCTGAGTCCTAGATTTTATGGCCCCTACAAATACTGCAGAGTGGGAAATGTTGCTTACAAGCTGGAGCTGCCTACACATGCCAAAATGCATCCGGTGTTCCATATTTCGTAGCTAAAGTAATTAGGCACAGGAGAGACAATTTCTCAAGAGTTGTCACCAATAATTAGTGAAGAATGTGAGTTGCAAGTGGAACCAGAGTCAGTGTTACAGGTCTGGAATATGACAGATGGAACTAAAGAGGTGCTGATTGGCTGGAAAAATCTTCCAAGCTGTGAAAAGGCCTGGGAATTGTTTGATAGCATCAACCGGCAGTTCCCTAGTTTTCACCTTGAGGACAAGGTGGCTCTTTTAGGGGGTGGCAATGATGGGCCTTGGGGGGATATTGGGCTGGAGGTATATACTAGAAGGGGAAAAAGGAAAAAAGGCAGCAGGGGCAGAAGTGGAATTGGACAAAATAACTACCTCTGACAGTAGCTTAGTGGAGCAGACACCAAGGGAGGACGTATAAAAGATGGGAGGGCTATTGGCAGGGGGGAGGAGGAGAGTTCATGGTTAAGGAAGGAGAGCTCTAGCCTCTCGAATGGCTAGGAGGGATTAGTCATTGGTTTACTATCTGTTTTCTATTACATTTTCCCGTTGCATTGCTTCTGTTATCTTAGCATTTGGTAGTGTAATTGTACTGAGTAGGCTGTAAGTGTGATGTTATTGCCGTGACAGTGTGTATCAATACCAGAGTAACAGTGACAGTGCAATAACCTTATATAGAAACGCAGTAGAATTATTCAGTCTCCATCATTAACCCATGTCTTTATGTGCAGAAAAACCACATCCTCTATATGTTGATAATAAAAATACATAAACATCTGTAGTTAATATGCACACACACACAAACACATAAATGCTTCTGTCAGGAAGACTCTTCAGAAGTGGTTGTTATCATTTTATTCCATGGGATGTTGTCAAACATAGCTGTTGAATTTCTTTAGTTTCTAGGCATTGAAATGCCTTTATGATTCTATCATAAATATGTACTTATGCCTCTAGTTGCACACGTTGAGTGTATTTCTTTTTCTTTTTTCAGGCATTGCTGAGATCGGGGTCATGATGATGACTACTGTTTTAGTAACCCTTGTTATGCTTCTTATATGGCAGATTCACATCATCATAGTGCTGAGTTTTGTGGTAATCTTCTTGGGATTGGAATTGACTTTCTTTTCATCAGTTTTGTGGAGTGTGACTGATGGAAGTTGGATAATATTGGTCTTTGCCATAATAATGTTTCTGATAATGTATATATGGAATTATGGAAGCAAGCTCAAGTATGAAACTGAAGTCAAGCAAAAGCTGTCAATGGATTTGATGCGAGAATTAGGTTGCAATCTTGGGACTATAAGAGCTCCTGGGATTGGTTTACTCTATAATGAGTTGGTTAAAGGAATTCCAGCAATTTTAGGCCATTTTCTGACCACACTTCCAGCAATACACTCCATGATTATAATTGTGTGTATTAAGTATGTTCCAGTTCCTGTGGTACCTCAAAGTGAAAGGTTTCTTTTCCGGCGGGTCTGCCCAAAAAGCTACCATATATTTCGTTGTATTGCCAGGTAATGTGATTAATTTTTTTGCATTTTGAGATGTGTACACCTCCATTACATGAGATCAATGGGGATATGAAGTCTACATCCAGGCCACTTAGAAAAGTTGTATGTGTAATGAAAATGGAGTCCTGCTAATTCATTTTACTTTGAGAAGCAATGTTTGTAATAGCTTCATTTGAACTTATTTTAAGGAATGAATTGTAGATCATTTAGTGAATCAATGTATGTTATCTTTGATAAATTTCTTTTGGCAAAAGTACCTCTTTTTGGGTCATTTTCAATTCTTTTCAATTTTTTTTAATGTCAATTTCATTCTAAATGTTTATAGAAGTTTTTAACGCTCTTCTCAGTGCTAAAGTCATCCCAATTAGTAATTGATTTGTGGATCATGTGGCTAGATTGTCTTAATATCTTACCTAATTTCATGACCCAAGAACCAAAATGGCATATTTTTATCAGCCTTTTTTTCCCCAAAGAAATCTCAGATGGAATTGTGTTATAACTACTTCCGGAATTAGTGTTCATTTGGTTGAATTCATCTTTAAGTTAATTTGGATGTCATTTGTAATTAGAATCAAATTGGGAACTTTTGTATGTAAAAAACAAACTTAGGATGAAATTGACATAAAAGAACTTTAGGGATGAAAATGGTATTTTCGCAAAATTTTTTACCTTGCAAGTCTGAACTTTACATGTTAACAGGTATGGTTATAAAGATGTTCGTAAAGAAAATCACCAGGCTTTTGAGCAGTTGCTAATTGAGAGCCTGGAGAAGTTTATACGTCGAGAAGCTCAGGAGCGATCACTGGAAAGTGACGGAGATGATGATTCAGAGGAAGAGGAAGAGTATTCTGCTTCAAGGGTTCTCATAGCTCCCAATGGGAGTGTTTATTCACTTGGTGTTCCTCTTCTGGCTGATTTCCAGGATACCCACAACCCCATTTTGAATGCAAGCACATCACAGGAGGTGAACCCGGCAAACTCTAATCCCCCAGTGTTTGATGCAGAGCAGAGTCTTGAAAGGGAGCTGTCTTTTATACGCAAGGCTAAAGAATCTGGAGTTGTTTATCTTCTTGGTCATGGCGATATAAGGGCGAGGAAGGATTCCTGGTTTATAAAGAAGCTAGTTATTAACTATTTTTATGCTTTCTTGAGAAAGAACTGCAGGAGGGGGATCACAACTCTAAGTGTACCCCACTCACATCTGATGCAGGTTGGCATGACTTACATGGTTTGACAGTGTTGGTTTTGCAACAAAAATAAAACGTATGCCAGTTATTCTGGAAGTATAGTTTGACAGCAGTGATTGGGGCTTGGAAAGGTATCATTTTGGAAGATGCAGTTGGAATTGTTTGTTTGATCACTCATTGTTTTAATCCCCTAATGGGCATATATATCTATAAAGTTCATCCCAAAAACTTTATTTTGTTTCTTGCGGGTTTCCCTCTATGGATATATGGAAATGGAATAGGCTGAGAACAAAAAGAAACCGATATTAAAGAAAAGAGAAAACTGGTGGTTGATATGTAAACATACCATGGATGTGTCAAATTCCACTCATTAGAAAGAGAACAGTGATATAGAATCTGAGTTTTGTACAGTGGCAGCTGATTAAGCCCTTAATTTAATTTTTCTTTCTTTAGGATAAAATTCACTGCAGTTATTCCAGCTTATAGCTTCTTCATATTGTACTTACTGAACCTCAAAAGAAATCATATTTTCAATTAGTGACATGGCTTGTTGGTGTTTGATAGATTAGAAAAACTTGGTACTACATTTGCAAGTTGGAAATTGAGAAGAAAGGACAAGCGGAAGCAGAAATTTCTTTGGTGCAAAAGCCAAAAGGATTGAAAAGGAACAAAATCCCGATGTTGTTTACCTCAAAATGGGGATTTAACAAAATCATTAAGTTTTAATGAAGATATTTGCTTTCTGTATGTTTTTTGTTCTAAAAAATTGAGGTTTAAAATATCGATTAGTTGTTTTGTGTGTTTTGATTTTAGAATACATATTATTTTTTCTATTTTTAGTTAAAAACAACACTTCTAAATGGGTTTTTTATTTTAAAAATAATAAAATATATTTGAGAATAGAAATCCAACAGGCCAAAAAGCTTAGAGAAGGAAGGAGAAGGAAACTGAACTCGAACTGCGGGAGAGGATTATATCATTAAGTGATAGATATTCGTGATCTTCCTTTATTCAAGCTAAAGATTAGGGCATTCACTATGAGTCACTTGTAACTTGTTGGCCTGTTCGATTATGATTATGATTATTATTATGATGATGATGATGGTGATGATGATGATTATTATGATTATTATTATTGGTTTTTTCTGAAGCTTGAAATTTGTTCACTGAGCAAGATGTATAATCTAGTTTATCAAGCAAAAAGATTTTATGAACATTATAAAGCTAAAAGGAGACAGCAGACAACATGATATGGTAGCTAACATTTAAACATTATTAATTGCGTAAGGTATATCTTGATCTTCATAAACATAAGCCAAAAGTAGACAATGTAGAGGAAATAAATCTAAAAGAGAACATATCTCTATTTTTAATTTCAAAGGAGGCTTCCGTCCCTTGGGACGAAAGTGGAAGAAGGGCTCAGGGTATTGTACAGATTGAACCCTTAACATCAGGGTTACTGATTTAAATCTTAAAGATAGAGGATGATGCCATGTGAACTAATAACTCATTCGCCAAAAGAGAATATATTGAATATTCATTATGTTCGGTAATACACCAATTGTAAACGAACGTCAATTGGGTGCACAACTACATATTCCTATCTATTATACTACTACCTATACAAAACGAACTTTACATTAATAAGAGTCCTTTAAAATTCTTGATGGCTAAAGGATTGCTAATTTCAGATTAAACATCATAAAATTCTTCAAAATGCAGGGCCTCCCTAGCACAATGGCTCTTTTATCCACCACAAGTAGCCGCAGAGACTCACCTACTGAAGGGAGAAATTATGATATCAATGATAGTTTCTCAATCTATCCTATACATCTATGTGGTGGATATAAGATTTGAAAACAGTTTAGTCATATTAAAGGTATCATGATAAAACTTAACCATGTGTTTTGAGGACTTACCATTGACCCCAGATAACAACCAACCACTCTTTTGCATTTATCTGGTGAAAGAACTCCTTCAGTTGCTATCTTTCTGACCTGCCACTTAAACCACCAAGCTTCATGTAAACCAAATGAACTGTATAAAATAGGGTAGCGTCTAATATTGTTTAAGTAATGACTTCTTAGTGGATAAACAAACAGGTCTATAATCTCAAACAAGTCATAATAGAATGCTCGCACTATGGCCAAAAATCAAGCAACTGTTTGGCAATTCTAACAACAATAGAAACTTGGAGGCTTGAACCAAAAAAATATACTTAAAGGTCTCTTATAATAACAGTTAACAGGCAATCCAAGGACATTTTGAATAAGGGACGTTCAGTGGGACAAGCAGGGATCTGAATGGAAAATGCAATATGAAAGATTCAAGGAAGAATGACCAAACAAGCATACTATGTTGGTTGAGAATTATGCAGGTAGTAGATGTTGGAAATCTTTACAGACCGTATAGATGAAACCACTAATTCTGTACATAATGACAAGGGTGGTATATTAAGTAGGCAGGCATAAATGAAATTATACTATACATGAAAATGATTAGAAAAGTAGAAAGCCAAGGTTATCTTTTGTTTGAACACATTTTTCCTCTCTTGTTTATTTTACATACTCATTTTACCAAAGACTGCAGAAACTATTCACAATAGTCAGGCAGCTCACTAAACCACCTTTTATTATTCTAGGGGAGAATAAATAAAAAATAGTAGAATTGCATTTGCGGTATTCAGAAGATAAAAGTTGTAGAGAAAATAGATGACATAATATGAATGTTGATGGTATTGAAACTCTACCTTGAAGGCTAGACTTGAAACCGCAGTTAGTTAAATGCTCTGCAAGTGCACCTCCTAATTGCTTATGCCAGTTTGATTCAGTTTTTGCTTCAGATACTGGCCAAACTGTAGCTGTCTGTCCTGTTAGATTTACACTAGCGGACAACACTTGAGGCTGTCCATTAATATAACAAGTAAAAAAACATAGATTTAGGTTGCAGAAGAAAAAAACAGAAGTTATATCATTAGTTACATACGCCACATTTTTTTTTTCTATCTTTTTATCTTTTATTTTTGTTCAGAAAGAGAGAATATTGAAGATATACATACAACCTAATGCTAATATTTCTCTTCCACTTAACTTCTCCCTCCTCCCTAGGTTCTGGGCTTGGGCGGTTTGAAGTAAAATGCAAGAGTTATACTAAAAATATTGAGTCTTTACGTTTTGTTATAGTTTATAACACATTCAATTGCCCTGTAAAGTTGCCCAAAACCTTGAGTTCACAACAAAACATCTTTGCCAAGGTTTTAATGGCTTATTCAGAGGTAACCCCAAAATGTACGTGGTTTCATCACATATTCAAGGACTAAGAACCAAGGAATATAGAGCTTGTAGCCGAATGAGTGTGTATAGCTGTTCCAGCAAACTTCACTTTTAGAAATAAATGATAAAAGGAAAATAAATACTAGATGTGTAAACATAACAGAACACCCGGCTCAAGATTTTAGTCAATGTGTGAGAAGTACAGTGATCTTCCAAATTATGCAATAGAAGAATAAAAACCGAACCAAATTTAAATTCCACCAACCTACCCGACTTTCTAAAAGCCTTTTCACACTATCTGCACATCCCTCACACATCATTCCCTGGCATACGGAGAGAGAGAGAGAGAGAGCAAAGTATAAGAAACAAAAAGAAAGTTCAGAATTTTCCAGTAACAACACGCAGGTCACAAGAGAGAGTATCTCATCTCACATACCCCAACATCGAGAACAACAACATCAGGTGAGAGTGCCGAAAGTTCATCAGCCCCATTAGAATTGACATCTCCAGAAGCAGCGGAGGCCGAAACGGAGCGAAAACGACAGCGTGTTGTGGGTGACATCGCCCAGAAGCTCCTCGGCGAGGTGAAGGAAACGGAAGAAGCAAGAGAGGCGGACATAGGAATGCGGTAGCTGTAAGGAAAGCATTTGAAGGTGCGATGGAGGAACAGAGTGGATGTGAAATGGCTGAGAGTTGAAGTTGAAAGTGCCATTTGCGTGGTTGACAGAGACAAAGTAGAATCCACTGGAGGAAGGAGATCACACTCTCTCTCTCTCGACCTTGTCTCTGCATAGTCATCTTTAAGATATCTTCAAGGTAATAAATATCAAGCTTATTATTAACTTTAATGTTTAATAGACAATGAACTAAAAAATAAAATTTAAATTTTAAGGTTTAAAAGCCACACTTAATATATTTATTTGGAAGTAAATTATTATTTTAGTCTTAAAAAATATAATTTGTTTTAATTTAATTTTTAAATTATAAAACTTTTTAATTTAATAATACATTATATTTTAATTTAATTTTTAAAACTTTAAATTGAAGCATAAAAAAGATAATATCTTTATATAAAGACTAAATTAAAATATAATGTATCTTTTAAAGATTAGATTAAGTATTTTTATGATTTAGGTGCTAAATTGAAACATTAGAACAATAATTTTCTGTTTATTTTATGAAAAACTAGTGCAAAAGTTGGTTTTCAAAAGCTCAAAAATTGACTTTATATGTTGCTATTATATATAAAAATAAAAATTAACAGATGATTGTTTTATTATATTTTATTATTAATTAGATAATCAAATGTTATTAAAATTGTAGTTAAATTATAATTAATGTATGGGATAAAATGTTCCTCTAAAAAAAGTATTAATGGAATTTTCATAAATTTATATTTAAATATATACCTTTTTTCTTACTTCTGATCCATTCTAGAAAAAAAATGATAACTTTATATTTAAATAAAAATAAAAAAGTAAATTGTAAAAAATGTTACTTTCTTATTCCCTTTCACATTAAAACTCAAAATAGAAAATTTTGGAGTTGAGAAGTTGGAATGAAAGTAGATGACGATTGAATAACAACATGGTCAAAACAGAAAACTTAGATGGTTGCTAAAATAGTGAAGAGCGAAATGCATAGGTTTGGGAGGCTATAACACTAACACAGTTCTTATATTACAATATGATTTTAACTTTGACATATGATTATAATTTCAATATTCTCTACGTCCAAACAAAAAAGTATATTTGTGTAAGTAGGACATGTTACTTTATTTATGAATCATGTTCTCAAATTATTTTGTTATACTGCTGTATAAAATTTAAGAGTCCCATTAAAAAAGAGATAAAAACAATACTCTGGTTCTGTAAAACATGCATCTCACGCATACTCCCTTAGAACTGTTTATGGTAGTACACAAACTTATTTAAACACTACAGCCAACAGAAACCAAGCAAGTACATCTACTACATTACCTTGAAATTGAAGCAAAGAAACACAAATTTATTAAATTATTATGCTTCAAGGACGGTTCATTAAGATTTGCATGCTAAAAAGTTCTCAGATGCATGTGTGGCTTCAACAGCTACGTCTTCTGATTGAGATAAATTCCTAGCAGCAATGTGGTTTTCTTCAAATTGGCTACACAGGAAGACCATTTAATTTTCGACTTTTCTAATTCCTGCCTTGCTTTTATTTGGTCTTCTTCCATCTGAGACCTGTCTTTCTTCACATCCACAAACTCCTTCATGAACACCATGTTGTCCCAAACACTTTTCTTTTTTTGTTTTTGAAGACTAGACAGTTTGATCTCACGTTCTCTGAATTCTTTCTCTTTGCTGTTCAGTTCAGCATGCAACCTCAACATCTGCTCCATCAACTCTGCCATAGACTTCTCAATCTGGTCAATTTCAGAGTTAAGAGTGTTGGCTGCCTTTTTTCACTGAGGGAGTTCTTCATTGATCATGCGCTTCTCTTTTCCTTCAAGGTCGGTGAAGGTGTTAATGGTAGAAGAGGCTTGCTTAAAGGAAGATAGAATTTAGTCATCATAATATTAGTTTAGGTATTAACTTGAAAAGACAATGAAATGATAAATTTACAATACAAGCATTTTGAAACGGCTTTAATCTAGCTTTAGTAAATGCAAATCTTGAAGAAATAAATTTATGACCCAAAAGTAAAGCTGTAAACTCACTTGTGGAGATTCTGTGTTGCCAGAAATATCTGCTTGGATTGATATTGAGCCTCCTGGGTCTGTGACTGCTTGAGGTTTCTTGGAACTAGTGATTGTAGAGATCTAAAACCAACAAAATGGAAAAATTAATCTCAATGACAATCAGTAAAAGCATTAATAATGCAAAACTTAAATACCAGTGGAGAGATTTTGTCCAACGAAGTAAAAATTGGATTGAAGGCTGAGTCATTTATTTCAACACTAGTTGGTGGGATTGTCAATGCAGTTTTGCTAGATCTTTCTTGAGAAGAAATTTCATTTGCAGGTTTCTCAACTCTTTCAGGAGCTTCGTTGGTTCTTATGCTTTCTTCAGTGCTTCTCTATCATCCCTCAGTTTCTTTTCATGGAGCTCCTAAGCCAAGTAACGAATAAGCAACAAGAAATATATTTAAAGATAAAATGAATGTAACAATCCTACCTTTGTAGAAGTTAATCGTCCTGGATGCAAAATCTCTGGTTCTGAATGTGTTGATGAAGTTGCTTTGATATATTTCTCTGATGAAGTTGCTTTGATATATTTCTTTGATGAAGGACCTTCTCCAACACTTAATTCAGTAATCTGCACAATAAAAAATGATATGTAAGTTGGATTTTTTATGACACTGTAGCATTAGAGTACAATCTTCTATAGATTGTTAACATTTTGTGAATCATTAGAATGCATATCAGGTCTTGTTTCTGCTGGTGCTGCTTGTTCCATTATGATTGTTTCATTCTTGGCTTCTTTGCTGACCGACTTATCCTAAATGACCATGAATATGCAAAAGACTGCATAAGTTTAAGCCATCTAGTATAATTATTTCTGTATCAGAAAGGACGGTAATCTTACCTGTGGAGATTCATTTTGTAACGGAATAAATAATGTTGCTGGTGATGCCTTACTTAATTCTTCTGAATCCATGATTTCATTTGCTCTTATTTCTTTATCTAATTTAAGACCTTCTTGAACACTTGGCACCTCTCTTTCCTTAATCTGTTGTATATAAAGCACAAGGCAAAAAATTAGTTTGTAGTTTCTTTAGTGTCATCTCTTCAGAAACATTATTCATTACTAGCTATAAATTTGGTAATACATAACCAAGTGTGTATTGGAGGCTCCGATATGAGTACAAAATCATCACTATATAAAGCCATTTCCTTATGCTACTGTATTGAAAAGAGCACAGTAAACATACAAGTGAAGGTGTTTGTTGAGGAATTCCCTTAACATATCTGAATTAGATGATGAAGCTGCCACTGCCGGTATATCAGAACCAGGAACTTGTTCGATGACTTCATGTAGTGCTTTGGTACTCTATCCACAGCAGAATATATGAATTATGAGATAAATTGATTAATACACTTACCACATAACAATCGAGAGAGAAAAGTGTGTTGGTTTTTCACGTCTGTTTTATTATGGGAAACTATAATGCTTGTACCACTGTCAAATTTGAGGTATTATTGTTCTGTTCTTGAATTTCCAAGTCTTCATCAACGACTTCCTTTGTTGCTTCCTTCTTTGAACAATTACAGAAGATATAAATTAGTAGATAAAATGAGTGTAAGTGTCGATAATAAACTTTAAAAAACTTGACCTACAAAAGAAAAAGTTGTGGATTTTGTTGATATTTTGCCAATATTTAGAACGAATAATGAGGGTTGTATAAGGAAGGGGTAAATGTTTTTTCTTGTATTGGTAAGTGTGATTAGTACTGACCTGGGAAGCTGCTTACTCTGTTGATTTTGATTGAACGTGGTTGTCCTGATCATCTGGACTTTCTTTATACTCTGAAAAAATCTCCTCTAATAATTGAAGTTCAAGAGCTAGCCAACCAAAACAATTTCATACTATGAGAAAATTTTGTTGCAATTAGGTATTGTGACTAATTAATTATGTGAATACTTACTGTATTTATCATGATTAGATGTAGAAGTCAGAGAAATCTGGAAATCAAATCCTTGGCAGACACTATCAAGCCTTGGCAGATTCTTAAGTTCAAGAGTTTCTAGTTTTGGAAACACATCCTTCATTACCATCTCTTTTGTCTGACCTTGCTTGTATCCAAATACTTGCACAAGCTTAGGGGCATCTTCTATTTCCAGTTGCTCGAGATTTGGAAGCACACCACATGTAGAAATAGAGAATAGGCATTTCAACCTCTTGCACTTTTTGACATAGATATTAGTTAACTTGGGGAAACATTCTTGATGCAAATGATCTGCATTAACTCTTCGCAGTCTAATACAGATATTTCCATCAACTCTGGTAGGCTTCTCAAGATAGATGCAGAAAAGATAACTTCCAATTTTTTTGCATCCTGAGATATGTAGTGTAGAAAGATTTTGGAGGCTCAGAATATTTTTTGGTCCCACAAATATATACATGAACTCAGTTAGATTTTCCAACCACATCGTTTCCAACATTGATTTCAATGGTCCTTTAATTTGAGGTCTTTCAAGGTCATAAATGGATTTTATTTTGACGTTATTTAAACAAAGACTCTCCAAATTTTCCGGTTGTATCTCCATTACCTGTACCACAAGGCCACAGAAGATTCAATAATTTTCTATTCAAATTCAAGTTGTGTATATATACCTAATAATATTTCGGTAATAAAATTCAAAATTAGTTTTAATTGCTTCATTCTAAATATATCTTCTAAAGTAATCATTTATGAGTACTTCTTAAGTGAGAATACTAATATTAGAAGAACAAGTTAGAAAGAGGGTCACCTTTCTCCTTGTGATATCTTCTTGTCTTTCATGCAAACCAACCTTGAAATCAAAAAGAGTTCTTACAGGAAAATGAGGATCGACATTCTTCCAGACCAATTACCTTCAGGGATAATGCTGTCATATAACTGTTTTTGCTGTAAATATTGACCATATTTGGTACATCTTGAATTGTTAGTTTCTGTAGAGAAGGAAGGTGAATCTCAACCTTCTGATTCTGCAGGGTTAAATTATCTTCGCAATAGCATTTTTTGAACACATATCTCAATTTATGGGCACAAGAGATTTCCATAGATTCCAAATAATGAAGGGTTCTACAAAGAGAAGCTGGAAATAGATTTTCCAAAAGGCTACAGTTCCTGATTGAAACTTTCTGTAAGTTTGGAAAGATGGAGCTGTTATTCATGTGATCATGGTTATCTCCCTGTTCTATTACTATGTGCTTCAGTCCATGACACTCTTCCACATACATTTCCTCCAAAAACAACATTGACGAGGCAATGGGAAATGTGAGCAACGATGTTAACTTGGAGCAATGACTAAGTCTTATCTTTCTCATATTGTGTGGGTTTAATGGTGGCCTCAAAAGACATTGACCTGTATCTAAGACCAATTCCATCTTCATTGCCTGTATTCCACATGCAAACACATGAATTCTTGTTCATAAATGCAAACTGTGAGTGTTTATGTGGTGTTATATGGAAAAATTAATTGAAGAATTTTGTGTCTAATGTCACTTGCTGGTCAATAGGATAAACTTTTTTTCTTTCACGTGTATTATATCCTGATACGATGACAAAATGTTCAACAATACATATTTTGAAGTTTATTCCCTTTTACAACATTTTTCTGTAATCTTCTTTTTAATAAACTAATCATCTCAAATGTTGTTTAATTTACAATAATACAATACCTTGATACTATTTAAACACTTTTACTAGGTTGTTCAATTTTAAACTCAATAGTTTTAAGTGATTCATGATTTTCTGATCTTTTCATTGCCTACATGATGCAAAGAAACGTACCAACAGAGCTTTAGAGGTACCTGTGAGCTTGTGCAGTTTGGTAGATTCGCCTCAGAAACAAAGGGTAACTGGGACTAGGATCTTTTACATTCGAACCATCCCTTGCAGATGGAGATGAGTTTTGCTTAATAGAAGACTTGCGATGATAAGATTGGCACTCCAAAATGATAATGAAGTTTGGCACTTTAGAAATGATCATTTCTTTAAGTGAAGGGAATATGATGTCATCAGGATCCTCCACTTTCTCCTCTTCTGCTCCCTCATTTGTTATTAAGTATTTCAAGTTATCACAATTATATATTCCTAATGTTTCTAGCTGCTTTAGACTCACCGTTGTGGATGGGTGGAAAAGAGCTGTCATTGAAGAATGTTCAAGTGTTATCGACTTAAGGTTACCCAAGTCTAGCTTCCCCTTGAATAACGTGCTTTCCAGTTTGATACACCTGCATAAATATAGTGTCTCCATTTGCTTGAGAAAGTCAGTAGGCAGAGGACCACAACATAATTCTTTCACATCCATGTTATGAAGGTTTAGTTCAACTAACTTGGAGAAGATAGTAACACCAGATTGAAGATCCTTTGTGTGAATTATGCACTCCATCTCAGACAGAATGCAAGCAAAGCCTGATTAAGTCTTTTATGCCTCTGAGGGATAAGATTTGTCCGTTCTCTTATATGATATGGTTCTAACAGAAGAATCTCTGCTCTTGCTGCCAGGAATTTAAGTGTTGCTTCAGAGAAGATATTTTCTAATACCCCAGGCATGAAACATCTCGATATTGAAGCATCCGCTTTCAAATAATATTCTCTACGGGACTTGCCAATTATATGATATCTTCGCAATGCACGAAAAGTTCCATTGAGATGAATTTCTTCACCTTCATTTTCTTTATTATTTTTTCTGTTAAGTTTACCTCTATTATGAACATAATACAGCTCTTCTAGTTGTGGAATTCTTCCAATCACTTTAAAAGAATTATTCTCTTGAATTAAACAGTCCTTCAAGCTCAACAATCTCAATTTCTCCAGTGCTTGAATTTCATTTGGCAATTTAGATGAAGTCAACTCAAGAGTCCCAAGGCTTTGTAACTTTCCCAATATCGATATGTCTCATAGTTGGCATCTTTCTAGGATTAGGGTCCGAGTATTTCTCAATGAATCAATTGACTGAGGCAACGAAAGCCTTTGTTGAAGAATTGACTTTTTAGTTTGAAATTTAAATATGTTAGTTAGCACTATTTATTTTATTTTAAATTTATTTAATTTTTAAATTATTTTAAATAAATTGTATTTGTTTAGATTATGAACATAAAAATATGAAGAAAATTATGAGCCTCTTTGTGTAAATTATTAATTTAAGTTAAAAATATATGAGCAATTTATTTTATTTTCATTTGCTTTCAATTTTTCATACTCAAATTCCTTTTGAAACCAACAGTGATATTAGAGCTACAGTTGATCTTAAAAGATTTGTGAAAAAAAAATTTTTAAAAATAAAGAGAAGTCTTATACTTCTTAATCCAAAATGTCAATTAACAATCATTTTTCTTTGTTAGCTCTACAAACTTTCACTAATGAAAACTATCAAATTTGGTCAGTAAAAATGTAAAGCTACTTGGAAGCTTATGACCTTTGGAAAACCGTTACTAATGATAGACTAATACTTCCTCTACAAAAAATTCTACCTGGCCCAAATCAAATCTCATAGAGAAAAAAAAAAACAAAGAGATCCAAAGCCAAGTTACTTATTGAAAATTCAGTGACAAATTGTTTGTTCTACAGGATTGTGACTTGTAGTACATTAGAAGAAACTTGGGACAGATTGAAAGAGAAATATTAAGGTAGTGATAGAACATATCGATGCAAGTCTTAAATTGGAAAAGAGAATTTGTGTTTTTAAATATGTAAGAAGATAAAACAATTAATAAGTATGCTGACTGAATCTTTCTAATTGTTAATAATATTAAACTACTTGATCGAGAAGTTTTAGATAAAAGAATTGTGAAAAAAATTCTTATAACTCTCTCTAAGAAATTTGAATCCAAAATTTTCTCTCTTGAAGGGTCAAAAGACTTAACCAAATCTCATTTGGTGAACTAATGAGTGTTTTTCAAGTACAAGAGCAAAGAAGTACCTTTAAGCAAGATAAAGTCACTAAAGGCGTCTTTTATGCACGAAAATGTGACAAAGGCAAAATAAATAAAAGCAAAATTGAAGACAATAATGGTAAGAAAAGATATTTATTTTGTTAGCATTGCAAAAAAATCATATATCTAAAGAAATATTGTTGTGGAGACCAAATGCCATATGTGAAAATTGTAAGCAAATAGACAATATTACAAAGGTATGCAAACTTAAAAACAAAACTCAACAAGTATAAATAGTTGAGTCTGAGCTTTAAGAGGAACAATTTTCTGTTGCCTTATGTTCTCATAATATAAACACAAAAAATAATTGGTTTATTGATAGTAAATACATAAATCATATCTCATATAATGCTGCAATGTATAAAAATCTTGATAGAAGTTTCAATTCTAAAATAAAAATAAAAAATATAGACTTGGTGGTAATCCAAAGCTTGATGTCTTTTCCTTGGTAGTTAACCACTCCATTTCTTCGTACACTTGTTGAACTGCCTCAAACACCACTTTCATGCACTCTGGAAGATTTTTAATGGGACTAATATCCCATCTGAAATTAAAATCAGATCGAATAAAAAGGAAACTAATTAAAAAAGAAAAAACATGATTTTTCAATAACACTTGTTTATATATAATTAATGACCATACATCCTTAGTTAAATTAAACCTGTGAATGGCCTCTGTAAAGAGTTCTAGTTCTTCCACTGTACCACAAGAATCGTTGGTATCATCTAGAAGACAATGCAAACAAGTTTGCCCATTATCAGTATTCCAATGCTGTATTGAGGCTCATACGTCATTGCCAAAGGCCAAAAGTAAGCCTCCACCACCCTATCTCTTGTATAAGGCACTTTTCTCACGTACTCTGACTTGTTCCACCATCTGCAACACATACAGATGTGACAGACAAATTAATAAACTTTATGATGGACCTGCAAGTATTGGATTTGTACGTATAATTAATTATAGTCCTCACTCGGTGATCGTGCCAATCTCTGTTTGATGCAGTTTCTGTAGCATATTGAAATCTAGCTCTGCAAAGTTGAGGAGAATGTGAGTATAAGAAGGATGCTGGTGGTAGAGAGACATGTAATGTCTTGCCTCAATCCTAGGCAATCCCTTGTGCAAAGGTTGGCTTAAGGTGTGGTTGACATGTTGAGCAAGAAAAGGGTTGAATTGAGTGGTCAATGACAAGGACGACTTTAGATGAATAAAAGTGAATTCAAGAGCTCCGAGTAATGTTTTGGATTAAAAAAAAAAATAAGAATTCTCTTTCTTTTTGAATTCTTTTTTTTTTTTTTCACAAAAGAAGAAAAAGGAGAAGAAAAAGAGGAGTAAATAAAATAAATAATATTTAATTACCTATTTAATTTATTTTAATGTAATACAATAATAAACTTTTAAATTGAATACTTTATTTAAAATAAATTATTTATTTCATTATTTTTATAAGATAAAATTAAAATATAGTAGTAACTAATACTTTTACTTATTTAATGACCAGTTTAATTTTTAAAATATTTCTCATTTGCTCTTAAGTTTAATTTATAAGTGTTAAAAAAAAGTATTTTGAAGTTTCTTTCAGCAAATAATTATTATTTTAGATAATTTTTATATAGCTAAAATGTACATAACTTTTTGAACTATATGTCATCTGTAAATAACTTTCTTTAACTATACAAATTAATTTAGAATTCCTTCAAACTTTTTAATTTATGCAAAAAAAAACCCGTTTGTTAACTTTTTTATACAAAACTCTAACAATGAGTAAAAATGTTAAATTATTTCTACAGAAAATATAAAATTTAAAGAGTTTTTTGTATGAGACTTAAAATTTTAAAAAGAGTTTTAGGTACAAGATCTAAAATTAAAATTTTTTTTTATATTTTGGTATGACTTAAAGTTTAGAGAGGTCATATCAAATATGACTTGATGAAAAAATTATCAGAATAATTTTTTACACAAATTATAAAATTTAAAAAAATTTTAAATTAATTTTTATAATCAAAAGATTTATCTACACGTAGCCTTAAAATAATAAATTATTTAATTATCTTCTTTTCTAACATGTTAATAAATTAAATTATATTATATTACATACACACATAGATATATGTATACGCGCGCGCACATATAGATATAGATATATATATATATATATATATATATAGTTGAGGAGAGAAATGAGGAAAACAACTCCAAATTTATTATAATATAAATATATAAATATATTATTATATACTCTAAGATTAAGAATAAAGAGATTCTTTTAAATAGAGATAATTAAAATTACCATCCATTAAGGATACTTTAAATTTATTCATGGGTATTAAAGAATAGTATTTAACTCAAATCTAGAATGGTTCAATATAAATTATTTAAATATTATTTTGATATATAAATATATATATTTAATTTATTTTATTAAAAAATTATATATATAAATTATGTTATTTGCTTCATAAATAAAATAGTTTAACATTAATATAAATATATAAATAATTATATTTAATAATTTTGTAAGAATAAATTTGTTAAGATATTATATTGAATACATATTTAAAATTCACATAACATAATTGATGTATCTTCTATAACTTTTTTATAAATTTATATGTGAATAAGTTATAATTAAAAAAATAATTTTAAATTATTTTAAATAAACAAGTTTGAGTTTAGGAATTCCAAAATTTTACAAGACCAAAAATAGAGAAAAATTTGTTACCTGCTCAAATTTAAATACGGATTCGAGATTATAATACTTTACTTATGATCACCTCTACTTTTAGAACTCCCAACCTTTACCGTCTAACCGCACTCAAGGCCTTACAATGTGATCATAACAAATAAGTTATAGCCTCTGCAGGTTGACCCATAACAGATCTTGTCTATTTGAGCCTCCACCAAAAAGGAGATAGTGAAGATTAAATTTTGTCCGGACAAAAAATATACATCTTTTAAAAAAATAGTCTCACCCTTTGCACGAATATTTAGATTACCCTTAAAGCATAATATGAGATTACCAAAATGTGTGACATTAGGAAAAGTACAAAATGGATAAAAACCGATCATTCAAGCCGAATTTGAAACTCGACCCAAGGACAATCGCTTGAGTTAATAAGGTGATTACTCCTACCAGTTCAAAATTCGATCGAATGATTCTAATTATTCAAACAGACAAATGCTTTTAACTATTTTAATACGATTTTGAATGCATCCTTTTCAGGATTTTTGTTGAACATTCTTAAATTCACAAGCACTCATATATATGAACTTGAAAGATTAATGATAAATATAAATATGATCACATCTAATCAAGAGAATAAATATTGAACATACTTTCTAGAAAGATTCTAAAACCACAGGAGATTTTTATTATAAAAAGATTATATACTCTTGACACATTAGTTTCTTTACTCTATTTTATAGTGACTTTGAACTTAGAGTCTACAACAAAACTCTTGGCTCCCTCTTGACCTTTAACCATTTCTAGTCTTACAAGTTTTTATAACACACATCCGATCACTAGATTAATCACCCTCATATAATCTTACTTTATCAATATGAATACAATCAACGAAAGTCCCGTTTGAGAATAAATAGGAGTAACATGTTGAGATTATCCTAATTGTACATAAATCTCAATTCTCAATAACACGTTAAGCATCCAAAAGTCAAGAACAAGAAGCAAAAGGTGCAAAATATATATAACATGAGGGGAATAGCAATAAATTCAGTTAAAGAATAGGGATACTTACCTCTTTTCCAGGGATTTAATGCCTTTTTACAATGGCCACCTTGGACAGAGAAGCCTCCTTTTTGTTTTATTTTTTTTCCAACTTTATTTTTAAAAATGAAGAACAACAACAGTAACAAGAAAAAAAAAACGATTAATAGAGAGAAAAATCAATGGGAGAATCCCAATACAAGAAAGTAGAGCAAACAAGCAGATTTCATCTACTATACTTTTCTTCTGTTGGTTGCTTTTTTTCAATCCTTTTGAAATATTGTCTTTTCCTCTACTTTGTTCCTTCCGAAATCTATTTTCTTCTCCATCCATTGTTAAGCAAATCTTAATTTTCATTTAGCTCCTTGATCAAAGGATTTCAGGTACTATGTTCCTTCTTACATAGACATTTAACTGCCACACAGTTATTTGCATTTTGCCTCAGAGTGCAAACTGTAAAATAATATGCTTTAGTGGCCACTGGGAAGATCCAATTAATTAAGATGTAGTTAACTGGTATAATGCATTTTTTATCAAAATTAATTATTTTTATCTTTATTAAAATATAATTTTAAACATGAAAAGAATTTGCTCCGTAAGCTAGACTAGTGGAGTGGCCATATGTAAGTGGACTTCAACAAAGTTAAAACAATATGCAAAATACATTTTTAGTCAGAAATAATTTTTTCACAAAAAGAAACCCACTTTTTTTTTTTTTTTTTTTAAAAAGGCGAATTCAATCTGACCCATATACAGCAACAGACATATAGCAATATACAAATCAAAACTAACTCAATCAAAAAATGCATATAATATATATGGCTTGGCATACACTTTCTATTTTAAAATAATAAAAATAATAAATTCATATTTACAAATGTCTTTCAATCAAAATCAATATTCATAATGGCAAAAGGCCAAAAACTACAGAGATATAGATATAAAGAAACTAGGAAAGATACCGCTTTTTCAGATTTTTCAAATCCTATGTGCAATGCCTTGAACAGAGAAGCCTCCTTGTTTATTTACTTGAAGAAGAAGAAGAACCGTGGCTGGAGAGAAAAGTTAAAGGAAGAACCGAAATGCATGGAAACAACGCAAACAGTTAAGCAGGAGCAGAAACTGTAATGATAGGAGAAGTGCCTTCTACAGAGAACTGAGAAGCCTCCTTTTGGTTTTTTGGTTTTTTTTTTTTTTGGGAAGAATGACGAAGAAGAACAACAATAACAATGATTACGGAGAAAGAAAAAAATCAAAGGAAGAATCAAACTAGAAGCAAACAGAGCACAGAAACTATTAAGCAGAAGCAGTAGTTTAAGGGGGAGAAAGTTCAAAGGAAGAATTCAAGTACAAAGAAATAGAACGCACAAACTCAGATCAAACTCTGGTGAGTAATGCTTCAAATGCAAAACAAGATTTTGATAATCCTTTAGTGATGTTGACTCAACCTTCTAAGTCTTTGTTTATTGATTGTTGAGTTGTACAGTTTGAATTAATTACAATATACATTTCCTTCGGTTCCCATGTGACTGTGATGCATACCTTAATTATTCGTTTTGGTTTTATCTTCCAGCCCTCGTAGCAAATTGTGGTATAGACAAATATAATCTTACAACTTATTATATTCTAACATCATAATCATAGGCAAGTCAACTAGTGGAAATCATGTACATTTCAAAATGCTTGGGATTTCTTGGTACAGTGATTCTATTGTGGGTTTAAGGCCATGTGAGGGAGCTCCGTCTTGAAAATATTGAAAGCATTCTCAAGGCGAAGACAGTACTCTTTTGAGCTAGCAATCTCATTGAGAATACACACACACACACACACACACACACACACATATATACCCAGTAGTATTCCAATAAGAAGACTCAAAATTAGTTTTACTTACATTTTTTGAAGTAATCAATTATGACTTTTTAAGTGATAAAACAACATTAAGATTAGAAGAACATGTTGGAAAGAGGGTTACTTTCTCCTTGTGATATCTTCTTGTCTTTGATGGCAACCTATAGTGCAATCAGAAATTGTTCTTGTAGAAAGCTGTGGACATTCTAACAACATAGTTTTTGAGCCTTACTCACTATTCTTCTCTTCGTAGTCTTAACTCAAAGTTCCCGAAACTTTGGGAAATTTATTAGAATATATAAATCAGAGGATTGTAAATGTAGCTAATTGTTTTCTGCAAGAACTTTACACATTATTTTAACTAGTATTGTGGGAATTATTCCTGTAATTTGCTTCCTTCTTTTCATGGTGATAGAAAAGTGATTAATTAGAAGTTGATAATTGGAGAAGAACACTAGAACTTTTTGTTCAGCAAGTATACAAAACAAGTTCATTAAACGATTATTCAGCTTGTAGCGTAGTGTGCAAATATAATGAAACAATACTGCCACATATTTGGGACAAATCCAGTGCACATCTCCTAAATTACCTTAAAATTCCAGGAAAGAAGACAAGAACTTATTAAAACTGCTGACACAAGTTTATTATGGTTCAACAATGCATGGTTCATTAAAACACAACGATCTCAAATAGCTAATGTTTGTGATTAAGATGAATTCCTAGCAGCAGTGTGGTTTTCCTCAAATTGGATACATAAAATGACCATTTAACGTCCACTTTTTCTAATTCTTGCCTTGCCATTATTTCTTCTTCCATCATCCAAGACATGTCTTTCTTCACATCCTCAAAATCCTTCATGAACCTCAAGGTTTCTGAAACACATTTCTTCTTTTCCTTTTGAAGAGAAAACAGTTTGATCTTACAATCTTTGATATCTTTCTCTTTGCTATTCAGTTCAGCCTGCAACCTTGAAATCTGCTCCTTCAATTCTGCCTCCTTCTGTTGAGCCGCAACCATAGACTTCTCAGTCTTGAAAATTTCAGACACAAGAGTCTTGGCTTCCTGCTTTCGTCGAGGCAGTTCTTCATTGATCATACACTTCTCTTTTTCTTCAAGCCTTTTGAATGTGTGAATGGTAGAAGAGGCTTGCTTGAAGGAAGATCTAATGCTTTGGAATTCTTGGTGGAGAGAGTCTATTGTGGCTGAAAAGCCATGAGAGGGTGGTCCATCTTCAGAAAAATGGGTGGACAAGACGTTAAGAGCATTTTGAAGGTGAAGACTGTTTTCTTCTGAGCTAGCTATCTCATTTAGACCCATCTTCAGTGAGACTTCCAAGTCAGCAAAGGCTTTAGCCACCTTGTTATCATCTTCAACAGCAGCAATTGTAGAAACATGAGGCATGTGAACTTCCATGTCAGCACCTTCCTCCATTATTTGAAATAATCTAATAAGATCATCTTCCTCGAATTGTTTACGACTGTCTATCTCAGTTTGATTGACTATGATTTTATCCTGAAGTAAATCAAAAGAAGCATTAGTCATAATCAATAGAAACAAAGTTATTATAGATCACAGTTTAGTCTTCATATTATTAGTAAACAAGAAATTTTTTGAAAATTTTCCTCCTTAATTTAGTTGCATATTGAATAAAAATTGCATTCAAGCTAGTTTAGGTATTAAATTAAAAAGACAATCCCATGATAAATTTCAAATAAAAGCACTTTCAAACTATTCTATTCTAGAACTAGTACACACAATTTTTAAATAAAAAAATTGTAAGCCCAAAGTAACACAATAAACTATAAACTTACCTGTGGAAATTCTGAGTTTCCTGAAATATCTGTTTGGTTTGATTGTGAGACTCCTGGTTCTGGATCAGTAGCTGCAGAAACTGTTTGAGGTTTCATGGAGCTAGAGATGGAAGAGATCTAAAACCAAGAACATACAAAAATGTATCTCAGTGAAAACCAGTAAAAGTAGCAATTTTGTAAAGATGAAAAAAGGAGAAATGCTAGAAAAAAAACAACAGAGCAAAACTTATTTACCGAATCCTTCATTTCAACTAATGTTGGTGGGATTGCCAATGCTGTTATGTTTGATAGTTCTTCAGAAGAACATCCATTAGTAGGCTCTTGAACTTCTTGTGTATTATCCAGTGGTTTATCAACACCTCGAGCAGTTTCATTGAGCTCCTAAGCCAAGTAATGAATGAGCAACCATAGATATATTTAAAGCTAAAATGAATGCAACAATCCTACCTTGGTAGTAGTTAATGAGCAATGAGTTGATGAAGTTGGTTTGTCATATTTCTCTGATGAAGGACCTTCTCCAACAGTTACTTCAATATTCTGCACAACAGAGAATGATAGGTAAGTTGGATTTTTCTATCATGGTAAAGCATTGGAATTCAATCTTTTGTGAATTGTCAACATTTTTTGAATCATCAGAATGCATATCAGGTCTTGTGTCCACAGGTTCTTGTTGTTCCTTTATGCTTGTTTCACCCTCAGCCTTTTTGCCAACCAATGTATCCTGAATGAACACGAATAAGCAAAAGGCGACATTAGTTTAAGTCATTTGGCATAGCTTTATTCTATATAATAAATTATTATAATCTTACCTGTGGAGATTCATTTTGTAAATCAATAAATGGAGCTGGTGATGCATTGCTTGGTTCTGATTCCATGATCTCATTTTCTATAACAGTTTTCCCCAATTTAGGACCTTCTTGAACACTTGAATCCATTGTTTCCTTAATAACCTATTGCACAGATCAAAATACAAATAAGTTTGCAGTTTATTTAGTGCCATCTCGTCAGAAGCATTATTCATTACTAGCTAAACATCATAATACATAACCAAGACTACACTAGAGGCTCCTATAAACTCCTATATATGAGAGCAAAATCATCACTACCAAGCTGTTTCCTTATGCTACGATGTTGAAAAGAGCTCAGAAAACATACAAGTGAAGGTGTTTGTTGATGAGGAATTTTCCTTAACATATCTGAATTAGATGATGAAGCTACCGTTGCTGATATATCAGAACTAGGAACTTGTTTGACAACGTCATTTGCTGCGGATTTGGTACTCTATCAACACCAGAAGATATCAATAAGTTGCTATCGAAGTTAAATTCATTGACAAATTTACCATTTATTGAGAGAGAAACCATTGCTGGTTCCTTTAGTCTGTTTTATTAAAGGAAATTATAATGCAAGTACCTCTGTCAAATTTGGAGTACTATTGTTCTGTTCTTGTATTCCCAAGTCATTTTCAACAACTTCCTTTGTTGCCTCCTTTTTACTCTAAACAACAGAAGAAGGTATACATTAGCAGTAAAAACTGTTGAAGTCATTAACAAATCTTACCCACCAAAAAAAAGTTGTGGGTTTGTTGAATTTCTACCAACATTTGGAATAAATGAGGGTGTTAATAAGTAAGGGGGCAAATGTTTATTCTTGTATTGGTAAGTCTGATATACCTCAGTTAAGTCTGATTGAATTTGACTGGTGCTGAACTCTGAAGGAGGCATCTCTCCCTCTTGAAGTTGTGAATTAGTGTTTGGAGGAGGATTTTCATTGGATCCAACCATTTCTCGATCTGATTCTTCAGAACCTAGCCCAACAAAACCATTTCATCTTTATGGGAAAAATTTATAACTATTAGTAATTGCGATTAATTATTTTTATGAATGCTTACCTTCATCATCATCGTCCGTTGTAGTTGAAAAACACAGAGAGGTTGTAGGAAAATTATAAGCTGCTGCTTTGGTACTCTATCCAGATGATATGAATTACAAGTTAAATTGATTTATACACTTACCATATAACAATTGAGAGAGAAAGTTATGTTGGTTTCCCAAGTCTGTTTTATTATAGGAAAGCATAATGCATGTACCTCCGTCAAATTTAAGGTATTATTGTTCTGTTCTTGTATTTCCATGTCTTCATCAACGAATTCCTTTGTTGATTCCTTCTCACTCTGAACAATAACAGAAGATATAAATTAGCAGTAAAATGATTTTAAGTGTTGGTAATAAACTTAATAAAACATTAGGAACAAATAATGAGGGTGATAATAAGGAAGGGGTAAATGTTTATTCTTGTATTTGTAAGTCTGATATACCTGTTTGGTACTAACCTGGGAAGCTGCTTCATCTGATGATGTTGCTTTAACTTCATCATCCTGATCTTCCAGACTTTCTTCATCCTCAGAACTAGTCTCTGAAGATGAAAGTTGAAAATCTAGCCAACCAAAAGAATTTCATATTATGAGAAAAAGTTATTGCAATTAGCAATTGTTATTAATTAACTTTATGAATGCTTACGGTCGTCTTCGTCGTCATCGTTACTTGTAACTGTAGAAGTTAGAGAGATTTTTGGACAATCACGCACAAAAAGACGTGGGACTGTCTGAAAGTCAATTCCTCGGCAGACATTGTCAAGGCTTGGCAGATTTTTAAGTACTAGAGTTTTTAGTTCTGGAAACATGTCCTTCAACACCATCTCTTTTGCCTGACCTTGTTTGTTTCCAAATACTTGCTCGAGTTCAGGGGCATCTTCAAATTTCAAATGCTTGAGATTTGGAAGCATACCACATGCGGAAATAGAGAATAGGCATTTCAACCTCCCGCACTTTTTGACATGAATATCAGATAACTTTGGGAAACATAATTGATGCAAAAGATCAGGATTTTGCTCAGTCTCTTCAATGATCTGCACTAATTCTTTGCATTCTGATACAAATATTTCCTCCAACTGTGGTAGGCTTCTCAAGATAGATGCAGAAAAGATAACCTCCAATTTTTGGCATCCTGAAATTTTTAGCTCAGAAAGACGCTGAAGGCTCAGATTATTTTTGAGTCCCAGACAGATATACCTTAACTCAGGTAGATTTTTCAACCACATCGTTTCTAACATTGATTTCATTGGTCCTTTAATTTGAGGTCCTTCAAGGTCATAAATTGTTTCTACTTCGACGTTATTTAAATAAAGACCTTCCAATTTTTCCGGTTGCATCTCCAATGCCTGTAACACGAGCCCATAAGAGATTCAATAATACTTTATTCAAATTCAAGTTTTGTATATGTATACCCAATAGTATTCCAGTAATATGATTCAAATTTAGTTGTAATTACTTTAATACAAATATATCTTTCAAAGTAATCATTTATGAATACCTGTCAAGTGAGATTACAATATTAAGATTAGAAGAACAAATTGGAAAGAGGGTTACCTTTGTCCCTGTGAGATCTTGTCTTTCATGCAAACCAACGGTGAAATCAAAAAGAGGTCTTACAGGAAGCTGAGGACATTCTCCCAAAATAATTCCTTTTAGAGATAATGCTTTCAAATGATAGTTTTCAATGCAAATATTCATCATATTTGGTGCATCTTGAATACTTAGACCTTCAAGAGAAGGAAGGAGAATCTCAACATTCTGATTCTGGTGAGGTAAATACTCATCGCAACAGCATTTTCCAAACACATATCTCAGCTTTTGACATTTGGAGATTAACATCAGTTTCAAATGATCAAGGGTTCTACAATGAGAAGCTGGAAATAGAGTTTCCAAAAGCCTACAGTTCTTGACTGAAACCTGCTGTAAGTTTGGAAAGATGGAGCTGTAATTCATGTGATCATGGCCATCTCCCTCGTGTGCTACTATGTGCTTCAGTCCATGGCACTTCTTGATTTCCAATTCTTCCAACAACAACATTGATGAGGCAACGGGAAAAGTGAACAATGATGTTAAGTTGGAGCAATCAGTGATTCTCATCTCTCTCATATTGCGCGGGTTTAACGGTGGCCTCAAAAGACAATGGGTTGTATTAAAGATCACTTCGGTCTTCAATTCCTGTATTCCATACAGACACATGAATTCTTGCTCACTAAATGCAAACATGGTGTTTTTATTTGGTGTTATATGTCAAAACTAATTATAGAATTTTGTGTTCAATGTTACTTGTTGGTTAGTAAGATAACAATTTTTATCCACAGGTATTATATCTCAAATACTTAATTCCAAAATATGAAGAATGTAAATTTTCAATGCATCAAATAGATCATAAACAAAATGAAATGGTGAAAAAAAGCAAGATTTAATAATTAGGAAATATATTTCAGAGAGTTGGTGTATTTGTTATGTGGAAAAAAAGTAATATGCAAGAATTTCAACCCAAATATTTGGAGAAGCTTTTGTTTCTCCCCAACCTTTTTATTTTGACAACTTTTTGGCATTTCAAATATTTAAAACCAAAGAAAAAGTGAAAGAAAATTTTAAACTCAAGTGTTGGCAACTGAATTCCATAACAAAATGTTCAATAAACCACATTTTGAAATTTAGTCCCATTTTAAAACAACTCTATATACTTATTTTTTTTTAAAGAAACCGTCTCAGATGTTGGTTAATTTACAATAATACAATGCCTTAAAACAAGGGCCTTAGTTCAATTTTAAACTAAGTATAATTTTAAGTGATTCATGATTTGCTGCTCTTTTCATTGCCTACATGATGCAAAGAATCATATCAACAAAGATCGAGATAGAGGTACCTGTGAGTTAGTGCATTTTGGCAAAGGCGGCTCAGAAACACATGGGTTGTCTATACTTGTGGCACTTGATTTTGGCTGAAAACAGCAAATATGAGCCCAAGAAAATGTGTGACTAGGATTAGGATCTTCTACCTTCAAATCATCTCTTGTAGTCAGAGATGAGTTTTGCATAATATAAGACTGAGGATGATAAGATTGGCACTCCAAAAAGTTAATGAACTTTGGCACTTTAGAAATAACCACTTCCTTAAGTGAAGGGAATATGATTTCCTTTTCCTTTTGATTAAGATCATGATCATCTACTTTCTCCTCATTTCCTGATCCCTCATTTGTTACTATATATTTCAACTGATCACATTCACACATTTCCAGTGTTTCTAGCCGCTTTACACTTTGAGTTGTGGATGGGTGGAAAAGAGATGTCATCGAACAATTTTCAAGCTTTATCGACTTAAGGTTACTCAGGTCTAGCTTGGCCCCGAATAATGTGCTTTCTAGTTTTAAACACCGATCTAAGTCCAATTTCTCTAGTTGCTTGAGAAAGTTAATAGGCAATGGACCACAGCATAATTCTTTCACATCCATGTGATAAAGTTGCAGTTCAACTAACTTGGAGAAGATAGTCACACCAGATTGAAGATTCTTTGTGTCAATCAGGCACTCTATCTCGGACCAAGAATACAAATGGAGCCTAATTAAGTCTTCTAAACCTCCATCTTTCATAGGAAAAATGTCAGGGATAAGATTTGTCCATCCTGTTCCCTGATATTCTCCTAATGCAAGAACCTCGGCTCTTGCTGCCAAGAATTTAAATGTTGCTTCAGAGAAGATTTTTTTCAAGCTCCCTGGTATGAAACATCTTGATACTGATGAAGCATCCACTTCCATAGAATAATAATCAAACCCACCAATAATATGATACCTTTGCCAATCCGGACAAGTTCCATTGTGATGGAGTTCTTCGTCTTCATTTTCTCTGTCAATTTCAACTGTATTTCTAACATAATACAATTCTTCTAGTTGTGGACTTCCTTCAATCACTTTGAAAGGACTATTCCTGTTAATTCTACATCGTTGTAAGCCCAACAATCTCAATTTCTCTAGTGCTTGAACTTCGTTTGGCAATTCAATGATTGAACAACGAGTCAACTCAAGAGTCTCAAGGCTTTGTAAGTTTCTCAACATAGATATGTCTCCTAACTCCCATTCTTCTAGGATTAGGGTTCGAATATTTCTTAATGAATGAGTTAATTGTGGCAATGCTAGAGTTAGGCTTCTCCAATGTGTACAAATTAAAATCAAAACTCTTAGCTTCGCCATATCTTCAAATAATTCATATAGACATTTCATAGAACAATTTGCTTTTGTTCGTACTAATAGAAACTCAAGTTTGCTGCCATCAAAACTGTTGGGAAAGTCATCAATGTTCCAAGATGAATATTTGATATTTTCCTTTAAAGTAGCCTTAGAATTCATGACCACTTGAATCTCTTCATTTGCTATCCATAAGGCAGCTTCACGAACTAGATCATGCATCTTTACACATTCCTTCTCAGCCTTCAACAACAAACAAGAATCTATGAGTGTATGCTTAATTGCAGGCACTTGGCTTCTTGCTATATAGTAGTTGTCAACTTCTCCACAAAGCCCCAAACCTACAGCAATTCTGCTAAAAATTTCTATAGATATTTCAAAATCTTCTGGGAATAGAGAACACAAAAGGAATAATTTTTTGGCATTTTCGTTCTCTAGATTATCATAGCTCATGCTCAAAGATTTATAAACCTTTTTCAAGTTTTCATGAACATTATGCATTGGCTTAGAATTTTGCAATGTTGTCAAAGCTGCCTTCCACTCTGTTAATGACCAATTTTTCAATGTTCTTGCTACTGCTGTAATTGCAACTGGTAATCTTCCACACTCCTTGACAATATCTAATGCCACATCCTTGACATCGCAAGAAGAATCATCGACACTTTTACCAGCATGCAGTAGCAAAAGTTTTAATGCATCTTCACAAGATAAAACCCCTAGTTCAATTGTTCTTTGGCATCCCATTTCTTCACAAACGCTCATATCACGTGTAGTTAGCAAAACACTACAAGAACCCTTGCGATGGCGGCCAGGAGGAATCCCCAAGGCTTTAAGACTGAGCTCTTTATCCCATACGTCATCTAGTATTATAAGTATCTTTTCTTCACCATTAGCTATTCTGGACCACAATTTCTCTGGATGTTCAAGTTCCTTTCCTTCCTCTAAAGTCAAACCTAAGTGTCTTGAAATGTCATCTCGAATCTTCTTCACATCTGGAGGATTAGACACAATAGTGAAGATGACTTTATCAAACAACTTCGATTCTTCAACTTCTTTACCCACTTGTGTTGCCATTGTGGTTTTCCCTGTTCCTCCCATCCCTTGCAATCCAATTATATGGTTATCACTATTCTTTAATGCCTCTTTAAGTTCTTCAAATTTAGCCTTTCTACTCTCAAAATGTATGAAATTTGATAAAGAATGGAATTCCATGCCTACTGGTCCAGCTGAACGTGCAACTCGAACTAAGTTGTTTTTTCTTTCGATTAACTTTGGAATCTCTAGCTTCTTCTGAGCCAATTCCTTGCCTCGCCCATATTGCCAAATGCAATTTGTGCACAAACCAAAAAGCCATTTCTTCTTTCCTTTAGTGTCTTCTTGAATCAGACTATCAGCTTCATTTAGCCATTGTTGAGTTTCATCGTCAATCTGATTCTCATTTCTTTGTCTGGCTTCTTCTATATCTTTGTGCAGACTCTCTCTTGTTGCTGACAATCTTTCCTTCTCCTGTTCAAAGTCCTTAACATAGCTCTTGAAACAGCATAAATAATGAGCTTCGTTTATTGCTCGATCCACCAATCTTTGAGCAAGGTTACTTGCAACATCGGCAGGAATGTTTGTCATCTAACTTGAATACGAGGTGACAATTAGTGACTATCTACATTTAGACCGTATCCATCTTTATTTATAGTTATGGATTAAATTTATATGTAATTTATTATATTTTTATTATAAAGTTTTTTAATTAAGATAAAGCATGTGAAATTATTTTTAAAAAAATTAGTCATAAATAAGTTGTATAAACCATACAATAATCATTTTATTATTAACAAATTTTGTGATATATAAGATCTGTACCTAAATTTTTTCTATAATTAATGACTATTCTACTATCTAAACGTAGAATGTATCCTTCTATGTATCCACAAGAACTACTAGATAAAACCATGATGATAACGTGGCATTTGTTCATAATATAAATTGTCAAAAGAAAAATAAAGAACATACCAATAAAAGATACGAAAGGACATATATCAGAACTTGTCCTATTGTTGTAGATATTGTATACAAATGTATTATGAAAAAGCTATTGAAATGTTTGGTAAAGGTTATTATAAAGATAAGTGGTACAACAAATATATATTATAAATTAATAAAAAGAAGATAAACATGGGAAAACTTACTTGTCATGACCTTGTAAACTATATTCTATTTACAATTTTGATATACAAATTTTAAAACTTAACATTTTAATATTCTAAATGAATAAAAATATTACATATCATTTATGTTTTTCAAAAAATAAAGCTAATAATCATACCACAACATTCCTAATATTAATAATCATCCCTGACTAAATGAAAGTGAGACTTTAAACCCTTGCTTACGGGGTTTGCAAATTGAGATTTAATCCAAATCCTTTGAATAATATGAAGTGGCATATACAAGAGAAATAGGCAGCTAGCTAGCAATAAATTGGGAAAACGAGAAGCAACACAATCAAAGAGCAGATATATGAATATTTTTATGCAGTGTTAGAGAATACAGATACTTACCTCTTTCCCAGAGGTTTCAAAGCCTTCCTACGATGCGCGCCTCCACAGGGAAGGGAAGCCTCTTTCTTTTTCTTTTTCTTTTTTTCTCCTCTAATGAAGAAGAAGATGATCAATGGAGAGAAAAATCAAAGGAACAATCCAAATACAAGGAAATGGATGACACAAACTGTTAAGACTTAGTGGAAGTAACTCAGTTTCAGAGGAAGAATAGAGGTACAAGGAAATAGAGCACACAAACTGTACAGCAACAGCAAAATCTCTAATGATTGAAGAGGTGCGTTCGAAATTCGAAGTGAAGCCTCCTTTTTGGTTTTTTTTTTCTTTTTTGTTTTTGTTTTTACTTTTGTTTTTCAGAGGAAGAAGAAGAATAAAAACAGCAGCAGCAATTAACTGAGAAAAACTCAAGAAGAAAAGGAAACACAGCACACAAACGATTCAGCAGAAGCAGAATCTCTATACAGAAGCCTTTTTTTCTTTTTCTTTTTTTTCAAAGATAGAAATGAACAACAACGATCAACGGAGAGAACCAAAAGAAAAAAATGGAAAGAAAAATTCAAGTACAAGAGAATGGAGCGAACACAGACAGAGTGTTCAGCAGAAGCACAAACTCCACAGAGCAGTGAGTAGTGACTGAGCATAATTAATATTCCGTTTCATTTTCATAAGCACAATTATTTATCCTAACACTTTTAAGTTATGAATAAAAAAGTTTCTTGTTAAATGAATAATACTTCTACAACTAGCTAGCTGGTGTAGCACTGTTATCTTTGGCAATTTTTTTATAAAAATGTTGAGTGTCAAAATTACTAAAATAGAAACGTAAAAATATGATAATTAGAAAAAAGTTGAAGTTAATTCTGGTAAATAATAATTTTGAATAAGATATGATTGTTTAAAAGAAATTCTTTAAAATTTATATAAAATAATTTTTATTATAAATAATGTTTGGAAAAAAATCACACATAAGGAAAAGAGTGTTAGGTGGAATAGCATCATCACTCAGTAGTGAAGTGTTTATACGTGTAGACGGAGGAGGGACCCAGTTGAGAAGATAAGGCTTTGTACAAGACTTTTAGAAAGAGAAATGTTGATGGAAATGGAATCCTCAAATCATAGATAAATTTGCCACGCGGTGTAATTGTTTTAATTAAAAAAATTAAGAATAAAATTATTAGTTAATAAATTATATAATAATTTATTTCTTATTAATGGTTAAACATATTATTTTTTTTTAAAATAAATCTCATCCTTAGCTTTTGCTTTTACTGTACTTCCACTTTTTCTTTTGAAAAAAATATTATCCAAATTTCTAATAAAAATTCTTTCTTCCAAATAAATAGTACTTCTGTAATAATTAAAGTCAGAATATTCCGTTTCAATATTGCTTTGTTTCATTTTTAAAATTAATATATTGTCTTGTTTCATCTTTTCACTCTATTTCTATATTGTCAATGTCAATTATTGAAGGTATTCATCATTCTTATTCAAAAAAGTTGCTTTACAAAAATCAAGTAAATCTTACTTCCGTAGATGAAATGTAAAACAGAACAATACTGCTAGTTTGTCTCTTTTGCTAGAATTTTATTGTAATGCTATTTCTTCTATGAAATGTAAAAAAAAAAAAATTGCTTTCTTTTTTGGTAACTAATTGGCAAGCTCATCTTTTCCATTCCAGCTTAGCACCTCTATCTTTAACTTCCAGTCTTCCACTTAGCTCATTCCAAATATCCTTTTATATGTAAAATAATTCTCAATTCATCAGATGTTTATAATAATTGGAATAATTGCGAAGGTGAAATACTTTGTCCTACTCTACAAATATGATTTATCAGAACTTGGTAAGTGGAGAATTATTCTAGAACTTCTGTTCAGCAATTATAGAACTTAAGTTCATACAATGATTGAAGGCTGGTGGATAAAAATATTGAAACAAATGTGCCAGTAGAGACCAATCAAGTGCCAGATTCAAAATGATTCTACAACTTTACTATGATTCATAAAGACTTACACTCTAGAATCTCAGAAATGGCTCAAGCTCATCAGCAATAAAACTTTTGTTTATTTTTCTTTTTATGGAGATCTATTTGGATAGTCTTTTCAATGGATGTCAGTCTCAGCTCTAACACTAATTGATGGATACCTAAGCAAGTGTTAGGAACCACCCTTAAAACAGGCTTTTAAGGTGGAAGAACCACAACCCTTACGTACCACATGTATTTTTGGCTCCCTAATGTGAGACTCCATCAGATTTCGAGTGTAAATCTATCCAAGAATGCATAAAATAATACAGTAGACACACAATTTTTAACGTGTAAAAATTCCTCAAGGTAAAGGGTAAAAATCACTGGACCTAGTCCAATAAATAATTCACTTACAAAAGATTAATGAGTATATCAACAATCTTCTAAGCATACTAGATCTCATTATACTTGTTAATTATAAAGAATAGTGGAATAAACAGTTTCACTGCAACATAAGTCCCTTAAGAGAGACTCACAACAACAACCTACAACAATTAAAGCTTCTGTTTAAGATAAATTCGTTGCAGCAGTATTGTTTTCCACCATTTAGCTTCACAGGAGGACCATTTAGCGTCCACCTTTTCTAATTCTTGCCTTGCCTTCATTTTGTCTTCCACAACTTGAGAACTGTTGTTCTTCACAGCCTCATACTCCTCTAGGAACCCCATGGTGTCCCAAACATTTTTCTTCTTTTGCTCTTTAAGAGATGACAATTTAATCTCATACTCTCTAATTTCTTTTTCTTTGCTGTTCAGCTCAACCTGCAACCTAGAAATCTGCTCCTTCAATTCTACTTCCTTCTGTTGAGCATCAGCCATAGACTTCTTAGTCTCATAAATTTCAGATATAAGAGTAATGGATGCCTCCTTTCGTTGACGGAGTTCATCATTGATACTCTTCTCATTTTCTTCAAGCTCAGTGATTGTGTCAATGGCAGCAAGTCTAGCAGAGGCCTGGTTGAAGGAAGAAATAATACTTAAAATTTCTTGATGCATAGAGTCTATTCTGTCTTTAAGCATATGAGAGGGAGCTCCATCTTTAGAATAATGTGTGGACAAGAAGTTGAGAGCATTCTCAAGGCGAAGACAGTTTTCTTCTGACCTAGCTATCTCATTCACACCCATCTTCAATAAGGCTTCCACATCAGAAAAGGCCTTAGCCGCATTGTTATCATCTTCAAGAGCAGAAGTTTTAGAAACATAAGGCATGCGAACTCCAATGTCTACATCTTCCTCTATCATTTGAAATAATCTAATGAGATCATCATCCTCAAATTGTTGAGGGTTTATATGGTCAACCCTAATTTTTTTGTCAATGTAAGTCCCTGTTTCGCTGACCATGATCTGAGTGAATAAAAGGAAGTGTTAAAAGCTAGTAAGAAATAGAATTTTTTTTTTTCCTAAAATGTATGCAAGTAAGCAATAGATGCATAGCTATTTATGTTTAAACATCATAACATTTGGTGTTCCTGAAACTTGCTTCCTTATTCTAGTTGCATATTGAATGAAAATTTTTATACCAGTTAGTTTAGGTCTTAATTGAAACGATAGTAACATGATAAATTGAAATACATATTTCCAAACTAATAATCTTGCAGTACTATGTACTTAGAGAGAAAATTTTAGCATTTTTAGATTTGCCTAATAAATTTGAGATAAAGTGTTAGAAGAAGATTGGAAATTATAAAAATTTAAGATTTACTTAAATTTTTTTTGAATAAATTAAAAAATAGTGTATGATTGAAAGTATAAGGGGATATTCATCAAACTTTATCGTTGATGGGGCATTTGCAACTAAGTGAGAGAGGTATATGGCACACTTTATAGTTTAGAAAAATATTTTGTAACTAAGTCATAGTTGATGGGGAGTATTTGGCTTTATAGAATATTTGCAATTGAGTTATAATTGAAAGAAAGTATTTGTTAAATTATGAGAGTATTTTGTAACTGAGTCACCTGAAGAAAGGTATTTGTCACACTTGATAATTTCTATGTGTATTTTGCAACTAAATTATAAGCAAATGGGTTATATGCCACACTTTGATAGTTTAAAGACATTCATAATTGAGTTCAATGTTGTCAAAATTGGACCAGACTAAATCGGACGGTCTGATCAGTTGAACCGATAACCAGTTAGTCATAAGGTCTAGTTTGCTCCTAAAAATTGGATAGTTGGTTTGACCTAATCAAAATCGAAAGAACCAAGACGATTTTTTTTTTTGAACTAATCAAGCCTTTAATTTTTTTTTCCTTTTTTTGATATTTACGTATGAAATTTTGGATTGGATTAGACTATATATATTATGAATCTTAGAATTTAAAATTTTATATAATTACAGAGTAACGATAGGATGTGTAAATTAATAATTAAATTATCATGCTTTTTGCAAATGTGATGTTATATGTAATTTACTTATATAAATTACTCATTATATTTAAAAATTATAAGTAAAAACATTATTTTTATAATGTAAGATATATTATTAATATTAACAATATCTAATTATTTTTTTTATTTATGATATTATACAATTCAAAAATTAGTTAAACCTATTTAATCGTCAGCCCAATGACTCGATAGATTTTTTCAATTTAATGACTAATTTGATTTTTAAAACATTAATTAAGTTACAGTTGAAATGGAATATATACTTTTTGTTAATATTTGATTGGCAATGAATAAAAAGTTAAATTTTAAGGTCTTAAAAGTCGACTTATAATATTTATTTTATGAAAAAAAAAGTGCAAAAGTTGATTTTCAAAAGCTCAAATATTGACTTTTTGCATTGATATTAAATAAAAAATGAGTTATGCTAACTATTTTCCTAAAGGCAATGGTTAAGGTTTTTTTTTAATTGATTGATAAAGTATTTAATGATTTAAAATTTATAAAAAATTAACAATAATAGTAATTTTTAATGTTAAAAAATTTCATTAACCAATCAAATATAACCTTAACAAATGCTCAAGGTATTAGTTAATAAAACCCATTAAAAAATAATTGTCTTGTGATTAATAATAGAATCAAATGTTATTAAAGTGGTAGTTAAATTATAATGTACGGGATAAAATTTTCCTCTAAAAAAAATTATTCTTGAAATTTTAATAAATTTATATTTATATATATAATTATTTTTCTTACTTTTGATCTATTATACAAAAAAAGATAACTTTATATTTAAATAAAAATAGAAAAAAGATAATGTAGAATTTTACTTTGTTGTTACCTTTCATTTTCCTAAACGGGAAGTACAAAATGTTGGTTTGAGAAGTTGGAATGAAAGTAGATGAAGATTGAATAACAACATGGTCAATACTTAGAAGATGGTTGCTAAATTAGTGAAGAACGAAGCAGGCAGAAGCAGTGTTAGGAATCATACTACTTTATTTATGAATTATATTATCAAGTTATTTTTTATGCTGCTATATAAAATTTAAGAGTTACATTAAAACTATATATTTTTTTAACTTTTTTCATCTTAAAAAAATAGAGATAAGAAAGAAAAATGCACTCCGGTTCTATAAAAAGCATCTCACGCATACTTCATTAAAAGCTTATAGGATAGTGTACAAACATATTGAAACGGTACAACCAACAGAGACCAAGCAAGTACAAGATCTACTACATTACCTTGAAATTAAAGCAAAGAAACACAAATTTATTAAATTATTTATTATGCTTCAACGATGGTTCATTAAGATTTGCATGCTAGAAAGTTCTCAGAAGCATGTGTGGCATCAACAGCTACATCTTCTGCTTGAGATAAATTCCTAGAAGCATTGTTGTTTTCTTCAAATTGGCTACACAGGAAGACCATTTAATTTTCGACTTTTCTAATTCCTGCCTTGCTTTTATTTCGTCTTCTACCATCTGAGACCTGTCTTTCTTCATATCCACAAACTCCTTCATGAACCCCATGTTGTCCCAAACACTTTTCTTCTTCTGTTCTTGAAGACTAGAGAGTTTGATCTCACATTCTTTGAAATCTTTCTCTTTGCTGTTCAGTTGAGCCTGCAACCTTAATATCTGCTCCTTCAACTCTGCCATGGACTTCTCAGTCTTGTAAATTTCAGAATTAAGAGTGTTGGCAGCCTTTTTTCGTTGAGGGAGTTCTTCATTGATCATATGCTTCTCTTTTCCTTCAAGCTTGGTGAAGGTGTTAATAGTAGAAGAGGCTTGCTTAAAGGAAGATAGAATACTTTGGATTTCTTGGTGGAGAGAGTCTACTGTGGCTGAAAGGCCATGAGAGGGAGCTCCATCTTCTTCAGAAAAATGGGTGGATAAGAAGTTGAGAGCATTTTGAAGGCGAAGATTGTTTTCTTCTGAGCTAGCTATCTCATTTAGACCCATCTTCAATGAGGCTTCTATGTCAACAAAGGCTTTAGCCACCTTGTTATCATCTTCAACAGCAGCAATGTTAGAAATATATGGCATGCCAACTCCCATGTCATTATCTTCCTCCATTATTCGAAATAATCTAGTGAGATCATCTTCCTCAAATTGCTCAGGTTTTGAATCCTCAACCTTAATTTCTCCATCAATGTCTATCTCTGTTTGGTTGACTATGATTTGACCCTGAAGTGAATCACAAGAAGTGTTCATAGTTCAGTCATCATATTATTAGTAAACAAAAATATTTCTGAAAATTTGCCTCTTTAATTTAGTTGCATATTGAGTGAAAGTTTTCTTCTAAAGTTAGTTTAGGTTTTAACTTGAAAAGACAATGAAATGATAAATTTACAATACAAGAATTTTGAAATGGCTTTAATCTGTCTTTAGTAAATAAAAATCTTGAAGAAATAAATTTATGGCCCAAAACTAATGCTATGAACTCACCTGTGAAGATTCTGCGTTGCCAAAAATATCTGCTTGGATTGTCTTTGAGCTTCCTGGTTCCGTGTCAGTAGGCGTAATAACCGCTTGAGGTTTCTTGGAACTAGAGATGGAAGAGATCTAAAACCAAGAAAATGGAAAAATAAATCTCAATGACAATCGGTAAAAGCTCCAATATTGCAAAACTTGAATACCAGTGGAGAGGTGTCCTCCAACGAAGTAACAACTGGGTTGAAGGCTGAATCCTTTGTTTCAACAATTGTTGGTTGGGTTGCTACTTCTGTTTTGTTTGATCTTTCCTTAGAAGAAATTTCATTTGCAGGTTTATCTACTCTTTCAGGAGCTTCGTTGGTTATTATAATTTCTTCAGGTGCTTCAACATCACCCATCGGTTTCTTTTCATGGAGCTCCTAAGCCAAGTAATGAATAAGCAATAAGAAATATATTTAAAGATAAATTGAATGCAACAATCCTACCTTGGTAGATGTTAATGGTCCTGGATGCAAAATCTCTGGTTCTGAATGAGTTGATGAAGTTGCTTTGATATATTTCTCTGATGAAGGACCTTCTCCAACACTTACTTCAATATTCTGCACAATAAAAAATGATATGTAAGTTAGATTTTTCCATGACACTGTAGCATTAGAATACAATATTCTGCAGATTGTTAACATTTTTTGAATCATTAGAATACATGTCAGGGTCTAGTTTCTGCTGTTTCGGCTTGTTCCATCATGATTGTTTCATTCTTGGCTTTGCGAACCAACTTGCCCTACATGTGGAGATTCATTTTGTAAAGGAATAAACAATTAATGGTGCGGGTGATGGCTTGCTTAGTTCTTCTGAATCTATGATTTCGTTTGCTATTATTTCTTTTTGTAATTTAAGACCTTCTTCAACACTCTGCTCCTCTCTTTCCTTAGTCTGTTGCATATATAGCACAAGGTGAAAAATTAGTTTATAGTTTCTTTAGTGTCATCTCTTCAGAAGCATTATTCATTACTAGCTATAAATTTCATAAAGAATCAAAGCCACTTCACTACCTTATTGAGCATCTCATATTAGTTAATGTGGGACTTGGTAGCCCATGCTACCCTAGGAATATTTCATACTATCCCCTTTCCCGTCATAGTACCACTCTTGAAGAGCTAACATTCGGAGGATACACTCTTTGACACTTCACCCGAAATTGTTGCACTCTATTGCAATCAACCATGAAATAATGTAACTCAAGTAACTTGAAAAACCCTCCTTCAAAAACTAGCCATCAAGGGGCGAAGAGCCAATCTACTTTTAAGTACCTCATCAAGTATCTCATACTATTCGATGTGGGATTTGGATAGTCTATACTATTCTAAGGTTATCCTATACTATCCTCATTCCCATCAGAGGCTCCTACAGACTCCTATATATGAGCATAAAATCATCACTCTCAAGCCATTTCCTTATGTTTCTGTATTGAAAAGAGCACAGTAAACATACAAGTGAAGGTGTTTGTTGAGGAATCCCCCTTAACATATCTGAATTAGATGATGAAGCTGCCATTGCTGGTATATCATAAGGAGGAACTTGTTCAATAACTTCACTTGGTGCTGCTTTGGTACTCTATCCACACCAGAATATATGAATCATATAAAAAAAATTATTAATACACTTACCATATGACAATCGAGAGAGAAAAGTGCGCTGGTTTTTCTAGTCTGTTTTATTATAGGAAACTATAAGGCATGTACCTCTGTCAAATTTGAGGTACTATTGTTCTGTTCTTGTATTTCCAAGTTACCTACAACTTCCTTTGTTGCTTCCTTCTCGCTCTGAAAAATAACAGAAGATATAAATTAGTAGATAAAATGAGTTTAAATGTTGACAATAAACTTAATAAAACTTATCCTACAAAGAAAAAAAAGTTGTGGACTTTGTTGAAATTATGCCAACATTTGGAACAAATAATGAGGGTGACAATAAGGAAGGGGGAAATGTTGTATTGGTAACTCTAATATACCTTGGTTAAGTTTCATTAGTACTGACCTGGGAAGCTGCATTGTGTGATGATTTTGATTGAACGTCGTTGTCCTCATCTTCTGGACTTTCTTCGTCCTCTGAACTAGCCTCCAGTGATGAAGCTTCAAAAGGTAGCCAACCAAAACAATTTCATACTATGAGAAAATTTTGTTGCAATTAGGAATTGTGATTAATAAGCTTTATGAGTACTTACTATCATCGTCATCATCTTCAACATCACTTATTGTAATTGTAGAAGTTAGAGAGATTTTGGGACACTCATGCACAAGACGTACAGGAACTGTCTGGAAATCAAATCCTTGGCAAACACTATCAAGGCTTGGAAGATTTTTAAATACTAGAGTTCCTAGTTTTGGAAACTCATTCCTCATTACCATCTCTTTTGTGTCAGCTTGTTTGTATCCAAATACTTGCACGAGCTCAGAGGCATCTTCTAATCTCAGTTCCTCCAGGTTTGGAAGCACACCACATGTAAAAATAGAGAATAGGCATTTGATCCTCTTGCAGTTTTTTATATAAATTTTAGTTAACTTGGGGAAACATTGTTGATGCAAAAGAGTAGGATTTTGCTCAGTCTCTTCAATGATCTGCACTAACTCTTCGCAGTCTAATACAGATATTTTCATCAACTCCGGTAGACTTCTCAAGATAGATGCAGAAAACATAACTTCCAAATTTTTGCATCGTGAAATTTTCAGCTCAGAAAGAAGTTGGAGGCTCAGATTATTTTTGAGTCCCAGACAGATATACCTTAACTCAGGTAGATTTTTCAACCACATCTTTTCTAATGTTGATTTCAATGGTCCTTTGATTTGAGGTCTTTCAAGGTCGTAAATGGTTTCTATTTCGACGTTATTTAAATAAAGAGCTTCCAATTTTTCCGGTTGCAACTCCAATACCTGTAACAGGAGCCCACAGGAGATTAAGTAATATACAACTCAAATTCAAGTTGTGTATATATACCTAATAAGATTCCGATAATGAGATTCAAAATTAGTTTTAATTATTTTAATCCAAATATTTTTTATTCTCAACAATCCAGAAATATTATTCTTAAAAATTTTTAAAAATTTATTTAATTTACTTAAAACATTTTTAGAAATATTTTACAATATCTTATGTTATTTGATTTTATTCATATTTATTTATCTAATCAAATTTATTTAATTTATTAAATATTTTTTTGTTTCAATTAAACTTATCTAAATTAATTTGTTTAATTTAATTTAATTTAAATTATTAACTTTCAAAAAAAATCTTGTAAAATTTTAAATTCTAATAGTACTTTTGGTTTTTTTTTTTAATTTTAAGCATAATAAATGTAAATTTTGAACAATAAAATTAACATTAAAATTAATTAAAGAAATCTTTAAAATAAGTCAAATTATAAATAAACCATAATAACGTAGTGTTAAAATTTATAAAGATAATTTAATAATTTTATTTATCTAAAAATATTTTCATACTATGAAAATACAAGTTTTTCACCTCTTAAATATAAAAAAAAATTTACAAAAACATGAGAATAATTTATTCTTGAAAATATAATATTTTCAAAAATATTTTTTTAGTTCATGTATTAAACTCAAGAATGTACATTTCAAAATTCTTGAAATTTTTTTTAAATTGTATACCAAATCTCCTCTTAAAAAAATGATTTATGAGTAATTATCATGTGAGAATATAATATTAAAATTAGAAGGACAAGTACCTTTCTACTTCGGAGATCTCCTTGTCTTTCATGCAAACCAACAGTGAAATCAAAAAGAGTTCTTACAGGAACCTGACGACAATGTACCAAACCAATTTTCTTCAGAGATAATGCCGTTATATAACTGTTTTCGCTGCAAATATTGACCATATTTGGTACATCATGAATAAATAGTTGTTCTAGAGACGGAAGGTGAATCTCAACATTCTGATTCTGCTGAGCTAAATTATCTTCGCAACGGCATTTTCCAAACACATATCTCAATTTATGGGCACGAGAGATTTCCACAGATTCCAAATGATCAAGGGTTCTACAATGAGAAGCTGGAAATAGAGATTCCAAAAGCCTACAATTCTCGACTAAAACCTTCCGTAAGTTTGGAAAGATGGAGCTGTTATTCATGCGATCATGATTATCTTCCTCGTCTATTACTATGTGCTTCAGTCCATGACACTTACTGACTTTCAACGTTTCCAACAACAACATTGATGAGGCAATGGGAAATGTGAACAATGATGTTAAGTTGGAGGAATGAGTGATTGTCATGTTTCTCAGATTGTGCGGTTTTAATGGTGGCCTCAAAAGACATTGAACTGTATCTAAGACCGATACCGTCTTTAATGCCTGCATTCCATGCAAAAACATTAATTCTTTACAGTAAATGTAAATAGAGTGTTTATTTGTTGTTGTTTGGCAAAATTAATTAGAGAATTTTGTTTCTAATGTCACTTGATATTCATTAGGATAACAAATGACATTAGACACAAAATATACCAAATGGCTTCTTAATAAAATGAAAAGGTGAAGCAAAGAAATATTTAATAATTAAGAAATACATTTGAGAGAGTCTGCCTAACTGTAAAGTGAAAAAACTAAATTGCAAGTATTTCAGCCCATATATTTGGTGAAGTTTTTGTTTTGCCCTCAGCCTTTATTTTCATATGACTTTTTGGCATTTCAAAAATTTAAAACCAAAGAAAAAGTGAAAGCAATTTCTAAACGTTAGGGTTGCTATCCTAATACCATAACAAAATGATCAACAAAACTTCCCTTTTACGACATTTTTTTTTGTAATTTTCTTTTTTCTAAAAAAAATCATCTCAAACGTTGTTTGATTTACAATAATACAATACCTTGAAAATCTTTAAACACTTTTACTAGTTTGTTCAATTTTAAATCAATAATTTTAAGCCATTCATGAATTTCTGATCTTTTCATTGCGCCTACATGATGCAAAGAAACGTAGCAACAAAGGTTTAGGGGTACCTGTGAGCTAGTGCATTTTGGTAGAGTCGCCTCAGAAACATATGGGTTGTCCATACTTGTAGCACTTGGTTTCGGACGAAAGCAGCAGAAGGGAGCCCAAGAGAAAGTGTAACTGGGACTGGGATCTTTTACATTCGAATCATCTCTTGCAGATGGAGATGAGTTTTGCATAATAGAAGACTTGTGATGATAAGATTGGCATTCCAAAATGTTAATGAAGTTTGGCACTTCAGAAAGGAACATTTCTTTAAGTGAAGGGAATATGATCTCATCATGATCATCCACTTCCTCCTCTTCTGCTCCCTCATTTGCTACTATGTATTTCAAGTTATCACAATTATATATTTCCAATTTTTCTAGCTGCTTTAGACTCCGAGTTGTGGGTGGGTGAAAAAGAGATGTCATTGAACAACTGAAAAGTATTATTGATTTAAGATTACCAAGGTCTAGCTTCCCCTTCAATAATGTGCTTTCCATTTTGATACACCTATCTAAGCATAGCGTCTCCAGTTGCTTGAGAAAGTCAGTAGGCAGAGGACCACAGCATAATTCTTTCACATCCATGCTAACAAGGTTTAGTTCAACTAACTTGGAGAAGATAGTAACGCCAGATGGAAGACCATTTGTGTTAATTATGCACTCCATCTCAGACAAAGAATGCAACCAAAGCCGGATTAAGTCTTTCATGCCTCCATCTTTCATAGGAACAATGTCAGGGATAAGATTTGTCCATCCTGTTTTATGACATTCTTTTAAGTCAAGAATCTCTGCTCTTGCTGCCAAGAATTTAAGTGCTGCTTCAGAGAAGATTTTTTTTGATTTCCCAGGTATGAAACATCTTGATATTGAAGCATCCACTTCCGAATATAATATATTCGACTCACCAGCTATATGATACCTTTGCAATGCAGGAAAAGTTCCAATGTGATGAATTTCTTCACCTTCATTTTCTGTGTCAAGTTCATCTTCATTTTTCCTGTCAAGGTTATCTCTATTTTCAACATAATACAGCTCTTCTAGTTGTGGAATTCCTTCAATCACTTCAAAAGGATTATTCCTTTCAATTTCACAGTATTTCAAGCCCAACAATCTCAATTTCTCTAGGGCTTGAATTTCATTTGGCAATTTAGTGATTGAACAAGAAGTCAACTCAAGAGTCTCCAGCCTTTGTAACTTTCCCAATATAGATAGGTCGCCTAACTTCCATTCTTCTAGGATTAGAGTCCTAATATTTCGAAATGAATGAAGTGACTGAGGCAATGATAGAGTTAGTTTCCAAGACTTAGTTGCACAAATTAAAATAAAGACTCTAAGGCTTATCATATGTTCAAACAATTCATCTGGAAGTGTTACAGAATTCTTTGCATTTATCTGTACCACTAGAAACTCAAGTTTGTTGTCATCAAAATGGTTGGGAAAGCCATCAATGTTCCATGATGAGTATCTTATATTCTCTTTTAAAATTGCCTTAGAATCTATAATCACTTGAATCTCTTCATTTCCTATCCATTGGGCCACTTCACGAACCAAGTCATGCATCTTTACGCATTCTTTCTTAGCCTTCAACAATAAAGAAGAATCTATGAGTTTATGTGTAATACCAAGCACTTGACTTCTTGCTATATAGTATTTGTCAGCATTTCCACAAAAGCCCAAGCCTATGGCAATTCTAGTAAAATCTTCTATAGGTATTTCAAAATCTTCTGGAAATAGAGAACATAAGAGGAAGAGTTCTTTCACTTGTTCATTCTGGAGATTATCATAGCTTAATCTCAACGATTTATAAGCCTCTTTGAAATCTTCATCGATGTTATGCAATGATGGGTCAAAATTTTGTAACCTTATTAAAGCAGCTTCCCAATACTTTAGAGGCTCAGATTTTAACGTTTTTGCAACTGCTACAATTGCTACTGGTAATCTTCCACACTCCTTCACAAAATTTGACGCCATATTCTTCATATCAGTAGAAGAACCATCAACACTTATGCCAGCATTCAATTGGAAAAGATTCAAAGCATCATCTTCAGATAAGAGCTCTAAATGAATGGTGTTTGGGCATTCCATTTTCTTGCAAACTCTCGTATCACGTGTGGTTAGCAAAACTCTACAGTGACCCTTTCGATGGAAGCCAATTGGAATCCCTACGTCTTTGAGATTGAGCTTCTGCCATACATCATCTAGTATAATAAGTAACTTTTCTCCACCATCAGTTATTCTGGACCACAGACTCTTTTCATCTTCTTCTAATGTCTTTGCATCCTCTGGTTTTGAAACTAAGTGTCTTGCAATGCCACTTCGAATCTTTTTCACATCGGGTGGATTGGACACAACAATGAAGATGACTTTATCAAACAACTTTGATTCTTCAACTTGTTTACCTACTTGTGTTGCCATTGTGGTTTTCCCAGTTCCTCCCATCCCATGCAATCCAATCAGATGGTTATTCTCATTTCTCAATGCCTCCATAAGTTCTTCAAATTTAGCCTTTCTACTCTCAAAATGTATAAAATTTTGTAAAGAATGGTATTCCATGCCTGGAAGTCCTGTTGAACGTGCAACTCGAACTAAGTTGTTCTTTCTTTCGATTAACTCTGGAATCTGTAGCTTCTTCTGATCCAATTCCTTGCCTCGCCCATATTGCCAAATGCAATTTGTGCACAAACCAAAAACCCATTTCTTCTTTTCTTTAGTGTCTTCTTGAATCAGACTATCAGCTTCATTTAGCCATTGCTGAGTTTCATAGTCAATCTGATTCTCATTTCTTTGTCTGGCTTCTTCTATGTCTTTCTGCAGACTCTCTCTTGTTGCTGACAATCTTTCCTTCTCCTGTTCAAAGTCCTTAACATAGCTCTTGAAACAACATAAATAATGAGCTTCGTTTATTGCTCGATCCACCAATCTTTGAGCAAGGTTACTTGCAACATCGACAGGAATGTTTGTCATCTAACTTGAATACGAGGTGACAATTAGTGACTATCTACATTTAGAACGTATCCATCTTCATTTGTAGTCAAGGATTTAGCTTATATGTAATTTTTTATGTTTTTGTTACAGAGTTTCTCAATTAAAATAAAACATGTAAAATTATTTTTAAAAAATCAATTGTTATATAAATCATATAATCATCATTTTATTATTAAAAAATTTTGTAATATATAAAACTTGTCCTTTTTTTCTTATAATTAATGACTATTCTTCTATTTAAATGTAGAATGTATCCTTCTATGTATTCACAAGAACTACTAGATAAAACTATAATGATAAAGTGACATTTGTTCATAATATAAATTGTCAAAAGAAAAATAAAGAACATATATATCAGAACTTGTCCTATTGTTCTATATATTGTATACAAATGTACTATGAAAAAGCTATTGAAATGTTTGGTCAAGATTATTATAAAGATAAGTGGTACAACAAATATATATTATAAATTAACAAAAAGAAGATAAATATGGGAAACTTACTTGTCATGACCTTTTAAACTATAGTCTAATTATAATTTTGATATACAAATTTTAAAACGTAACATTTTAATATTCTAAATAAATAAAAATATTACATATCATTTATGTTTTTCAAAAAAATAAAGCTAATAATCATACCACAACATTCATAATATTAATTAGCACAAAAGAAGATTAAATGTAGGGATGATTAAAATATCTATATTTTACAAATATTTGTAAAATTTATCTTAAAGAGCATGTCTAAGTTTATGTCTGAATAGGATAGTATTCTATTTAGATATCTATTCATTCTATATAAATTATTTAGATATAATTTTTATGTTATAAATAAATATATTTAATTTATTCTATTAAATATATATATATAAATTATATGTAAATTATGCTATTTATTTCAATATTTCATCAATAAGATATTTTAATTTTACTATAAATCTATAATTTATTATATTTAATAATTTTGTAAAGATAAATTTATTAAAATTTTATATTAATTATATATTTAAAATTTACATAATATAATTGATATTTATGAATTTATATATACATAAGTTATAATTTAAAAAAATTAATTATTTAAAATTTGTTTAACTTTTTAAATTTTTTCTTCACATAAACGGACATGAAGATTCAAAAGTTTTATAGGTACAAAAATAAAGATTAATTTTATTACACTAAATGAAAGTGAGACTTTAAACCCTACAAATTGAGACTTAATCCAAATCCTTCAATAATACGAACTGGCATATGTTGGAAAACACGAGAAATAGGCAACTAGCTAGCAATAAATTGGGAAGACGAGAAGCAACACAATCAAAGAGCAGATATATGAATATTTGTATGCAGTGTTAGAGAAAACAGATACTGACCCTTTTTCCAGAGGTTTCAAAGCCTTCCTACGATGCGCGCCTCCACAGGGAAGGGAAGCCTCCTTTTCTTTCTCTTTTTTTTTTTCTCCTCTAATGTAGAAGAAGATGATCAATGGAGAGAAATCAAAGGAAGAACCGAAAATACTGAAGAAGATTCTGAATAAAAGAAATTAGAAGACAAACTCTTAAACAGGAGCAGAAACTCTGATTGGCTTTTTCATTTTCTTTTACTTTGTTTTTACAGAAGAGAACCGAAATATAAGGAAACAACCCAAGCAGTTATGCAGGAGCAGAAACTCTCATAACAAAGAAGCTCCTTTTTGGTTTTTTTACTTTTTTTTTCTTTTGAAGAATGAAGAACAACAAGAACAATAACCAAGATGACCAAGAAAAGAAAAAAATTAAGGAAGCATGAAAGTAGAAGGTAAGAGAGCACAGAAACTATTAGCAGAAGCAGTGGTTAAGGGAGAGAAAGTTCAAAGGAAGAATTCAAGTACAAGGAAATAGAGCGCACAGACTCAGATCAAACTCTGGTGAGTAATGCTTCAAATGCAAAACAAGATTTTGATAATCCCTTAGCGATGTTGAGTCAACTTTCCAAGTCTTTCTTTATTGATTGTTGAGTTGTACAGTTAGAATTAGAATATATATATTTCCTTCTTTTGATTTTACCTTCCTACCCTACTTGCAAATTGTGCTATATACAAAAATAATCTTACAACTTATTATATACTAACATTACAAGGATACAAATAATAATAAATATTCATTTTCATATTAATATATTTCCATGTTTCATCCTTTCACGCTGTATTTTTATATTGTCAATTGAACACAATTATTGAAGGTATCCATTCATCATTAGTAATAAAAAATTGTCTTGTTCAAATTAAATTAAACATAGTTCTGGTTTTTGGAAAAGTCTGTCATCTACATGGTTACTTAAGATGTACATGATGCAAATGCAATTAATATGTAATGTCCCCTGTTTCCTTGTGTATATTCCATTAAATAAGATTGATCTAATCCTTCCCATATTTTACATTTCATTCTTTAGACTATGTTTTGGACGATGATAATGGAGGAGAAAGAAAGATTTCATTAAAACATTTCCCTCGTTTTAAAGTTAGGAAAATGTAAAAAAATCCCTTATAAATAGTGGGTCATTCACTCATTTGCAAATGTCCAATATTTTCTTTACCTTTTGATATTAAAAATGTTAAATTAAATATCTAAAAAATGTAATGTCCTGTCTTCCAATTCATAGAGTTAATTAACTGGTCTGCTTGTCCAGTGCTATCACAGCATTGGATTGTTCTAATTTGATTTTCCTGAAAATTACTATCAGTTTGTGCTACCACCTGACCCTAATAGTAATGTCTTGAAAGGATCAAATTCCACAAATCAAACACCTCACACTATTCTGCACTACCTTCTTGTTTCCCATAGTCTTTTTAAATACAAGGGATGAGACATAAAGCATCCCTCTTACAGAAAAATACAGAGGATCCTATTTTCTTGGTAACGAATTGGACAGTTCAACTTTTCCTTTCCAACTCAACATTTCTCTAACTTCCAATTAGCTCATTCAAAATATGCGTCTTCCTTCTTTATCCTACTGATGTTTATCATCATTGTAAGCTCATCAAACATGTGTATAATAGTTGAATGTTATTCATCAGAATCTGATAAGTGAAGAATTATTCTATAACATTTCTTCAGCAGTTATATAATTCCTTAAGGTTGTGTTTGGATTACACAAACAGATAAACACATGCATGAGTATATATATATGTGTGTGTGTGTGTGAGGGAGCTCCATCTTCATAATAATGGGTGGAAAAGAATATGAGCCTTACTCACTATTCTTCTCTTCCTAGTCTTAAATTTCCAGAAACATTGGAAAATTTATTAGAATATATAAATCAGAGGATTGTGAATGTAGTTAATTGGTTTCTGCAAGAAATTTTACACATTATTTTAACTAGTATTGTGGGAATTATTCCTGTAATTTGCATCCTTTTTGTAATGGTGATAGAAATGTGATTCAGTAGAAGTTGATAAGTGGAGAAGAACACTAGAACTTTTGTCCAGCAAGTATAGAACATAAGTTCATTAAACGATTATTCAGCTTGTAGTGCAGTGTGCAAATATACTGAAACAATACTGCCACATATTTGGGACAAATCCAGTGCACATCTCCTAAATTACCTTACAATTCCAGGAAAGAGGACAAGAGCTTAATAAAAGTGCTGACACAAGTTTATTATTTTCAACAATGCATGGTTCATTAAAACACATAACGATCTCAAATAGCTAATGTTTGTGATTAAGATAAATTCCTAGCAGCAGTGTGGTTTTTCTCAAATTGGATACACAAAATGACCATTTAACGTCCACTTTTTCTAATTCTTGCCTTGCCTTTATTTCTTCTTCCATCATCTAAGACATGTCTTTCTTCACATCCTCAAAATCCTTCATGAACCTCTTGGTTTCTAAAACACTTTTCTTCTTTTGCTTTTGAAGAGATAACAGTTTGATCTCACAATCTTTGATTTCTTTCTCTTTGCTATTCAGTTCAGCCTGCAACCTTAAAATGTGCTCCTTCAATTCTGCCTCCTTCTGTGTTGAGCCACAATCATAGACTTCTCAGTCTTGAAAATTTCAAATACAAGAGACAAAGAGAAGTCTGAAGCTTTGTCTAAGTTCAAAATCTTCAAGGAGAAAAATGAAGGAAAAATTGGTCAGAGAATATTGTGCCTACGTACCGATAACGAGAGAGAATATATGTCTAAAGAATTTTCTAAGTACTTGAGACAAAAACACTTTAGCAGAATGGAGTTGGAGAATGAAAGAATCGATATTTAGCATAAGTTTGTCAAAGCATGTTGCATGCCAAGAATGTACCGCCATATTTCTGGGATGAATGTATGAAGACCACTATACACGTCATCAATAGGATACCTTAAGCCAAGCTTGGGTTTGTGACACCCTATGAGAAGTTATGGCATGTTAAACCAATGATAAGCCACTTTCGAGTATTTAGTTGTGTTTGTTATGCTTTCGTGCTAGATTATCTATGTATTAAATTCGACAAGAAGGCAATACGTTGCATATCCGTTGGTTATGACAACCAACGAAAAGGGTGGAAATGTTGTGATCCAACCACTAGTGGGTGCTACACATCTCACAATGTAGCATTTGATGAAGCATCATCATGGTGGTCCCCACAAGCCACAATACTCCCCAACTCGAAGGAAATTGTAGGAAATTTGAGTGATTTGCATAATGAAGAAGGAGAGGAATCAGACCCAGATAATGCTGAAGATTTTGTAACAAGAGATGATGGTGCAAGAAATAAGAGCCCTTGGAAGATCGGAGTTCATGTACTAGCAGATGAAGTAAGACCCAGCCAATCGGAAGATCTAGAAGAGATTGAAGAAGAGAGACTTCTCAACCACACCAATAATTGCAAAGATAAAAAAGATAAAGAAATAAAACCCAAAATATGCTAATGCAACATTAGTAGAAGATGAGAAGTTTAATAAGCCAACAACATACGAGGAAGTGCCAAGTAACGAGGCATGGAAGAAAGCAATGAACGAAGAGATTGAGGCTTTAAAGCAAAACCAAACATGGGAGTTAGTGCCTAAGCCTAAAGGAATACAACCCATCTCATGCAAATGGGTTTACAAAGTGAAGACTCAACCACATGACTCTATTGAAAGGTACAAGGCTCAACTAGTGGCATAAGGATTCTCTCAAAGGTATGGGTTCGATTATGAGGAGACATTTAGTCCAGTTGCTAAGATCACTATTATGTGAGTATTATTGGCACTCGCTGCATGAAAATCTTGGCCGCTATGGCAGATGGACATAAAGAATGCATTTCTACATGGCTAGCTCGATTGAAAGATCTACATGAATCAACCAAGGGGGTTCAAGAGCCAAAATCATCCTAACTATGTTTGCAAGCTAAAGAAAGCCTTATATAGGCTTAAACAAGCACCAAGTGGTATGAAAAGATAGCAAAATTTCTAATGCAAAGTGGGTACTCAATGGCACTAGCGAACTCAAATTTGTTTGTTAAAATTTGAGGTGACAAAGTAATAGTAGTACTAGTATACATAGATGATCTGATCATCATGGGAGATGATGAAATGGAAATCCAATAGGTACAAGCCAATCTATCAATATGCTTCTAAATGAAGGAACTTGGTGAATTAAAGCACTTTTTAGGACTAGAAGTGGAACACAGCAAAGAAGGATCATTCTTATGCCAACAAAAGAATGCCAGAGATCTCTTGCAAAGGTTTGGAATGTTGACTGCAAACATATCTCAACTCCAATAGAGGTAAATATAAAAATATGTTTGGAAAAAGGAAAGAATTTAGAAGATGCCACAATGTACAGACAACTAGTGGGGAGCTTGATCTAACTACTTGACGCTGACCCTTACAAACATTAGCTACGCTATCAGAGTAGTAAGTTGATTTATGAAAAGTCCCAAGAAACCTTATTTAGAAGTAGTTTGACAAATTGAGATACGTCAAAGGTACGTTAAACTATGAATTATTCTATAGAAGGGGAGTGCCATGCAAATTAAAGGAACATTGTGATGCTAACTATGCTGGAGATGATGATACACGTCGATCAACAGCTAGGTACATATTTGACTTGGGATCTAGAGCAATGTCGTGGTGCAGCAAAAGACAATCTATAGTAGCGCTATCAAGGATAGAGTCAAAATATAGAGCCACAACCATTGCAGCATAAGAATGCACTTGGCTAAAGCAGCTACTAAAAGACTTAAGCTAGCTAGTGGAGTATCCAGTAGAGTTGTATTGCAATAATATATCTAAAATTCAACTAGCAGAGAATTATGTGTTTCACGCTAGAACGAAGCATGTGGAGGTTCACTATCATTATATTCGAGAAAAAGTATTGCATGGAGATATTGAAGCAAAGTACATCAACACAAACAATCAAGTTGCTAATATCTTTACTAAAGCACTAAGTGGAGTTAAGTTTTAAGAGTTTCGAAAGCAAATCGGCATGATCTCAAAAACAACAATAAGAGAGATAAGTCGTTGAGGGGGAGTGTAAAGAATCACTGACTTATATCTTTAGAAAATGCTAGATTATAATGGAAATCTCACGAAATGACAGTAAAAATTTGGAAAAATCTAGAAATGTAAGAAATAATAAAATAATGTGTGTGGGAGTGAAAATAACTGACTTATTCTACCTATATGTGTGTGTGTGTGTGAACCATGTGTGTGTAGTGTGAGGTGAAAGAGGGAATGAAGAGTGACATAAGGTGTGTAAGTGTGAGTAAAAAGTGAGTGGTGACTAAGTTAGAAAAATGCTCATGTGGAAGAGTGGAAGGGAGTGACGTAAGGTGGTGGAAAGAAAGAGTGTTTAAGAGAGAATTGTAATTGTCCTTTGTGTGATAAAACTTCTTTCATTGAAGTCTCACATTTCTAAAGCTCCAAAATTCTACAAGAAATAGAGAATATTGTATTATCAACAATTATGAAATCACTAGACCTAGGAAACCTAACTAGAGCCACAGGATCTAGGGTTTCGAGATGTATAAGAGACCAAAGCATTTATCAGATGTTTGGTATATGAGATTAATGTTCTTTTATTCATTTGAATATTAGACGGATTATATAAGACTTAGTTGATGGTTTTGAAGAGAATGAAATAAAGTGGTTATTAATAGAGTAGTGTATAGTGAAGTAGAATAGGTTACACAAACTATTACATTAATTAAAAGTTTTTTAAAAATAATAAAGAGTAAATTACTTTTCACTAATTGAATATTATTGAGATGGTTTGTAAATTTTAATCCTTCAAACCATCCAATTCCATCCCACATGACTCCCAAACCATTCTCCCAACCAACCCAATGTAATCTGTCTTGCACTCAGACACATTATTTTTATTTTTTTAATAATTTTATCTAATCCGTTCCACACTTTGACAAATTAAGTTTTTTTTAATATAACATCTAATCTGTCCCTATACATATGGGACGGATTAAGGGTGTATCAGTCAATTTTTAATGTCTATGTATTTTGTTAGTCGTATTTCTGAATTCACTATTCAATCAACTGAAAAGTCCTAAAATAATAATCCTATGATTGTATCAAATTCAACAATGTGATCGTCATAGCTAGTATATATAAAATTGAACAAAATTCAAGTAATATGGTTGGTAAATTAACAAATGAAAAATCAGAGGAATGTATAACAAGAGTGCCATATTCATAATATCCTTAATTGTCCATAAATCTCAACAATACATTAATCATCCAAAGTCAACATTAACAAGAAGTAAAGGGTGCAAAATATATTTAACAGAAGAGGAATAGCAATAAATTCGCAATACGAATTAGGTAACACAATTAATAAAAAAGTATATATGATTATGAAAGTTTTATATGATTATGCAGTGCGTAATACAAAGAGAAACAACGCCTTTCTACACAATGCGGGCCTTTGATAGAGAAGCCTCCTTTTTACCTTTTTTTTTCTTTAAAAAAATTTCGGCTTTATTTTTTAAAAAAAGAAGCAGAAAACAACATTAGTAGAAAGAAAAATCAAAAGCAGAATCTATATATAGGGAGCACATATTATAACAAATTGTTAAGCAGAAGGAGAAACTCTAGTGGTTGAAGAATTTGATTTAAAATTACATATTTTTGCCATCCTTCAGCGATCAGGTAACTCAAATTCGAATTCTTTAATTAATTTTGAGCTATTTAGTCATAATTTTCTCTTCCATTTCTATGTGATACATTTGTGGTTCTACACTACATACATATATAAACACACTATACTATATGATTTTGAATTTATGATATCTTGAACTTGAAAATTATATATATGATATCGATTTTAAATTTATTGGGCAGTGAAAGTTAAATAATTTTTCACTCTTTTTAAAAAAATTTTAAAATAAAATAAAATAAAAATAGCTTTCCACTAATTACTTTTATTATTTATTTTAGTAAATTATTATTTTAATTTAGTTATTAAAAGATACAATTTTTTTAATTTAATTTTTGAAAAATTAAAAACCTTAACTTCTTCTTCCAAATTTTTTTTAAATAATTTAGTTTTTATGTTTGTTATATAGATGCTCAATTGGTATTATAACAAAACAAAACAACAATCAATTTCAAACAATATTACAACAATTCAAACTAACAACTAGTATTTCTAACAAAACATCTATGGATAGCTAGTGTAGATATTAAATTGTCTGAAAAATGTTATTTAAAGAATGAAATTGAGAATTTAGATTTTTCGAGTACTAAATTAATATAAAATATATATTTTTCAGAAATAAAAAATATAATTAAATTTTTATTTTATATTTGAAAAAAATTAAAATAAAGTTATTTTCCTTATTTGCATTTTTCCTGAGTGATAATGTTATTTTCTAAGTCACAAAGCTGAAGAATGCCTTCTCTTGCTTTCTTACCATTTTAAGCAAGGTAAAATTATTTTTTCATCAAGTTTGGTGTCAATTTTATTTTTTTTAAATAGTTTTTAGTTAAATATTTATAAAAATTCTTAAATATCTTCCTAATTATGGGTGTAATATCTGTGCCTCAATTTCATGACCTAATCCCTGAAAATAAAGTCATCTTTTTATCTCCATTTTTTGAAAAAAAAATCACAAATATTTATGTATTTAAGCAACATCAGTTTACTTTTCCAAATCAAAATTTGAACTACAACTATATACAAACACAGTGACACAGAGTAATATATATACTATAGAATAAAGATACTTACTGCTTTTTCAGATATTTCAACACCTCTGTACAATGCCTTCGACAGGGAAGCCTCCTTTTTCTTTTCCTTTTTTTCCTTCGTTTTTTGTTTTTTGAAGAAGAAAAACAACAAAAACGACAGCGATTAACGGTAAGAAAAATCAAAGGGAGAATGCAAATACAAGGAAACAGAGCACACAAACTATTAATCAGAAGCAGAAACTTGTATGACTGGAGATGAGACATAGATGACTGAGGACTGAGGAGTAATGGTTAAAATACATAACAAGAATTTCATTTAAAGTCTACGTTGTATTGATTTTTGAATTGTTTGGTAAGAATATATATTTATATTTCCATGTCATGCATGGCTCATTCGTTTTGGTTTCATCTATTACTACAATGTCACTACTTATAAATTGCGGTATATATATAAATATAGTCCTACAACTTGTTAGCTTACATCAAAATATCATAGACTAGTGAATTAGTAGAAATCATTTTCATTTCAAAATTAATTATGTTGTCAAGTCTTATCTTTGCAGACTGTATTTTGTACTATGAATTGATAATCATTATTAAAGGCATTATCATCATGGTGATTCAAACATCAAAGTTTTTCTGTATTTATTTTTTAGTTGTCGTGTTATAAGATTCCCTTCCATTTCCATTTGATGAATTGTTGATGCGTTTTGGTTTTATTTACCTGCCCTACAAGTTCTGATAAATCAACACACATGGGGAAAAATTTACGAAAACAAGTGTTTAAATAAATCAAAATATGCAAAGTAAAAATATTTTGTGGTTAAAGGATACAAAATAAGAAAATATTCATTGAGAATGTTAGTACTAATTTAGTGTGAGCATTTGGCCAAGTGGAAAAATTTTAGACTTACAATCAACAATCAAACAATCAAAGCTTGTGCTTAAGATAAATTCCCTGCAGCAGTGTTGCTTTCCACCATTTTGCTACACAGGAAGACCACCTTTCTAATTCTTGTCTTGCCTTCATTTCATCATCCACAACTTGAGACCTATCTTTCGTCACAGCCTCAAACTCTTCTAGGAATCGTATGGTCTCTGAAACTATTTTCTTCTTCTGCTCTTGAAGAAATGATAGCTTGATCTCACAATCTTTGATTTCTTTCTCTTTACTGATCAGCTCAGCCTGTAACCTAGAAATCTGCTCCTTCAATTCTGCTTCCTTCTGTTGAGCCTTAGTCATAGACTTCTCAGTCTTGTAAATTTCAGATTTAAGACTAATGGCTGCCTCCTTTCGTTGAGGGAGTTCTTCATTGATACATTTCTCTTTTTCTTCAAGCTCGGAGAATGTTTCAGTGGTAGCAAGCCTAGCAGAGACTTGCTTGAAACAAGATAAAATACTTGGGATTTCTATGTGCAGAGATTCTATTGTGGGTTTAAGTCCATGAGAGGCATCACCATCTGCACAATAATGGATGGACAAGAAGCTGAGAGCATTTTGAAGGCGAAGACTATTTTCTTCCGAGCTAGCTATCTCTTGTAGACCCATCTTCAGTGAGATTTCCATGTCAGCAAAGGCTTTAGCCACCTTGTTATCATCTTCAACAGCAGCAATTTTAGAAACATAAGGTTTGTGAGCTTCCATGTCAGCACTTTTCTCCATTATTCGAAATAATCTTATGAGATCATCTTCCACAAATTTTTCATGCTTCGTATGCTTGTCCATAATTTCTTCATCAATGTCGAGTTGAGTTTGGTTGACTATGATTTCATCCTGAAGTGGATCCCATGAAGCATTAGTTTTACCCTTTTTTTTTCTTTCCTTTTCTCCGTAAGTAATAGAAATAAGTGTAAGGAATAGAAAAAAAAAAAATAATGTTCACAGTTTAGTCATCAATTTTTAGTAAAAATTGCATACAAGCTAGTTTAGGTATTAAATTAAAAACATGATTGCATTATAAATTTCAAATCCAAGCTAGTACATACAAATTTTAAATAGAAGAATTGCTTGCCCAAAAGTAACACAATTAACTATAAACATGCCTGTGGAAATTCTGAATTGTTTGATATATCCGCTTGGTTTGATTGTGAGACTCCTGGTTCTGGGTTAGTGGTTGCAGTAACTGTCTGAGGTTTCATGGAGCTAGAGATGGAAGCGATCTAGAACCAACATGCAAAAATTTATCTCAATAACAACCTAAAATTACCAATATTTCAAAGATGAATGAAGGAGAAATGCTATGAAAAAAAGAGCCAAACTTATTTACCGAATCCTTCATTTCAACTAATGTTGATGGGATTGCCAATGCTGTTATGTTTGATCTTTCTTCAGAAGAACGTTCATTAGTAGGCTCTTCAGATTCTTGTGTATTATCTAGTGGTTTATGAACACCTCGAGCAGTTTCATTGAGCTCCTAAGCCAAGTAATAAATAAGCAACAAGAGACATATTTAAAGCCAAAATGAATTCCACAATCCTACCTTGGTAGTAGTTAATGAACAATGAGTTGATGAAGTTGTTTTGTTATATTTCTCTGATGAAGGACCTTCTCCAACACTTACTTCAATATTCTGCACAACAGAGAATGATATGTAAGTTGGATTTTTCTATCACGCTAAAGCATAGGAATTCAATCTTTTGTGGGCTGTCAACATTTTTTGAATCATCAGAATGCATATCAGGTCTTGTTTCCACAGGATCTTGTTGTTCCTTTTGGATTGTTTCATCCTCGGCTTCTTTGCCAACCAATGTATCCTAAATGATCATGAATAAGCAAAAGACGTCATTAGTTCAAGTCCTTTGGCATAGCTTTATTCAATATCAGAAATGATGATAATCTTACATCTGGAGATTCATTTTGTAGAGTAACAAATGGAGCTGGTGATGCATTGCTTGGTTCTGATTCCATGATCTCATTCGCTGTAATAGTTTTCTCTAATCTAAGACCTTCTTGAACACTTGAATTCATTGTTTCCTTAACCTGTTGCACAGATCAAAGTACAAATAAGTTTGCAGTTTATTTAGTGCCATCTCATCAGAAGCATTATTCATTACTAGCTAAATTTCGTAATACATAACCGGGTCTACACTAGAGGCTTCTACAAGCTTCTATTTATGAGCACAAAGTCATCACTAGCCATTTCCTCAAGATACTGTATTGAAAAGAGCGCAATAAACATACAAGTGAAGGTTTTTGTTGAGGTATTTCCCTGAACATGTCTGTATTAGATGATGAAGCTGCCGTTGCTGGTATATCAGAACTAGGAACTTGTTCGATGACTTCATTTGGTGCTGCGTTGATACTCTATCCAAAGCAGAATATACGAATTATAAGATAAATTGATTAATACACATACCGTATAACAATCAAGAGTGAAAAGCATGTTGGTTTTCCAACTTTGTTTTATTATAGGAAACTATAATGCATGTACAATAAAAAGTTGTGGATGTTGTTGAAATTTTGCCTACATTTGGAACAAATAATGAGAGTGACAATAAGGAAGGGGAAAGTGTTTATCCTTGCATTGTTAAAACCAAGAAAATGGAAAAATTAATCTCAATGACAATCAGTAAAAGCACCAATATTGCAGAACTTAAATACCAGTGGAGAGGTGTCCTCCAACGAAGTAACAACTGGATTGAAGGCTGAATCCTTTGTTTCAACAATTGTTGGTTGGGTTGCTACTTCTGTTTTGTTTGATCTTTCTTTAGAAGAAATTTCATTTGCAGGTTTATCTACTCTTTCAGGAGCTTCGTTGGTTCTTAAACTTTCTTCAGGTGCTTCTCCATCACCCCTCGGTTTCTTTTCATGGAGCTCCTAAGTCAAGTAATTAATAAGCAAGAAGAAATATATTTAAAGATAAATCGAATGCAACAATCCTACCTTGGTAGAAGTTAATGGTCCTGGATGCAAAATCTCTGGTTCTGAATGAGTTGATGAAGTTGCTTTGATATATTTCTCTGACGAAGGACCTTCTCCAACACTTACTTCATTATTCTGCACAATAAAAAACGATATGTAAGTTAGGTCTTTTCATGACACTGTAGCATTAGAATACAATATTCTATAGATTGTTAACAATTTTTGAATTGTTAGAATTCATATCAGGTCTAGTTTCTGCTGTTTCGGCTTGTTCCATCAGGATTGTTTCATTCTTGGCTTTGCGGACCAACTTATCCTACATGTGGAGATTCATTTTGTAAAGGAATAAACAATTAATGGTGCGGGTGATGGCTTGCTTAGTTCTTCTGAATCTATGATTTCGTTTGCTATTATTTCTTTCTGTGATTTAAGACCTCCTTGAACACTCTGCTCCTCTCTTTCCTTAGTCTGTTGCATATATAGCGCATGGCGAAAAATTAGTTTGTAGTTTCTTTAATGTCATCTCTTCAGAAGCATTATTCATTACTAGCTATAAATTTCATAAAACATATAACCCAGTGTGTATTGGAGGCTAATGGAACTCAAGTGACTTGGTAAACCTCCATCAACAGGGTAAGAATCAAAGCCACTTCAGTAGCTTATTGTGCATCTCATATTACTCAACGTGGGACTTGCATAGCCAATGCTGCCCTAGAAACATTTCATACTATCCCCTTTCCCGTCAAAGCACCACCTTTGAAAAGCTAACATTCGGAGGATACTCTGTGATACTTCACCCGACATTGCTTTACTCTACTGCAATCAACCATGAAATAATGTAACTCAAGTGACTTTGAAAAACGATCCTTCAAAAGCTGGCCATTAGGGGGAAGAACCAATCTACTTTAAGTACCTCATCAAGTATCTCATACTATTTGATGTGAGATTTGGATAGCCCATACTATTCTAAGGTTATCCTATACTATCATCATTCCTATTAGAGGCTCCTACAGACTCCTATATATGAGCACAAAATCATCACTCTCAAGCCATTTCCTTATGTTTCTGTATTGAAAAGAGCACAGTAAACATACAAGTGAAGGTGTTTGTTGAGGAATCCCCCTTAACATATCTGAATTAGATGATGAAGCTGCCATTGCTGGTATATCATAAGGAGGAACTTGTTCAATAACTTCATTTGGTGCTGCTTTGGTACTCTATCCACACCAGAATATATGAATTACATTAAAAAATTATTAAAACACTTACCATATGACAATCGAGAGAGAAAAGTGCGCTGGTTTTTCTAGTCTGTTTTATTATAGGAAACTATAAGGCATGTACCTCTGTCAAATTTGAGGTACTATCGTTCTGGTTTTGTATTTCCAAGTTACCTACAACTTCCTTTGTTGCTTCCTTCTCGCTCTGAAAAATAACAGAAGATATAAATTAGTAGATAAAATGAGTTTAAGTGTTGACAATAAACTTAATAAAACTTATCCTACAAAAAAAAAAGTTGTGAATTTTGTTGAATTTATGGCAACATTTGGAACAAATAATGAGGGTGACAACAAGGAAGGGGGAAATGTTGTATTGGTAAGTCTAATATACCTTGCTTAAGTTTCATTTGTACTGACCTGGGAAGCTGCATTGTGTGATGATTTTGATTGAACGTCGTTGTCCTGCTCTTCTGAACTTTCTTCGTCCTGTGAATTTTCTTCGTCCTCTGACCTTTCTTCGTCCTCTGAACTAGTATCTAGTAATGAACCTTCCAAAGGTAGCCAACCAAAACAATTTCATACTATGAGAAAATTTTGTTGCAATTCGGAATTGTGATTAATAAATTTTATGAGTACTTACTATCATCCTCATCATCTTCATCATCACTTATTGTAATTGTAGAAGTTAGAGAGATTTTGGGACACTCATGCACAAGACGTTCAGAAACTGTCTGGAAATCAAATCCTTGGCAAACACTATCAAGGCTTGGAAGATTTTTAAATACTAGAGTTTCTAGTTCTGGAAACGCATCCTTCATTACCATCTCTTTTGTGTCACCTTGTTTGTATCCAAATACTTGCACGAGCTCAGAGGCATCTTCTAATCTCAGTTCCTTCAGGTGTGGAAGCGCACCATATGTAGAAATAGAGAATAGACATTTGATCCTCTTACAGTTTTTTATATAAATTTTAGTTAAGTGGGGGAAACATTGTTGATGCAAAAGAGTGGGATTTTGCTCAGTCTCCTCAATGATCTGCACTAACTCTTCGCAGTCTAATACAGATATTAGCATCAACTTCGGTAGGCTTCTCAAGATAGATGCAGAAAAGATAACTTCCAATTTTTTGCATCCTGAAATTCTTAGGTCAGAAAGACGTTGGAGGCTCAGATTATTTTTGAGTCCCTGACTGATATACCTTAACTCAGGTAGATTTTTCAACCACATCCATTCTAATGTTAATTTCATTGGTCCATTAATTTGAGGTCTTTCAAGGTCATAAATTGTTTCTATTTCGACGTTCTTTAAATAAAGACCTTCTAATTTTTCCGGTTGCATCTCCAATGCCTGTAACACGAGCCCACAGGAGATTCAGTAATATACAATTCAAATTCAAGTTTGTGTATATATACCTAATAAGATTCCGATAATGAGATTCAAAATTAGTTTTAATTACTTTAATCCAAATATATCTTTTAGCAGGGTTTTGTAGACGGATAAATTTTTTATTCTAGCAATTTAGAAATATAATTTTAAAAAATTTTAAAAAATTTATTTGACTTAATTAAAATATTTTTAAAAATATTTTATAATATTTTATGTTATAAAAATATAATATCTATTACGCTGTCTATTATTTATTATTTTTTTAATTTAATTTTTTATTATTAGATCATTGTAATCTTATATAATTAATATTAATAAAATTATTTTATGAAGATTTTATATTTATAACTATAACTTTGACAAGTTTAAATTTTTAATTTTTTAATAATTTTTTTTGTTTTAGAATTAGAATATCTCAAAATCATATTAAAAAGAGAATTAATTTTTTTTTAGATACGTGGTTAGCTAATAAGATAAATATTTTTTTAATATTTAAAATTTATATTTATATCTTTTTTCTGCTATTTAATTTGATTCATATTTATTTATTTAATCAAATTTATTTAATTTATTAAATATTAATTGTCTCAATTAAACTAATCTAAATTAATTTAATTTAAATTAAATTGTTAACTTTCAAAAAAAATCTTATAAAATTTTAAATTTAAAAATACTTTTGTCTTTTCTAATTTTAACCATGATAAATGTACATTTTGAATAATAAAATGAACATTACAATTAATTAATGATAACTTTAAAATAAATTAAATTATAAATAAATCATAATAAAATAGAGTTAAGAAGAAGAAGAATTTAATAATTTTATTCATCTAAAAATATTTTCATGCTATTAGAATATTAGATTTTCATATGAAAATAAAAATTTACAAAAACATGACAATATTCTATTTCTAGAAATATAATATTTTTAAAAATATTTTTTAATTTATGTGCAAATACAATAATATAACATTTCTAATCTCTTATTCTTAAAAAAATATTTTTGAACTGTAAGTGTATCAAAAGTCTCTTTAAAGAAATTATTTACGAATGCTTGTCAAGTGAGAATACAATATAAAGATTAGAAGCAGAAATACCTTTCTCCTTGCGAGATCTTCTTGTCTTTCATGAAAACCAGCGGTGAAATCAAAAAGAGGTCTTACAGAAAGCTGAGGACATTCTCTCAAAACCATTCCTTTTAGAAATAATGCTTTCAAATGATAGTTTTCAATGCAAATATTCATCATATTTGGTGCATCTCGAATACTTATAACTTCAAGAGAAGGAAGGAGAATCTCAACATTCTGATTCTGGTGAGGTAAATACTCTTCGCAACAGCATTTTCCAAACACATATCTCAATTTATGGGCATGAGAGATTTCCACAGATTCCAAATGATCAAGAGTTCTACAATGAGAAGCTGGAAATAGAGTTTCCAAAAGCCTACAGTTCTTGACTGAAACCTGCTGTAAGTTTGGAAAGATGGAGCTGCAATTCATGTGATCATGGCCATCTCCCTGCTCGTCTGCTACTATGTGCTTCAGTCCATGGCACTTCTTGATTTCCAACTATTCCAACAACAACAATGATGAGGCAATGGGAAATGTGAACAATGATGTTAAGTTGGAGCAATGAGTGATTTCCATCTCTCTCATATTGTGTGGGTTTAACGGTGGACTCAAAAGACATAGAACTGTATCTAAGACCAATACCGTCTTTAATGCCTGCATTCCATGCGAACACATTAATTCTTTTTCAGTAAATGTAAATACCGTATGTTTATTGTCGTTATTTGGCAAAATTAGTTAGAGAATTTTGTGTCTAATGTCACTTGATATTCATTAGGATAACAAATGACATTAGACACAACATGTATCAAATGGCTTCTTAATAAAATGAAACAGTGAAGCAAAGAAATATTCAATAATTAAGAAATACATTTGAGAGAGTCTGCCTAACTGTAAAGTGAAAAAAGTAATATGCAAGATTTCAGCCCATATATCTGGTGAAGTTTCTGTTTTGCCCTCAGCCTTTTTATTTTCGTATGACTTTTTGGCATTTCAAAAATTTAAAACCAAAGAAAAAGTGAAAGCAAATTCTAAAAGTTAGGGTTGCTATCCTGATACCATAACAAAATGTTAAACAAAACACATTTTTAAGTTTATTCCCTTTTACAACATTTTTTTTGTAATTTTCTTTTTTTAAAAAAACAAATCATCTCAAATGTTGTTTGATTTACAATAATACAATACCTTGAAACTCTTTAAACACTTTTACTAGTTTGTTCAATTTTAAATCAATAATTTTAAGCCATTCATGAATTTGTGCTCTTTTCATTGCGCCTATATGATGCAAAGAAACGTAGCAACAAAGGTTTAGAGGTACCTGTGAGCTAGAGCAGCTTGGTAGAGTCGCCTCAGAATCATATGGGTTGTCCATACTTGTAGCACTTGGCTTCGGACGAAAGCAGCAGAAGGGAGCCCAAGAGAAAGTGTAACTGGGACTGGGATCTTTTACATTCGAATCATCTCTTGCAGATGGAGATGAGTTTTGCATAATAGAAGACTTGTGATGATAAGATTGGCATTCCAAAATGTTAATGAAGTTTGGCACTTCATAAATGATCATTTCTTTAAGTGAAGGGAATATGATGTCTTCATGATCATCCACTTTCTCCTCTTCTGCTCCCTCATTTGTTATAATGTATTTCAATTGATCACAATAATATATTATCAATGTTTCTAGCTGCTTTAGACTCCGAGTTGTGGGTGGGTGAAAAAGAGATGTCACTGAACAACTTATAAGTGTTATTGATTTAAGATTACCAAGGTCTAGCTTCCCCTTGAATAACGTGCTTTCCATTTTGATGCACCTATCTAACCATACCGTCTCCAGTTGCTTGAGAAAGTCAATAGGCAAAGGACCACAGCATAATTCTTTCACATCCATGTTAACAAGGACTAGTTGAACTAAATTGGAGAAGATAGTAACACCAGATGGAAGATAATTTGTGTTAATTATGCACTCCATCTCAGACAAAGAATGCAAGGAAAGCCTGATTAAGTCTTTCATGACTCCATCTTTCATAGGACCAATGTCAGGGATAAGATTTGTCCATACTGTTTATGACATTCTCTTAACTCAAGAATCTCTGCTCTTGCTGCCAAGAATTTAAGTGTTGCTTCAGAGAAGATTTTTTTTAATTCCCCAGGTATGAAACATCTCGATAATGAACCATCCACTCTCAAATATACTCTATTCCACTTCTTATCAGCTATATGATATCTTTGCAATGCAGGAAAAGTTCCAATGTGATGAATTTCTTCACCTTCATTTTCTGTGTCAAGTTCATCTTCATTTTTCCTGTCAAGGTAATCTATATTTTCAACATAATACAGCTCTTCTAGTTGTGGAATTCCTTCAATCACTTTAAAAGGATTATTCCTTTCAATTTTACAGTATTTCAAACCCAACAATCTCAATTTCTCTAGGGCTTGAATTTCATTTGGCAATTTAGTGATTGAACAAGCAGTCAACTCAAGAGTCTCAAGCGTTTGTAACTTTCCCAATATAGATATGTCGCCTAACTTCCATTCTTCTAGGATTAGAGTCCTAATATTTCGCAATGAATGAATTGACTGAGGCAATGATAGCCTTAGAGATTTCTTACTTGACTTTGGTGCAAAAATTAAAATAAAGACTCTAAGGCTTATCATATGTTTAAACAATTCATCTGGAACTTGTACAGAATCCTCAGCATTTATCTTTACCGGTAGAAACTCAAGTTTGTTGCCATCAAAATGGTTGGGAAAGCCATCAATGTTCCATGATGAATATCTTATATTCTCTTTTAAAATTTCCTTAGAATCTATAATCACTTGAATCTCTTCATTTCCTATCCATTGGGCCACTTCACGAACCAAGTCATGCATCTTTACGCATTCTTCCTCAGCCTTCAACAACAAAGAAGAATCTATGAGTTTACGAGTAATTTCAGGCACTCGACTTCTTGCTATATAGTAATTGTCAGCATTTCCACAAAACCCCAAGCCTAAGGCAATTCTAGTAAAATCTTCTATAGGTATTTCAAAATCTTCTGGAAATAGAGAACTAATGAGGAAGAGTTCTTGCACTTTTTCATTCTTGAGATTATCATAGCTTAATTTCAAAGAATTATAAGCCTCTTTGAAATCTTCATCGATGTTAGGCAATGATGGGTCAAAATGTTGCAGCCTTATTAAAGCATCTTCCCACTCCTTTAGAGGCTCAGATTTTAATGTTTTTGCAACTGCTACAATTGCAACTGGTAATCTTCCACACTTCTTCACAAAATTTGACGCCATAATCTTCTTATCAGTAGAAGAACCATCACTTATGTCAGCATTCAATTCGAAAAGATTCAAAGCATCATCTTCAGATAAGAGCTCTAAATGAATGGTGTTTTGGCATCCCATTTTTTTACAAACTCTCCTATCACGTGTGGTTAGCAAAACACTACAGTGACCCTTTTGATGGAAGCCAAGCGGAATCCCTATGTCTTTGAGATTGAGCTCCTGCCATACATCATCTAGTATAATAAGTAACTTTTCTCCACCATTAGTTATTCTGGACCACAGACTCAGTGCATCTGCTTCAAATTTCTTTGCATCCTCTGGTTCTGAAACCAAGTGTCTTGCAATGCCACTTCGAATCTTTTCCACATCTGGAGGATTGGACACAACAATAAAGATGACTTTATCAAATAACTTTGATTCTTCAACTTGTTTACCTACTTGTGCTGCCATTGTGGTTTTCCCAGTTCCTCCCATCCCATGCAGTCCAATCATATGGTTATTCTCATTTCTCAGTGCCTCCATAAGTTCTTCAAATTTAGCCTTTCTACTCTCAAAATGTATAAAATTTTGTAAAGAATGGTATTCGATGCCTGGAAGTCCTGTTGGACGTGCAACTCGAACTAAGTAGTTTTTTCTTTCCATTAGCTTTGGAATCTCGTCAATCTTCTGAGCCAACTCCTTGCCTAGATTTTATTTCCAAATGAAATTATTGCATAAACCAAACCATTTCTTCCTTGGTTTATTTTCTACGTTAATGAGAGCATCTGCTTTCATTAGCCACTGTTGAGTTTCATCACCAATCTGATTCTCATTTCTTTGTCTTGCTTCTTCTATATCTTTGAGCACACTCTCTCTTGTGTGTAACAAGCTAATCTGCTTCTCTTCATAGTCTTTGACGTAACTTTTGAAACAACATACATAACCAGCTTCCTTCATTGCTTTTTCTATGCATGGCTTGGTAACCTCTGTTACAATGCTAGCACCGAAATCCGTAGCCATCTAACATGGATATGAAATTAGAATTAAAACTACCCTACTATCTGCAATTATGATGAAACCACTAGACCTGGGATATCTAGCTACACCTACAGAATCTAGGATTTCAAGAGTATAAAAGAGATAAAGATCTTAAAGCTCAAATGAAAAAGAATGCTTGTTAACTGCTTTTAAAGTAAATTAATGGAAAACATATAAAGGAAAAACCAGAAGAAAATATGAGATAATATACTTTTTAGTTCTTGAAAAATATTTTCACTTACAATTTAGCTTTTTAAAATATGATAATGTGCTTCTTAGTTTTTAAACCATCGTAAATATCAACTCATTAGTCCTTATAGGCCCTAATCTCTTGGTGAACACTTTGATATGATATGTTAAAAAAAATTCTTTCTTTGCCAATGATATAACAAGAATATAGTAGTGGCATAACAATGACATAATAGTAGCGTGAAAGAAATTAATACACATTAGCTACTGAATAGGCATTTTAATCAACATTTAATAGTCGACATCATTATTTAACGTGTCATGTTAATGTTGGGTTGGGCCAATCTTATTTGGAACCTCATTTGAGTCAAAACCTATGACTTATTTGCTTTTATATTTTTGGTGTTCAAGAGTGCATTTTCAAAAGAGTGAAGAGTTTTAGAGAGAGAAACAGAGCTTTAGAGAGAGAAACCATATGTGAAAAGTGGTATAAAGCAACATGACTTTTCGACAACGGTGAATTTTACTCTGATCAGTCTGAAATTTGGTGAACATGTTCCTGACATCCTCCTCTTCATATCCAACAGTTACTTTTTGGATTGAAGCTTATTTGGTGAGCGGTTTGCCCTTATTAAGTTCTATTCTATTTTTGTATTTAAATCTCTTTTTCTCTTGGTTCATTTTTTATAGTTTCTATGCTTGGTCCTATTACTAAAACTTTCAATATTTGCCTATTATTTCTTTTAATATATGCCAATTCATTTGTTAAATTTCTCACTTCTTTATTAATTTCATAATTTTTCACTTCATAATCTTTTTAATCTATATTTAGGATTTTATTTTTTAATTATTAATTTTGCTTATTCTTGTAAAATTTTTATAATATCTTCTGATGCACTATTCTCTTTTTCTAAGTTATAATTTATATAATATCTTAATTGTTTTGTTAAAAACATATTCAACTAATCTAGTTGATTAAAATTACTGTTTCCATCGCCTCCTAGTATATATAGTGTATGAATATAAGATTCTTCTTCTGTAAATTAAATATAAGAACTTTAAGACAATTTTGAGCTTTCTATATAATATATTATTGGTTTGATTAGTTTCATATTTAATAATTTTAACCAGTAAATTTAAACAAATATAAAATCAAAGCAGATAAAATAGGAAATAAAAATAAAATTTAAATTATAGAGATTAAGGATTCATGTTATTATTTTTCTTTAAAGTTCTAATATCATAATTAAATAGTCTGTTTGTAATAACATTAAAAATAGAAGTAATATATATATATGTGTGTGTGTGTGTTTTGTTTTCAATTGTTTATTGCTTCAAAAAAAGCCGATAATCCTAGCCATTCCCAATCTCTAGTCATGCCAAGTGTATATGGTTCTATACTTGCGAAAAGCAACACAACTTATGTATAATTAAGAACATCTATATGCAGTACGTATTAATTACATAATGTAGAAAGAAACTTACCTCTTTTCAAAAGATTATTCAACGCCTCTCTCCAATATGCCTTCAAGAGGAAAGCCTCCTTTTTGTTTTTTGTTCCTCCCAATGCCTATTTTAAAGAAGATCAATAATTTATGGATAGAAAAAGCGATGGAAAAATCCGAAGAACACAAATACTGTTAAAACTTTATTCATAAAATTCATTCGTTTTTCCAACCCTACTGCTGCCCAAAAAGTATGACTTGAGGGTACACGAACAGTAAAATTATCAAACGAATTGCTGCATCATTCTTTCAGCTACGTAATAAAGTAGTCTAAAATTTTTTTAAAAAGTATTAAATTAATACTTTTTTTGGATGAAAATTTAAGCTCTTCTGAAGTACTTAAGACTAATTTTTATTAGAGAATAATATTGAAATAATTTTTTTTCCAATAAATCTGCTTCTTGGGTTGTTAGAGTAATAAACGTCATGTTTCAAAGACTAGAATGAAAAATTTCTCCATTTAATTCAATAAAAAGATCACATTAAAATATGTCCACCTAGAGCAAGAGACACATCTTAATCTAGATTCCAAAGATCTAGACGTCAAGTTAGTCAATGCAGTCTATTTAATTTTGAGTATGGAATTTAGTATAGTTGTGTATAATAAAAGAAATATAAAAAAATAACCTCTAATTTATTTAAGATAAATTTTATAAGTGTGAATCTTTTATTTTATTTCTATATGTCTCTCTTTTACGGTTGATAACTACACCTATATATTTTTTATTTAAGAGAATTCATTCACTTTCTCTCTTGTGCCATGATGAACTCTTGAGAGTTTAATGTAGTTCTCTATAGTTAAAAAAAAATGATTCTAATCTACTTAAGATAAATCTCTAAAATTATAAAAGTCTGCTTGAATGTTATTTTATTTTTTTAGAATTATTTTATAAAATTAATTCTCTTTGTTTTAAAATATTAAATTTTAAAAAATTGTTAACTGTTCTGTATTTTCTATTTTCAAGTCATATATTATATTTTTATATTTTTTATCTCAAAACATTTATTCAAACATGTTTTTTTATTTTTAAAAATTAAAAATATTTTTTAAAAACTACAATCAAATAGACCCTTCTTTTATTTTTTTTTTCCTTCATATCTTTTTTTATTGCAAAAAAATATACTTCTATCTTATTTCACTTATTTAAGATGATTCATTCACTTTACCTTGTGCCATGGTGAGCCATTTCCGTTTTGGATAGGGTTTAAAAAAATATTTTTTAATTAAACTTTTTTTATAGTTACTTTTGGGAAAAATAAAATTTATTTTGCATTTAGATGCAACAAGGTATTTTATATTAAAAAATTATTTGTTAGAAACCTATCTAAAAATATTTATTATGTGTAAAATTAGAATTGAAAATGTATATATAAATATCAAACTTCTTTAAAAAAATTATATTAATGTATATATAAATACCAACCTTTTATTAAATTTGGTGAAATTACACTTATCATGTTACCTTTAATTTTAAAAGTTTGACTCATCACTCCTCAAATTTGATACAATATGTTACACAAACATCGCTTATAATTTTTTTCTGTTATTGAAGTTAATTAATATTTTATACATTAAGTATTCATTTCAAAACAATAAAATTACTTTCCTATCTTTACTTTTATATTAAAAATAGAATTATATCTACACAAAAAATTATCTTTATTGATAAAAATATAAACCAAATGGAGATATAAATACAATTTAGTGAAATTTGATATAATTTACTCAATCAAATATGTATTTGATCAATATAAAATTATTTAACAGTCAAATATGTGTTTTTTAAAGTCACACTAGTCAGCTAATTAATTTTTTTTCTATCTTTTTAAGTGAATGACCAAATTAATTGAAAATATTCATAGGCCAAATTAAGTGGTTTCATTTTTTTAAAGATCAAATTAAAAAAATATGTATCTTTCAAAAATTAAATTAAAAAGTATATATTTTCCTAGAGATTCAATTATTAATTCTATCCTTTGCCTTGTTAAATTTTGAAATACACTCAATTCGTGGTAACCCATGACCCAATAGATAGATAAGGAAAAAAGAAGGGGACTAATCTTTCACATTAGTCCTTTATAATAATTCTCTAAAGAGATGGACTCTAATTTATATAAGTTAATCTTTATTTTTGGAGTAAAAAAGAGATAAACTCTAATTTATATAAATTAATCTTTATTTTTGGTGAATCACTATTTTTCTCTCTATATCCCCTATAACACAAAAGAAATATATATATATATATATATATTTATAGACGAAGCTCAATGATTATGAGAGGAAAAGAGAGAATTTAAGATTGTAGTTTTTAAAAATTATTTTTGATTTTTAAAAATAAAATATGTGTTTTGTGAAAAAAATATAAAATTATTAAAAATTATTTTGAAATTCAGTTTTTTTAAAAATATATATATATATATAATAAAATTTTTATTAATAATATGTATATAAATACATAAAAATAATATTAATATGAATTCTCAAAATTAATCTTATAAAATAATTTAAAACAAAACAAAACAAAATATTTCTCTTGTACAAAGAATTTTATATTTACTTTCTTTGATTTTATTTTTTTATTAATTTTAATTATTTTAAATTTAAAAAAATTTTAAAAATAAATAATTAAAAAAAATCATCATTTTTAACATTTTTTTTCTTTTCCTTTCTTCTTCCTTCCGGGGACGTAGTTTAAAAAAATTATGAGAATAAGAAATTCGGAATAAATTAGGAAGACGAGAAGCAACACACAAAGCAGATATATGAATATTTTGATGCAGTGTTAGAGAATACATGTATACTTACCTCTTTCCTACGATGCTCGCCTCGACAGAGAAGCCTCCTTGTTTTTTGTGTTTTTGGTTTTTCTCTTAACGAAGAAGAAGTAAAACAACAACAAAGATCAATGGAGAGAAAAATCGAAGGAAGAATCCAAATACAAGGAAATGGAAGTAACTCAGTCTCAGAGGAAGAATAGAGATACAAGGAAATAGAGCACACAAACTGTACAGCAACAGCAAAAACTATAACGATTGAAGAGCTACCTTCGAAGTTCCAACTGAGGCCCCCTTTTTCGTTTTTTTCTTTTTTCTTTTCAGGGGAAGAACAACAACAACAACGGCAGCAACAATTAACAGAGAAAAAGAAGAATCCAAATAAAAGGAAACACAGCACACAAACGATTCAGGAGAAGCAGAATCTCTATAAAGAAGCCTTTTAAAAAATTTTTTTTCAAAGATAGAAAAGAACAACAACGACCATTGGAGAGAAACAAAAGAAAAATGTGGAAAGAAAAATTCAAGTACAAGAGAATGGAGCGCAGAGTGTTTGGCAGAATCAGAAACTCATAAAAGAGTAGTGAGTAGTGACTGAGAATGATTAGTATTCCGTTTCATTTTCATAAAGCACAAAGCATTTATCCAAACACTTTTAATTAAGAATAAAAAAGTTTTGTTCAATGAACAGTACTTTTATAATTAAAGTCAGAATTACATCTTTTCACACTCTATTTCTACAATGTCAACGTCAATGTTAATATTGATAACAGCTATTGAAGGTAGGAGAAGTGTACAATAGAACAATACAACTAGCTAGCTCGTGTAGCACTGTTATGTTTGGCAATTTTTTTTATAAAAATGTTGAGTGTCAAAATTACTAAAATAGAAACAAAAAAATATGATAATTAAAAAAAAAAAGTTGAAGTTAATTCTGGTAAATAATAATTTTGAATAAGATATGATTGTTTAAAATAAATTCTTTAAAATTTACATAAAATAATTTTTGTTGTAAATAATGTTTGCATTAATCACGCGTAAGGAAAAGAGTTTTTAGTGGAATGGCACCATCACTCGGTAGTGAAGTGTTCATATGTGTAGACAGAAGAGGGACCCAGTTGAGAAGATAAGGCTTTGTACTGACTTTTTGAAAGAGAGATGTTGATGGAAATGGAATCCTCAAATAATAGTTAAATTTGTCACGCGGTGTAATTGATTTAATTAAACAAAATTAAGAATAATATTATTAGTTAATAAATTATATAATAATTTGTTTTTTATTAATGGTTAATCTTAACTTTATACATGTTATTTTTTAAAAAAAGCTCTTCCTTAGCTTTTGCTTTTACTGTGCTTCCACCTTTTCTTTTGAAAAAATATTATCCAAATTTCTAATAAAATTTTTTTCTTTTCAAATAAATAGTACCTCTGTAATAATTAAAGTCACAATATTTCGTTTCAATATTACTTTGTTTCATTTTTCAAATTAATATATTGTCTTGTTTCATCTTTTCACACCCTATTCCTATATCGTCAATGTCAATTATTGAAGGTATTCATCATTGCCAATAAAAAAAATTGCTTTACAAAAATCAAGTAAATCTTACTTCTGTAGATGAAATGTAAAACAGAACAATACTACTAGTTTGTCTCTTTTGCTAGAATTTTATTGTAATGCTATTTCTTTTATGAAATGTTAAAAAAAAAAATGGTTTCTTTTTTTGGTAACTAATTGGCAAGCTCATCTTTTCCATTCCAGCTTAGCACCTCTATCTTTAACTTCCAGTCTTCCACTTAGCTCATTCCAAATATCCTTTTATATGTATCATCATTCTCAATTCATCAGATGTTTATAATAATTGGAATAATTGCGAAGGTGAAATATGATTTATCAGAACTTGGTAAGTGGAGAATTGTTCTAGAACTTTTGTTCACAAATTGTAGAGACCAATCGAGTACCACATTCAAAATGGTTCTACAACTTCATTATGATTCATAGAGACTTACATTCTAGAATCTCAGAAATGGCTCAAGCTCATCAACAATAAAACTTTTGTTTATTTTTCTTTTTATGGAAATCTATTTGGATAGTCTTTGCAATGGAGGTCAGTCTTAACTCTTAACACTAATTGATGGAGACCTAAGCAAGTGTTAGGAACTACCCTTAAAACAGACTTTTAAGGTGGAAGAACCACAACCCTTAGGTACCACATGTATTTTTGGCTCCCTAATGTGAGAGTCCATCATATTTCAAATGTAAATCTATCCAAGAATGCATAAAATAACACAGTAGACACACAATTTTTAACGTGTACATCAACAATCTTCTAAAATAGAACTCACTAATTATAAAAAACAGTGGAATTAACAATTTCACCAAAATATAAATCACTTAAGAGGGATTCACAACAACAACCTTGAACAGCTAAAGCTTCTGTTTAAGATAAATTTCATGCAGCAGTATTGTTTTCCACCATTTAGCTTCACAGGAAGACCATCTAACGTCCACCTTTTCTAATTCTTGCCTTGCATTCATTTTTTCGTCCACAATTTGAGACCTTTCTTTCTTCATAGCCTCACACTCCTCTAGGAACCCTATGGTGTCCCAAACACTTTTCTTCTTTTTCTCCTTAAGGGACGATAGTTTGATCTCAGACTCTCTAATTTCTTTTTATTTTCTGTTCAGCTCAGCCTGCAACCTAGCGATCTGCTCCTTCAATTCTACTTCCTTCTTTTGAGCCTCAGCCATAGACTTCTTAGTCTCACAAATTTCAGATATAAGAGTAATGGCTGCCTCCTTTCGTGGAGGGAGTTCTTCACTGATACTCTCCTCTTTTTCTTCAATCTCAGTGAATGTGTCAATGACAGCAAGCCTAACAGAGGCTTGCTTGTACGAGGATACAATACTTGAAATTTCTTGAAGCGTAGAGTCTATTTTGTCTTTGAGCATACGAGAGGGAGCTCCATCTTTAGAATAATGGGTGGACAAGAAGTTGAGAGCATTCTCGAGGTGAATACTGTTTTCTTCCTAGTTAGCTATCTCATTCACACCCATCTTCAATGATTCAGAAAAGGCCTTAGCCATCTTGTTATCATCTTCAAGAGCAGCAATCTTAGAAACATAAGGCTTGTGAACTCCAATGTCAGCACCTTTCTCTATTGTTTGAAATAATCTAATGAGATCATCATCCTCATATTGTTAAGGGTTTAAATGGTCAGCCTTAATTTTTTCATCAATGTAAATTTCTGTTTCATTGACCATGATCTGGCCTGATGTAAATTAAAGGAAGCATTAGTCATACCAACAAAATCTGGTAAGCAATATAATTTTATTATTGCCCTATAATGTATAAAGTTTAGCTAATAGATAAATGCTATATTATATGGCTTTGGCCTTTTTGTCTCTTTTATCTGAAGAGAGGTTCGAGAAAGAAGGCGAATGTTAAGGGAAAATAAGAAGTCACTTAATTTCTTATTTATATTGAAAATTAATTTTTTAAAAAAATTGGCATGCATTAAAGTGTTCATGCTAAGCCCACTAGTAGTTATTAATGTTTAAACATCATAAAATTTATAAACAAAAGCAGTTCTGAAAATTTGCCTCCTTAATTTACTTGTATATCGAAGGAAACTTTTTTATACAAGTTACTTTGTGTATTAAATTGAAAAGGTAGTTTTTTGATAAATTTAGAATACAAAAATTTTCAATATTTTTTTATCTAGCATTACTAAGTACAAATTTTGGAGAGAAAATATATGGTCCAAAAATAATACACTCAAGAAATCGAAGACCAATAATTTGGTAAATTCGATCTCAAAGAAAATCAGTGAAAGTACCAATAGTGGCAACATCAATAATGGAGAGGAAATGCTATAAAAACAATAGCAAAACTTATTTACCAATGGAGAGGTGTCCTCTGACGAAGTAACAATTGGGTTGAATGCTGAATCCTTCATTTGAACAAATGTTGATGGGACTGCCAATGCAGTTTTGTTTGATGTTTCTTTAGAAGAACGTTCATTAGTAGGTTCATCAACTTCTTGTGTATTATCCAATGGTTTACTTTCTCCAAGTGCTTCTCCATCAGCCATTGATTCTTTATCATGGAACTCCTAAGCCAAGTAATGAACAAGCAACAGGAGATATATTTGAAGCTAAAATTAATGCAAAAAATCTACCTTGGTACAGGTTAATGGGTATGGATACGAGATCTCTGATTCTGAATGAGTTGATGAAGCTGCTTTATTATCTTTCTTTGATGAAGGACCTTCTCCTGAACTTACTTCATTATTCTGCAAAAACACCAAATTTGTGTAAGTTAGATCTTTCTATGATACTATTTAAAGCATTAGAACACAATCTTGTGTAGATTATGAACATTTTTTGAATAATTAGAATGCGTATTAGGTCTTGTTTCTGCTTGTGCTTTCTGATCTATTATGATTGTCTCATTCTTGGCTGCTTTGCTGACCAACTTATCCTACATGTATATGAATATGCAAAAGGGCTCATAAGTTCAGGTCATCTAGCATATATTTATTGTATACCAAAAAGAATGATAATCTTACCCGTTGAGATTCATTTTGCAAAGGAATAACAAATGAAGTTGATGATGCATTACTTAGTTCTGGTTCTATGATTTCAATTGGTGCAATAGCTTTCTCCAATTTAGGACCTTCATGAACACTTGAATCCACTGTTTCCTTAATAAGCTGTTGCATAACTCAAAGTACAAATTAGTTTGTTGTTTCTTTAGTGCCATCTCTTCAAAAGCATTATTCATTACTAGCTAAATTTTAAAAAACATAACCAGTAAGACATTTCCTTAAGCTAATGTATTTAAAAGAGATCAGAAACCATACAAGTGAAGTTGTTCGCTGAGGAATTGCTCTTGACATATCTGAACTTGATGACGAAGTCTCCATTTCTGGTATATCATTTCTTGTTTCTTTGGTACTCTATCCACAACAAAATCTATGAATAAGTTGCTATAGAAGTTAAATTTGAGAGGAAAACCCTATGTTGGTTTCTTAAGTCTATTCTATTATAGGAAAGTTCAATGCAGGTACCTTGTCAAATTTGGTGTATTATTGTTCTTCTGTTGTATTGCCAGTTCATTTTCAACAACTTCCTTTTTGCTTTGAACAACATTAGAAGATAAAACAAGTTGAAGACATTAATGCAACAACAATAACAAACCAAGCCCTTTTCCACTAAGTGGGGTCGGGTATATGAATTAAATAACGCTAATGTTTTCTATCTTTGTTCATTTCTATAGTTAAGTTATTAATACTTAAGTCCAACCTAATAGTTTTTTCTTATTATTTTCTTTGGTCTTCTCCTACCTCTAATTATCGGACTATCTTTCATTTAGTCAACTTTACGTACGGTAACCTCTAATGGTCTCCTTTGTACATGACCAAACCATTTAAAGTGCATTTCTACTAACTTAAGTTGAAGACATTAATAAACTTAATAAATCCTAACCCACAAAAATATTTCAAAAAAAAAAAGTTGTCAGTTTGTTGAATTTATACCAACATTTGTAACAAATGAGGGTGACAATAAGTAGAGAAAATGTTTATTCTTGTATTAGTAAGATTTGTGAAACAATTGTTGTTTGTTATTTGGCATAAATTGATTGGTACTGACCTGTGAAGGAGGCAGCTTCCTCTTTGACAATGCTGCTTGAGCTTTTGGATTCTCTTGAAGTTGAGAATTAGTTTTTGAAGCAGGATTTTAATTGTATTCAACTATTTCCTGGTTTGATTCTTCAGAATCTAGCCAAACAAAAACAGTTTAATCATTATGAGAAAGTTTTATAATGATTTAGCAGCAATCATTAATTAATTTTGTGAATGCTTACATTCATCATCATCATCGTTCATTTTAGTTGAAGAAGTTGGAGAGATATTGGGACAATCACTCACAACAAGGTGTGGGACCTTTTGGAAATCAATTCCTTGGAAGACAACAAGAAGGCTTGGAGGACATTCAACTGCTTCTAGAGATAATGCTGTCAAATGACGATTTTGAGTGCCAATACTGACTATATTTGGGACATCATTAAGTAGTAGTACTTTTAGAGCAGGAAGGTGAATCTCAACATTCTGGTTGCGGTGAGGTAAACTATCTTCACAATAGCATTTTCCAAACACATATCTCAATTTATGGGCACCAAAGATTTCCACAGATCCCAAATGATTAAGGGCTCTGCAATGAGAAGCTGGAAATATATATTCCAAGAAGCTACAGTTGCAGACTGAAATATGCTGTAAGTTTGGAAAGATGGAGCTGTAATTCATGTGATCATGGCCACTATCTCCTTCATTTTTCACTATGTGCTTCAGTCCATGGCACTCAGTGACTTCCAGACTTTCCAGCAATGACATTGATGATGCAATGGACAATGTGAACAAGGATGTCAATTTATGGACAATTTTACAATATTTCAAGCCCAACAATTTTAAATTCTCCAGTTTTGTTACTTCATTTGGCAATTCAATTATTGAACAAGGAAACAACTCAAGAGTTTCAAGGCTTTTCAGGTTTCCCATACTAGATATGTCTTTTAACTCCAAATGTGTTAGATGTAGAGTTCGAATATTTTTTAATGACTGAATTGATTTCACCAATGATGAACCCTGAATTTCACCATAATCACAGTTTAAAACCAAAACTCTAAGCTTCATCATACCTTCGAATAATGCATGTGGAAATTTCACAAAACCAGTAATGAATATTATAAGAATCTCAAGTTTGGTGCCATCAAAACGACCAGGAAAGTCATCAATGACCCAAAAGGAACACCGTAAATTCTCCTTTAAAGATGTGTTAGAATCCCTAACCACTTGAATTTCTTTGTCTGCTATTTTTATGGCTACTTAATGAACCAAGTCATGCATCTTTACATTTTTTCTCTCATCCTCCTACAACAAAGAAGAATCTATGAGTTTTCTTTTAACTGCAAGCACTTGCCTTCTTGCTTTATTGTATTCCTCAACTTCTCCACAAAGCCCCAAACCTATTGCAATTCGGCTTAAAAATTCCACAGGTATTTCAAAATCTTCAGGGAATAAAGAACACAAGAGGAAGAGTTTTTGGGCCTTTTCATTCTTTAGATTATCATAGCTTAACTTGAAACAATTATAAGCCTTTCTCATGTCTCCATCAACATCATATAATATCGGGTCAAAATTTTGCAATGCTGTTGAAGTATCCTTCCAAATTTCTAGAGGCTCAGAATTTAGTGCTTTTGCAATTGCTTCAATTGCAATAGGTAATCCTCCACACCCCTTCACAATATCTAATGCCACATCCTCAAAATCACTAGAAGAATCAACACCACATTTAACAGCATGAGATAGGAGAAGATTTAATGCTTCTTTGTTAGGTAAGACCTCTAGTTGAATCGTCTCTTGGCATCCCATTGCTTTACAAACTTTCAGATCACGTGTGGTTAGGAAAACACTACAGCGACCCTTGTCATGGTGGCCAAGCGGAGTCCCTATGGCTTTAAGATCAAGCTCTTTATCCCATACATCATCTAATATAATAAGTATCTTTTCTCCACCATTAGTTATTCTGGACCATAGACTCTCTGCATCTTCCAATTTCCTTGCACCCTCTGGTTGTGAAACTAAGTGTTTTGCAATGCCACTTTGAATCTTTTCCACATTTGGGGGATTGGACACAACAGTGAATATAACTTTATCAAACAGCTTTGATTCTTCAACTACTTTACCTACTTGTTTTGCCATTGTGGTTTTCCCCGTTCCTCCCATTCCTTGCAAACCAATTATATGGTTATTCTCATTTCCTTGTGCCTCCTTAAGTTCTTCAAATCTATCCTTTCTACTCTGAAAATATATAACATCTGGTGAATAATCGTATTCCATGCCTGGAAGTCCAGCTGATCTCGCAATTCGAACCGAGTTCTTTCTTCTTTCCGCTAGGGTTGGAATTTGTAAGGTCTTCTTTGCCAACTTGCCCTGCTCATATTGCCAAATGCAATTAGTGCACAGACCCAAAAACCATTTCTTCTTTCTTTTCGTGTCTTCTTGAATGAGATCATTGGCTTCATTTAGCCAATTTTCAGCTTCCTTGTCAATCTGAGTCTCATTTCTTTGTCTAGCTTCTTCTACATCTTCAAGCACACTCCCCCTTGTTGCTAACAATCCACTCTTCTTTTCATAATTTTCAACATAACGCTTAAAACAACATAAATAACTAGCTTCCTTCATTGCCCTAATTACTAATGGCTTGGCAACTTCTGTTGCAACAGCAGTACCGATCTCCGCAGCCATATCTAACATGAATATGAGATTAAAATTAGAAACTATCTTACTATCTAAAGTTATGAAACCGTTAGACCTAGAATGCCTAGCTAGGCCTACAAGAACTAGAATTCAACAGCGTGAAAGAGATAAAGACCTTAAAGGTTAGATAAAACTATAAGAGGAATACACAGTAATTGCTTATAAAGTAAACTGATGGAAAACATACGAAGGAAAGACAAGAAGTTGTTACGCATATAGTCATTTATCAACTCTATTGTTTTTTTTTTGGTGAAGAGTGGTGCTATTGTTTTATTCAATAAAAATGTAGCAGAAGGTATTATATTATTGTAAAATATAATTTGTACAAAAATACATATTATAAATTTTAAAAAAATAAATTTACCATACCATAAGTTATATAAATCATTAGCAAATGATCAATTTTATTTTCATAAAAAAGTTACAGATTTTATTGATTCATGGTACTAAGCAATGGTTTAAGAATTGAATCAGATAGTTTGATGGATTCAATCAGTAATTGTCCAAACATCTAGTCTAGTTCATGTTAGAGAACTATTTTATTAGTCAAACCAATTTGGATTCGTTAAAACTTGATGAACTGATTAAAAATTGAGAACCGAATTAAAATTTGATAAACTGGACAAGTCAAATAAATTCTCTTATTTTTAATCTAGTTTTTTTTATAAAATTTGAAGATAAATGTTTCAATTGGATTTATAAAAATTTTACATAAAATAAACTTTAAAAAAGTCCAAAAGCCCAAAATAATTTAGTTTATCTAATGTCATTTGTTGATTATATGATTTGTACTTATGCTATTTTCATAAATATAATTAACTTGCATAAATTATTTTTTTTTTTTTAAAATCATGAATAAAAATATAATTTTTATAGTATAAGATATTATTAATATTTAAAATATTTAATTATTATTATTTTATATATTTATTACACCATCTGGATCAACCTGAAATTTTTTGTTTGAATGAGCAGTAATTTTAAAACATTGGTACTAAGTATGTATGGTTTTACACTCATCCTTATTTACAAAACTAAGCAACGCATTTAAAAGTATGTATATACAGAACACAGCTAGTTACCTCTTTTCCAGAGATTTCAACGCCTATCTATAATGCCTTAGACAAGAAGCCTCCTTTTTGCGTTTTTTTTTTCCCCCTATTAAAGAAGGAGTAGAAAAATGACTAATGGATAGAAAAAGCAAAGGAAGAATCTAAATAAAGAGAAAAGAGCACACAAACAGTTAAGCAGCAGCTGAAACTCCAACGATTCGAGAGATGCCTTCAACAGAGAAGCCTCCTTTTGCCTTTTCTATTCTTACTTTTTTGTTTTGCAGGGAAGAAGAACAACAACTGCAATTTACAGAAAGAAACACCCAGGAAGAATATAAATAAAAGAAATGAAGAGAAAAATGAACAGAAGGAGCACCAACAACGATTAATGGAGAGAAATATAAATCAAAGGAAGAATTAAGTGCCAGATAATGAAGCACACAAAAATCTGTTGGGTAACCTACTAACTTATGCCTGCTGTAGGAGTTAATTTTGATTATCTTTATTACCATTCAATAATATAAGCAGACCTACATTGTACAGAAAACATTAGATCAATTAATACAATCTCATTTTCTTCTCTTTATCAACTTCATTTCTGCTTTTCCCTAAATGCACCTTGTATAACAATAATTGATTGGTTGAAAATGAAATTGTAGGTTTTTTTTTTTTTAGTCGAAATATTAATAGTGTAGGAGCTCCACTTCCATTTCTAAATTAATGAGAGCAAGTGAACTTGCGAATAGTTTGGACCAAAAAAAAAAAAATACTCTTACTTAGCTTGTTCATAAAAAGTAATGTTACTACTAACATATATCAAATTATTAGATTTTCAACTATTTAAATTTAGTGTTGTTCTGTCAGTTATTATTATTTTTAGAACTTCAATGCATAATTTTGATGTAAATAAAACGAAAAGAAGTTAAAATTTAGCTCAATACACAGAACAGTAATACCAAATTTAGATAGAAAGAGATTTAATTGAAATATATATAGGATTTAAAATTCATAGTATTCATTATAAGGGACACTATTATATGTGAGGCAGACATTCTTTGGGTTTGACCATTAAATGTTACAACAAAGATAACACTAAATTTATATATATAAGATTTAAAATTTTTAGTATTCATTGTAAGGGACTCTATTATATGTGAGGCAGGCACCGTTTTGGCTTGACAATTAAATGTAGTGGAAAGGAACTTTAACTAAACGTTCTAATTGGTAACTACCAAACAGCACTCTCCAGTTGTTGCATTTACATTACATACATCAACCTTTCTATTCTGTGCCCCTCCGGATAGCTTCAATTCCTGTCCTTTCTAATTAAACGCCGGCGTTTTGCTTTAATTTATTTTTGTTGGGGGCATTCAATTTACTTAACTTTCAACGCTTCTGCCTTATTACATTACATTTCTTTTCTCAACGTGCATCTCATTTTATTAATATTTTAATTTTTTATATGATTATTATCATATACTATTGTTTTCACATAAGTTTAATCAATTAACACTTAAATATTTTGTTAGCCAAGTTAACAATTTAGAGCAATCCTTAATACATATTTTATAGCATGTCATTTTTATATTAACCAATAACGTTTATCTAATTTTTTATATTTTAAAATAAATAATTTGCATAATAAATAAAATAAAAATAAATAATTGAATTCTATTATTCAATTTATAAATAAGAATAAACATTCTTTCTATTTTGCACCTTGTAGGCTTGAGAAATTTTGGATATTTCAGATATTAAATATTTTGAATACATATATTAAAAATTATCATTTTTTTAAATACAAATAAATATTTGGACGAATATAAATACTAATAGTAAAAAATTGATGGAATATATATAAATTGTCATCTAATATTTTCATTTTGCACCTTGTAGACTAAGAAATGCATGTCACGTGCCCTATTGCATGTTGCTATTTGAGTGGACTATAGAGGTCGGCATAGTAAGCGTGTGCAAACCACATAGGCTCTAATGCTTATGCAGGAGGTATCGATTTTCAGATTTTGGATGTTTTGTAATTTAAAATTAGTATATTTTTTTAACAATAAAAAAGATATAAAAATAAAAAATTTACATTAATAAAAATTTATTATAAATAAATTAAGAACTAAATTTTTTTTTATCTAGATCTAAACCCCCATTTTCATGAATTCAAATTTGGGTTTCCTGCAAGAAAAACAGGAATAGGGTATCGGTGCAAGACATTCCTCCTGGAAGAGGGAACCAAAAACTACTATGGCTTTTTTGAAGGATTCGCAGGGGAGATAAAGAAGCCGTTAGGGTAAACTCATTGAGTCTGCAGCTTCACATGCCGGCAACTCATACTGTTTCATTTCTTTTATATCCGGTGAATACTGAAATCAATATTTTTCTTGGCATTCATAAGTTCTATTGCTTATTAATAGTGTTCTATTGTAATGCTATTTCTTTCATGTCCAAGTACTGTAGTATTATTTTCCGCTGCAACTTATGCTGCTTGCTCACTCTTCAGTCACAATCTTCATTTAGAAATGTTCAGCCAGGGCTTGGTAGGAAATTGACGTGTATTCTGAGAGATAAAATGCCAGTGATTCATATTGTTACATAAGATCTATATCATGCAACTGCAATTAATATGTAATCTGCCCTGTTTCCTCGTACATATTCCATTAAATCATAGTAATCTCATCTTTCCTGTATTAAACATACATTCCATGCTTTAAATTTACAAGACTAAACAAATAAATGATTCCACAAAGCGTGAAAGCTGTATATACTCACATAAGCAAAGTAAGCATTAGTGTATGATAAAATCACAAAACTCAGCTAGTACAATGGAGTTTTTTTTTTTTTTTTTGAATAACCGATGCCTATATGATAATGTCCCTTGTTTCGATTACAAAAACTCCAAAGCTATCCTTTTCAAGGAAAGCATCAAATTTCAGAACTAAAAAATCTCACAATATTCTTCATGCCTTCTTGTTTCCCAATGTCCTTCTATATATATGAGGGAATAGACGTAGGTGCAGAACCCCTCTTAACAGAAAAATAACAGCAGCGCCTATATTTTTGGTAACTAATTGGACAGCTTGTTTTTTCAGTTCCAGCTTAGCATGCCTATAACTTCTACTTAGCTCAATCCAAATATGCTTCTTCCTTATCCTTTTACAGCATCTTTGATCTTACTTTTACTCCTTTATCCTACTAATGTGTATTATCATTGTAAACTCATCAAACATGTGCATAATAATAGAAATAATTATGATGAAATAACACATCTGCTACTCCAGAAATGTGATTTATCATAACTTTGAAATCGGAAATTACTCTGGAGCTTTTGTTCAGCGATTTAGAACTTAAGTTCATACAACAAATAAGCTCGGAAGCTGGTGTGCCAACAGAGACTAATTGAGTTCCTCATTTACACAAATTTATTATGATACATAAAGGCTTGCACTTTAGAATCTCAAATTTGGCTCAAGCACATCAGCAACAATTTTTTTTCCTTTGGTTTTTATCAGTAGTTTCCTGGAAATTAAATTAACAATGGTTGGGGAAACCAAAAATATCTTAGGCGGCCAACATGATCTTTCCGGGTTGAGTGAATTTTCATGGAGTAAAATTATATCTAACAAAAATACAAATATTACAAGGGTAAATTTGTCTAAAAATGCACAAAATAAATAATAAAATAAACACGCAATTTTTAACGTGAAAAATCTCAAATTAAAGGGTAAAAAATGGGTTTGGATCTACTACAGTTCAAAATTAATATATTTTTTTACACTAAAAGAGAGATAGAAATAAAAAAAAATATGGTTCCTAATCCATTCATGGTAGGTTCTTAATAGTGTAGTCTTTTCGCTTCTATCTCTCTCCTACTGCAAAGAATATATCAATTTTGAATTGCAAAAAATCCGAAACCGTAAAAACTATTGGACCTAGTCCAAAAAATAATCCACTAAAAATTAATGAGTACATTAACAATCTTTTAAACACACAAGGTCTCACCATACTCACTTATTATCAACAATAGTGAAATTAACAATTTCAGCAAAACATAAACCAGACATAAAAATAGGTATCAAAGTACAGCCAAATAGAGATAGACGTTCACACAATGCTTATAACAATAAACAGAAATTCCATAAAAATCAAAGCACAAACCGTTGTTCCATACGAAGATGTTGAAAAATGCTTAAGCTTCTTTAAAATGAGAGAAAACTCTTCTACTTACGATAAATTCCTTACAGCAGTGTTGCTTTCCACCATTTCGCTACACAAGAAGACCACTTTTCCAGTTCTTGTCTTTCCTTCAATTTGTCTTCCACAATTTTAGACATTTCTTTCTTCACAGCCTCAAACTCCTCTAGGAATTCTATGGTCTCTGAAACACCTTTCTTTCTTTGCTCATGAAGAAATGATAATTTGTTCTCACAATCTTTGATTTCTTTTTCTTTTCTAGCAGAGACTTGCTTGAAGGAAGACAGAATACTTGGGATTTCTTGGTGCAGAGATTGTATTGTGGATTTAAGCCCATAAGGAGAAGCTTCATCTTCAGAATAATGCGTGGACAAGAAATTTAGAGCATTCTCAAGGCGAAGACTATTTTCTTCTGAGCTTGCTATCTCTTGTAGATCCATCTTCAAAAAGGCTTCCAAATCAGCAAAGGCCTTAGCAACCTCATTATCAGCAATTTTAGAAACATGAGACATGCAAACTCCGATGTCAGCACCTTTCTCCATTAGTCTAAATAATCTATTGAGATCATCGTCCACATATTGTTGACTGCTTATATGGTCAACCTTAACTTCTTCATCAATGTAAGTCTCAATTTGATTCACCATGATTTGACTCTGAATTGAATCAGAAGGATTATTGTTCTAATGTTCTTACTCGTAGAATCTGATAAGAAATAGAATTTTTTTTCCTCTATAATATGTACCTCCTTCATTTTGTTGCATATTGAATTAAATTTTCATACAAGTTAGTTTAGCTATTAAATTTAAAAAACCACAATATGAAAACTCTACAATGCAAGCATTTTTCAATCTGTTTAAATATAGCATTAAACAAACAAATTTTAGAGGGAAAACTTTTATGGCCCAACACTAATGCAACAAACTATAAACTTACTTGTGGAGATGATGGATTTGGATGTGAGCTCCCTGGTTCTATGTGAGTAGCTAATGTTACTGCTTGAGGCTTCTTGGGAACAGAGTATGAATTGATCTAAAACCAATATAATGGAAAACTTTTTCTCAACAAAGATGAGCAAAAGTTAACGATAATGCAAACATTAATGGAGGGAAAAACATATTTACCAGTGAAGAGGTGCCATCTAAGGCAGTATCCACTCGATTGAATGTTGAATCCTTCATTTCAGTAATTTTTGGTGGGATTTCCAATGCGGATTGGTTTGATCTTTCTATAGAAGAAAATTCGTTGATAGGTTCTTTGACTTCTTCTGCATTATTGACAAATGCTTTATCAACTCCTTGACGAGCTTCGTTGATGCTTATACTTTCTCCAAATGCTTCTCTATCACCCATTGATTTCTTTTCACGGAGCTCCTAAGCCAAACAATGAATAAGTGAAAAAGAAGTATATTTAAGGCTAAAGTGAGCTAAAATGAATGCAACAATCTTACCTTGGTAAAAGTTAGTGAACCTGGATGTGAGATCTCTGATTCTGAATGAGTTGATGAAGTTGCTTTGTTATATTTATCTGATGAAGGACCTTCTCCAATACTTACTTCATTATTCTGCACAGAATCAAATGATATGTAAGTTAGATTTTTCATCCAAACTAAATTATTATAATACAACCTGGTGTAGATTATTAACACTGTGTGAATAATTAGAATGCGTTTGAGGTCTTGTTTCTGCTTGTGCTTGTTGTTCCATTTATGCTTCTTTCATTCTTGGCTTTTATGCAAACCAACTTATCCTAAATGAAGATGAATATATGCAAAAGGCCCTATAAGTGTAATTCATCTAGCATAAATTTATTCTATATCTTAAAGGATGATAATCTTACCTGCGGAGATTCATTTTGTACAGGAATAACAAATGGAGCTGCTGATGGTTTGGTACCCTATCCACACCATGAGTATAAGAATAAGTTGCGAAAGTTAAATTCATTAATCTAGAAAGAAACTATTTGTCGGTTTCTTAACTCTGCCTTGGTGAAGTATAATTAATGTACCTCTTTTGGTGGTGAACTACTGTCCTCTTTTTGCATTTCCAATTCTTCTTCATCAACTTTGTCTGCTGCTTCTTGTTCACTCTGAACAACAGAAGATATAATATAAGTATATAAAATGAGTTTAAGTCGTTAATACCCTTGATTAATCCTAACCACAAGAAAAATGAAAAATGAGAAATGAAGAAATTTTTCATTTGGCTACTCCAAAAGTCACAGTATTCCCCAATTAAAGATAGGAATTTGGCTTGGCGAATACTGAAAGTGGGTATTGGTTTTTGAAGGAAAAGCTATAGGGTTCTACACAAAGGAGAATCAGAGAAACCGATACCACTGTTAGAAAATGTGGTCTATAAATCCGAATTGTGATTTTATATCTATCATATCTGAGTCTTCTACAACTTCTATTTATGGTGCTCATAGGAGTTGTAACATACACGAACTAGGATAAAGTCTAAATACATAGTGCCTTATTTAAATGAAGTAACTCCTATATCCTCATTATAATAACATTTTATTCTATGACTCTAGAAATTTCTGAATTAATGTCAAACATGAATTTCTAACGACCTTTGGAACAAACAAATCTTTCAAAACAATTATTTCAAAAGATAATGGAATCAGATAATAGTTTTGGTGCAAGTACTGACCATTTTTGGTACGTCTTGACGGCTTTCTTGAGCAGGTTGACTTTGGTGAGGTAAATTATCATCGCAAGCACATTTTCCAAGCACATATCTCAATTTAGGAGTACCGGAGATTCTCAAAGATTTTAAATGATCAAGAGTTTTAAAATGAGAAGCTGGAAATAAAGATTCCAAAAGGTTACAGTTCCAGACAAAAACCTCCTGCAACATTGGAAAGATAGAGCTATAATTCTTGTGATCATCATCATCTCCGTTGTCTGTAAATATGTGCTTCAGTTCATGGCACTCGCCCACTTCTATTTTTTCCAACAGTGACATTGATGAGGCAATGGACAGTGTGAGCAACGATGTGAAGATGTAACAATGTGTGATTTTTAGATTTCTCATGTAGCACGGGTTCAAAGGTCTTGTCAAAAGACATTGAACACCAGAGATTCTAAAAGACTTAAAAAAATTTGCAGGATCAGGAACCGTAAAATAAGAAGCTGGAGTTAAAGATTCCAAAAGTTTACAGTTCCAGACCGAAAACTCTCGCAAATTGGGAAAGATATATCTGGAAGTCTCGTCACCATCTTTCTCTCCTGCTAGTACGTGCTTCAGTCCATGGCACTCGCCAACTTCTAATTTTTCCAACAACGACATTGAGGAGGCAAACGATAGTGTGAACAACCATGTGAAGTTGGAACAATGCGTGATTTTTATCTCTCTCATATTGTGTGGGTCTAAAGGTGGCCTCAAAAAACACTCAGCTGGATTGAAAACCTCTGTCTTCAATTCCTGTATCCCAAACAAAGTTAAGATAATTTTTTTTTTTTTTCCACATGTCCTATATATCTCAAAGAATTCCAAAACAGTTCATAAAGTTGTTAACAATTTTGAACTCAGTAATTTTAAATAACATGTAATTTGCTGCTCTTAATATTGCCTACATGATACAAGGTAACTTGACAACAAAAGGAGTAAAGGAGAGATACCAGTGAGCCAGTGCGGTCCAGCAGAGTCGCCTTGGAAACAGATGGCTTGTCTATTCTTTTGGCACTTGATTTTGGCAGAAAACAGCGTAAAGGAGCCCAAGAGAAAGTATTAGTGGGACTGGGATCTTTATCTCTTGTAGATGTTGGAGGTGAGTATTGCACATTAGAAGACATGGGATGATAACATTCTGCGGGAAATATGTAGATGAAATCTGGCATTCCAGAAATTGCCATTACTTTCAGTGAAGGCAGTATGATTTCGTTTCCCATTTGATACAAACCCCCCTCATCTGGGTGTTGGCCAAATATGTATTTTAGCTCCTTACAAGCAACAATTCTCACTTCTTCTAGTTGTGGAAGGCCTTCAACAAAAGAAATCGGCAATATAAATTTTAAATCGTCACAACTTTTAACATTGAGAACTTTTAACTTTGGGAACATTGAGCCATCTCTCCTTCCATGTGGATCATAATCACCCACTATCTCCTCTCCTGATCTCTCATACATTATTATGTATTTCAGCTGATAGCATTCACTAATACTTAATCTTTCTAACTGCTGCAGACTCTGAGCTGCGGATGGGTGGAAAAGAGATGTCATTGAACAATGTTCTAGTTTTATGGACTTAAGATTACCCAAGGCAAGATTGCCCTTGAATAATGTGCTTTCCAGTTTTAAACACTCCTTAAAGTCTAACTCCTCTAGTTGCTTGAGAAAATCAATAGGCAAAGGACCACGGCATAATTCTTTCACATCCACATTAGAAAGTTTCAGTTCAATTAACTTGGAGAAGATAGATCCACCAGATTGAAGATGCTCTGTAAGGATTAGGCACTCTATCTCAAACCAAACATACAAAGAAAGGCTAATTAAGTCTTTCAAGCCTCCATCTTCCATAGTAACAAAGTCTGGAATAAGATTTTTGCATCCTGTTTCATAACAATCTCCCAACTCAAGATTCTCTGCACTTGCTGCGAGTGATTTAAATGTTGCTTCAGAGAAGATTTCTTTTAAATACCTTGGTTTGAAACATCTTGACGTTGAAGCATCCACTTCCAAAGAATTAGGAAACTGGGAACCTATTATATGATACCTTTCCAATGCAGGAGGAATTGTAATTTGATGAAGTTCCTCATCTCTATTTCCTCTGTGAAGTATATCACTATTTTCAACATAATACAATTCCTCAACTTGTAGGCATCTTTGAATCACTTTGAAAGGATTATTCCATTCAATTATACAATTTGTCAAGCCCAACAATCTCAATTTTTCTAGTTCTCTAACTTGAATTGGCAACTCAGTGATTAAACAATTATTCAACTCAAGAGTTTCAAGATTTTGTACGCTTCCCACAATAGATATGTCTCCTAACTCCCAATTAGTTAGAAGTAGAGTTCGGATATTTTGTAGTGAGTGAATCGATTGCAGAAATGGTGGAGCTGGAATTCTTGAAGACTCATTTATACAAATTAAAACCAAAACTCTAAGCCTTATCATACCTTCAAATAATGCATAGGGAACTTCCATAGAACCATTTGCCTTCATCCACACTAATAGAATCTCAAGTTTGCTACCATCAAAACGGTTGGGAAAGTCAACAATGTTACAAGATAAATATCTTATATTCTCCTTTAAAATTGTCTTAGAATTCATGACCACTTGAATCTCTTCGTTTCTCATCTGTAGGGCCACATCACGAATTAGGTCATGCATCGTTATGCTTCCTTTCTTAGCTTTCAACAGTAGACTAGATTCTATGAGTTCATGTGTAATTCCAAGCACTTGGCTTCTTGCTGCATAATATTTGTCAACTTTTCCACAAAGCCCCAAACCTATAGCAATTCTGCTTAAAAGTTCTATTGGTATTTCAAAATCTTCTGGGAATAGAGAACACAAGAGAAAGAGTTCTTTGGCTTTGTCATTCTTTAGATTATCAAAACTGAGGCTCAAAGCTTCATGAACAATTCTCAGATCGTTGTGAACATCAAGGTCAAGATTTTGCAACCTTCTTAAATCAGCCTTCCACTGTAGTAGAGGCTTAGACTTTAATGCTTTTGCAACTGTTACAATTGCAAGTGGTAATCCTCGACAGTCGTTCACAATATTTGCCGCTACATGCTTCAATTCATTGGAAGAATCATCACTAATTCCAGCATGAAATAGGAAAAGATTCCATGCTTCTTCATCAGACAAGGGCTGTAGTTTAATCATCTTTTGGCATCCCATTGCTTCACAAATTCTTGGACTACGTGTGGTTAGCAAAACAGTGCAGTAAGCCTTGTGATGGGGGCCAGTTGGAATCCCTATGTGTTTAAGATCGACCTTTTCCCATACGTCATCTAGTAGTACAAGTACCTTTTCTCCACCCTTAGCTATTCTTGACCACAGTATCATTGCATTTTCTAATTCTTTTCCTTCCTGTAATGACATATCTAATTGCCTTGCAATGTCCACTCGAATTCTTGTCACATCTGGAGATTGGGCCACAGAAGCCCAGATGACTCTATCAAACAGCTTTGATTCTACAACTTTTTTGCATATTTTTACTGCCATAGTGGTTTTACCTGCTCCACCCATCCCGTACAATCCAATCATGTAGTTATTGTCATCTTTCAGTGCCTCCATAAGTTGTTTAAATTCCGACCCTATCGTCTCAAAATGCATATTAGTTGATGATGAAGAATGGAATATTGGAAGTTTGGGTAACTTCGCAGCTCGAATCAAGTATTCACCTTCGTCTGTTAATATTCGAATTTCTTGCTTCTTATATTCCAACTCCTTTCCTTGCGCATATTTCCAAATGCAATTAGTACACAAACCGAAACAACATGTCTTATTTGTTTTAGTGTCTTCTTGAATGAGACCATTAGCTTTATCTAGCCACCTCTGAACATCAGGTTCAATCAAAATTTCATTTCTGTTTCTAGCTTCTTTTATATCTTCTTGCAGGATTTCCACAAATTCTGACAATCTACTCTTACACTTTTCAAAGTCTTCAACACGACTCTTGAAAAAAAATAAATAACTAGCTTCCCTTCTTACTTTATACGCCAAATACCGGACAAATTCAGTTGCAAATGACCCAACAAATTCAGACCCAACAATTTCTGCCATCTAACATGGATAAGAGATTACAGTTAGAGATATCCTACTATTACTATCTAAAGTTAGAGTGTCTTCTATCTACAGAAACCACTTAAAAACCTACAGTGATCTAGGATTTCAAAAGGACACAATAGATAAAGACCTTCAAGCTCAAAGAAAAAGACTCAGGCAATTGCTTATAATGTAAATTGATGGAAAACATAGCGAAAAGACCAGAAAAATCTACTAAATTAATCATATATCAGAAGTTGTAACACAGTTATATTTTTAAAAAATGTAATAAAAGCTGTTGAAATGATTGGTAAAGATTATTATAAAACATAAATTGTACAAAAATATATATTATAACATATAGAAGTTATATACATCATTATCAACAAAAGATCACTTGTCTCAATTTTTTCTCATTCTTACAAAAACAAAATTTTAATTTAATTATCCTATCTCTATTCTATTATCAAAATTATATTTACCTATGATATATTCCACGATCTAATTAAATTTCTCAATATTAAAACTCCCAAAATTTAGGGATTTTGACAACAAGGACTATCATATTTAGAGGCTTATATATATATATTTGCAAGGATGGAGATGTGGCCAAAATTTTTCTAAGTAAATTTGGGAATGGGGATGAAAATCATACACCTCACATCACGGGGCTCTCATCTCTGAAAATATACATAGATATTTTTAAAATATATATATATATATTTAAAGATGTATTCTTTTATAACTTTTTTTTTTATTATTTGTTAATTAAATGATTAAAATAAAAAGTAGGTAACTTATTAATCCTAGAAGGTAGTAAAATTCCTAGAAACCTTATTTATTCTTCTTTGACTCTTTGTCTTATTTAAAAATTTTAAAACTATAATTAATATTTTATTATCTTTATAAAATTGAGTATTTTTATTTAAAAAATTATAAAAAGCTTATATTATTATTTTTACAAATTTTTGTTGATATTTCAAGTCCCCTCGAGGCCCCATCGATCCCCAATTTTCATAAAAAATGTGGGTAGAAAATATTTTCAGCCTAAGAAATGAAGATGGGATAGAAGATAGAGATAGGCACGAAATACTTTTTTTGGCCTGTTGTGATCCCTAGACACACGAAATACTTTATCATTTTTTCAATTTAATTTCGCAAATATATATTTTCTTCCAGTTAAAATGACTTGAACTTGACCAAAATGAAATTTCAGGGCAAGATGGAATTTCAAGGAACCGTTCGATAATGATATAGACTTAGATAGATGGCTTTAAGCACCAAAACGCGTCCTCTTTGTTAAAGAGTTAGATTTCAATCCATCAATAAATAATTTACAAGTAAACTACTTTAATTAATAAAAGATTAACACAAAAAACTTAATCTTTTGAAAGTCAAACAAAAAAAATGTTTTATTTTATAGTCTAATAAAAGAACTCCATCTTTAGATAACTAATTTTTTTTCTTATTAAATAAAGTAATTTCTTAATAACTTAATAATTATTAACCCTGTAATCTACCCAGATCTTTCAATAACGGAGGTTCTCGTAAACCTGGCAACCTCTACTGTAGTCATATCAGTTGAACTGTGGTTATTTGTTTTGTTCACATTTATATGACTACAAAAGATGAAAGTTCGGTTTGAGAATATTATTAAACAGTACACAACTCTCATGATTCAAGAATACAACAGCGATCTGAAGTCAATAATAAGAAGCTTAAAGCGCAAAATATATATATAGCAGAAGACAAATAGCAGTATGTTTGCAAAACGGAAAGGAATTCAATCAAGATTTGTATTTATAGAAACAGAGTATTAAAGATTACAGATACTAACCTCTTTTCCAGAGATTTGAGCGCCCTTCTTCTACAATGGCTTCGACAGGGAAGCTTCCTTCTTGGTTTTTGTTTTTTGTTTTGTTTTTTGATAGCGTTAAACAACAACAGAAGCAAAAATTGATAGAGGGAAAAAAATCAGGACAAATTTAAATACAAGGAAGCAGAGCACAGAAACAATATAATGATTTTGGATCCTCTGCCGTAAGCCTTTGCTTGGCGCCTGCTTGGCTTTTTAGCAGCGGTTTTATCCGTTGCTAAAGTATGTTTTAATATTATTGCGACGAATATTGTTATTGCTATAACTTTTGTTTAAATAATTGATTTATAGTGGCAATAATTTTGTTGCAAGAAACTTTAGCAACGAAAAAAACCGCCGCTAAAAGCGCCAAGCAGGCGTCAAGCAGAGAACGCCAAGCAGAGGATCCGGACGCAATATAATTATGGGCTCAACCTTCCAAGTCTTTCTTTATTATTGCACGAGATTTTTTATTTATTAATTAATAATTAAATATAATAAATATTATTAAAATATATAAACACTTAACAAATAAATGCAAAAAAATACACAATATTAAAAAATGATCAATTATAAATTAAATTAGATATTTATTGAAATTTTTAGCAGAGAGATGGATACGTCAATTGACATTATGTTACTCTATAAACAAAAATATTAATATCCTTTTTAGTTATTTTGTTATTTGACAAACCAAAATATAAGTATATTGAGGTACAAAACTACATAAATTAGAATTTGATAAATTTATTTCACACATAAAATAATTAAAAAACTTCATCTGTATTTAGTGCATGACTTTTTATATTTGTTAGCAAATAAAATTAAATTTATATAGATCTAAATTATTGTAAAAATTATTGACCTATCAATTATGATAAAAAATCATAACAAATAAATATAAAAATACATTATATATATTAAAGTATGATGTGGAAATATGAAGGTAAAACAAAATTAAAGATTAATGCACACACTTAATTGTAAATATGCAAGGACAAATTCAATAACAACACAATATTGAATAATTAATAATAAACTTTTATGTTGAAATTTGGAAAAGAATAACCATTTTGTAAAATGAAAAAAAAAAAAAACTTTAATTAGTCAATAGTAAAAATATGAGTATTCATTAAGTTTGATTAACTCACAAACTTATTAAATTCAACCAATTAACACAATTTGATTAATTTGGGATTAGATTTATGAGTTAATTCATATTCATTTTCTTTCAACTTATTATTAATAGTTTAATTTGTGGATTAAAGAAAATTAACCTGTTACAATTCAAATTAATCCACGCAACCTAAACCATTGATTTTTTTAATTATTTACATTTATCACTTAATCTCATTTAGTCATCATTTTAGACAATGTAAAAAAATGATAATCTAAAATGAAAGTATCATTATTCAAAATACTATATACAAATTGGGCATCATTGTAACATGACTTTTATGTTAATTTATATTACTACTTGTAAATGAAAAATGATATAATTTTAATATTAATTTATCTTAATTCTTATATAGATAGGAAATGATTATTTTTTTCTCATATTTATAATTTATATATATGTTAATTTATTTTAAAAAAATTATATGCCAATATATATATTGTTTTTTTTAAAACTCAGCCTACAACCAAACCCAATTTAACTCATAATTAATTTTAATATTATATATTTTAGTTCATATTTTATGATAAATGTTTTAGAACTTAACTCAACTAACTCACTTACCATACATTAAATAATAATAAATTTTCGTGGGATATATTTTCATATTATTTAGACATTTAATACAATAAAAATTTTGAAATATACTTTTTATTGCAATTTAATATTTTAAAAAAAAGTGTATATCTAAATCAAATGGTAGACTATTAAATATTGATTATTTTTATACAAAATTTAATCTTAAATATTTCATATTAATTATTCATTTATTTTAAACTATTAGATAAAGATATTAGAATATTTAAAAACAATAATTTATTTTACTTAAAAATGATAACTTCTTATATATATATATATATATATAACATATTCAAATTTTAAATAAGATTATACCTCTAAAAAAATATAATTTTTTCATTTTTTGAATTGTCAAAAAAATGAATAATTAATATTAAATTTTATCTTTAATATAATAAAATTAATTTTAAAAATATAACTAAAAATAAATATTTCATTTTTTGGCTAAAAATTTAAATTAAAAATTCATTTTCATCCATGTATCAATTTTTGCACAATGTTAAGTAGTTAATATAAATGACTTTAAATTATTATGTTGAACATAGTAAAGTAATTATAAAAAAATCTTGTAGAAATGATTAGAAATTTCCTAAAAAATGCAGAAACAAAAAAAGTTATCAAATGTTAATGGATTAAATAAAGGGTTAAAAACATATTAAAAGATTATTTTTTTATTTTCAATGAGTTATTAGTTAAGGTAAAAAAATAATTTTTTGAAAGTAACAATTCTAAAAAATGACATGTGGCATTGGCAAAAGTTGTCAAATGTTAATGTATTAAATAAATGGTTAAAAAGTAAATTAACAAAAGGTATTTTTTCTATTTTCAATGAGTTATTGATTAAGGTAAAAAATTAATTTTTTTAAAAGTAATAATTCTACAAAATGATACATGGCAACGGTAGTTCTTTTATTATTATTATTATTATTATTATTATTATTATTATTATTATTATTATTATTATTATTGGCCCAATAAAGTCTTTCTTCATTTACCCTAGAATTTAATATTTAAAATTGGAGTAAATGAAAGAACTGAATTTATAAAAAATTATTTATATTTTTATTATCAAATTCTCTAATTAAAATAAAATATATAAAAAAAATTAAAAAAAAATCAATCATAATAAATATGAATTGTATAAAATATATACATATCAATTTTTAATCAAAAAATTGATAGTAAAAATATAAAAACTATACTTTGTTATAATTGATTCTTTTCAAAAAAAAATTTACATACTTTATTTTGATTAGAGAAAAAATCAATTATAACAAAATATAATTTTTATATCTTTGCTATAATAAATTGTATAAAATATATATATGTCAATTTTTAATTAAATAATCTGATAATAAAGATATAAAAATTATAATTCAGACTAATCATACAAAGAAACCTAATTAAATCTTTCGTGCCTTCATCTTCCATAAGAACAATGTTCAGAATAAGATTTGTCCATCCTCTTTTTTCATTATATTTTTCTAATTCAAGAATCTCTGCATTTGCTGCCAGTAATTCGATTGTTCCAACCGAGAAGATTTCTTCTACAAGACTTGGTTTGAAACATGTTGATATTGAGGCATCCACTTCCCAAGAATCAGGAAACTGGGAACTACTATATGATACCTTTCCAATGCAGGAGGAATTGAAATTTGAGCAAGTTCGTCATCTGTAAAATATATCACTACTCTCAACATAGTACAATTCTTCAAGTTGTGGGCATCTTTGAATCACTTTGAAAGGATTATTCCATTCAATTAAAATCAAAACTCTAAGCCTCTTCATACCTTCTGGAACTTGCATAGAACCATTTGCTTTTATCCAGACTTACAAAATCACTGGGAAAGCTATCAATTGTCCAAGTTGAATGAAGAATGGCCTATTTGGTACAATAAAAGAAGAAATACATCTGTAGATGATAATTCATAACTTTTACCATTTTCCCTTCCTTAATGATTTTTTCTCAACTCTATATTCTCGAAATGGCACTATTACACTTAACATTTAGCTATTCTGAGAAATTTTAGGTTATTCACATCATATGTTTTTTGAAATTATTTCCCAGAAATATCAAAATTAAGGTACTCAAAACAGAAACTCAAATAGACATAAAGTTATAGACGAACGTGATGCTTAGGCTATGGTAAGCATTTAATTCAACAATAACAAACTATAGATAGACATCTATTTGTATAACTTGTGTAGTTGCTAAAGGGAGTTAACATAATTTCAATAATTAATAATCATTAATATCATGTATAATTTGACTCAAGGTTAAAAAATTAATGTATATTACACTTGTTAATATAGTCTATTATGTAATCGAAGACTAGTGGAAGTCCGAGTTTTTATATTTGATTTTCTTCATTTTACATATCGATTAATGTCAGCTTATAAGTAATTAGTGGTAACAATATTTTATTTAAATATATATATATGAAAATAATATTAACATAAATTTTTTGAATTAATTTTTAAAAATAAAAAATAATCACATTCAAACTCCCTATATTGACGTGTTTCATCTTTTTCGCAGTGTTTTTTTACATTTCCAATTAAAGGTATTCATTATAACTACTAAAGTTTTGCTTTGACCAACTCAGGTTGCTTTAATTAGTTAAACAAATTTGAATTGAGTATTTTCTTTTTCATATTTATATACACTTTTTTTTTCTTTAATTCTTTCTCACACACTCTTCTCTCAACTTTTTTACTTCGTTCGACAGGTCGACACACTGCGTCACATTTTTTTAATAAAAAATTTAAGTTTAATTTTTATATTTTTTCATAAAATTTTTAATCTAAAATTGACAATTATATATTTAAACAGTTCATTTTTTTATAATTAAGTTTTATCAAAAAATTTTATATTTTTTATTTTAATTAAAAAATTTGGTAATATAACTATAAGTAACTTATATTAAAGCTATTTTTTTTTTCTTTTATCTACTTTTTTTCTGTCTCTTTCACTTTTTTTTAGTAAAAGAAAAAAATCTCTCCGAGACTCTTTCACTTTCACGCTTTTTCTTTTTCTTTTTTTCACTAAAATTGATCATTAGGGGTAAACAAATTTAATTTTATTTAGTTTTAAGCACACTAATTCAATCAAAACTAATTGAATAACTGAATTGATTAAATAAAAAATTGACATATCTAATTCAATCAATTTAATTTTTGAATGTCTCTTAATGATATTTAAATTGAACTGAACAAATCAATTAAAAAATAATATTTTAAATTTTTTATATATTATGTATTAATTATAAATTATAATTTGTCTATAGTTTGAGTTTGTGTAAATTTTATATGTTTCTTTATTTTATATCTCGACTAATGTCAGCTTATAGTGGATTAGTGGTAACAATATATATTTCGAAATGAATATATTGCCATGTTTCATCTTTTTCGCACTGTAATTTTACATTCCTAATTAAAGGTATTCATTATAGTTACTAAAATTTTACTAAAATCTGAAGGTGAACTTAACAGCCATCAGAATCTCCCTGGAAGCAAAAGATAAACTGGGATTCATATATGGTTCTATAAACCCCCTGAGAATGCACTTGAATACAGGAAGTGGAGAAAAGTTAACTCAATGATTAAGAGTTGGATCTTGAACTCAATGATTAACATAGGCATATCCTAAACATTACAAGAGCATTAATGTTTCAAGCAAATATGCCCAAGAAATTTTGGGGGAAGTTGTACTAACTGCTACATATATCATTAATAGGATACCTACTGCTATACTAAATTGGAAAACTCCCTTTGAAATTTTAAATGGCCATACACCTGACTACTCTACCCATAAAAGATAAACTTGAACCAAGAGCACATAAAAGAGTCCTTTTGGGATATGTCACAAGTCAAAAAGGGTACAAGATTTATGGCTTGCTTAATCATAAAGTGCATATATCCAGAGATGTCATATTTTATGAATCTATCTTTCCTTTTGAGAATAATGATCAATCACCACCTACATGTCCGTTACCTTTCCTAAACATTTCAGAGATTTCAAATACTAAAAAATGACATGCTACCCTGAAATTCTTGAAAATACACCTTATGATACTTCTGCCATTGATTCACTTGCTCAACCAGAAAATGATTCCATACCTGAAACAGTTCCAGCCCATGATCATACTTCTGAAATTAATACTTCTTTGAGACAGAGTTCCAGAATAAAAAAAACTTTTGGAATCCAAGTCTGGGAATTTGCTTCTAATGCTGGGTGAAAATTCACTTATTGGTTCCCTTGTATATAGCTTTTGAAAGAAACTGTAATTTACCATATCCTTCAATGTACTTTCCTCTGTGATCCATTTCACTTGCTCATTTCATAGGGCTTCTGTTTTATTCTTTTACCTGCGAACAATAGTGAGGGTATGAAAGAATTTTGTGTTCCGATCTCCGAAGCTCAACCAATTGATACGAGCTTTCTAGTACCAAATAAGTTCTTCCTGGAGGAGAATTTGCTCGCAGTCCTTTCAAAGTTTCCATTTTAATTCTTCTAGGATATTCTTCCTAGAGGAGAATTGGCTCGTAGTCCTTCCAAAGTTTCCATTTTAATTCTTCTAGGATAGTATTTCTTTGGTTGGGGAGCTTGTTTTCTATTCCCTCTAATCTTCTTAGGATTTGTGATTTCCTTTTGAACACTTTTAACTAGATAATAAATTAAGAAGGGGATTAAATTGATTTTTTAAAAAACCAGAACCCTTTGGTAGATTTTTTAAAATAGTAGATTGGGTGTATGTTAAAATTAGGTTACTATTAAATTATTTTAAAAGTTTAAGTTTTCATTAAACATCTATACATAAAAGTTTTTGTAAAATTTAACTGAATGTAAAATAAAAGAGTTGATAATATTATACTAAAGATTTTTAGATGTTCAAATCAAAACTTTAGTCCTACATCCTCTTTCTAAGTACACAGTAAAAAAATTTATTAATTGAGAAATTATTAAAAAATATTAACGTACACTACTTTTACATCACTATACACTTGACACCCTTTGAAGGATCAATAGACTTATTTTTACATCTCTAAGTATATAAACAAGACTCTCAAAACATACACAAAAATACAACTTGAGCAATTCGCAAAAAATGTTTTTAATTAACCTTATTCAAGGGATCAACATCAATTACTTTTATGTCAATATACACTTAACAACCTTTATGAAGACTTAACACAAATATTTTTATACCTCTAAGTATATCTCAATAATAAGACCTAGAATCTCTCCCAAAAAACTTTAAATTAGCAATTCATTCAACCTAAATTTTTTAATCAACTATCATAAGTTCTCATCAAATACCTAAACAAAAGGATCAAGAGATTAAAAGAATTAAAGACATAATAAAAGTTCAACAAGCACCTATCTCACAAAGAACAAATAAATAATAAAGTATTGATGAATAAATTTTAAAAGATGAAAATTATTCTTTTCTAAATCTTCAAATGATTAACCACTTCATCTTTTGAATAAAGCATACATCAATATTTAACTTATCATCTTTCTACCTATTAGAATAAGCAATTAATGTTAGGAAAATATTGATAAAAGCTTTTTTAGTAAGATAATAAATATTAATAAAAACTTTTTAAATAAGATAATAAATATTAACAACAACTTTTTAAATAAGATAATAAATATTGGATGCTCCTTTGACAATTTAAATAAAACTTTGAGTGTTTCTATAAAGTAGCCGCTGTCGTAGAAAATCATATGCCTATATATATGATGATAGATGGTAGTCTATAGTCCTTTTGTCTGTTGGACACTGTAAAAAGTGGAGAAAATTTGATGTCTAATTGTCTTGGAGTGGATGAAATCACTTCAGTAGATAAAAGTCAATATCTCCATTTTAGGCTTTCTTTCTTAAGCCACGAAATCTTATAATAGAGATTAAGAATTCATATTTCTATTCTGTTGTATCGCCCTTGTACTTAGCATTTGACTTTTCCCATTTTTTGCCAAAATAATCTACTTTAATTTGAAATCCTTTTTCACAAGGTGAGAGACTTTTTGTTATTGAGGAAGTTATAATTTTTAAGTTCTTAGACTAATAGAGCATACAAAAATAGGAGAAAGAAAAATATTGGGTCAATGCACAAAGTTAGACTGGTTAATCCTAAGTAAATTGAAAAGTTTGTTGGCCTAAGACAGTGTATAAAAGAAATTTTCTTGTCAAGATTTCAAAGACCCAAAAAATTACCTTTTACAAATCTAATAACAAAAAAAAATTTCTCCTCAACACTTATAAATTATTTTGTTATAAAAAATTTCATATTATTAAGTAAAAATATCCTAATAAACACACTTCCAAAGACCTCCCTGTTCCATGGGGAGATTTTGGAGGTGAACTCACATGATCCTTTTTCCCAAATGCTCAGCCAGTAGTCCTTAACCAAGTCTTTGAAGCTTCCCAATGCTTTTTTTAAAAGACATGATTCTTTTTTTTTTTTTTCTTTAAGTCTTTCTCACACATTCTTCTCTCTCTTCTTTTTTAATTTCCCTACTTTTTCTTTTACTGATTTTTTTTCCTCTTTCACATGCACTTATTTTTTTTCTCTTTCCCCGTCACTTCTCTCTTTTTTTTTTTTGAGAGAAAAAAATCCCTCCCAAACTCTCTTGGCTCCTTCACTTCAACGCTTTTCCTTTTCTTTTCTTTCTCATTGAAACATTTAAACCGATCATAGAATAGGAGGAAGTGGTAATTCACTGTTTACTAATTTACTAAAATTCTACTATGATGAAATTGATACTAATATTTAATATTTTAATTAAAAAATTTAAAATATTAATTCACAATCGAATTATAGTTAAATCTTTTAATTGATCTTCTCAGTTTTCTATCAAATTGATTTGGAAAGTTGATCAAACTCATGTCATGATCAGGTCACCAAATTTTTGGTCAAACTAACTAATTTAATTCAATTTTTTAAATAGTGTCAATATATATATATAAAATAAAAATATCATGATGACAATTAAATAAAAAATAATTTACTAAACATTACTTTATTTAAGATATTTCTATCTTTTATATAAATTTAAATTTTTATATTTCTGTTTAAATTTCTTTTAAAATTTTTATATTTATCTTATACATAAAATTGAATAAATAAAAGATAGTCTAAAAATTAAAAGTAAAAATAGATAAAAAATAATAATAAAAAATACTATTAATATAAATTTAACTATTCATAATCTAGTTGTAAAAATAAATAAAAATAGAACGTATTGACATCATTTAATTTATATAGTCAACTTTACTTAGTAAAAAAAATTATTTATTATTGTTGTGATTTTATCTTTTTAAAGTTCTTTTAAGTCTTCGGATCAACCTAATCCAAGAATATCAAACCACTTGAATCACTCTTTTCAGGCCATTATTCTAATGCAGCCGAGAAAAGAAAAAATGGAAACACAGATCTGCATCCTCACTGGTGAAACACAATTGGAATTTATGGCTAAATCAGGGTGCTTACAGTTTATAGAAATCTCTGCACCGCATTGCAAATCTTCAAAGGTGGGTGCAAGAGACTAAATTAGCTCCTGCAATTATATTAGCATGCATATTAGGATGCACAAGTCACACTTTTCATTTTAGAAAAATGTATTTCAATGGAACATTCAGCAATAGAAGGTAAATGAGTTTTGTTACTATTCAAAATAATAAGAACATGTAAATAGTTTAATTGTCCAAATCAACCTACACGAGTATCTTTTATTGGACACCTAATGAGTTCGAAGAAAATTAGATTAGAAATGCTACTATCTTCGACCAAAGAACCATAACAAGACAAGGATGTTGAAAGCTGCAGATCAAAGGCTTCAAAATGTCTGTCTCTTTTAAGCGCTTCCACTTGTACTTGTGTCTTTCCCCACGTCTTTGCAACTTGAAACTTCTAATCAATTCAAGCGGAAAAAATTAAAACCTTTAAGATTTATCAATTGACCATCTGTACATACCAAGATACTGTCTAATATCGATGTAACATTTTCTAAATTTCTGGATAGAAAGCAAAGTCACAATATACGCAATGTAACATTAAAAACGACAAAATCAAAAACCAAATTTGTGAGAGATGAGTTAGGCTATATCAATTCATAGTTTAGAGCCTAGAATACATCTACATTATCTATTAATTGGTACATAAATGGCCCACATATATTTGGTGCACCATTTAAGAAAAAAAAAATGTACTCTATCATTGATAACTGATTTTTAATTATTAAAAGAAATGATCAATTCTTTTGAAAGAAGCACGTTTCAAATTTAAAAAAAAAAAAAAATTAGAAAAAAAAGCATATGTTTTTGTTTTTCAAAAGTATGAGCAGGGATTAAATCCTTGCTATATGGCTATATGATTCATTATGCTTCTTGACCACTATGCAAGGATATAGATTTACAGAAATTTTATAGGACGCAGCTTTCATACACAATTAAGTAAAATAAAGGCTAAAGCACAAATAACCAGATTCAACTTGGATTTTTGGATAAATAATCTCCTCCTATATTGATTCAGAAAATTAGACCACATAAGACTTTCAACACAGAAATTAACCAATTAAATTAATTGAAAAGAAGTGAAAAATAATAAAGAAAAATAGTGAAATTAAGAAATTGGTAGACTTAGATTCCATAATTAGATGTAATTTTTTTTTTTTAATTTTGTCATTTTGGGGAAAGGTTTTGTCATTTTGGTTCACAATTTTTTGGCATTGTGGAGGGAATATATAGACTATTTGTCAAATATTAGAGGTTTGTGATTGTCAATATCAATTGCAGAAATAAAAAACAGATAGCACTATTTGCCAAAGGCTCAAACTTAAACTGAGCTACTTCAAATTTGGCAGCCTAAAATAATCAAACAAGTGATAAAATGTACATACCTGGATTGTTGTGTAAGTATTTTATGGTGCTGTTCAAGTCTCCTTGCCAACATTTCTTGATAAATGTTACATAAACAGTTCTCAACATTGGTGTGCTTTGACTACCCTGAGAAAATGTCTCCATTTCTGGAATTTTGCTCACCCTCACTGTATGTAATTTAGGCCACTCGAAAATACAACTATACTCGCAGAAACTTATTAGTTTTGGAAGATCCTTGAGTATTACGCGTTCTACCATTGGGAAGTTGATTTTCTCTAATCTATCTTCATCCACAAATAATACTTCTTCCATATCCTTACATCCATACAACTTGAGTGTTTTCAGTTTCTGCAGATATTTAGCTGTTGAAAGTGAGAACAATCTTTTGAGTTTATTACAATCAATAATCTGAAGTGAAGCCAGATTTTGAAAGACTGGAACTTGAGGTTCCCTGTTCCAAACGTGTACCAAACTAGGAAGCTTATTCAAGATTAATCCACTTATTTGAGGAAGAATTGGTTCCGCATTGTTATCTGATACTTCTTCAAGATCAAATACCTCCTTCAATAATTTACATCCCTCTACAGTCATTTTTTCTAGCTTTTTGTATCTTATGAGCACACTGGAGGGTATGACATTCAACAAATTATTGATCTCGATCAAAATCAGTGTCTTTAGTTCACAGAATGTCTCCAATGGAAGATTGTCGTGCAATAGTTTTCTAAAGCCATCCTGATTTCTGATAAGTAATTCTTTCAAATTCTCCAATAATTCCTGCAATAAACAAATGCAAATCAAAGTATGTCAATAAGATTACTAAGACTAGCTAGAGAGAATAATAATTTGAACAGAAAATTTCATTCATCTGTGATAATCATATTGCTAAAAAATGAACAGAATATAAATTATATCAATTTGAAAAATAAAAAACTAGTATAGTTTGTAGTTATATGATCATTGTCAATCTATAAAAAAACAATGCATCTAAGTTATTGTTATCTCATGTGGCATTAAGCACTTGCACGACGACAACAACAACAACAATAAACCAAGCCTTTTCCCACCAAATGAGGTCGGCTATATAGATTAAATAATGTCAACGTATTCTATCTTTGCTCATTTGTATAGTTAGGTTATTAATATTTAAACCCATCCTAATAGTTTTTCCTATTGTTTCCTTTGGTCTTCCCTTACCTCTAGTTATTGGGCTATCTTCCATCTGGTCAACTATTTATACTAGAGTCTCTAATGGTTTTCTCTAAATATAACCAAACCACCTAGAGTGTGTTTCTACTAATTTTTTTATAATAAGTGCTACCCCGACTTTCTCTCTAATACACTCATTCCTAATCCTATTCTTTCTAATGTGATCACTCATCCAATGCAATATTCTCATTTCTGCAATATTAAATTTTTGCTCATATTGACATTTTATCGCTCAACATTCAATACCGTACAATAATGTAGGTCTTAATTTTTTTCTTAAACTTGAGTTGTACTTTTCTATCATAAATAATACCTAAAACATTCTTCCATTTTATTCACCCAACTTGAATCTTATGATTTATATCCCCCTCTATTTCTCTACTATTTTGAATTACCGTTCCTTGATACTTAAAACTTGGAACTTCTTGTATGGAATTATCTCCAATTTCACCTCTGCCCTAAAATCAATTTCTCTTTCACTAAATTTACATTCTATATATTTCATTTTGCTACAACTTACACAGAATCCATATGTCTCTAAAGCTTGTCTCTACATCTTTAATTTTTCATTTACTTCTTTGGAATCTCCAACAAGGATTATATCATTAGCAAAAAGCATACATCGTGGTGTTGACTCTTGGGTATGTTTAGTGAGCACATGTAATACCAAGTTAAATACGTAAGGGCTCAAAGTTGAACCTTGATATAGTCCTATAGTTATAGGGAAAATCCTTCATGGCTTCACCTTGTGTTCTCACACAAGTGGTAGCCCTGTCATACATATCTTTGTTTGCTCGAATATAAATCACCCGAACTTCTTTCTTTTCTAAAACCTTCCATAATACCTCTTTCTCAATACTTTGTCATAGGCCTTTTCTAAATCGATGAAAATCATATATAGATCATTATGAGCTCTTTGATATCTCTCCATCAATCTCCTTAACAAATATATTACCTTTATAGTTGACCTCCCTAACATGAGACAACAAATTAAAAAAAAAAAAAAGAGTATTTAATTACGGTATGTACGTTACTTTGAGAACTCTATTATGGTCATTCTCAAAATGACTAAAGTCAACCACCGTATACACATCCATTATGCTAATTGGCATTACAAAAGTAGCAAATGATGCCAAGTACAAATACAAATCACAGAAAAGGAAACTTTGCTAATTCCATAATTGTAAACTGAAATGATACTTACAGAATTTAAAAAGCAGTTGTTTGAAGAAACCAGAGAGTCTTTCATCTCATCAAACTTCAAGACAACTGTCTTTAGTGCAACACAATTTACTACTTGCAATCTTTCCAAAGACCGAAAATCAAAGGTCCCAAGAGAGAAAGTCAAAAGTTTCGGTAGATTTTTAAGAGCAATAGACTTCAAATCAGAAAAATGAATAGTAGGCATATCTTCTTTTGTCACAAAGATTTTCTCCAAATTCTTGCAATCAGAAATTTTTATTTCTCTCAGCACAAGAGAACCAGCCACAAATGGTAAAAATAGATACTCAAGAGAGTTACAGTCCTTCACTAGCAGGCTTTGCAGGCGCTCAAAGAATCTGGTATTTGCAAATTTTATGCTGATTACATGAAGCAAACTAGGTAAATGAGTTAAAACTAGGTCACTTAGCTGTGGAAGGATGGGCACACCAGATTCGAATTCCTCATGAAATGGAAATAACTCTTTTAATGAGTTACAATTGCTTATGGTGAGCTTCTTCAAGTTCTGGAACCCTGGTAATATGTTAGAGGGGATGGTGTATTCTAATTGGCCACATTTAACCGACTCAAGTTCTGGAACCCTTGCAAAACCAGTTGTGAATGCAACCATTTGAGGAAACTTACTTAAAGTCAACAGATTTGCAATTAGCAGTCAGCAACATAGGAAAGGATGACTAAGAAGCAAAGGAAAGAGAAGAGAAATAAAATGTACCTGAAGAGAAACCAAAGGGTCAAGAACGAGAGCGATGCTGATGCTCAAAGGACAAGTTAACATGAAAGGTAGAAGAAATTCTCTTAATTATTATATAAAGTGCATATATTTATTGATAGATTCACGTACTATTACAAAAAATGGATTGAATATTTTTAGATAATACATAAATAAAAAAAATAATATACCTAATAATTTTTATGAAACTACAGAGCAGAAATCTTCTGTGGAGAAGGCGATCTGAATCCCGACGAAAATCTTCAAAGAAAACAGAAAGCGATTTGGTGCCTACTCTTATAAATAAATCAATAAACTTTTAAAATATTTGAAATAAATCTCAAAATGCTAATACTGTTAGTAAAGTTGACTGAATGGCTTGCAGCCTCGCACGTCGGCATCTGAAGTCAACTCAAGTCAAGAGTTTTATACTTTTATTACTTCTTCTATCTTTCACTTCTACACGAAAATATCATTTTTTTATTATTCAAACAATCATATTATTTTGACTAAAGCTAACATTTTTTTTCATTAAAATACTTTAAAAATTGTTTAAAATTTTTCTTTTAGATATTTGAAACTCACCTTAAAAAAATTTTAAAATTATTTAATACTTATTTTAATCTCATTTAAACTCTTTTATAAATTTAATTAAAAAATAAAATTAAAAACTTGTACAAATTAAGAGACCTGTTATTAAAAAAAATTGTAATTTGATGCTGAGTACGAAAAACGTGTTCTGTAATTACTAAGCGCAAAACATGGTGAAGTACTGTCTTAGTTATATGGATTACGGAAGAAAAAACTTGAGCTCAGGTTGTTGCTGGTTCTGAATTTCTTTTCGACAGATCTAACGGAAATCTGAAAAGCAAGCTGAGTGATCCTGGTGATGGCGTCCGACATCCTCAACTTCGAGAGGAAAACATTCCTGAATTCCCTTGATGAAGCGAAAACTAAACTACCAGACGATTTGTTTAAAGGATTTCAGCAAATTAAAGAATGCATCGAGGATGATGATCCAGTTAAGAGAAATGTTTGGTCATACCCGGCTGCTTCCTCTTTCCTCCTTCCGCATCTTAACGATCTCAACGACGCCCTGTCGGAGTGCATCGATTTCGCGGAAGAGGTCTCGGAAAGATTCTCTAGACTCGACCCTTTTCATCAATATTTTGTGAGTACCATGAAGCAAAAATTGAGAAAGAAGAAGGACGAACTCGAACAAAGCATAGGCTCATTGATATTTGAGTTTGAAATTTCGGGCTCAACCAGCATGAATTTCTTTCCAACGGGCAGGCATACTTCGTATGAATCCAATACAGATTCTCAAATTATTGGGATTGACGAACAAGAAAAGCAAATTAAGGATTTTATTTCTGGTAAAGACTACAGGGCAATTGGGGTTTATGGGATGAGCGGTTCAGGGAAGACAGCCCTTGTACGTAAGGTTTTGAATATCCAAAGCTTTCATAGGGAATTCTCTCCGTTTATATGGTTGTGCTTATCGGATATTCACTCCCAAGAAGATGAAGAGTTTGAGGTTAATATTGTCAAGTTCATATTGTGCGAGCTGGATTGCGATGTTGACAGATGGACAGACATGGATCCTAGCAAGGCTGATCTACTGAAACATCTCAAGGATCGTCTGACGTCGAAGAAGTATTTGATAGTGTTTGATGATGTCTGGGAAGAAAACAAATTCTATTCTAATTTAGGAGATGTTCATGGAGGTAACACAGATGGGGATCGACTGGCGGAAGCATTGCCCAAAGATAGTGAAGGTAAAATCATCATCACAAGTAGGCTGAAAGAAGTGGCTGAGAACATGGTGGGTGAGAAGAACTTAATTCACATGAAGCCTCTCAACAGAGATAATTGCAGGATGATTCTGGAAGATGGGATTGGGTTTCTTGGGTATGCAAAAGAGATCCAGGATTTGCTCAATCGTAGTGGATTTGTGGCAATAGGCATCCACGGGCCAAGTTCCTCAGCAAGAACCGCTCTAGTACGCAAGGTATTGAGTAGTCCAAGTATTCGTGAAAAGTTCGAGCTCAAAATATGGGTGCCAGTATCGCGAATATTCTCGAACCACATCAACCAAAAGGATACATTACTAAATATTGGGAATGAAATTGTGAAATATATGTTAAAAGAGTTAAGAGTTAATGTTGATCAATTGTTACAATCATTAAGATCCAAGAAGTATCTGATTGTGCTGGTTGATTTGCCGCAGAAATATGGTGATGGAATGGATCCCAATACTGGCATTCAGTATGTTTTGCATTCGGATTCTTTTTTATGGCCTAAGGACGGCGAGGGTGGTGTAATTGTTACAAGTGAAGCAAAGGAAGTGGCTGAAAAGTTGGTAGGTGAGAAGAACTTGGTTCACGTGAGGCTTCCAGAGTTGGGAAGTAGTGAAACAAGTGCAGTACCAGGTGATAGTCAATACATAAGTGATGAGCTTGTGGATCAATGTAATGGTCTTCCCCTTGCGGCTAAAACACTAGCTAACATCATTTCGAAAAAAGGTCTTCAGAGCTTCGGAACCGGCTAGGCAACTACATTGTTTTTCTTTTCCAATTTTCATGTCTTTTTTATTTGGTTTTTTTTTTCTTTTCTTTTCTTTTGTTAGTGTTAGGTGGCCTTCCTTGGTCTTGTTGACTGGCTTGTCTTGCACTTATAGTAGAGAATTTGGAATTAAGAAATCTCCGAGGTTATCTCTTTTTTTGAGGGGTTAAGTTTGGCAATCAATTGAAGTGTGATAAACAAATAAATGATAAATTAAATTAATTAAAATATACTAATAATTTAGCGTATTGATTGATTGAAGTAGTAAAAATTACATTCTCTTTAAATAAAATATAAAATTCAAATTTTGTGTATAAAAAAATTTTATTAAAAAAATTTAATTTTTATTATAAAATTTTAATTAACTCAAATTAAATTAATTAAAATTTAATATATTTTTTGATGGTTTTAATTAAAAAATATAAAATAATAAAAAAATTATTATATGTTAAAATCTTAAATTAAAAAAATAAAAAATATTTAATTTTTCATTTTTTATTATTCAATGTAAGTTGTAATTTCACTTTCTTTTTTTTAATATCACTTGTTAAATTAGAATTTATTTAATATGATACAATATATAAGTGTAGAAATTAATGAGGAGAAAATTTTACAAGTATTATAATGTACATTATTGTTAATATTTTATGAGGTAGGTACAAATTTAGAGGGAAATAGGTGAATTTGGCATATTCATTGTATCGTATCACTAATCTTTATAATATTGTATTCTTATAAATAATCTCTTTGATGTTGGGACGAGATTTCAGCATACTACGACTACCCCACAAGACAAGGCCTCCTATGTCCCATTTCCGCCATCCTTGAGTTTCTGCGTGAAGATCTCCAACGAAAATGTCGCTTCGAATAAACCCAGAGAAAACTGTACCTTTGTTGCTGAAGCATCTCAAGGAGACCGTCCAAAGGATCGACGTTGATGATGAAGATGATCCACGGGTTAAAAGGATCAACGAGATTGAGACGGACCTCGATGCTATCGCCGATCTAATCCCTGAAGTGAAGAAGTGGGAAAAGAAACTCATGGACCCTTTCTCAAACTTAAAGCGCAGTCTTCACAATTATGACCCTCGAAACAGCAATTACTGGCTCGACGGCGTCGTTGCAGAGATCAGCAGCATAAAGAACTCAGTTTCGGAGCTGCAACACTTGTCCCTCACGCAGAAAGCAACCGCATATGAAAGGCGTAATTTTGGCCACCAGAATGGTAAGGGTTCAAACCCAAAAGACCGTCAAGGTTTATCTGAATTGGAGGGGAGGATTTTGGTGGATCCTGCCATGTATGATTTTCAGGTGAGTTATGACCATCTTGAAATTGAGCCGAAGCTCTGCTTACTTTTTCTCTCAATTTTTCCTGAAAATGCTGTCATCAAGAAAAGGCCTTTAATTTACTGGTGGATTGGAGAGGGTTTGGTCAAAGAGGAGGGTGAAGGTGAACGAGTTTTCCAACAGCTTGCAAAACATGATCTTATCAAACCCTATGTTGAGGAGGACATGATACCAAGAGAGGGTTTGGTCAAAACGGAGGGTGAAGGTGAACGAGTTTTCCAACAGCTTGTAAAACATGATCTTATCAAACCCAATGTTGAGGAGGACATGATGCTTATCGTGAATAAATGTCAGCTTCATCCTTGGATCCGTTACATGTTGATCTCAGTGGCCAAGAAAGCCCAGCTCATCCACTTTGACTCCAATGGCGTACCAATTTTTGATACTCATCACTCCAGGCGTGCTAGTTTAGTACTTGATGGTGAAAATTCCTTGGGTGAGTATGAGAATTTGAGGACAATTTTCAATGTAAATGAGAAATACATCGACTTTTCAGATGGACGGTTGGCTCATTTGAAGAAACTGAGGGTGCTTCAGCTGGGTTGTTGCTGGCAGGATAAGGATTCTAGTTCTACTACAAATCACATTGAAGTTCAGAGTGATGCATTCCTAAAAGACTTGAGGACTCTAAGGCATCTCAAGTATCTTAGCTTTCGTGGGATTTCTAGAATAACTGTACTACCTCCCTCAATTGTGGAACTTGTCAACCTTGAAATTCTGGACCTCAAAGCTTGTCACAATCTGGAAATGCTGCCTCCTAATATTAAGCCTTTGAGAAAGCTGACGCATTTGGATGTATCTGAGTGTTACTTGCTGGAAAGCATGCCCAAGGGTCTGGAGGAGCTCACTTTCCTACAAGTACTCAAAGGATTTGTGATAGGAAATTCAAAGAAGACTCCCTGCAGAATAGGAGATCTTAAGAGTTTGGTGAAACTAAGGAGACTCAGTATACATATAGGGAGTGAGGCTGTGATAAAAGATGAAGACAGAGAGTTTGATAAGTTGAAAGATTTAACAGAGGTTAAATGCCTCAAGATATCCTGGGGTGTAGTTTCGAAAAAACTGAAGGATCAAGTTATGAAGCAACCTTTCTCTTTTCCACCATCTTTGAAAAAATTACATCTTGAAGGCATTCCTCATGAAAAAATCCCAGAATGGTTGAAGCCTAGCAAACTAAAGGAATTGAAGAAGCTATATATAAAGGGAGGGGACCTCAACAGCTTGGATCATGGGGACGCAAGTAGTTGGAAAGTGGAAATCCTGCAACTAAAGTATCTGAAGAATCTGAAAATTGGATTAACGGAAGTGGAGAAAATATTTCCAAAATTAAGGTATGTGCTGAAAAAAGGAAGCAGAAAGATGACGCAGTCTCAAGAAGCTCATGCATCAGAGATACAGGAAGAAGGGGGAACTAGTCGGGATTTTGAAGGGTGCAAAGCATGGAATCGATCCTGCAGGTCCTAACCTGTAATTATTGTTTTCTCATTTCTTTCGTGTAAATCTCAGACACTATAATTTCTATTAGCTCAATGCCTTTATCTGCTATATAAACAAATAAAATACATATAAAACTTTTTCTAATTTGAATTGTGGGATTTGACCATCTAAACAATAGTTCAAATATTTTCCAGAAGAGCAGGATCCACGGGATGCCAACAGTAGAATAGCTGGCTGACAGTAAAGATCTTATTATCTTATTTAAGGATATTTACAAACATGCTATTGCGAGTGTAGATTCAATACAAAATTATAGAATTGTATAATCTAATTAATTATCATATAATTAAGGTCTGCGCCAATCAAAATCTGGAGTCCTCTGGGTTTCTAAACAACAATGCACACTACAAGAGAGAGTTTATATTCACAACATTAGCACTGATCTAATGACAACCAAGAGGAGCCGGTGCCTCCTTAAGTTCTTTCCCCTGAAAAAGTGTATCCTGCATATAAACAACAGAATCACTATCTGCAGACACAGTATAGATTTACATACACTGTCAACTGGTCGACCTCTGTTATATAGTAAACTATAAATCTTCGTCCCCATTCTTTAAACCAAGTTAACCCCATGAAAACAACAAATTGTGGTATGCTAGCATGCCGGTCTACCAATAATTTGTCCTCGGACTTTCCAGATTTAAGCTTGATCTTCATCTTCTTTTTAAAACAACATAAAAGGTATATAGAAGGAAATTTTATTATTTCTAACTAGCATCAAGTCTATTTTGACATATAAAACCCTAATAAATTTAATAAATAATTGAAAATTGATAGATGCACCACATGACGTCATAATAAGAATGATTAATGACACCAAATAAATCATAAAAGGGAAAAATAAAAATGGTGAAGTTGCAAACTACCCATTGGATTCATATTTGCCCTTTTAACATGCCTAATGAGCTATTCTGTACTCAACCTTAATGTAGACCAAATGATAGAATAGAAGGACTAATATATGCGGATTTCAAAACTTATAGGGACGATATAATATAGAGTTAATCTTTTAGGAACTAAAGAAAATTTTATTAAAAACCAAATTGTTAATATATATTTTTTTTGTTACAAATTTAACTAAACATTTTTTCCGCTTCCTTAATCCATATTTTTTTGAAAGACAAAAAGAATATTAATTTAAATCTAAATCAAAGAAAATGTTTTAAGAGAGAAGGAATCTAAGGCAAAAAAGATATTTTTTTTTATTTTTATTTTTTATTAGAGGTAATTTTATTTAAAATATTATTAAACATTAAATATTGATACTTCTTTTAACGAATTTAAACTTTAATTTATCACGTTATAAAAAATTAATTTATTTTACTATACTTTAATCCTAACTAAAGAAAAAAAAAAAGAAAATGGAGAGAAGGGACTAGAATGAATGGTTAAAAGTAATTTCCTCTCCCCTTCTTAAGAAAAACTACTCTATTGCCTTCTATCCAAACAGATTTTAAGATTTCTGTTCTCTTCTTCTCCTTAAATTCTAAAACCTTCCTTATCCCCTGTCAAAATATACCCTTGTGTTCGGATGAAAAGAAAGGTTGGGAAACAAGTTAAGAGAAAAAAAAATCAAAAACAAAATAAACTCAAAACCAGTGAAGAAGTTGGTGGGCTTGCAGAAGCAACAATTTACCAGGAAAAACAGAAAGATGATTCCACTAAGTATCAAAGATATACACACACACACACACTCACAGAAACAAAGTGGTCGACATCGCGATGGTGAGCCTCATCAGCACGAATCACCGTTACAACATCTTTCAACGTAGCATCCTTGGACAGCCTCCAGTAACCTATAGCAATGGCAGGAGCAGCAACGTTTTCAATCTTCCCACTATCAATGTCCTTCAAATACTGACTGTAAGAGAGAATAGCCTCCTCCTCAAGGTACCCAAATATCCTATGAGCCAGCTTTGGGGAAAGAAGGTACAGCACAAAGAATGCATTAAAGAACATTCCCTGAACAGCAAGAACAAGAAGCCTTTCATGCCATTTGGGCTTCACCACGGTCATTAGGTGCATCCTCTCGTTCTCTGCTTCCTCGAATAAGGCCTTGTCCTATAGAGTCAAGGGTTGGAAGCACAGAATGATTCGAGTCGTGTCAATAGATACTGATCTAAAGAGATATTTCGTAACCTCTCGATTAATTAGGAAACAAGACTCTCAGAATAAAACGAATTCTTCTTATAGAATTACAAGGAACAGAACAAACAAAAAATAAAAAATAGAAGAACTCAATTTTTAGGAACAAAGAGAATGTAACTTTTGATGATGTATTTTCGTGTATAAACAGGTAAGGTCACCAGACGCATATGTAAGTTCTATTTTTTGCTAGATACATTCTTTAAAATTTTGTTTAAAAATAATATAATTAAAATAAATTAATAAAATTAATAAAAATATATTTCATAAAAAGACTTAGTATCACGTTTATTTTGTATGTAGAAAAAAAAATAATCAATTTTTAACTGTATTTTTCTTCTGATGGCTCATTGTTATATGTACGAGATCCACCTTCCTCTTAACTCATTTATTTTTTTATTGTCACATTTTATTATTTATACTTTTGTTTCTCTTTTTTTTTAAATAATGTGAGATTTATTTGATACACTATATATATTAACATTCACAACATATCCAACCACCGCTGTTCTGGAACCTTCGGAGGGACCTTAGGTGCAATAGCATCCCTTCAACCTTACCAGGGATTGCTGCTACTGTTTCAAGCATCATTTCCCTGCAACCATATCGTCTCTGCAACACAATTCTGTGTCAGCTTCCTGAAAATTTTCAATGAAACCGAAGTTTCTACCATAAACCCGTAATATTACATATATATACATAGTGCATATTTGCCTATAGTATTGCAATTGTTTTTGTCTAGATTGTGCATTTTGGATACAACAACAACAACAATAAATAATTTTTTTTTCATTATGGAGTTAGTTATAGGGATAAAACGAGGCTTATGTCTAAATTGTGCATTTTGGATATTGTCCCAAAATTCAAATCTGATTCAATTTTGTCCTGTTCTAAGAAGTTTGTGACTCCCTATCATCGAGGACTTTATTTGGTCACCAAGAATCCAGGTATGCATTTCCAGTAAACTAAATCAATAAGAGTTATAGATTAAAGAAAGCGTTGTCTATATAAAACTTCATTTTTTTTGTTTGGAAACATTATCAAACAATAAATGTAAATATTCTTTTCACAAAATTTTAAACTTTCGTTCACTACGTTTGTTAGGGACTAACTCGTTCTGCATATAACTCCCATTGGTATGAGACTTTATTTGAAGAAGAAGAAAAGAAGCAGAACAAGAACGGTTAAGTAAAAAGGAGGGAAAGAAGCACGAGGAGGAAAGTTACAGTACTTCGCAAGTACCTTAAAGACCATTATGAGTGGATAATATTCGTTTGATCGAGATGTTTTTGTCAAAATTAGGCTCTGCGGTGGTACATTTTCCATCTATAACGATGTTTGAATTGAACAGTATTTTATTATTACAGCTTCCAAGACAAAGGGAAGGCTAATAATATAACTTAGAAGGCAGAACTATGTTTCTGATGTTTTTAATTTTATTTTTAAATTAATTTTTTCATCACGTTAGACGTGACCAAATTTTTTAATTTTTTATAAATTTTATTATTTAAGTATAAAATTATAATATTTATTTATTTATTTGGTAATATTTGAGTCATTTTTAACTTATTAAATAATTTTATTATTAATTTTAATTTTATAAATTCTAAAATAAAATTTAAGAATGAAATTTACGGTAAAAAAAATTGAAGCAGTGACGTGAGCAATGCTCTTTCTTTCTGGTGCTCGTGATGTACACGTGGCAGGCGGACGTGAGAACACAGCACCGCTTTAGATTACGTACGAAAATGATTAAATAATTATAATGAGTAATCATTTGATACAATGAGGAAGCACCACAACGTTATTAATTCAACTTTTTTGGTGGTGATTAGATTGTTACATTAATGAGTTTGGATAAAAGAATATAATTTATAAATTTTGATGAAATAATAAAATATAAATAAATTTTAATTTTTATAATAAATTTTTAATTTATATATTTCTTTTTTTGTCTTAGTGCACTTCACATTTTACTAAAATTTATCCATAGTTAAAATAATCACCTCACCACAAAACGCTTGTGCCTTTCTTTGACATGAAGGCCTAAGGCTAAAAGTAGGAAATTATTTAGTAATTGAGAACTTTAGAATTAGAAATTGCGACAAGATCATTTCCCTTGAAATTGTCGCATAAATATATAGAGTAAGCATTTAATTAATTTATCAAAAAAATTAGTAAATTTTTGAATGAAAATTAATTGAAATCTGCAGAGAACATGGTAAAATATTCAAATGCTTAAGTAAGCTTGCTTTTAAACTTGTAGCACTTACATCAGTACTTGCAATAACCACATTTGTTCCTATCCTCGCATTCTTGTCGATTATGCAATTCCTTCAAAGTTTGAAATCAGCTGAAATTAGAAAATAGTATAACTAAAGTAATGATAAAAAACTTTATCTTGACAGCATGATGATTCATGAATCACATCTTGACCTGCGAGTAATGCATGTAAGTGACGTGGCGAGGGCTCCTTGATTTGGGAGCAAAACGCGGAGGACAGGACTTTTCTTTCTCTTTGTATCTTCGGTCAAACCAAACTTTATTCAATGATAACGCGTATCTATCATCTTATGGTGATGAACCTTCGCTACACACCACTTATGCTAATTATTATTGCCCCATACTTCAAAGATATTTTATATTTTTATTATACTTTTTTTAATTTTATCTTTTATTTTTCTTAATAAATGTCACCATATGCAGAGTTTAAAATAACTACTTTAGTCTGAAATTAAAACGTTTCAAAATTTCTTTAACATTTTAATTTTCATTCGTGTATTCAAGATCCCAAATTAAAAACATTAAATAATTTTTGAAATTATATTAGACTGATCTAACAATTATTTTAATTTTTTTTAGGTTTCTTATTAACTCAAGAATAAATTTACGTGAGTTTTATGTATGACTTTAAAGTTATGGGGCTTGTCCAGGAAAAAATATTACATAAGTTAGTAAAAGTAAAAGATAAAATAAAAACTATAAACTTCTTAAAAAAAGTAAGAATAATTTTGCCTTTTTTCTTTTAATTTTCAAAGTTTTGGTTGTTGAGTGATTAGAGTCAACTGATAAATTAATTAAAATATATCAGACGTTATCAATAATAATAAATAAATATAAAAAAAATTTTGGGACAAAAAATTATATGTTATTTTATCTTAAAGATAAGATGCATCTGGCTTACAAAAAAAGACCACTAGACAAAATAGAGACAAAAGTCTTTCTTCATTAATTATATATGGAGTTCAACTATATTATATTAACTGAGTCAATTCTTATTTGGTTAAAAATAATTATTTTAATTTTATATATATGTTATAAAACTAATTATCTAGCTGATATTGATTAATATATGTATTATATTTGAATTTGTGTTTAATTCATATGTAAATTATTAGTGATTGCCATAAGTTAGCAATATAATTTGTAAAATCTTATGCCTCCTTTTTAACTCAAAAAAAAAAAAAATGAAGATATCAAACTTTTTTTTTGAACTTTTTAAGAAAATTTTGTTAACTAAAAATGTTTAATGAGTAACTGAAATAAATTTTGGAATTTTGTTTTGTGAGAATAGTTTAAATTCCATTTAATTTTTATTAGAAGACAAAAAGTCTAATTCTCAACCTTTTTTACTTAACATGAATTTGCGTTGCTTTTCATTTTTTTTTTTTCATCAAACATCAATTTGAAGTCTTTTCAGGAATATTCAATAAAAATGAAACGCTACCAAGAAAATCAACATGATCTTCTACGCAAAATATGACACATGTTGAAGCCTAAACTTTTATGCACATTCATTAACTCTCCATGCAAATTCAGAGATATATATATTTATAAAACACATGCATACTAAAAAATTATTAGTTAGAACAGTAGATGTTCTAATTATTTTAAACAAAAATTTAAATTAATTTGAGTCTTATGTATTACTATTAAAAACTTCTTATCTTTATTATGAAATATCAACTAGTTTAAATTATATTAATCAAATTTCAATCAATATTTAGCATTAAATGCTATAAGTAAAACTTAAAAATTTTTAAGAAATTTTAACTTAGTCTATTATATATACTACTTGCTGGCTATTACAATAAAAAAAATTATAATTAATTTTCTCCCTTAGCATGGGATTTTTAGTTTTAAATTTTTAATTCATCTAGACTTCTAAATACTGCTCAATAAACCTTTAATTAGTACAACGTGTAATGTTTAAATTTATAAATTCAAAGTTTAATGACCATATTTAGCTCAATACTATAAAAGTACAACACAAACACAAGATGTTATTCTTTAACAAACATCACACACACATATATAAAATAGAATCTCGTATGATTTAAATAAACAAATTTTGCATTGAGATTGATGCACACAAAAGAATATATATTGAAATTCAATTGAAGATTCATTAATCAAATAAGAAATTAAAATATTTTATTTTACAGTAAGTGCCTGCACTAGTTAAACATTCTCCTTTCTTTTCGTCAATTATTCTCTTTTCTGTATGTATGATTTTAATTTTAGGGTCGTGGGGCACCATATGAGATATTCAATTAAAATTTTCTATTCTACGCTGAAGAATTTACAAGATAAATAAAATAAATAAATCTTATTAATTAATGTATAAACGAGGTTATATATGATTATGAATATCTAAAAATTTTTTATGAGATTTATTACAGTGCCGAATAGATTCACGTGGATTCAAAGACAGGAAAGCTCTGTGAATCCGGATATCCACCTACCTACCAGGTGTCAGAATATTATTGGTCTTGAACCTTATTTTGCATTTAATATTTCATTTTTTCTTACAAAAATTATAAAACTCGAGAAATTCGGCTTGGTATTTCACTTTCTCACGTCACTTGAGAGAAGCTGACTGGAAAGAGGGAAAGAAAAGAGGAAACTTTCGAAGGCTCCATTATCGTCCCCATCTCTTCTTCTGCTTCTCCGCGTCGATCTCTGATTCAGTCTTCGTCATGGCGGAGCGAGCTTCTTATGGAGTGGGTCCTCGATTAGGTTAGATTTCTGGTGGTTTTTGTTTTTCGTTTGTTATTAATCTGGTTTTCGGATCATTCAATTTTTGTTATGGATTTTTTTTTTTTTAAATTCGGAGTGATTTCTCATTGAGGAAGTTCCCAAGCTTCACTTACGAGTTCTCGAGTTTTGTTTCCATGTTGAGTGGTGGTTCTGTTTTAGCTAAGTGTTACTGAAATGGAGCTTTACTGTAGTACATGCTGAGGTTGAGAAAACTGAGGACAATCTAGATGGGGTTTCAAATCTTCCATAAAAAAAGCATTTTTTGGCTGTTATTGAGATTAGAATTTGATCCAATTTGTCCTATTAGGCTTAGTGGGTTGAACATCATCTTTGATGGCATTTACTTGATCGTATCTAGGGATAAAGGATATAGAGTACATATTAGTTCAATTTGAGTAGAGTAGATGTGGTGCTGAATGAAGTTAGTTGGTAGTTGCCAATTGGAAGTCAGGATAAAATGTGTATTCCAAAGTATTTGCCCTCGGGTTAAGCATACTGAAATGCTCTTATAACTGTATGCATCTTATTTTCTGGTAGGCTGAGTTCCTAAGGATATAACAATACAATTGGTTTTCATTGCTCAGCCCCCTCCGTTTACGCTGAAAAAAGAATTAGTTTTCTTGGGGCAGGGTATCATAGGCTGCATCAACTGATGCCATCCACATCAAGGGGAGGTATATAAAATTTTATTGTTAGGAATGGAATAACAGATTAGTTTTGTCAACAGAAATAAGAGCACAGAGCCCTGTTGTTGGGTATATTTTGACTATGATCTGATCTCTCACCTGGGCCTACACAATAGGATAGTTGTTGCCACAACTTGGGCAACAATCTCCCTCTAAGTAATTGCTCTATTGGGAATTGAATATGCGACCTTTGCTTTGATACCAATTGTTGATTGAATGATTGTTACTAGGCAAAAAACTATAACTATTAGTAAGGGCATAACTTTCAGCACAAGTGCCACATTTTGAGTATGACTTGACCTCACACTTGGATCTCTGTCGTGGGATGATAAGTTGGTCAACACCATCAAAGTTAGACTTTATTTTTTTAGATAGCAAGTCAGTGAGAGAACAAGATCAGGGAAAAGACAAAATTACAAACAGATTTATTGGTTGTGGTTTTAATGATATGGACTTCAATGGCTTCATAGGCATGGAGGAATGGTTGATTGGAATTATATTTAAAGGCATCGTGATTAAGGTTTGATGGCTAAGATTCCAGACCTTCTATGTTTAAGTGACTTGATTAAATTGTTGGATTAAAAGAACGTGTACTGGAAAGTTATTTGATTGCCATGGGTTGCTTGATCAATGGAGTTTGTAAGATTCCCAGCGAGGACATGTAATATCCAGGACTGTGGTAAGATAATGTTGTGACCCAGGTTTTTGGGCATCTAGTTGTTCAGTTTCTCCCCCATCAATTAATGAATATCTTGGGCTATATTATTTGATTTAGTGAGCAAATTTTGCAACCTTGAGAGACCTAATGACTACAATGACATTAGTTGACTTAGTTAGAGTCTAAGATTAATTTGTTCACTGTCTGTTCATCAGGTTTTTTAACCATACTAATTGGCTTTTAGGGCCATAAGAAGAGTTTGGATGAAGGTTTTTTAATTGTTTAGTAACTATTATGTTGCTGAATCCTAGGCTTGGAGTTGTGTACTCTTTTGACTGTGCAGATAAGGTTCATATTGACAAATGATTGAGAGGCATGCCACTTTAATAATTATTTTTCATTTTCATTTTATTGAATTTGGGACAGTGTTGCAGGACCTATTTTACTTCTGCTTCACTCTACTATAATCTATGATGCATAGGTACTGGTATTGGTATGGGTACTGGATAGGGATACAATTTTTATTTTTCAAAATATGGGTTATGGTTATGGCAGTATATACTAAATAAATAAAGAATATCTTATAATGTATGACAATTCTTACAACTATACAAATAGAGAATGAACCTTTAATCTTGTTTAATCAATCAAAATAGTGATATAAGTTTCTTAATCTGATTTAGTGTTCATATAACTTTAATATAGTCAACCACAATAATATATGATATGGAAATATATACTAGTTTTTCTTATAATTGTTGAGATAATAGTAGTTAATTTCAGATATTTTTAAGAGTTAAAGTTTGTTGGCACACTCACAATTTATCCAATATGTATTGAAATCAAAATTTTTTTCTTTTAAAAAATATTATGATACATATCTTGGAGTGTAAAGAACGCCCAAAGAGGTACTTGTACTAACGTCTTGAATTTAGAATTATCCATACTTCATAGTCTGTGATATTATATGAAGAACAACAATCGGTGTACACTACATTGGTGGCAATTTGCTGCTTCCTGCTTCCCTCACTTTTGTTCTTTGCTTTCTTGTTTTCAAATGCTCATGCCTGCACTTTATGCATGTGATGTGAGTACTATCTTCTGTTGAGATGAGATGATAATAATATTAATAAAAACTGGGAAAGTAGGCTTTTTTAGTAACAACTGGGAAGTATGGCTATTTTTTGATTCTTTAAGCTTTCTTTCCTCATTTTACTTGTTTATGTGTTAATACAGAAATAAAATATTTAACTAAATGATTGATGCCCAAACTGCAGATCTTCAGCAATTACAATACGAAGCCCAGCATCGGTGGTTGAGGCCTGCCGAAATTTGTGAAATCCTTCGTAATTATCGGATGTTTCATATCACACCAGAACCTCCAAATAGGCCTCCAAGTATGGTTATTGCATATGTTACTGATAATTTATTGCCACCTCATGAAGTTTTTTTTCTTTATATATACTTAAATGGGTTGAATTGGTTGCCTTAAAAGATTAAAATCACTAACCTGACATGAATTGCCCATTGCCTCTTGTAACTGGGTACTTACGAAGGTTTTAGCAGGAATTAGTGGCATCCATCTATGTGCCGATGATTGAAGTTCAGTAGGGTTATCTAGCCCTAGTTAGGTTCAGCTAAATGTATAAATATTCCTTTTAATGCTATCGAAGGTATTTTAATTGTTAATTATCTGAACTTAAAGGTTTGCACTTTGCACTTGACACTACTCCAGAGCCTGTGTATCTCTTTACAAGGAATACAGCGCCTCTGGGCATGTCAACAATTAAGTTTTCCATCAAATTTGGCAGAAATGGGGTTCCTTTTAGATATATATTTATTATTATTGTTTAGTTTTTTAATTTCAGTAGGTTATTATTACTAGTTTTCTATTGTTGTTCATGCTTCAATCTTTATTATCTCTTAAAGATGTTGCTTGACTAGTATATCATGATTGTAGGTGGTTCACTTTTTCTTTTTGATCGGAAGGTGTTGAGATATTTTAGAAAGGATGGACATAATTGGCGAAAGAAAAAAGATGGAAAGACTGTGAAGGAAGCTCATGAAAAGTTGAAGGTAAGCTTGTTATAACTTGAGTCTTTAATTTCATGTTAATCGACTTCTTGTGGTACAATCAGCCTTAAGGTGATTCAGTGCCTTTTCTTTTGATTTTGTTTGATTGAAAAATAAAGCTATAATAATTTTTGCTGAGTTTGTAACGTCCTTCAAGCAATTCTAGGTGGGAAGTGTTGATGTGTTACACTGCTACTATGCCCATGGAGAAGAAAATGAAAATTTTCAGAGGCGAAGCTATTGGATGCTTGAACAGTGAGTATAACTTTAAACTAATTAAGTTTTGGGAATTTTGTTAAAAAATTGATCTGTCTTTTAAATGAAAGTGCATTTGTATTTGATGTGGTAGTTGCTTTGCAAGTTACTGCTTTAATGTATTTGCACATATATTGAGTCAATTTATAGATGGTAATTTATAATATATTAATATTGTAGTTTTAGGTGCCATCTCCTCTCATGAATATAATATCTTCTGAAGAAGTTCTATTTTCTGACTTCTAAAAATGATGCAGAATATAATTTTCTTATTATTTTATTTCACTTCAGGGATATGATGCACATAGTTTTTGTCCACTACTTGGAGGTTAAGGTATTTTTCTATTTTTCTTTATCTTCAGTGTTATTCTTGTTTCTTACCGTGTGGGGGGAGGTGTGTTGATTTGTAAGGATGCAAGAAACACAAATCTCATAATTTCAGTTTCTAATACTCATGGGATTATTATGGTGGCTGTGTAAGTTTGCAATTAGAAAAACTTTATGCTAGCTGTAATTTTAACATGAGATTGTATGGCACCTAAGAGCACAAACCAAATTTGTTCCTCACAATTTTATCCCTAAAAGTCCTTCTAAACTTGGATGGGGTGTAATTATGATATTTTTTCATGTGGTTCAACTATAATGCTAAGGCTAGTCCAGCTTCAGTCTGAGTTCCATTCATTTTCTTGCCGAGGAAGGATTGAGTAAGATCCTTTGTGTTTGGTAGACATGGGTGAATGAACTTAATTTCCGTAGCAGTGCTCTCCCATACTTCAATAAATCCATAAGAGAAACCCCCCTCCCTCCTGGCTAAAAGGAGCCTTGAGTTGAAACCTATTGAGAAGCTAAGATAACTACCATATCCCACAGAAGGTCCAAAGGGAGAAATCCATTAGAAATACTTTTTAATATCTTTGTTCCATCTATAAGCACCACATGCCTCATAAAAAGCATACTGCCAAAGAATCATAAACTCCTTATTACCGCTGAAGCCTCAGAACCGAGTCTATGCTCCTTGTTTTGTATTTCTGGTCTTGTCTTACTTGCGGACTTGATGACTTATTGACTTATGTTTTGTGGGTTTTTATTTCTCAGGGTAACAAAACAAATATTGGAGGACACACAGAAAATGATGAGGTTACATCAGATTCCCAAAAAAGCAGATCTCCATCATCTGCTTTTCCTACAAATTATAGTAATGTGCCTTCAAGAAGTGCAGATGCTATGAGCCCAACTAGCACTTTATCTTCCTTATGTGAGGATGCTGATTCAGGTATTTCAGCTTCTGGGGTATACTTCTTGCTTATTCTTTGTGACCAGGATCAATATACCAGTGCCTTAAATACTTTGATTTATTTCATTATCTTTTACAAAAGACAGTGAGTTTAGCTCATTTGATCTCCCATTAATAAACTTTTCACATAGGATGCCCACCAAGGAAAAATATTTTATTACACTCATTTGTGTGTCACAACTCTGCCTATGCTAAACTTAATGTCTTTCATAGCCAGCCCAAGCTTAGATTAAAAAAAGGGTCTTTATGAGTATGGATAATTGATGCGAATGTGTTATTTGTGAGTCACACAGAGGGAGTGGTTCTCTGATGGAAAGATTAATTCTGGTTCTAATAGTTCATATTACTATGCCTCCTGTCCTCTCTATCTGGTGTATCACATGATTATTTTGTAACTTCTATAAGCAGCCATTCAACTGAAAAGGATTTGACACTTGAAGTTTGTTGTATATTTAAAAATCTCTGCAGGTGATCATGGGCAGTCATCAAATTCTGGAACAAATTATATCCCACTTGTTCAGGGGGATAATTCCAGAAGCAATACCTCTTTCATTGAGGGCCAAAATATGCATGACTTGGCCTCCTGGGACAATGTCTTGGATCAATCTACTGCTGGACTACCTGCTGATCCTTCTGTTGTATCATTTCCTTCCATCCCATCTTGTTCAATAGGAAACATCCTTGAACAAGAACATTCTGTTCTGGGTGACCTTTTAGCAGGCAAGGGCACCCTCTCTGAGGAGGCAGGGACATCTCAGTCTCTCCAATCAAATTGGCAGGTAATTGCTGTTACTGCATGCTATGTCTGTGAGTTATACTTTGGGACTGTTATTTTTAGGATGAGAAAATCAACCTGAGATTGTGGTGTACCATCTAATATGATTCTTCAGCTACTATTTTTTGTACAACTTGGTGGATGATTGCTATTAAGAGTGGATAATAGAATTCCCTTCTTATTTTCTTGTCAAGATTGCTGCTTTAGTTTTTATTGTGCAGCTTCCTTATCTAAGTCTACTTTAAATAGGTGTTTGGTTTGCCCTGTATGGCTCTAATATCTATAACAAGTGCAGGTGTCTTCATATTGGCAGACAGTCTTCACACTTGTATATCAGCATATATGCAAACTGCCCTTGTTTTGTGATGCCTGTTAACCTTGATGATATTATATTGAATTTGTGATTCCCTTGTTGCCTGCGTTTTTTAGCATGTTTCTTGTTTCATGATGCCCTTAAGTAATAGTGTGGGGACCCTCACACTGAGAGTAGCTTAAGATTTTGTTCCTATCTGCATCAGAAGCCTACCATGGGGCTGTTATTTAGTTCAGATATACCAACTAAAAAGAGTCATTAATCTCAAAGACTGATTGAAATGACCTTGGGGCATGGATTACTTCCTTTAAATTGAAGTTAATAACTGGTCTACTTGTGGTCATACTTAATTTAATTGAATAATGAATAGTGATGGAAATGAGCCAAGATAAAACTTGTTGGCATCGCTTGATCATGTAGCTGACCGACTTGGTTTGTTTGTAGTTGATGAATAGTGATGGACCATGTTCTTAACTGCCTGTTACCCAGTTGCTTCTCGCATTATACTAAGTTTACTGTTTGATTAATTTGGATCTTGTCAACGTACTAAAATCTTCCTACCCTATAAATGAAAATCATGGCTTTGAACTATTTCTGAAAATAATTTGTATGGTTTGTAGTATTATTTTCTTAAAACTACTCTTTGGCTATTTAATGCTTCTCCAAATGTAGCCTTATCATATCATGATTATTTAGTAGCCAAAACTGTAGTTGGAATCCTGAATAATGTACATTGGTTAGTTGTTGATACTAAACTATCTTGTTGAGAAGTAGTCTTGTGTTTGATCTTATCTTTTGATTGCTTTATGTGCAACATTGACATTATAGTCTGCAGTGCATCTGTTTTATTTTTAATCAAATTTATGAGATTTGAGCAGCAATAAATTAACTATTTTCATATTTTTTTTTCAAATTTTGATGTGTTAATCCAGATTCCTTTTGAGGACAATTCAGGACAGCTGAACAAATGGCCAATAACCCAATTGTTGAGTTCTGAATTTGGATCTGATTTTAGCACTGGTTTACTTCAGCATGAATCTCATAATGCAAATCCTGAAATTGCAGCTGACATGTTTACTTTTAATGGTCAGCCAAGAGAGCATCCTGTGCAGGAAAACCTTTCAAAACAGCATACTGATGGACAATCTCAATTGTCTCTGAAATATAATTCTGAGAGTGAAGTTCCTTCAGAAGAAAGTATTAACTATCCCTTTACTATGAAACGCACATTATTAGATGGAGAGGATAGCCTGAAGAAAGTTGATAGCTTCTCTCGGTGGATTAGTAGAGAACTTGGAGAGGTGGCTGATCTGCATACGCAATCCTCACCTGGTATTTCATGGAGCACAGATGAATCTGGGCAAGTTATTGATGATTCTTCACTGAGTCCCTCCCTCTCTCATGACCAGCTGTTTAGCATATATGAATTTTCGCCTAAATGGGCTTATGCTGAATCTGAAACTGAGGTACTTCTCAAATGGATAATATGTTTAACCGGGAGAATAAAGTGAAAATATCAAGCTATTCTGATTTGAGGTTCATTTACAAGTATACAATTAGTTATTTTTAGCCAACCATTTATTGTCTTTATAGCTATATATATATATATATATTATTACTTGAAGATAGAGAATGCTTTTATAATAATAAAAACTTCATACAATCTCTTCAACTATCAGCTGTTCTTGTCCTATTAAGATGCATCTAGATTCTGTTTATTTGAAAGTAGTATTGAATATTTCTCATCTTATACTATTTCTTGTTATTTTCTAATTGGGTCTCTAATGAAGAGAAGGCGGCTGTAATTTGACTGACCACCTGTGCTATGTAACACAGGTGTTGATTATTGGAACATTTCTGAAGAGTAAACCAGAGGTGGCAAACTGTAACTGGTCTTGTATGTTTGGGGAAGTTGAGGTTCCTGCTGAGGTTCTAGCCAATGGAATTCTGTGCTGTCTTGCTCCACCTCATAAGGTTGGAAGAGTCCCCTTCTATGTAACACGTTCCAATAGGTTGGCATGTAGTGAACTGAGGGAATTTGATTACAGAGAGGGCTTTGGCAAAGATGTAGAGGTTGAAGAATTTTGCAGCAATTCATTTGAAATGCTGCTTCATTTGCGATTTGAAGATTTACTTTCTTTGAAATCCGTGCATCCTTCAAATGGCAAGTCATTTGACAGTGATACAGACAAAAGGAGTTTGATTTATAAGCTTATTTCATTAAAGGAGGAAGAGGAGTATTCAAATAAGGAAGAGCCAACTTCAGACATGGATTTGTCCCAACACAAGGTGAAGGAGCATCTATTTCACAGGCAGGCTAAAGAGAAGCTGTACTCGTGGCTACTTCACAAAGTAGCTGAAGATGGTAAAGGGCCAAATGTATTAGATGAGGAGGGACAAGGTGTGCTACATTTAGCAGCTGCTCTTGGTTATGATTGGGCCATAGCGCCAATTATAATTTCTGGAGTTAATATTAATTTCCGGGATGTGAATGGATGGACGGCTCTGCATTGGGCTGCCTCCTGTGGCAGGTAAGGGCACATCAGATTCTTTCCTTTTTATTATGTTGAGCATAAATTGTATCTACTCATCTATTTGAACCTTCTCTTACTACATGGATTCTTTCCATATTTCTATAGGTTTTGTTCATGTGGGTTCTGTATAGAAGTTTAGTTTTTCCTATAATTTCAAGTCACTAAATGTGTTTTTTGCGTTGAAAGGAAGTCAGGAAAACATTCCTGCTCAGTTGCCCTCATGTTCAGTTAAAGTCATCACTGGAGCTACTTTTGAAACTATTTTATATGCAGCATTAATCAAAATTGTTAATTTACTCTCAAATCAATCTCAATGATGTTCAACATAACACAAGTGGGTTGCTTATGTTATTCTTTGTCCTCATTTGCTTAGAGAGCGGACAGTTGCTCTCCTTCTCTACATGGGTGCAGCCCCTGGAGCATTGACAGATCCATCTCCAGCATTTCCTTCAGCTAGAACACCTGCAGATCTTGCTTCGAGCAATGGACACAAGGGTATCTCAGGTTTTCTAGCAGAATCTTCATTAACGAGCCACCTTGCATCCCTCACAATGGATGATCTAAAGGAAGATGGTGGTCAAGAAGTTTCAGATATGAAAGCAGTACAGACAGTTTCAGAACGATCTGCAACACCTGTGTTTTGTGGTGATATCCCAGATGCCCTCTGCCTTAAGGATTCTCTTACTGCTGTTCGTAATGCTACACAAGCTGCTGATCGTATACATCAAGTATTCAGAATGCAGTCATTCCAAAGGAAGAAATTAACTGAGTATGAAGATGACGAGTTTGGATTGTCAGATCCACGAGCTCTTTCCCTTCTAACACCAAAGGCTAGCAAGGCTGGACGAGGAGATGGGTTAGCCCATGCTGCTGCAACACAAATACAGAAAAAGTTTCGTGGTTGGAAAAAGAGAAAAGAATTCCTAATAATTCGTCAAAGAATTGTTAAAATCCAGGTTCATTGCTCTGTTTTTTGCAGTTCTTTTTTTTTTTTTTTTGTTTAGTATGATAGAACCTAACTATAGAAATGAACCAAGATAGAACATGTTGGCGTTGCTTGATCTATGCAGCCGACTCCACTTAGTGGAGAAAGACTTTGTTTCTTCTTCTTGTTTAGTATGATGGAAATTCCTTAGTCTATTTCTTAGCTATTCCTGATTTCTCATTTGGATAATCCAAACTACTGTTCAATTTGGAAATTGAAGCTGCCAAAACTGACAGTAATTGGACTAAGGGTGTAAATGTAAAAATGCAACTAGAATAAAGGAAAGAAGGAAAAGAATATAGGAAATATAGTAAACTCCTCAATTTCTCTGCGTAGTGTGAAGGACGTTCCCTTAAAGAAACCATGGCTTAAGCACCTTAGGAAGGCCATAAAAACGTCATACAGAAAAATCTGGGTCCAAGTAAGAACTGTAGAAAGTATTAGCATTCGTTCCCTGCACAATACACCATCACTTCAACAGCTTGTTTAGCATCCCTCCACGAAGCCATTCCTTCCTTGCTCTGCCAAAGCCTCTGAAACTAGTAAAAAGAAACTTCCAAATTGAATAGGACGTCCAAGATTCACAAAATAGGAAGTGGCTGCTGGGCAGTGCAAAAGTAGTTGGCTGTTTCTGAATTATAATAGCACATATTGGCTGAAGGAGCTTTGTGGGGTTAATGAATTTCAACATACAATGAGCATTATTAATCTTGGCAGTGATATTTTGATGCATTACATAAGTTAGTCGATGAGTTCCAAAAGAGGACCTATATGTTAATTCTTACTCCCAAGTATATTAAGGTTCTTAATTGGCTTCATAGGAAATTATTGACTGGCGTGGTTTTCATTTGGAAAATGACTTTTCTCTGCTGTCAGAATCATGAAAACCTAAAGTGAAAAGCTACTTAGTCTCTCCAAGATGATTATTTGAACTTCGCGTCCTCAAGGTTATGACTGTCTTTCACATATGATTTTAGATAAAATGAAACTAACTAAATAAATGTTCTTCCGAGAGCTGCGAACTGCTTTTCCTAAATTTCTATTAACAAAAAAGCACTTGGGAAAGCAAGAAAAACTATTTAAAGACTGCTCTTGTTTTCCTTGTATCTTCTTTCTTTTTTCATATTTTCTAATTATGCCCCTCTACAGTAAACACATCCTTGTACTGATTGAGTTTTTTGGTTTTAAGGCACATGTAAGAGGGCACCAGGTAAGAAAGCAGTATAAATCAATCATCTGGTCCGTAGGAATCCTTGAGAAGGTCATATTGCGTTGGAGACGCAAGGGCAGTGGTTTACGTGGATTTCGACCTGATGCTGTTAACAAGGATCCCAACCAACAAACCCAACCTTCGAAGGAGGATGATTATGATTTTCTCAAGGAAGGAAGGAAACAAAGTGAGGAAAGGTTCCAAAAGGCCCTTTCAAGGGTCAAGTCCATGGTCCAGTATCCTGAGGCACGGGCTCAATACAGGCGGCTGCTAAATGTTGTCGAAGACTTCCGTCAATCCAAGGTAATTTTTTACCATCTAGCATGTGTCTAAACGCTTTTTCTTCTCTTACCTGAGTGATATATTCCATTGATATTTGACAGGCAACCAATATGGACTTGACCAATTCGGAAGAGACTGTTGATGGTGTAGAGCAGCTGATTGATATTGACATGCTTTTAGATGATGACAATTTTATACCCATAGCATTTAATTGATTCTCAGATACTGCGGCTGCTCCGATCCTCCCCTGTGTAAATAGATGGCCAGTTGGCTGTATTTGGCATTGGGGAAGTCCAGGTCCTAAGTGCTAACTGTGTATGGTCTTCTTGTATATATGTCTAATCTTATTTCTTTGGATCAAAGCTAGCATACATTCAGGTTTGACAGTTAAATGTTGTAATTTCATGATACATAGTTTGTTTTTAATTATGCTGATTTTTACAAGACAGGATGACTATTTATAATTGGTTGGGGATATGGCATAATGTTATGGCTTGCTAGCTAATGTATAACAGCTATTTGTACAAAAAGGAACTGTCTTTCAGAGGATTCAAATCCAAAATCTTGTTATTATATTTTAGCTAGAAGAGAGCTTGCAGGTTTTGTACTTCAAAAATTAAATATATATATATATATATTTGGAAAAACCGAGAGTCAAAAGGGTTGTAGAAAATTTTGCAAGAATGTTTAGATCTATCTTGCGTTTGATATAAAAAAAATCAGTAAGAACAGCTATCTTCTTTTTTCTCCCCACTAGGAAATATTTTCATTAGAAAATAAGGAAGTTGTATAAACGTTATTAATAATTTCAATCAGCACTTAGAGCAACTAAAAGAAAACAGGATAAAGATAAAGCTGAAAGGAGGATAAGAAATTTAACAAACTTAAAATTATGCTTTTTCTTATTATTAGATTTTTCAATTAAAAATTGATTTGTCTATAATTTATAGAGTTTATTTATTTCTGATTAGTTTTTTAAAATATTTTTACAGATATTTTATTCTAATTTAAAAATGTGATAATAAATATATAAAAAAATTTATATAAATCTAATCCAAATTAAAATGGATAGAAATTTTTTTAAAAAAAAATTTTGTATTTTCTCTTGACCCAATTTGAGTGACCACCTTGGCGTGGTCTCCAGGAAGCTTTTGTATGTATTCCCACGAGCCGCAGTCACATTTTCTTTTAGAAGATGTTTTTGGACCACTTCATTCACAAAGTGTTATTATTACTCATTCTGCATGTTTTGTTAGCTATTTATATACTCAACGAGGGTGGATGGTGAAATTTAATCTTCTGTACAAGAGGCTTAATTCGCTACGTTTATTATTTGAAAAATATATCATCAATTTATATATCAGTTTTAAGATATTGATAAAGGTATCGCCATTTCAGTTAAAGAATAATACCAGAAAAAAAAAAAGTCTCTGTTTTAATCATACAAGTCATTGACAGTTTCAACGATGGAAAATTACGTACTATGGTTAATTTTTCACGGATAAACTCTGAAATATCTGAATGACTTCAATGTAATTTTTTTAAAAAAAAAGAATTTGTTATTAAGTTTACTTTTAATAAAAATATAATATGTAAAGATTTTTTTAACTTAAAAAACTATAATAATTCTTAAAAAATTTTAGTGTCATAATTTAATTGTAAAACATAATAACAAAGGCTATAAATATATGTAACAAAAATAAGAATTGAACGATGCTTTTTTGGCTCCCATGGAGTTAGGATAAGGTGCTCTGGTTGAAGTTAGAGAGGGATGCTTCTGGATCTTATATAAAAGTAATAAATCTCAATCATTTTCTTATTTGATGCCAATATTTAACAAATCGCAATGTTGAATTCAAACAATAAATAACTTTTAAACCTTAATCTGGACTCATTCAAATTGAAGGTTAACCAATAAAATAAAACACCTTAGAGCAAGTTGATAGGGATTAGTTCGACTAAGACTACTTAATTATGGAAAGTTAGTCCAAAATGAGACTTACATCAAATCAAAGCCAAGATGACTCATGCCTTCTTTTTTCTTTCTTTATTTTTTTACAAATATTTTTTTTATTAAAAAGAATTTTATTTTATCACATAGTAAGAGATTAATTCTTTTTACTAAACTAAATTTTCCTAAGTAACTCATGGCTTCTAACAAAGAAGAAATTTCCTTTGATAATTTGTTCTTTTTTATTAAAAATTGTAATATATCATATATAATATTATCTTGTGTGGCAGGCACATTTTTCTTTAGGTGTGGATCCTCTATAGTTAAAAATAGTGCATTTTTTTTTATAGGAAGAAAGAGAAAAAAGAGTCTCTAATCCATTCAAATTACTCATGTATAAGAGTGAATTTTTTTTTTTTTTATATCTCATACGAAAAATATTATAAAGAAGAAATGCAAGAGACCTAAAATCTTTTTCTTTGGTAATTTCCTTCACCTCAGTTAAGATTTACATGTTATATAAATTTACTTTCACTTTTGTTCAAAATTTGCCCTTTTCTTTTGTTATTTGAAATTTATATAAAAACTAATATATTTTTTAAATTTAACTTATAAATACAAATATATGTCATATTTATAGGTTTCACAATGAACTTGACTCCATTATTAAATGAGTGAAAAATGATCACAACTTTTAACTTAATCATCAAGCTCGATTTCTAACTCTCGTTATTTTAGATGAATAAATTATTGCATAATGCGAGTCCTAAGACAACCAGGCCTAATGATTTTCCTACTTTAGTATTCCAAAAGCTTAGAAAATAGTAACGTTATTATTATTTAAAAAAAATGTTTTCATTCAATGAAATAAAATTATGAAAATAAGTAAATGAACCAGCTTACAGAAAGGAGTGAAAAGATCTATTCAAAAGAGGAAAAAATTAAAAGGAGAAGGGTGTTCTTGCTTGCTGAAAGAATGAGCAGCTCATCTAATAGGTTGGTACTGATCAGATACTCTTCTTGGGGGCAGCTTTCGCAAAATGAAGAGCACCAAAGCAGATGGAATAATCTCTACCATCTGCAGCTCAGAAAAACACAAATAAATAAAAAAAACCATTACAATGACTAGAAGTAGGTCTATTCTCTGGTCGGATTTCTTTTTTTTTTTTTCTTGATAAAGAAAAATTTAGATGAAGGGATGATGTTTTAATCTAGTTTAGTGGATCAGGACAAGCCTCTAGCTTTGAGCACTTACAGAGAACGTACAAATAACTTATTAATAAGAAATGATCTAAATTTGAATCCAAATTAAACAATTATCATGAGTAGAAGGCGACCAAATCAACTAGTACCCAAGGGAGAAATGGTGATCTTCCAAATAAGCTTATTATCACCTCCGCATACTTTTGATAATTATAAAGCCTTTTGCAGAAACTTCACATTGGATCCGAAGTCTTTTGCATGACATAAGACTTTGATCATTGTTCAATTCCCATATTAAATTAAATACATACATGCGTCATTGATGCTTTAAGATCTAGAAATTTTTGTGTGAAGGGTGTATTAAAGATAAAACCCATTTGTTAGTCTCCATCCACGTAGAGAACACCACAAAAGCTTCCTTCATAGTTTGGTCATTTTCATACCCAGTCTCAAATGAAAAAGAAAGCAGTGTGGACCAGTTCAAAGATGGTTGGCTACAACAAATACAAACATGTACAACCATGTTATTCATCTTTTTTATTTTTTTAAAATTTTAATTTATTATACATATTGTGATTTTGAAATATTATTAGTCTCTTGTGGACATCGTTCATGATCTTTATCCTATCAGAACGATTATATTGACTAATTGGTGTTTCATAATATAGCAAATAATGAAGGACACCAAAAGGCTCGAGGGTAGTTATGACTTATGGCTGCTTCCATATTTCAAAAGATGACAAAAATTCTATTCTTGTTTCCAATTCTCCACCAACTTAAATTACCTTCTTTTAAAATTTAATATAAATTCCTATAATTTTCTCCTATAATATTCAACCTGATTTGTTATGTTATTACTTAATCATTTTCTGATACTTTTCATTCAAATTTTAACAAGCTAATTAGCATCATTAAAATTCTGCTTCACTCTGTAATTAATATATATATATATATATATGTATGTATATACATATATTGAACAATTTGATAGTATTTTGAGACTATTACTCGTATGAAGCTAACAATTTCAATTTCCCAACTTCAGAAATAGCCATAAAACACTAAAAATTTTCAGGGTATAAATGAAACATACTTTCAATCATAGGGTGGTTAATTGATAGCTAAGCAAAATTAACTAAAATGGTGGTCAAATGTAATTTATCCAACAAAGTATGTAAGATTTGGGAACTTACCAAGTAATACAGTAAATTAAGAAGGGGATGATCCAAGACATCAAGATCTGCTTGCTTATCAAATGCAGAGATTGCAAGCTACATTAAGGGAGATAAGGATGATCTTGTCAGAAAATAATAACTTCAAATGTTTTTGTGCAATAATTCCAAACTAAAAGAAACTCACCAAAACACATCTGATCATGAAACAAGCGCAGCATATACTTGTGACAGAGCCAACCTGCCAAGGAGAAAATTAGGCTTCAAATCAATATCAAATCGTAGTGTCCTGGCATGAACTTTTAATTTATTTCAAATATTTTTTTAAAATATAAATTAAATTGTAATACTTTTTTATATTGTAAAAATAATTATAAAAAGGTAACGAAAAATTATTTAACTATCACTTTCCCACATGGATTTCAAATTTTTTTTTTTTCATTATAGTATTTATACTAAAATATATAGTTTTGTGGCTAATGACCAAAAAGATTCAAACTTAATATATATCAGTATAATACATACGTATACATACATACATATATATATTAATATACACACACACACACACACACATTTACATATTATCAAGGACCTCATCACACCCAACTATAAGAGTTCAGATTTCAGACCTTTTAAGTAACTTTTCAACTCGTGCATTTTCTTCTCATTTATCTCGTCTCCAAACTTATTCTTGTAGATTTGGAGGGCATGTTATAGAAAAGCTATATATTATTGTGAAAAAAAGTTCAGATGCATTGAATGAAATTTCTTGTCAATGTAATTTTATTTACTAATTAAATTTCAATAAAAATAAAAATTTTACAGCTCACAAATATAGTGTTATCTGTATCAAAGTATATTATGCCTTGCAATCAATATAGCAAACTAGATGAATGAAGGTGCTATATAACTATAAACTCCATATTAGAGAGTTTATCATAGGTCATTGACAGCAATATCTGGATAACAAACCCAATACCATTTTTCAAGAGATAAATGCTTTATCTCTTACACTTGCAGCATGATCTGAATTTAATACCATAAGAAGGATCTACTTTTCTTCTAAGGTTTAAAAATATAAAGTGGCACACTCATAGATACAAACCTCATAAAGCTTCTTCTGACGACCTCTGGATTCAATGGGGAAGCGTCTCAACAAGATAAACAATCTACATGAATATTGAGGAGATGAGTGTTCAGTGAGTAAGAACAGGAATGGTGCTTTCAGGTAGACATTAGCTTACCTCCCACCATACAACAAGAATCCAAAAGCAGCGAAGAATGAAATACCTACGAAAAACATTAGAACAAAGTTCACAACATAACATCATACTATCATATATTACAAGTCTCTATGAAGTACCTGACTATTCAAATTCATTGTAGCATTTTTTTGAAGAAATAAATTCGTGTTTATCAACTATTTTTTTAGAAGTTGTTCTTAAGGGGGGAAGAAAAAGTAATCAACCAAAATGATGTTGACAGAAATAACCTGCAAGGAAGAGTTTAGCAGCTTCCACACCAACAGTAGTTTTGCTTATGCCAATGGAAATCCAGATGCAGACCTATTATTATGCAGGTGGGAAGATAAATACAGGAAAAACCACATTAATTTAAATAATAAAGGTGCTCCTTCTTCCAAGGATTAGGATGATTAACAAAGAGATGAAATATGCATTCTTGCCTGTGTGAAGTAAATACATCCGTTGATAATAAAATAAGCAGGCCTAAGTTGATGAGCTGGTGTACTTCTTGCCTGAAATAAATTTGAAACTTGTGAACATATCATTTTTCAGGAAATTAATCAAAGATAACTTTCATTGTAATCTTCTTTTTTTTTTTTTCTAAAGATGGCATATATACCTGGTGATATATCTCGGCCCAGAACAAGACAAGCAATGTGTAGGTAGAGAAAAACAGAAGACCAGGAATATCCATTAACACCTGTTCTAGTGCCTGAAAAATGATATGATTGTAAAGAATAGGTCAGAACAAGATAATAAGACAAAAGTTATTTGAAGTTTACATAATTTAATTGATATAACTTGGATGTCTTTTTTATGAATTTATATATGATGAGTCATAATTTGAAGAAAAAAATAATCATTTTAAATTTTTTTCAGGTAAACAGGTCTAAGTTGGGGATTTGGGAATTCGCTACCAGCTTGGGTCTGGTTCGGGTACGCAGAAATAAATATTTTACCAGTCTGGGACAGGATTATAGTACCTTATTCATACCCTACCCTACCCTACCCATGGTCATACCTACCCAAATGTAGACATCCAAAGACAAGTTTAAACTTCTTTAAGACACGGTATCTTCTATTTTCCTCACATGCTCGTTAAACTAACATAAATGAACAAAGCAGGCTTGCATGCAAATAGTTGAGGATAGTAAGAGACCTTTGACTTGATGAGGAGCACGCTCTGATATAGACCGAGAAGGAGAGCCCTTGCTGCATATATAATATGATTTCAGCAATTAAGGCAAATATAAGCTTACAAAGCTCTATATAGAAGATTCACAGCTCTCACCTCCATTGACAACAAAATTCATCAAGTGGAAAACCTTCTGCGTTGTCCATCCATATTCAGGTACTCTCAATTGAATGCGCACAAGTTGCACCTGAAGACAAAGAAATTTAGCATCCAAACACCCAAATCACTCAGTTTTCTAACATAAAGTTCATCATAAAATTCACATCTCTAGCTGTGAAAACGAATGGTTTAAAGAACAATACTCTGTTTTTTCTGCTGATTAGATTCATAAGGATGAAAATACAATGCTTGGGCATTAAAAATGTCGTTTCCCCCATTGAGATTGGTGAGGCACATTGTGTATTCTAAATTTATACCAAAAATTAAAAGCAAAACAATGCATCCGAATAATTTATCAACGAAACCAAACCCATAATGCAATCACTCTCAGGAGATATCTCGCCCAGTTTTCTCAACGCCAGTTTCCCACATTTTTCTCGGGAACGTAGAGAAAATTACTTACTAGGGTGGCAAGGGAAAGCGAGGCATAGTAAATGCCTCAAAATAGTTCATCAACGAAACCAAACTCATAATGCAATCACTTTCAACAGATATCTTGCTGCGATTTATTATATAAAGCACCGATACTTCAAAATGGAGACACATTGTGTTCAATACGTATCCAATGCTTCAAATTGCATTTAAACAGTTGTCACGATATAAATATATATCATGTTACGTCCTATATCAGTATCGTCCTTCTTAGGTTTTCTCAATGCTCTGCTCTCAGACAATTTCCCTGGAAAATGAATGAAAATTACTTACGAGGGCAACAAGGGCAAGCGAGGCATAAGCGGCACAAAGGGCATAGTAAATGCGTCTCTGCCATTGATCCGATTCATCAACGACGTTCCACCAGTCCATTATGCCCCCAACCTCAATAGCCCTTCCTTCTTCGCGAAGGGCAAAGATCTTTGCCCACAGCGTTCGCGCCATTCGAGAGCTTTCCAACCTCAACAAGGAAGACAATGATGGATGATCGCTGAAACAAACAGCAGCTTTACCAGTGTGGTGTGGCTCTCTGTTCAGAAACAGAGGTAACAGAACAGAGAGATGGGAGCACGTGGCGACAGCGTACTCGTACACGTAAGCGGACGGTCCTACACGTGCGATTCTGTAACGACCTGAACGTCGTCGTTCGTGCCTTGTATATTCGTTTATTTCGCACAGGAAATTCCTTGCTTTGCTTTTGCTTTAGGGTTTAGTGCTTTCACTTTCCTACCATCATAATCCATCTTCTTCTTCCTTCCTCCCAAGGATCAGCTCATTCAAGAAAGTTTAAATTAGTTAGTTCATCAGCAAAGAATATTAACAACTTGATTTTTTACACTAAGTTCTTTTGAAATTTAATTTAATTTAATTTAATTTAATATTTTTATTATTAAAAAATTACTCTCAAGTTCTTGACATTTGATATAATATTACAGAAATCTCACTTTTAATATAATATTCAAATTTCATGTTTAAAAAATAACAAAGTTGATATACCCTGGTGCTCTATTAATAATTTAGCATTGTCGCACAATTACTTTATTGTTCTTGAAAATTGATGCATATAGGGATTCATGTTAAAGATATAAAATTAGATAACACTATTAAATTCTTAATTTACTCATTTTTTATATTTTTAAATATCAACAAATGGCAAATGTTTTCGTTCCAGCTCTCAATGGTGTTTGACTAATTCTCATCAAAACAGGAAAGGGAATTTGACCTAACTTTTATTTTCGGACCAAACAATGCACAGATAGATGCAAAAGAGTTGACCATTTTATTTTTATAATGTGTGAGTTACAAAATAATGTAAAATGCTAGTGGTAATCGTTTTGCTCTTTTATTTGTAAATATTATGATTATTCTGCTTTTTCTCATTTATATTATTATTTTACGTACATTCAATATTTCAAGTGTATGAGTGAGGGTGAGATGTATACCATTGTGATTGTTGATCATTCTTTTAATCATCCTTTTAACTGAAATGTGGTTTATTAATTGTTAATTTTATAATACTGCATTTAAGAAAATTTAAATGTATTTCATAGTGAAAAAAATTATCTACTTAAAAAAGTATAATATTTCATAAAATTAACAATATCAATCTGGTTAGTTTAATGAACCGTATAAATAAAACATAATAGTATAACTATAAGTAGTTTGTATAAACTACTTACATTGTATAAAGTCTTTATATTACTAGGTAATAATACCATCATATGCTTGCTTATGAAATAAATATATTTTATAGATATAAATTTATATTAAATGAATTATATAGTGGTGGTGATAATAGGAGAAAGTGAAGTAACCATGATATTAGATAGTATTATTTAATAGTGGAAGTCACAGTATTTAATAATAATAATAATAAATAAAATAATAGTATTAATAAAAGTATAAGTATGATAATTTATTAATAAATAAAAATATTATACTATGTGAGTGTCAGCAAAGTGAGAGATCAATGAAAATGGCATTAAAATTAGACCCAGATCAAAAGTATTATGATAAAGTATGACTAATTAAAACAAATTTCATTCTTCAGAAAACAAATTAAGAGTAAGGCACTGTGATGTACATAATATATTTAATTGAATTTATTGCTTCTCTAACAATTTGTAAATATTTTGGAATTAACAAAGAATCATACATGGATTAGTACTCTTTAATACACAACGTTCATAAGAGAAGCAAGTGTAAAATATATTTATATTTTTATAAGGCTCATAACATCTCAATGTTAAGAAAGATTTCAGCAACTTCTTAGATATTTTTATTTGACTATGTAATAGAAATATGATTAATGTATAATTTTAGAGCTTAATACTATATAAATAAGTTTGTTCTAAAATTTGTTTTCTATATATTGTGTTTTATAAAATTTTTATGTACAAGTTATCCAAGTACTGTTATACATGTGTAATGTCATACAATGATCAACAAAAGGCCCAAGAGTGTTAAATGATGCATTGACCATTCAGGTAAGACTCATATTTGCAGTCTCTGAGTGGTCCTGCATGTGGAATACACAGAATAAAAACAACAATGAAAAGCAGAGTCATTATTCATGCATGAACTTTCTCAGAAATGAACAGAGTCTGTAATTTACGATAAGTTTCAACAATGGGTCATGTGAATCTGTTAAAAAATTTGAATATATTTAATACTTGATAATACCTTACATATAATTAACTTAGTAAAAAATTAAAAATTAATTTTATTAATTTAGAATATAAATTAAGAAATTATTTAATTAATAAATAAGATTGTGTGTTTATTAGCTATTTAAGTTTAAAATTATTAAGTATTTTACCTAACTGCCCCTGAAAGACTGAAATGAAATCCATGAGATTGTTGTCCTATAAATATGAAGATACAAAGTTTGGCGTTTTAGCAGGAGGAGGAGGATGCGAGATATGGGCATTTAATGTGAGTTATGAAATATCTAAAGATAAAAGCCATGACACTTTCTTGTCTTTATATGCAGATTTGTATGTTTTCATTGGAAGGGCGAGAGAGTTAATGTCTTGTCTGAAAAATCTAACCTGTAGGGTTGACTTGTTGAATTCAGATCCAATTCCCTCTATTAATGAAAACAAGGATAAAGTTAACTGTCATTAATTTATTTCGGAAATAACCTCGTGTTTCTAAATATATTAAATTTATTTATTTATTTCATAAAATAATTTAATTTAATTGGTTTTAATTTTTATATTTTTATAAAAATATATTATTTTTTATTAATATTTTTTATTAGAGTTAATTTTATTTAAAATAATATTATATTTCTTAATAAAATTATTAAGATTCATAAATATATTAAATTTTGATTAATTTAATTTAAATTAATTGAGATGTCAAAATAATTTTTTTAACAAAAAATTTCATAAACAATACTTAAATTTAAATTTAAATTTTAAACAAATAAATTACTTATCACTCAAATTCACTACTTATTAATATATTATATAAGATAATAAATATATACAAACTTACGTACTTCCTAAAATTTACTATTTAGGTAAAGTGTACAATTTTTAGTTTCCTTATTCTCAACTAAACTAATATTTACTAATAAAGGTTAAATTTAATAAAAATTATATAGTTCATTAAAAGGTAATAAATTATGATTTAATTTTTAAAAAAATATTTATATTTAATACTGAATAATATATCAATTAAACGTAATATTTAATACTTAAAATTAATCCGCACTATATAACAAATTAAAAAAATACTTGACCACGTCTCTGGACTCTAAAAAAAAACTAAAGTAATACTTGTGTAATAGTTTATGCAAAACTCAATTACTGCGCTGAAAAAGCCGACGTAATTGTGGGATATTTTTTAATGGTTTTGGGACAGTGTTGGGGGCAATGAGAGAATTATAGTAAGAAACAGAGTTTCCAAGGAAGAAAATTTGGCTGACTTTTTGAAGGGTCCCCACACAATACTCGTTTATACGAACGATGAAACCTCAAAAACAGCTGTAATAATTAAACAAAAACAGTGTCAGCAGTAAAACAACAAACCCAAAACTTCAAAGTCAACAAGGGCACGCTCTGCCTTTTTGGCAGCCATTGCACACAAGACTTTCTCATCAAAACCAGACGGTTACCACCTTCATCACCCATTCTTCTCTTTGATAATTTTAACTCTCTTCCTCCTTTGTTTCTTGTATCAATTTCCTGTGTTCTAGTGTTTGTGTCAATTATCTCTCTCTAATTGGGGCCGGCAGAATCGGTGGCTCAATTCCTGTCTAGATCTTCCACTTTCTTTTTTTGGGAAAATTTGAAAGATTTTTTGGATCCGTAAGTAATTGTCTGGGTTACAAGTTGACTATTATTATTTTTCTGGATGATGTAGTTGATTTCTTGGGTGATCGGAATTCTTCTTCTAATTCACAGTTCTTAAATTTATTTGAATGTTTAGGGTTGTCTGACATCAATTATTTGTGTTTTGAAGATTAGCAGTAGAGTTAGATGTTGAGTGATAGACGGAAAAGTTGAGGTGGGGCTGAATTATATGGATAATCTCTGTTGCTTCAACTCTGTCACTCAGGTGAGGATTTCTGCTGCTTGTTATGTTTTTATATATTTTTTTTCTTTCAAATAATCAAATCTTTAAAATCTCCTAGGATACTCCCTGAAAGTAATCCTGGAAGCTTAGGTATTTTGGAGATTTCCATGAATTTTAGAGGGGGTTATGAGGCATATGACCTAGTTAGATATAGAGTTATCTATTATGCATTCAAGTTCCAGTGTTCTAGTGAATGGCTGAGGAGTGTCTCAAAGTTTATTCCTAAGCTTTTCTATTTGAAGAGAAATTGAAATATAAGGATTATTTCTGTGTATCTATAGCCATCAGTTAATCTCGGAACAAGGAAGACTCTCAGAAGGCGGCATGGGTAAGTGTGGACTCAAATAACAATTAAGCTCGAGTATGCACGATCCACTTTATGATTGGTGTTTCGGGTCTGCTTTGTTGGGATGATAATTTCTTGGCCTTTTTTTTAAAAAAAAATTAAAATAAAATTCCACTCCTTTGCTGCCTCTGACCATCAACCCCAGAACTAGTGCAATATACACCAATTGCAGAAAGTGCAAGTGAGCTTTTCTCCTATTTGAGACTCCAGTTAATATGGCTACTTAATTGCAATAAATAATTTTTGGTTATACTTCTTCCTGATTCTTTTGCTGTCTAAGTAATGCTGTTCCTGAAACAGATGTGGGAAAGACAATAATAGCATGGAAAGTGAGGACGGGATAGGCCAGGGTATAGGGAGAGATCCATCCGGTATGGCTGGATTTGGCCCTTTTTCTTGACATGGGTTTGGTACTCAGCTGGAACTAGTTTGAACAGTCAGCCCCGAAATTTCTGCTGCATACTACTTTTGTCCAATATAACTAATTTGAAGGCTGCCCCCATCATGTGTGGCAATGAAACTGTCTAATTAATTTTGTTTGACCTAGAAAGTTTGATAAGTGGGTTTTGATCTAAATTTCATTTTGTCTTCTTTATTTTCTACATTTGGTGCCATATATATAACTGTTATTGTTTGGGCCTGGTGATTAATTTTGATGGGATGTCTATGATATGACATTGCATTTTCTCTGGTATTGATCAATTTTAAGACTCTCATTGATTACCATGGGATTCTCGAGTAGATAGTATGTCCATATATATATATATATATATATATTAATTAATTGTGGCATATCAACATCTTGTTATGATATTCCCTTGTATATCAAACAAATAAAATTTCACATTTTTTTAATGTTTTGTCCAAATATGTTCAGTGAGGCTTTTCTCCTCTTGTAATTATCTCAAGAACTTCCATATCTTTAGGTGGTTGGAGGACGTTCGTCATGTAGCTCTGGCAAGGGCAGGAGCCATCAGACTCCAGTTAAGTATGGCTTTAGCCTAGTTAAAGGGAAAGCAAACCATCCAATGGAGGACTATCATGTAGCAAAATTTGCCCATGTCAGAGGGCATGAGCTTGGACTTTTTGCTATATATGATGGGCACTTGGGAGACAGTGTGCCAGCCTATCTACAAAAGAATCTCTTCACTAATATCTTAAAGGATGTGAGTTTTGATTTAGTTTTAAACTAAAGATATTATGTGTTTGATTATTACTTTAAGTGTATTTAATTGATCAGGGAAAAAAATAAAGTCCCTTTTCTTGTTTATTCTACATGTAATAGGAGGTTTTTCTTTCTATTACCCAACTTCCTATTCCTTTTGGCAATCATTATTTAGCATACAAAGACAATCCTTCATTTTTACTTGATCTCTAGATGCAATTGTTTTTTTCTTTTTTTTTCTTTTTTAAAAGAAAAGAACTTTGTAAGGATAGGTAATTTGATATTTGTTTATTCTGGTTGTTAAATAATGCTTTTCTGCATGATTTAATTACATTCCAGGAGGACTTCTGGACTGATCCAGGCAGGTCCATTGTAAAAGCTTATGAGACAACAGATCAGGCAATTCTTTCTCACAGTCCTGATCTGGGACGAGGTGGATCAACTGCAGTGACAGCAATTCTTATGAATAATCGAAAGCTGTGGGTAGCTAATGTAGGAGATTCAAGAGCAGTTCTGTCAAAGGGTGGGCAGGCCATACAGATGAGTATAGATCATGAGCCCAATACTGAGAGGGGCAGCATTGAGGACAGAGGTGGCTTTGTCTCAAACATGCCAGGTTCTTTGATAAACCTTGAACTCTATGACATGCTGCTCACAAATTTGATGTGGGATTTATCTTATCATACTATGAAATTTCATTTATAAGTTCGTCTTTGCTGTGTGATTTATGTCTCTCATTTTCATTCTAAACTTCATGGAGAGAATATGTGTTGTGTTGATGGACATGCCTCAATTGAAAAATTCCTGACATTTAAAATTTTCCTAAGGGATTGACCAAACCAAAAAGGAAAAATCAAAGGTATACATGTTTTGTTTATAATAGTAATTTGTTGGCTTAAAGCTGTAGGCTTCTAAAGCTCTAAGGGGTGTTCATGGTTGAGTTTGAAGCTCACAATCAATTCTCAAATTTTAGAAACCAAGCCAGTAGTTCTGGTTTGATTCAGTTTCACTCCCAGCCCATCATGGTTCACTGTTTTCACAAGTTTTCCCACGTTTCTCTGTCAATTATGATGAAATTAGTGAAGATATACTATATTATTGAAATTATCAATAACCTTGATACACTATTGCAACATATGTCGATAGTAGAAATTTAAATAATAGTAGTAATAAAAATAATAACAACAACTACAAGCTCCAATTTGTGTACAAAATAAAGTGATCTAACACTTAGCAGTATAAGTAGAATCAACATCCTATGGCCTCTGAATTTATAAATATTACATAACACATACTTAAAATATTAAATTATACAGGAAATAGTGTGTGTATAAATATATATATATATATGCTTTGGTTCAGGGTTGTTAAACTCAAGCAAACTTGCTTGTAAACTCAGTCCCCTTCAAATAAGATGTTCAAACTCATCAAACTCTTCAAATTTGCATGTGAGTTTAATGGGTATGATTTTTTCACCTATTTGGCCATTTTGAGGCCATTTAAATGCTGAGTGAAACCCAGCTACAAAGCTCAAAAACAACAATTTTTTCTTCTAAATATAAAAAAATGTGAAGCAGTGTATAATTGGAGAAAACTCCAAAAGCTGCGTGAAGCACTGTCCTGAAATGTAAAGGTAAGGTGTGAAAGATGTTAGAAATAGTGGTAATGAAAATAATGATGAAAGACAATATTGAGTTATTGATGAATTTAATTGATTTTTTGCTTGCTTATATCTGAAATTTATACTAAGTTTTTGAGTATTAATGATATGACTCTATTGGTTTTGAACTTCTAACTTTTTCCAGTATATTTGTTCTGTTCATATTATTTGGTTTTCTTTTTTAATTTTATGATGAGTTGTAGGTCATATATGAATTTTAACAGTATTTGTAAACTCATGAGTTTGACATTCCCCTGAAGGTGAATCAAACTGTACTGCTCTCATCTCTCTTTTGGGTTTTGTATGCCTACCTGAACTGACTGTTTGGGTTGGCTCAATCAGTTTGGTTCCCTTTATGACGGTTAAAATTTGTGGATGTCTTAGTTGAGATGCTTTTTCTTTCCTGCTTCATGATCATGATGCATGTAGATGCAGAAAAGAAAACTGTTGGTTAATTCATCTGATAATCAAGTCATACACTTCATACTAATACCAGACATGTTGTGCTCAAACATTTGTTGACAAGATTCATAATTGTCTAACGAATTCATTGAACTAGCATGAATGCATGCTTAATTCGCATGTATTATGCTATTCATTCTAAATTTGGTTCTGTATTTCAGTCTTATTTTGATTAATCACATCTATTTACTTTGAAAAGTGACTATGAACTTCTGTTCTAGGGACATAGTTCTCCTATTAAAACACCTATATGAAAAGCCATATGAATCATGAGAAGCAATTACTATATCCATATGCAGCAATGAAGTATCTCTTCTAGGTTTGAATGTTTTGTATTTCTTAATGATTTCCTGACTTCCTGATGTTATATTAGGGGATGTTGCAAGAGTAAATGGCCAGCTCGCAGTTTCTCGAGCATTTGGAGACAAAAACCTCAAATCACACTTGCGATCTGATCCTGACATACAGCTGGCTGACATTGATGCAGAGACCGAGCTTTTGATACTTGCAAGTGATGGTTTATGGAAGGTTATACATCAAACTCTCTCTTGCTTGCTCTCTCCAATAGTGGTCAAAGATCACTTGAGTTCCAAAGTTTCAGTGTTTTTTTTTTTTTTTAAATAATTTATTATAATCTCAAACTATGCTAGGAGTCACTTTAGATCAAAGGCTTAACTTGTTAAATGAAGGTCCACAATATTTTATTATAATCTCTATTTTCTAACATGCCCCTTCGCTAGGAAGTCCTTTTAATTTTAGTTAGGAGATAAATGGTGGCAAGATCAAACTCTTGACACTTTGTTATGAGGTTTTGAAACCATGTAAAAGAGACACAGACTATTTCAACCTAAACATGGGCTTGTCTGGGAGGATAGAGTGGAGTGGGTGGGGGAAAAAAAAACCCAGTCTATTGTTTGGATGGTTGAAATATAATGGGGTGTGGTGGGTTGTGATGGAGAATGGATCCTCCGTGCTGAAGTGTGCTATTTTCACACATTAACCTGCTTCTTTTATATTACAATAACCCACAAGTGGTTTAATGTGTAAAAACAGTATACTTCACTACTTTACAAAAAACGCACTTAAAGAGGATCTGACTTCGTTGTGATGAGTACTCATCTAACACAAATTGGGAGTTTTGAGATAGTTTGAGTTTTATTTTTTTTCTCTTATTTTTTATTTACTGATTTACCCTTTATGATCTAATTTATGACCACTCTACTTCACTCTGTTCATAACTCCAAACAGGCTCCAATGTTGAGTGAAAGCTTTTGATTGGTCCACAAATGATTTTATTTACTCTAATATTTTTTAGATAAAATTTTTTTCGTCCTTAATTTTCATTTAATACAGGTAATGGCAAATCAAGAGGCAGTTGATATTGCAAGAAGGGTAAAGGATCCACAAAGGGCAGCCAAACAACTAGCCGCTGAGGCACTGAACAGAGAAAGCAAGGATGACATTTCTTGCATTGTAGTTCGTTTCAAGGCATGAAAAAGAGATCTTCATAGATATTAAGACAGACTTCCCATTTAGGGATGCAATGCAATTCTATATCCTACCATTAGTTTGGATGTCCCCCAAAAAAAAAATCCATTATGAATTTGGAATTTTCTGCAAATATTTTGCCTCCCCTTACCCTCCTCTGTAAAATTGAAAGTCCTTGAGGTTTAGGTTGTGCTCTTTAGTATCTCTTAATTTCTTCTATTGTGTAGATTCATACCATCATTTTTTTTTTCTGTAATTTGCATTATGAAATGGAGCAGTGTGAAAATGGCAATAGTTTTTATATTTTTTTCTTTATTGAACATGGGATGTATGCATTTGTATAAACTCAGTGTATGATACACTTGACATGCCCTAGCTTGAGTGGCTTATTCTCCTGCTAGAATGCAAGGGAGTGAAGCAACACGTATTCTGAACATCATTTTTTTTTTTTTTTGCATACTTGGAATTTCATAATTTGAAGTTAGAATGTGTTCAAATCTTCAAGCCACTTAACAACTTGAAATATTATTTATTTTCCTTCAACTTTTTACAATTCACATATTGAAGTTTTCATTACTGATAAGTTTGATACTCAAAAGCAGGAGCCTAAAATAGTAAGGTTTCTTTGTGCATTTTTAGCTCTAGGTCTGAGCATGGAAGGAGATAATCCAGCACTTTCTGTATATTATTTATTTGTCCTGATAAATTCTTCGTTACTTTTCCCAGGGTTCTGTTATATCATTTGGTTGAAAAGCCAAAAATTACTAGGTGTGGATTAGTAATATGAAGCATAAGATATTAGCAAGAGATCTTACATTTAAATTTGATTAATTAATCTTGGTTAGATTAGTCTTAGTCTTTATAGTTTCACTTCATTTTAAATTTAGTAATAGTTTAAAAATTTGTACTGAACTCAATAAATGTATGGCATGCAATACAACTTATTTATAAATAATTTGGATGATTTTATTAAATGGATTAAGTTAAAGCATTTTACACTAAATATTAAATAAAATTTAGTAAATTACAATTATGTAAACTTCTTTCAAAAAATACAAAATAAGAGGTGGGTGTAACTCAAATTAAACACTATTGAGCACTGCAAACAAAAGAAATTAAAATTCAAAATTAAAAAAAAATAAGGTTAAAATATATTTAATCTTTGAACTATGAGTAGCGTGATGATAATTCTCTCAATTATAAAAATTGATTTAAAATTTTTTTAATTTATGTGATTTGTGTAAAGAAATTTTTACACATTAAATTAATTGAAAATGTTTTTCTGCACAAAAAGTTTAGGAATCTTTTTTAAACAACACTTGAACTTTTAAAATTTTTTATATTTTGTTATGAATATTGATCTATCATTATTTTGTTAAAATTTTAAGTTAAAAAAATTAATAAAGTAGTATTTTACACAAATTACAAAATTTTAAAAATTTTAAATCAATTTTCTGTACATAAACTATACTTCATGGAAAGTTTATTGTATTTTAGTTTAAAATAAATAAGTATAATAATTAAAAAAAAAAAAGGAAAAAGGGCAAGGGCCCAGAAAGGAGCGAGAGGGTATGTAGTAACCGCCAAGAAGATTGGCGGGTTCGTTCATTTCTACGGTCTTCTGTTTCCCTCTGGTTTGAAATGAAAACTCTATTTCCGAAAGGCGCACGATAGTCCATTTTCTTTGCTCTTGCTCAGCTGTGCGTTCTTCACCTACTTTCTCTCTCTAAAACCCTTCCGAGTCTTTCAGCGTTTTCTTCATCATTCTCTCGCTCACGAAGTCTCTTTCGCTCTGTGCTTGATCATGTCCAAAGCACTGAAGCTTATTAAGGACAATGCGTCCAATCCGAAGCTTTAGTTGGTAATTGGAATCGGCGTTGCCGGCATTGTTGTTCTGGCGGAGACACAGAGGAGACGACTGAGGTTGAAAACGGAAAAGAAGGATTTTGGCGCTTTTATTGAGCGTTTTGAGCTACTTCCTTTCCCTCAACCTCCCCCTCCGGCAGCTAGGCAACCGCTTTCTGGTCTAACATTTGCTATAAAGGACATGTTTGTTTCTAGAGATCTGATATACTTTTGCTTCTTTTTTTTTTTCCCTGTTTTGTTTTCTTTATTCATTTGATAAATATTAAAGGGAATTTTTCTGACTGTTATAGTGTTTGATGTCTGTATGTGGTTGTGTTTATTTTTTAATTTATTTCTTTTTAGTTGATTGTGCGAATTTTGTTGTGGGCATTTACATATTTGATGTGAAGGGCTATGTGACGGGGTTAGGAAATCCGGATTGGAAGAGGACACATGAGGCGGCGGAGAAGACTGCCGTGGTGGTTATTGCTCTGTTAAAGAACGGGGCTACTTGCGTTGGGAAGACTGTTACGGATGAATTGTCTTTTGGGTAGGAATCTTTATATTCTTTACTTCCAGATAGTCAACTGTAAAAGTACCATCCGAAGTGATTTGTTTAAGACATTGTCAGAGTTTCTGGGGAAAACATTCACTATGGAACTCCAACGAATCCTCGGATGCAATTGTATATCCTTGGAGGTTCTTCTAGTGGTTCTGCAGCTGCAGTTGCAGTTGCTGCTGGACTTGTTGACTTTGCCATTGGTGAGTTTGCTTGGTCGCTTCTAATTGCTTGTAGTGCTAATTGTATAATGATCTAGTACCTTTTCTTTTAATTATTTTGTCCCTTAAGGGGCTCTTAGTTTTCAGGATATCCTTCTTCTTTCGGGGATTCTAATGAAATTGTATTTTACGAGAATTTGTCTTTCATTTGTATTGCTCAATAGTAAGTAATTACTATTAACTTATTTCCAACTGTCTCTTAAAAAGTAAATCCCCCACCCACCCAACTTTATTTATTTGATTTACGTATCAATCAATCTTTTGAAAATGAAAGATATATTTTGGATAAAGTTGTATCTAATAGTATTTTATGTCTCCAATCATTGAATTTTGAATTTAAATTAAGTTAGTATTTAGAGAAAAAGGAGGGAAGAAGGAAAGTTAATTTGAAATCATAGGGCAATACATTAACCCTGAAGCAGATGTAAGATTCATACTTCCAATTCCTTCTCTCTTCTTCATTAAAGATGGTTTAACCGAATAATATATTAATATCTTCTTATACTTGTCGTTTGAATTCTTTTATATATATGAAGGAATGTTCTCTTTGAAGTTTTGTTCTTAGACCTAATTTCAATGCTCATTACTCTTGTGACTTAGCAGCAGCTTGCTGACAGAACGAAAGTTCATTTTTTTGCTAATTGTGACCTACACATGATAGCAACATAAATTTCATGACTCCTAATCTATTATTATGATTTCTTCAATTTGTAGTTGTAGCATTGCTCCCCATGCATGGTCCTTTTTTTGTTTTTCAATCTAGATTAGACTTAATGGACCTTTGCAAATATACTATGCTGAGGAAAATCACTTTTGTATTTTTCGAGAATATATGTGAACATAGAAGAATATTGTGTCTTTGTAGGTACTGATACTACCGGCTGTGTGAGAATACCAGCTGCATTCTGTAATATTTTTGGGTTTCGTCCATCTCAAGGGGCTGTTTCCACAATTGGGGTTCTTCCAAAGGCACAAGGCTTAGACACTGTTGGTATGATTCATAATTCTGTTGTGTGATGTTGCTTTTATTCTGAAGTGATCACAGGTTTACTAGGTTTTCTTAGAAGTATCTTATCTCACTTTTTTTTATCTTAATTCTTTTTCTTTCTATGGTTCATTTCTTTATTGTATAATTATGTCAGGATGTTTTGCCTGTGATCTATCTGTGCTACATCGTGTTGGATGTTCTACATCAGTTGAATTTTATGGAGCACAGAAGGGCAAGGCATATTATATTTGCTGGTGATCTCTTTCAATTGTCTAAAGTTCCTACGCAAAAGACAGTATATGTTATTGGGATGTAAGTTTCTGTCCCTGTGAAGATCAAATCGTCTGCTTTCATCCTTTCAGTTTTTCAGAGAATACGGTTGACTGTTAAAACACTAGTTTTTCTAACAATACTTTATTTCTTGACAAAAGGAATCATCACTGTTCATTACGATGCATTTTGGACCTTTTGGTTTTGCAGATCAGTCATCAAAGCACATGAATCTTTGTCAGTATATTGCTTCTAGCGTACCCAGTCTAAAGGGGTATAATGAACAATCACCGCACCAAAATGGAGCTGGAGACACTCTCTTCTGTAATGTTATCATTGCAAGGGTAATCTATATGCTTTGAAGTTTCATCATTCAAACTCAGATAATAAATTATATTATATTTTATGCTTATCTCTATTTCTTTTTAAAATAGAAGAATAAAGTTATTAAGGAGAAAGAAAAGATGTTTTGTGAGTGAGGATAAGTATAGTGATCTGAAATGAACACAAAGAACTGAGATACAAAACTCAATAAAAAATAAAGATATTTAATTTCTCTGAATATCAGTAATAGGGACAGTCTTAAAGAGGTCAAAATATGAATACCGAAGAATTTTTCTTTTCCTGAATTATTAGAGTTATGCTTCTTTTTGCATTGCTTGTGTTGTTCATGGTTTCAGTCTTTTTGGTGTACCCCATTAGGTGCCTCCTTGCTTCTTCTTTTTTTTCCCTCTCTTTCAGTTAAGAAGCCCTTTTAAATTCTGAGACTTGATGGTTAAGAATTAAGACTTATGTAAGGCAATTATTTCATTGTCAATTTGTCATACTCATACAATATTAATTGTGTATGAATCCAATTATCTATGTCTGTTTTCTTCCTGTTGGTAAGCTTTTTTTTCCCTCCCTATCCATCAGTCAGAGTGCAAGTGACTGGAGTAGCAAGATACCAACTAACAAGCCACGAAATGTTTTTACATTATCTATGAAATCTGTGCTCTGAACAACGTAGTTCTTATATTCAATAGAATTGCTTAAAGCAAAGTAATCTTAGTAACTGACAACTAGCTCTGGGAACTCTGATACTGATGGTAAATGAAAAGTAAAAGTAAATTTTACATGTAGTTGCACCCCTAAGAGGGCAAGGCTGAAAACTTACTGCTTTTCTAGGTTTTATAGTTGAATAATTAAAAATTAATTTTTTTTTGAGTGTGTACTACTTCTGAAGTTATCTGTTACTATGCAACTTAGTTTATTAATTATACAAATGAAAAGTTTACCAATTTGTATATGGAAAAAACTTAGTACAATTTTTATATGTTTGCTATTAGGTTTTCTATATGGACTTACAACTCCGCACCATGCGATTAGATCTTTCTAGAAGTTTTTTCCACACATTTTTATTAGAGAACCTGATTGCAAAAGGAATTGTATCTAAGTCTGGTTCTTTGTACATCCTTATCCACCTTGTTTGTGGGATTTACCTGATAAAGGGATCTATAGATGATGTGTCCTGTTTATCTTTTGGTAATTAATCTGTAATCCTTACCTGTTATTGTACTTAAAGAAATCACTGTCTTTGAAATATTTGTGGCAAGTTGGTAAAAGGCTGGATTTTCACATTTATAGTTGTTAGTGCTTACTGTTTTTAAACAAATCAAAATGTAAACGCTGTTGCTAAAAATGTTTTCCTCATCACTGTTTAAATTTTCCAATCAAATTAATTGACTTTTGAGATCCTTATTGTGAAAAGCATAGAAGGCCTTTTATTGTCCTTTGCAATTAATGGTTGATGCTCTCCAAACTACAATTTGTCATGTGGTATGGTCATATCCTTTTTCTTTTGGGTTAGAGTATACTGCTTCAAAGTTTTCTGTTAAGAGTGTAATGTTTTTTTGGACAAACATAAGTGGTGTTTGCATCTGCTTTTCAGATATGAATTCAAAACCAATCATGAAGAATGGCTTGAATCAGTCAAGCCCAAGTTAGGGTGTGGTGTGCTTTATCATATTGTCACAGTCATGAATACTACACATGATAATATAAAAACCTTGTACAAAGTTAAGAATGAGATGTGAGGTGCTTTTCAAAGTCTGTTGAAGGTACTGTAACATCAGTTGTTATTCCACATTAGCTTTCTGGTGTATTTATCAATGACTCAAGATATAAGTAATGTTACACCAAAAATGAAAAAGAAAATGAAAAAGCTGAGTGTTATTTATTTCTTGGTATTAGAATGAATGACCCTTTGTTTTTTTGTTATTTGATATTCTAACTATTCTTTTCAGTTTACTTACCATCTTGCTTTTGAATTTCTTGAGAAATAAGTAAACTCTTGTAGAATGGTTTGGGCAAGAGCCAGCCCAACCAAGCATGTGACAGTCTTTATTTAATTGTACTTATTATTGGGAACCATTGGTGTAAGGATGAGGTTCAGAGTCCTACAATATCTCCTAGCAATAGTTCCTTAATTTATAGGAAACATGTAGAACAGCCATGAAGACGTCTTGTCAAAGAATTTGACTGGTTCTCTGAAAGAAACAAATTGTTATAAATATGCACTGTGAGACTTGGAATTGGATGTGTTGCACCTATTCTGTCAGCCACCCACCTAAAAACAAGTTCTTAATGTTGAATGAGTTAAACAGAGGAACATGAGAAGGCTCACTTTTATATCTTCTAGAAACTATTCTGGTGAAATGGTTTCAAAGACAATGTGAGGAGTGAGGCATTAACACTTTGTCAGTCAGTCTGTGAAACAAGATGATTTAGGGTTAAATTTATGTTTGAATTGATCTGTCATCAAATTTTTTAGTTTATAAAGTTTCCATCACAGGATTACTTCTCTCTGGCTATGGTTTTATTCTAGGGAATGCATGTGAAAGTAAAGCATCTTTTTTCTTTTTTATGTTTATTTATTTATTTTGAGATTTATTTCAAGAGATACATTAGAAATTCTGTGATTTTTCAAAAGTTTCTATAGACAAGATTAGATAATAGCAGGAAAATAGAAGAGTAAGAAGTCCAGTATAACAAATGATTTTCAAATAGAAGTTTGGAAGAAATTGTAGGTCCTAAATTTCTAAAATGGAATTTTACTCACATTGGAAGGCACCTAGATCTCTGATTGTTTTTATGAAATGATAGAATAAATTTGGCAATGCTGCTGCATCCACACATGTCAGCTCCTTACCACCTCAATTTTGATTGTTCCAGGATGATGGAATACTTGTTATTCTTACTGTTGCAGACAGTCGTTCAAAGCTTAATAGAAAGAAAGGTTTTTCTTCTGTGTTTTATGAAAGAACTTCTGCATGATCAAGCTGCTAGTATGTCTGGATGTTGTCAGGTAATTTCATATATGTTTACTTTAGTTTCTAGATATGACTTTTGTCCTCTCCTCAATTTAGCTATCGTTCCAAAACTTAGGTTGACTTATATAGTGTTTCCACTACATTTACAGGTTATAATTCCATTAGGATATCTCAGTGATTGTCCTGTTTCTGTCTCATTCATCTCCTACCATGGAGCTGATAATTTCTTCTCGATACGGTCTTGGATATGTATACAACTCTTGAAGAGTGAGTTAATGCCGCATCCTATGATTTGCCATTCCCAGATACCAATGGTATCATAGAAACTTCCGAACTTTTGAAGGAGAAGGTTAGTTTCTTTTAGTATTTTGCATCTGGAGCATTATTGCCATATAAGAAATCATTTTGTAAAGTTAATACATTTAACCTACATGATGTGAACTTTCACTGTGTTACCTTTAGATGCTGCTAAAAGCATGGTCATTAATGCCATAAGTAGTGTTTTGGTTTCAGGGTTGAAAATTTTGAAGTTTAACCTGTAAATATCACATTTTTTCTATTCCTTTGGTATAGCAAATATAGATGTGATGGGCCTGGCATTGACTTTAATTTTATCATCTTAAGTTCAGAAATAATTTATTACTCTAGTTAGTAAAATGGGGTGATTTTTATGAATAATGTCAGATGCTAAATAAGTACATACTTGAGACAATGAAAAATGTTACATCAGAAGTGTCCATTTTAAATGCAACGCTAATTTATAATCCTTTCTGAGTTGTTTTGAACATATAATCTGTTGTGTGGGTAATTTCAAAAGGTTATAAGATGGTTAAGTATAAGTTCAAATTATTTGTGTTCTATCTTTAGAATGCTTTAAGAGCAGCTTATGGTGTAGAACTGTGGATTTTATCTGAGCTACTCATGATTCCACTGTTCTATCAAAAAGAAAAGAATATCACCAAAAAAAAAAAGAAGAAGAAGGTTTCATATATGTGTGTGTGTGTGTGTACATATATTATGTATATATAGGATTTTGATATGGAAAGCTCAACCTCTTGAGAGGTCAAGCATTCATAGCATTCACCTATATATACTAGTATGGGGAATAGGTTTGTAGGATGTGGGAATGCGTGGACACTGAAAGAAGAACCTTTTCAGGGAAATGCTGCATTTAAGGGAAAACGGTGGAATAAAGCAGTTAATTACTATACTGAGGCTATCAAGTAGACTGGGATGAATGCAACTTACTATTCCAACCGAGCTGCTGCTTACTTACAGTTAGGAAGGTATGAAGTTATCCCATTTGTCATTTTTTACTACCATCATTATTCTTTGTGATTTGGGCTGCCATTGTGGAATTTACAGTTTTCAGCTAGCTGAAGAAGAGTGCAATAAGGCTATAGTACATGATAAGAAGGTGAGAAGATAGGCAGTGGTAGTTACTGTTTTTTGAAAACTTATTTATATTATCTGCATGTGAAATTATAATTTTTTAACTCCATAGTTATAGGACTAGGGACTTCTTAATATTATGTTAAGTTTTAAAATATCTTAATATTTTAAAGTAAAGGTTACACCATCTTACGTGATGGGTGCATATCTTTTGCAGTAGGAGCTAAATTATTAGTTTGTGTTACTAAGTACCTTATTGATATGATAATGTTAAATTACAAGAATCATGTTTAGTAGATGTCCTGTAGATGGCGATAAAAGTATCTACCATCTCCAATTATTTATATCACATCTCAATTTTGTTAAAAAGAACGCATTACTATTTCATGCAGAATGTGAAGGCATATCTGAGACGCTGAACTGCTAGAGAATCTCAACTTCGCTATAAAGAGGCTCTACAAGGTGTGTCCTGATCTTTGAAGAGTCACCTCGTATGTCATTTGAATCTAGTTTGGAAATGCTGCAAGAATTCTCCACAAGGACATCTGTTGAAAGCTTATTACTAGTCAATTTTCAATATTTTACAGTCTGTCCAACATTGCTTGAACTTTTGAATGTCAAGTTTGTCTTCTGGGTTCTTGGCGTTGTAGATTGTTTATAGCTGTTGCACGTGACACAAAATATCTCATGAGCACAAATGAACTTAACCAGGAGTAGTCAGGCATTAGAGTATCTGATTGATAGACAAGTATCCAATTTAACATAAAAACTGCAACTCTGACTACAGGAGATGCAAATACTGGGATATCATATTTAAAAACAAAGTTGGCTTCTACTTATTATGATCCTTTTAGATCTTGCCTTCATTTCTGAAACAGTGGCTAGTGTCTTAGCTAAGAAATAAAAAAGTGAAAAGGTATTGTTTGAGTATTAGATTGCTAGACTTCTTAGTTGTACTTTTATACCTTGCATAGATGGAAGACAATCCATTGTTGTCTGGCTTGGGTCCACGAATCCATTGCTAGACTTCTTAGTAGTGTTTGAAGCACATCAACTCTTATTTCTTGTTTCACTGTCTTAACATTATGATAGTTTTTAGGTAGGTCCAATCTACAAAATATAATTAGATTAAGTCAATTATAAATATTCATGTAAACATGTTAAAGGTGCATCTTATTGAAAGTGTGTCTAACATGTTTACATATCTCTTTATCATTGATTTGATCTATTGATCTATTTTAGGCTGCATACATTTAATAAATCTTTATAGCATCACTAAATTTACTATGAACTTTTGTCGGCTTGAGTGAGCCTATTGAAATGTATTTGGTCTTTTTATTCCATAGCTATATCTTCTGTATTTTCCTCTTTGCTTTGTCTAGCTATATCTTCAATATTTTCCTTTTTCCTTTGTCATTTTCCCATGCTATGCAGATTTCAAGCATGCTTTGGTTCTTGAACCACAGAACAAGACAGCTTGTGATGCTGAGAAAAGGCTCAGAAAATTGATAAGTTGAATTTACCTCTTATTTTTTTGTCCTGAACTCCCTCCCTCCCTGCTGGAGAATGTAAATGGCTGCTAAAACATGTGATTTTAGCCGCTTCCTTTCACTGTGTACCTTCGGAATGAAGATGGTGAATTGAAGAAGAGAAAAGAAAAGACGTATCTTTTTGGATGAGGTGATGTAAATTTTGGTATTAGTATGTGTGAATGTATATATTTGGTAAGATATCATGTATATATGTATAGTTATAACTAATCATATTCATATTATTGAAGAATGATTATGACTCTGGACCTGCATGTATGTTAGTTACCTCTTAGTTTTCTGCTTAGCTACTTCTGATTGAATTACTGTTTGTTGTCCTGAGGCATGACTTCTTGTACAAGAATCATAACTCTCATTCCTTGAAAAAATTTTCTCGTGAATTTTATGGCCAAGAATATGAAGCTAGCTATATATAGTAACATCGGTGAGCAAAAGAGATTTGATTTTTTCCAATGTTCAGCAGATTTAGAGAATCCCTGGTTTAGTTTTGAAAGAAATTTTTTTTAAAAAAATTCTATATATTTTTTTGAAGAAATAGTTATTGTTAAATTATAGTAAACTTTATTTTTTATTAGAAAATTGGAACTTGTTAAGCAGCATTAGAATTAGAAATGTTTACATCTTTAATAATAATAATTTTACTCAATAAAAAAATTATCTAAATTTATCTTTTTTCTAAATGCCTTTTTATTAGTAATTTAATAGACACTCAATACCGAGAATATTTAACCAAATATTAACTCCCTTGTTACAATAGCTCTTGAGAAAACAGATATAAAAAATCAATGAATCCTAAAATAAGTAAAAACTAGAAAACTTTCTCCTTATTTATTTGAGTAGCAAAAAATACTCGGAATAGTCATAAACATAATATGATTTCTTGCACAGTGAAAAGTATGTCATTTTCACTCAACGACAGAAACAGAAAGAAGCAACCAATGTTGCAGTTGCATGTATCATTACTTTCCTGCATTGGCAATCCGCATTTCTTGCACTCCAACGTCTCGCGCCTCTTGTTTTCTCCACACGTCCTCGTCGTCTTACCTATGTAACCAATGCATACGCCTCGCTTAAATCTTCGCAAGGAAGAAGAAAAAGGAAAAGAAAACCCCCACCCACACAAACAAGAAGAGAAAGGACAAGAAGAAACCCCAAAGAACGATCCTATTTTCAAAGTTTCGAGATTCGTTCAAGCAATTCAATTCGTGATGCTGCCCAAAATATCCAAATGCTTCAGCTTCACGGTTACCAGAGATTGGTTCTACCGTCAATCCTTCGCCAACGCCGGCCTCCGGTCGGTAATCACCGACCTTGGTGACGGAACCATCATGCATTGTTGGGTTCCCAAAATCCTGAAACCAAGCAAACCTTCGCTTCTTCTGATTCACGGCTTTGGGGCGAACGCTATGTGGCAATACGGCGAACACCTTCGGCACTTCATCTCGCGCTTCAACGTATACGTGCCGGACCTCCTCTTCTTCGGCGAGTCCTTCACGTCGCGTCCCGAACGGACGGAGACGTTTCAGGCTGTGTGCGTGAAGAAGCTGATGAACTCACATGGCGTCAGGAGGATGAGCTTGGTGGGGATAAGCTATGGTGGGTTTGTGGGGTACAGTTTGGCGGCGCAGTTTCCGGAGGCGGTGGAAAAATTGGTGCTCTGTTGCACTGGGGTTTGCTTGGAAGAGCAGGATATGCAAAATGGGTTGTTTAAGGTTTCGAATTTGGACGAAGCTGCCAGCATTTTGGTGCCTCAAACGCCTGAGAAGCTCAGGGAACTGATGCGGTTTTCGTTTGTGAGGCCTGCTAGAGGCGTGCCCTCTTGGTTCCTTGCAGACTTCATTGAGGTAAGATTTTGGTGTTCTGTTTTGGAATGTGATTTTTGTCTAATTAGCGTTCTCTTGATATGTTATGATGGCTACCTTCCGTAGCACACCCTCCCATATCAGTTGAGATGTTCAGGATTTTTTCCTAAAATGTTCCAAGAGAAATTGCATCTAGATTGATAAGATGTTATGTTATTTATCCTTTATTTTTGGATGTAGTACGATTAGGGGTTAAATCCTTGGTGCACTCTTTATCTCTTTCATATCAGTCTTATGCCTTTTGAATTTTGTTCTTAGGTGTGGAGAGTTAGAGTTAGAGATTAAGATTCTCTTCCACTTGACAATTGAAAGATATTTCAAATGGGCAGAAGGGAATTACTATAATTAAGATTACTTTCGTGACAGGAAATTTTCAATAATTGGTAAAAGAATTCAAAAAACATTCATTCAAAGGTGAAGTTAAGCGAACCAAATGAAGATAAAGCTTATATTTGATTCTAAAAGTGGTTGAAATTCTTATGATCAAGGCTTGTACCGCTACCAAGGATTAACAGATTTAAGACATTGTTTCTTAATTTGACACTTATGAAATTATTCTCTTCTCCCCAAATTATTGACCATGGATGTCTTCGTTAAATAATCTGGCCAGGTGATGTGTACAGAGTATGTTGAACAGAAGAGAGAACTAATTGGGTCAATACTAAAAGACCGACAACTTTCCAAGCTTCCTAAGATCACACAGGTATTACAACATGCATGCATGTTGATACACAATTGATGAAACTTACAGGAAGTTTTTTTTTTAGTATTTTTTTTATCTTATTGTTTTACAAAATTTAATATGTAAACATCTTTTGCAACTTAGTATCACATTATTGACTACTTTTAAAAGTTCTTGCAAATTGTCCAAAGTCCTTGATAATAGCTTGCACCTAAAAGATCATTTGTCATCGGTTTCTCTACTTAAAAGATACAAACTGTATTTAAACAAGCAAACAGGCATTATTAGAACCCTAGCCTAAAATGCATATTCCACCTGTTACAACTTACAATGTTTAATATTTTCCAAAGAATTGCCTTCTCTTTTAATATTAACAACTGCGTGGGATTATACTGGAACAGCCCACATTAATCGTATGGGGAGAGCTAGATCAGGTATTCCCTCTGGAATTAGGCCACAGATTGAAAAGGTGAGGTTTCAGTTCAGTAGAATTTTTGTATCGTCACTTATACTTTGCATTTGAAATTGTTTAGATGAATCAATTGTGAATTTTTTTTGGAACAGTTATGTTGGGGAAACTGCTCAAATAGCAATTATTAAGAATGCAGGGCATGCTCTGAATCTAGAGAAGCCCAAAGAGTTTGCCAAGCATTTGAAAGCATTCCTTGTGGATCCACAGTCTAGGACTCCCTCACCTTCTTTCAGGGAGCAAATGCAGACAATATTTGATTTCAAAAGCCATGATTGAACTTAATTATCCTTACCCAGGTGTCATGATGAATCGATGATTGTAATCTGTACACTTATTATAGAATCCACGAGCTAGAACCTACACTTAAAGTGATTTCACCTTCAAAAAGGAGAAGAATTGTTTATTATATAGTGCGAGTATCTACAACGGTCAGAATTTGGTTTCAGCTATCTGACATGTGGAATCTTGGTATGTGATATTAACTCAAGAATTTCTCCAAAAAAAATGAACATATGAAAGATTGTTGAAACCAAATCCTGACCATTGGAAGGTTGTTTGCAAGAGGTTGACCCTTGTATGATGAAAAGTTGTTGGTTCAATCACTACTGGCAAACAAAAGCTGAGCCTAGCGAATTTCTTTTCGTTGTTGATCGTACACGGATGTGGAAGAGTTTCTCTTCGTCTTCTTCTTTGTCTTGAATATGTCAAAAGTTTGTTCAGTGACACATGAAATCTCAGTATAAAGTACATATTATTAATGATATCATTCTGCTGGCTGTAATTTCATCTTGTCTTTGTTCTAATTATGGCCCAATCTAATGAGAGGATCGAAAAATGGTTAGTCAGTGTATTCATTGGCAACACCACTTATGTCGTCACTGAATTTTCCCACCGTTTTCTTTTTTAAAATTGGTGGGTCAATTTTTTCAGCGTAGAATGAAAAGATTCAATGGGGACCAAAGTCATCACTAAATTTAGTTTTGGTGGCATATTTAGAGGTTGCCACCAAATGTATTTCACAATCACTATTCGGTGAGACTGAACGTGTCAACATAATGACTTATTCTCTAGATAACTTTATCTGTCACTTTTTGATTGAACATTGTGAACTTAGGATATTAATTATAACTTTTGTCATTATTGTCAATGTAAAACGTAAAAACATGTCCTTTATGGTAGTAACTAGATTATTAGGATAAATATATGGTCTATTCTCTTCACATGCATCAAAGATGAGTAGACTGTTGTATACTTACAGGCCTCATTTAGTTATTTGCTCAAAAGAACTCTGAAATGGTAACATTTTTTCTGACATCATGACTATTATAAGCTCATATTGCTTTTCTTTTTTCTTCTTAATTTTTCAGCACTCATATTTGCGTCATTATTTTGACTATATATTTCATATTACAACTGGCCTTGAATGAATATCAAACCTCTCAGAAGCTGAAAGCTGCGGCTCCTGCAAATCACACGACGCCAAACCCCCCTTTAGCAATTTCAAATAAATTCTTATAAAGATGATAAACTTTGACAATTATTGTTGTTAAATTATGTGTTGTGAGCCTAGCCGTAAAGAATTGTTAAAAATAAAAAGTAACGATATAGAAGGCATACATGAACGTAGTGCTGACGATGGTTGATGTCGGAGTGTTGTTGGTGAGCATTGAGACCCAATTGCTCTTTAGCTCCGTTAATTATAGAACGCATGGAATGCAGCAAATGGCCATACGTCAATCCTGGTTCCTTCTGCATGGCTACCACGAAACTCTGAGTCAAGGCTCCTCCATTCATTCCGAACGCCTAACACAACACAAACCAACATTATATATATTCATCTCATCTAAGTTTTTTCTTCTTAGTTTAAAAATAATTTAAGTAAAGAGATGATGTTCTAATCCAAGATTAGGACAGGGGCTTAGGTTTAGGAAATACAAAAACTTACAGATAATTTATTAATGAGATATCACTTAATTCAAACTTAAATTATGTAATTGTCACAGACAAAACACGATTAGATGATGTATTTATATTTAGAAGTAAAATTTTCCAATATATATATCAACTAACCGAGGTGTCTCCTGAGGTTCCATCGTCATCACAGGCCGATACACAGATAGCAAGCCCTCCATTTGTACCTTTATAATACGGTTTTCCAGTTGCATGATCTTGCCACGTGTATTGACGTAACCTGCTCCCAAAACTTATTATATATATTCATGAAACCTAATTACATATACATGGAAAAATGATGAAGAAATGAATGAACCTGTTCATCCTGCACATAAAAGGTAAATCAAGAACAGTGCCACTGTAGCAAGTATCAATGATAGCATGGAGTTTGGTTGCAGGAGGGAGAGGCCTAACGAGAATAGCATTGATGGTGTCGTCACGTATCTTGCCTTCGTCCTGGTAGTCAACAGGGCATATTGCTTCATCGAACCCGTCGTGCTCGTCCATGTCGTTGTCTTCAACCCTTGATCCATGTCCTGAGTAGTGGAACACCAAAGAGTCACCTGGCCTGCACCCTCTCACTAGCCACTTCATCGCCTCTATTATGTTAGCCTTTGTTGGGATCGTTCTAGGGTTCTTGTTCTGGTCATCTGCCACGTGCACTTCATTTATCAACACCATGCATGCATCATCGATTCAACACATGTATATATTTTATATTTTAAAAAATTATGATTACGTTTTTATGGTTTTACAAATTTTAATATAATTTCTATTATTAAATTTTATTGATGAATACTTCAAAAATAAAATTAAAATGTGAATAAAACTATAAGGATGAGAAGAGAAATCTAGACTAATTCAAAATACGATTCTATATGTTAAAAACTCTATTTTAATTCTCTAAAACTAGCATCATAATGTTCCACTATTCCTAGAATACTGGCTACAACAGTATAAATAACACCTAAATAGAGAGGTAAAATTGGAGTTTGGGATTCTCACCTTTATAGTGAAGACTGAAGAGCTATTAATTTTGAATAATAAATAAATTAATATAATTTAAAAATAAGTAAACATAGAACAAATCTATGTACACTACAATAGTTACATTAAAAAGTTAAGATTAAATCCTTATAACAAGACTCATTTTACAGATTTAACCTCATTGTAACTATTCAGTCTCGTTATAAGAATCTAATTTTGACCATCCATTATATGTATACTACAATATAAAATAAAAAAATTTGACAACAGAGCCCAGTTATTTCCTTAAATTTAAAAGTTTAGAATTTAATTATTATTATTTTTACATAATTTGGGTATATATTATTCCTCTTTGAAACCGAGGCCATCATTTGTTTTTAAGAAAAAAAAACACAAAAGTATCTAAATTAGATTGAGCTATTAAAACAAATCAAATCTAGATATCAAATTAATAGTCAAAAGTCAAAGTTCAGAACTGAAATAATCTTCCTTCAACAAGCATGAACGTGGAATTGGATCCTCATGACGCCACAATAATATTTTACGGGAAACTGCAATTCGTACCTCTGAGGACGACAATGGAATCAGGGCGAAACCCCAGATCCTCTATGAGAAATCGTTTCATTAGCAGCACATCATTCACAGAGCCCTTAAGCGCATGAGGTCCCTTCCCGTACGTGATTCCACATAGCACTGCTCGCTTGTTACCGCCTCCAGAAGGAGCCGCCATGAACGGTGCTTGAGGTGGTACTTGTGGCCTCATCACTGGCCTATACTGTTGCAGGGGATACACAAAATTCGGAGCCCCATAACCGCCCCAATTACCGTACGGAGCCGGACCCCTAAACCCGTTCCCGACCTGATTGTTGTTGGCTAGGCAATAATGAGGCACTCCTGAAGGTGCTCCACACTCGCAGAATCTCTCTCGTCTTCCCGCCATTTTATTGGAGAGCTCTCTGAAGTGAAGATTGAGGAAGAAAATTGATCAGAATTCAGAAGAGGTTGGAGAACTCAAGTAGAGAAATTATGTATAGGTGGTTTGTGATTTGTGTTGCCTCTGCTGAATTGAGAGTATTTAATCTGATTGGTGAGTCATATATAGCATCAGATTCCGTTTTTTTTTTTTTTTTTCCAAGTGGAGAGCGAATACATCGAGTTATCAACCTATTGGTTAGTGAAAAGGATTCTGGCAGAAAATCACAAAATATATAGAATGGCTTAAAAAATTGGGAATGGCCATGCCTTTGTTTTTGTGGGATCTCAGGCGGTGTTAGTTCGGAGATATATATTGTGTTCTTGATATGAAGTTGAAGAATCCAACACCTTCCATTTATTGTGGAATGACAGAATTTCATTGTCTGATTTCCAGATGTCTTATTGAATTGATTTGTTTAGGCTTGATTATCCCCAAAAAAGAAGAACAAAAAGGAAAAACACCCCTATGTGTTATGAGGCTTTGAGGCAACACGCTATGTCACTGAAAAGGAGAGGGCATCTGCTTCGACTGGAGCACTGATTTTCCTATGCATTGTTCATCTGAAAGATGTTTTGAAGCTTGATGGATCAGATTCTGCACTACTTTATGCCTTTCAATAAGGGTCTTATAAGATAAAAGCATAAGAGAAATATTTTATGAACTGAATTTGCAAGTAGCAATGCCATTTGTTCTGTGACTTTGAATATTGCATTGATTAGTGCAAGAAAGTTGCTGATGCTTGTATGCGTGTTCCTTTTTTATCTTTTTTGTTTCATTGGTGTAATGTATGTATACTTCTCAGTTGGTGTTTGAATTCAGTCTTCGGTGTTTGTTATTTAAAAAGACAGAAAATTTTGTGCTCCAAAATATAAGTAAACTTTTTGTCCCTTTTCTTTTCCCACTAAACAAGTCATTCTCTTGTCCTTCTGCTAAGTAATGCAGGGAGTTGAAGCTAGCAGGTCGAATGAATGTATTCATGCATGAGGCTGATAACATACAGGTACTACTGAAACTTGTTTCCCTTCTATAATGGATATTTTCACTTAGGTAAGCTATGGCCATGGACTAGTCTGGCCTGGTTTAGTTTGAGGTTCAAAACTTCAGATCAAATTTGAACTATCGTTGCCAAACCATTGATCTTAATTTGGTTCAGTTAAAATCCACGGTTCGTTGGTGCTTGAAGTCTTGCAAATACTCAATAACGATCAAAATCCACAGTTCATTGGTGCTTCAAGTCTTGCAAATACTCAATAACGATCGGAGAATTCTATTATACTCGTAAAGGATCTGTCATATATACCTTGTCAACGGACATCTTGATCTAATTATTGATGATAATGTCAATGAGGTAGTGTATCAGTTCATTTAGGAATCAGCGGTGTCCAAATGTCATTTGAGTTAAGCATAGTATCCACAAACATATAACACTGTAAAATGCGAATGCAATTTCATTCTTTCTTTTCATGTCATTGTTGTAGTGAACTACAAATTATATGGTTATATATATAGTTAATTAAGGATATGCATTAACTTAAGATAAAATTGTTGTAGAGAAATGACATTGTTCAATGTTAAAAACTGATGGTGGAGTAGCATTTCCCATATTGAAGACCAAACCTCTCCAAGATTTTATGAATATTAACATCTTTTTTCTATCAGAATGACAATGAACTCACAATAGCTAATAAAACAAGTGATATGAGTAAACCATGTCATAGCACAAACCGCTTTGTATGTATGTCAAATTTCTCAGAAGAGGATAGTTGTGGCTCCTGCAAAACCCTTTGTAGCATCACTATCCCACATTATCGTAAATTATCCAATCCTATCATAACCATAATGTATAGAGAGAGAGAGAGAGAGAGAGAGAGAAAGAGTGAGAAAGCAAATGACGGCATTGGCACATAAGAATGAAAAAAATTTTGGGAGTCCAATTCACAAAAGATAAAATAAGTTGTTATGAAGAGACATATAACTAGATAAGTATGTAAAGTACAATTTCTAATGAGATCACTTTTGACATGTTTATATATTTCTTTATGATTGAATCTATCTATAAATTATTAATCCATAAGAATACCTGTTTAATATCCATGCCAAGCAGTTTATTTAGCAGTGAAGCAATCGGGCCATTTAGTCCAACTATCCCTACTTTAGCCCCACTGATTGCAGAACGCATAGCACCTATTAGGTGGCCATAAGTTAACCAAGGTTCGTTTTGCACTGCTTGTATGAAACTGTAAGTCAAAGCACCTGTAACGACCTTGCCGCTTAAGGCCTACAGTAAAACCCAAACCCACAAAATTCAAGAATCTCACAAACAGTTTCAATTTCACATGAATGTCAAAAGGGTGAGAAATGAATTATACTGAGGTATCTGCAGAGGTTCCAGCATCATCACAAGCTGATATACAAACTGCAAGCCCTCCTTTTGTACCTTTATAACCAGCATTGGGCAGGGTATCATCTTGCCATACGTAACTCCCTTCCCTGCTAGATCATAAAGAAGAGCTAATGCAGTATGGGAATATATATTTATTATATAATGAAACAATATAATTATTATTTGAGAATTAGGATATGTAATTCGACAATTGGAGCAATTGAGGTTTGATAGGGATTTGAATAAAACCTAGTATGATTAGTACATCCCACTTGTGTTGCCTTTTAAATAGACCTCTAGTCATTTAGGAAAGTAATTATTTTTCTTATGTTCCCCACTTCTCCTTCTTGTCCTACATCAAGAACTCAATTCACCATAAGAGCTGCACAAGAGGCTTAAGAAAGCAAGACTTTCTAATTCTGACCTGTTCATCTTGCACAGAAACGGTAGATCAAGAACGGTTCCACTATGGCACGCATCAATGATGGCATGAAGTTTAGCACCACGAGGTAGTGGCCTGACAATTGTTGCATTGATCTCATCATCAATTATCTTCCCTTTGCTCTCATAATCAACAGGGCATAGTGCTTCATCGTACCTATCAATCTCATCCATGTTAAGGTCCACTTCCTGTGTGCCATGTCCTGAGAAGTGGAACACCAATGAGTCCCCTGACCGGCAACCCTCGACCAGCCAACGCAAGGCCATTTGAATGTTCTGTTTGGTTGGGATTTTCAGTGGGTTTCTCTCCTCCTTATCATCTACAGGTGGGTTCAAAAATGAAGCAAATTGAGTTACATGGCCTATTGGTTAATTTGACTTAAACTTGTACCTTCTTGCTTTTTTAAAAAATATTATTTCAAAGCATGTTTATTTGCTTCATGTGTTCATAACAAGCACTGGCATAGTATTATGTCATTCTTAGCCGTTCAAATGAGTCAACGCGACTAACACATGTTGGTCTATTTTTATTCGAATAAAAAAAATTCAGCCTAGCTCCTTTTTTGTGAATTAAGGAGTTATGAGATTGACTCATATAACCTATCAAAAAATTAAAAAAGTCAAACACAAAAATACAAACTCAAAATTCATTTAAAAGGGGGGGGGGGGGCAATATTTCAACTAGTAATTAATCAAACTTATATATCAACTTGAAGATTATAATCAACTCGTATTCATAAACTTTATAACTTTCAAGTCTTTGAATGATAAAACATATACCATAAATATATCAATGTTTTAAAAAAATAAAAATAAAAAATGGGTTAACCTATATAATTCATTGCCTATGTGGGTTGAACTAGCATAACCAATGGATCTAAACAAGTTCACATTGCTGACTTCTAAACGGGTCATAAAAATATAACCCAACCCATCTGTTTTTATGGACAAAATGAATGAAACCACCCAGTTAGACCCCCTATTACAGCTTTGTAAATGATAATTTAGTTGAATTATTAGTTATTACCTGTGAGCATAAGAATGGAATCACCAGGGAACCCAAACTGATTTATAAGAAAATATCTCATGCACTTAACATCATTCACAGAACCCTTGAGCCTGTAACTTCGCCCATGGTAGCAAATTCCGCATAGCACTGCCCTCTTTGAGCCATATGTAGAAGGAGGTACAAATGGAGATGATGGCCTTAGTGGCTGAGGCTCAGTATAATACGGTGTCCCATAACCCACATTGTTGTTAAATGAACTGGTCAAAATAGTATTTATGAACCCTCTAAACTTGTTTGCTGCATGAGATAGAGAATTGTAGGCTACACTCAGAGGATTGTTGGCTCGAGCAATCCAAGTGGTGCCATGGCACACTGCACACTTGATGATGTGAGCCTCTGGTGGCACTACCAGTAGCCTTCCACAGTGGCTGCATCTTTCTCTTCTATCTGCGATGGTTTGCATTTCTTTTTTATGCTTTTGAAGAGTGGTAAGGCCAATGAAGGAGTAAAAGGTTGTAGAAATGATGAGCACAAGAAACCATAAGAGACTCTTCAATTCAAGAGGACCTGATGTGAATTTTAACTTTATTCTTTTTGTTCTGGGGATTGGAGGGTTGGATTCAACAGAGAATCAGATTCCACTTTCGTTTTCTAGTGGAGAGTGAATATATTGACTTTCTTGTTATTACCATTTGTTAGTGGAAATGAATGTTAGCAAAGAATAAAAGCGTAAACTGCAAAATATTGTAAAATAAGAGATCCCTTATTACTAGCTGCGTAATATGAACGTAAAATTAATAACTTTTGACTTGTTATAGGGTGTGAGCTGTTTGTTAATAATTTACTTGATTCCAATTTCACCTATTAGGGTACTAAAATGTTGTCAGCATAATATGTGGAGAATTAAAAAAAATATGTGAAGTTGGAGCCAATCATGGCTTCAGGTACCGAAGTGGTACAAAAATCTATGTGAAAGTAAATTGATAATGAGATAATCTTCTGAGTATAAAAATAGGATATTTCTTGATTTACATATGTTGGGAGCTTGGGACTGACTGATAATAATTTTGTCATACAAAGCAAAGAAATGATGTTAACAATCATTGAATTTGAAACACTTAGGTCTTGTTTCTTTCCCCAATTATTTCTGATTGACCAAATCCATTGGTCAAATGAGGATCAGATAGTATTTCCATGAAGAGTCCTGCACTGATCCTCGAAATGAATGCCTGTTCTTTGTTCACCGTTAAATTACCCAGCAAAACAGCAAGAAGATTCCATGATCCTATTTTTTGTCTGAAGGAAATAAATGTAGCATTTTCTTTGATTTTACTCTCTCCTAATCATTGGGCCACAAATAAGGTAATTGCAAGATTGTCACAAGCAGTATGTAACATTATGGTGTATCTTGTAGAGATGGAAAATAGAAGGAAATTCATGATGTCTTGATTAAAATTGTCAAAATTTACCCCTCTGTTCATCCCATGTTCAACTTGAAGTGCTGAACACTTTTCAAAGTCTTCATTTAATTCATTGGTCCGAGTAAACAGACTTTAGGCTTCAGTTTGAACTTTCCCTACTCATTATATATAGTTTTTTATCATTGATAATGTAAACTCCTTTTACAAAATCACACGCTTTTGAATTAAGCTCCTAATAACCAATTTATTATTGAGTTGAGGGAATCAAGGCAAAGGAGTGCACACAGATTATCTACTACTCTGCATCAAGAATTAATTGCTCAAGACAAGGGAATTAATCAAAGTAAATACTGAGTTTCTGGTTTCTCCCACTCATTATCTAAGAAATTTTAGTTACTGATCTGCTGATAGGGCTCTGTAGTGTATCCTCCAATATTCCAAACACAGAAACAATACACGGATAAATTCCAGAGAGTACAGAAAATTCTCTGATAGGCAGTAGCAATAACAGCTACACACTAGTACAGCAATGTAGGTGTAACCAAAAGAAAGAAGAAAGAAAACAGCAAAAGAAAATAGTGCAGTAACAACAAAATGGTGTCTGACATTCGAGAGGCCAGACTCTCTCCCTCGTACGACTCAATTCTTTCTTGCCTCCTCACTCATCCCACTATCCTCTAAAAGGTCCTCTCCCTGTCAGAGTTAGTTAGGCTCTATTAATTTCTTCTTCTGTCCCTTCTAGACCCTCTCTTGGGCCGGTACCAGTTTCATTCTCTTTCCTTCTTCTAGAGTAAGTAACCAACATGCTAGGCCCATCATTTCCCTCCCCAGCAAGTTTCACTTTGTCCTCAAGGTGGAAATCAGGGAATTGTAGGTTAATGGTTTTAATTCCTTCCCGAGTACATTTGAACTCCGGCAGCCCCTTCCATTTAATTAGGACTTCCATTTTCCCATCTGTAAACTTCCTGAGTTTCCTCAGTTCCTCAGGTTGAACCTATAACTCCAATTCTTCTGTCAGAAATTGAGGAATTTCTTGAGTAGGAGTGGTTGGTTGGATTGCCTTTTTCAATTGAGACACATGAAGGACTGAATGAACCTTCGTTGTTGTGGGTAGATTTAGGCGATAAGCTACCTCCCCATACTTATCCTTAATTTGATAGGGTTTGTAAAATTATCGGTCGAGTTTTTCATTAGGTCTCTTAGCTAAAGATTGCAGCTTGTAAGGCCTCAACTTAAGATACACCATATCCCTTACTTCAAAATGGACTTCCCTCCTATGTTGGTTGGCTTGAGTCTTCATTCTTTCCTGTGCCCTTTTTAGGTTCCTTAAGTTCATCTAGTACCACATTTCTTGCTCGGATCTGTTCATTCACTTCTTCCATTGGTGAAAAACTATTTTCCATCCAAAACAGCATAAGTGGGTCTCTCCCATATAAAGCTTTGAATGGTGTCATCCCAGCTGAGGCATTGAAGGATGTATTAAACCAATATTGTGCCCAATTTACCCACTTGCTCCATTGCTTGGGTCTGTCTCCAGTAAAGCACCTCAGATAAGTTTCTAGAGTTTTGTTAAACACCTCAGTTTGTCTGTCAATTTCAAGGTGATACCTTGAGCTGTAATTTAAGATAGTTCCTAACATCTTAAACAACCTTTTCCAAAAATGACTGATGAACATTCGATCTATGACTTTGGGAATCCATGTAGTTTCACTACCTTCTTTTCAAACACTTCTGCCACTTCTTTTGTAGTAAAGGGATGTGACAAGGGGATAAAATGAGCATACTTGGTCAAACGGTCAACTACCACCATTATAATATCCAACCCTTGGGATTTCGGCAAACTATGAAATCCATACTAATATTTTCCTAGATTTGCTGTGGTATTGATAGCGACTGTATTAACCCGGCTGGACTCATGGGTTGGTATTTATTTTTCTGACATACCTCATATCTTGCATCAAATTTTTGGATATCCCGTTTCATACCTTCCCAATGGACATTCTCAAACAGTCTTCTAAAAGTGCGCAAATATCCTAAGTGTCCTCTTAAGGGAGAAGAATGGAACTCTTGAATCAGTTTAGGAATCTCCTTAGATGTTTTTGGTAGCACCAACCGGTTGTAATAAACTAGGCATCCATTCTTCAAGTTGCAACTGGCTGGTGGTTTTTCCCCTTTGATTATCTTTTGTTTGATGTCAATCAGCTTGTCATCTTGCTACGCTTCATTATCCCAATCCTCGACTTCCTCGTATTGTCAAACCGAAAAGGCTTTGAGTTCCAAAACTTGTTCTCTCTTAGATAGTGCATCAACCACCTTATTTTCTAACCAAGGCTTATATTGAATCTCAAAGTTATACCCCATCAGTTTCAAGACTCATTTCTATTAGTCTCGGTCCATAATTCGCTGTTCTAGTAGCAATTTAAGTGCCTTCTGATCTGTCTTGATAGTGAACTTGTGTCCCAACAAATAATGTCTCCATTTCTTCACTGCAAAGACTATTGCCATTAGTTCCCTTTCATAGACAGAATACTGTTGTTCTCTATTGGATAATACTTGACTGAAACAAGCAATGGGGCGCTTATTTTGCATCATAACAGCCCCTACACCAATTCCAGAAGCGTCGGTTTCTAGTTCAAACAGTTTAAAGAAATCCGTCATAGCTAATACGAGTACTGAAGTCATAGTGTTCTTGAGGGATTCAAATGCTTCCTGTGCTTCCTCACTCTATTTAAAGGATTCTTTCTTCAACAAGTTGGTTAGAGGTGTTGCCAGCTTACTATAATCCTTCACAAACCGGCAATAGTAACCTGTTAGGCCTAGGAACCCTCTCAAAGACTTCAAATCCCTTGGAATTAGCCATTTCTCCATACATATACTTTGGTTAGCTTGAACTCCCTCTACTAAGATAATGTAGCTTAAGTATCCTAGTCGATCCTTTCCAAAAGCACACTTCTTGATATTGATCACCAACTGATTCCTCTTCAGAATACTCGTAGTTTTTTTTAAATAACTAAGATGGGTAGCCATATCTGGGCTATATATTAGGATGTCATCAAAAAAATACTAACACAAATTGCCTTAGGTGTTCTTTGTAGATGTTATTCATCAGAAATTGAAAGGTGGAGGGGGTGTTGGTTAGGCTAAAAGGCATTACCATAAATTCATAGTGCCCCTCATGTGCAAAAAGCTATCTTAGCTTCATCCCCAGCCTTGATACGAATTTGGTGGTATCCTGATTTCAGGTTCATCTTAGAGAAAATAGTAGCTGACACCAACTCATCCAGTAATTCATCAATTGCTGGGATAGGAAATTTATCAGGAATTGTAATTTTATTTAGTGCCCTGCAATCCACACAAAAATGCCAACTATTATCCTTCTATCTTACCAACAGCACTGGACTAGAAAAGGGGTTGTTACTAGGTCGAATAATCCTAGCTTCCAACGTCTCCTTCACTAATCGTTCTATCTCAACCTTTTGATAGTGTGGGTACCTATAATGTCAGATATTAGAAGGTTGAGCTCCTTCTCTGATCACAATCTCATGGTCTCTAGTTCTTGATGGTGGTAGTACTTTAAGAGGTTTGCAAACCTCTATGAATTCATATAACACTTTCTAAATTTCTTGATTCATCTCCTCATCCTCTGCATCATGCATGGTTACTTCCCTAAGTTCTACCAAAAATCCTTGCCCTCCTTTTTGTACTAATCTTATCATTGTTTTAAAAGACACTAAGGTCTTAGATAGTGGAGGATCACATTTAGGAAAACTGATTCCTTCCCCATTTTGAATTTCATTGTTAGTTGCCACTAATTGACTCGAATTTCTCCCAAGGATTCTAGCCATTCCATCCCCAAAATTAAGTCTGCTCCACCTAAATTAAACAGAAAAAAATCTTGTTATACCCTGCATTGACACGTCTAAGCATTTACAGATCCCTTCTCCCTTTACCTGATAGCCATCACCCATTATCACCTCTTATTTAGCTATCTTTCCCTTGGTTAGTGCCAGTTGCTCCACTAATTTAGAAGAAATAAAATTATGTAAGGCTCCACTGTCCACTCTAATCAACACTGGTTGTCCTTTAACCTCTCATAACAGCTTCATTGTTCTTCCCCCGGTAATCCCTACAATTGAGTCCATTGATAAGGCCATTAGGGTGCTTAACTATTTTTCTTTCTCTTCTGACTCCACTTCTCTTTCTTCCCATTCTTCTTCAACTTCCTCGGCTACTTCTAACAGTAAAATCACATGGAATTGTTTGTTCTTACACCTGTGATTTGGTCCAAACTTCTCAGTGCATTAGAAGCATAGGCCTAGTTCACATTTTTTGTTAACCTATTCCTTTGTTAGTCTACGATAGCCACCTTTAGATGTGTTGGATGCTGTTATACTGTGCTTTTCCTCTCCGCCTCTGTTCTCGGGACTTCGATTGGAGCTGGTTATCGTTATCATTTTAGGCGGGTTGGGTAAGTTAGTGAACTTGCTGAAAGTGGGTCAAGGTCCACTCTATCTTGGGTCTTGATGATGTTTCAGGGTCTTGCTTAGCTTTTTCTCCCTTCATTTCTCTAAAACCATGTTCCTTTCCTCTACCCTATGGGATGTATCCATCACTTCCACTAGGGATTAGGCCTTGGTCATCCTAAATTCAGCCCGGATTTCTTCCATTTTGAAAAGCACCAATTAACATTTCTTCTGGTGCATCTGTCGACAATGCCGACAACAGTTCGAACCTCTCATGGTATTCTGCCACCGATTCACTTTGCTTCAATGCCATGAGCATCTCATATCCATTTCCAAGCTAGGAGTGATGAAATCACCTAAGAAATTCCTTCTTAAATTCATTCCATGATTTCACTGAACTGCAGCACTCAAGCCATTGAAACCAGTTCAACACCTTATACTCCAAGCAAACGGAAATGGCTTCCAACTTCTCTTCTTCCAGCAGCTTGTTTAGGGAGAAGTAGTGCTATACTTGGAATAACCACCCCACCGGCTCTTCTCCATTTAAGACAGGTAACTCCAATTTTCTGTATTGACCGGCTTCTTTTTTCTATTGCGTCTTCGCTCCCTTTTTCTCTGCCTTCTCGATCCCTTACTCTAGGATTAACCAATGGACTTGTTTTATCCACAATACCCGCTCTCCTCTTTAATCTTCCCAGAGTATCTTTGATTTCTAACACCTATTTCTTCAGATGATAGACGTCTTCCTTGACCCCGGTCAGCTCCTATTCCACCTTCTCGATTTTGCCTTCCATTCTGATAATGACCATTCCCCGACTAGTACCGGCTCTGATACCAAAATATGATAAGGCTCTATAGTGTATCCTCCAATATTCCAAACACAAAAACAATACACGGAGAAATACCAAAGAGTACAGAGAATTCTCTGATAAGCAGTAGCAATAGTAGCCACTCACTAGTACAGCAATATAGGTGTAACCAAAAGAAAGATGAAAGAAACAGCAAAAGAAAATAGTGCAATAACAGCAAAATGGTGTCTGACGTTCGATAGGCTAGACTCTTTCCCTCATACGACTCAATTCTTTCTTGCCTCCTCACTCATCCCACTATCCTTTAAAAGGTCCTCTCCCTGTCAGAGTTAGTTAGACTCTGTTAATTTCCTCTTCTGCCCCTTCTAGACCTTGTCTTGGGTCGGTACCAGTTTCCTTACCTTTTCTTCTTCTAGAATAAGTAACCAACATGCTAGGTCCATCGTCTACAAATCTATTTTCAGCACTACATGCTTTCAGACCCGTATGAAACTCAAACAAAAAAAAAATGTCAGTTAATTTATTGCTGAGTCAAGAGAATGAACGCAAAGTACAGAAAATTCATTTTCTGGATCAAGAATCAATGGTAAGTGCGAGTTCTTAGTCTCATTGTGGAAAAGATAGCTTCTGATTTCTTCAGTTTCAGAGTGCCTATTATGTTAGAAAGCAGCGAATTTTGCATGTTGTTTGGTTTGGTTGAAAACTAATGACTATTTTGGAACACTATTGTTATCTTTTATAACAAAATAATCATTTAGCACAAATTCTGGAAAGTAGAACACAGCTTTGGTTCTCTACAATACCCACCTTCACATGGATTTTTGTTTGCGTATTATGGATTGCTTTAATTGAGCACATATACTGATCCAGATTTATAATAATCATAATACAGAATCTATTCAATGAACTATAAATTTATTAAAAGAAATATGGTTACAAAAGAGGGAACATCAAACCTATAAAAATTCTGTTATACTTTCTTACTTTTGACAGAAAAGAACTTGATTGTACAAAATAAGAATTCTTTCTGCTATAAGGAGACATTATTACAGAATAGACAATGTAGTCTGATATTTATTTATAGGATTATTATTTCCGCATTATGTGCTCACAATGCGAATATCCTCGTTAAAACATCAAATTTCTCAGATGACGATATCATAGGATCCTGCAAAACTCCAAATAAATTCAATTTCATCATGTTAATGTAAATCAGGAATTGGTAATTATGATTTAGAATAAGTTTTGAATGATGAATGATATATGGTTATGAGATATTGTTAATACAGGTTAGGAGGTAACTTGCAGCTCCCTCCATATATGGTTGAGGAATGATATAATCAGATTCTGTCCTTGAGAAATTGAAAAGGGAAAATTTTGATTCTGGAAAATCTGGATAGGTTACCATAATTGTTCATGAGCCATACTTCATACTGATAGGACAAAGCTTGAATGTGCAGAAAGCAACCACATGCTTGCATGAAAATTCGATGTTTGGTTATCTTATACAAGGCAGTATCTTACACATTGTAAGGATCATATCCACTACTTACTGAACACAGAATTTTAAGGGTTACGTTACAACCTACCTAGGAGCTTAAGTTTTATAGGTAAAGGGCTAAACAATGACATTTATATCTATAAAAGAGATGTTCTGCAAGTGAAGTAGCCATTTTAAAGTAATACTTGTTTAAAGTAAAAGCAAGGAAAGAGGATTGAAGCCAACCTGTGTAATTTTATTCCGGAAAACATGCCGTAAGATACTGGGACGACATTTGTTTTGTTTAATCTTTGCAATTTCCTCATGCATCTTTTCAAGTATTCCCCCATATGTTATTTCAGGGTTTTCTTTAATTGCTTTTATGAAAAGATAGGTCATAACACCATTCATTCCCTTTTTACTAAAAGCCTGCACAGATTGGTCATAACCCAAGTAGTGAATAAATATATTCATCGCCATGCATTGCATGGTAAGGTGAAAGAGAAAAAAAAATAAAAAAGGTCCAGATGTTTTACCGTAGTATCAGCAGCCATCTGATAATCTTCACATGCACTGAAACAAATAGCCAGACCACCACTTGTATGTTTTCTCATAGGCACTTTAGCAGGGGGCTTGTTTTCTTCCCACTTGCCCCTGCAAGCAGTTAAGAGATGATAGAGATTATAATAATAAAACTACGTACGTGTTATGACCAAAGTTCTAAGTAAGATCCTTCCCAAAGTTTCAAGCACAAGGTATGATAGTTTAAGCGTTTGAGTTGAAATGTTCTTTGACAAGAGTCTAATCATTTTGACTTTCAGGGGGCTAAGGTGGGGTTGGGATTGAAACAGAAGAACAAAATGGAAAAAAATATTTAAAATGCACTCACTTCTCGAGGTTATAAACATAGGAAAGATCAAGAATTGTTCCACTATGACAAGCATCAACAATAGCATGAAGTGTGACACCTTTCTTGAGTGGCCAAACAATGATAGAGTTTAGATCATTGTCGATAATCATCCCTTCTCGCATAAAATCAACAGGACAAAGAGTTTCATCAAACCCATCTATCTCATCTTCCTTCAAATCTGGCTGTTGCAAACCATGTCCTGAGAAGTAAAAGACCAGTGAATCTCCTGGTTCGCAGTCCTTCACAAGCCACTTTAAGGACTCTATCATGTTCTTCTTCGTTGGAACTAAATCAGGATTCTTGTCTTGTTCTGCAATTTGGTTAAGTTATTTTGGAAGGAGATTAATCTGTACCTTCAGTATCAGTATATATACATTGTTGAAAAATGAAAACAGACAGGAAAAGTTGAGCTTGTAAATTAGGGGAGATACGAAATACCATTTGCTAAAGGAAGAAAGAACCTGCCCATAAGTGGCAAAAATGGTTCAATAATTATTATACTAAAATTATTTCAAGGCTTTAAGAAGCAAACTGATGACTGAATCTTCATCGACAGAATTCTAGTCTAAGATACCTTTTAGTTATTTTGGATTGTTAACCTTTTAAAGAGTATAATAAACTATTTACGGGGGTTCACTTAATACTTTAAACGTTTGAATTAAAGTTGATCTTGACATGGTGTTAGAGTCTTTATGACAAAGTAATCATAGTTTAGTCTTTGTTGTCTCTCATTTTTCTTGATTAAAATCAAGTTTTAGTGCATTCTAGAAATCATAATAAAGTTTATTTGATGACTCCTGGGTTTTACTTTAAAAACTTGAACTTTTGAGTTGGAAGTGATATTTGACACAAACTACAATGAGATTTTATCATATTTTGGATTCAGACAAAATTGTAGATACTTCAGCAGAATAATTAAAATCTGAACGTACAGATCGAAAATTTGCAGACCAAATAGAATCATCAGCTAAAAGGTTCCAAGAGATACCTGTGAGGACACGTATGCAATCCACTGGGAAATCAAACATCTTAACCAGCATCTCTTTCATGTTCAAAACATCATTAACGGTTCCCTTGAGCTTGAATTTCCTTTTCCTGTAGGTAATTCCACAGAGCAGTGCTCGCTTCTTAGATCTGCCAGACAAGACCGAGGAAGAACCCATAGAAGATGATGATGATGATGATGACCATTGATTCTGCATATTAGCATTTTTGTTAGCCCTGTGATGCAGAAACAAACGGAAACACTCACATAAAACTCTCTGAACTCAACTCAATAATCTCAAATTAGAATAATATTATATATTTAAAGTTCAATATTTGCATCACCGTGTTTGACAGATCATGTTTAAACAAAAAGGAACCAAGTTTTTTCCTCTTGCTGTGTATTTGACCATCTTGGCTCGGTTGCTCATATCCTGAAACTGAAGTAGTAAGAGTCTCGCAGATAGAGCAACGGTATGCAGTTATTTTCGTGGGAAGTATCAACTCTCCTCCACAACCTCTGCAGGTAACTCTTGTTTCCTCATTTGGTTGTGAACTGATGACTCTTTGGCATTTATAGCAATGATATATAGTAGTGCTTGTGGGAAACAAAATACCCCTTCTGCATGTTCCGCATTTCAGTTTGGCTTCCATTGTTTTCTGTGTAGTTTTGTATGCAGGCAGGCAGCAGAGATATCTATATATATATATATATATATAGGAGACTAAAATGCATATGGTGAAATGAATTACATAAACAACTCTCACCTTTGTGGGTGAATTCATAGCCTTTACAAGGGTTGAAAAATGTGCCTCCATTACTTAACATAGAAATTGAGGGGCCAAAACAAGATTCCTCTCCAAAGGAGATAATAGTACATTTTTGTTAACTTGGTTTGATATTTTCTTGAGAAGCATTGTGATAAAATGCTAAATCTACTTGGCCAATAAGGAAAATAAACCCCTAAGATCATTTGGAGAAATAATTTTTTTTTCTTTTTCACAAGTATCCTCTACTATAAGTTTTCTTTTAAGACACAGTAACACTAATAATAAGCACATCTTTCAAAAAAGAAATATGAGCATCTCTCCTATCAAAAATTTATATTATAATTTACAGTATTATAAAAGATTAATTTATTTTACTAGACTCAACCCTATTGAAAAAATGATTTAATTTCATGCGAAGTCTAAAAATACCAAAAAACAATTGATAGAAATCAAACCGTACTTTTGGGCGATAATGGTGGGATGCTGAATGCTCATCTTTGATAGGTCTGTGTTCACGGTTAGTCAATTCTCCAGCCAACAGCTGAGATTCACTTAGAAAACCTAAGGCAAGTTTTGTGACCTGTGAATTCATATGAAGGGTAGCTTCATTCAAGAGGCAAAACTTGATGAGTGGAAAATGTGTTAAAAAATAGCGCATCTCATTTGCGTCCAGGTAAGATATGCCTTCCTTGGTTCTCACAATAAAGCAGCAAGAACCAGATGCTCTCAACTTTTGATTTCTTTGGCTGCTGAAAGTTAGTGCAATTTTCCATTCTTATTCCCTTTTTTCGTGTAGTAGTGTCTTTTGATTGGCTTCAATGGCTTCTTGAATATTAAAAACTCAAGAAAAGTGATCTGGATTCATGTTCGTTATCGCTTAATTTGTTAATTATAGCCTAACCACAATTCTGATTCTCCAACTTTAAAATACGGAAAAGTCGAATCGTTACGTATTAGATAAAACTATTGTTTAAAAAAACCACATAATTGTCAAGTGACAGTTTATGCTTGGATTATCTTCACTTTCTCTCATACACAATGTTGACTAACATTTCGCTCTAGTTTTCAATTTTTGAAACGTTAATTTTAATTGATTTTTTATAATAATTTAAAGGAATAAAGTGTAGTCGCAAAAAATAAAAAAGGAATAAAGTCTATAAAGTTATGAGATTTTTTTGAATATATATATTGCTGAATTACTTTTAGTTTATTTATCAATTTACCACCAACTATTTTTGAAGGGTAGAAAATCCTATTCAGTATTGGGAATATTATGTGACTCTAAAGCATTTTATTGAGTGAAGCTTTGAAGTATTAAGAGATAAAAAAATAATAATTAAGAAAAAGATAAATAAATGATTTACTTTAAATGGATTGTGACTTAAATTTTTTTTATTTCTGTCTTATTTTTGGAACTTCATTTGTACATGATTATTAATGAAACACATGTATAACTCGGAAAATTACAACCAAATCTACATAAAAAAAAAAAAAAAGTGAAAGCCAACTCTGAAAAATATAAAAATAGATAGGCAAGGTCACAAGGAAGTACAGTAGACTCAAACTTTTTATGAGAATTAAATCTTAAAATGTCTTTTTTAAAAAAAAAAAACTAAGCTCTAAATTATAAATTTGATGAGTAAAATTGTAATTTTCAAAACACTAATTTAAAAATCAAAAGCCCCTTTACTTTAATGTCTTTGGCTTGATAAAAATTAATTATAAGTCTAATATAACTTAAAAATTCCTTAAGTTTCACGAAAAAACAAAAAGGAAAGCCCCTGCTCATAAAAAAGACAAACATTTAACGGAAGATAAGAAAACTTTGATAGATAAAGAGAAAACACTTCTCTCTCTCTCTCAATTTTTTTTTTTTGGGACACATAGAAACCCTTAAAGAGAGAGTTTTTGCAATTTATAGCAGTTAAGTTTAAGGTCATGGGCCACTTGCTATTGGGTTGGGTCGTACAGTCCTACGAATCCAACAGAGAATTTGCAGGGAAAAGTCACTGACATTGTGCTCTCTTTTAGGACTTTGTCTAGAACCTAAATTGGAAGTTAATTGGGTCCTAAATAATTTATTTCAGTTTGAATCTCCTCATTTTTTTCATGCTTACCCTTAAAAATTTAGATTACAATAGAAATCTATTCTTTTAATTTTATTTAAAATTTTAAATTAATTCTTAAAATATGAAACGTGTAAAATAATTTCTTATCTTTTATTTTGTCTTGTGAATTCTTTAAATTTTACAATATAGCTTTATTAAAAGAAACTTGTTAAATGTTAATCCTTCCAGAACAGCTTAATTTCACATTTAAAAACTAAATTTAAGTGAGGTTAACAAGTTAAAATAAAGTATGAATTTACTTTAAATATTTGAATATTTTAGAATATGAAAAGGTGTCATTAAACTTATAAGTCAATAGTCATTAATTGACAACTTAATTTCATATTTGTTTAGAGCCTACAAGCAGCTTCCAGGACAGAGGAAGTTAATGCTTATCTCATAATCTTAAAAAATTCCGAGTGTCAAAAACCTAAGATACATTGTGTTAGAAGCAAATCTACATGACGATATTTGGATTAAATTAAGTACTATTTATTTTAAATTAAATTATTCCGAAACTTCACAAAACGTTATACAATATATAATTACAATTAATGTCTGCTTCTGACCATGCAAAAACCATTTTGATTAGCCATCAAAACAGGCTGAAGTGATGGTCTTTGGTGTACAATGGAGGGTGGTGATGTGAAAAAAACAGTGACTATGTCAAACTAGGTGCTTCTTTATCAATACAATATTAAATTTAATAACCAATAATCAGATTTTGGAACACTAAATAAGATTAATGGGTAGTTTAATTGAGGTCCTACAATGTCATTAATTTCAATTGGCTAAGCTTGCCCACAATTTCAATTATACATTTTCTTCTTGTTGAAACTTGAAAAGTTCATTAACATTCAAATTAAATTATCTCAAAACTTCATTAAAATTAAACAATGTCTGCCTCTAACCTTACAATTAAAGACCATATTCATTAGGCATGAGGTTGGTGGTGTGACAAAAACAGTGATTATATGAAACTTGGTGCTTCATTATCAAGACAATATTTGATTCAACAATCAATAATCACATTGGAACATTAGCTTAGGAGGAAGCAGGAAGATTAATGATTAACTAATTGATGTCCTAAATATAATGTCTATATACAGCTTTTTCTTGCTGTTGGAACGAGTCAATAAAATTTGCTTGGAATTATATACTTGGAACTACAAGTTGAAAAAAACCCTCTCTTTATTTTTTTCCCCCAAATAATACAGAATTTAAAAATGAATTAATTCTTTATATCTTTATTATTAAGTTCTTCAATCAAAATAAAATATATAATTTTTTAAAAAAAAATTAATTATAAAATAGATAAATTATTTAAATTATACACATATCAATTTTTTATAAGAGAATATAATGACAAAGAATTATACCTTAAAATTTTTTTCTTCAAAAATTTGTAAATTATCCAAATCCATTACTATTAGATTATAGTGAAATTAGGAAGTGGGAAAATGGCGTAGTAGAGATGGAATTTCGTCATTAACCTCAAGTGATCCAACTAGTTTGGCTAAATTTTTTTAAAAAAAAATTAATATCTAATATCTCAAGTAGTACTATATAAGATTTTAGAAAAAATATAAAATACTCATGTTAAGTTAAACATATTGTTATTTACTTCTTAAATTTTCAAATATATCATTTTTACACAACGGAAAAACTAAATTTAAATGATAAATTTAGTCCCTAAATTAACTGTGATGATTTTAGTATGAAATTTGAGTGTATTCAATCATGTCTGTTTGATATGATCAATGTTTTGATTCAACTTAGCTTGATGCTTAATATTATTTATTATATTTTAGAGCATTACTTTGCAAAGGCTTGTCATAATCTAGGAATGAACTTTGTAAATTGTGTTGTAGCTTTTCAAAATCTAATGTATAGAAATTCGTAAGGACAAGTTTTAAGTGTTCAAATGTAGAATAAATCACGTTACCATCTCCTCAAATTTGATTAAATAATATTTATCATAAAAAAATACTTCCAATATTTTAAATCACACTAGTCTATAAAATCGATACTAAAAACAATAAAAAATAATACATAGCAAAAGAGGAACAGCCTCCAGGCAGCACAAAAGTCATTGGTGAGTGAGCCTATTTCTAGGTGCCATTTTTGTTTTGGTGTTCAACACAATCAGCCCTAGGAAATCAAACACCTTCCTCTATTGTCACCGTCATCCCAATCACTTAATTACCCTCAAATTAATTTTCATTATCTTTATTTAGTGGTGATATTTTTTAAAAGATTATATTGATCATTTTTATTTTTAATAGATTAAATTAATATAAAATATATTTTTTAATTTTGAAAAAAATCTTTATTATCTAATCGATTTATTTTTTTATTAACAAATTTACCTAATCAATTTTTTTTTTTCTCTTCAGAACACCCATGCATGTAGCCAGTTGGCGATAGACTTTATGATGGATGACCCAACCACAAAATCAACAAGATTAGATTTTAATCATTTTATAAAGTATGAACGATTTTGTACTTCTTTCCCAATTGATGTAATATTTAACAAGTGTATCGCGTGTGTGTGTGCATATATTTAATCATATTAATAAGAATTGAATTTAATAAAAAAAGTTAATTTGTTATAATATGATAAATTAATGTTTAAATTTTTATTGAGAGAAATATTTATATTTAATAGTTAAGTAATTTAAGAAACCACATTTACTTACAATGCATGGACTACATATTTTTTAGGCTTTAATTATTGGCTACAACTGGTTAGGCCTAATTTGGTTGTTATTTGAAATATTTTTTATAACGAATCACATTATTGAGATGTTGATTTGCCATTAGCTAAATAATAATGCTTGCTTATAGAAAAATGTTGTGGCAAAGTATTCCATATATCTTAAGCAGTCCTATCAAATTAATTAAGTACAAAATATACAGATCTGCATCTCGGAAATTTACTCAAACCCACGAAAAATAAGTCTATATTTAATTAACTTATATACCAATAAATATTATAGTAATGTCTTTTTAAAATTTTGACTGTTAATCAAATATGAATTCTTAAAACCCAAACCCAATTGTTCGTTAACTTTTTATTCATTGTAAGTAAAGTGTCTTTTTGCTTACAAAATGTTTAAAGAAGAATGAATGATTAAGCAAAGGATGAAGTATAATTGATTGTTGAATCTATATAAAGCAGAAAATAAAGAAGCTAGGAGGAAATGGGAAAAAGTAGAGCAAAGTCCACAAAATATGAACAAGAACTCAGATTGATGTGTTTGGCTATATTTGCTACACACCATCCAAACAACTTTGGCCAATTTTGAAAATTGCTTGAATAAATTGAAGATAATCATGGCCGTGCTTGGTTAGGTGAAGCCTATGTTTTTATCTTTTTGCTAGAGATGGTCCCAATCTGCATTTAATTTATAATACAAGTCAAATGTGGTACTTGGTATAAAGTATCCATCACTGCCATACAAGGATGTAACAAATCTCACAGCCAGCTTATCAAAACTTGTACACCAAATTATGAAAGAAGCTGGGGGTACCCATGCTTATAGTGCATTATTATAAGTTTTTTTTTTTTTAATGTCCTCCACATAAAGATGAATGTTTAATTTAGTCATTTACAAAATTAATTATACTATTTTTAATAAAATCATTTTCTATGTTTCTTTTTTTCTTTCTTTTAGAAAAGTTTTTCCTCTCTATTTATGGGAGCTTGTCCTCTTCTATAGAAGAATTTTGACTTTGAAAAAATACAACCTCTTCAAATCTATAAGTAGAGGTTGCATTTAATTTGATGTTTGTATTAAATTTAATACTTTTATATTAATGAAATTTTAATTTGACAAAATAAAAAAAAAGTAAATTTATGTTTATAATTCTTATCCATGATAACACCAACAAAAGATCCCCACTGTTTGTTTTATCTTGGTGTAGTTTTTTCATTTTTAATTTCATTGAAATACTATCATTCTCTACCAAATGATTGGCATGTACAGTAATATATAATATTACACACATTCTGGTCCCTTAGACACTTAATTTCTGTCATGAATGCAAGCATATATAGTTTACACATAGTCATAGAGTTTGCTAATGTCATATGGCATGCTAGACCACAACCAACTTTGGTGACGGAAGCATAATATGGGCTTAATTGGACAGAAACGTACAAGGAAGGTGATCATGCATCAAATGAATTATTCAATATATAGTATTTTGTTATAATTTTAATTAAATATGTTGTTAATCTTTGATAAAAGGTGTATTGTCTTTTGTTCTTATTGTTACTGCATCTACTAATTCTAAAAATGCAGGCTTATGTTTTTCTAACATAATATTTGAATCTTACTATAATTCATGTATTGTATGGCCTCAGTGCCTTATTTTAATAAATAAAATTACTCTTCTAATATATATATATATATATATATATAGTATTTTTTTTGTATTTCTATAGTACTCCATCCTATTTGTGGACGATGAAAATTTAAAATCTCATAAACTACCCCTTTAAAAGAAAACAAAGAGTACAAGAATATGTCAAAACATGATGTATAAATTTTTATATATATATATATATATTTAAAAGTTATTTATTAACCATTATTATATTTTTTTGTATATATTTTTAGTTTTAAAAATTATACTTAACTCTCATTTTATTATTATTATTTTTTTTGTTATGAAGATAATTTTCTATACAATATATAAAATTAAGATTTTAATTTTGATATGGTAGCAAAGACAATTAAGTTAACATTAAGCTCAAATATAAGAATTTTAATGTGAAAATTAATAAAAATAGTTAAATAATTTTATTGTTTGAAAAGAAACACATTGAAAATTTTTTTTGCAACATATTATATATTAAAATATAAAGAATATTAATTTTTGGGAATTTATATAACGTGGATAATTAGTAGATCTATAGAATTTGAGGTTTACTTGTAATCCACCAATATTACTATAATTTTTACTTTATTATCACAAGTGGAATAAAAGCTTATTTTAAAGTAGATCTCCAAAAAATAAGTAGTTGAGTAATTGACACGTGTATGTATGAGTTGTAGTGGAAGATCATTATTATCCAAAATTTATTTAATTTAACATTTAATACACATTTTGTTACAAATGTTAAACTCTTATTATAAATATTCCTACATATATAATAGACATATATAACAGTTTTTTTTTCTAACTGAGATATACATTTGATATAACTGAGAGTATAAAATAGTATTTAAATTATGAAGTATTTTTGTTTAATAGATTAATCTTTTGAGATAATAAATAGTTTTTATAACTTAAATCACATATAAAAAATATATTTTTATAATTTTAATTGTAATTGTGTCACATGATTATATTAATATTATAATATTTTTTTAAAATTAAAAAATTAGCACAAAACATGTAACGTTAGAACTATACATTATGGTCAAGTTTGAATTACTAACAAATAGGAAACACAAACTTTTGAAAATAAAAGGCATTGTTTTGTGGATTTAGTGATGCAGTTCAATGCACTCATCCATACAATGTCTATGGACAAACATTAATTGTGCATTATGTTTGTTATGTGCAAACCACGCATGGTTGTTGTGAAACTTATCCAAAACAGGATTCTTCACCCAGCATTTTTGTAATCTATTTTAACGACAAAATTTATCTATAATGTTTCTGTGACTTGTGTTTAATTTTTAATTAAAATATCATATGTAAAAAATTAATTATTTTTTAAATTGGATTTTAAGCTTTGCCCATTTTCTTACTTGACATTGTTACTAATTATTAATATCGTATCAATTGTTATATTAAAATTTTTCATATTTTTCATTTATATACCACCTGCATTAGTAACTAATGTTCTTTTTTTTTTTTCCGAGAAAAAAAAGTGGAAAACCTTTGTGTAATCCTCAAGCTGCGGCGTTGGTCGGCTACTCATGTACCAAAAAAATTAAAGAAGAGTCTGTTTTAAATTTTTTCATGAATATTTATTTTTGTGACAAAATATGACAATAAAATTGAGTTACTTTAACATTACTAGTGGGACTGTCAATAAAATGTCCAAAATCTCTAAAAAAAAAGTTAATTCATTTAGTCGTCTAATGAATGACGATTATATATTTTAAATTTAAATATAAATAATCTCATATTAATAAATTATTTATTAATATTTTTTTAAACCCAAGAACATGTGACGCAATCTTCTCGCGTAAATTTCTCGAGTGACCAAAAATTTCTCAGTCTCATTCACGTTCTATCTTTATATGAAAAAGGTTTTTATTAAATAATATAAAAAATTTTGTTGAGGATAAAGATTTGAGTACACTTCGATTAAAAGCATGGTTGGTACAGACCAAAGTTTTGTTTTAGTGTGTGCCGACGCTGCCGTGTGTACCCCACTGTCCCTTCATCCCTTATCGCACGTGACCAACTTTTTCATTCTTCCCTCCCTCTTTGTTTTTGAAGTTTCACTTCTTTTTATAATTTCACTAAATAATCAATAAAATTGGAAATAAAAAAATAATATTGTTTTGTTTTCCCCTCCATAACAGGGTCAGCACCGTCCTTGTCTTGAGAACTTGAAAACAAATTTTTTTACAAAGAAAAGTTAAGTAAAATTAAAGAAAGTAAGGAGAAAGGCAGTAGGTAATATCTATTCCGATAAATAATAATAAAATTTACTTTATTCAAATTTCCATTTTGCCATTGTTCAGATACATTAATACGATGACGTATTTAGAATCCTCGAACCCCACCCATCATGGGCCCCACTCTAAGGTCATACAGTCCTAGTGATAGACTCATAGGCACACTTTGAGAAATCAGAAACCCCCCCTGTTTCCCTTTCCCTACGAAACCTCCATCTTTCATCTTATATTACTACTGTCATCATGCGTCCCTATATTATATTGCAATAAATCTTACTCTATTCGAAAACTTTGTCTTCGTCTCCAACTCTGCACATGATGTCATCACTATTCCAATTATACGCCTCCAATCTCATGCATCAATAATCTTATTGTTCTATTAATTGAGATGAAATTGGATTTTTATTAAAAAATATTAATTTAAATTTTCAGAAACATATATATAAATTTTTTTTTTAATTCAATAAAAATTGATTTCAAATCCAATTTCACACACTTAAAAAAAGTCTTACGATTGTGATTGCGTGGAGGTTTCTGACGCAACCCACTTAATTTCGTTCACGCCTACACTGAAACGCATACTAATGCTAAATAACTTTTTGGGATTGTGGATACTCAGAGAGAGGTCAAATCAGTAATTTCACTCTCTGTGAACACAGACTCTGTACTGTACTCAACGTCTCCATCATTGTAGACCGCCACGTCAAGAGTCCTACGATATGAGAAATTTTTGTTCGTATAAATTGTTAATGAAATTTATTTAATATATTTTATTTAAAATTAATTAGCAAGAGTTTTTGAAAAATTTTCGAACCTTACAGTCTGGTTCAGTTGACGAAATTTGACAGCCAATGAGAAAGCACCACGTGGAGTGGTCTGATAACGACAACTCTCACCATACAGCTGTCTCCTCTTGTTGGGTATAAAAGTAGCCTTTCCCATTCAATCGTGTTCATCACTCTCTTTGGATAATCCTCTTCCTCCATCGTTTTCGTGTTTTTCAGTTCACCCTTAAAATGGCTTTTAATTACCACGTTGCCATTCTCGCTTCTTCTGCTCTATTGGTGCTGTGGCTTGCTGCTGAACCCACAGTGGGGGAACTGGTACAGCAGCAACCTTTGGTGTTACAATACCATAACGGCCAGCTCCTCAAGGGGAGGATCACCGTTAATCTTGTCTGGTACGGTACTTTCACTCCCATCCAACGGTCCATAATCGTCGACTTCATACAGTCCCTAAACTCCCCTGGGGGCCCAGTCCCGTCGGCCGCCACGTGGTGGAACACTACCGCCAAGTATAAGGGCGGATCCTCTGCGCTCGTCGTAGGGAAGCAAATCCTCCACGAGAGCTACACCCTCGGGAAGCTCCTCAAGCCAAGACACTTGCTCGCTTTGGCCTCTAAGTTCAACGATCTCAACTCCGTCACCGTCGTCCTCACGGGAAAGGATGTAGCCGTTGATGGGTTCTGTGTCAGCCGGTGTGGGACCCACGGGTCGACCCATCCGATCAACGGGAAGCCTCGGGTCGCTTATGTGTGGGTTGGGAACCCGGAGACCCAGTGCCCCGGTCAATGCGCGTGGCCCTTCCACCAGCCCATTTATGGCCCACAGACTCCGCCGTTGGTGGCGCCGAACGGTGACGTCGGAGTGGACGGAATGATCATCAACTTGGCCACTCTGCTAGCTGGCACGGTAACGAACCCCTTCAGCAATGGTTATTTCCAGGGTCCGGCTTCGGCGCCCCTCGAAGCCGTCTCGGCGTGTACTGGGGTGTTCGGAAGTGGGGCGTACCCGGGAAATCCGGGTCGGGTCCTGGTGGATAAGACAACCGGGGCGAGCTACAATGCACACGGCGTGAACGGGAGGAAGTACCTCCTTCCCGCCATGTGGGATCCGCAGAGTTCGTCTTGCAAGACGCTTGTGTGAGAGGATAAGTATGTGGACACGTGGCGGAATCTGACGAACCGGGTGTAGATATGGAAGAAACTGGAGCAGAAAGATGATGGAAAAATGGAGGAAAAGCAAAAGCTGCAGTAGCAGAGTTTGTTTGTTTATATAATATCTCTTTGAAGTTTGAAGCTCCATTTGTCATGTAGTGTGACGTGTAAATTCTGGTTTCTATATAAAAGAAATGTTAAGAATATGAAAAATGAGGAATAAAGAAAAATGAATATTAAATTTGCTTATGCAGGTGAGGTATTTCTCTCAAAGTAAAGTGATAAGAATAAAGAATCGGAATGGGGGGTGTTTGTTGTTGAAAGTGTTGCTGTTGTTAAGGCTTTGTTTGTTTATGGGGGATTTGTGGAAAGTGAGAAATAATTGAATGGATTTATGTTGTGTAGTATGTGAGAAATAATTGAATGGATTTATGTTGTGTAGTATAGTGGTGAAAGCCAAACCAAAGAGACCATTATGAGGAGGGAGCAGTAATGATGAGATGAATCTGATTTCTGCAAAAGAGGCTAAATTGATTGTTTCAGTGTGCCTGAGTGGCTTTTGCAATAACAACTACTAGATAAGGTTTTGTGAGTACTCTAGATGGTCCTGGGCTTATTATATTATTCTTTTTAAAATTTTACTATACTTTTGAAAGACCAACGTTTCCATTAAAGCTTTATAAATGTAGAATTTTCTTAGCAATGTGGTGATTAAAATTATTTATTAACAAGTTTTTCAAAACTGAATAATTATGAATAAAGAGGCAAGCGTGATAATCAGGATTCACAGTAACGGAGAGGAAAAACTATGGTGGCGTCACTCCGTGAGTTGCCTTTCACTTGCTATATTACTATGAAATTGTAAATGTTAGTGTGTACGTACTCCTTTTAATTGGTACCTGTACTGAAAAGCAGAAAATCTAGAAGCGCAAGCAAGGTTGTCTTTATTGAGATTTCAGTGACAGTGAGGATTCTGCATGATCGGAGTTTGGTGCCGTCTGTTCTTTTCTGCTTTTCTATCTCAGTGAAACCCAAATTTTCTTTCATATTCTTGGATAATTTCCTGAGAAAATTTTTACAACCAGTCATTAAGCTGCTCTAGAAGTAAGGTTCTGATCTGACTGGAGTTATTATGGGTTACTCAGAGCGTTAAACTGTAGAGATAACTTTATGACTGGAGTTCTTATGGGTTACTCACAGCATTAAACTAGAGATAACTTTAATATTACTAAATCAACAGTAATTGGCTAATCGTTGCCACTTAAATACATAATGATATCATTGCTAAAAAATAATGAAATAGATAAACAAAAATTAGAAGTATGCCAAAATAAGAACTTATTCAGTCTGCATTGCTAGGTTCTAACTTCTAAGTGAGGGTAGAGACTACATTGAGTTGAGCCTTCTCTTGCGTAGCCTGGCTGCAATAAGGAAAGCAAGTTCAAGAGATTGGGAAGCATTTAGCCTTGGATCACAGTGAGTATGGTAGCGTGAGCTCAAGTCATCATAAGTAATGGTTCTTGAGCCTCCTACACATTCTGTCACATTCTGCCCTGTCATTTCCAAATGAACTCCTCCTGGGTAGCTTCCTTCTTGCTCATGCACGTCAAAAAATGCTCTCAACTCAGCCTATCAGAAACAGCACACTTGATTGTCACTGGAGGCAAAGCTTCCAGGTATAGAGAAATTCTTAAGTAGACTTGGATTATAAAAGATTGATAAATCAATCTAATGATTAATAGAGATGAACGATCAGACAAAGCAAATCCAATGAGTTTTGTCCATCTTCATCACAAAACTCCATCTACATTTTGTATATACCTATCTTATCTGAAATGCCTCTTTTATATTGTCTAGAAGTAAATGAAGTGCCAAGCAATTGATTAAGTAGTTAACTACTTATGTTCTGGATCCAGCAAGTCTTAGAAATGGCTTAGTTCATGGCACAAGCTGACAAAATTGGAGAATTTGTATAATTTTCTTATGATAAAACACTTAAATTTCGGGATAAGTTTTATACACATAAATTAAGAACATGATATTTTAAAGTAGTTGCCAACCACCAAAAAGAGATTCCAATAGGCGGAAGTGTTCTCTGCAAAGAAGTTGATTACAGTAATTTTCATCAACGGAATGTTGTTAGAAGAACGCACCATAAATTGATCAAATTACTAAACTGCCAGCATGTACAACTACTAAAGAGGCCAAATGATTATTGACTAAAGTATAAACATACAAAGAATAAATAACAGACAAAGAAGGAACAAAAATATGCGAAGATTACCCTTATTGCATCAAATGAGCGAGTTTTAAGTCCGGATGGAGCTTTGATGGTGTTCCCATGCATGGGATCACTAACCCAAGTGACAATTTGACCTGCTCTGCGAACTGCCCTGATTAGATGAGGGAGTTTCACTCTCATATTATCAGCTCCCATTCTCACAATCACTGTAATTCTTCCAGGCTTGTTCTTTGGGTTCAATATATCTATCAGATTAACAAGTTGATCAGGATCCATCTTATCGCTCACCTGAAAATAAAGTAGCCTTAGAATAAGACCTTCAGCTAGGAGCCTAGGCTAAAGCTCATACAGCTTACAAATAGAAAACCTGAAAACAAGTAGAACAACAATAGAAAAACTCTTAAGACATAAATGAGGAACCCAAAATATGCACCTTGATGCCAAGTGGATTAGCAATTCCTCTCAAGAACTCAACATGAGCACCATCAAGTTGGCGGGTGCGTTCTCCCACCCATAGCATGTGAGCTGAGCAATCATAGTAAAGCCCAGTAGTAGAATCCTTCCTAGTAAGTGCTTGCTCATAAGGGAGAAGCAAACACTCATGGGAGGTCCAAAAATCTGTTGTGGTCATAATTGGATGCTCAGCTGTGAGTCCAGCAGCATTCATGAAGCCAATGGCCTCATCCACTCGGTGAGCCAATTCGCGGTACCTGTTGGGACAAAACCAAAATGAGCAAATGCAATAAAAGCTGAAAGCTTTTCAATGAAAAAAGTTTAAGCATCAAAAGGTTTCACTTTTGTTTAGAATGATCATTTTATCTTTTCCAAAAAATTGCTAATGCATAGCAAGTAACTGGACTAGATTAGCAAAATTAATGTGTAAACAGTCACTGCAGGAAAATTGGAATGACCATTATCATAACTCTATTGAACAAAAGCTTAAAAAGTATAAAGATAATATTATGAAACTAAATCAAGTTTCACTTCTCAATGAAATTTGAGAGCATGAGACATGTGCCGGGGAGTATGGGTCTGTTTGATAACAGTTTTTAAAAACTGTTTTTGATTTTCAAACACAGAAAACTAAAAAAAACTTATTTGAATAACTGTTTTCGATAGAAAAGAAAAAACTAGAATGTGTTTTCGGAACAAAAAACAAAGAACAATTAAAAAATGTTATGAATTCCAATTTTTTAAAACAAAGAAAACACAAAAAACAAGTCTTTCTATTAACAGCATGTATATAAATACATGAAAACAATACTAGTATGAATTTTCAAAACTAATTTTATAAAATAGTTCTAAAGAACAAAAGAACAGAATAATTGTCAAACAGGCCCTAATCTCCAATAACAATCACTCCATTTTATGCTCTAATAGGCCAAACAAAATAAAGTCTTAAATGAGAGCTGATTTCCTATCCTATCTATTTTTTATTGACTCTCCCTTTTCATCTCTCCGAGGAGACCAATCAAAAGCAGAAACAGAAACAAGGGAAATAAAACTATATTCCTCTAGATTTCCGTCCCTTCCTTTGTCTTTCACTATCTTTCAAGCCAGATGGAAAGAGTTGAGTCAATTTTCCAAAAAAAAAAAAAAAGGAGCAAGTATTGTATACTCTTTATACGAAGACATAAATAACTCACATGACTGAAAGTTTGAAACAATTTATAGAAGATATTAGATAACATGCCTGTCTCCCTGCTCATTGTGCTCCATGAAATCAAGATTCCATTGGTTGACTCTTTGCATGGCAGCATACCCTCCTGTGGCAAAGGCCCGCAGGAGGTTCAGAGTAGCCACAGATTGACAGTAAGCTCTAATCATCCTCTGTGGATCTGGAACTCTTGCCGCCTCATCAAAAGCATCGCCATTCACATTGTCACCCCTATAACTTGGCAGCTTCACTTCGTCTCTCTCCTCATATGGGTCTGATCTGGGCTTTGCAAATTGACCTGCCATTCGTCCCACCTAAGTCAACATTTGAAGAACGTCAATCCCATTCATTATAAATTTCAAAACCATCTCATAAAAAAATGCTCCATTGGAACAATAAAATCTCAAGTTTCCATCACAGCTTTGCTAGTAGCCCAAAAGCCTAGATTCTCAATGAAAGAATTTGATCAACCCCAAGAACAACACCATCATTTTTCCTCGAAAATGGCTCACTCATTCACTCGTATAAACAACAACCTCAAGTTTCAAATAATTAATTTGAGTATAAAGTTGATCAACCCCCAAAACAATACCCTCCTTTTCCTCCAAAATGGCTCACTTGTTCCCTCAAATGAAAAAAATCTCAAGTTTCCAAAAATCCATTACAGGAAAATTTGATGAATCCAAAACAGCACTCTCCCTTATCTCCACAAAGTCACATTTCTATACTCAATCCAAGTTTTAGATCGCGTACCGAAAGATTCCCATTTGAAGAATAACAGGAAAGTATCACGAATATTATTAGCACTGAATTTGAGAGGATTAAAAGAGAAAACAAACAAACCTTTATGATAGGCATTTGGGCACCGAACATTAGGACAACACCCATTTGAAGAATAACACGGAAAGTATCACGAATATTATTGGCATTGAACTCCTTGAAGCTCTCCGCGCAATCTCCACCCTGAAGCAGAAAAGCGTTTCCCATAGCCGCCTGACCCAATTTTTCCTCGAGACTCCTCGCCTCTCCAGCGAACACAATGGGAGGGTACGATTCAAGGGTTTGAAGGACTTGATCGAGCTCATTTTGATCAGGATACTCCGGAAGCTGAAGCGCATTTTTGGTCTTCCAACTATCAAGCGTCCATTTGCTGGAAATTGGAATGGTGGTAGCGGTGGAAGGGACGGTTGATTTCGAAGGCTCAACAGAATTGGCGACTATAACGGACCTGCCGGCGGCGGCGGTGGTGGCGGTGGCGGGAAGGAGGTGGCGGAATGTAGGGAAGGGAGGAGAGGGATAGGAGTGACGAGAAGGTTTGTAGGTGATGAGAGACGAAGACGCGAGAGCCATTTCAATTTTCAGACAGAGGATGTAAGGATTGAAGAGAAGGTTTCGAAGGAGAAGATGGAGAATTGTCTATCTGAATATTTGTGCATAGACAGTACAGTAATATAATTTAAACGGGTAAAATTATAAAATGCCAAAGTGCAACAAGACATAGAAAATACGCAGTATCTACACTAGGATTATAAAAAAATGGAAACTCCTTTTTACGTGATCTGGGAGATTCACCAAATATTTGAATATAGTTTTTTAAAATTATTTTTAAATTTTAGAAATAAAAAAATTAAAAATATTTATTTGAATAAATATTTAAAAATAAAAAATAAAATATATATGTTAAGAATAAAAAATATTTTGAATTGTAATTTTTTAAAATAAAAAATAAATTTTTTTATTAATAACATGTACATAGTTATATAAAAATATAATTAATATAAATTTTTAAAACTAATTTTATAAAATAACTTTAAGGAATAAAGAAACAAAATAAGGTTGAAGCAAACCCTATATATGTGTGGGCACATTAAATTTTGATTAAATTATTCCTAATTTTCCTTTGAGATTTGGATAAAGGATTTGGTTAAGAAAAAAAAGATCCCAAAAGGTTTATGCAATTGCAATTGTATATCTTCATATTTGCCTCCAGATCTTTAGAATATCAATTTTCATTCAATCATTTTCATTCTCTTCCTAATCTCAAACCAATTAGCCAACACAATAAGTACCCTTTTTTTGGCATTAATAAGTACCTAAATAGATCAAATGAATTCTCTCTATCTCTTTGAGGAAAAGACAAAATGGAGTAAATCCCATATAAATAAGTCTTTTATGGTCATCTTTTTATAGAGTACCAAAGATAATCCATTTTTTAGACTTTCACTAGTCTCATACTCATACCAAACATTTGGTACATAATTTTTTTTAAAAAAATTGAGAATAAAAAGTATGAAATATTACATTCTTTTGTTTGATGTACGGACTAAAAAATATTTTTGTATATTTTTAAATATAAAATATTTTTATACTTTTAAATATTTTTATTTTCACATAAAGGAGTAAAAGTTTTATATTTTTATGACATCAAAATATTTTTATATTAATAAAATTATTAAATTATTCTTATAAAATTTAACCTTATTTTATTATGATTTAATTTATTTTAAAATTATCTTTAATTAATTTTAATTTTAATTTTATTATTAAAATTTATATTTATCATGGTTGAAATTAAAAAATACTGTTAAAATTTAAAATTTCAAAAGATTTTTTTAAAAGTTAACAATTTAATTTAATTTAAATTGACCAAAATTTATTTAGATTAGTTCGATTGAGATAAAAAATGTTTGATAAATTAAATAAATTTGATTAGATAAATAAATATAGATCAAATTAAATTATAAAAAAGGATATAAATACAAATTTGAAGTATTAAAATTTTTTTATTTTACTATTTAACTATGTACACACAAAAAAAATTAATTTTCTCTTTGATATAATTTTGAGATACTTTAATTCTAAAACAAAAAAATTATAAAAAAATGATAAATTCAATCTTGTCAAAATTATAAAATATTCTCAAAAATATTTTAAATAAACCAAATAATCTTTTTTAAAATTCTGAAGAATCATATTTCTCAATTTATTATATCCTAAAAATAAAAAAAAAATTCGAATACCAAACAACCATATAATAAGAGGCAAGTACAATACTGAAATTTAACATTTAAGTTTTGTAGTTTATTGTCAATGTCATACTTCCCTTTGTGACGATCACCATTGCATTGATACCTTGTTATCATCACCATATGTACTACTATCGCTGCCATCATGGTTACCACAAACATTACTGCCTACTACACCATTGCCAGCACCACAAATAATACTCTTTCATTATCACAACTGCCAGACTATGAAATAAATTTAATATTCTTCAATGTACGTAAAGATATGAATTTTTATTTAATAAGAACAAAGAATATTATGTTACATCATTCTACATCTTATACCTCGACATAATAAACACATTGTAGTATAAATATTTATATGATGAATAACATACAATATTATCTGGTATCTCGCCATATCGCCTTATATAGACGCACCAAACAAGCCTATTTACATAGCCTAATTCTATAGGTAAATTGTCCATATAGAAGAATAGGCACAAAAAAAGCATAATATTGTCATTTACAAAGTAACAAGAACTTCAATGCAATTTATCATAACTACATTAAAGCAATTGCAAATATAATTTTACAAGGTTTACCGTTAAGTCAATGCATAAAGCCTGCAGAACCAACCAACTAGTTGGTCAGAAAATCCCCACACTATGGCGAAAATAAAGCCACGAGATTAAATGGGGGAGAATGGTGTCATTATATGTCCATCGATAAACATTGATGTCAGAATTGAACATTCAATAGTAGGGGCTGTAGCGCATTGGTGCTCTGAACCTTGGGAACTTCCTGCAGATAACAGAAAAGATCTATAAATCTACTATCACAGCACTAGGAGAATGCACTGGAAAGAAAAAAAGAGATGGAATATACCCATATCCATATGGAGAGTAGGCAAAAGGAGGCGCATATGGAATTCTGCCCCGAAATCCCATGTAAGGGTTGGGCCGGCGGGGGTGATGCTGCTTCATCCCAGGTAGGTTGGTCCGCTTGGCAGTTACCTAAAAAACATTAAAAAAGTAAACATGGTTGAAAATTGTAAGCAAGATTTCTCTTTGATAGAAGAAATCAATGACATATTATCCCCTTAAGATGTTTACAGCAACAATAATAATCCATGAAACACTGAAACTTTATTAAAAGAGCCACACCCGTGTCCATCACATGTTGGATATTCGTATTAAATACAATGGAATACTTTAAATTACACGTGGACAGTTCAAATTTTGTCTTATCACTGTGTTAGTGTTAGTGTCATGTACCATGTCCATGTAAGAGTTCATGCTTCCAAGATAATAGAAATTGTAATAGAATTAAAAGAATGTTTTGTGTTAACCTTCAATTGGCGCCCATGTAGGTCAGATTCATTAAGCAGAAGAGCCTCTTTAACTGCTTCTGCTTCAAGGAACTCCACATAGGCATAACCCTTGGGTTGGCCAAACTTGTCAGTGCGAATGGTGACTCTGTTTACAGTTCCACATGATTGGAAATGCTGCTGCACCTCTTCTGGTGTACATGAATAGTCTACCTATGGAGAATATCAAATCCAACATATCATTCAATGACAAATAAAATGTCAAGCAAAACAACATATCAAATTTTACCAAAAGAATTGAAAGTATTTGGGAACACTAAATAAATGGAAGTTAGCACTTGTTGATTTACTGGTATAACCAGATACTGTTATCGTCAATCACAAATTATTCATGAAATGTCTAAGCAAACGTGGGCTATTTTTAAAGTTCAGCAAGCCTTGTCACCAAAACATTTGAATTAGGCATAACAATATAGGGATTCAGCTGTGACAGTTACTAGTCAATCACTAAAACACGTCAAATCAACAAAGATCAATCTCCTTTGGCAGAAATAGTTACCACACCCCTTTTCAGTTTTTAGAGCTCCAAATTATCATGCGAAGTTTGGTTTTTCCAACCTTTCCATTTCATTTTCTTTTCAACAAAAGGGGAAGCTATTTTGGGTAGGAAGCAAGGTATCTAATTCCAGTTAAAAAGAAATGACTCATGATATACAGCAGACTTCATGTCTTCACCAACAATTGCAACATCCTTTCTAAAACATTTTCCAGGTTAAATATTCTGTTGTTTAATCCATAACAACATTAATCATCATATGTACTCAATGCCTATGTATGTAAATTAAATTCAATTAGCCATCACGGATTCACTCCAGTCTGTGCCTTCTCCATATTTTCCAGTCAAGATACCAGGAAAATAATAAAAATTTTACAACAAAGTTTATATTTTTACTTTAATTAAAAGATAAGCAGAAGTATCACAGAACTACAATATATATATATATATATGTATGTATGTATGTATGTATATATATATATATGGATAGTTTGATGATTAGTATAATGAAAAACTAGGGTTTACTATTAGCTCCCTTCATTTTTATTGTACTTTTTTGCCTAAATTCTTGTGGTGAAGCATAAAAAACTAAGGCAGAAGATGAGAAACAAAGGAATGACATGAAAATTTCCTTTTCAATCTCAAATAAGAGAAAAGGAATGTCAAAGACCCCTCACCATGAGCAAAGAATGCGTATAAATTTATTGAGCACTAGACACCACCAAAAAGCAGCCTTCTGCTTTTGCAATCAAACAGTAGATATCAATGTCCTTTACCTTTAAAGCATGGCTTTTCTCATCAATGAGTCTGTTCTCTCGATCTCCATCCTAATCCACTCATTGGTCTGTCATGCTGCAAAAACTTGGAAAGTACACTACATTTTATCCCACAGATTTTCCCTACCATTCTTAGAATATAACAGTATCATTCTCAAATTTCATCATTTCATGGAAAGTACACTCATTGGTCTGTTCTCTCATCTCCATTCTAATCCACACATTGAACCATCACACCGCTAAAACATGGAAAGTACACTACATTTTATCCCACAGATTATCATTAACATCCTTAGAATATGACAGTATCATTCTCAAAATATCATCATTTCATGGAAGGTACGCCCATTGGTCTGTTCTATCAATCTCCATTCTAAGCCACTCATTGGTCCATCACACCGCTAAAACATGGAAAGTACACTACATTTTATCCCACAGATTTTCATTAACATCCTTAGAATATAACAGTATCATTCTCAAAATATCATCATTTCATGGAAAGTACGCCCATTGGTCTGTTCTCTCAATCTCCATTCTAAGCCACTCATTGGTCCATCACACCGCAAAAACTTGGAAAGTACACTACATTTTATCCCACAGATTTTCCTTAACATCCTTAGAATATAACAGTATCATTCTCAAATTTCATCATTTCATGGAAAGTACGCTCGTTGGTCTGTTCTCTCGATCTCCCTTCTAAGCCACTCCTTGGTCCATCACACTGCAAAAACTTGGAAAGTACACTACATTTTATCCCACAGATTTTCCTTAACATCCTTAGAATATAACAGTATCATTCTCAAATTTCATCATTTCATGCGAACTTTACTTCCTTCCTCTCCACATTCGATCAAGCTGCACCATCAAAAAACCACGAACATCCTTTACTCATAAGAAATTGGTTGACATTCTTATTCTTTCTCCTCTACCTCCAAGGTTTATTTATTTATTTTTTTTAAAGTTATTTCTTTTGAATATCCATCATTTTATTGATTCTATACAAAATCAAATATATGTTTAGTCCCCCAGCTATATAATATATCGTATACTTCCATATGCAGCATTACTGAACCAGAAAACTTGCGATTTTAGTTAAACACTATGTCAAGGCAAGATGTCACCACTTAGATACAGAGTCAAACCTCAAAAAATCCAGTAGCACATTCAACATTAATTGAAAAAAATGCTTAATCATAGAAGAAACATCATATGTACTGATGTTGGCATTACAATCATAATGTTCCAAATAAGAATCTAAATAATGAAATAAAAAAATTATAATTTGATTTGGTCTTCAGGAAGTAGTGATTTTCTGTCTCATGCCATATTCCACAATGGCAATGAATTTCTACATAGGATCCTTAGGTCATTAAGAGTCTATTTTTCCAATGTAGTCCTAATGTCCTTGGTGTTTTCATCTGGTCCGCATGTTATCAAAGTATTGAGGAAAGTGGCCTGCAAATTAGTCTGATCTTCTCAAACTAGTCACAAACTGTAAATTCTAAGTTGTTTTTTAACAAGATTATATGGATAATTCTAAGCAACAACTAATGCAATCCCCATCCAGGAATAACTTGAAGGCAGACTCCAGAAGCATCCAACAACAGCAAGCAAATATGCAACATGCTGATGAACTTGAGTGCTAGGATCACAAACTTTGTACACACTATTGGATTATTCTATCAAGGTAAACATTCTATCACGGCATGTACAAAAAACTGCCAAGTTATATTAAAGTTGTGTCTCAAGCCCAATCTATTAAATGAACATAAAATAATACTTATATGATCTCCAAATTTGGTTCCATGATACAATGCCAGAGCTTCAAGAGACAGGAGATCAAGCTCAAACCAGGTCTGCAGTCATTGTAAACACGACACACAGGAATATTCTCCAGTCACAATAAATCCCTCCAATTGGATTCCAAATGTAGCTTACAAATGTAAACTCATAATTGAATCAATCACTTGAGTTCAGACACAACTTGGGATATTTTGACTTATTAATACCTCAGTCCCACATCATGAATGTTCAAAAATAAAAATAATACTACTAATTTAGCAGAGAAGAAAATATTGTGTCAACAGGTAGAAGAGAGCTCACATTGCCTACAAAGACTGACCGGGAATCTGTTTCCTCCTTGCTGGCTTGACTTGCAGCAGCAGTAGCAGGATCTATTTTGAGATAAGAATCAATAACAGTGACAAAAATTCAAGAACACGAGGAGATATATGATAGTTACCTGATAACAAACACTTAAGTTATTAGTTATTATTGTCCTCTACTAATTTGATGAGATTTATTAGCCACTGAAGAGTGCAGAATATAAGTGTTCACCCATGTGCGAGAGGCAAAAGAATAAGAATGGAAAAATAAAAATGGAGATAGATAACTTTTTTCCTTTAACAAAACGGGCAAAAAGACTGGTTTAATTATAGAACTCAAGCACAAATGAGAACTCCTCCAAATCTAAACTTTTTCAAAATTAAAAGGAAAAAAATCAGCTTGATTTAGTAGAAAACATGAACAGCTACAGTGATTAAGGGGAAACATCTTATTCATAACCAAGTTAGAGCATCCTTCCTAACTTCAAAATACAAAGCTAAAGTCTTAGCTCCTGAACAAATCGATTGCACAAGGCCCAATCAGTGTATCAACAAGTAATAATCCAAATGCCCGATTCATTGCTACTTACTAGTTTATAAATTAATAGCATTATAATAAAAAAGAAAAAAATTGAAGGGAGGTGTTAAGGCTTATATTAGAAAGAACAAGGAAGCTACAACCCCATTCCCGGTATAGCCAATTCAACCCAAAACATATAAAACACCTAGAAGTCCACAATCCACGTGAAGAGTAAAAATTATCAACAAAAACTCTATAATTTTTTTAAAAAGTGATTTACAGAACAAAAATAGTTCTAAAATTAATAAAACTAATAAAAAGGAATTACAAAATGAATTACCTTGCACGGATCCCATCTCCTTCTCGACCTTGGCATGCATCTCTCGCAAAGCAGCAGCTTCGTCTTCCATTTCCTTCAGTCGCTTCTTCATGTCATCCAAATCCTGGAAAACAAAATGAGCTAAATACAAAAACTAAAAAAAAAAAAAAAAATTATAATAGACGAGAGAAATGGAGACCCTTACTGCTTCATTGTTCTCTGCTCCCTGCATATCAACGTCATGGTTTGCCATTGCATGCGCCAAAGAAGAACGCCGGTTCCAGAGAAGTGAAGAAGTCCTTCAGCGGTTACCGTCGCTTTTCCCTTCCATTCACCCTCACTTAATTTGCAAACCTCAATATTTCTTTCTTTGGTTGGCAAAAGTATTTTCTTTTTTCTTCTAAAATTGAGAAATTTTCAATGTCATCTTTTTATTGTTACAAATTTCGTTCTAAATGTCTTTTTTTATAAAAAAAAAAAATCAATTGCAAACATGATTCAAATCGATATTAAAAAAATTAATTATATTTTTTTATCGTATATATATTTTATATAATTTATTTTTTATTTTTTTAAATAAAATTTATATACTTTATTTTAATTAAAAATTTAATAAAAAATATAAAAAAGTATATATAAATTTAATATTAAAAAATGGTGATTTAAACCAATATAAAAAAGAGAATACATTTGAATATAAAAAAATACAGTTGGTGAGAATTTTAATTTTTAACACTCTAGATTGGATAAAAATAAATGATTAGTTTCAAATTTAATATAATTTGAGTCATATACATTATCCAGTTACCTATTTCGTTATTTTTCACTATTCTCAAATTCCTTTTAGGTTCTCTTATCAATTTGTTAACTTTTAGCATTCTCTAGGAAGCTTTCTTTTCTACATTCCTTGCAAGTCACAACCTTCTTGCTAAATGAGTTCCAAAACCTTGACCTTTAATACAATGTTGAATTTTGTAATGTCATAAACAATGTAAATTTATAGCATTGCAATTTCCCATGACCTATATTGTTGTGATTTGATTTCACATATTTTGGGGTTGTCTAAGTTATTATTCTTTTTTTATTTGATTTATTTTAATTATTAGTTATTACATCTTATTATAGTGGACTATTGAGACTTATTGATGATTGGAGATTAATCAATTATTTCTCTCTTAAATTAACATGATTAATTTTTTAAATAGTTAATAAGATTAGACATTATCTCCATGTGTAAGAGTAGCATTGCAATTTCCCATTACCTATATTGTCCTTTTTGTAGGCACAAAGAACAGAGAAGCAGCCATGGGCTTCACCTTTTCAGTAATCGTGATGATAATCAAGAAGATAAGCCTATACAAAACAATCATCCCTAACAAAACTCCGAGATCAACCCACTTAGAATAGCTCATATCAACTTCCCATTTACTTCTCAAAATCTCTTCACCACTAATAAACGTGACACTTTTTGATGAGCAGCTAGCCTCAGCAGGAAAACTCAGACCTTCAAACTCATTCTTGAACAATCCTTGGTAGGTATATCTATGGAAGGCAACATAGTGCAAAGGGTACTTCCAGAAGATTCCAGGAAGGTCATGAGGCAATCTGAAGAAGCCTCCTGCAAGAATCATAATGCCTTGGACTCCAGCACCAGTTATAATGCCCATAAGGAAGTTAGGGACCATGCTAGCAACAATCATCATAAGGCTTTCTACTAGCATTAGGCATGAGAATAGGACACAGCAAAAGTAAAGGAAGTGGTCTAGTGATTTTTGAAGGCCAGGGAGGTAATAGACTATGGCCCCAGGAATGAAAGAGACTAGCAATAGATATGGGATTGAAGAGAAGGTGTTTCCTATCACATATGCTGCCACTCCATAATGCCCATTTAGCCTTTCCCTTTGAAATACCTAAATTAATGCATAAAATTACTTAATCAGGATTTATTAGTAGAAAACTGAGCTGCAATTTTTTGAAAAACAATTTTATGTTGGGACCAAACATAATTTCACAACTGACAAAACTTTCTTTCAATAATACCAAGAGTAAGAGGATAATACCTTCATATCCTCCACAAAGGAAGGGAATCCACCAATGGTCATGAAAGTTACGAATGAAGAAACAAACGCGAGAAGTGCGCCCCTATCCTGAAATTAAAAGTAAAAGTACCTTCAAAATAAGACATAATTAATTAATTTATCTTCCTTTGTTTTTTAAATATATCTATATTCTTACCTGAATAGATCCATAACTTGTTCCTAGATTTTTGAACACAGTAGCCAAACTTAGAGCGAGAGCCATGTATATGAAAAGGCGTAACCAATAGTAGCCTAAATCACGACACATGTTCACTGATGATCTTTTGGTAAGAACAACACATTGAGCAAAGAAGCCTGCATGCCCTTTGCTTTTCTTCTGATCCATTGAACTGCTATCCTGAAACCCATCATTTTCATTTCCATTTAATGTTAGTCTCTGGTAAATTTTTGGGTTCAATCTTAAAAATATATGGTCACTTTTAGTTATTTTCTCCATTGTGATATTCTAAATTTATGCTTTTGAGGATTGATTCAATATACCTTTGCAGATAGTAGTGCTACTTGGTCTTGAACTTCTTGGTTCATTTCAGATGATTTGAATGAATTCACTAGAGTATGAATTACTTCTTCTGTGAATATTCTTTGAGTTCCAGCTATATCTTGTTCAATATCCTGAAACAATAAGAATCTCAATCAAATTCTTTTGTGTTTAGCCACATGCCTACTAAAATATATACAGTGCAGTGAAGAAGGGTGAAATCATTTTTTTTAAAATAAAAAAGTGCCATTGAAGAAAAAAACATTAGGTAGTAGAGAAAAAAGTTCAAGGGAAACTTCAATTTTCTTACCTGATCAAAATCCTTGTTTATAGTTTTCAAGTAATGATCAGAAGGATTCTGAAGAGTAGGACAAGGAAAGCCATTTGAAGCAAAGAACTAGAATAAAATAAAACCAAAAAAGTCAATATGAGAAGCAATACATGAATAGTTTAACTTTTAACAATTGAAATGTTGAGAGTGAATTCTAACCTCACTTGCAGAAGAAGCAGGACCAAAGTACACAGTTCTGCCAGAAGAAAGAAGACAAAGATTATGAAAAAGATGAAAAACTTCACTACTAGGTTGATGGATTGATGCTATAATAGTTCTCTGAATCCCATCCTTGTGACCAAGGCTTGCAATTGCTCTCATAACATAGTATGAAGCTGCACTGTCAAGCCCACTAGTTGGTTCATCAAGGAAGAGAAGTCTTGGACGTGTGAGAATCTCAATGCAAATGCTCACTCTTCTCTTTTGGCCACCACTTATTCCCTTTGATCCCCAACCTCCTCCAATTCTTGTGTTCATGGCATCTTGAAGACCCATTTCTCTTATTGTGAGTTCTGCTCTTTCCTTCTTCTCTTCCTTTGACATTGAGTCTGGTAATTGCAGTTGAGCTGAATAATGAACTGCTTCTCTTACTGTTAAGGTGGTCAATAGAGCATCATCTTGTGTCACATATGCCTATATTCATGATAGAGATAAAAAGGATCATTCTTTTGTATATATGGTTAAATGATGAAGGAATAAACCATAATTATATACTTTTTAATATATTAAATTAAGTTTTTGTACCGAGGTTCCATAAGCCAGTGATTGTTTGTGGCCATTGATGAGAATCTCCCCTGTTTGTATTGTGTTTGAGCTTAATCTCCCTGCAGTATGGGATTCATGTCATATATAATTTTGTTCAAAGACAAAGATGCCTTGATGCTATATATTGAATAAATTAATATCTTTTTTTAGAAAAATCAACTTATGAAAGCCTTTCTCCCTTGCATATTTGCTTGCTTTTGTTTGTTTTTGTTTTACCTATTTTAGTCTTGGCTAGGTGTTCTGAATATATCTTTCTCACAATTTTAGGTGTATTTTCATTAATTATTTCAATACACCCAAATAAGCTTGAATGAAACTTCTTTAAAATTTTGTTATGGAGGGAGGGATCTAACTCTTTACCATGAAATCCTTCAAAAATCAAGTGTATATAATTTATTTTATATACTACTAAAAAAATTGACAACAAAATAGTTCATTTTGCACATGCAATTTGAGATATGAAGAATTTGAGGTACTAAATAAATTACTACCATAAAAAGAAAAAGCTGAAAAGACTTATTTCTTAAAGTATAAAAGTTTATTGAAAACTGGAAAGAAAATGAACAAATAAAATAATTTTAAAAATTATATAATATGTGAGGATGTCAAAACCAAATTAAGTTCCACATTTTTTTAACATAAAACCTCCTCCACATGCATTCAATTACATTATCATAAAGATTTAAATTTTTTTATATAAGAAAATAACATTAGAGTGTTATGTGAAAAGAAAAGAGACCGTAGATGAATATATGATATATTTTATCTTTATTCATATGACACTGTCAAAATTATACATCTCTAAACGAATCAAAATTCTTAATCACCTGCTAATGCATCAAGAAGAGTGGATTTGCCACAGCCCGATGGACCCATTATAGCTAAGAGCTGACCTGGCTTGGCATAACCAGTGAGACCCCCAAGGATTGCTGTGCTTCCATTGTTGTTGTTCTTCTTCTTCCCACTTGAAGCTCTCACCCATAAATCCTTCCATGTCAAACATATTCCCATCTCTTGTCCTCCATCATTCTTATTCTTCTTCTTCCATTTATCACCCAAGGCTTCCACATTTAACGTCGTCGTTTCAATCTCCAGAGCAGCCATACTGGAAATTATATAAGTATTAGCTCACAAGCAAGAGAGGTAGTATATATATGTAGTAGAATATCGGGACACACAAAGAAATTCAGCATGGAGGCCATTTATAGAGTGTTGGACCAATCATATGTTTCAACATGTGTAATTCACAGAAATTATCGTACCTAAATTCCTGCATCATACTATGTATCTCTTCTACGGCGGCTTACTAAAATTCAAATTTGTCATAAATTATCTTACTTGACTACGTCATATATAGTCATTCTCTAATAAACACGTATTCAAATATATATATATATATATATATGTATGGCTATGCTTTACTTAGCACTATAATATCGTTGTCCTTCATTTGTCTTCCATGGCCAAATATTACAAGTTTAAATTAAATATTTGATGTTTGAAATATGCATATTTTTTAAATTTAATTTTTAAAAAATAAAATATTTTAATTTAATCTTAATCTCAATCAATTTAATTTTTTTTATTAATAATATAAAAATAAATTTAACTCACAATGATATTAACATATGTTAACTTGATTATTAAATAATAAATTAAATCTTATTTAATAATAAAAAATAAAATACGTCATATTATCAAAATATATAATTTAAATTTTTATACACAATTTATAAATTTAATGTATTTTATTTTATAAATAATATATCGTTAAAATATACTATTTATATTTTTTTAAAAATAAAATTTAATTAATTATTTAAAATTTATTATTAATATTGTCAGTTAATTTTTTATTATCTTATTAATAAAAAAATTAAATTAATTAAAAATTAATATTTTAAAAATTAAATTAAAATATTTTATCATTTAAAAATTAAATTTAAAAAAATAAATATTTTACGAACTAAAATTTTAATTTACTTTGCATGTTTCTTAATGTTGCGGTCCGCTCCTTTTTGATTTGATATAATAACATTTATCCACTCCCCTTTCTCGGGAACCACATAATTTTCAGCTATTTTAATCGCGTACTTTATCCTTAGAAAAATGTCATGCATTAATTAATTAGTTAATTTTATGTAATTTCAATATATATTATTCGATGATTAAAAGTTCAAAACAAAACTAGTCCCAAATATAAAATATTAAAAAGGAATTTATAAATGGTAAGAGTGAAGTGGGGATATGAGTATTGTTAAGAGTTGAAACCCTTTCATTGAACAAAAAAGGAGGTATTTGATAATTATATTTTGATTATTAAATAAGATTTTTATTTCCTAATCAATTTGATTTGATTATGTGAAATATTTTAAAGTGTAAAATACTAATTTAATCGATTAAAAGTAGGAATGTTAACAAGAAAGGGCAGGAACAGGAAGCTTGTCCTCTACCTCCTCATTTTTCATGAAGATTCGAAGATTGTCAAAATTTTTCCTAACCAAATTGGTTCCATAAGTCAAGCGAAGTGACATATTATTTAACGTCATGTGATTAGTTAATAATATTTGAAAGAAAATGAACCTAAGCAAGTTTAGGCGATTAGTTAACAATTGAAGTTTTTTTATTTAAAAATTAAACAAATTGACATACAAAAAATAACTATGACTTTGACAGCGTCACACACTATTTTTATTGTGATACTATACTTTTAGAATATTTATCTTTGAGATTAAATATTTTAACTGACTAAATATTTTTTTGTATTATTTAATTGTATGTTACAAATATATAGACAATAAATTTATACATCATTCCCTATTCTAGAGTTGAAAAGGTAATTAAGATACAATAATTACATAATAAATAAAATTTCAATGAGGCCCAATAAGCCCAATAAAGCTAGTCAACACTCCCTCTCAAGTTGGTGCAAAGATGTCACACATATCCAACTTACAAACAAGCGTGTGAAACATTTGTTTGCTGAGACCTTTGGTAAATACATCAGCAAGCTACTTTTCTAACATCACATAAACTAGGCTTAATATTTTACTAGTAACCTTCGCTTTGATAAAGTGTCTGTCAATTTCAATGTATTTTTTTTGATCATGCTGAACTGGATTATAAGCTATACTAATGGCGGCCTTATTATCATAATACAAGGACAACTTCTCCTTTTCCAATATCCTCAGTTCTTCTAATAGCTTATGTACCCACATAAGTTCACAAACTCCCTGAGTCATAGCTTTGTATTCAGCTTCTGTACTGGATCTAGCAACGACACTATGCTTCTTCCTTCTCTAAGTAACCAAGTTTCCTCCTACAAGCGTACAATATTCGAATGTAGATCTTTTATCATCTAGTGATCCCGCCCAATCTACATCTGTAAAGGCTTATATTTGGAGGTGACCATGTTTGGAAAAAGTAATCCTTTCCCTGGGCTAGACTTTATATATTGCAAGGTGCGAAAGACATCTTGTATATGGGATTCTCAAGGATCATGTATGAACTGACTGACTAGACTAACTGCATAAGCTATGTATGGTCTAGTGTGAGAGAGGTAAATAAGTTTTTGACCAACCTTTGATATCTATCCTTATCAACTGATTTCCCAACCCTTGATTGTGGTTTATGATTACTCTTAATAAGGGATTATGCTGTTTACACCTTGACATGCCAGTCTCTTCTAAGAGATCCAAAATATACTTCCTTTGATAAATGAAGGTTCCTTTCTCTGATCTAGTAACCTCAATTTCCAAGAAGTACTGTAGTTTACCGAGATCTTTGATCTCAAATTCTTGTGACCATAGTGTAATACCTGGTCCCTTGGAAATTTTAATAATGCTTATAATCCTGAAATACAAATGAGGATTTAAAATGAAACAGGGAAATTAAGGTTGGAATTAAAGGGACTAAAGTGCAATTTCCTTATTTTGCTAGGAGGTCCCTAAAGTTCAGCCCTTTCACTCTTTCCTCCCTTAATTATTCCTGGACTCCCCACACCAAAAGAAAGAATTGGCCATTTGAGGAAGAAGAAGGAAAAGGAACGAGAAGAAGGAGAGGAAAGGGAAAAGCTGAGGAAATGAAGATTGAGGCTACAAAACTCGAATTTGAGGTAAGGATCTTTTATCTAAATCTTAGAAAATCATTTATACATCATTTAGAAATAAATTTTTGTTGCTCATATGCATCAAATTTGCCAAATTAGAATGAGAAAGTAAACATAGGGCAGGTCAGATTTTGGGGGATTTTGGCTAGATAAACTGATTTAAATGCTTATTTGAGGTTAGGAATAGGTTTCTATCAAAATGATGAGATAATTTGCTTCCATTTAGCCATTTCAAAGCTCAAATCAAAATTTCTGAGTTAAGTTTTCTTTCACTCATTTTGCATGTAAATTCTCTGATTTGAGTGATATTTTAGACTTAAAAATTTATGGGTTTTGTACTGAAACAAGTAGGGACTAAGCTTATGTAAATTTTATATGTTATGGACTGGTAATCTGGGCTTCGTTGACAAAAACTAGCATTTCTGGACTGTCAAAGAACAAATGATCGCCACAAGATGCACCGCCGATCGTCGTATTCTTTGCAAACCTAGAATTTAACTTTGTAACTTAGCAGTCGACTGCTAGGCATGCACCAGTAGATTTTTGAGCCACTATGAAGCCCAAAATTGCATATAGAGGTGCGCCAGTCGACTGCCAAGCATGCAGCAGTCAACTTTTGGGTCCCTGTCTTGCGAAATATAGCCTTATAGAGAGCAATTAGCCGATTGCCAGCTCCTGGCAACCGACTGTTAGCTCCCCTGATGTAAGATAATGATTTTAAAACATGATTTGAGCTTAGAAATCCTTGGTTTTTATGTGAATAAGGTTTAAACATCATCTTATATGAGAATTACATGAGAAGAGTGATAGAAAACCAAAGAAATAATTAGGAGAAGTGAGAATTTAGAGAGAACCTTAGTGAAACCTTAAGATAGGATTTGCATAAACATATGATAGAAAGGATATGGAATGAGATTTGAATTGTTTACCTCAGGAAACAATTTTTGAGGACAATTTAAAGGTAAAAGAGGAAAACCCTAGTCAAAAGAAGAGCAAAAGGTAAAGGTAGAGTAATCTACACTTCCCTGACTTTTAACTTATTGTTGTGAATTACTCTTTTGAGAATGAATTGTGCATTGACTGGGAATGATTGCTAAACATGATTGATTTGTTTAAGATTTTCATTTGAGTATAGAAAAGATTTGCCTATGAATGAGATGCTCTTTGCATGTTTGCTATTTTGGCTATTGGGTTATATGTCATAAAGGCAAACTAGCTTAGGGTGGATATTCAGTAACTGGTATGGGATGGCCATTGAATACCCCCTATGCAGACCATTTATAAATTGATTATTTTAATTGAATTAGTCTGCATTTGTTGGGAATTATACATTAAACCAGGACAACCTTATGAAAAGTTTAAGGAGTAAGGGTGGATAACCTATATGGTGTGAAGTTATGGTTTAAGTATAGTATCCCATGACCTTGAGTATTAGTCGACTATGTGTATGTATTGCCATATAGACTATATGAGGATGAGACTAGCAGTGTGCACATGCTGGGGGATGCCCTGGAAGTTAGCTCTTACCTATCTTTAAGTGGGTGATTGGTGTTACAGATCACACTCACAAAATAGGGTGTGTTTTTGGGTGATTGGTGTTACAGATCACACCTAACCAAAACTATGTTTTTAAATAAAATGGCATGCAATTGAGATGATTGATCACATGAAATGTGTGATAGGATTAAGTATGAGAATTTCGGGCATGATTTTAATGTATGATTATTAGAATTTCTATGTTATACTCATGATTTGTTTTGCATTTATTTCTTATGTTTCTTATAAGTTTAAAAGTAATTAGTAATTCACTTATTTTCGAAATACATTATGGGGAGACGTTTTCTGTGCTCAGTCACAGCTAAGTCTGCAACTATTTTTGAAAGTATTTAACTGTAAATTGCTCTACTGGGATATATATATCTCATCAAGTTGTTTGTTCAGATGATCAGGAACAGGGGATGCCTAAAAGATAGCTGGGCATAAGAAGAATGCCAAGGCTACTGGGCAAGGAAAGAAGAAGTGCATAGTGCGGAGTGGGACTATATTAGGCTCAATATTTGTATATGTAATTACTTTCTAGGATTTAGAATTGTATGATGAACTGTTAAGCAAATGGTTGGTGTATATGTATGAATTTAGTAATTATAACTTAGTATATCTCAATTGTATCTAAATGATTGTTAGAATTTATATTCCAGAGTAATATGTGATGATATATTATGATATTAGTAATGCTGCATAGGATAGATGGTTGAGTGAAATTTGAACGGACTATGAGGAGAGTCTATTTCAATTACACTCAACCTGTAGCGACCCACTGACATTCCCTAAGTTAGGAAAGTGAAAAATTTACTCTGAATATTTTGTATGCTTTCGCTAGTATCTACTTTGATGTACGTCTAGTAAGATAAGGGGGTCGTTACACATAGCTTCTTCAACCAGGACATCTCTTCTTTATCATCTCTAATCATTACTATATCATCAACATAGACGATGAGAAGAGTGACTTTACCCTTTTGATATCTTATGAAAAGGGAATGGTCAGCAATGCTTTGATGATAGCCAAAGGAAACCATAACATTAATGAATTTGTCAAACCAAGCTCTTAGAGATTGTTTCAGTTTGTATAGAACCTTCTTCAGTTTACATACCTTTCCTTGACTTTGTTGATTATTAAACCTATATGGGATCTCTATATGCACTTCCTCTTCCAAGTCTCCATGAAGAAATGCATTCTTGACTTCAAATTGGTGCAAGTCCCAATTGAGATTAGTTGCACAAGATGAAAAAATTCTAATGGAGTTCATTTTTGCAACTGGAGCAAAGGTCTTCTGATGGTTCACTCTATAAGTTTATGTGAACCCTTTGGCCACTAGTCTAGCTTTGAACCATTCTATCGAACCATCAGCTTGATGTTTCACAGTGAATACCCATTTGTAACCCATCAATTTCTTATTTGGTAGAGGAGGGACCAAGGTCTAACTCTCATTCTTGGATAAGGCCTTCATTTCTTCAATCATTGCTTGCTTTCACTTAGGATTAGTAATAACTTCCTTCTAATTCTATAGAATAGACATAGAGGAAATAGACAAGGAAAATGCCCTATATGATGAGGACAGAGAGTCATAAGAAACAAAATTAGACATAAGATGTTTGGTACAAGATTTGACTTATTTTCTATGAGCAATATGTAGATCTAAATCATCAGGGAATATAGATAACTCACAAGTGGAGGAGAATTCATAAGATTCGTCAGATTATATAATGGCTTCTTCAGCTCTATTTAGTCAGTTCCTCCTTGAGTATGTCAACAAGTCAGGTTGTCTAATCTCCCAACAGTCTCCCCCTGAACTACATCCTTGCTTATGTCTTCTATATCAAGGAGTGCCACCTCTTCTACTTTATTAACCTCTCATTGAAGAGGTGATAAGGGGGTGTGTTAAAGTATGTTCAATTTCCCAAAAGGTAACATCCATGCTAACAAAGGTTTTTCTAGAGAGAGGATGATAACATCTGTAATCTTTCTGAGTAGGGGAATACCCTATGAAGATACATTTAAGGGCTCTAGGATCAAGTTTTCCTATATTCCTAGTATGAACAAAATAAACACTAACAAACACTTTGGGTGGAATAACAATTTCTTTTACCTTTAAAAACTTCAAGAGGACTCTGAAAATCAAGGATTTTTAGAGGCATGCAGTTTATAAGGTATGTAGTAGCTAAAAAAGCATCCCCCCAATAAGGCTTGGTGAGTGCATGGTGAACATGAGAAATTGGGCCACTTCTAATAGGTGTCTATGTTTCCTTTCAGCCACTTTATTCTGAGCACTAGTATAAGGATAACTAGTTTGATGGATAATTCTAGAATTTTCCAAATAAGTCTCAAAATGTTTATTCATGTACTCAGTGCTATTGTTAATTCTCAGGATTTTTATCTTAGCATCAAAGTGAGTACAGACCATCTTATGGAAGGATTGAAAGCAAGAAAAAAACTTCATTTTTTGACTTTAGTAAATAAACTCAAGTGGTACGGGGTACAACAGTTAATAAAGGTAACAAACTATTGACAACCAGATAAAGAAATAATTTAAGTAAGTCCCCAGACGTCATAATGAATAGTCATAAAAGGAATTAAACTTTTATTATTACTCAAAGGATAAGAGGTTTGAGTATGCTTGGAAAATTCACAAGCATCACAAAGTAAGGTTTCAACATTAAGATTTGAAAATAAATTGGGAAAAAGTTTCTTTAAAACAAAAAATGATAGATGTCTCAACTGCCTATGACACTGGATTATTTCATGAATAACATCCTTATTAACTCCAAGAAGGGTCTGTCCTAAGTCTCAAACACCATCTATCATGTACAAGCCATCACACAACCTACCACTTCCAATCCTCCTCCTTGTGTGAAGGTCCTGAAAAACACAATGATCAGGAAAGAACATAATTTTACAATTTAGATCTTTGGTAATAGACCTGATAGACAAAATATTAATAAGAAATTCAGGTACATAAAGCACAGATGAGAGTGTAATATCAGGCATACAAACCCCAAAACATGTCCCACAAACAGAAGATACAGACCCACTGGCTATTCAAATATTCTTCCCTTTAGGACATGAAGAGTAGTTGGACAAGCCTTTAGAAGAGCCGGCTATATGTTTATTTGCACCAGAATCAACAATCCAAGAGGGAGAATGAGCAGTAAAAGCGATCCTAAGTGCACATAATTAGAAGTGCCAACTTTAGAGGGGTTAAGCTTGGTTAAGAGACGACGAAGGTATTAAATTTCATCAGAATAGAGAGAGGCTCCTGAATCTGCATCCTTAGGTGGCTCAAAAGTATTAGCCATATTTGCCTGACCTTTGGATGAAGTGAGTCATTTACCTCTATAGCCTCGAGTCGGCCGACCATGTATCTTTCAACAAGTCTCCTTGGTATGCCTCGGCTTACCATAGTAATCACATTGCAAGTGATCTTTATCAGAGGTGGTGGCCTTGGGTTTCTCATGGGAGACGGTCAAATTAGACTTCTCAATTGGTGCTTGATAAAGTATGACACTGCGGTGACTTTCTTCCTATACAACACAAGAAGAAAGCATCTTCAACAAAAGGAATATGAAATTTTTCCAGAATTTGAACCCAAATCTAATCATATTCTGGGTTTAAATTAGCCAGAAAATCATAAACCCTCTCTTTTGAAATCAATTGGTGAAACAAAACTACATTCTCAGCACATTTGGCGTGGAGGTCTTGATAGTAATCTAACTCCTGCCATAACCCACTCAATTCAAAATAATAATCAGTTGCAGTTAACTCTCCCTGTTTAGTGGCATAGATCTTTTTCTTGATCTCAAACACCTTAGCATCATTCCCTTTGCGAGAATAAGTGCATTTGGTTTAAGTATAGATTTTTTTAGCAATATCAAGTAACAAATGCTACTTAGAGATCCGGGGATGTATAGTATTTATCAACCATGTCATAACAAGAGATTTTTTCAAAGTCCCTTTGAGCATAGTTATCATTAGAAATAGTGGGGGGTTTTGTATCTCCAGTAATATAGCCAAGTAGCTTTCAAGATTTAATGTATAAAAGGCATGCCCTTGATTAAGCGAGATAGGTACTAGCTCCATCCAACTTGACAGTGCAGATATAGGCAAGTGAAATATTTTCTATTGCCTTAGTATCTCCCATAATAAGTAATCAACACCACAAAGAAGGCATAAGGAGAAAAGAGGCCAAAAATAGAGAGAATAGCCCAAAAAAAAGTAAACCAGAAAAGCCAAATGGATGACCGGTGCATTGCGACGTGTGCAGCAACAAACTGTGACTGGATTTGGTGGGTTTTGCCGTCGAGGCGATGAGCTTTCCAAATATGATGGCAGTGAAGCAAACAATGGGGCAGAACGATTGAGATTGGAGAAAAAAAGCATATCTGTCCAAAACGGCTCAACAATGTGTGGCAGCAGCGACTTGCGACTAAAATTTGGGCGGCAGCAGATTGGACAGTGGGTATTGGCTTTAGATGGGCGATGATGGTAAAGGAGGGAGAAAAAACTTGACCTTCAAGATGTGGACAGCGAAGAGAGGAGAAGAACTCAACCCCCTTCATATACACAGGAATCCTTGTGTTGCGGAAGGAGAAAAATACTCACTTCAGGGCAATGAAGGCTCTAATACCATGAAAATTTTAACTGACTGAATATTTGTTTGTATTATTCAATTGTATGTTACAAATATATAGACAATAAATTTATACACCATTCCTTATTATAAGGTTGAAAAGGTAATTAAGAAACAATAATTACAGCATAAATAAAAGCTCAATTAGGCCCAATAAGCCCAATAGATTTAGCCAATAGAAATACTAAATTAAAAATTAAAACATTAATTTACTTTCTTATCGGAAATTAGGATGCTTGATAAGGGTAAAATGTTAAAGATTCAAATATTCTAGTTTAAAAATAAAATTTTAAATGCAATAAATGAGAGCATTCTGAAAATGATTTAAATGGAGAAATTTAGCAGACTTCTTGGTGAATACAAATTGGACACGCCACTTCGTCTAAGGCAAATGGCACCAACAAAAGGGTTGTTAGATCAATTTTTCAGAAACAGAATATATATATATATATTACTGAGTTTTATTTTATTTTATTTATTTATTAATAATACTTATTTAATTAAATTTATAATTTTGATAATTATAGTATTTAATTAAAATATGCTCTTATTTTTAAGAAGCGGTTATTTTTCTTAAGAGAGAGTGAATCCTTTTTCTATCAAATATCCTTCTACGTAGATATAAGAGATGATTTCATCCAAGTAGAAGAAGAACTTCTTCTAAGTAAAAAAGTGATCTCACCTGTGATCTCAATTATATAAATGAGATTTACTATTTAATTAATTTACTATTTATTTTTTTATATCACACTATCATATTATTTTTTTAACATAAAATCATTCAAATCTAAGAAAAAAAATGACTCCATGGTAGGTAGCATGAAGAATTGTACTTTTGTGACGAAAAAATTTTGTCGTGATTTTCGTTGCAAAATTTAATTGTGCTTTTGAGAGTGAATAACAACAAATTAGTGACGGAAAAAGTTCCTTCACTAAATTCTGACTATAATTATCTGTTTTCTTGTAGTGTTATGAAAGTTATACAAATAAATAAAATATTTTTTCACTTGGTGAGATTGATAGTATAGCTAGATTTAGTACCAATATATTTTATTTTGGTTAATTTTAATAATTAGAACATCGATACTTTAATTTCTTATTTATTTTAATTCTTAAAATTATCTAGTATTTAAATTAATAAAAATTTAATATTGATCCCAATTTTTGTTGTCAACAAAAATTTGTAAAAATAATACTATAAGTTTTTTTTATGATTTTTTAAAATAAAAGATATTAATAAAAAATACTCAATTCTATTAAGATAATAAAATATTAATCATAATTTTAAAATTTTTAACTAGGACGAAGAGCTAAAGAAGAATAAATAAAGTTTTTAGAAGTTTTCCTATATTCTAGGGTTAATAAGTTATCTACTTTTAATTTTCATCTTTTAATTAACAAATAATAAAAAATTATAAAAAAAGATATTTAAATATATATATATATATATTAAAAGTATCTATATATATTTTCGAGATAAGAATCCTGCGTTGTGGGACATGATTTTCATTTCCATCTCGAAATTTACTTTGGAAAACACATCTTCTTCGTGGCACCTATTTTTAATATGCTTTCAAAAATTCTTTCAATTTTTTAAAAACTTGAGAGGTCATCTCAGAGAAAGAAAGAAAATGAAAGGGATAGAATTTTCTCCATTATTGCAAAGAATCTTGTAGAAGGGAAACAAATAGGAGGGTGACAATCACAATCAATTTAATATATTGGAGAGAAAGCTGTTACATAAAACTTATCTATCACTTACTGAAAAACTAACACTACAATTTATTATTTTTTTGAAAAAATTGAAAGGATTAATTAATTAATTTATACAATCTCTTCATGTAAGGGAGTAGCATTGGGATTCTCCATGACTTGCATTGATCTTTTAGAAGGCATAGAAAGCAAAGAAGCAACAATAGGCTTCACCTTCTCAGTACCCTTAATGATAACCAAGAAGATAACTCTATACAAAACAATCATCCCCACCAAAACGCCAAGATCAACCCACTTAGAATAGCTCATATCAACTCCCCATTTACTTCTCAAAATCTCCTCACCACTGATAAACGACATGCGTTTTGATGAGCTGCTAGCCTCAACAGGAAAACTCAGACCTTCAAACTCATTCTTGAACAATCCTTGGTAGGCATATCTATGGAAAGCAAGATAGTACAAAGGGTACTTCCAGAGAATTCTAGGAAGGTCATGAGGCAATCTGAAGAAGCCTCCTGCAAGAATCATAATGCCTTGGACTCCAGCACCAGTTATAATGCCCATAAGGAAGTTGGGGACCATGCTAGCTACTATCATCATAAGGCTTTCTACTAGCATTAGGCATGAGAATAGAACACAACAGAAGTATAGGAAATTGTCAATTGATTTCTGGAGACCAGAAGGGTAATACACTATGGCACCAGGAATGAGAGAGACAAGTAATAGGTATGGGATTGAAGAGAGAGTGTTTACTATCACAAATGCTGTTACTCCATAATGCCCATTTAGCCTTTCCCTTTGAAATACCTAAATATATAAAAGAACTTTTAGTGAGTATATATATTGGTATAATATACTTGTGAGATTTCAACAGGTAAAAGTATATATGATAATAAAAATTAATTTTGCATTTATATTGTTTTTAATATAAATTTCTAGAACATGGTCAAATTATTTTATAAGTGTTTTTTATTAGGAGAAAATTTAGGTGCAATTTCTATAAAGCTAGATTAGATTTTGTATAAATATCATTAGCTTTTTTCCAATATTTTCTAAAAAATATTTTTAATGATCAATTATACTAAAAGTAACATATTTATAAGAATAATGATGAGATTGAATAATACTTGTAATTTTTGTATTTTGAATCAGTGTTCTTCATAAAAAAAAAATTGCTTTGTGCAATGCAATTCTTTTAAAAACAATTTTATGTTTTGGGAAAATAATTTTTTTAAAAAATAAGGTTAAATGCACAAACCCCCTTGAACTTTGACCATGTTGTAAAGAACATCTATGAGTTTTAAAAGTCAACAAAAAATTCTCTTGAATTTTTCAAATCGTGCAAATAACACCCTGTCATTGAATTTTTCATCCAAAAGCTAATGGTCAAATGTCATGTCAGCACATTTGACTCCATGTAGGCAAAAATGTGATTTCCAGGAAGGGGCATTTTTGTCATTTCACAGTGTCTCTCTTCTTCCTCTTGTCACAGCGACAAAGACGATGACGGCGACCAAGAAAGCACCGGAGTTGATGAAAAATTGCCAAAAACAACCAAAATCACATGAAAATCACCAAAAATTTAAGAAATCTAACAAAAATCTCTCTCATCTTCAAAAAATCATGACGGATTTCACACGAAAAGAGGTGACCCTCGTGCGATCCATTATTTTCTCTCGCACAACGCTCATGAAGAATTTCACATGAGATTTCTTCGTCACGCGAGATTTCTCAATCGTGATCCCTCGTCTTCCGTCACACGTGAATGTACACTACAGATCTGTCACGATTCGCGGCCACGTGCAATTGTTCATGACTTATTTGTCTTGATTCGTGGTCATGAGTGTTCGTGACAGATTTGTTCGTCACCTGTGTTGGCCGATCGCGTCTATCATCGTCATCCATTGCCATCGCCAATGGCAGGAGGAAGAAGAAGAAGATGAGGGAAGAAAGAGAGAAAAAATTAAAAAAGACCAAAATGCCCCTGGTGCCAACTCAGCCATTTTGCCTACATGGAGTTAACTGTGTTAACGTGGCATTTGATCATTAACTTTTGGATGAAAAATTTAATGACATGGTGTTATTTGTATGATTTGAAAAGTTCAAGGGGTGGTTCCTTGTTAACTTTCAAAAATTAGGGGTGTTCTTTGCAACATGATCAAAGTTCAGGAGATTTTTATGCATTTTAGCCAAAAAATAAGCAAAACATACTCTGCAAAGGAAGGGAATCCACCTATGGACATGAAAGTTATGAATGTAGCCACAAACATGAGAAGTGGGCCTCTATCCTGAAATAACAATATATAGTAGCTAGACATGCAATTTTTTAATATAAATTCATAATTAATTATTCCTCCTTGATTTTCGAAATATATATTCTTACCTGAATAGACTCATAACTTGTGCCTATATCATAGAACACAGTGGCCAAACTTAGAGCCTGAGCTATGTATGTAAGAAGTCGTAACCAGTAATAACCTAAATCACGAGACATGTTCATTGATGATCTTTTGGTAAGAACACTACATTGAGTAAGGAAGCCAGAATGCCCTTTGCTCTTCTGCATCCTCATTGAACTTCCTTCCTGAAAATATTTTCATACAGTCAGTCTCCGATTATTATGTAGTTTTTATATTAAGTCAATCTTAAAAATATATGGTCATGAGATTGAGTCACATATATTCATTGGTTATTGTTATTTTCTTCATTGTGATATTCAAGATAGCTATACGCTCAAAATTTATGCTCTTAGAGATGGATAATAATGGACATACCTTTTCAGATAGTAGTGCTACTTGTGCTCTGGTTCATTTCAGATGATTTGTATGAATTCACTAGAAAATGAATTACTTCTTCTGTAGTTATTTGTTGAGTTCTAGCTAAACTAAGTTGAAGTTCCTGAAACAATAAGAATCTCACTTAAATTCTTAAGATATTAGTTTAGATAGATGACTATTTGCGTTTGAGTATAGAGCTATGCTTACCTGATCGAAATCCTTGTTTATAGTTTTCAAGTAACGATCGGAAGGGTTTTGAAGAGTAGGGCAAGGAAAGCCAATTGAAGCAAAGAACTACAATATTGAAACAAAACCAAATAGTCAGTGCACATTAAATTCAAACATAAACTAAACGTAGATCGATCTAATTACGAAGAATTTAATATTTTTTCTTTTGAGTGTTATTAATTCATGATTCTGACCTCACTTGCAGAAGAAGCTGGGCCAAAATACACAGTACTTCCAGCAGAAAGAAGACAGAGATTATGAAAAAGCTGAAAAACTTCATTACTAGGCTGATGAATTGATGCTATAATAGTTCTCTGAATCCCATCCATATGATCAAGGCATCTTGAAGACCCATTTCTCTTATTGTGAGTTCTGCTCTTTCCTTCTTCTCTTCCTTTGACATTGAGTCTGGTAATTGAAGTTCAGCTGAATAGTAAACTGCTTCTCTTACAGTTAAGGTTGTGAATAGAGTATCATCTTGTGTCACATATGCCCATAGTCATGATAGAGATCATAAAAAGAATCATTTTTTGAAATACCCATTTAATTTTTTTGGTAAATTATAGTTTATTCTTATGCTCAAAATTTAGTGTACTTTTGTGATTTATTCAATTCGATTGGATGAATTTTAAAGACGAATGTTGTTTCATTGTTATATCCCTTAGCATAATTTTCATTATGTTATAAGGTTATTGTTGTGATTAAATGAACAATTGCAATCCCAAAACGTTAATTTAATCCCAAATAAAAATCTACTCAAAGTATAAAAAAAAAACCTAGTTTTTTAAGAAAAAAATAAGTTATCGATTGAATTTAAAACTAAATTTTGTCAGATAAAGAGTATTAAAGTAAAATTCTTTTAACAAATGTGTTTTTCAAAATTTAAATTTATGTCATCCTTCTCTGAGAAGTAAAATTTACTTTTAATCATTGTACTCTTATTGTTTTCTAAATAAAAACTTGAGTTTCCGTACCGATGCTCCAAAAGCCAGTGGTTGTTTGAGGCCATTGATCAGAATCTCTCCGGTTTGCCTTGTGTTTGAACCTAATCTCCCTGCAATATAATATGAAATTCATGTCATAATTTTGTTCGAAGACAGATTCTTTGAAGTGTTCTCAAAATTTATTTAATATTTCAGTTTGAGGTGTTCTCAAAATTTTGACATGTCTTTAGATTATATATAAAATAAAATAAATAAAATATATGATGTGTATATATAAAATTAAAAAATAAAAATAATGAAAATTACATAATTGATTAAATAACTATTTATTAATTAGTTTATTATTTTTAAATTGTAATAATTGTTTTATATTATATTTTAAAAATTAAAAAATATATGCATATTTATATATGCGAATCCTCTAATAATAAATTATTTCTTTCCCCAAAAAATCTGAATAGTAGGTGTATAAGTATAAAATGAAAATGAAGATGAAGAAAGGCCATGACTTAAAGAACATGACAAAGACAGAACAAGCAAGGATACATGCATTAGAAGTTGTACTATAGTATACAACTTCCTCCACTAAAATATTATCGGGGAGATATTTGGTATATTATTATGTTTTTCCAAATTTAGACTCATTTGTTACATTAGCCTTTGTATAGGAATATTGAAAATGGTGATTGTGAGTTATTAATTTTGACAAAGTTTGAGATAACAAATGAAATATATAACACGGTTGAAAAGAAATTAGAAAAAAAAAACTTAGTTCTTGAATAGTAAAGATTTATTCTAAGGACTTAATTTTAAAATTTCATCAATTAATTTGTAAATGGCCCCAATTTTAAAATATTTTTTACATTTTTATTTTATAATATACATACTTAGTATGACAATTAAAATTTGTTATGAAAAAATTCAAATTTGACATGATAGGAGTACCAAAATATTGTCATTCATAACACTTTTTTTTATATATATATAATAGGTGACACTGTCATCGTAGATAACTATGCCTCATAACTAAAATAACACTAATGTAACAGACTCTAGCATAAAGTAAAAGGAATTGAATAATAAATAAAACAATACAATATAAATAATAAAAAGTAGGTCCAAATTCTTTACAGTCAAAAAGTTATTAATATATTTTTTTTATATTCAGTAAGAGATAAAAAAAATTAATCTTCATTCATTTAAAGTGACTCTATATAAATCTCTTATTTTTATTTTTATATTTTTTATATTACTAAAAACTACTGTAAAAAATAAATACAAACATTCAAAATTTTGATTACCTGCTAATGTATCAAGAAGAGTGGATTTGCCACAGCCAGAAGGACCCATTATAGCTAAGAGCTGACCTGGCTTGGCATAACCAGTGAGACCCTCAAGGATTGTTCTGCTTCCATTATTATTCTTCTTCTTCCCAATTGAAGCTGTCACCCACAGATCCTTCCATGTCAAACATATTCCCATCTCTTCTCCTCCATTATTATTATTACTCATCTTTCTTTGATCACTCGAGGCTTCCACATTTAACGTCGCCTTCTCAATCTCCAGACCAGCCATAATGGAAAAGAGGAAGTGTAGTTGAATGGCTTATAGTGAACTTGCAGAAACCATGTTATTTTATAACCTGTTTTGTGCCACACGTGTTTCATTTTTTTTTTTTCTTTTGGTCTTTCTACAATAGGCGTATGTTTGATCAAATTTTAATAATGCTATATAGAGGGTTAGAATTTAGATGTTCTTAGACAATTTTGGAGCCACTACTTAAGTGGGGTCCTAAGTTATTAATTGAGAGGGCTAGCTTGAAAATTCTTTAGTCTCAAAAAATATTGGAGCCACACGTGTTTCATGCATGGATGCATATGACCGCATGTTAATTTATATGGTATTCTTTAGGTCACCTCACCCCAGTCTCAAAAAATATTGATGGTATATAAGAAGTAAAGGGACGTTTATCTCGGATATTTTGTTATACATATCTTAGAGTGTGATATATATATATATTTATATATATGGATAGTTTGATGATTAGTATAATGAAAAACTAGGGTTTACTATTAGCTCCCTTCATTTTTATTGTATTTTTTTGCTTAAGTTCTTGTGGTGAAGTATAAAAAACTAGGGTAGAAGATGAGAAACAAAGGAATGACATGAAAATTTCCTTTTCAATCTCAAATAAGAGAAAAGGAATGTCAAAGACCCCTCACCATGAGGGAAGAATGCCTATAAATTTATTGAGCACTAGACACCACCAAAAAGCAGCTTCTGCTTTTGCAATCAAACAGTAGATATCAATGTCCTTCACCTTTAAAGCATGGCTTTTCTCACCAATATCTCCATTCTAATCCACTCATTGATCCGTCACGCTGCAAAAACTTGGAAAGTACACTACATTTTATCCCACAGATTTTCCTTAACATCCTTAGAATATAACAGTATCATTCTCAAATTTCATCATTTCATGCGCACTTTACTTCCTTCCTCTCCACTTTCGATCAAACTGCACCATCAAAAAACCACGAACATCCTTTGCTCTTAAGAAATTGGTTGACATTCTTATTCTTTCCCCTCTACCTCCAAGGTTTATTTTTTTTTATTTTTTTTAAAGTTGTTTCTTTTGATTATCCATCATTTTATTGATTCTATACAAAATCAAATATATGTTTACTCCCCCAGCTACATAATAAATCATATACTTCCATATGCAGCATTACTGAACCAGAAAATTAACTTGCGATTTCAGTTAAACATTATGTCAAGGCAAGATGTCACCACTTAGATACAGAGTCAAACCTCAAAAAATCCAGTAGCACATTCAACATCAAATGAAAAAAATGCTTAATCATAGAAGAAGCATCATATTTACTGATGTTGGCATCACAATCATAATGTTCCAAATAAGAATCTAAATAAAGAAATAAAAAAATTATAATTGGATTTGGTCTTGAGGAAGTAGTGATTTTCTTTGTCTCATGCCATATTCCACAATGACAATGAATTTCTACATAGGATCCTTAGGTCATTAAGAGTCTATTTTTCCAATGTAGTCCTAGTGTCCTTGGTGTTTTCATCTGGTCCATATGTTATCAAACTATCGAGGAAAGTGGCCTGCAAATTAGTCTGATCTTCTCAAACTAGTCACAAACTGTAAATTCTTAGTTGTTTTTTAACAAGATTATATGGATAATTCTAAGCAACAACTAATGCAATCCCCATCCAGGAATAACTTGAAGGCAGACTCCAGAAGCATCCAACAACAGCAAGCAAATATGCAACATGCTGATGAACTTTAGTGCTAGGATCACAAACTTTGTGCACACTATTGGATTATTCTATCGAGGTAAACATTCTATCACGGCATGTACAAAAAACGGCCATGTTATATTAAAGTTGTGTCTCAAGCCCAATCTATTAAATGAACATAAAATAATACTTATATGATCTCCAAATTTGGTTCCATGATACAATGCGAGAGCTTCAAGAGATAGGAGATCAAGCTCAAACCAGGTCTGCAGTCATTGTAAAAAATATACACAGGAATATTCTCCAGTCACAATAAATCCCTCCAATTGGATTCCAAATGTAGCTTACAAATGTAAACTCATAATTGAATCAGTCACTTCAGAGTTCAGACACAACTTGGGATATTTTCACTTATTAATACCTCAGTCCCACATCATGAATGTTCAATAATAAAAATAATACTACTAATTTAGCAGAGAAGAAAATATTGTGTCAACAGGGAGAAGAGAGCTCATGTTGCCTACAAAGACTGACCGGGAATCTGTTTGCTCCTTGCTGTTTTGACTTGCAGCAGCAGCAGCAGGATCTATTTTGAGATAAGAATCAATAACAGTGACAAAATCCAAGAACACGACGGATATATGATAATTACCTGATAACAAACACTAAGTTATTAGTTATTATTGTCCTCTACAAATTTGATGAGATTTATTAGCCATTGAAGAGTGCATAATATAAGCGTTCACCCCATGTGCGAGAGGCAAAAGAATAAGAATGGAAAAATAATAATGGAGGTAGATAACTTTTTTTCTTTAACAAAACGGGCAAAAAGACTGGTTTAATTGTAGAACTCAAGCACAAATGAGAACTCCTCCAAATCTAAACTTTTTCAAAATTAAAAAAGAAAAAAAAATCAGCTTGATTTAGTAGAAAACATGAACAGCTACAGTGATTAAGGGGAAACATCTTATTCATAACCAAGTTAGAGCATCCTTCCTGACTTCTAAATACAAAGCTAAAGTCTTTGCTCCTGAACAAATCGATTGCAAAATGCCCAATCAATGTATCAACAAGTAATAAACCAAATGCGCGATTCATTGCTACTTACTAGTTTATCAATTAATAGCATTATAATAAAAAAGAAGAAAATTGAAGGGAGGTGTTAAGGCCTATATTAGAAAGAACAAGGAAGCTACAACCACATTCCCGGTATAGCCAATTCTAGATTGGATAAAAATAAATGATTAATTTCAAATTTAATATAATTTGAGCCATATACATTATCCACTTACCTATAAATAAGGATTTCGTTATTTTTCACTATTCTCAAATTCCTTTTAGGTTCTCTTATCACTTTGTTAACTTTTAGCATTCTCTAGGAAGCTTTCTTTTCAACATTCCTTGCAAGTCACAACATTCTTGCTAAATGAGTTCCAAAACCTCGACCTTTAATACAATGTTGAATTTTGTAATGTCATATACAATGTAAATTCATAGCATTGCAATTTCCCATTACCTATATTGTTTTGATTTGATTTCACATATTTTGGGGTTGTCTGAGTTATTATTCTGTTTTGATTTAATTTATTTTGATTATTAGTTATTACATCTTATTATAGTGAACTATTGAGACTTATTGATGATTGGAGATTAATAAATTATTTCTCTCTTAAATTAACATGATTAATTTTTTAAATAATTAATAAGATTAGACATTGTCTCCATGTGTAAGAGTAGCATTGCAATTTCCCATTACCTTTATTGTCCTTTTAGTAGGCACAAAGAACAGAGAAGCAACCATGGGCTTCACCTTTTCATCAATCGTGCTGGTAATCAAGAAGATAAGCCTATACAAAACAGTCATCCCTAACAAAATTCCAAGATCAACCCACTTAGAGTAGCTCATATCAGCTTCCCATTTACTCCTCAAAATCTCTTCACCACTAATAAACATGACACTTTTTGATGAGCGGCTAGCTTCAGCAGGAAAACTCAGACTTCAAACTCATTCTTGAGCAATCCTTGGAAGGCATATCTGTGAAAGGCAAAATAGTTCAAAGGGTATTTCCAGAAGATTCTTGGAAGGTCATGAGGCAATTTAAAGAAGCCTCCTGCTAGCATCTTTTTTAATTCTACCAGTGAGACCCCCAAGGATTGTTGTTGTTCTTCTTCTTCCCACTTGAAGCTCTCACCCAGAAATCCTTCCATGTCAAACATATTCCAATCTCTTCTCCATTATTATCATTCTTCTTTTCATCACTCAAGGCATCCACATCTAACGTCGTGGTTTCAATCTCTAGGCCACTCATAATGGAATCTAACGTCGTCGTTTCAATCTCTAGTCCACTCATAATGGAAATTATATAACTTATGCTTACGGAAGTGACAGGGAGACAAAAGTAGTATGTAGCTAGCTAGTAGAATTTGATTCCAAGCAGTTAGTAAGAAAAAAGTAGTTTATTTGACTAATTTATATAAAAAATATTCTTAACTGTCAAATTAATTAAAATTTTATAGTACTTTTGTGTAAGTTGAGAAATAATTTTTTTTTAATATTTAGAGAGGGATAAGAAATAAGAAATTTAATCTCTAATAATCTATTTAGATAAGTCTCTATTGAAAGTTCTTTAATACAAAAAAATGCACTATTTTTAAAATACAAAGATTGAAAATTGTGTAAATTGCTCTTTTGGAATTTTATAGAAAGGCAAGTTTGGACAAAAGTGAAAATGTATAACAATGCTTTATAATAATTCACAAAAGGAACAAAGGTTCAGGCGTTGTAGAATAAAAACTCGAGTTAAAAAAAATTAACATAAAACTTTTTAAATAATTGTCAATCAAAATTTAAAAAATTAAACAAGAAGAATGTTACTAAATTTTTTTCTCTTTTTTTTTTTCTCCTCCACTTTACCTCTTTCAAACAAACACTTAAGAAATTATAAATATAATTGCATCCCTTCAAACACGTACACGTACGCCATGAGACTTGACTTTAGGGTATTCACACTAAGAAATATACTAAGTCTTGCAAATACTTCCACACAAGATTAGTCTTGGACACAATTTTTCTTGACTTTTCAACCACTTGGAAGTTTCTTGAAAGAGTAAGAATCGAAAATTTGTATGGCTCTCAACTGACATGGATAATAATATTTTGAGAATGTTTAATTGTACCAATTCTTGAACTTCGAGGCCTCCATTATTAGTTTCTTCACTTCTCCATTCAGAATTTCATTACTTGCATGCAAGATTACATTCTCTCGTGTGAGTAAATAATATGAATATGTATGAAGAGAAAGATAGACACATAGAAAAATATATTATTCATCTATAATTTTTATTATGTAAATAAGACTTATTATTTAATTGATTTTGTATCTATCTCTTTCTTTCTGTCATATTATTTTTTTATATGAAAGAATCTAAATTGTTGCTTGCATGGTTTTCGATCCTTCATATAGGCTGTCTTGAGGACCAAAAATTGTTATTGCTGCAATTGAAGAACCAAGTCATGAAATTCGCCTCTACAATTTCCAGCAAGCTGGTGTTAAGAAATCAAAGTCTTCCTTGCGGTGACTGGAACGGAATATAATGAAATTCCCAACCTGGAGATATTTATAGTGTTTGTGCAATCATGTTCCAACATGTGTTTCACATATTTCTTTCTTCTATGGCGGCTTACCAAGGATTCAAATTTATCATAAATTACCCTACCCAACTCCATCTAATATAATTATTCTCCAACCATGTATTCAAATATTTATATTATAATAACTTTGACTATTATGATTATTGATCTTTAAAACTATATATATATATATATATATATATATGATGTAAGGAGAAAAGAAGAATAAAGAAAAAAAGCTTGAGAGGTCATTTTAGAGAAAAAGAAAGAAAATAACATATTAGAGAGAATGATGTTCCAAAAAGTATCTAGCACTTATTGAAACTAATACAATTTATTTTTATTCAATCTCTTCATGTAAAGGAGTAGCATTGGAATTCTCCTTGACTTGATCATTGATCTTCTAGGAAGCATCGAAAGCAAAGAAGCAACAGTAATGGGCTTCACCTTCTCAGTACCCTGATGCATTATGCATTTGTATAGGACAAATCCACAAATACATCACAATGTATTTAAAATTTATACAATTTCTCCATGTAAAGGAGTAGCATTGGGTTTCTCCATGACCTGAATTGTCCTTTTAGGATGCACAAAAAGCAAAGAAGCAACCACAGGTTTCACCTTCTCGATACCCTTGATGATAACCAAGAAGATAACTCTATACAAAACAACCATCCCAAACAAAATTCCAAGATCAACCCACTTAGAATAGCTCATATCAATTTCCCATTTACTTCTCAAAATCTCTTCACCACTAACAAACATGCCACTTTTTGATGAGCAGCTAGCCTCAGCAGGAAAACTCAGACCTTCAAACTCATTCTTGAACAATCCTTGGTAGGTATATCTATGGAAGGCAACATAGTACAAAGGGTACTTCCAGAAGATTCCAGGAAGGTCATGAGGCAATCTGAAGAAGCCTCCTGCAAGAATCATAATGCCTTGGACTCCAGCACCAGTTACAATGCCCATAAGGAAGTTAGGGACCATGCTAGCAACTATCATCATAAGGCTTTCTACTAGCATTAGGCATGAGAATAGGACACAGCAAAAGTAAAGGAAGTGGTCTAGTGATTTTTGAAGGCCAGGGAGGTAATAGACTATGGCCCCAGGAATGAAAGAGACTAGCAATAGATATGGGATTGAAGAGAAGGTGTTTCCTATCACATATGCTGTCACTCCATAATGCCCATTTAGCCTTTCCCTTTGAAATACCTAAATTAATGCATAAAATTACTTAATCAGGATTTATTAGTAGAAAACTTAGTTGCAATTTTTTGAAAAACAATTTTATGTTTGGACCAAACATAATTTCACAACTGACAAAACTTTCTTTCAATAATACCAAGAGAAAGAGGATAATACCTTCATATCCTCCACAAAGGAAGGGAATCCACCAATGGTCATGAAAGTTATGAATGAAGAAACAAACATGAGAAGTGCGCCCCTATCCTGAAATTAAAAGTAAAAGTACCTTCAAAATAAGACATTATTAATTAATTTATCTGCCTTTGTTTTTTAAATATATCTATATTCTTACCTGAATAGATCCATTACTTGTTCCTAGATTTTTGAACACAGTAGCCAAACTTAGAGCGAGAGCCATGTATATGAAAAGGCGTAACCAATAGTAGCCTAAATCACGACACATGTTCACTGATGATCTTTTGGTAAGAACAACACGTTGAGCAAAGAAGCCAGCATTCCCTTTGCTTTTCTTCTGATCCATTGAACGGCTATCCTGAAACCCATCATTTTCATTTCCATTTCATGTTAGTGTTTGGTAAATTTTTGGGTTCAATCTTAAAAATATATGGTCACTTTTAGTTATTTTCTCCATTGTGATATTCTAAATTTGTGCTTTTGAGGATTGATTCAATATACCTTTGCAGATAGTAGTGCTACTTGGTCTTGAACTTCTTGGTTCATTTCAGATGATTTGAATGAATTCACTAGAGTATGAATTACTTCTTCTGTGAATATTCTTTGAGTTCCAGCTATATCTTGTTCAATATCCTGAAACAATAAGAATCTCAATCAAATTCTTTCGAGTTTGGCAACATGCCTACTAAAACATATACAGTGCAGTGAAGAAGAGTGAAATCATTTTTTTTTTTTAAAAAAGTGCCATTGAAGAAAAAAACATTAGGTAGTAGAGAAAATAGTTCAAAGGAAACTTCAATTTTCTTACCTGATCAAAATCCTTGTTTATAGTTTTCAAGTAATGATCAGAAGGATTCTGAAGAGTAGGACAAGGAAAGCCATTTGAAGCAAAGAACTAGAATAAAATAAAACCAAAAAAGTCAATATGAGAAGCAATACATGAATAGTTTAACTTTTAACAATTGAAATGTTGAGAGTGAATTCTAACCTCACTTGCAGAAGAAGCAGGACCAAAGTACACAGTTCTGCCAGAAGAAAGAAGACAAAGATTATGAAAAAGATGAAAAACTTCACTACTAGGCTGATGGATTGATGCTATAATAGTTCTCTGAATCCCATCCTTGTGACCAAGGCTTGCAATTGCTCTCATAACATAGTATGAAGCTGCACTGTCAAGCCCACTAGTTGGTTCATCAAGGAAGAGAAGTCTTGGACGTGTGAGAATCTCAATGCAAATGCTGACTCTTCTCTTTTGGCCACCACTTATTCCCTTTGATCCCCAACCTCCTCCAATTCTTGTGTTTATGGCATCTTGAAGACCCATTTCTCTTATTGTGAAATCTGCTCTCTCCTTCTTCTCTTTCTTTGACATTGAGTCTGGTAATTGCAGTTGAGCTGAATAATGAACTGCTTCTCTTACTGTTAAGGTTGTCAATAGAGCATCATCTTGTGTCACATATGCCTATATTCATGATAGAGATAAAAAGGATCATTCTTTTGTATATATGGTTAAATGATGAAGGAATAAACCATAATTATATTCTTTTTAATATATTAAATTAAGTTTTTGTACCGAGGTTCCATAAGCCAGTTATTGTTTGTGGCCATTGATGAGAATCTCCCCAGTTTGTATTGTGTTTGAGCTTAATCTCCCTGCAGTATGGGATTCATGTCATATATAATTTTGTTCAAAGACAATGATGCCTTGATGCTATATATTGAATAAATTAATATCTTTTTTAGAAAAATCAACTTATGAAAGCCTTTCTCCCCTGCATATTTGCTTGCTTTTGTTTGTTTTTGTTTTACCTATTTTAGTCTTGGCTAGGTGTTCTGAATATATCTTTCTCACAATTTTTGGTGTATTTTCATTAATTATTTCAATACACCCAAATAAGCTTGAATGAAACTTCTTTAAAATTTTGTTGTGGAGGGGGGGATCAAACTCTTTACCATTAAATCCTTCAAAAATGAAGTGTATATAATTTATTTTATATATTACTAAAAAAATTGACAACAAAATAGTTCATTTTGCGCATGCAATTTGAGATATGAAGAATTTGAGGTACTAAATAAATTACCACCATAAAAAGAAAAAGCCGAAACGACTTATTTCTTAAAGTATAAAAGTTTGTTGAAAACTAAAAAGAAAAATGAACAAATAAAATAATTTTAAAAATTATATAATATGTGAGCATGTCAAAACCAAATTGCGTTCAATATTCTTTAACATAAGACCTCCTCCACATGCATTCAATTACATTATCACAAAAATTTAAATCTTCTTATATGAGAAAAAACGTGTTATGTGAAAAGAAAAGAGACCATAGATAAATACATATATAGTATATTTTATCTATATGTTTATCTCTCTTCATATAACATTGTCAAAATTATATATTTCTAAACAAATCAAAATTCTTAATCACCTGCTAATGCATCAAGAAGAGTGGATTTGCCACAGCCAGATGGACCCATTATAGCTACGAGCTGACCTGGCTTGGCATAACCAGTGAGACCCCCAAGGATTGTTGTGTTTCCATTGTTGTTGTTGTTGGTCTTCCCACCTGAAGCTCTCACCCACAAATCCTTCCATGTCAAACATATTCCCATCTCTTGTCCTCCATCATTCTTATTCTTCTTCTTCCATTTATCACCCAAGGCTTCCACATTTAACGTCGTCGTTTCAATCTCCAGAGCAGCCATACTGGAAATTATTTAAGTGTAAGCTCACAAGCAAGAGAGGTAGTATATATATGTAGTAGAATAATGGGACACACATGAAGAAATTCAGCATGGAGGGTATTTATAGAGTGTGGGTGCAATCGTACGTTTCACCAAGTGTAATTCACATAAATTATCGTACCGAAAGTCCTGCATCATAATATGTATCTCTTTTCAACTTTGTCATAAATTATCTTACCTAACTACATATATAAGCATTATCTAATAGCCAAGTATTATTTATATGGCTATGCTTTACTTAGTACTATAATATCGTTGTCCTTTATGTCTCCCATGGCCAAATATTTACATGTTTGAATTAATATCTGATGTTTGAAATATGTATATATTTTAAATTTAATTTTTAAAAAATAAAATATTTTAATTTAATTTTTAAAAGATCAATTCTCAATCAATTTATTTTTTTTATTAATAAGATACTATACCTTTAGAATATTTATCTTTAAAATACCAAATTAAAAATTAAAACATTAATTAGTTTACTTATCGAAAATTAAGATGCATGATAAGGGTAAAATGTTAAAGATTCAAATATTCTAGTTTAAAAATAAAATTCTAAATGCAATAAATGGGAGCATTCTGAAAATGATTTAATTCGAGAAATTTAGCAAGACTTCTTGGTGACCACAAGCACAACAATTCCGTCTACAAATTGGACACGCCACTTCGTCCAAACCAACAAAAGGGTCGTTAGATCAATTTTTCAGAAACAGTATATATATATATATATTACTTAATTTCTTTTATTTTATTTATTTATTATTAATATTTATTTAATTAAATTTATGATTTTGATAATTATATTATTTAATTAAAAAAAGCTCTTTATTTTTTAAAAAGTGGTTATTAAGAGAGAGAATCCTTTTTGATTCTACTTAAAAGAGATAACTTTACTTAAGTAGAAGAGAAACTTTCTCTAAATAAAAGAGTAATTTTACTTAAAGTTTTTTTTTATATGAATGAGATTTACTTTTTAATTAATTTTATATTTATTTTTTATATTATATTATTATATTATTTTTTTCACATAAAATTATTCAAATTCAAAAAAAAAAATGACTCCATGGTAGGTAGAATGAAGAATTGTACTTTTTGGGACGAAAAAATTTCATCGTTGATTTTCATTGCAAAATTTAATTGAGATTTAATTGTGCTTTTGAGAGGTAATAACAACAAATTAGTGACGGAAAAAGTTCCTTCACTAAATTCCGACTCTAATTATCTGTTTTCTTGTAGTGTTATGAAAGTTATACAAATAAATACAATATTTTTTCACTTGGTGATATTGATTGTATAGATTGAGTACCAATATATTTTATTTTGGTTAATTTTTATAATTAGAACATTGATACTTTAATTTCTTATTTATTTTAATTCTTAAAATTATCTAGTATTTAAATTAATAAAAATTTAATATTTTTCCCAATTTTTTGTCAACAAAAATTTGTAAAAATAATAATATAATTTTTTCATAATTTTTTTTAAAATGAAAGACACTAAAAAAAATACTCAATTATATCAAGATAATAAAATATTAATTATAATTTTAGAATTTTTAAATAAGATAAAGAGCTAAAGAAGAATAAATAAGGTTTTTAGAAATTTTCTTATTTTCTAGGGTTAATAAATTATCTACGTTTAATTTTCATCTTTTAATTAACAAATAATAAAAAAAATATATAAAAAAAAGATATTTAAATAAATATGTGTGTGTGTGTGTGTGTGTGTGTATTAAAAGTATCTATATATATTTTCGAAGATAAGAACCCTGTTGGTGGGACATGATTTTACTTTGGAAAACGCATTTCTTCGTGGCACCTATTTTTAATATGCTTTCAAAAATGCTTTCAATTTTTTTTAAAACTTGAGAGGTCATTTTAGAGAAAGAAAGAAAACGACAGAGATAGAATTTTCTCCATTATTGCAAAGAATCTTGTAGAAGGGAAACAAATAGGAGGGTGACAATCACAATCAATTTAATATATTAGAGAGAAAGCTGTTACATAAAACGTATCTATCACTTACTGAAAAACTAACACTACAATTTATTATTCTTTTGAAAAAATTGAAAGGATTAATTAATTAATTTATAAAATCTCTTCATGTAAGGGAGTAGCATTGGGATTCTCCATGACTTGCATTGATCTTTTAGAAGGCATAGAAAGCAAAGAAGCAACAATAGGCTTCACCTTCTCAGTACCCTTAATGATAACCAAGAAGATAACTCTATACAAAACAATCATCCCCACCAAAACGCCAAGATCAACCCACTTAGAATAGCTCATATCAACTTCCCATTTACTTCTCAAAATCTCCTCACCACTGATAAACGACATGTGTTTTGATGAGCTGCTAGCCTCAACAGGAAAACTCAGACCTTCAAACTCATTCTTGAACAATCCTTGGTAGGCATATCTATGGAAAGCAAGATAGTACAAAGGGTACTTCCAGAGAATTCTAGGAAGGTCATGAGGCAATCTGAAGAAGCCTCCTGCAAGAATCATAATGCCTTGGACTCCAGCACCAGTTATAATGCCCATAAGGAAGTTGGGGACCATGCTAGCTACTATCATCATAAGGCTTTCTACTAGCATTAGGCATGAGAATAGGACACAACAGAAGTATAGGAAATTGTCAAGTGATTTCTGGAGACCAGTAGGGTAATACACTATGGCACCAGGAATAAGAGAGACTAGTAATAGGTATGGGAGTGAAGAGAGAGTGTTTCCTATCACAAATGCTGTTACTCCATAATGCCCATTTAGCCTTTCCTTTGAAATACCTAAATATATAAAAGAACTTTTAGTGAGTATATATATTTGTATAATATGCTTGTGAGCTTTCAACAGGTAAAAGTATATATTAATCTTGCATTTATATTGTTTTTTCATATAAATTTCTAGAACATGGTCAAATTATTTTATAAGTGTTTTTTATTAGGAGAAAATTTAGGTGCAATTTCTATATAGATTAGATTTTGTATAAAAGGATTGTCCACTTATCACAATTTTATTAATATCGTTAGCGTTTTCCCAATCTTTTCTAAAATATATATATTTTAATGATCAAATTATACTAAAAGTAACATATTTATAAGAATAATGATGAGATTGAATAATACTTGTAATTTTTGTATTTTGAATGACAGTGTTCTTCGTGAAAAAAAATTGTTTTGTGCAATACAGTTATTTTAAAAACAATTTTATGTTTTGGCCAAACAAATTTTAAAAAATAAGCAAAACATAATAATATCAAGAGAAAGAGGGGACAATACCTTCATGTCCTCCACAAAGGAAGGGAATCCACCTATGGACATGAAAGTCATGAATGTAGCCACAAACATGAGAAGTGAGCCTCTATCCTGAAATAACAATATCAAAAGTAACAACAAAATTAGAAATATATATATCGTAGCTAGACATGCAATTTTTTAATATAAATTCATAATTAATTATTCTTAATTTTCGAAATATATATTCTTACCTGAATAGACTCATAATTTGTGCCTATATCATAGAACACAGTGGCCAAACTTAGAGCCTGAGCTATGTATGTAAGAAGTCGTAACCAGTAATAACCTAAATCACGAGACATGTTCATTGATGATCTTTTGGTAAGAACACTACATTGAGTAAGGAAGCCAGAATGCCCTTTGCTCTTCTTCATCCTCATTGAACTTTTTCCTGAAAATATTTTCATACTGTCAGTCTCTGATTATTATATAGTTAATTTTTACATTAAGTCAATCTTAAAAATATATGGTCATGACATTGAGTCACATATATTCATTGGTTATTTTTATTTTCTCCATTGTGGTATTCAAGATAGGTATACTCTCAAAATTTATGCTCTTAGAGATGGATAATAATGGACGTACCTTTTCAGATAGTAGTGCTACTTGGGCTCCAACTTCTTGGTTCATTTCAGATAATTTGTGTGAATTCACTAGAATATTAATTACTTCTTCTGTAGTTATTTGTTGAGTTCTAGCTAAACCAAGTTGAAGTTCCTGAAACAATAAAAATCTCACTCAAATTCTTAAGATTTTTGTTTAGATAGATGACTATTAATGTTTGAGTATAGTGCTATGCTTACCTGATCGAAATCCTTGTTTATAGTTTTCAAGTAATGATCGGAAGGGTTTTGAAGAGTAGGGCAAGGAAAGCCATTTGAAGCAAAGAACTACAATATTGAAACAAAACCAAATAGTCAGTGCATATTAAATTCAAACATAAACTAAACATAGATCGATCTAATTACGAAGAATTTAATATTTTTTATTTTGAGTGTTATTAATTCATGATTCTGACCTCAGTTGCAGAAGAAGCTGGGCCAAAATACACAGTTCTTCCGGCAGAAAGAAGACAGAGATTATGAAAGAGCTGAAAAACTTCACTACTAGGCTGATGAATTGATGCTATAATAGTTCTCTGAATCCCATCCATGTGATCAAGGCTTGCAATTGCTCTCATAACATAGTATGAAGCTGCACTGTCAAGCCCACTAGTTGGTTCATCAAGGAAGAGAAGTCTTGGACGTGTAAGAATCTCAATGCAAATGCTGACTCTTCTCTTTTGGCCACCACTTATTCCCTTTGATCCCCAACCTCCTCCAATTCTTGTGTTCATGGCATCTTGAAGACCCATTTCTCTTATTGTGAGTTCTGCTCTTTCCTTCTTCTCTTCCTTTGACATTGAGTCTGGTAATTGAAGTTGAGCTGAATAGTAAACTGCTTCTCTTACAGTCAAGGTTGTGAATAGAGTATCATCTTGTGTCACATATGCCTATAGTCATGATAGAGATCATAAAAAGAATCATTTTTTGAAATACCAATTTAATTTTTTTTTGGTAAATTATAGTTTATTCTTCTGTGATTTGGCTCAAAATTGGGTGTACTTCTGTGATTTATTCAATTCAATTGGATGAATGTTAAAGGTGAATATTGTTTCACTGTTATATCCCTTAGCATAATTTTCATTATGTTATAAGGTTATTGATGTCATTAAATGAACAATTGCAATCTCAAAATGTTAATTTAATCCCGATAGATATCTATTCAAAGTCTAAAAAGTAAAACTTATTTTTTTAAAAAAATATATAAATTATCTCCTGAACTTGAGACTAATTTTTATCAGATCAAAAATATTAAAATAAAATTCTTTTAACAAATACATTTTTTAAAATTTAAATTTGTGTCATCCTTATGAGAGAGTGAGAAGTAAAATATACTTTTAATTGATGTATCATTGTACTCTTATTGTTTTCTACATAAAAACTTGAGTTACCGTACCGATGCTCCAAAAGCCAGTGGTTGTTTGTGGCCATTGATCAGAATCTCTCCGGTTTGCCTTGTGTTTGAACCTAATCTCCCTGCAATATAATATGAAATTCATGTCATAATTGTGTTCGAAGACAGATTCTTTGAAGTGTTCTCAAAATTTATTTACTATTTCAGTTTGAGGTGTTCTCAAAATTTTTCTTGAAACTAAATTCCATTTTTATGTATATAATTTTAAGAGGGCACATCATATCAACAAATGAACGGTTTGGTGGGAGTGCAATGGAAAAAATACCCGAACGAAGCTTTCTTTATAAGATTTTGTTATGAAAATTAAGCTTTTTTTTAGTGTTGAATTATCTTGTAATATGTACAACCGAAGCCCAAACAAAGTTATTTTATATAAAATCTTAAAAGAATCAATAATAAAAGATCGAGTTCAACCTCTGCATTGCAGTACAAAGGAAACAGTTTCATATTTAATACTATAGGTTTGTTAGTTGTGACTTATAAATTGCTAATTTCATATGAAATATGGGAACGACATGTCTTTAGATTATATATAAAATAAAATAAATAAAATATACGATGTGTATATATAAAATTAAAGAATAAAATATGAAAAGTTACAGAGTTAATTAAATGACTTTCTTTTTATTAATTCGTTTATTATTTTTAAATTATAATAATTATTTTATATTATATTTTAAAAATTAAAAAAAATATATGCATATTTATATATGCCAATCCTCTAATTAATAATAAATTATTTCTGTCCCCAAAAAATCTGAATAGTAGGTGTATAAGTATAAAATGAAAATGAAGAAAGGCCATGACTTAAAGAACATGACAAAGACAGAACAAGCAAGGATACATGCATTAGAAGTTGTACTATAGTATACAACTTCCTCCACTAAAATATTATCAGGGAGATATTTGGTATATTATTATGTTTTTCCAAATTTAGACTCATTTGTTACATTAGCCTTTGTATAGGTATATTGAAAATGGTGATTGTGAGTTATTAATTTTGACAAAGTTTGAGATAACAAATGAAATATATAACACGGTTGAAAAGAAATTAGACCAAAAAAAAAAAACTTATTTCTTGAAAAGTAAAGATTTATTTTGAGGACTTAATTTTAAATTTTAAAATTTCATCAATCAATTTGTAAATGGCCCCAATTTTAAAATATTTTTTACATTTTTATTTTATAATATACGTACTTATTATGACAATTAAAATTTGTTATGAAAAAATTTAAATTTGACATGATAAGAGTACCAAAATAATGTCATTCATAACACTTATATGTGTATATATATATATATATATATATATAGTGGGTGACACTGTCATCTTAGATAACTATGCCTCATAACTAAAATAACACTAATGTAACTGACTCTAGCATAAAGTAAAAGGAATTGAATAATAAATAAAATAAAATAATATATATAATAAAAAGTAGGTCCAAATTCTTTACAGTTAAAAGTTATTAATGTATTTTTTTTATATTCAGTGAGAAAAAAAAATTAATCTTCATTCATTTAAGGTGAGTTTTATCAATGTAAATCTCTTTTTTTTAATTTTTTAATTTTTTATATTATTAAAAACTACTGTAAAAAATAAATACAAATTCAAAATTTTGATTACCTGCTAATGTATCAAGAAGAGTGGATTTGCCACAGCCAGAAGGACCCATTATAGCTAAGAGCTGACCTGGCTTGGCATAACCAGTGAGACCCTCAAGGATTGTTCTGCTTCCATCGTTATTCTTCTTCTTCCCAGTTGAAGTGGTCACCCACAGATCCCTCCATGTCAAACATATTCCCATCTCTTCTGATCCTCCAGTATTATCATTGCTCATCTTTCTTTGATCACTCGAGGCTTCCACATTTAACGTCGTCTTTTCAATCTCCAGACCAGCCATAATGGAAAGGAGGAAGTGTAGTTGAATGGCTTAGAGTGAACTTGCAGAAACCATGTTATTTTATAGCCTGTTTTGTGCTACACGTGTTTCATTATTTTTTTTTCTTTCGGTGTTTCTACAGTAGGCGTATGTTTCAAATTTTAATAATGCTATAATACAGGGTTAGAATCTAGATGTTCTTAGACAATTTTGGAGCCACATATAAAGTGGGGTCCTAAGTTATTACTTGAAAGGGCTAGCTTGAAAATTCTTTAGTCCACCTCACCCCAGTCTCAACAAACATTGGAGCCACACGTGTTTCATGCATGGATGCATATGATCATGTGTTAATCTATATGGTATTCTTTAGGCCACCTCACCCGAGTCTCAAAAAATATTGATGGTATATAAGTAAAGGGACGTTGATCTCCCATATTTTGTTATCTTTTTTACATATTATAATATTTTAGAGTGCGATATTACATATCACAATATTTATAATATTTATGTTTAATATATTAATTAATAATATTTTAAATGATAAGATATAAAATATAAATATTTAATTATTTATATTAATTAATATTATTTATATTTATAATTTTTAAATCCTTTTTTATAAATTTAAATAAATTACTTATTATATTTATATTATGATTATTTTAAAAAATTCATAATTAATGTTAAATTAAAAATCAATCACTAGTTCATTCTATTAGAATAAAATATTTATTATTGCTGTTAGGGCTGTAAATTTTGATTCAAGTCGAGCCAAATCTTAACTTAATTAAGATCATTTATTTAAAATAAAGTGAGTCTAAATACAAGTTCAATAAAAGAGTTTAACCCAAACAGTTTATAAATAATGCTATAAATATAATATATATTTTGTGCACATATAAAATTTAAACTAAATAAAAAATTATCCACTTTCATATAATATATATATGTATATAAGTAAATTATATAATATTTTTTAATTATGCATGAATTTTAATATTCATCTAACATTTTTTATATAAAATATATATGATTACAATATATATTATTTAAAATTTAAAAATATAATATATATTTATATATATTATATAAAATAATATTTAATTATTAACTAAATTATTTACAAGCGTAATAAATCGAGTATCAAATATTTAAACTAATATATTAATTAAGTTCATTAACTTATTAAATGAATCAAACCTAATTCAAACTTTGGATAAGTTAAATCTAAGTAGTTAAGGAACCATTCAATTCACTTATATCCCTAGTTACTGTTGGTCCAAAAGTGTTGCTCTATTCTAGAGTACTGTAACAGAGTATATAGATATATAAGTGTTTTTATTGATAAGAAAAAATGAGAAAGAAAATAATGATATTATTAAATTATATTAAATATATATATAATATAGATAATATTAGTATATTAAAAAATCACATCTAACAATGTCATGGAAGATGATACAATATTTTTTATATTTTATTTTTTGTATAATGTGATAATATAATGTTATCTCACATGTCTTTATAATATCACATAATATTATAACAAATAATATCATTTAATAGTATTATTCAAGATAACATTGTCAAAATGATATTATACCAAACACTCCTTAAGTTTCAAATATTTTTTTATTAAGTCTAACTATTAATTTATATAAGGATATCATTAGTTTGATTAATTAATATGTGTGTGTGTGTGTGTAACAAATGAAATTGATTATTGTACAACTCCATGTTTTATTGATGAAGTAATTAGTTTATAATACAATAGTTTAATTATAATTGAATCGATATTAATATTTATATATTAATTTTATATTATAATTAAATAAATAATTTAAAATAAAAAAATAAATATATCATATAATTTAATTACAAATAAAATAAAATAAATATATAATATTTTTTTAAAAAAATAAACATATCATTTATACTTTTATTCAAAAAATCTAAAAATACGTGACATTTATTATATTTTACTAAATTTTATTTCATTACTAAATTTTATTCATTATTTTTCCTTCATTTACTTTTTTTTATTCTTTTCTCAATACCACATACATTTTAATATTACTTTTTTTCATCAAAAGTCTGATGCCAAGAAGTCTCTCTTCTCCATAAATTTCTCTCTTTCTCATAAGTCTCTCTCTTCTCCATAAATTTCTCTTTCTCATAAGTCTCAATCTTTTCATCAATATCTTAAATCTCTCTCCTTCTATTTCAATTTTTTTCCTTGTCAATTTATTTCAAATCTATCTTTACATTTCATTTTCTCTTTTTATTTGGTTCAACTCGCTTTTTATCTTAAAATTAACAGATTTCACTCACTCAGGAAACCAACAAAGATGATAGAGTTCGACAAGTGGAGAAGACGAAAACCATAGCAGCATCTTATTCTTTTTCTTTTCAAGTCTCTTTTATCACTGTTCATCATCTTCTTTATCATCTCAAATCATTTTCTTTCTCTCAGTGTTGATGGCAAAATTTTCAAACCGTCTAACTGCTTAATGGACCGATTTTGTTCAATTTTATTGATTTTTAACCAATTTTTTAAGCCAATTTTGAATATTTACCAAAATAATACTATGCCCGATTTATCGATTTGACTAATTGATATGATCTAATTTTAAAAACTATAATACAACTAGTCTTGTAACTAAAATTAAAATAAAATTAATGTTGATGGTAATTCTTGTCAATATGAACAAGAAAACATATGATGTGTAGGAATATTTAAAAGAATATTAATTTTTATAGAATCAAAATTATATAAATTATATATAAATTCGTTATATGGTAAAATTTTAATAAAAAATAAAAAATAATATATATACAGTTAAAATTAATAATTATAAAAAATTAAATTATTTTTTAAATTAAATTATTTTTATTTTTATTCAATAAACTATTAACATATAATAAATTCATATAAGATTTAAGTACGTTAGGTAGGTCAAAACATTTAATTTCCTACTTGGAGACTATGAGGATTGCTAAGTTTGAGGTTTTAATTACTAGAAAACAAATATAGAAAAGGAAAATGACGTGAAACAAAATTGTTGGGTATCGTAGGAGGACTCCAATTAACAAATGCATGAACATCATGCAAATTATCATAGAAATTGACTCAAAGATAGCTACGACACCGATGATGAATGACACTTGGTTATATAAGTGCTTTAACTGTTGGGCTTAACTCATTTAAGAGTTTTGTTAAAAATAATTTAAGAATAAGCATTTTTTTCCTTTCTTATTCAAAAAATGATTTTTTTTTAATTTCAGATATATTTTTGGACAAAAAATATAATTAAATATAATCCCTTCAATTTTACTTTGTAAAACCAACCCTTCAACCTTAAAATTAAAAAGAAATTATTCTTTTAAACTTGTATCTTTTTGCATTTAGAAAATTTTAATTAGAGTTGGAACATTTGATATTTCCGAACAAGACTCTATTTAATTCTTGTCGAAAGCTCTTTAAAATTAAAATTTTAAATATATCAAAAATTGACATATAGACATGCGCTCTCAAACCAACTTGAATTAACACAAATAATCAAGAATTTGAAAAAAAAATCATTTCATTCATAAGTGCCTCTTGTTACGAAATTATTCTCTTAACAAGCTCACGTCTTTTCAAAATATTCCAATGTGTTCTGGAAACTTTTAAAAATTATTCGCGACACTCTTCTTACCGCAGCATTTTTCTATTAAAAAAAATTGCTCTCAAAATTATCCCATAAAACAATAATTTAGAGAAATTTTGAAATATTTTAATAATAAAAATAGTAATTACATTATCTCCCGAAAATAAAAATAAAAATTTTATCTAGAATTATATTATAAAAAAATATATTTATAATTGTCATACACACACATCACATACCATGCCATATTAATTTGAGTTGGATATAAACCACAAATCTGTCTTCAAATTCGGCACGGCAGTGTTGAGCAGGTGTGCCTACCCAAACAGTACCTGTTGCCAATAAATATAAACCTCCAAGAAGAGAGTTGTTGAACTGAAATAGAAATATTTAATTTTATATTTTATTAGTTAAATTATAAAATAAAAATAGAAATATGAAAATTCACATCAAAATATTAATCGAAGTAGAAGCCACCTCATCTTTATATATACTGGAGAAAAATACAAACTTAAATTTTAAAAAATATACTTGTTAAGAAAATTTTATCTTAATTTTTTTGACTTAAGAGAAATTAATTCTAAATGTAAAGTAACTTGAGATATCTTGAGTTTTTTAAAAATATATATATGAGTTAAGTAAATGCAGATAATTTACCTCATGTAAGAATTTTCTTCATGCCTAAAGAATTAATCTATCTCAAAATAGTGAGATTTTTTTATTTTATTTTTTAAAAAATTTTGTTTTTTGCACATAGATCTCTGATATTACAAAAATCGTGTAAGCATTAATCATAGTTATTTAATAAAACTATAATTAATTAAGACGTAATAAAAATATTTTGAAAACTTAAAAATTTATTTAAAATAACAAAATAGTTAAGATATCACAATAAAATTATAAGTAAACTTACGGAATTAAAATGAAATTTTAGCCAAAACAATTAAATGTTATAAGAAATATGTATCATAATTTACTCTATTATACTGTTCTCTAACACACCCTATTTTTAGATACATGAGATTAATTTTTTTTAAAATTTTGTTCGATAAAATTATAAATCTAAAATTTAAGATATAGGTACGTTTATACTTTCATAACCCATATTCCATACTGCACTTGTTGGCCAGGAAATTTGTACAAATATTTGTTCATGATATAATCCTCCAGTATCAAAGCAAATGTCTATGTAAATAAATAACATCAAATAAAGTAAAATATTAAAATTTAGAGAAGATTCTCCGCACAATTATTTTTCTTTAATGATCAGTGATCACTTTAGAAAAATGGTTTTAATGATAATTATTTATTAAAATATTAGCCAAAAATTAGAATTAATAAAACTTCTGTATATCAAAAAGTTAATTATAATTATAAGCGTAGCATTATAAATAAAATTTTACAAATTTCATATATAAGATAATGATAAAACTTTTAATTGCTTTCATAGAATATGAAATTGAGAGGTTGCCTGCTCCAGAATCTCCAATAGAGAATATATCGGATACTGTTAGCACATTAAAACATCTAAATATAAAATTATCCAAATATCTTATGGGTATGCTTTTCCTTCAAATTATTAAATCAATTGCCAAGTTTTTTGTGAAATTATCTTCTAATAGTTATCCTTCACTTTTCAAATAAGATGACATTTAATTATTTGAGGAGGAAAACTAGCTTTTTGTTTAGAAACTAAAACTCAAGTTTTATTAGTGGCTTTCCTTCATATTTTACACTAACGAACAAAGAGAAACATCAAGCACATCGACACGTGTTGATGAATTGTACACATGTGGATCGATTTATCCAGTAAGTAACTTGTATATGTTGGTGAATATTTTTTAATAACAATATGTCAATCTTATAAATAAATGTAGGGATAACACGAAGGAGGTTAAGAAATCGTACACGTTCTGTAGCGATTATTCAAAGGACAGTTCATCGAGAGTTTGCATCATGGTTTTACAATAGGGTGGGTTAAATTGCATTAGTCATATATTATGTTCGTCACAAAATCTACTTACCTAAATTGTATCTAATAATCTTCGATGTCAACTCTGTAGATCATAAACTCTAACAATGAAACTTATTCAGCTGATATCATAAGTCTTGCAAAAGTTCCATTACTACAAGCTCAAAGGTTTACTGCATATAATGTTCACGGTCTTAAATTTTGGACAGTGGAGTGCGAGCAAGGGTTAAAAACTCAAAACAATGGTGTGTTTGGTTTGTTTGTCACAAATAGTTGTGCAAGTAGTAACAATAATCAACTGAGATTTGGGGGTGTTCCTTACTATAGAAAGTTGGTAGACATTGTTGAATTAAATTATCACGGCCAATTCAAGATCACAATGTTCAAGTGTAAATGGGCTAACACAACTACTACACATGGAATGAAAAAAGATGCCCTCGGGTTTGACTTGATCAAATTTTCCTAATTGATTCACACAGGTGAACATGAAGATGATGAACCATACATTCAAGCATCCCAAGCTCAGATGGTTTATTATGTGGAAGATACAGTTGATACAGAGTGGTGTATTCCTGTCCATATAAAGCCCCGAGACTTGTATGATATTGTACAAGATGAAGAAGGTATTCATGAGAGTGAGGCATACCCACAGCAACAACTTGATATGTTCTTCTCAGACGACTTAGAGACCGTTCCACTAGCAAAAGAAGTTGAAGAAGATGAAGTCGCTATTATGGATGTTGAACGTAGTGTAATTAACAATGAGGATGACCATGCAATTGTGTAACGCTGCATCGTATACGATTGACTTTCATTTTCTAGAGCTTTTGAAGTGTAACTCCACTAATGTTACTTAATAGAAGAATTTGTGCAATGTTTTTCAAATACTTCATAGTTTCCATCTCCATTTACATTTAGTTTGTGATCTCTTGTTTCATTTATTGTTCTTTTTATTTAATGTTTTATTACATTCTTTATGTTGCAAACATGGGAAGGCCGAAGAAAATAAGAGTTACACAGTGTGCATCAAATAATGCCTCTTCCAGAGACTCAGTGCCCGTTGAAAATCCAACATCGTATTCAGATCCCATTCCAACCCCTGCTATGATTCCACCTCCTATTGTAGCTCCCACTCCACCTCAGAATTTAGAGCCAATTATTACACCAACTCCACCCTCCACTTCAAATCCATTAGAATGTCAAGTCCCACCTGACATCACGAGAAAATGCAATAGATATTGGACAGTTGAAATTGAAGGTAAACAGGATTTTTATAGTAGATTATTTAAATTAAAGATTTTCAATGATTTATTGTTTATCTGTAGATGCACAAGGAGTGATAAGGGAAGGACGTTTGAAGACACAGGAAGTTTGGACGCTCCTAATAGGATAACGAATAGTTGTCCCTTTCAATGACCAGGGTCAAGCAATTGGGGAAGCTGCCGGCCTCTTAGGTGGATTTCTTGGAACCTTTAGCATGGACTTGACAACTTTTCCAATTAGCTATCACTCTTGGGATAAGATTCTTGATAACTATAAGGAAACTTGTTTCAATAGTATAAAGGTCATAAGATTTCATTTTATTTAAAGATAATTACAATTTCATTGACATTTACTCTGCTTTCACTGATGTGTGTTATTGACCATTGCAGTCAAAGTTTTGTTTGGATAGTCAGGTTGCAAAGCGATTTGTTCTGATGAAGCTCAAGAAGAATTAGAGGAATTATAGGACTTGGTTATTCCAACAGTTTTATGATGTCACTAAGACTGGGGAAGAAAACATAGAACAACATCCAAGTTTTATCCCAAAAGATATGTGGGCTGGATTTTTTGATTACCAGTTGAATCCGAAGACCCAGGTAACCCACAAATTGTTGTTTTAGCAAATAAAATTGTTTGTAGTCTAACGTTATTATTATTATTTTTTTCTTGGTAGGAAATGTGCAATGTAAATCGAACAAATCAAAACAAGCTTAAGATGCCACATACATATGGCTCTAAAAGCATTGCTAGGAAGAAGCATGAGATGGTGATGTTTCTGTACATGTTTTAAAATATATGATGGCATAACATTGATATATCTAATTGTCATATTTAAGGAACTGGAGACTGGAAGACCTGTCAGTAGGGGAGCCATATTTATTGCAATGCACAAGAAGCGTGATGGTGCATTTGTTAATAATGAGGCTCAGATTATTAGTGTAAGTATTTTCAATGATGTTATATATATATATATATATGGAAAAATTAATTCTATTAATATAAAATAAATTTAAACAGTTTTCAATATAGATTTTTTAAAAAAGAAGTGTATGGAATATAATTTCATTTTGTATATAAAAAAAATCTTTTTCTTTATAGGAAAAAATTATAGAACTTGAGAGTTAAGGGACTACATATATAAAACCTAGTGAGCAAGATTCCCTTGCCCAAGTGCTAGGAAAGGAACATCCTGGCAGAGTTCGAGGTTTAGGGTTTGGCCCTACCCCTACTCAAATATTTGGACCAAGCACAAATCGGCTTGGTAGGCTGCCATTAAATTATAACAATGTCAACTCCACACTTCAACAAGAAGTTGTTCGTTTGCAATCAGAATTACAAACTACAAAAGCATCATTAGAATCAAAATTGCATAATTCTAATACTATTCAGAATGAGATGCGAGGTGCTTTAAGTTACATATTCCAAAATTTTTTGGGAAATGTACCATCTGCATTTGCACACCTTGTAAATCCTGAGGTACATTATATAATCTTTTATACTTTAAAATTTCTCTTCAATTTCATTTAAATGTATATAAAATTTGTTAATTATATCAGGTACCAGATGCAAGCAATAGCTAGCCGTCAGAAGGAAATCAATCTTCACTGTGTCAAGATTGCAGTACATAGATGCGTCTGCATATTTTGCATAACACTTGTATGTATATAAAATTCAAATTTGCATAATACTTATTTAATTCTTATCCAAATGTGTATATTATTTCTTTAATTTATACACTCTTTATTTTTTTAATATTACAGATACTCTGGCACACTTTTTGGATGTTCTGGTAGAAACATTTTGTTACTTGTAATTAATTGATTTTTGGATAGCATAACTATGTATCTAATGAAAGAGATCTTATTGGCAGAGAAATTTATGTATGCTAACTTCTGTATATATTTTTCAATTATCATTAAAAATTATATATATAATTATATATGTATGTTATATAAATGTGCCCTTTTTAAAAAAAATTAAATTTTCAACTTTGCGGCAGTTAACAAATTGTCACTATATTTATAATAACGACGGTTCACATATGCTGGTATTTGTGGCAGTTATACATCGTCAATAAAATATTTAATTCAAATTACTCAATATTATGATGGTTGCTAACCGTCACAAAGTGGAAGAATTTTAAATTCTAAAACAAAATTACCGGCGGTTTGTAAGCGTCGGTAATTTATATTATAAACTAGCAATGCTTACAAACCATCGTAAGGGGTAAGAATTTTAAATTTTGAAACAAAATTAGCAGCGGTTCATAAGTGTCACTAACTTTATTAACTAACGCTTACAAACCGTCACAAATGAGTGGAAATTTTAAATTCTGAAACAACATTAGCAGTGGTTGATAAGTGTCACAAAATATTTTTATGACGCTTATTCCAGCGGTTGTTTAAAACTGTCACCAAATGTAGTCCCGACGTCCTCATTCCTGACAGTTTACCAAGCGTCGCTAATGTATTTTTGCGGCGGTTGAACCACTACAAAATAATAATTTTAAGCGTCGCTAAATGACACTTTTTTTGTAGTGATGAATATGTATGAAGAGAAAGATAGACACATAAAAAAATATATTATTTATCTATAATTTTTATTATGTAAATAAGACTTATTATTTAATTAATTTTGTATCTATCTTTTTCTTTCTGTCATATTATTTTTTTACATGAAAAAATTTAAATCTTTGCTTGCATGGTTTTCGATCCTTCATATAGGCTGTCTTGAGGACCAAAAATTGTTATTGCTGCAATTGAAGAACCAAGTCATGAAATTTGCCTCTACAATTTCCAGCAAGCTGGTGTTAAGAAATCAAAGTCTTCCTTGCGGTGACTGGAACGGAATATAATGAAATTCCCAACATGGAGATATTTGCGTCCGGATTCCCTGCTGGGCGTGTCCCAGCTGGGCGTTTTAGCAGCGGTTTTTTCCGTTGCTAAAGTTTTTTGCAACAAATATTATTGTCACTATAACTTTTGTTAAATTAATTATTTAAACAAAAGTTATAGCAGCAATAATATTCGTTGCAATAATATTAAAACACACTTTAGCGACGAATAAAACCGCCGCTAAAAAGCCCAGCAGGAAGCGCCCAGCAGGAGATCCAAAAGCGAGATATTTATAGTGTTTGTGCAATCATGTTCCAACATGTGTTTCACATATTTCTTTCTTCTATGGCGGCATACCAAGGATTCAAATTTATCATAAATTACCCTACCCAACTCCATCTTATATAATTATTCTCCAACCATGTATTCAAATATTTATCTTATAATAACTTTGACTATTATGATTATTGATCTTTAAAATTATATATATGTATGTATATATATATATATATATGATGTGAGGAGAAAAGAAGAATAAAGGAAAAAAGCTTGAGAGGTCATTTTAGAGAAAAAGAAAGAAAATAACATATTAGAGAGAATGATGTTACGCAAAATGTATCTATCACTTATTGAAACTAATACAATTTATTTTTATACAATCTCTTCATGTAAAGGAGTAGCATTGGAATTCTCCATGACCTGATCATTGATCTTTTAGGAAGCATAGAAAGCAAAGAAGCAACAGTAATGGGCTTCACCTTCTCAGTACCCTTATGCATTATGCATTTATATAGGACAAATCCACAAATACATCGGTGTATTTAAAATTTATACAATTTCTCCATGCAAAGGAGTAGCATTGGGTTTCTCCATGACCTGAATTGTCCTTTTAGGATGCACAAAAAGCAGAGAAGCCACCACAGGTTTCACCTTCTCAATACGCTTGACGATAACCAAGAAGATAACTCTATACAAAACAATCATCCCAAACAAAATTCCAAGATCAACCCACTTAGAATAGCTCATATCAACTTCCCATTTACTTCTCAAAATCTCCTCACCACTAATAAACATGACACTTCTTGATGAGCAGCTAGCCTCAGCAGGAAAACTCAGAACATCAAACTCATTCTTGAACAATCCTCGGTAGGTATATCTATGGAAGGCAACATAGTACAAAGGGTACTTCCAGAAGATTCCAGGAAGGTCATGAGGCAATCTGAAGAAGCCTCCTGCAAGAATCATAATGCCTTGGACTCCAGCACCAGTTATAATGCCCATAAGGAAGTTAGGGACCATGCTAGCAACGATCATCATAAGGCTTTCTACTAGCATTAGGCAAGAGATAGGACACAGCAAAAGTAAAGGAAGTGGTCTAGTGATTTTTGAAGGCCAGGGAGGTAATAGACTTTGGCCCCAGGAATGAAAGAGACTAGCAATAGATATGGGATTGACGAGAAGGTGTTTCCTATCACATATGCTGTCACTCCATAATGCCCATTTAGCCTTTCCCTTTGAAATACCTAAATTAATGCATAAAATTACTTAATCAGGATTTATTAGTAGAAAACTTAGTTCAATTTTTTGAAAAACAATTTTATGTTTGGACCAAACATAATTTCACAACTGACAAAACTTTCTTTCAATAATACCAAGAGAAAGAGGATAATACCTTCATATCCTCCACAAAGGAAGGGAATCCACCAATGGTCATGAAAGTTATGAATGAAGAAACAAACGCGAGGAGTGCGCCCCTATCCTGAAATTAAAAGTAAAAGTACCTTCAAAATAAGACATAATTAATTAATTTATCTGCCTTTGTTTTTTAAATATATCTATATTCTTACCTGAATAGATCCATAACTTGTTCCTAGATTTTTGAACACAGCAGCCAAACTTAGAGCGAGAGCCATGTATATGAAAAGGCGTAACCAATAGTAGCCCAAATCACTACACATGTTCACTGATGATCTTTTGGTAAGAACAACACATTGAGCAAAGAAGCCTGCATGCCCTTGGCTTTTCTTCTGATCCATTGAACTGCTATGCTGAAACCCATCATTTTCATTTCCATTTCATGTTAGTCTTTGGTAAACTTTTGGGTTCAATCTTAAAAATATATGGTCACTTTTAGTTATTTTCTCCATTGTGATATTTTAAATTTATGCTTTTGAGGATTGATTCAATATACCTTTGCAGATAGTAGTGCTATTTGGTCTTGAACTTGTTGGTTCATTTCAGATGATTTGAATGAATTCACTAGAATATGAATTACTTGTTCTGTGAATATTCTTTGAGGTCCAGCTATATCTTGTTCAATATCCTGAAACAATAAGAATCTCAGTCAAATTCTTTTGAGTTTAGCCACATGCCTACTAAAATATATACAGTGCAGTGAAGGGTGAAATCATGTTTTTAAAAATAAAGAAGTGCCATTGAAGAAAAAAACATTAGGTAGCAGAGAAAATAGTTCAAAGGAAACTTCAATTTTCTTACCTGATCAAAATCCTTGTTTATAGTTTTCAAGTAATGATCAGAAGGATTTTGAAGAGTAGGACAAGGAAACCCATTTGAAGCAAAGAACTAGAATAAAATAAAACCAAAAAAGTCAATATGAGAAGCAATACATGAATAGTTTAACTTTTAACAATTGAAATGTTGTGAGAGTGTTAATTCATCGTGAATTCTAACCTCACTTGCAGAAGAAGCAGGACCAAAGTACACAGTTCTGCCAGAAGAAAGAAGACAAAGATTATGAAAAAGATGAAAAATTTCACTACTAGGTTGATGGATTGATGCCATAATAGTTCTATGAATCCCATCCTTGTGACCAAGGCTTGCAATTGCTCTCATAACATAGTATGAAGCTGCACTGTCAAGCCCACTAGTTGGTTCATCAAGGAAGAGAAGTCTTGGATGTGTGAGAATCTCAATGCAAATGCTGACTCTTCTCTCTTGGCCACCACTTGTTCCCTTTGATATCCAACCTCCTCCAATTCTTGTGTTTATGGCATCTTGAAGACCCATTTCTCTTATTGTGAAATCTGCTCTCTCCTTCTTCTCTTTCTTTGACATTGAGTCCGGTAATTGCAGTTGAGCTGAATAATGAACTGCTTCTCTTACTGTTAAGGTTGTCAATAGAGTATCATCTTGTGTCACATATGCCTATATTCATGATAGAGAATAAAAGGATCATTTTTTTGTATATATGGTTAAATGATGAAGGAATAAACCATAATTATATTCTTTTAAATATATTAAATTAAGTTTTTGTACCGAGGTTCCATAAGCCAGTGCTTGTTTGTGGCCATTGATGAGAATCTCCCCTGTTTGTATTGTGTTTGAGCTTAATCTCCCTGCAGTATGGGATTCATGTCATATATAATTTTGTTCGAAGACAAAGATGCCTTGATGCTATATATTGAATAAATTAATATCTTTTTTAGAAAAATCAACTTATGAAAGCCTTTCTCCCTTGCATATTTGCTTGCTTTTGTTTGTTTTTGTTTTACCTATTTTAGTCTTAGCTAGGTGTTCTGAATATATCTTTGTTACAATTTAAGGTGTATTTTCATTAATTATTTCAAAACACCTCAATAAGCTTGAATGAAACTTCTTTAAAATTTTTTTATGGAGGGAGGGATAAAACTTTTTACCATTAAATCCTTCAAAAATTAAGTGTATATAATTCATTTTATATAAATACTTAAAAAATTAACAACAAAATAGTTCATTTTGCGCATCAATTTGAGATATGAAGAATTTGAATAAATTACTACCATAAAAAGAAAAAGCCGAAAAGATTTATTTCTTAAAGTATAAAAGTTTGTTGAAAACTAAAAAAAAAAAAAGAAAAAATAAAATAATTTTAAAGATTATATAATAGGTGAAGATGTCAAAACCAAATTGCCTTGAACATTTTTTAACATAAAACCTCCTCCACATGCATTCAATTACATTATCATAGAGATTTGAATCTTCTTATATGAAAAAATAATATTATAGTACTATGTGAAAAGAAAAGAGACCATAGATGAATACATGATATATTTTATCTCTATATTTATCTCTCTTCATATGACAATATCAAAATTGATTTTGGATCCTTAGCTTGGCACCTGCCTGGCACTTTTAGCGGCCATTTTTTTATCGCTAAAGTTGTTTTAATATTATTGCAACGAATATTACTGATGTTATAAATTTTGTTTAAATAATTAATTTTGAAAAAGTTATAGTAGCAATACTCTTTGTTGCAAGAAATTTTAGCAGCGAAACAAACCGCCGCTAAGTGCCTAGCGGGTGCCAAGCAAAAAACTGCCGAGCAGAGAATCCGGACTGATCAAAATTACACATCTCTAAACGAATCAAAAATATTCTTAATCACTTGCTAATGCATCAAGAAGAGTGGATTTGCCACAGCCAGATGGACCCATTATAGCTAAGAGCTGGCCTGGCTTGGCATAACCAGTGAGGTCCATTGTTGTTGTTGTTGTTCTTCCCACTTGAAGCTCTCAGCCACAAATCCTTCCATGTCAAACATATTCCCATCTCTTGTCCTCCATCATTCTTATTCTTCTTCTTCCATTTATCACCCAAGGTTTCCTTATTTAACGTCGTCGTTTCAATCTCCAGAGCAGCCATACTGGAAATTATTTAAGTGTAAGCTCACAAGCAAGAAAGGTAGTATATATATGTAGTAGAATAATGGGATACACATAAAGAAATTCAGCATGGAGGTGTATTTATAGAGTGTGGGTGCAATCGTACGTTTCAATAAGTGTAATTCACATAAATTATCATAATATGTATCTCTTCTTCTACGGCGGCTTTACTAAAATTCAAATTTGTCATAAATGATCTTACCTAACTACATATATAAGCATTATCTAATACCCAATTATTATTTATATGGCTATGCTTTACTTAGTACTATAATAACGTTGTCCTTTATGTCTTCCATGGCCAAATATTACATTTTTAAATTAAACTTTTGATCTATGCATATTTTTTAAATTTAATTATTAAAACATAAAATATTTTAATTTGATCTCTATAAAATCAATTCTCAATTAATTTAATTGTTTTAGTTAATAAAATAGAAATAAAGTCAACTCATAGTAATATTAACAGATATTAACTTAATTATTAAATAATAAATTAAATCTTATTCAATAATAAAAAAATAAAAAACATCATATTTATAAATTAAACATTATCAAAATTTATAGTTTAATTTTTTTTATATAACTTATAAATCTAATATAGTTTATTTTATAAATTACACATTATCAAAATATACTATTTATATTTTTTAAAAATAAAATTCAATTAATCATTTAACAATTATTTAAAGCCTGCTATTAATATTGTCAGTTAACTATCTATTGTCCTACGAATCAAAGGATCAAGTTAATTAAGAATTAATCTTTTAAAGATTAAATTAAAATATTTTATCTTTTAAATATTAAATTAAAAATATATATCTTTTATAAACTTAATTTTTAATTTACTTTGCATGTTTCTTAGTATTTCGGTCCGCTTCTTTTTGATATAATAACATTCATCCACTCCCCTTTCTCGGGAACCACATATATATAATTTTCAGCTATTTTAATCACGTACGTTAGCCTTAGAAAAATGTCATGCATTAATTAATTAGGCAATTTTATGTAATTTCAATATATATCATTCGATGATTAAAAATTCAAAATAAAACTAGTCCCAAATATCAAATATTAAAAAGGAATTTATAAATGGTAAGAGTGAAGTGGGGATATGAGTGTTGTTAAGAGTTGAAACCCTTCCATTGAACCAAAAAAGGAGGTATTTAATAATTATATTTTGATTATTAAATAAGATTTTTATTTTCTAACCAATTTGATTTGCTTATGTGAAATATTTTAAAAAATAAAATAATAATTTAATTGATTAAAAGTAGGAATGTTAACAAGAAAGGTCAGGAGCGAGAGGCTTGTCCCCTATCTCTATATTTTTTATGGAGATTTGAAGATTGTCGAATTAAGAACTTAAAATATTAATAATAATTTATCAAAATAATAATATATTTTATTTTTATAATATATATATAAATACTTAATTTTATTAAAATAATAAAAAATTAATTCTAATATTTAAAATTTTTAACTAAAACAAAGAGTTATAAAAAAATGTCTCTAAAAAATTTTATTATTTTTTAATTAATAAATAAAAAGGAAGTTATAAAAAAAGATATTTTAATAATATATATAAATTTAAAAAATATCTAAATAAATTTTTTAGATTTTACAAAACAGAAGACATGATCTCCATTCCTATTTCTAAATTTGTTTCAAACAAATTTTATCTTTTATCTATATTCCCGTGAAAAAAAATTTTATATTTAAGTTCATAGCAATCAATGAAGATCCCAAACATAGGAATTTTGTTATCCTTAATTAGAAAACTATACTTTTTTCATTTTAATTATTAAAATATAAAACTTCTTAATCTAATCTCTCAATTATTTTTCCTGACCAAACTGGCTCTCTAAGTCTAGCGAAGTGACAAATTATTTAATGCATTATTGTACAAGTCATAAATATAGGCTGATTTTTTTTTTTTTTGTAACTACATGTGATTAGTTAATAATATTTGAAAGAAAATGAGCCTAAGCAAGTTTCAGGTGATTAGTTAGCAATTGAAGTTTTTTACTTTAAAAATTAAAAAAATTGATATACATAAAATAACTATGACTTTGCCCAGCGTCACACACTATTTTTATTGTGATACTATACTTATAGAATATTTATCTTTGAAATACTAAATTAAAAATTAAAACATTAATTTACTTTACCTATCGGAAATTAAGATGCGTGATAAGGGTAAAATGTCAAAGATTCAAATACTCTAGTTTAAAAATAAAATTTTAAATGCAATAAATGAGAGCAATCTGAAAATGATTTAAATGGAGAAATTTAGCAAGACTTCTTGGTGACCACAAGCACAACAATTCCGTCAACAACTTGGACACGCCACATCGTCTAAGGCAAATGGCACCAACAAAAGGGTTGTTAGATCAATTTTTCAGAAACAGAATATAATATATATATATATATATTTATATTTATATTACTGAATTTTATTATATTTTATTTATTTATTTAATTAAATTTATGATTTTGATAATTAAATTATTTAATTAAGAAAACTCTTCATTTTTTAAGAAGTGGTTATTTTTCTTAAGAGAGAGTGAATCCCTTTTCTATCAAAGGTATCTCTATATAGGAATAAGAGATGATTTCACCCAAGCAGAAGACGAACCTCGTCCTAGTAAAAGAGTGATCCCACCTAAGAAAAAAAAAATGTACATTTATTTTTCATACCTATATAATTTGTCATTTAGACAGAAAGCATAAAAAGGACACTAAATGTCTAGTTATGTGATATTATAAAACTTTATTGAGCACCTCACTTTATCCTCTTCGATATCATATGATATTTGACATCCTATATAATCCCATTGCAATTGTCAATGATAAATCTCCCTAAGAGAAAAAAGCTTCAAAATATATATATTCACTGAATTCATTTCTTAATAGTAAATTAAGTGTTGGGATATTTTTACTTAACAATATTATATTTTTTATAATGAAAATAATTTCTAAATTTAATCAAGTATTGAAAGTTAATTTGGTTGGGCTATTAAATTCTTGAAAACAAAATAATATTGTATTTAAGCCAAATTATTTTAAGGAGTATGGCCTAAATATATTTAATTAGTCTAAAAGTCCAATACTCTTCTCTCCATATTTTTTAGTCCAACCCAAGAACTTAAAAATTACAACTTCTTCATGAAAAAACAAAGTCTCCCTCCTTCTTAAAACATTTAAATTACATTGCATAATTTTGGCTAAAAGTGAGAATGTCAAGAACATAGTACAAGAATAGAATGCACCACAAAGGAAGTCTGAAGTCCTAGCCTTTACTGCACGTTTTCATATCTTAAGAAAGAAATCCTAAAATCAAGGAGATGTTGACTTTGCATAGTGAAATAATTTCACTCCTCCCAAGATAAAAGGGACATTATAAGGCTCTACATTTTAAAGGTCCAACGGATAAAAATCTTTGGTTTGCCATCCACCAGAACTTGTACAGGCAGCTATTCTTTTGCAATTGTAGCTATTTTATTGAAATATTTCAAATTGTGTTAAGATTGTCAAGAAGAGCGTCCAACATTTAACAACTTGCTCAGAAAGTCTCTACCAACTATTTTTTCAGCATTAATTGCAAGCTCCAATAGTTAGAATTTGAATTCTTAAATGTTGGTGGATTATGTTCAGAGGGAGGCAAGCTGAAAATGAAAAATCTAAGTTTTCACCTACATTCTCTAAAATTGATTGATTGCTCTTAAGTTTTCATTTGCTTTGAGTGAGATTGTTGTTGCTGAATTACAATTTGAGCAATAAATTTCTCTTCATCTCTTTGTCTTTTTGTTTAAGTTTCTAGTGAGAGTCTAGTATGATTGGTGAGAGATTTATTTAGTATTTTTAAATTAGTAGGTTATTGGTTTAAGTTTGTTTGAAAATTTTTTTAAGGTGTTCATTGAGAGCTACTTAGGAGAGTAAAAGCAAGTCTGCTTATCCTTGGTGGATGTAAGCATAAAAGTAGTGTATGCTGATCCCTTAGGTGAAGGTTTTTCAGGTTGTATGCTTTGGTAATTACCCAGATAATGAAATACTCTTGTTGTGTACTTGGGAAGAGAATGTATGATCAAGTTTGGATCTGAATCTCGATAAATCTGTGAAGTGATCTTCTCAGCCATATCTCTTTATATTCAATTTTCAAGGATCAAGAAACTTATTTTAAGGTATTTGTTTGAAAAACATGAAGCTTTTAAAAAAGAAATAATATTAACCGACACCTAACTTTTAAAATACGAAGAGGTTCTAAGCTTAAAAAGACACCAATTCAACCTCCCCTTTTTGGTGTATTGTCTAGCTAACACTAAGATACCTCACTTTTCACATCTTAAGAAGTACTATATATGAGGTAACGACGATTTTGATGAGGTCATCCCTTCCTTCAGGGTCAACACAATACTAACGTGAGTAGAACAATGTCAAGGTCATTTTAAATTTGCAAGGAATCAGCAATGCTCCTGGAGTAAGTTTGGTGTAGGCTATGCCACCTACGACACTCAATTTAAACAAAGTTGAAAATATCGTGAATGAGTAATTCTCATTTTCCTTTTTCTTGAGAATAGTGATAGGCAGTGACTTGGTAAGTTGAAGATAAGGTTCTTCATATCTAGGTACTATCACTCTAAATCAGCAGGATAAGGGCCTAATGCTTAATAAATTAAGTATCATCCTAATGGAATCAAATTTTTAGTGTTGAATACTCCACATCCTACCACTAGAAACATGATTGATAATTGATATCATTTGCATATGTTTCGTGCATATATATAATCACCAATGATCTCTTACTCCTTTAATTTTAGTCCATTACTTAACTTCATTATCTTGTTATAGAATGTACATACACAATTACTTATCTATATAACCCATAAGTTAGTAATTTTCTTATCTCTTGCTTACAGTTTTTCTGCTAGCTAGAGTGCTTCACTTAGTGAGAGTTTCTCAATGATTGGTTATTTGATTGTTTTATACCTTCTAAGTTTGAATCTTCATTTTTGAAACAACAAAAAATATACTAATCTTTAATTAGTATTTATATTAATCAAAATATATATAAACTTAAAATGAAACTATATATATAACATGTGTTTTGTTTAAGTAAAAGAAATCATGTTAAATTTAATATTAACTTAACTATTTTTTATTATATTATTTAATAATAAATTGTATTGTATGAATATAGACTTGGCAAATAAGTGGGTTTGGTAATTTGGTTTCAATTCATTTAATTTTAAAAGGTTATATATATAAACTAGGACCATTAATTAACCTACTAACATTTTACTTAAAAATTTATTAGAATTTATCTACCTATTCAATGACACACCTTAGAATAATACTTGAACTTGTTTTATGTAAGTTAATTCTATCTCTCGTGATTTGAGTTTTTTAGTAATTAAAATTCTGAAATGAGCTAAATGATAATGAGTTTTAAATTAAACCCAAATTTATTTGTTGATAAATCCAATTTAGCTTGAATTAATCTCAGCCCAACTCATTCAATTTATATTCTATTATAAATCCATTTTTTTTACTCGTTGAGATCCAATTATTCATGTTGTAAAAAATGTGCCAAAATCGCAACTCTCCATTCTACAAATTGTTAGATATGTCTGTGGTTATATACAAGACAGAAAGTCGTGATGCTAAATACTCATAAAATTTAAAATCACAAATCAAAAAATATAAATAATGAAGAATATGATGGCTTGTTTTTCTGTTTTTTTCTTTTCTTTACCAAAAACAAGGTAAATTGGTTTAAAATTGAGGGGGGTTAATTACATTATTTTCTTTATTTATATTTTTATTATTTTTAATAATGAATTATCCAAATTTCACAATAAATAGCATATATCAAACTTGAAATAGCTAAATATATAGTAGTTTTATTAACCCTAAAATTAATTTTGTTTGTAGAAAATATCAAACTCAACGTATGATTTTATCCCAAATTAAGTCAAATCTTGAACCATGATCTTGAAGAAATGTTGTCATTGGACTTATTATATGTGATATATAGCCACTCTCTCTTAATCACTTTTTCCATTATATATATATATATATATATATATATATATTTAATTTGACTAAAACGTTAATTTGGTCCCTTGTAAATGCTAGTTTTTTCAATTTCATCCCTCATAGATTCTCATTCTCAATTTTATATCTCATAATTTGATATATTATCAATTTGATCCTTCCATTTAGATGTCATATAAATAAGTAACAATTAATGTGATGTGAATGTTTGATACTGATTAGACAACTATAATCTAATTTTTTTATTTATTTTCAATTAGTCAAAACAATGTATATAATCACTAATATTAAAAGTTGCTCAGTTAGTATCAAACGTTTGTTAATTAGGAAAAAAAAATTGAATCATAACTAATCTTTAATGTTGTTTTGTCAATACCAAATGTTTAAATTATTATAATTGTTATTTATTTAGATGACATTCAGATACAGAGACTAAATTGATAATAAATTAAATTGTAAAGGACAAAATTGATAATAAATTAAATTATGAGAGACTATATTAATAAAAGAATTTATAAAAAAAAGAAGTTGAAAAAACCATCATCTAAGAAGAAGTAAAATAATGTTTCAGTCTATTTATAATTTCATACACATTGTTATTATTAAATTATTGTAGAAAATATTCCATAAGAGATTGGTGATCTTTCACTGATAAAAATAATATATCTCTCCAACAATCAACTTTTCTAATTCTATACCATCAACAATATTTAACAGCTCATTGCTGCAACAAATTTATCTTGGCGTGAATAATTTGTCTAGTAATTTGCCATCAAATATATGTGATGAGCTTCCAAAGCTTGAAATACTCTATTTAGACTGCAATAGTTTCTCTAGAGAGACATCATCTGTTTGGCATCAATGCAAAGAATTGAGAGAATTACAAATAAATGGATTGGACGGTGGATACATACCAAGTGATATTGAAAATTTATTGATTATGCTGTAACGAAACTAAAATATTATTAACTATAGTATTTTTTATAAAATTTATTGTTTAACTAAAATTATTTTTTTTACGTATCTTCTAATGAGTTCAAAATAATATTAGATATTTAATCAAAAATTATTTTATGAACCATATCAATAAATCAAAAAATAAACATACAATATAAAATACTAACTATAATTGAATGAGAATTATATTTTCTTAATTGCTATTGAAAGTTTTATTTATAGCTCCTTATGGATAATTCTTCAATCCCAAAAATGATAACTATTTTAAGAATAAGTGAAGATATAAAATTAAATAATTTAAATATTAATATAATATCTTTATATCTAAAGGTAGCTATTTACATATGTTTTAGCTGTTATTACTCTTGAGCTTGGAATAGCAAATTTAGGTCTTGATATTTTGATATAATTTTATAGATTAAGCCTTGAATACACTTCTAACATTTTTACATTGTTACATTAGAATTATTTAAAAATTTTGATAACAAACATATTGAGTACTTAACTTTAAGTTAAAAATTTATAATTTTTAGTTAGGATGCTCAACTCTTTTTATTTAATTGTACATAATTTAAATATTTTTTTATAACTTTTATCTTAATGATATAAGCGTTTGATCTAACAAATAATATTAAAATCATATTTTTTATAATTTTTAACTTAATGATATAAGCGTGTGATTTAACAATTGATATTAAAATTAAAGTTATGAGTTAAATTCTTAGCAAGAGTACTTATTAGAGATATTGCTTATCAAAGTGTGAGAGCAATTATCTCATGATAAAGAAGTAGAAGAGAGAGTTTTGAATCCTAATCAAATTATAGCATTTGAACAAGGTGGTCTTAGACGTTTTATGGCACTCTATTTGTTGTGGTTTTGGATGAAACAAACTGAGTTTTCAATATTATCTTCCTAGTGATTAAAACAAATAAAAGTGATGAATTCTTTTTGCCTAAAAGTGATGTTTATTTAATATATAATATTAGTGACCATAAAAGCCTCATCTTCCTTTGCATCATCGTTGTTTTATAAGACAACCTTATATTTAATTATTTTCTATAAAATGGACGTGCTTTTGATTGTCAAATATTATCTAGACTTTAATTTGTTGATTTCACAAGAGTTAAGCTTGTCAAATTTGACCAAAATATGTGACATTACCAAAGCTCCATAGCTAAAGCCTAAAATTAAGTTTAATTATAATTTTAATATATAAAATTTAAAGCCTAGTGTTATAATTTTAGTATCACTAAGCTATCATTTTTTTATCTACAATATATACCTCGCTATTTTGAAAAATTTTGGTTATTACCATCTTACTGTACCTAAAATTTTTTTATACCAAATATCTATATTATAATATCTATGAGATCTCTTGGTTGTTGTTTGGACAAAATATATATTAGATAATATAAAATATAAAATAAAATATATGATATAAATACAAAACAAAGAGAAAATAAAAATAGTGGAAGGTTGGAACAAGATATTAAAAAGTTAAATAATTTTTTATTATTTAATTTTTTATTTTTAAATATTATAATTAATATTTTATAATATATTTTAAAAATAAAAAAAGGCATGCATTTTTATACATGTTAACATCTAGTGTGCATGTGCGCGCACGTGTATATATATATATATATATATATCTATATATATATAAACTTACCATGACATGAATATACTAATGTTACAGCTATATATGGGCACAATTTTAAAGTCCCACTTCTTGAAGCATTAAATAGCTATATATATGCTATATACATACAATAATATTTCACTATTCAATTTTATATCATACTAACTAACCTTACAATCTTTAAGAACCTCCAGATTTATATTATGTGCATGCCACAAGTTTATTCTATCAAATAATATTGAAAAAAAAAAAATCTATACTCATGGATTAATTGTTAAATTGTAACCACATTTTAATTTTAAATTATTGTATTCATTATCTGTGAGATATTGACTTAATGTGGACTTACAGAAAAAATATAATATTCTATTCTCGCTTCTTGTTGCTGACTACTCAATGCTTGTAACTTTAATTTGACGAAGTTTGATATATGAAATACATGGCCAAACTTTAAAATAAGAAAAAACTTTTCCAAGTCAAGTGGTTGCTAGCTAGTTTTTAACATCAAGTGATGTGAAACAATATTTTCCTAGTGATTAAAATGACCAAGTACTGTAGAATTTTTCAAAAAACTGAAATAATTAGAAAGTTTTGGATTCTTGTACGCTTAACGTATAATTTGTGACCACACTAATAATTCTCATCCTTATAGTTTTTTCTTCCAAAATGGATATATATGTGATTTTCATTGCTAAAAATTGTCCACACTTTGTCCATTCAATAGGAGCCAAGCCTGCCAGACTTGTCCATTCACGCATACAAAGCTATATATAAGGTAGTCTAATTATAATTTTAATTAATATTTAAAATTTAAAGCCTATAATATTATAATTTTAGTTTTCACTAAAGCTACCTTTTTTATATTTACAATATGTATATCTTAGCTATTTTGGAGAAAAAATGTTTATAATTAACTCCTATTACCACCTGACTATACCTGAAAATTTAATTTCTCATGTCAAATATATATTATGATACTTACCACTTTTCTTGAAGCATTAATTAGCTACATATATACTACAATAACTTATAAAAAATTCATGCATATTGAGTAGTTTTATTTATCCTTTTTAGCACCCTGCAAGTTCCTATGATGCTGCAAAACATACTTAATTAAAATGATTAAGTTCTTGTGATTTTTTTTTAGGTATGAGAGATTTATCACCATTAAATAAAGAGTAATTTTATAAATTCAGTTTTTCACGAGTTTACTTTTATTAAAAGAGGCTTCTGAGGTTTGTAATAACTAATATATATTTCACAACACATTATGAGTAAAGTGTTGATTGGGATAGAAAACATTCAATTAAAATGAGGAAACTAGTCAAATTAAAGTGACGCATTTTCCAACTGTTTTTATGATCAATTTTGTTTGTCTTTTTTCTTTTCTCAAAAATGTTGGATTCTCTTTAATTTCTAGTTAATTTTCAGTTATTTCAACGTTTAAACAATTTTTTAAAATTTAATGACCAATAATATTTTATAATTATATAAGCATTTTGAAACATATGGCGGAGAATTTGACCTTAATTTTGAAAGATCAAATTTTATGTCTTTCCCCTAATTATATTTAAAGAATTCATATATAATGCAAACTTCACACTTAAGTTGGTCCAAAAAATTATTTTTAGTAAATAAGGATAAAATAAAATATATCTCATAATGATTTAGCGGACTTAATTAGGAGGATGATTTGGAAGATGGTTAATTTGTAAATCATTCTTAACTTCTCAATAACTTAAATTTCAAACCCTCCAAGAGGTATATGCATTTGTCCTTTTCTTTTTTCATTTAGATAGTTTAATTTTCTTTGGGCCAAAAAAAGATAGTTTATTATACAAGAGTGAGAGATGAGGAGCACCTAATTCTACCAAGTAGGCCGGTGAAAAGAGTTATGACATGCCTTAATTTGCAAAAAAATTTCCACAAATTATCAAAGATTGTATTACTACCTCGTGTCAATGTTTTTCACCATATTTAATACTTGTCTCCCATGTGACTACAATTCAAGTTATAATTTCAATAAGGTCATCCAGGAGTTAGTTTTCAATTTGTTAGTTCTCATTCTATCTAACGTTATTTTCTGGGTTATGAAATTATGATGGTTGTCGCTTTTGTATTTCTTCAATCTTATTTCTTTGCAATTTTACCAATTTTGCAGCAGAATCCTGGTCGTAGGATTGCGTATACGAGTACAACCACTGCTTAGTATTTTGATCAAAATACTGCTCAAGGCTACTGTAACTTTTATCACTTGACAAGATGAGTCATTACGGACCATACTGCTTATGTTATCTATTGTAGTCACCCTTTTTTGTTTGGTCTTTGGCATTTGTCATGCTAAAAGCCACCCATCTTTCAGCTTTATCCTTATGTTTTCTTCTTCTTCCCATTCTTTGCAGGATTGTATAGATCATAGGAAAGAATTGAGTGATGCACAACAACCGGGGACCTCAGGCCCTTTAAGAAAGCAAAGTCCATTTATTCAAATCCTAGCCCTTTTCTTCTTTCTTGGAAGCAATTTTTCTTTTTTTTATAGAAGACTTTATCTTCCAATGCTGAGTATTTCTATCCCTACTCCCCTTCCTTACTCATTCCTTTCAATTTCAAGGAACTTTTATGTATTCAATTCCATTTGGCTGAGATTTGAAGTTAGAAGTTTGAAGATTAGTAGTAATTTGTTTATTTACTTTTCCAAGTGATAAGAATAGTGACGCAATTATAAAAAACTACTGGATACTATTCCTTAAAGAAGTGGACTTAAGATATAAATAGGTTAGTTAAATTTTTTATTTTTGGTAAGCTAAAAAGTGTAAACAGGGACAACTGATTGACATACAAAAATCAGAAAGTTTGGTTTCATGTTTTATTAGTCCATTCAACTTAAAACTGTCTATCCATTTTTAATAATTAAAAAATTTACATACATAACGTTTATTTAATTGTAATTAAATTGCAACTGTTGTATATTAATTTTGAAAAATCGTTAAAAACATGTTGCAGGTAATTTCAAGAAATGTAAACTTAAAACAAAGTTAAATACGTTTAACAAGAGAAATATATTTGTAATTGAATTATTTAAATTTTAATTATGATGGAGCAAACGATATATCTGATTTCATATATAGTAGTTTGTGAGAGGTAGCGTAACGTTCAGTAAGTGAATAATTTATTTATTTAATTTAAGAAAAGGGAATAAAAGAGTGTAGAATGTAGATAGATTATATGTAAGAGTTGATGAATGAATGAATGAATGATGGAGGAATCAGTAGGTTACCTGCCATCCAGCTTCGATGCTTTTGAGATTAGTGACGTTGAAGGATCTGGAAAGAATCCAAATCTGAAAGAGGCAATAGAATTTGGACATAAAATTATCTAAATGAAGAAATCAAGTTTGGAATCGAATTATGAAGAGTTTTTGTAATTGTGTAGAGATATATATGTAGAGGCTATGCCTCCATCTAACCTTTTCTCTGTGTAGATATAAAATTAATTACTCTGTTGAAACTAAACAATTAATGTGCAACAATAAAACTCAAGATAGCTTTGATGGTTGTAACTAGACAACAACCATCAAACATTCAACAGAGTTTTCAACAACCATCAAACCATCAAAAGATTCAATGGTTTGTCTTCGGCGTTGAATGTTATTCTTTCTTCCAATGCTTGTCTCTGCCACAATGGATGATGGGTATGCCGGAAATCGTCCTCTCTACCGTGACCGATGATGCTCGTGGCTTCCGATGGTGCTCTGCGTTTTGTTGGTGGTGTTCCAATGGCCCTGCTCGTGCCCTCTTCGAACGATTTAGGGGAGAAGATGCTGATTGAGTGAATGTGCAGTGTAAGGGAAAATTGCGGGAAGACTATTTTGTCCCTGTTCCACGTCACGTTAAAGTGGAACTAAAATTCTTATGTGGGCTTGTTAGAGCTTACGTGACAATCCTTTGTTAAATTTTAAATGTAAAAATTAACAGAGGATGTTACATAATTTAATTTATTTGTATTTTTTATTATAATTATTAATAAAAAATAATAATCTAATCTTATGTTTAGAAAAAAAATATTAAACTTTTAATCAAATCGTACAAATTATATAAGAAGTATTTATTAAAAAATTTAATCTTCACATCATATAATGATTGAATTAAATTAAAAATATTATAATTTAATAATATATATTATTATTTAATATTTGAATATTATCAAAATTTTATTTATATTCTTAAAAATTATTATTAAATATCATATTACTATTTTTTATTTATAATTTAAATATATTTAGATTGTGAAATAAAATTAATTATAATTTAAAACTTTAAAAATAAAATTAACTATAAAAAAATTTTAAGAATAAATTTAAAAATATATAAATTTTAGAGTCATAAAAATTATTTTTGCCTCTTATATATACAGCTCATTTAAGTGGTAGGGGATGCTTGATTTCTATTTTGTTTTTTAAAACAACTTATTTAAAAGTTTTGGTTTTATCTTAAAATTAAAAAAATATATGTTTTACAAATATAAGAAATTGAAAAAATATTCTGAATTTTAATTTTGTAAAATAAAAATATAAAAATAACTTGTTTATTAATAATATGTAAAAAAATATGTACAAGTAATATTAACGTATTAAATTAATTTTTATAATATATTTATATTATAATAATTTTAACAACTAAGACTTAACTTCTTATTCTCAATAATTTTTTTATATTTTTTATCGTCTTCTTCCATTAAAATAAATTATATACTTATTAGTTTTTGATTAAACAAAACAATAGAAAATAATTATAGAATGAATAAATTAAAAATTAAAAATTTATTTTTTTATATTTTTAATCGGCTTCTTCCATTCAAATAAATTATGTACTTATTAGTTTTTGATTACACAAAAAAAAAATTATAGAATGAATAAATTAAAAACTAAATTTTTATTTCTTCAAATCACAAAAATGCACTATTTTTCAACTAATTCGCTAATTACAGTCTGCTCCTTTTCGCTATGGCTCGTTATATGATGTACATATGGGTTTGACTTTCTAAACCCTTTCCCTGGCTCAAGTAAGGAAGAAAATTTCTTTTACCCTGCATCCTAGTAATGAATCACCATTCATTTTGGAAAAGAAGAAGGACCTAGGATTCATTCATTATTTAACCATTGTTAGGTTGTCCTTTTGAGCATCAGCTTTCTCTTCAGGTGCGTTTTATTTCTCTCTTCTCTTTCCTTTGCTTCTTAGCCATTCTCTTCATGTTGCTGACTGCTATTGCAAATCTGTTGGGTTTAGTTGTTCCAGTTTTCCGTCTCTTTCTTTGTATTCAGGCAAAAAATAAGTTTTCGTTTGGTGACTGAAGGTAGATTTTGCATTCTAAAATTACAATATTTTGAAGTTGTACATAAACATAACTGAAACTTGGAGATGAGTTCTTTGTAGTGAAAGGAAAAGTCAGAACTATGGGTATAATCAGGCATTTTGTTGCTAGAAAGTTAGATTTTGCCTTATCCTCAGAGATGGATAGCTTTTCTAATCTCTTAACACTTTGCTTATTACAATTGCAATTTCATGGAAAAGGACCTACTGTAGAGAAATATGTAAAATGTTTCAAGTCTGCTTATATTACTTGTGTGAAAAATCTTTCTGGTAGTTCTGTATATTTCTTCTTCAAAGAACGTTGAGGACAATTTTTGTTTTCAGTTGAGGGGATTTTTTTCCCATTCTCTCTCAGTAGTTATTTATTGATTCTCGGTCTTTTCCCTAAATTTTATGACGTATGACTTAATATTCATGGAATTTATATGTTTGTTGTATTCATGTTGTCAAGATCTCGATTTAGTTCTTAAGATATTATGATCTCACTGTTCTTTAGAACTTCAGCAACTCTGAACTTTTGCAAGATCTAAATCTTTTAGGATCACGATTTAAATCTTAGCGTATTAAGATCTTAGCATTTATGACCTTTTGGATGTGTGGCATTCCTTTTCTTTTGCTAGATTTCTAATTTCTGTAATCCAGTGGGGGATGGAAAGAATCATTTGGGTAACAAATCATGGCAATAAATATTTCTTTATCTTGAAGTAGAAAGATTCTAGTGGCAGTAAAGGGCATTCGGATGAGAAAGAAGAGGCCTTTAAAATTAAATTGAAAAAAGATAAAATATAGGACACTACTAAAATATATTGGAAAGTGGAAAGAAATTTTTAAAAATTTCCCGTTTCGTTGAAAAAGAATGAACTCAATTTCTTCCTAATAAAATCAAATATCACACTTATAATGAAGAGAAATATCAAGTAAAAATATGAGCCCACAATGCTCAAATTTTAAATACATCATATATCAATATATATATATATACTTAATATCACTTAATTAATACATAATCAACTTTAGGAAATGTACTTTAGGCACATTAAACAAATTAATGTTCAACACAAAAAGAAGTACAGAAAGAATATATAAGGAGACTTAACTATCTAGAATGCATTTATCATGCATTTTGCATAAACATGACTTTGATTTTTTTCAATGACACCAAGATATCTGTCATATTCATTCTTGCCTCAGGTAAATCAAGACAACAATTCAAGGCTAACTCAAAAATTGATGATATATATAATAATTTGTTGCCAATAATTTGATGGTCTCCTTGCAATAAATTGGCATCCACAATATTGATTATTGAATGTGGTGTTGAATTGCTAACCCAATCTTTCAAACTTAGGCCGTCAACAAACATATCATCTATTGGCTTCTTCCTTGTAAATACTTCCATCAGCATAATTCCATAGCTATATACATCCCCTTTAATGGAAACAACACCTTTTGATCCATACTCTACACGTCAATTTGAATGGTAAGTGAAAAAGTTATTCTGTGGAAAAAGACTATTAGTTTAATGGTTAAAGTTTTTGATATATCATGTATATAGAAATCTTATTAATTTTATAGCATATTTTTGTATCTAATTAAGAACAAAAAGACATAAAAATTAAGTAGAGCATCATATAGAACCATTAAATCATCACCTGGTGCCATATAACCGATCGTAGCAAGAGTCTTGGTATAAATTTCCAACTGCCTCTCACCTAATAGTTTAGCTATACCAAAATCAGTAAGATGAGCTACCATATCTTCATCCAACAAAACATTGTTCGGTTTTATATCACAATGAATTGTTAGTGTAGAAGACCCATGATGAAGATACTCTAATGCAGATGCCACATCAATCATTATGTTCAACCTTTGCAAGATATCTAAGCAATAGTTATGAGAATACAACTATCTGTCAAGACTCCCATTTGGCATAAACTCCATTATTAGAGATTTAAAATCAAAATTTGAACAACTGCTGATGATCTTAACTAGATTGCGATGACGCAAATTGCAAATGGCAGTGCATTCTGCATCAAAACTCCTTAATGCTCCCTCCAAGTCTAAGTTAAATATCTTAATTGCAACCAACTGTGCACTTGAGAGAATTCCTTTGTACACTAAACCAAAACTACCCTTTCCAAGAAAGTTGCTCTCATTAAATCCATCAGTTCCTTGTAAAAGTTCATCGTATGATATTCTAATTGGTCTCTCCAAATTTAATAGATCCTTGTCAGTTGAATCACTAACAAAATCTCTCTTACGTTTGAAAAAGACCAAGCATGAAAAAACCAAAATGATTGTTAACATGATAGGCAATAAGCATTTGATCAAAAGCATCTCTTTTGTTGACCTCTGCTTGTCTCCTCTTTTACATGGATGGACGTGTAGTTGGGGCTTCCCACAAAGATCTTCATTCATCATAAAGGATTCAGCTGTGAACCTTTTAAATGGCCCTTCATTTGGAATTTCTCCATGCAATAAATTGTAGGAAAGGTTAATGTATTTTAGATTGACAAGTGACTCTAAGGACTTCGGAATCACACCAGACAAGTTATTTTGAGAAAGATCCAAGAATTCCATGCTTATCATATTTCCAAGTGATTCAGGAATAGACCCTTGCAATTTATTTTGTGCCAATGACAGATTTTGTAAAGTTTTCAAGTCACCAATAGTTAAAGGAATGTTTCCTGAGATTTGATTTGTTGACAAGTTCAAAATTGTAAGTGCTCTCAAGTTTGAAATCTCAAGTAGAATTGTTCCACTCAATGCATTGGATGATAAGTCTACCTTCAGGATATCTTCGAGACTCCAAAGAGAAGAGGGTATATGAGAAATCAATTTGTTAGAACTCAAATCCAACTTTCGCAAAGAAGTAAGATTCCCAAGGCAGCCTGGAACTGATCCTGAAAACATATTGTAGGCTAGATGCAACTCACTCAACCTTCTGATTTGGCAGAGTTCATCTATGATGGAGCCTTGTAATCTATTGTGACTGAGATTCAAGAATTGAAGGTCTTGTAATTTGTTAACTGTAGGAAGAATCAATCCATTCAAATCATTCCCATCTAAACTTAATCGGATCAAGTTGGTTAAATTTCCAAGTGCATTGGGAATAATTCCACTGAATTTATTCTGACCTAATTTTAAACCAATAAGCTTAGAAGAATTGGATATGCTCTTTGGGATTTTCCCTGTTAATTGATTATTTGTTAGAGTCAATTCTGTCAGGATGGTCCTTCCTATATTTGAAGGGATAAGGCCAGAGAGATAATTATATCCAAGATGCAATCTCACCAATGTTGAAATGTTGAAAACAGTTGACGGAATATCTCCACTCAATTGGTTTGCTCCCAAATCTAATATCTCAAGTTTGTTGAGATTGTTAATCTCCTTAGGTATAAAACCTAGAAACATAAAGTGATGGTTAATAATATTCTTAATTATAAGGGATTGGACTAATAAAGAATAATAACAAAAAAGAGGTAATATTCATTATGCACCATATACATGTGTGTGTGTGTATAAAATATGAATGTATAAATTTGTTTAGCAGAAAGTACACAACCTTATTATTTCTAAAATTTTTTATATTGTGTTATGTTAATTAATCCATAAGTATTAAGATGAAATTAATAACCAAGATCCAAATATTAAAGAACTTTTAATTTTTTTTATGTGTCCATTCAAACAATTGTTTTGCAACCTTAATCCTATTAAAGTTGGTCAAATTTTAAGTTCATTAAGTATAAGCCCCCTAAATTTACTCCTTCCTAAACTCTAACATAATAAGCTTAGAAGGATTTGATATGGTCTTTAAAATTTTTCCACTAAACTGATTTTTCCACAAATGCAAATTCCAACTACAAGAGATACATGCATTTCAACATTGAAGTATTTATTGGAATAAATAGGTCCACTTAAATAATTATGGATGAAACATAAGGTTTGAAAAGACTCAAACTGAAGTTTTATTATTGCGTATATTAAGTGAAATAGAAATTGTGGATGAACAATAAGCACTTAATGAAATAGAAATTATTTATTCTAACGAGAAAACGCTATATATTCCAATGTGTTTATTAAAAACTATTGACTTACGACATCTAAAGTCTTTTGGAACTTACAACTAAATAAAAAATATTTACCGAATAATGTTTTTAAATTAAATCAAAAACTAAATTTTATAAAAAAGATTACAAGAATAATTAATTTTTGTTAATCTTACCGATAAATTTGTAATATCTATATTTTATTAAATTATATCTTAGAAAATATTATTAAGTGAGTATCAAAATATAAAAAAATATTTTATGATGTTAATTTTATTTTTTCTTATATAAAAATTAATACTTCAACAATTTTGTTTAAGTCTTTTTAAATTGAAATGTTTGGGATAGTTGGTAATTATTATAATTTATATTTACTTTTTTTAAACAATTTTCAAATACCCAGTTCATATTAAAAGAATGATGCACTTTTGACAATTTTAGCTTTATGAGAATTTTAATTTAATTCTCTTAATTTTTTATTTTTCAAAACATATGAATGAACTAGCTAGAATATATAGCTGCTAAATGAGTTGTCATTTCAAAATTATTAAATGATTAACAAAATGAAATAAAAAAAATTTGTTTTTATACGAGTTTCGAACAATTTAAATTATATGAAAAATAATTACCTTTTGAAATGTTAACGAGGTAGAGTCGATTAACTATTCAATAGTTCAATTTATAAATTTCTTCAAATTAAAAGGTACGAAATAGTTTATAATCTTGATAATTCTTCATATATATATATACACACACACGCACATATATATTAATCATTTTTAAAAATTATTTTTAATTTTTATAAAAAATTTTCAAAAAGATTAATAGTAAGAGGAATATATTCAATAGCAAAAAATGTGTTGAACCGTCTTGAATAGTTGAAAATAATAAAAGTCATCTTCTATATAAATTTATTAAAATTAATTTATGAAGCTAGATAGATTTCTATTCTTTAAATTTAACATAAAAAAATATTTTTTGAATTTTTTTCAAAAAAAAAATTGATGTCATAATTTATTTAATTTATTAAAGCAGGATTATACCTTTGTGCTTTTTTTTCTTATTTTTTTATATTTTCATGTTTGAACCAAATTAACAAAATGAATGGAAAAAGTAAAAAAGATAGACATGCATGGGAATGAATAAGGATATATACCTGTAAATGAGTTGCCATCCAAATATAATTGTTTCAAAGATGTGCAGTTGCTTATTGATATTGGAATGTTTCCATTAAATTGATTGTCATTTAAACCGAAAACTTCAAGTAAAGGAAGTTGATGGCACATCTCTTGCGGCAGATTACCATGTAAATTGTTGTGGGCAAAGTTGATGACTGTCAAAGAAGGCATGTTGAAAAGAGTAGATGGAATTTCACCTATAAAACATATATACACAATTTCTATATCAATTTCTTTCAAATTTGTTTCTTCATTTGTAGAACGACTAGGCTGATTATATTATTTAATAATATGTACGTAGTGCCTAATTCAATAATTCTTTTTTAGAATGGTAAGAGATATTAATCTTTTAATTTTTTTAAATCGTGATATTTATATGCTGTCATATTTCTCCTAAGCTTGTTTACAAATTACAATTATCAAACTACCCATTTTTATTTTTTGTGTTTAAAATTAATTTTAGAAAATTAAATTAGTATTTTTTATTTATTTATGTACATGCTATTAATGATAATTGAAAATACTTATTTTTTATATTTTTTGTTTTTATAAAAACTAGAATTAATAACATCTTAATTATTCTGTGTTTTCTTTGTTTTAATATTACATATTCAATTTTTTTATTTTCAATTAGAAAAAAGACATTAAAAAAATTATTTTTTTATTTTTAGAAAATAAAAACTAATTTTAAAAATAGCTTTCAAACATGCCTAATATTTAACTTTTGGATAACTTAGAGAAACTAAGAATATATACTGACAAGGGATAGTAAATAATAAATACATTGCTTTAAATGAATTTTCATCTAAATATAATTGTTTCAAAGATGTACAGTTACTTATTGATTTTAGAATGCTTCCATCAAATTGATTTCTACTTAAAGCGAGAACTTTTTTAAATTAAGTTATTAAGAAATTAGGGAAGTCATGTGCTGCTTTTGGCAAAAAAAAAAAAAAAAGAAGAAGCCTTATATCAATTCAAGAACCCTTCTTTAACTTTTTAAATTAAGAATTTAAAGAAATTTTATAAGTTATGAAAAAGTGATTCCATCAAATATTAGATATATATTATCTTTGTGGTCACAGAAATAATTTTATAAGTATAATTTTTTATATTTTTTATCAAAATGTTTAATTGGATCTCTATAGTTTAACAAATTTTTGAATTAGTTATTGGTATGTTTTTTTAAATTATATTAAATTTTGTTAATATAAATAACATATAATATTTTAATAATCTAAATATATATAATTTATATTAACAAAGAGGAAGAAAAAAGAATAATAATGTATCTAATTTTTTCTTTTAATTAACATCTCATCAAACTATATTCACACTTAATTTGTTTCAATTATATAATCAGCGAATTTCGTACTCTCAAAACAAAAAAGATCCCGACGTGCTCTTCATGTAATAATATATTATTAAAATCCCTTGATATCTGAACATGAGTGAAATTTTAGAGTTTGGTGAGTTTTTTTACATAAGAGTGTATATTAGAAGCGATCATTCAAACAAATACAAAAACACAAGAAATATACATTTCATACCTTTTAAGTTGTTGTGACCAAGATATAAGAATTGGAGGTTGGTCAAATTTTCAAGGTCACTAGGTATGTATCCACCGTCCAATCCATTTATTTGTAATTCTCTCAATTCTTTGCATTGATGCCAAACAGATGGTATTTCTCCAGAGAAATTATTGTCATTTAAATAGAGTATTTCAAGCTTTGGAAGCCCATCACATATATTTGATGGTAGACTGCCAGACAAATCATTCATACCAAGTTCAATTTCTTGTAACAACGAGTTATTGAATATTGTTGATGGTATAGAGCCAGAAAGTTGATTGTTCCCGAGAATTATTATTTTTAACTGTGAAAGACCACCAATATCTTTTGGAATATTTCCTGTAATTATTTAATAATAACATTAATGTATGAATTAAATAAATGTAAATGGAAAAAGTGATTAAGAGAGTGGCTATATATAACACATAAGTCCACTAACAAAATTTCAAGAACATGGTTCAAGATTTGACTTAATTTGTGACAAAAGCATACTTGAGTCAATATATATTCTATAAACAAAATTAATTTTATACATAGCATCACAACTTTGAGTCTTATATATAACCACAGATATCTAACAAGTAGTAGAATGGAGTGTTATGATTTTGTCATATTTTTGTATGACTTGAATAATTGGATCTCAACGAGTAAAAAAAAAAAAAAGATTTATATTGATAGAATATATTGATCAAAACTTTTTTTTACATTCTCTTACTATTGCCAAATTTGCAAATGAAATGAGTTAGGCTGACATTAAATCAAGCTAAATTGGGTTTAACAAATAAATTTGAGTTTAATTTAAAACTCTTATCATTTTGGTCATCATGGTCATAATTTTCATTACTAAAAAACTTAATTCACGAGATATAGAATCAACTTACATAAAATAAGTTCAAGTTTTATTCTATAACTTCATTGAATATAATTAATGAGGCAGCTCTTTAAATTTTTTAACATATTTTATACAAGCATGTTTGAGTAAAAATTACAAAATGAAAAAAACAGGTATGTTAATACTTCGTGATAACATGTTATTATCAAATGAGGTTAATTAATAGTAAAACCAAACTATTCATTTATTAAATAATAATATGTGTTAACTCCAAGCTATCTTGTTCACAAATCAAATATATATATATATATATATATATATAGAGAATAAAAATAAATAAAAATAACATAAATCATTCAAAGACATACCTGATAAAGTGTTGTAAGACAAACTCAATTCTTCAAGTGATGACAAATTGAAAATCGTTTGGGGTATACTTCCTGAAAGCTCGTTACCAGAAATTCTTAAAATCTTCAAGTCTTTAAGTCTTCCGATCTCAAATGGAATGGTCCCTTCAATTGAATTAACAATCCAATCTAAGGTCTCCAAACTTGTAAAGTTGGATACAGATAATGGAATAATTCCATTAAAACTATTATTGCCAAGAATTAAGTGTTGGAGTGCATATAAAAACGTCAATAAAATTTTCAGTATTAAAAATGTTTAAGAGATATTTTTCATTTTATATATATGTGTTATATAAGAACTTAATATTTGGATTAACAATAAGCTTTGAAAAGACTCAAACTGAAGTTTTACTATTGCGTATATTAAGGGAAATAAAAATTGTGGATGAACAATAAGCACTTAATGAAATAGAAATTATTTATTCTAACGAGAAAACGCTATACATTCCAATGTTTTTATTAAAAACTATTGAATTACGACATCTAAAGTCTTTTGAAACTTACAACTAAATAAAAATGTTTATCGAATAATATTTTTAAATTAAATATTAATACTTCGTGATAACATGTTATTATCAAATGAGGTTAATTAATAGTAAAGTCAAAATTATTCATTTATTAAATAATAATATGTGTTAAATCCAAGTTATCTTGTTCACAAATCAAATGGATATATATGACATAAAAATAAATATAAATAAATAAATCATTCAAAGACATACCTGATAAATTGTTGTAAGACAAACTCAATACTTCAAGTGATGACAAATTGGAAATCGTTTGGGGTATAGCTGCTGAAAGCTTGTTACCACCAATTCCTAAAATCTTCAAGTCTTTAAGTCTTCCAATCTCAAATGGAATGCTCCCCTCAATGAAATTAGCTCTCCACTCTAAGGTCTCCAACCTGGATAAATAGGATACAGACAATGGAACAATTCCACTAAAACTATTATTGCGAAGAATTAAGTGTTGAAGTGTAGATAAGTCTCCTATCCATGTTGGAATTTCCCCATCAAATTCGTTGTAACTCAAGTTGAGTAGTTTCAATCTATGCAACTGAGCTAACTCTTTTGGCAAAGGACCATGAAAGTTGTTGTTACTAAGATCAAGTTCAACAAGGAATGACAGATTTCCCAAATGAGGAGATATGTTGCCAGTGAGACCCATGTCACCAAGATTCAAGGAATGAATCCTTCCATGACGAACATTGCAAGTGACACCAAACCAATGGCATGGAGAAGAAGCAATAGACCAATTAGCTAAGAGATTGTAGGGATCAAGAGTAATAGAAGATTTGAAAGCAAGAAGGGCAGATTGATCAGTGGTGATGTTTGTCTTACTCCAAGCTAAAGAAGACATAAAACAAGACAGTAAGAACATGAAAAGAGAGAAGTAAAGTTTGCCCATGTTTTGCATATCAGACTTTGTCAAAGTTGCAAACATAGAGATGTGAATAACAAAAGAAGAGGATGGAAGATTATATTCTTTACAAGTCCATGCCAAGTCAATGCTTGAGAAAGAGTGTATGCAATAATTTTAAATTAAAATGTGGTTACAATTGATCAATTAATCCATTTCAATATAGATATTTTTTAATTATTCTTTGATAGAATAAATGTGTGTAATGTAGATAATATAAATTTGGAGGTTATTTAAGATTATAATAAGGTTTACACTCGATACAAATTAATAGTAAAAATTTAATTTTTTTTTAATGATATTAACTATTTCTAAATTATCTGCACCCTTAAAAAGGTTTAACAAATATAAGAATTTGAATATATATACCTTCACACATTTAAAATGTCTAAATGTTTTTAGCTTCTTCCAAATATTCAAACTTTTTGATTGTGAGATTAGCATCGCTTACAATATTAAAGATATCTTATAAATATATTTTTTCACTTAAATTCCTTAATAATATTCTTATTATACGTAGTTTTCCGTAGGCTTTAAAGTTTAAACATGAAAATTATACTTCGACTTCAATATTTCAATAGCCTTGTAAAAACTTTCATCTTATTTTATTCTTTGAAAACTCACTCTGTTTCGTCCAAAACCACAAAAATATGTTGGCAATTGCTAATTTTGAATGAAGCTTCTATGTTGAAGGTGGAAATTGTTTAGTCTAGCTAGGACCAAAATTAAAGGATGGAGTAATTGGTGGGGGTTTTAACGTGTTATATAATGTATATTCACTCCAAATTCAGCAGGATTTTCGTATTTATTTAATTTGTTGCATCACTATAAGTTTCAATTTTTCAAGCTATTAATATGTTTTTTTAATAAGAACTATTTTCCTATAACTTGTTAATATATTATGATTTATCTTTAAAAAATTTCTAAGTTTTAAGAAAATTAAACTATCTGTTTTTGGCCCAAAGAAAAGTATACTATCTAAATGAAAAAAGAAAAGGACAAATGCATATACCTCTTGGAGGGTTTGAAATTTAAGTTATTGAGTAGTTTAGAATGATTTACAAATTAACCATCTTCTAATCATCCTCCTATTAAGTCTGCACCGCTAAATCATTATGAGATATATTTTATTTTATCCTTATTTACCAAAAATTATTTTTTGGATCAAGTTAAGTGTGAAGTTTGCATTATATATGAATTCATTAAATATAATTAGGGGAAAGACATAAAATTTGATCTTTCAAAATTAAGGTCAAATTCTCCGCCATATATTTCAAAATTCTTATATAATTATAAAATATTATTGGTCATAAAATTTTAAAAAATTGTTTAAACCTTGAAATAACTGAAAATTAACTAGAAATTAAAGAGAATCCAACATTTTGGAGAAAAAACAAAAGACAAACAAAATTGATCATAAAAGCAGTTGGAAAATATGTCACTTAATTTGACTAGTTTCCTCATTTTAATTGATTGTTTTCTATCCCAATCAACACTTAACTCGTAACGTGTTGTGAAATATATATTAATTATTACAAACCTCAGAAACCTCTTTTAATAAAAGTAAACTCGTGAAGAATTGAATTTATAAAATTACTCTTTATTTCATGGTGATAAATCTCTCATACCTAAACAAAAATACAAGAACTTAAATCATTTTAATTAAGTATTTTTTGTAGCATCATAGGAACTTGCAGGCTCTAAAAAGGAAAAATAAAACTACTCAATATGAATTTTTGATAAGTTATTGTAGTATATATGAAGCTAATTAATGCTTCAAGAAAAGTGGTAAGGATCATAATATATATTTGGCATGAGAAATTAAATTTTCAGGTATAGTCAGCTGGTAATTAATAGGAGTTAATTATAAACATTTTTTTTTTCCAAGATAGCTAAGATATACATATTGTAGATATAAAAAAGGTAGCTTTTGTGAAAACTAAAAGTATAATATTATAGGCTTTAAATTTTAGATATTAATTAAAATTATAATTAGACTACCTTATATATAGCTTTGTATGTGTCACATATGAATTTTGGTCAAGTCTGGCGGGCTTGGCTCCTATTGAATGGACAAAGTGTGGACAATTTTTAGCAATGAAAATCACATATATATATTCATTTTGGAAGAAAAAAACTATAAGGATGAGAATTATTAGTGCCATCACAAGGTCTGATCATTAGAAAGAGAAAAAGAGAGAAAGGTTAGATGTAGGTTTTTTGTGTTTATTTTCAAAAACTTACAATTTCTCTTAATATTATTATATATATTATTTATATAATTATATATGTAATTGACTTAAATAAAAATATCTTTTAAAAAATTTAACAGTACCAATAGCGGTGTATATTTTGATTAAAATAGATAAAATTGTAGACTTTTTAATTTTTTTTAAAACAGAGAGTATATGTTTTTACTCTATAATATATTAACTTTTTATTAGGAGTGTATTTAATGCTCATTCTATAAAACTAAATATTTGTTATCCAAACGCTAAGAGTAGTAGCCCAAACACTTGTAATTAGCTATCTTTAATTTGTAAATATATTATATTAAATTAAAATGTGTGGTTAAAATTGAGCAATTACTCCATATGAATATAGACATTTTTTTAATCATTATTTAATAGAATAAACGTGTGGCATGTAGATAATATAAATTCATGATATTAACTATTAATTTCTAAATTATCTGCACGTACCCTTTAAATAGTTTAAAAAATAAAAGAATTTGAATATATATACCTTAACACATTTTAAATGTCTATAACTATTTTTAGTTTCTTCCAAATATTCATATTTTTTTATTGTGAGATTAGCCTCGCTTAGAATTTTGAAGAGGTCCTTAGAAATATATATATATATATATATATATATATATATTTTACTAAAACTCCTTAATAATATTCTTATACATAATTTTCCATAGGCTTTAAAATATAAATATGAAAAATTATAATTAGACTTCAATATTCCAAAAGCCTTATGCGTTGTTTGTACATTAACTTTCTATCGAATTTGATCAAGCTCTTACGAAATTGATTATTTTTTTTATCCCAATCAACACTTAACAGATAAATCATTGTTGTGGAAAAAATAAAAAAGGAAAGTAAGAAAAGTTGGCACCTTCAAAAACGCCAATAATTAATTATAGTCTGTCATTAAAACAAAGTCAAAAAGTAAATTCAAACCGAACACGTATATTAGGTCATTGAAGATGGTAGTGTTAGTCTTATTTAAAAGTGACGAGTAAAAATTTTCAAGATATGCAAGATTTTTTATATTTTGGGATGATATTAAAATTTTCCGAATTATCTTCAAAGTCAAAAAGTAATCAACACTGGACTCATAAGTTGTGGTTGTGGAAAAACTAGAAAAGGAAAGAAAGACAATTCAACAGTTAAAATTGCTTTCACAATTAGATTCTTTCACCCTTCAACTTTTGCTTCCAATGTCACCTTTTATTGCTAATTTCGAATGAAGATTCTATGTTCTAGCTAGGAGGTGAAGTAAAAGCTGGAGTAATTGGTGGGAGTCTTATAATGCATTTTCAATTATTCAGTTCAGAAAGCAAAAGGATGGCATAATTGGTGGGAGCTTTAACGTATTAATTTATTAACACAATTTGAAATTTCTTAAGATAACTCCCTAGCCTCTCTACGCTTCTACAACATATATACTTTTTGGACCCAGTTAAGTGTGAAGTTTGCATTATATATGAATTCATTAAATATAATTAGGGGAAAGACATAAAATTTGATCTTTCAAAATTAAGGTCAAATTCTCCGCCATATATTTCAAAATTCTTATATAATTATCAAATATTATTGGTCATAAAATTTTAAAAAATTGTTTAAACCTTGAAATAACTGAAAATTAACTAGAAATTAAAGAGAATCCAACATTTTTCAGAAAGAAAAAAAGACAAACAAAATTGATCATAAAGCAGTTGAAAAATACGTCACTTTAATTTGACTAGTTTTTTCATTTTAATTCATTGTTTTTTATCCCAATCCACACTTAACTCATAACGTGTTGTGAAATATATATTAATTATTATAAACCTCATCAACCTCTTTTGATAAAAGTAAACTCGTGAAAAACTGAATTTATAAAATTACTCTTTATTTAATGATGATAAATCTCTCATACCTAGACAAAAATCACAAGAACTTAATCATTTTAATTAAGTATGTTTTGCAGCATTATAGGAACTTGCAGGGTGCTAAAAAGGATAAATAAAACTACTCAGTATGAATTTTTGACAAGTTATTGTAGTATATATGTAGCTAATTAATGCTTCAAGAAAAGTGGTAAGTCTCATAATATATGTTTGGCATGAGAAATTAAATTTTCAGGTATAGTCAGGTGGTAATAAGAGTTACTTATAAACTTTTTTTTTTTCGAAATAGCTAAGATATACATATTGTAGATATGAAAAAGTCAGCTTTAGTGAAAACTAAAATTATAATATTATAGGCTTTAAATTTTAAATATTAATTATAATTATAATTAGACTACTTTATATATAGCTTTGTATGTGTCACATATGAATTTTGGTCAAGTCTGGCGGGCTTGGCTCCTATTGAATGGACAAAGTGTGGACAATTTTTAGCAATGAAAATCACATATATATATTCATTTTGGAAGAAAAAAACTTTAAGGATGAGAATTATTAGTGCCATCACAAGGTCTGATCATTAGAAAGAGAAAAAGAGAGAAAGGTTAGATGTAGGTTTTTTGTGTTTATTTTCAAAAAATTACAATTTCTCTTAATATTATTATATATATTATTTATATAATTATATGTGTAATTAACTTAAATAAAAATATTTTTTAAAAAATTTAACAGTACCAATGGCGGTGTATATTTTGATTAAAATAGATAAAATTGTAGACTTTTTAATTTTTTTTAAAACAAGAGTATAAGTTTTTACTCTATAATATATTAACTTTTTATTAGGAGTGTATTTAATGCTCATTCTATAAAACTAAATATTTGTTATACAAAAGCTAAGAGTAGTAGCCCAAACACTTGCAATTAGCTATCTTTAATTTTCATTTAAATTTAATTTTGCTTTTATAATGTGTGTGTTGTTTCTCATTAACTTTCTATTGTATTTTGTCAAGTCTTGCAAGCCTCTTTACCAAGGCAAATGGGTGTGGTCCTCAAATATTAATTGCTCATTACTTTTGGGCGTAGAAGAGAATCCAAACCTTTTTTTTTTTCAAAAAACAAAAAGGAAAGAAAGTAGAAAAAACTAGCTGGCAAACATTTGACTTGACTTGGAAAAGTTTTATCTTATTTTAAAGTTTGGCCATGTTTTTCATATATCACATTTTGTCAAATTAAAGTTGTGACCATTGAGCGGTGAGTAACAAGAAACGAGAATGGAAGATTATATTCTCTCTGTTAGTCCATGCCAAGTCAATGCCTCACAGATAATGAATGTAATAATTTAAAATTAAAATGTGGTTACAATTTAGCAATTAATCCATATTAGTATAGATACTTTTTTTGTCAATATTATTTGATAGAATAAATTTGTGGCATGTACATAATATAAATTTGGAGGTTCTTAAAGATTGTAAGGTTAGTTAGTACTATATAAAAGTTAATAGTGAAATATTATTGTATGTGTATATATAGTATATATAAAACCCCATGGAACAAGGAATGTGATTTAACAAGCTCATGGTTAGAGGTTAGAAACAATTTAAAACAAAACTGAAATGGAATCGTGACTGAAAATATATATTAGAGACGTAGTGAAGAAGAAAGTTTAGGGTTAGAAAAGAGATAGTTGGAGATTAAAAATAATTTGAATCAAAACTAAAATAGAATTGAAACCAAAAACACAAATTAGAGACTTGGTGAAGATGAAAGCTCAAATAAAAATTTTTTAAACACCATTGGCCTAGGAATGAGATTTAACAAGCCAATTAGAGTTAGGAAAAAAATGGTTGGCAACTCAAAATAATTTCAATCAAAATTGAAATTGAATATGAAACTGAAAACATATTTTAGAGACTTGATGAAGAAGAAAGCTAAAATAGAAAATTTTGTAAACACATTGGCCTAGGAATGTGATTTAACAAACTAATTAGAGTTAGAAAAGAGATGGTTGGAGATTCACAAGAATTTGAATTAGAACTGAAATAGAATATAAAATTGAAATAGATATTATAGAGACTTGATGAAACAGAAAGCTTAAATAGAATTTTTTTAAAATAAAATTAGCCTATGAATGTGATTTAACATGCCAATTAGAGGTAGAAAAGAAATGGTTAGAGACTCAAAACAATTTGAATCAGAACTGAAATTGAACATTAAACTGAAAATACTTATTAGAGACTTGGAAAAGAAGAAAACTCAAAAAGAAATTTTTCAAACCCTTTTGGCCAAGGAATGTGATTTAACGAGCCAATGAGAGTTAGAAAAGAGATGGTTAGAGGTTAAAATAGTTTGAAACAAAACTAAAATGGAATTGTAACTGAAAACACATATAGAGACTTGGTGAAGAAAAAAACTTAAATAAAATATTTTTAAACCCCACTGGCCTAGGAATGTGATTTAACAATCTAATTAGAGTTATAAAATAGATGGTTGGAGATTCAAAATAATTTGAATTAGAACTAAGATGGAATATGAAATCAAAAAGACACATTAGATAGACTTGGCCAAGAAGAAAGCTAAAATAGAATTTTTTTTTAAAACCCCATTGGCCTAGGAATGTGATTTAACAAACCGTTTAGAGTTATAAAAGAGATTTTTGGAAATTCACAAGAATTTGAATCAAAAATGAAAAGGAATATGAAACCGAAAATAGATATTAGAGAGACTTATTAAAGAAGAAAGCTTAAATAAATTTTTTAAGCAACATTGGCTTAGGAATAAGATTTAACAAGCCAATTATAGTTAGAAAACAGATGTTTGGAGATTCAAAACAATTTGAATCAAAACAAAAATGAAATATGAAGCTGAAAATAGATATTAGAGAGACTTGGTGAAGAAGAAAGCTCAAATAGAGATTTTTTAAATATCATTGGTTTAGGAATGTGATTTAAAAAGCCAATTAGATTTAGCAAAGATATGGTTGGTGATGAAAAACATTTTTAATCAGAACTGAAATGGAATATATAATTGAAAACACATTTTAGAAACTTGGTGAAGAATAAATCTCAAATAGAAAATTTTTAAACCCTATTGGCCTAGGAATGTGATTTAACAAACTAATTAGATATAGAAAAGAGACTTTTGGAGATTAGAAACCTATTGAATCAAAACTAAAATTGAATATGAAACTAAAAGCACATATTAGATAGGATTGGTGAAAAAGAAAGCTCAAATAGAAATTTTTTTAAACACCATTGACCTATGAATGTAATTTAACAAGCCAATTATAGTTAAAAAAGGGGTGGTTGGAGATTCAAAAGATTTTGAATTAGAACAAAAATAGAATATGAAATCAAAAACACATATTAGAGAGAGACTTGGCAAAGGATATACTGAAAGAAATATGAAAGTTCATCTAGTGGGGTGGAAAGAAGTATGGATGGAAAAGAAGGCAGGTGATCTTGTTATGAGGCATATCAGGTAGAATAATATTGCTTTTCTGATTGGATGGGATCTCATCAAAATATATGATGCTCTTTAGATGAAGGTTCTAGGAGCCAAATACAAGTGTGGCAAGGATTTAGTCCTTGATGTGAAGAAGAATAAAAGTGCTTTTAGATTTTAAAAGGGGATTATTGATTGTTGGGGTAAAGTTAAAAATGGAATGATTTGGAGGGTTAATAATGGAAGGCAAGGGAAGTTTTGGAGAGATCAATGGGTGAAAAATCTCATAAACTTAGAAAATTATATTTTTCAACCTATTTCAGAGGAAATATTAAATAAGAAAATTATTGATTATGTCATAGCTGATAGTAGCTAAGATCTTGAGAAGATAAGGGGTGTTCTTCCTTTTTTTATTAGTAAAAAGGAAAATTATAAGTATGCAAACACCAAAAGATGATATGGGGAATGATGTTGTTTGTTGGGATTATATTGGGGATAAGAATTTTTTAGTGAGGTCATCCTATGAAAATATTTCTATTTACATTGGTGCTTTGAAGGAACTGTTTGGGAGAAGATTTGGAAGTAGAGAGGCCTACAAAGAGTGAAGACATGCATACAATTGGCAGTTAAGGAGAAATTACATACAAACTTCCAAAGCATGAAGAGAGGCTTTACTAGAAATGATACTTATGGTATTTGTGGGAGGGGACAAGAAATGGTTCTTCATGCTCTAAAGGATTGTTTTGAGGCTGAGTTAATTTGGAAGAGATTGGTCTAGCCTAGAAATTAGAGAACCTTTTATGAGTTAGATATTAAAGAGTGTAATAGAAAGAACCTTGGGGTTTAGTGGGGTGTTTATAGAGATAATTGGGATATTGTATTTGGGATTACTCTTTGGTTAATTTAAGGATAAAGAAATGATGAAGTTTTTGAAAGCAGGAAATTTTTAGGTGTTAATAAGGTGATGCTTGCATGTTTTAAGGAATACAAGAGAGGTTTGGAGAGCTCTTTGAAGTATTAATAAGGTTAAGTCTGATAGTAAAGCTAAAGGAGGAGTATCAAATGGAAAGCTCCTAAAGAAGGTTGGATGAAATTAAAAGTCAATGGTATGAGGAGTCATATAAAGCAGAGTTCTAGTTGTGGAGGAATTTTCAAAAATAGTAATGGAGAATTTGTGAAAGTTTTTGTGAACTTGGGAGATTGTAGTGTCCTACACGCTAAGTTATGGACTATTTTGACTAGTTTGAATTTGCTATGGAACAATGGAGTTAAGAAGGTTTTGGTTGAAACAAAATCCATTGAGGCTCTTAGGTTGATTAAAGAGTTCAACAAGAATGATATCCATATTAACCATTTAGTAAAAATAATAAAGATGTTGTTGTGACAAAGTTGGGAGGTAGCTCTTATGCATGTGAGGAGAGAGGGTAATAAATGTGTTAATAATCTAGCCAACTTTGTTGATAATTTTGATTTTGGGTTACATGCATTTATTGAGCCTCCTAATTGTATTGCAAAGTGGTTAAGAAAGGATAGGATTGGGGTTGGGTCTTCTAGGCTATGCTAGTTTCATTTCCTTTGGATAAAAAAAAGAGCTCATATAATGTTTTTTGGATGATTATTTTATGAATGGCCATGCAGAGCCATGTGAAAATTTTTTTGTGATTGGCTATGAGAGCCATCTGATTGAGAGTTATTTCCATTGTTTATTATATGAAATGTCCATATTACTATGTTTTGATGATGTAAAGCATGAAGATATTTAGCATTGCCCATTAAATGATGTATTTGATTTGGCATGGCATGGTAGCTGCATATTGTTCAATAATACTATGTTTATGATTAATAATGAAAGCGAATGGAAGATTTTTCTGTGTTTTTCATAGCTAGTACCATTAAAGGTGATTCAAAACTTGATTTCTTTTTATTATTAATATTTATGTCTCACATGTGCATTGATGTGTCTAAATTCCTCAGTATTCAGTTAACATAAAGGTGAAGATCAAAGTAGTCTATGTGCCGAGAATAGGTTATTATATAAGAATCAGAAAATTTATAATTTATATTGTAGATGCATCACCGCCCCAAATGGGTTAGAGTGGGAATAAAAATACCCATCTTTTTAGATGTTCCACCATCCTTGGCTAGTATAAGAAGCCCCTAGGGAACATGTATATATATATATATATAATAAATAGAGGATGGAACTTACTTGAAATATGTATATAAGCTACTAACTTTGCATCATAAGAACATGTATCCCCTAGTGGGTTTTAGGTGGTCTCAGGGAATTTTAACCTCATTTTCCCAAGTTTACACCTAATATTTTAATAACTATGTACTTATGTGTATAGAGTACATAGAAAGTATATAAGTATATCTTAGCATTTTATATTTCTAATGTTATAAACATACGAGTGAGAATTTCTAGTGTAACCTTATACCTAAAATTGAATTAATTAAAGATCATGGGCATTAATCTAAAATTGAACTCAGGTAGACAAGAAAAGATATATAGTAGCACACCATTTGAATGGGACTAGTGTGTAGTGTACCTATAGAAGTTAGGCATTACAAACTTGAGATAGATAGGTTCTGGATTGGATGATTGGTAGTTGTTATAGGAAAACCATTTGAATCCCATAATTGGACCATAATTTTATATGGTAAAACATCCATTCAATCCTAGAGTTATTGACAAAACACTATGTTGGTGGTTAACCCTAAGTTATTGTACTCTGATGACCATAGAGTCACATCCTTTGATTTAGATACACCATGATCGGGAACCTATCATCCTAGTATATACATTAGCAAATCATGTACCTAGAAAATGATTCATCATAAAGAAGGTAATTCTTTAAGTAGCATTGACTCATTGTTCAATAACCAGTGAGTGGCATGATCTAGCCAAGCAACAAACAAGGCATAATGATCAGTGAGAGAGATGAATGTTGGTACCCTGAAATTAGGGGACGCTTTAGGGGGTATAGGGCTAGTGCCAAACAACGAACTCATTTAATGGGTGTTATGATCACTGGTATATTATAGTTAGTAAGAAGGGCAACTGTCACTAGTTCGTTCCTTTAGGCAACCCCTGTCCTAGAATTTTTGATCAAAAAGTTCCCCACCTCTTGCTTCTACTTTATTTTATGATACTAATTGGCCTATGTGCCTTTTTATTTATATGATATTCAATTTCTTACTTATACATGTATGTATGGTACACTAATGTATTCTGATGAGGAATGTATTAAATATGCCCATGAAAGTATTTACATGAATTTATCAGTGCATTTCATAAATATATGACATAGCATAACATTTCATAAGATCCAAAAGTATGAAACTATTATGAGAACACAGTAGGAATGAATGTTTTTTTAGGTGATTCTATCACCTAGTATTTTCAACGATAATTTCCAAAATGGTTTTCTTAATTAATGAGATATTTATCTCACTTGTGTGTTGATGTGTTCAGATGGCTAGATATAATACCAGAATGGAGATAGAAGAGCATATTGTCCATATATCTTGCTTAGTTATCTTCTTTTATTTAATTATAAGGTTATGATGTAATGACTAGTGATAAGACCCTCAGTGAATTGGGGTGGTGAACTAAACCTATGTTTAATTTGGTGATGTATATATCTAAATATATGAATAGTTATATATATATATATAGACACACACACACATCAGTATTAAACTTTTATTTAGATGCATCATGTTGGTAATAATAGAGTACCGAGTGACATACTCGAGAAGAACCCCAAACTAACTCAATTAATTAAAGGATCCTAGGTAATAATTAACATTGAACACAGGTAGATAATGCAAGTGACAAGATAGTAGCATACCACCTCTATATAAGGTAAGTATATTTATAGAACCTATAAGGGTAGCATGTTACAGATGATCTCTGTAATCTCTCTCACAACATCAACCACATGATATAATTTGCATAATCCCATAAAAAAATTAATTCTAAAATTAATGTTTACAAACAAAAATAAAAATTAAATATAAAATTTAGGCAAAAATAGTCATTACATTTCTCCATCTGGAACTCTCAATGTTCAACCATCAGTGGGATCTTTTCCCATAATAAGAATCTTTGCATTACTAGAAGACTCTTAAGGACCTTTAGGTTGAGATTCATGTTGAGGACAAGGGTCTAAAGGTACATTAAAGGGAGTAAGTGAAGTAGGTGATGGTGGAGAACCATTAAGTGAAGGGGACAAAGAAGGATGAGATAAGATTGGCATAATGGATAAGGATGGATAAGAAATATAACATCCTCCTAATCAATTTAATCTCTGAAAGTAAGAGAAGTTTTTGCTATGAAAATATAGTATAAAAAGCTAGAGCAACTAATTACAGTTTGATTGATTGTGAAACTAGGTCAAAATGAAGTCAGTTTAAGAGAAAATGAAATTTTAAGAAATGGTATATATGCGTAATTTTACCCAAAGGACAGATAGTGAATTAAAAATAAGGCTTTATTAGAAATGGAACGTTGAATGAATTAAATATGAAATACATAAGGAAAAAAACTTTTTAGGATAGTTAAAATTCATTTATAACTTAGGGACCAATTAGTAATTATTTTTAACTTTAGTTAACTGCATTTCCTCACCTAGAAAAAAGTCACATATGACTTAAGAGAGAATGAGGCTTTGAGGCTCATAACATATCTTCACCATCTTTATTTCATCTAGTGAGAGAAAGAGAGTCTTAGTGATAAAAAGCCAAGGAAAACCTAGAAGGAAGAGCATATCTGAAGTAGAAACCACCCAGCCAGCTTTCTTACACATTATCTCATACAAATCACTATGGTAATCAGGAGAAATCTTTCTCCATCTCTTTGGGTACAAAAACCCACTTCTTACATCTAATGGAAATATAAGAAATTATGTTTTAAGTTAATTTAGGAGTTTTAAACTTGCATTCTATGATTTGTATGTTGGATCTATGCTTGTAAGGTCTTACATGTGATTGTTTTGCTCAAGAGATGGAATCTATAGGTTTGGATTGATTTCTTTTATTCTATGCATGAGTTCTATAGGTTTGGATTGATTTCTAGCACTAAAAAGTGTAGTTTTGATATATGATGATATTTTGGAACAAGAAAAGAGTGTAGAAATAATTTATAATGAAATTAAAATGCATCAAAATCCATATTTCACATTTTGAAACCCAAAAAATTGTGAAGAGCTTGTGTCTTCGCCGCAACCAAATTTTTTTCTCACCTCGGTATGGAAAAAGGCTTTTCTTGCTGTATCAAATGCCTACTGTACTCTTTGCCACAGCTAAAGGCACACTTTACCATTATGAACAGCCTTTATAGTAACGTATTTAAGAAATAATGTATTAAAAGACATGATTAAAGAAAAATAGCAAGAAAAGCAAAGTGAAAGACTACTATTGTATGCTCTAGTCTAGATAGGTTTTGGATTGAAAGACCAGTAGTTAGTATGGGACGACTATCAGAAATTCCATTGTTAAACCATAATTTAGGATGATAAAACATCCATTCAATTCTAGAAAGTATTGAGAAAACACCATGAAAGTGCTCAATCCTAAGTTAGTTTACCCTAACAGCCTAAAAGTGACTTACTTAAGGTTGTACTTACCATAATTTTGGAACTTATCTGTCTAGTGTATAGAATAAAGAGTAAGTTGAAAATGATATCTAATCATCATTGACTTACCACAAAGAGCAATTGGAAATGACCTATAGCCAATAGAGAGGTGCAGTAATTCAATAAGGGGATATAACTTGTGACCCACAGAAAGCACAATGATCCAATAAAGGTGTGATCCATCATAGAGTATGGTGACCTTAGGATGATAAAAGAAAAATAGGGGCACCCTAGTATTCTCGTGCTAGCAAATGTTTATCTGTATAAAACTCATACAATGTTTGCTTAAGAGGAAAAGAGTATTTGAAAAGAATGAACATGTGATGGAAAAAGGAAACATGAAAAGAATGGGCCAGAAGAGTCCCATGCAATAAATGTTTTCTTATATGAATGCTATTTTCATGAATTTTATACATGTCCATATTACCATCAAAATGAATGTTATGATGAGCATATCCATTGAGCATAGCATGAATGTGAAATGTTTGATGCATAACCTTACATATCATGAGTGTGATATAGTATCTAGAATGAGCATGAATGTAAGAGTTTTTTGTGTTTTTCACAATTGATACCATTAACAGTATTTTTGAACTTGATTTTCCTTGATTATTGAGATTTTATTTGATCTATCTATTAATGATTTCACCTAAGGGCAAGGCCCTCCATATTTCACTTTATTACTGAGATTTTATTTCATCAATCAATTTGTAAATGGCCCCAATTTTAAAAGATTTTTACATTTTTATTTTATAATATACATACCTAGTATGACAATTAAAATTTGTCATGAAAAAATTCAAATTTGACATGATAGGAGTACCAAGATAATGTCATTCATAACACTTTTTTTAATAAAAGGTGACACTGTCATCTTAGATAACTATGCCTCATAACTAAAATAACACTAATGTAACAGACTCTAGCATAAAGTAAAAGGAATTGAATAATAAATAAAATAATACAATATATATAATAAAAAGTAGGTCCAAATTCTTTACAGTTAAAAGTTATTAATGTATTTTTTTATATTCAGTGAGAAATAAAAAAAATTAATTATCATTCATTTAAGGTGAGTGTTATCAACGTAAATCTCTTTTTTTATATATTAGTAAAAACTACTGTAAAAAATAAATACAAACATTCAAAATTTTGATTACCTGCTAATGTATCAAGAAGAGTGGATTTGCCACAGCCAGAAGGACCCATTATAGCTAAGAGCTGACCTGGCTTGGCATAACCAGTGAGACCCTCAAGGATTGTTCTGCTTCCACTGTTATTCTGCTTCTTCCCAGTTGAAGCTGTCACCCACAGATCCTTCCATGTCAAACATATTCCCATCTCTTCTCCTCCATTATTATTATTACTCATCTTTCTTTGATCACTCAAGGCTTCCACATTTAACGTCGTCTTTTCAATCTCCAGACCAGCCATAATGGAAAAGAGGAAGTGTAGTTGAATGGCTTATAGTGAACTTGCAGAAACCATGTTATTTTATAGCCTGTTTTGTGCCACACGCGTTTCATATTTTTTTTCTTTTGGTGCTTCTACAATAGGAGTATGTTTCAAATTTTAATCATGCTACATACGGGGTTAGAATCTAGATGTTCTTAGACAATTTTGGAGCCACTACTTAAGTGGGGTCCTAAGTTATTAATTGAGAGGGCTAGCTTGAAAATTCTGTAGTCTCAAAAAATATTGGAGCCACACGTGTTTCATGCATGGATGCATATGACCATATGTTAATTTATATGGTATTCTTTAGTCCACCTCACCCCAGTCTCAAAAAATATTGATGGTATAGAAGAAGTAAAGGGACTTTGATCTACGATATTTTGTTATACATATCTTAGAGGTGATATATATATATATATGTATATATATATGTATATATGGATAGTTTGATGATTAGTATAATGAAAAACTAGGGTTTACTATTAGCTCCCTTCATTTTTATTGTATTTTTTGCTTAAGTTCTTGTGGTGAAGTATAAAAAACTAAGGTAGAAGATGAGAAACAAAGTAATGACATGAAAATATCCTTTTCAATCTCAAATAAGAGAAAATGAATGCGAAAGACCCCTCACCATGAGGAAAGAATGCCTATAAATTTATGGAGCACTAGACACCACCAAAAAGAAGCCTTCTGCTTTTGCAATCAAACAGTAGATATCAATGTCCCTCACCTTTAAAGCATGGCCTTTCTCATCAATATGAGTCTGTTCTCTCGATCTCCATTCTAATCCACTCATTGGTCTGTCACGCTGCAAAAACTTGGAAAGTACACTACATTTTATCCCACAGATTTTCCTTAACATCCTTAGAATATAACAGTATCATTCTCAAATTTCATCATTTCATGCGTACTTTACTTCCTTCCTCTCCACTTTCGATCAAACTGCACCATCAAAAAACCACGAACATCCTTTGCTCTTAAGAAATTGGTTGACATTCTTTTTCTTTCCCGTCTACCTCCAAGGCTTATTTTTTTATTTTTTTTAAAGTTTTTTCTTTTGATTATCCTTCATTTTATTGATTCTTTACAAAATCAAATATATGTTTACTCCCCCAGCTATATAATATATCATATACTTCCATATGCAGCATTACTGAACCAGAAAATTAACTTGCGATTTTAGTTAAACATTATGTCAAGGCAAGATGTCACCACTTAGATACAGAGTCAAACCTCAAAAAATCCAGTAGCACATTCAACATCAAATGAAAAAAATGCTTAATCACAGAAGAAGCATCATATGTACTGATGTTGGCATCACAATCATAATGTTCCAAATAAGAATCTAAATAATGAAATAAACAAATTATAATTTGATTTGGTCTTCAGGAAGTAGTGATTTTCTTTGTCTCATGCCATATTCCACAATGGCAATGAATTTCTACATAGGATCCTTAGGTCATTAAGAGTCTATTTTTCCAATGTAGTCCTAGTGACCTTGGTGTTTTCATCTGGTCCATATGTTATCAAACTATCGAGTGGCCTGCAAATTAGTCTGATCTTCTCAAACTAGTCACAAACTGTAAATTCTTAGTTGTTCTTTACAAGATTATATGGATAATTCTAAGCAACAACTAATGCAATCCCCATCCAGGAATAACTTGAAGGCAGACTCCAGAAGCATCCAACAACAGCAAGCAAATATGCAACATGCTGATGAACATGAGTGCTAGGATCACAAGCTTTGTGCACACTATTGGATTATTCTATCGAGGTAAACATTCTATCACGGCATGTACAAAAAACTGCCAAGTTATATTAAATTTCTGTCTCAAGCCCATTCTATTACATGAACATAAAATAATACTTATATGATCTCCAAATTTGGTTCCATGATACAATGCGAGAGCTTCGAGAGATAGGAGATCAAGCTCAAACAAGGTCTGCAGTCATTGTAAAAACTAAACACAGGAATATTCTCCAATCACAATAAATCACTCCAATTGGATTCCAAATGTAGCTTACAAATGTAAACTCATAATTGAATCAATCACTTCAGAGTTCAGACACAACTTGGGATATTTTGCTTATTAATACCACAGTTCCACATCATGAATGTTCAGTAATAAAAATAATACTACTAATTTAGCAGAGAAGAAAATATTGTGTCAACAGGGAGAAGAGAGCTCACGTTGCCCACAAAGATTGACCGTGAATATATGATAATTAACTGATAACAAACACTAAGTTATTAGTTATTATTGTCCTCTACAAATCTGATGAGATTTACTAGCCATTGAAGAGTGCATAATATAAGTGTTCACCCCATGTGCGAGACGCAAAAGAATAAGAATGGAAAAATAATAATGGAGATAGATAACGTTTTTTCTTTGACAAAACGGGCAAAAAGACTGGTTTAATTATAGAACTCAAGCACAAATGAGAACTCCTCCAAATCTAAACTTTTTTCAAAATTAAAAAAAAAAAATCAGCTTGATTTAGTAGAAAACATGAACAGCTACAGTGATTAAGGGGAAACATCTTATTCATAACCAAGTTAGAGCATCCTTCCTAACTTCTAAATACAAAGCTAAAGTCTTTGCTCCTGAACAAATCGATTGCAAAATGCCCAATCAATGTATCAACAAGTAATAAACCAAATGCCCGATTCATTGCTACTTACTAGTTTATCAATTAATAGCATTATAATAAAAAAGAAGAAAATTGAAGGGAGGTGTTAAGGCCTATATTAGAAAGAACAAGGAAGCTACAACCCCATTCCCGGTATAGCCAAATCTAGATTGGATAAAAATAAATGATTAGTTTCAAATTTAATATAATTTGAGCCATATACATTATCCACTTACCTATAAATAAGGATTTCGTTATTCTTCACTATTCTCAAATTCCTTTTAGGTTCTCTTATCACTTTGTTAACTTTTAGCATTCTCTAGGAAGCTTTCTTTTCTACATTCCTTGCAAGTCACAACCTTCTTCTTGCTAAATGAGTTCCAAAACCTTGACCTTTAATACAATGTTGAATTTTGTAATGTCATAAACAACGTAAATTCATAGCATTGCAATTTCCCATTACCTATATTGTTTTGATTTGATTTCACATATTTTGGGGTTGTCTGAGTTATTATTCTGTTTTGATTTGATTTGTTTTGATTATTAGTTATTGCATCTTATTATAGTGAACTATTGAGACTTATTGATGATTGGAGATTAATCAATTATTTCTCTCTTAAATTAACATGATTAATTTTTTAAATAATTAATAAGATTAGACATTGTCTCCATGTGTAAGAGTAGCATTGCATTTTCCCATTACCTATATTATCCTTTCAGTAGGCACAAAAAACAGAGAAGCAACCATGGGCTTCACCTTTTCAGAATCGTGATGATAATCAAGAAGATAAGCCTATACAAAACAGTCATCCCTAACAAAATTCCAAGATCAACCCACTTAGAATAGCTCATATCAACTTCCCATTTACTCCTCAAAATCTCTTCACCACTAATAAACATGACCCTTTTTGATGAGCTGCTAGCTTCAGCAGGAAAACTCAGACTTCAAACTCATTCTTGAACAATCCTTGGAAGGCATATCTGTGAAAGGCAAAATAGTTCAAAGGGTATTTCCAGAAGATTCTTGGAAGGTCATGAGGCAATTCAAAGAAGCCTCCTGCTAGCATCATTTTTAATTCTACCAGTGAGACGCCCAAGGATTGTTGTTGTTGTTCTTCTTCCCACTTGAAGCTCTCACCCAGAAATCCTTCCATGTCAAACAAATTCCAATCTCTTCTCCATTATTGTCATTCTTCTTTTCATCACTCAAGGCCTCCACACCTGACGTCGTCGTTTCAATCTCTAGGCCACTCATGATGGAATCTAACGTCGTCGTTTCAATCTCTAGGCCACTCATAATGGAAATTATATAACTTGTGCTTACGGAAGTGAATGAGAGAGAAAGTAGTATGTAGCTAGCTAGTAGAATTTGATTCCAAGTATTTAGTAAGAAAAAAGTAGTTTATTTGACTAATTTATATAAAAAAATATTCTTAACTGTCAAATTATTTTATAGTACTTTTGTGTAAATTGAGAAATAATATTTTTTTTATATTTAGAGAGAAATAAAAAAAAATTTAGTCTCTAATAATCTATTTAGATAAGTTTCTATTAGTGAAAGTTTTTTAATGCAAAAAAATACATTACTTTTAAAATACAAAGGATTCAAATTTGTGTAAATTGCTCTTCTGAAATTTTATAGAAAGGCAGTTAGGACAAAAGTGAAAATGTATAACAATGCTTTATAATAATTCACAAAGGAACAAGGGTTTGGGCCTTATAGAATAAAAACTCAGGTAAAAGAGAATTAATATAAAATTTTTTAATTTACGCTCACTCAAAATTTTAAAATTTAAACAAAAAGAATATTATTAAATTTTATTCTCTTTTCTTTTCTTTCCCCCCACTTTTTCTCTTTCAAACAAACACACTACAAAAAAATTAGTATTTACCGGAGATTTTTTTTTTAATTTTGTGACGGTTTAAAAGCGTCAAAAAATGTTATCATTTTGTGATGCTTGTTTTTTTTTTTTACGTTTAAAGTGTCACGAAATAAAAAAAATAAATATTTATTAACAAAATAAATTTAGTAGCGGTTATTATGCGCCACAAAATGACCTAATGCTAAAAATAGTGACATTTTAATAAGTGTCACAAAATGTCCTGCAAAATTTTCCCCTACGTCCTTCAAAATTCCCCCCTGCCCCTTCACGGCGCCAAATCGCTATTTGGGGAAAAAAGTTTCACGCTGGACCCATCACCAAAACAATTTGCTTCACCACGTGTCGTCCAACCAATGCCTATTCACCGGCGTCCGTGCTCGACTGACTTTCTTCATCGTCCTTCGTCGTGTTCTGCGACCATTCATCGTCCTTCACCGCGAGTCCCTACCTCCGTCAGAAGTGTACTGCATTAAACACTTCATCAGCTGTCGTCGATTTTCCCAACATCGACTCTCACACTCGTACCTCCTCCCAATCGTCTTCATCCACTGCCTCTGTGGTCAAGCCCCCCAAACCCTACTCATCTTCTTCATTCAATAATCTTGTTTCTACCAAGTGCAAGTCTGCTACCTGCACTCCTTCCTTTAATACCTGCACTCTCACACTATTTTGCCTTTCTCTTGTTAATTTCTGCCTTCGATTTTTCTTCAAAACTGGTTCAAGTAATAGTGGTTTCCAATTTGTTTTCAACTTTTGGGGTCTATTAAACTTTCTCTAAAATAATATGTGTGCATATGTAATCGTTCTTTGAATTTTGTTGTACTCCATGTTGTTTCCAATACTGTACTAATTTATCATCTACTTCCATATGTTAGAGACAAATCTTAGTTTTTAGTTACAATATTTTAGTTACATCATCCCTTCGGCTTCAAATACTATTAATCTTGATGATTCCAATCCTATTTCAGTAGCCTTCAGGAGAAGACATACTTCAGCTAAAAGGAATTGCAATGATGCTTCTGAACCCAGCTTTCTTTAATCATTAATTATTCTTACGCCCTCTCAGCCTCGGAAAACTTCCTCTATTTCTATTGCTAGTACTTGAACTGTTCTGAATTTTCATTACACATTGTGAAGTTGATTTATCTCTATATTTGCTTCCAGGAAAACAGTTTTCAATTTGATTCTATCTAGTGATTTTTCATCAAATAATTTGTTCTTAATGGTTCTGTTGGATGAGTTGTCATGTACTGGGTGTTGTTTCAACCATTCATTGATTTGCCTCCTGCTTCCGCATATAATATGGATGTTAGTATAAGAGTAATAACAATATGACTGTATAGTTTGAGTAATAATGATTGAACTGTTACCATTTAAAATTTACTTTCTCTCATTTTCTTGCACATTCTTGGTGCTGAGTCAAGTTTAGATCTCTATTTTTGTCTGAAGTCACAATGAGCTTATTTCAATAGTTTACAGTTGAAGACATACATCAGATAAAAGGAAGGGAAAAAATAAGGTTGTGGCCAATCCTTTCAGTACCACACTCATGCCAGGGACCTCTAAAAATAGGTAAATATCCTTTCTGTATTGTTGCTCTGGCAGTCATATGATATGACAGTTTAATTCAACAATGGTAAAGAATAAAGAGAAATTATGTATTACTGTGCTTTATGGTTCTATGCAGAACTTCCAACTCTTCTGAATCTACAAATGTTAATTTGGTTATTCAGCAAGTGTTTGATCTTCTGAAATTTTCCATGTTAAAAATATTGCATGAAGAATTCTAATAGATTCTTTACTTAATTAGATGGCCATCTCTGTAATTTCGTCAAACTTAAAAAGGAGATCTATGTAAACTACTCATATATATAATCTAAATATGAAATTAAAAGGAATTTTCATAGAAAAAAAAAAGAACATAAGTATTCCCCTGCTTTGTAAATTAGTTTGACACTTTCTATGGTGAGAACTGATCAAATTTTGATCCTTGGCATTGTTTCATTACTTTTTGGCCTAGTAAAAGCTTTAAACCAGGTGACAGCTGGAAGGAGTATATAACATTTTGCAGTGGTTTTAAGATATTGGCATATTTTGGTGCTTCTTTTGCCGGCCCCACCCCTAGCACATACCATACCATCTCTTTGTAAAATTTTGTTTTAAAAGGGCATGCTTATATTCATTTACTCATGCCATGGATTGTGCATGGTTCATTTTTCTTAACATTGAGTCCAATTATGTCTTATTGGTAATTACCAAATCAATGTCTTTAAATTTTGTTTTAAAAGGGCATGCTCACGTTCATTTTTTTACTTTCACTTTTCTATTCTTTTCAATTTTTTTTAATTGTTAAATCAATGCCTTTGCATGTGATTGGTAATTACCAAATCAATGTCTTTACTAAATCACATAGAACGTTGGTAAGTAATATGGTTTTATTTATTTATTTTAATTGGATTGATTTTGGTGGATATTAATTATTTAGAGGGTTATAGACATGTTGTCAAAGTTCAAGTTTGGTTATCCTAGGATGCAAATGAAACGCTTAGTGCTTAAGAGGAACAACCATTGACAATAGTGAGTAATGTGATTTCTTTCCTTTGCCAATGGTAGGAACCTGATACACCGAGCATCCCGTCAACTCACAATCATCTTGAAAGACAAAAAACAGTGTTGTGCAAGAGCTCCATGACATTTAGATCAGCAGGGAGCTAAAAATATGAGCAAGAAATATTATAATCTTGGGCATTTAGACATTGCAAAACTCATGAGTATGAGAAATTACTTGAACATTTATTTATATGTTGTGATCCGTTGAAGTATTCTTTTGAAGTAGTAGTAGTAGTAATAATAATATTTGCCATTAACCTTCGATTTATTATAAATTTTGAAACAATTTAAATCTTTTTTTAAAAAATAAAAATTTAACAATTGCGGCGGTTACAAAGCGTCACAAAATGCTTGCAATATTAACATTTGTGGCGGTTTTAGACCACCACTAATAGTGACGGTTTGGAACCGTCACAAAATAGACTTAGTGACGGTTTAAAACTGCCACAAAATGCATACAATGCTGGCAGTTTGCATTTTGTGACGGTTGCTGACCGCCACTAAATATCATTTGCAACGTTTATTCCAGCGGTTGATCGAAAGCGTCAGTAAATGAAGTTCTGACACATACAATTCTGATAGTTTGTCAAGCGTCACAAAATGAATTTTATGACGATTGAACTGTCACAAAATGATAATTTTAAACGTCACTAAATGACATTATTTTTGTAGTGACACTTAAGAAATTATATATATAATTGCATCCCTTCAAACAGGTACACATGCGCCATGAGACTTGACTTTAGGGAATTCACGCTAAGAAATGCGTCCGGATCCTCTGCCTTAAGTTGTCTGCAGTATCTCTGCAATATTTTTTAGCGGCGGTGTTTTTCGTTGCTATGTTTTCTTGCAACAAATCTTTTTTCTGTTATAACTTTTATTAAATTAATTATTTAAACAAAAGTTATAGCAGCAGTAGCATCCGTTGCAAGAATATTCAAACGGACTTTAGCAACGAATACTTCCACACAAGATTAGTCTTGGACACAATTTTTCTTGACTTTTCAACCACTTGTAAGTTTCTTGAAAGAGCAAGAATCGAAAATTTGTATGGTTCTCAACTGATATGGGTAATAATAATTTGAGAATGTTTAATTGTACCAATTCTTGAACTTCGAGGCCTCCATTATTAGTTTCTTCAATTCTCCATTCAGAATTTCATTACTTGCACGCAAGATTACATTCTCTCATGTAAGTAAATAAGATGAATATGTATGAAGAGAAAGATAGATACATAAAAAAATATATATCATTCATCTATAATTTTTTTTATGTGAATAAGACTTATTACTTAATTAATTTTGTATCTATCTCTTTCTGTCATATTATTTTTTTCATATGAAAGAATTTAAATCTTTGCATGCATGGTTTTCGATCCTTCATATAGGCTGTCTTGAGGACAAAAAATTTTTATTGCTGCAATTGAAGAACCAACTCAAATTCGCCTCTACAATTTCCAGCAAGCTGGTGTTAAGAAATCGAAGTCTTCATTGCGGTGACTGGAACGGAATATAATGAAATTCCCAACATGGAGATATTTATAGTGTTTGTGCAATCATGTTCCAGCATGTGTTTCACATATTTCTTTCTTCTATGGCGGCTTACCAAGGATTCAAATATATCATAAATTACCCTACCCAACTCCATCTTATATAATTATTCTCCAACCATGTATTCAAATATTTATATTATAATAACTTTGACTATTATGATTATTGATCTTTAAAACTATATATATGTGTGTGTGTGTGTATATATATATATATGATGTGAGGAGAAAAGAAGAATCAAGGAAAACAGCTTGATAGGTCATTTTAGAGAAAAAGAAAGAAAATAACATATTAGAGAGAATGATGTTCCAAAAAGTATCTAGCACTTATTGAAACTACTACAATTTATTTTTATTCAATCTCTTCATGTAAAGGAGTAGCATTGGAATTCTCCTTGACTTGATCATTGATCTTCTAGGAAGCATAGAAAGCAAAGAAGCAACAGTAATGGGCTTCAACTTCTCAGTACCCTGATGCATTATGCATTTGTATAGGACAAATCCACAAATACATCACAATGTATTTAAAATTTATACAATTTCTCCATGTAAAGGAGTAGCATTGGGTTTCTCCATGACCTGAATTGTCCTTTTAGGATGCACAAAAAGCATAGAAGCAACAACAGGTTTCACCTTCTCAATACCCTTGATGATAACCAAGAAGATAACTCTATACAAAACAATCATCCCAAACAAAATTCCAAGATCAACCCACTTAGAATAGCTCATATCAACTTCCCATTTACTTCTCAAAATCTCTTCACCACTAACAAACATGCCACTTTTTGATGAGCAGCTAGCCTCAGCAGGAAAACTCAGACCTTCAAACTCATTCTTGAACAATCCTTGGTAGGTATATCTATGGAAGGCAACATAGTACAAAGGGTACTTCCAGAAGATTCCAGGAAGGTCATGAGGCAATCTGAAGAAGCCTCCTGCAAGAATCATAATAATGCCTTGGACTCCAGCACCAGCTATAATGCCCATAAGGAAGTTAGGGACCATGCTAGCAACTATCATCATAAGGCTTTCTACTAGCATTAGGCATGAGAATAGGACACAGCAAAAGTAAAGGAAGTGGTCTAGTGATTTTTGAAGGCCAGGGAGGTAATAGACTATGGCCCCAGGAATGAAAGAGACTAGCAATAGATATGGGATTGAAGAGAAGGTGTTTCCTATCACATATGCTGCCACTCCATAATGCCCATTTAGCCTTTCCCTTTGAAATACCTAAATTAATGCATAAAATTACTTAATCAGGATTTATTAGTAGAAAACTGAGTTGCAATTTTTTGAAAAACAATTTTATGCTTGGACCAAACATAGTTTCACAACTGACAAAACTTTCTTTCAATAATACCAAGAGAAAGAGGATAATACCTTCATATCCTCCACAAAGGAAGGGAATCCACCAATGGTCATGAAAGTTATGAATGAAGAAACAAACGCGAGAAGTGCGCCCCTATCCTGAAATTAAAAGTAAAAGTACCTTCAAAATAAGACATGATTAATTAATTAATTTATCTGCCTTTGTTTTTTAAATATATCTATATTCTTACCTGAATAGATCCATAACTTGTTCCTAGATTTTTGAACACAGTAGCCAAACTTAGAGCGAGAGCCATGTATATGAAAAGGCGTAACCAATAGTAGCCTAAATCACGACACATGTTCACTGATGATCTTTTGGTAAGAACAACACATTGAGCAAAGAAGCCTGCATGCCCTTTGCTTTTCTTCTGATCCATTGAACTGCTATCCTGAAACCCATCATTTTCATTTCCATTTCATGTTAGTCTTTGGTAAATTTTTGGGTTCAATCTTAAAAATATATGGTCACTTTTAGTTATTTTCTCCATTGTCATATTCTAAATTTATGCTTTTGAGGATTGATTCAATATACCTTTGCAGACAGTAGTGCTACTTGGTCTTGAACTTCTTGGTTCATTTCAGATGATTTGAATGAATTCACTAGAATATGAAATACTTGTTCTGAGAATATTCTTTGAGTTCCAGCTATATCTTGTTCAATATCCTGAAACAATAAGAATCTCAATCAAATTCTTTTGAGTTTAGCCATATGCCTACTAAAATATATACAGTGCAGTGAAGAAGGGTGAAATCATTTTTTTAAAAATAAAACAGTGCCATTGAAGAAAAAAAACATTAGGTAGTAGAGAAAATAGTTCAAGGGAAACTTCAATTTTCTCACCTGATAAAAATCCTTGTTTATAGTTTTCAAGTAATGATCAGAAGGATTCTGAAGAGTAGGACAAGGAAAGCCATTTGAAGCAAAGAACTACAATAAAACAAAACCAAAAAAGTCAATATGAGAAGCAATACATGAATAGTTTAACTTTTATCAATTGAAATGTTGTGAGAGTGTTAATTCTTCGTGAATTCTAACCTCACTTGCAGAAGAAGCAGGACCAAAGTACACAGTTCTGCCAGAAGAAAGAAGACAAAGATTATGAAAAAGATGAAAAACTTCACTACTGGGTTGATGGATTGATGCCATAATAGTTCTCTGAATCCCATCCTTGTGACCAAGGCTTGCAATTGCTCTCATAACATAGTATGAAGCTGCACTGTCAAGCCCACTAGTTGGTTCATCAAGGAAGAGAAGTCTTGGACGTGTGAGAATCTCAATGCAAATGCTCACTCTTCTCTTTTGGCCACCACTTATTCCCTTTGATCCCCAACCTCCTCCAATTCTTGTGTTTATGGCATCTTGAAGACCCATTTCTCTTATTGTGAAATCTGCTCTCTCCTTCTTCTCTTTCTTTGACATTGAATCTGGTAATTGCAGTTGAGCTGAATAATGAACTGCTTCTCTTACTGTTAAGGTGGTCAATAGAGCATCATCTTGTGTCACATATGCCTATGTTCATGATAGAGATAAAAAGGATCATTCTTTTGTATATATGGTTAAATGATGAAGGAATAAACCATAATTATATACTTTTTAATATATTAAATTAAGTTTTTGTACCGAGGTTCCATAAGCCAGTGCTTGTTTGTGGCCATTGATGAGAATCTCCCCTGTTTGTATTGTGTTTGAGCTTAATCTCCCTGCAGTATGGGATACATGCATACATAATTTTGTTCGAAGACAAAGATGCCTTGATGCTATATATTGAATAAATTAATATCTTTTTAGAAAAATCAACTTATGAAAGCCTTTCTCCCTTGCATATTTGCTTGCTTTTGTTTGTTTTTGTTTTACCTATTTTAGTCTTGGCTAGGTGTTCTGAATATATCTTTCTCAAAATTTTAGGTGTATTTTCATTAATTATTTCAATACACCCAAATAAGCTTGAATGAAACTTCTTTAAAATTTTGTTATGGAGGGAGGGATCAAACTCTTTACCGTGAAATCCTTCAAAAATCAAGTGTATATAATTTATTTTATATACTACTAAAAAAATTGACAACAAAATAGTTCATTTTGCGCATGCATTTTGAGATATGAAGAATTTGAGGTACTAAATAAATTACTACCATAAAAAGAAAAAGCTGAAAAGACTTATTTCTTAAAGTATAAAAGTTTGTTGAAAACTGGAAAGAAAATGAACAAATAAAATAATTTTAAAAATTATATAATATGTGAGGATGTCAAAACCAAATTAAGTTCCACATTTTTTTAACATAAAACCTCCTCCACATGCATTCAATTACATTATCATAAAGATTTGAATTTTTTTATATAAAAAAATAACATTACAGTGTTATGTGAAAAGAAAAGAGACCATAGATGAATATATGATATATTTTATCTCTATTCATATGACACTGTCAAAATTATACATCTCTAAACGAATCAAAATTCTTAATCACCTGCTAATGCATCAAGAAGAGTGGATTTGCCACAGCCCGATGGACCCATTATAGCTAAGAGCTGACCTGGCTTGGCATAACCAGTGAGACCCCCAAGGATTGCTGTGCTTCCATTGTTGTTGTTCTTCTTCTTCCCACTTGAAGCTCTCACCCACAAATCCTTCCATGTCAAACATATTCCCATCTCTTGTCCTCCATCATTCTTATTCTTCTTCTTCCATTTATCACCCAAGGCTTCCACATTTAACGTCGTCGTTTCAATCTCCAGAGCAGCCATACTGGAAATTATTTTAGTGTAAGCTCACAACCAAGAGAGGTAGTATATATATGTAGTAGAATAATGGGATACACATAAAGAAATTCAGCATGGAGGGTATTTATAGAGTGTGGATGCGATCGTACGTTTCAATAAGTGTAATTCACATAAATTATCGTACCTAAATTCCTGCATCATAATATGTATCTCTTCTTCTACGGCGGCTTTACTAAAATTCAAATTTGTCATAAATTATCTTACCTAACTAAATATATAAGCATTCTCTAATAACCACGTATTATATATATATATATATATATATATGGCTATCCTTTACTTAGTACTATAGTAACGTTGTCCTTTATGTTTGCATGGCCAAATATTACATGTTTAAATTAAACATTTGCTCTTTGAAATATGTATATTTTTTAAATTTAATTTTTTTAAAAAAAATATTTTAATTTGATCTTTATAAAATTAATTTTTAATTAATTTAATTTTTTAATTAATAAGATAGAAATAAATTCAACTCTCAGTAATATTAATAGATATTAATTTAATTATTAAATGATAAATTAAATCTTATTTAATAATAAAAAAACATATCATATTTATAAATTAAACATTATCAAAATTTATAATTTAAATTTTTTATATATAATTTATAAATCTGATGTGTTTTATTTTATAAATTATACATCATCAAAATACACTATTTATATTTTGTTAAAATAAAATTCAATTAATCATTTAAAAATTATTTAAAGTCTGTTATTGATATTGTCAATTAACTGTCTATCATCCTATTAATCAAAAGATCAAGTTAATTAAGAATTAGTCTTTTAAAAATCAAATTAAAATATTTTATCTTTTAAATACTAAATTAAAAATATATATCTTTTATAAACTTAATTTTTAATTTACTTTGCATGTTTATTAGTATTGCGGTTCGCTTCTTTTTGATATAATAACATTGATCCACTCCCCTTTCTCGGGAACCACATATATATAATTTTCAGCTATTTTAATCGCGTACTTTATCCTTAGAAAAATGTCATGCATTAATTAATTAGTTAATTTTATGTAATTTCAATATATATTATTCGATGATTAAAAGTTCAAAATAAAACTAGTCCCAAATATCAAATATTAAAAAGGAATTTATAAATGGTAAGAGTGAAGTGGGGATATGAATATTGTTAAGAGTTGAAACCCTTTCATTGAACCAAAAAGGGAGGTATTTGATAATTATATTTTGATTATTAAATAAGATTTTTATTTCCTAATCAATTTGATTTGATTATGTGAAATATTTTAAAGTGTAAAATACTAATTTAATCGATTAAAAGTAGGAATGTTAACAAGAAAGGGCAGGAACAGGAAGCTTGTCCTCTACCTCCTCATTTTTCATGAAGATTCGAAGATTGTCAAAATTTTTCCTAACCAAATTGGTTCCCTAAGTCAAGCGAAGTGACATATTATTTAACTTCATGTGATTAGTTAATAATATTTGAAAGAAATTGAACCTAAGCAAGTTTAGGCGATTAGTTAACAATTGAAGTTCTTTTATTTGAAAATTAAAAAAATTGACATATGCAAAATAACTATGACTTTGCCAGCGTCACACACTATTTTTATTGTGATACCATACTTTTAGAATATTTATCTTTGAAATTGAAGATTTTAACTGATTAAATATTTGCTTATATTATTCAATGGTATGTTACAAGTATATAGATAATGAATTTATACATCATTTCTTATTCTAGAGTTGGAAAGATAATTAAGATACAATAATTACAGAATAAATAAAAGCTTAATTAGGTCCAGTAAACCCAATAGAGTTGGCTAACACTCCTCTTCAAGTTGGTGCAAAGATGTCACACATGTCTAACTTGCAAACAAGTATGTGAAACATTTGTTTGCTGAGACCTTTGATGAATACATCATCAAATTGCTTTTCTAACGTCACATAAATTAGGCTTAGTATTTCACTAGTAACTTTCTTTTTGACAAAGTGTCTATCAATTTTAATATGTTTTGTTCGATCATGCTAAACTAGATTATAAGCTATACTAATGTCAGCCTTATTATCAGAATACAAGGACAACTTCTCTATTTTTAGTAGCCACAGTTCTTCTAATCGCTTCTGTACCTACATAAGTTGACAAACTCCCTAGGCCATAGATCTGTATTCAGCTTTTGCACTGGATCTAGCAATGACACTTTGCTTCTTACTTCTCTAAGTAACCAAGTTTCCTACTACAAGCGTACAGTATTCGGATGTAGATCTTCTATCATCTAGTGATCCAGCCTAATCTGCATCTATAAAGTCTTCTATCTAGAGGTGACCATGTTTGGAAAAAAGTAATCCTTTCCCTAGGCTAGAGTTTATATACCGCAAGGTGCGAAAGACAGCCTGTATATAGGATTCTCGAGGATCATGCATGAACTGACTGGCTAGACTGACCTCATAGGCTATGTCTAGTCTAGTGTGAGAGAGGTAAATAAGTTTTTCAACCAACCTCTGATATCTCTCCTTATCAAATGACTTCTCAACCCCTGATTGTAGTTTATGATTACTCCCAATAGGGGATTCTACCGGTTTACACCCTAACATGCCAGTCTCTTTTAAGAGATTTAGAATATACTTCCTTTGAGAAATGAAGATTCCTCTCTCTGATCTAGCAACCTTAATTCCCAAGAATTACTGTAGTTTACCAAAATCTTTGATCTCAAATTCTTATGCCAATAGCTTTTTCAACCGAGACATCTCTTCTTTATCATCTCCAGTCATTACTATATCATCAACACAGACGATGAGAAGAGTGACTTTGTCCTTTTAATGTCTTATTAAGAGGGAATGGTCAGCATTGCTTTGATGATAGCCAAAGGAAACTATGGCATTAATGAATTTTCAAACCATGCTCTTAGAGATTATTTCAGTTCGTATAGAGCCTTATTCAGTTTATACACCTTTCCTTGACTCTGTTCATTATTAAACCCATGTGGGATCTCCATATACACTTCCTCTTCCAAGTCTCCATGAAAAAATGCATTGTTGACATGAAATTGGTGCAAGCCCCAATAGAGATCAGTTGCACAAGATAAAAAAATTCTAATGGAGTTTATTTTTGCAACCGGAGTAAAGGTCTCCTGATAGTTCACTTTATAAGTTTGTGTGAACCCTTTGGCCACCAGTCTAACTTTGAACTATTCAATCAAACCATCAGCTTTATGTTTCATAGTGAATACCCATTTGCAACCCATCAATTTCTTATCTAGTAGAGGAGGGACCAAGGCCTAAGTCTCATTCTTGGACAAGGCCTTCATTTCTTCAATCATCACTTGCTTCCACTTGGGATCAGTAATAGCTTTCCTTCCATTTTTATGGAATAGACACAGAGGAAAAAAACAAGGCAAATGTCCTATATGATGGGGACAGGGAGTCATAAGAAACAAAATTAGACATAAGATGTTTGGTATAAGATCTAACTCATTTTTTGTGAGTAATATGTAGATCTAAATCATTAGAAAATATAGATAACTTACCAGAGGAGGAGGATTCAAAAGATTTGACAGATTCTTTGATGGCTTCTTCGGCTCTGTCTAGTTGGTTCCTCCTTAAGTATGTCAACAAGTCAAGTCTATCCAATCTCCAATAGTCTCCCCCTAAACTACATTCTTCCTTATGTCTTCTAGATCAAGGAGTGCCACCTTTTCCACTTTATTAACCTCTCCCTAAACAGGTGATAAAGGTGTGCTAAAGTAGGGTTCAATTTCCTGAAAGGTAACATCCATACTAACAAAGGTTTTTTTGAAGGGAGGATGATAACATCTGTAACCTTTTTAAGTAGGGGAATACCTTATGAAGATACATTTAAAGGCTCTATGATCAATTTTTCTAGTATTCCTAGTATGAACAAAACAGACACAACCAAATACTTTGGGTGGAATAACATAGTCTCTTTTATCTTTTAAAACCTCAAGAGGACTCTGAAAATCAAGGATTTTTATAGGCATGCAATTTAAGGTATGTAGCAGCTAAAAAAGCATCCCCCCAATAAGGCTTGGGTGAGTGCATGGTGAACATGAGAGACCGGGCTACTTCTAATAGGTGTCTATATTTCCTTTCAGCCACTCCATTCTGGGCACTGGTATAAGGATAACTGGTTTGATGGATAATTCCATAATTTTCCAAATAAGTCTTAAAATTTTTATTCATTTACTTAGTGCCATTGTCAGTTCTCAGGATTTTTATCTTAGCATCAAATTGAGTACAGACCATCTTATAGAAGGACTGAAAGCAAGAAAAAACTTCATTTTTTGACTTTAGTAAATAAACCCAAGTGGTACTGGTACAACAGTCAATAAAGGTAACAAACCATCGACAAGCAGACAAAGAAACAATTTGAGTAGGACCCCAGACATCAGAATGAATAGTTATAAAAGGAATTGAACTTTTATTATTACTCAAAGGATAAGAGGTTCGACTATGCTTGACAAATTCACAAGCATCACAAAATAAGGTTTCAACATTAAGATTTGAAAATAAATTAGGAAAAAGTTTCTTTAAAACAAAAAATGATAGATGTCCCAATCGTCTATGCCACTGGATTATTTCATGAATGACATCCTTATTAACTCTAAGAAGGGTCTGTCTTAAGTCTTGAACACCATCTATCACGTATAAGCCATCACAAAACCTACCACTTTTAATCCTCCTCCCTGTGTGAAGGTTCTGAAAAATACAATGATTAGGAAAGAACACAATTTTACAATTTAGATATTTGCTGATGGAACTGATAGATAAAAGATTAACAAGAAACTTAGGTACATAAAGCACAAATAGGTGTTTAATATTAGGTGTATAAACCCTATGACTTGTCTTATAAATAGAAGATACAAACCCATTGGCTATTCGAACATTCTCCCCTTTAGGACATGAAGAGTAGCTACGCAAGCCTTTAGAAAAGCTAGTCATATGTCTATTCCCACCAGAATCAACAATCCAAAAGGAAGAATGAGAAGTAAAAGCCATATCTAAGTGCACATAATTAGAAGTGCCAGCTGTAAAGGGTCAAGCTTGGTTAGGCGATGACAAAGGTACTAAATTTCATTAGAAGAGAGAGAGGCTCTTGAATCTGCATCCTTAGGTGGCTCAACAGTATTAGCCATATTTGTCTGACCTTTGGATGAAGTGACTCATTTACCTCCACGGCCTCGAGTCGATCGACCATGTATCTTCTAACAAGTCTCCTTTGTATGCATTGGCTTACCATAGTAATCACGTTGCAAGTGATCTTTATCAGAGGTAGTGGCCTTGGGTTTCTCATGGGAAGTGGTCATACTAGACTTCTCAATTGGTGCTTTATAAAGTATAACATTGCGGTGACTTTCTTTTTGTACAACATAAGAAGAAAGCATCCTTAACAGAAGGGATAGGAAATTTTCCCAGAATTTAAACTTGAATATGATCATATTCTGGGTTTAAAATAGCTAGAAAATCATAAACCCCCTCTTTTGAAATCAATTGGTGAAACAAAATTGTATCCTTAGCACATTTGGCGTGGAGATCTTGATAGTAATCTAACTCCTGCCATAACTCACTCAATTCAAAATAATAGTCAGTTGTAGTCAACTTTCCCTATTTAGTAGCATTAATCTTTGTCTTGATGATCTCAAACACCTGAGCATCATTCTCTTTGTGAGAATAAGTGCATTTGGTTGAAGTCTAAATTTTTTCAGTAGTATTAAGTAACAAATACTGCTTAGAGATTCAGGGGTGCACAGTATTTATCAACCATGTCATAACAAGAGAGTTTTCAGAGTCCCTTTGAGCATAATTATCATCAGAAATAGTAGAGGGTTTCATATCTCCAATAATATAGCCAAGTAGCTTTTGAGATTTAATGTATAAAAGCCATACCATTGACCAAGCCTAGCTTCATCCAACTTGATAGTGCATATATAGGCAAGTAAAATATTTTCTATTGCCTTAATGTCTCTCATAATAAGTAATCAACACCACAAAGAAGGCAGAAGGAGAAAAGAGGCCAAAAAAAGAGAGAATAACCTAAAAAAAACAAAGCAAACCAAAAAAGCCAAATCAGTGACTTGTGCATTGTGGCACGTGCAGCGGACTGTGATTGAATTTGGTGGTTTTTGCCGACGAGGTGATAAGCTCTCCAAATATGGTGGCGATGAAGCAAATGATGGGACAAAACAGCCGAGATTAGAGAAAAGAAACAAATATGTCCAAAATAGCTTAGCAGCGCATGGCGACACATGTGGTGACAACCTGCAACCAGAATTCAGGTGGCAATAGATCGGATAGTGGGCATCGACTGTAGATGGGCAGTGACGATAAGGGAGGGAGAAAAAACTTGACCTCCAAGATATGGACAGCGAAGAGAGTAGAAGAACTCAACCCACTTCATATACACAGAAACCCTTATGCTGCGAAAGGAGAAAAATACTCACTTTAGGGCAACGCGGGCTCTAATACCATGAAAATTTTAACTGACTGAATATTTACTTGTATTATTCAATCGTATGTTACAAATATATAGACAATGAATTTATACACTATTCCCTATTCTAGGGTTGGAAAGGTAATTAAGATACAATAATTACAGAATAAATAAAAGCTTAATTAAGCCCAACAGATTTAGCCAACAGAAATACTAAATTAAAAATTAAAACATTAATTTACCTTACTTATGGGAAATTAAGATGCATGATAAGGGTAAAATGTTAGAGATTCAAATATTCTAGTTTAAAAATAAAATTTTAAATGCAATAAATGAGAGCATTCTGAAAATGATTTAAATGGAGAAATTTAGCAAGACTTCTTGGTGAATACAAATTGGACACGCCACTTCGTCTAAGGCAAATGGCACCAACAAAAGGGTTGTTAGATCAATTTTTCAGAAACAGAATATATATAAATATATATATATTTATATATAGTATTTAATTAAAAGATGCTCTTATTTTTTAAGAAACGGTTATTCTTCTTAAAAAATAAGAGATGATTTCATCCAAGTAGAAGAGGAACTTCTTCTACGTAAAAAAGTTATCTCACCTATGATCTCAATTATATAAATGAGATTTATTACGTAATTAGTTTTATATTTATCTCTTTTTTCATATCATGCTATCATATTATTTTTTTAACATAAAATCATTCAAATCCAAAAAAAAAAAAAATGACTCCATGGTAGGTAGCATGAAGAATTGTACTTTTTGCAACGAAAAAGTTCTTATTTATTTTACTTTTTAAAATTATCTAGTACTTAAATTAAAAAAATTTAATATTGTTCCCAATTTTTTTTGTCAACAAAAATTTGTAAAAATAATAATATAAGTTTTTCATAATTTTTTTTAAAATGAAAGACATTAAAAAAAACTCAATTATACCAAGATAATAAAATATTAATTATAATTTTAAAATTTTAAAATAAGACAAAGAGCTAAAGAAGAATAAATAAGGTTTTTAGAAAATTTTTCTATTTTCTAGGATTAGTAAGTTATCTACTTTTAATTTTCATCTTTTAATTAACAAATTATAAAAAAAGTTATTTAAATATATATATATATATTAAAAGTATCTATATATATTTTTGAGGATAAGAATCCTGTGTTTGTGGGGACATGATTTTCATTCCCATCTCTAAATCTACTTTGGAAAACACGTTTTCTTCGTGTCACCTATTTTTAATATGCTTACAAAAATCCTTTCAATTTTTTTAAAAACTTGAGAGGTCATTTTAGAGAAAGAAAGAAAACGACAGAGATAGAATTTTCTCCATTATTGCAACGAATCTTGTAGAAGGGAAACAAATAGCAGGGTGACAATGACAATCGATTTAATATATTAGAGAGAAAGCTGTTACACAAAATGTATCTATCACTTACTGAAAAACTAACACTACAATTTATTATTCTTTTGAAAAAATTGAAAGGATTAATTAATTAATTTATACAATCTCTTCATGTAAAGGAGTAGCATTGGGATTCTCCATGACTTGCATTGATCTTTTAGAAGGCATAGAAAGCAAAGAAGCAACAATAGGCTTCACCTTCTCAGTACCCTTAATGATAACCAAGAAGATAACTCTATACAAAACAATCATCCCCACCAAAACGCCAAGATCAACCCACTTAGAATAGCTCATATCAACTTCCCATTTACTTCTCAAAATCTCTTCACCACTGATAAACGTCATGCGTTTTGATGAGCTGCTAGCCTCAACAGGAAAACTCAGACCTTCAAACTCATTCTTGAACAATCCTTGGTAGGCATATCTATGGAAAGCAAGATAGTACAAAGGGTACTTCCAGAGAATTCTAGGAAGGTCATGAGGCAATCTGAAGAAGCCTCCTGCAAGAATCATAATGCCTTGGACTCCAGCACCAGTTATAATGCCCATAAGGAAGTTAGGGACCATGCTAGCTACTATCATCATAAGGCTTTCTACAAGCATTAAGCATGAGAATAGGACGCAACAGAAGTATAGGAAATTGTCAAGTGATTTCTGGAGACCAGTAGGGAAATACACTATGGCACCAGGAATGAGAGAGACTAGTAATAGGTATGGGATTGAAGAGAGAGTGTTTCCTATCACAAATGCTGTTACTCCATTATGCCCATTTAGCCTTTCCCTTTGAAATACCTAAATATATAAAAGAACTTTTAGTGAGTATATATATTGGTATAATATACTTGTGAGATTTCAACAGGTAAAAGTATATATCATAATAAAAACTAATCTTGCATTTATATTGTTTTTTCATATAAATTTCTAGAACATGGTCAAATTATTTTATGAGTGTTTTTTATTAGGAGAAAGTTTAGGTGCACTTTTTATATAGATTAGATTTTGTATAAAAAGATCGTCCACTTATCACAATTTTATTAATGTCATTAGCGTTTTCCCAATCTTTTCTAAAATATATTTTTAATGATCAAATTATAGTAAAAGAAACATATTTATAAGAATAATGATGAGATTGAATAATACTTGTAATTTTTGTATTTTGAATGACAGTGTTCTTCTTTTAAAAAAAATTGTTTTGTGCAATGCAGTTATTTTAAAAACAATTTTATGTTTTGGCCAAACAAATTTTAAAAAATAAGCAAAACATAATAATATCAAGAGAAAGAGGGGACAATACCTTCATGTCCTCCACAAAAGAAGGGAATCCACCTATGGACATGAAAGTTATAAATGTAGCCACAAACATGAGAAGTGAGAGCCTCTATCCTGAAATAACAATATCAAAAGTAACAACAAAATTAGAAATATATATATAGTAGCTAGACATGCAATTTTTTAATATAAATTGACAATTAATTATTCTTCCTTAATTTTCGAAATATATATTCTTACGTGAATAGACTCATAACTTGTGCCTATATCATAGAACACAGTGGCCAAACTTAGAGCCTGAGCTATGTATGTAAGAAGTCGTAACCAGTAATAACCTAAATCACGAGACATGTTCATTGATGTTCTTTTGGTAAGAACACTACATTGAGTAAGGAAGCCAGAATGCCCTTTGCTCTTCTTCATCCTCATTGAACTTCTCTCCTGAAAATATTTTCATTCTGTCAGTCTCTGATTATTATATAGTTTTTATATTAAGTCAATCTTAAACATATATGGTCATGACATTGAGTCACATATATTCATTGGTTATTGTTATTTTCTCCATTGTGGTATTCAAGATAGGTATACTCTCAAAATTTATGCTCTTAGCGATGGATAATAATGGACGTACCTTTTCAGATAGTAGTGCTACTTGGGCTCTAACTTCTTGGTTCATTTCAGATGATTTGTATGAATTCACTAGAATATGAATTACTTCTTCTGTAGTTATTTGTTGAGTTCTAGCTAAACCAAGTTGAAGTTCATGAAACAATAAGAATCTCACTCAAATTCTTAAGATTTTAGTTTAGATAGATGGCTATTAATGTTTGAGTATAGTGCTATGCTTACCTGATCGAAATCCTTGTTTATAATTTTCAAGTAATGATCGGAAGGGTTTTGAAGAGTAGGGCAAGGAAAGCCATTTGAAGCAAAGAACTACAATATTGAAACAAAACCAAATAGTCAGTGCACATTAAATTCAAAATCAAATAGTCTTGGACGTGTAAGAATCTCAATGTAATTGCTCACTCTTCTCTTTTGGCCACCACTTATTCCCTTTGATCCCCAACCTCCTCCAATTCTTGTGTTCATGGCATCTTGAAGACCCATTTCTCTTATTGTGAGTTCTGCTCTTTCCTTCTTCTCTTCCTTTGACATTGAGTCTGGTAATTGAAGTTGAGCTGAATAGTAAACTGCTTCTCTTACAGTCAAGGTTGTGAATAGAGTATCATCCTGTGTCACATATGCCTATAGTCATGATGGAGATCATAAAAAGAATCATTTTTTGAAATACCCATTTAATTTTTATGGTAAATTATAGTTTATTCTTATGTGATTTGGCTCAAAATTGGGTGTACTTTTGTGATTTATTCAATTCAATTGGATGAATGTTAAAGATGAATATTGTTTCATTGTTATATCCCTTAGCATAATTTTCATTATTTTATATGGTTATTGATGTGATTAAATGAACAATTGCAATCTCAAAATGTTAATTTAATCCCAATAAAAATCTATTCAAAGTATAAAAAGTAAAACCTAATTGTTTTTTTTTAAAAAAATATAAGCTATCTTTTAAATTTGAGACTAATTTTGTTAGATCGAGAGTATTAAAATAAAATTTTTTTAACAAGTACATTTTTTTAAATTAAAATTTGTGTCATTCTTTACTCCCTCTCAAAATCTACTTTTAATTAATATATCATTGTACTCTTATTGTTATCTAAATAAAAACTTGAGTTTCCGTACCGATGCTCCAAAAGCCAGTGGTTGTTTGTGGCCATTGATCGGAATCTGTCCGGTTTGCCTTGTGTTTGAACCTAATCTCCCTGCAATATAAAATGAGATTCATGTCATAATTTTGTTCGAAGACAGATTCTTTGAAGTGTTCTCAAAATTTATTTACTATTTCAGTTTGAGGTGTGCTCAAAATTTTGCTTGACACTAAATTCCATTTCTATGTATATAATTTTAAGAGGGCGCATCATATCAACAAATGAACGGTTTGGTGGGAGAGCAATGGAAAAAATACCCAAACGAAGCTTTCTTTATAAGGTTTTGTTATGAAAATTAAGCTTTTTTTTAGTGCTGAATTATCTAGTATAATATGTACAACCGAAGCCCAAACAAAGTTATTTTATATAAAATCTTAAAAGAATCAATAATAAAAGATCGAGTTCAACCTCTGTATTGCAGTACAAAGGAAACAGTTTCATATTTAATACTATATGTTTGTTAGTTGTAACTTATAAATTGCTAATTTCATATGAAATATGTGAACGACATGTCTTTAGATTATATATAAAATAAAATAAATAAAATATATGTTGGGTATATATAAAATTAAAAAATAAAAATATGAAAAGTTACAGAGTTAATTAAGTAACTTTCTTTTTATTAATTAGTTTATTATTTTTAAATTATAATAATTATTTTATATTATATTTTAAAAATTAAAAAAATATATGCATATTTATATATGCGAATCCTTTAATAATAAATTATTTCTGTCCCCAAAAAATCTGAATAGTAGGTGTATGAGTATAAAATGAAAATGAAGAAAGGCCATGACTTAAAGAACATGACAAAGACAGAACAAGCAAGGATACATGCATTAGAAGTTGTACTATTGTATACAACTTCCTCCACTAAAATATTATCAGGGAGATATTTGGTATATTATTATGTTTTTCCAAATTTAGACTCATTTGTTACATTAGCCTTTGTATAGGTACATCGAAAATGGTGATTGTGAGTTATTAATTTTGACAAAGTTTGAGATAACAAATGAAATATATAACAGGGTTGAAAAGAAATTAGACAAAAAAAACTTAGTTCTTGAATAGTAAATATTTATTTTAAGGACTTAATTTTAAATTTTAAAATTTCATCAATCAATTTGTAAATAGCCCCAATTTTAAAATCTTTTTTACATTTTTATTTTATAATATACATACTTAGTATGATAGTTAAAATTTGTTATGAAAAAAATTCAAATTTGACATGATAGGAGTACCAAAATAATGTCATTCATAACACTTATATATATATATATATATATATATATATATATAATAGGTGACGCTGTCATCTTAGATAACTATACCTCATAACTAAAATAACACTAATGTAACTGACTCTAGCATAAAGTAAACGGAATTGAATAATAAATAAAATAATACAATTTATATAATAAAAAATAGGTCGAAATTCTTTACAGTTAAAAAGTTATTAATGTATTTTTTTTACATTCAATGAGAGACAAAAAAAATTAATCCTCATTCATTTAAATTGATTCTTATCAACATAAATCTCTTTTTTTTATTTTTTTATTTTTTATATTATTTAAAAATACTGTAAAAAAAAATATATAGAAGATTCAAAATTTTGATTACCTGCTAATGTATCAAGAAGAGTAGATTTGCCACAGCCAGAAGGACCCATTATAGCTAAGAGCTGACCTGGCTTGGCATAACCAGTGAGACCCTCAAGGATTGTTCTGCTTCCATTGTTATTCTTCTTCTTCCCAGTTGAAGCTGTCACCCACAGATCCTTCCATGTCAAACATATTCCCATCTCTTCTCCTCCATTATTATTATTACTCATCTTTCTTCGATCACTCAAGGCTTCCACATTTAACGTCGTCTTTTCAATCTCCAGACCAGCCACAATGGAAAAGAGGAAGTGTAGTTGAATGGCTTATAGTGAACTTGCAGAACCCATGTTATTTTATAGCCTGTTTTGTGCCACACGTGTTTCATATTTTTTTTCTTTTGGTCTTTCTACAATAGGCGTATGTTTGATCAAATTTTAATAATGCTATATACCGGGTTAGAATTTAGATGTTCTTAGACAATTTTGGAGCCACTACTTGAGCGAGGTCCTAAGTTATTAATTGAAAGGGCTATCTTGAAAATTCTGTAGTCTCAAAAAATATTGGAGCCACACGTGTTTCATGCATGGATGCATATGACCATATGTTAATTTATATGGTATTCTTTAGTCCACCTCACCCCAGTCTCAAAAAATATTCATGGTATATAAGAAGTAAAGGGACGTTGATCTCCCATATTTTGTTATACATATCTTAGAGTGTGATATATATATATATATATATGGATAGTTTGATGATTAGTATAATGAAAAACTAAGGTAGAAGATGAGAAACAAAGTAATGACATGAAAATTTCCTTTTCAATCTCAAATAAGAGAAAAGGAATGTCAAAGACCCCCCACCATGAGGAAAGAATGCCTATAAATTTATTGAGCACTAGACACCACCAAAAAGCAGCCTTCTGCTTTTGCAATCAAACAGTAGATATCAATGTTCTTTACCTTTAAAGCATGGCTTCTCTCAACAATATGAGTCTGTTCTCTCAATCTCCATTCTATTCCACTCATTGGTCTGTTACGCTGCAAAAACTAGGAAAGTACACTACATTTTATCCCACAGATTTTCCTTAACATCCTTAGAATATAACAGTATCATTCTCAAATTTCATCATTTCTTGCGTACTTTACCATCAAAAAACCACGAACATCCTTTGCTCATAAGAAATTGATTGACATTCTTATTCTTTCTCCTCTACCTCCAAGGTTTATTTTTTTAAAAGTTGTTTCTTTTGATTATCCATCATTTTATTGATTCTATACAAAATCAAATATATGTTCAGTCCCCCAGCTGTATAATATATCGTATACTTCCATATGCAGCATTACTGAACCAGAAAACTTGCGATTTTAGTTAATCACTATGTCAAGGCAAGATGTCACCACTTAGATACAGAGTCAAACCTCAAAAAATCCAGTAGCACATTCAACATCAAATGAAAAAAATGCTTAATCATAGAAGAAACATCATATGTACTGATGTTGGCATTACAATCATAATGTTCCAAATAAGAATCTAAATAATGAAATAAACAAATTATAATTTGATTTGGTCTTCAGGAAGTAGTGATTTTCTTTGTCTCATGCCATATTCCACAATGGCAATGAATTTCTACATAGGATCCTTAGGTCATTAAGAGTCTATTTTTCCAATGTAGTCCTAATGTCCTTGGTGTTTTCATTTGGTCCATATGTTATCAAAGTATTGAGGAAAGTGGCCTGCAAATTAGTCTGATCTTCTCAAACTTGTCACAAACCGTAAATTCTAAGTTGTTTTTTAACAAGATTATATGGATAATTCTAAGCAACAACTAATGCAATCCCCATCCAGGAATAACTTGAAGGCAGACTCCAGAAGCATCCAACAACAGCTAGCAAGCAAATATGCAACATGCTGATGAACTTGAGTGCTAGGATCACAAACTTTGTGCACACTATTGGATTATTCTATCAAGGTAAACATTCTATCACGGCATGTACAAAAAACTGCCAAGTTATAACAAAGTTGTGTCTCAAGCCCAATCTATTAAATGAACATAAAATAATACTTATATGATCTCCAAATTTGGTTCCATGATACAATGCGAGAGCTTCAAGAGATAGGAGATCAAGCTCAAACCAGGTCTGCAGTCATTGTAAAAACTACACACAGGAATATTCTCCAGTCACAATAAATCCCTCCAACTGGATTCCAAATGTAGCTTACAAATGTAAACTCATAACTGAATCAATCAATTCAGAGTTCAGACACAACTTGGGATATTTTGACTTATTAATACCTCAGTCCCACATCATGAATGTTCAAAAATAAAAATAATACTACTAATTTAGCAGAGAAGAAAATATTGTGCCAACAGGGAGCAGAGAGTTCACGTTGCCTACAAAGACTGACCGGGAATCTGTTTCCTCCTTGCTGGCTTGACTTGCAGCAGCAGGATCTATTTTGAGATAAGAATCAATAACAGTGACAAAAATCCAAGAACACGAGGAGATATAATGATAATTAACTGATAACAAACACTAAGTTATTAGTTATTGTTGTCCTCTACAAATTTGATGAGATTTATTAGCCATTGAAGATCATAATATAAGTGTTCACCCCATGTGCGAGAGGCAAAAGAATAAGAATGGAAAAATAATAATGGAGATAGATAACTTTTTTTCTTTAACAAAACGGGCAAAAAGACTGGTTTAATTATAGAACTCAAGCACAAATGAGAACTCCTCCAAATCTAAACTTTTTCAAAATTAAAAAAGAAAAAAAAATCAGCTTGATTTAGTAGAAAACATGAACAGCTACAGTGATTAAGGGGAAACATCTTATTCATAACCAAGTTAGAGCATCCTTCCTGACTTCTAAATACAAAGCTAAAGTCTTTGCTCCTGAACAAATCGATTGCAAAATGCCCAATCAATGTATCAACAAGTAATAAACCAAATGCGCGATTCATTGCTACTTACTAGTTTATCAATTAATAGCATTATAATAAAAAAAAGAAAATTGAAGGGAGGTGTTAAGGCCTATATTAGAAAGAACAAGGAAGCTACAACCACATTCCCGGTATAGCCAAATCTAGATTGGATAAAAATAAATGATTAGTTTCAAATTTAATATAATTTGAGCCATATACATTATCCACTTACCTATAAATAAGGATTTCGTTATTTTTCACTATTCTCAAATTCCTTTTAGGTTCTCTTATCACTATGTTAACTTTTAGCATTCTCTAGGAAGCTTTCTTTTCTACATTCCTTGCAAGTCACAACCTTCTTGCTAAATGAGTTCCAAAACCTTGACCTTTAATACAATGTTGAATTTTGTAATGTCATAAACAATGTAAATTCATAGCATTGCAATTTCCCATTACCTACATTGTTTTGATTTGATTTCACATATTTTGGGGTTCTGAGTTATTATTCTGTTTTGATTTAATTTATTTTGATTATTAGTTATTACATCTTATTATAGTGAACTATTGAGACTTATTGATGATTGGAGATTAATCAATTATTTCTCTCTTAAATTAACATGATTAATTTTTTAAATAATTAATAAGATTAGACATTGTCTCCATGTGTAAGAGTAGCATTGCAATTGCCCATTACCTTTATTGTCCTTTTAGTAGGCACAAAGAACAGAGAAGCAACCATGGGCTTCACCTTTTCATCAATCGTGATAATAATCAAGAAGATAAGCCTATGCAAAACGGTCATCCCTAACAAAATTCCAAGATCAACCCACTTAGAATAGCTCATATCAGCTTCCCATTTACTCCTCAAAATCTCTTCACCACTAATAAACATGACACTTTTTGATGAGCGGCTAGCTTCAGCAGGAAAACTCAGACTTCAAACTCATTCTTGAGCAATCCTTGGAAGGCATATCCGTGAAAGGCAAAATAGTTCAAAGGGTATTTCCAGAAGATTCTTGGAAGGTCATGAGGCAATTTAAAGAAGCCTCCTGCTAGCATCATTTTTAATTCTACCAGTGAGACCCCCAAGGATTGTTGTTGTTGTTCTTCTTCTTCCCACTTGAAGCTCTCACCCAGAAATCCTTCCATGTCAAACATATTCCAATCTCTTCTCCGTTATTATCATTCTTCTTTTCATCACTCAAGGCATCCACATCTAACGTCGTGGTTTCAATCTCTAGGCCACTCATAATGGAATCTAACGTCGTCGTTTCAATCTCTAGTCCACTTATAATGGAAATTATATAACTTATGCTTACGGAAGTGACAGAGAGACAAAAGTAGTATGTAGCTAGCTAGTAGAATTTGATTCCAAGCAGTTAGTAAGAAAAAAGTAGTTTATTTGACTAATTTATATAAAAAATATTCTTAACTGTCAAATTAATTAAAATTTTATAGTACTTTTGTGTAAATTGAGAAATAATATATATTTTTTATATTTAGAGAGGGATAAGAAATAAAAAATTTAATCTCTAATAATCTATTTAGATAAGTCTCTATTGAAAGTTCTTTAATACAAAAAAATGCACTATTTTTAAAATACAAAGATTGAAAATTGTGTAAATTGCTCTTTTGGAATTTTATAGAAAGGCAAGTTTGGACAAAAGTGAAAATGAATAACAATGCTTTATAATAATTCACAAAAGGAACAAAGGTTCAGTCCTTGTAGAATAAGAACTCAAGTTAAAAAAAATTAACATAAAATCTTTTAAATTAATTTTATTCAAAATTTTAAGAATTAAACAAAAAGAATGTTACTAAATTTTTCTCTCTTTTCTTTTCTTCTCCTCCACTTTCTCTCTTTCAAACAAACACTTAAGAAATTATATATATAATTGCATCCCTTCAAACACGTACACGTACGCCATGAGACTTGACTTTAGGGTATTCACACTAAGAAATATACTAAGTCTTGCAAATACTTCCACACAAGATTAGTCTTGGACACAATTTTTCTTGACTTTTCAACCACTTGTAAGTTTCTTGAAAGAGCAAGAATCGAAAATTTATATGGTTCTCAACTGACATGGATAATAATAATCTGTGAATGTTTAATTATACCAATTCTTGAACTTCGAGGCCTCCATTATTAGTTTCTTCACTTCTCCGTTCAGAATTTCATTACTTGCATGCAAGATTACATTTTCTTGTGAGTAAATAACATGAATATATATGAAAAGAAAGATAGATACATCAGAAAATATATTATTCATCTATAATTTTTATTATATGAATAGAGCTTATTACTTAATTAATTTTATTTCTATCTCTTTCTGTCATATTATTTTTTTACATAAAAGATTTTAAATCTTTGCATGCATGGTTTTCGTTCCTTCATATAGGCTGTCTTGAGGACCAAAAATTGTTATTGCTGCAATTGAAGAACCAACTCAAATTCGCCTCTACAATTTCCAGCAAGCTGGTGTTAAGAAATCAAAGTCTTCCTTGCGGTGACTGGAACGGAATATAATGAAATTCCCAACATGGAGATATTTATAGTGTTTGTGCAATCATGTTCCAGCATGTGTTTCACATATTTCTTTCTTCTATGGCGGCTTACCAAGGATTCAAATTTATCATAAATTACCCTACCCAACTCCATCTTATATAATTATTCTCCAACCATGTATTCAAATTTTCTATTATAATAACTTTGACTATTATGATTATTGATCTTTAAAACTATATATATATATATATATATATATGATGTAAGGAGAAAAGAAGAATAAAGAAAAAATGCTTGAGAGGTCATTTTAGAGAAAAAGAAAGAAAAGAACATATTAGAGAGAATGATGTTACACAAAATGTATATATCACTTATTGAAACTGATACAACTTATTTTTATCAATCTCTTCATATAAAGGAGTAGCATTGAAATTCTCCATGACCTAATCATTGATCTTTTAGGAAGCATAGAAAGCAAAGAAGCAACAGTAACGGGCTTCACCTTCTCAGTACCCTTATGCATTATACATTTATATATATAGGACAAATCCACAAATACATCACAATGTATTTAAAATTTATACAATTTCTCCATGTAAAGGAGTAGCATTGGGTTTCTCCATGACCTGAATTGTCCTTTTAGGATGCACAAAAAGCAAAGAAGCAACCACAGGTTTCACCTTCTCGATACCCTTGATGATAACCAAGAAGATAACTCTATACAAAACAACCATCCCAAACAAAATTCCAAGATCAACCCACTTAGAATAGCTCATATCAATTTCCCATTTACTTCTCAAAATCTCTTCACCACTAACAAACATGCCACTTTTTGATGAGCAGCTAGCCTCAGCAGGAAAACTCAGACCTTCAAACTCATTCTTGAACAATCCTTGGTAGGTATACCTATGGAAGGCAACATAGTACAAAGGGTACTTCCAGAAGATTCCAGGAAGGTCATGAGGCAATCTGAAGAAGCCTCCTGCAAGAATCATAATGCCTTGGACTCCAGCACCAGTTATAATTCCCATAAGGAAGTTAGGGACCATGCTAGCAACTATCATCATAAGGCTTTCTACTAGCATTAGGCATGAGAATAGGACACAGCAAAAGTAAAGGAAGTGGTCTAGTGATTTTTGAAGGCCAGGGAGGTAATAGACTATGGCCCCAGGAATGAAAGAGACTAGCAATAGATATGGGATTGAAGAGAAGGTGTTTCCTATCACATATGCTGCCACTCCATAATGCCCATTTAGCCTTTCCCTTTGAAATACCTAAATTAATGCATAAAATTACTTAATCAGGATTTATTAGTAGAAAACTGAGTTGCAATTTTTTGAAAAACAATTTTATGCTTGGACCAAACATAGTTTCACAACTGACAAAACTTTCTTTCAATAATACCAAGAGAAAGAGGATAATACCTTCATATCCTCCACAAAGGAAGGGAATCCACCAATGGTCATGAAAGTTATGAATGAAGAAACAAACGCGAGAAGTGCGCCCCTATCCTGAAATTAAAAGTAAAAGTACCTTCAAAATAAGACATAATTAATTAATTTATCTGCCTTTGTTTTTTAAATATATCTATATTCTTACCTGAATAGATCCATAACTTGTTCCTAGATTTTTGAACACAGTAGCCAAACTTAGAGCGAGAGCCATGTATATGAAAAGGCGTAACCAATAGTAGCCTAAATCACGACACATGTTCACTGATGATCTTTTGGTAAGAACAACACATTGAGCAAAGAAGCCTGCATGCCCTTTGCTTTTCTTCTGATCCATTGAACGGCTATCCTGAAACCCATCATTTTCATTTCCATTTCATGTTAGTCTTTGGTAAATTTTTGGGTTCAATCTTAAAAATATATGGTCACTTTTAGTTATTTTCTCCATTGTGATATTCTAAATTTGTGCTTTTGAGGATTGATTCAATATACCTTTGCAGATAGTAGTGCTACTTGGTCTTGAACTTCTTGGTTCATTTCAGATGATTTGAATGAATTCACTAGAGTATGAATTACTTCTTCTGTGAATATTCTTTGAGTTCCAGCTATATCTTGTTCAATATCCTGAAACAATAGGAATCTCAATCAAATTCTTTTGAGTTTAGCCACATGCCTACTAAACTATATACAGTGCAGTGAAGAAGGGTGAAATCATTTTTTAAAAATAAAAAAGTGCCATTGAAGAAAAAAACATTAGGTAGTAGAGAAAAAAGTTCAAGGGAAACTTCAATTTTCTTACCTGATCAAAATCCTTGTTTATAGTTTTCAAGTAATGATCAGAAGGATTCTGAAGAGTAGGACAAGGAAAGCCATTTGAAGCAAAGAACTACAATAAAATAAAACCAAAAAAGTCAATACGAGAAGCAATACATGAATAGTTTAACTTTTAACAATTGAATTGTTGTGAGAGTGTTAATTCATCGTGAATTCTAACCTCACTTGCAGAAGAAGCAGGACCAAAGTACACAGTTCTGCCAGAAGAAAGAAGACAAAGATTATGAAAAAGATGAAAAACTTCACTACTAGGCTGATGGATTGATGCTATAATAGTTCTCTGAATCCCATCCTTGTGACCAAGGCTTGCAATTGCTCTCATAACATAGTATGAAGCTGCACTGTCAAGCCCACTAGTTGGTTCATCAAGGAAGAGAAGTCTTGGACGTGTGAGAATCTCAATGCAAATGCTGACTCTTCTCTTTTGGCCACCACTTATTCCCTTTGATCCCCAACCTCCTCCAATTCTTGTGTTTATGGCATCTTGAAGACCCATTTCTCTTATTGTGAAATCTGCTCTCTCCTTCTTCTCTTTCTTTGACATTGAGTCTGGTAATTGCAGTTGAGCTGAATAATGAACTGCTTCTCTTACTGTTAAGGTTGTCAATAGAGCATCATCTTGTGTCACATATGCCTATATTCATGATAGAGATAAAAAGGATCATTCTTTTGTATATATGGTTAAATGATGAAGGAATAAACCATAATTATATTCTTTTTAATATATTAAATTAAGTTTTTGTACCGAGGTTCCATAAGCCAGTGATTGTTTGTGGCCATTGATGAGAATCTCCCCTGTTTGTATTGTGTTTGAGCTTAATCTCCCTGCAGTATGGGATTCATGTCATATATAATTTTGTTCAAAGACAAAGATGCCTTGATGCTATATATTGAATAAATTAATATCTTTTTAAGAAAAATCAACTTATGAAAGCCTTTCTCCCTTGCATATTTGCTTGCTTTTGTTTGTTTTTGTTTTACCTATTTTAGTCTTGGCTAGGTGTTCTGAATATATCTTTCTCACAATTTTAGGTGTATTTTCATTAATTATTTCAATACACCCAAATAAGCTTGAATGAAACTTCTTTAAAATTTTGTTATGGAGGGAGGGATCAAACTCTTTACCATTAAATCCTTCAAAAATGAAGTGTATATAATTTATTTTATATATTACTAAAAAAATTGACAACAAAATAGTTCATTTTGCGCATGCAATTTGAGATATGAAGAATTTGAGGTACTAAATAAATTACCAACATAAAAAGAAAAAGCCGAAACAACTTATTTCTTAAAGTATAAAAGTTTGTTGAAAACTGAAAAGAAAAATGAACAAATAAAATAATTTTTAAAAATTATATAATATGTGTGCATGTCAAAACCAAATTGCGTTCAATATTCTTTAACATAAGACCTCCTCCACATGCATTCAACTACATTATCACAAAAATTTAAATCCTCTTATATGAGAAAAAACATGTTATGTGAAAAGAAAAGAGACCATAGATAAATACATAGTATATTTTATCTATATGTTTATCTCTTTTCATATAACATTGTCAAAATTATATATCTCTAAACGAATCAAAATTCTTAATCACCTGCTAATGCATCAAGAAGAGTGGATTTGCCACAGCCCGATGGACCCATTATAGCCAAGAGCTGAGCTGGCTTGGCATAACCAGTGAGACCCCCAAGGATTGCTGTGCTTCCATTGTTGTTGTTGTTGTTCTTCCCACTTGAAGCTCTCACCCACAAATCCTTCCATGTCAAACATATTCCCATCTCTTGTCCTCCATCATTCTTATTCTCCTTCTTCCATTTATCACCCAAGGCTTCCACATTTAACGTCGTCGTTTCAATCTCCAAAGCAGCCATACTGGAAATTATTTAAGTGTAAGCTCACAAGCAAGAGAGGTAGTATATATATGTAGTAGAATAATGGGACACACATGAAGAAATTCAGCATGGAGGGTATTTATAGAGTGTGGGTGCAATCGTACGTTTCAACAAGTGTAATTCACATAAATTATCGTACCGAAAGTCCTGCATCATAATATGTATCTCTTTTCAACTTTGTCATAAATTATCTTACCTAACTACATATATAAGCATTATCTAATAGCCAAGTATTATTTCTATGGCTATGCTTTACTTAGTACTATAATATCGTCGTCCTTTATGTCTCCCATGGCCAAATATTTACATGTTTGAATTAATATCTGATGTTTGAAATATGTATATATTTTAAATTTAATTTTTAAAAAATAAAATATTTTAATTTAATTTTTAAAAGATCAATTCTTAATCAATTTATTTTTTTTATTAATAAGATACTATACCTTTAGAATATTTATCTTTAAAATACCAAATTAAAAATTAAAACATTAATTAGTTTACTTATCGAAAATTAAGATGCATGATAAGGGTAAAATGTTAAAGATTCAAATATTCTAGTTTAAAAATAAAATTCTAAATGCAATAAATGGGAGCATTCTGAAAATGATTTAATTCGAGAAATTTAGCAAGACTTCTTGGTGACCACAGGCACAACAATTCCGTCTACAAATTGGACACGCCACTTCGTCCAAACCAACAAAAGGGTCGTTAGATCAATTTTTCAGAAACAGTATATATATATATATATATATATTACTTAATTTCTTTTATTTTATTTATTTATTATTAATATTTATTTAATTAAATTTATGATTTTGATAATTATATTATTTAATTAAAAAAAGCTCTTTATTTTTTAAAAAGTGGTTATTAAGAGAGAGAATCCTTTTTGATTCTACTTAAAAGAGATAACTTCACTTAAGTAGAAGAGAAACTTTCTCTAAATAAAAGAGTAATTTTACTTAAAGTTTCTTTTATATGAATGAGATTTACTTTTTAATTAATTTTATATTTATTTTTTATATTATATTATTATATTATTTTTTTCACATAAAATTATTCAAATTCAAAAAAAAAAAATGACTCCATGGTAGGTAGAATGAAGAATTGTACTTTTTGGGACGAAAAAATTTCATCTTTGATTTTCATTGCAAAATTTAATTGAGATTTAATTGTGCTTTTGAGAGGTAATAACAACAAATTAGTGACGGAAAAAGTTCCTTCACTAAATTCCGACTCTAATTATCTGTTTTCTTGTAGTGTTATGAAAGTTATACAAATAAATACAATATTTTTTCACTTGGTGATATTGATTGTATAGATTGAGTACCAATATATTTTATTTTGGTTAATTTTTATAATTAGAACATTGATACTTTAATTTCTTATTTATTTTAATTCTTAAAATTATCTAGTATTTAAATTAGTAAAAATTTAATATTGTTCCCAATTTTTTGTCAACAAAAATTTGTAAAAATAATAATATAAGTTTTTCATAATTTTTTTTAAAATGAAAGACACTAAAAAAAATACTCAATTATATCAAGATAATAAAATATTAATTATAATTTTAGAATTTTTAAATAAGATAAAGAGCTAAAGAAGAATAAATAAGGTTTTTAGAAATTTTCTTATTTTCTAGGGTTAATAAATTATCTACTTTTAATTTTCATCTTTTAATTAACAAATAATAAAAAAATATATAGAAAAAGATATTTAAATAAATATGTGTGTGTGTGTGTGTATTAAAAGTATCTATATATATTTTCGAAGATAAGAACCCTGTTGGTGGGACATGATTTTACTTTGGAAAACGCATTTCTTCGTGGCACCTATTTTTAATATGCTTTCAAAAATCCTTTCAATTTTTTTAAAAACTTGAGAGGTCATTTTAGAGAAAGAAAGAAAACGACAGAGATAGAATTTTCTCCATTATTGCAAAGAATCTTGTAGAAGGGAAACAAATAGGAGGGTGACAATCACAATCAATTTAATATATTAGAGAGAAAGCTGTTACATAAAACTTATCTATCACTTACTGAAAAACTAACACTACAATTTATTATTCTTTTGAAAAAATTGAAAGGATTAATTAATTAATTTATACAATCTCTTCATGTAAGGGAGTAGCATTGGGATTCTCCATGACTTGCATTGATCTTTTAGAAGACATAGAAAGCAAAGAAGCAACAATAGGCTTCACCTTCTCAGTACCCTTAATGATAACCAAGAAGATAACTCTATACAAAACAATCATCCCCACCAAAACGCCAAGATCAACCCACTTAGAATAGCTCATATCAACTTCCCATTTACTTCTCAAAATCTCCTCACCACTGATAAACGCCATGCGTTTTGATGAGCTGCTAGCCTCAACAGGAAAACTCAGACCTTCAAACTCATTCTTGAACAATCCTTGGTAGGCATATCTATGGAAAGCAAGATAGTACAAAGGGTACTTCCAGAGAATTCTAGGAAGGTCATGAGGCAATCTGAAGAAGCCTCCTGCAAGAATCATAATGCCTTGGACTCCAGCACCAGTTATAATGCCCATAAGGAAGTTGGGGACCATGCTAGCTACTATCATCATAAGGCTTTCTACTAGCATTAGGCATGAGAATAGGACACAACAGAAGTATAGGAAATTGTCAAGTGATTTCTGGAGACCAGTAGGGTAATACACTATGGCACCAGGAATAAGAGAGACTAGTAATAGGTATGGGAGTGAAGAGAGAGTGTTTCCTATCACAAATGCTGTTACTCCATAATGCCCATTTAGCCTTTCCCTTTGAAATACCTAAATATATAAAAGAACTTTTAGTGAGTATATATATTTGTATAATATGCTTGTGAGCTTTCAACAGGTAAAAGTATATATTAATCTTGCATTTATATTGTTTTTTCATATAAATTTCTAGAACATGGTCAAATTATTTTATAAGTGTTTTTTATTAGGAGAAAATTTAGGTGCAATTTCTATATAGATTAGATTTTGTATAAAAGGATTGTCCACTTATCACAATTTTATTAATATCGTTAGCGTTTTCCCAATCTTTTCTAAAATATATATATTTTAATGATCAAATTATACTAAAAGTAACATATTTATAAGAATAATGATGAGATTGAATAATACTTGTAATTTTTGTATTTTGAATGACAGTGTTCTTCGTGAAAAAAAATTGTTTTGTGCAATACAGTTATTTTAAAAACAATTTTATGTTTTGGCCAAACAAATTTTAAAAAATAAGCAAAACATAATAATATCAAGAGAAAGAGGGGACAATACCTTCATGTCCTCCACAAAGGAAGGGAATCCACCTATGGACATGAAAGTCATGAATGTAGCCACAAACATGAGAAGTGAGCCTCTATCCTGAAATAACAATATCAAAAGTAACAACAAAATTAGAAATATATATATCGTAGCTAGACATGCAATTTTTTAATATAAATTCATAATTAATTATTCTTAATTTTCGAAATATATATTCTTACCTGAATAGACTCATAATTTGTGCCTATATCATAGAACACAGTGGCCAAACTTAGAGCCTGAGCTATGTATGTAAGAAGTCGTAACCAGTAATAACCTAAATCACGAGACATGTTCATTGATGATCTTTTGGTAAGAACACTACATTGAGTAAGGAAGCCAGAATGCCCTTTGCTCTTCTTCATCCTCATTGAACTTTTTTCCTGAAAATATTTTCATACTGTCAGTCTCTGATTATTATATAGTTAATTTTTACATTAAGTCAATCTTAAAAATATATGGTCATGACATTGAGTCACATATATTCATTGGTTATTTTTATTTTCTCCATTGTGGTATTCAAGATAGGTATACTCTCAAAATTTATGCTCTTAGAGATGGATAATAATGGACGTACCTTTTCAGATAGTAGTGCTACTTGGGCTCCAACTTCTTGGTTCATTTCAGATAATTTGTGTGAATTCACTAGAATATTAATTACTTCTTCTGTAGTTATTTGTTGAGTTCTAGCTAAACCAAGTTGAAGTTCCTGAAACAATAAAAATCTCACTCAAATTCTTAAGATTTTTGTTTAGATAGATGACTATTAATGTTTGAGTATAGTGCTATGCTTACCTGATCGAAATCCTTGTTTATAGTTTTCAAGTAATGATCGGAAGGGTTTTGAAGAGTAGGGCAAGGAAAGCCATTTGAAGCAAAGAACTACAATATTGAAACAAAACCAAATAGTCAGTGCATATTAAATTCAAACATAAACTAAACATAGATCGATCTAATTACGAAGAATTTAATATTTTTATTTTGAGTGTTATTAATTCATGATTCTGACCTCAGTTGCAGAAGAAGCTGGGCCAAAATACACAGTTCTTCCGGCAGAAAGAAGACAGAGATTATGAAAGAGCTGAAAAACTTCACTACTAGGCTGATGAATTGATGCTATAATAGTTCTCTGAATCCCATCCATGTGATCAAGGCTTGCAATTGCTCTCATAACATAGTATGAAGCTGCACTGTCAAGCCCACTAGTTGGTTCATCAAGGAAGAGAAGTCTTGGACGTGTAAGAATCTCAATGCAAATGCTGACTCTTCTCTTTTGGCCACCACTTATTCCCTTTGATCCCCAACCTCCTCCAATTCTTGTGTTCATGGCATCTTGAAGACCCATTTCTCTTATTGTGAGTTCTGCTCTTTCCTTCTTCTCTTCCTTTGACATTGAGTCTGGTAATTGAAGTTGAGCTGAATAGTAAACTGCTTCTCTTACAGTCAAGGTTGTGAATAGAGTATCATCTTGTGTCACATATGCCTATAGTCATGATAGAGATCATAAAAAGAATCATTTTTTGAAATACCAATTCAATTTTTATGGTAAATTATAGTTTATTCTTATGTGATTTATTCAATTCAATTGGATGAATGTTAAAGGTGAATATTGTTTCACTGTTATATCCCTTAGCATAATTTTCATTATGTTATAAGGTTATTGCTGTCATTAAATGAACAATTGCAATCTCAAAATGTTAATTTAATCCCAATAAATATATATTCAAAGTCTAAAAGGTAAAACTTATTTTTTAAAAAGAAGATATAATCTAACCCTTAAACTTGAGACTAATTTTTGTCGGATCAAAAGTATTAAAATAAAATTCTTTTAACAAATGTATTTTTTAAATTTAAATTTGTGTTATTTTTTATGAGAGAGTGAGAAGTAAAATCTACTTTTAATTAATGTATCATTGTACTCTTAATGTTTTCTAAATAAAAACTTGAGTTCCCGTACCGATGCTCCAAAAGCTAGTGGTTGTTTGTGGCCATTGATCAGAATCTCTCCTGTTTGCCTTGTGTTTGAACCTAATCTCCCTGCAATATAACATGAAATTCATGTCATAATTTTATTCGAAGACAGATTCTTTGAAGTGTTCTCAACATTTATTTACTATTTCAGTTTGAGGTGTTCTCAAAATTTTGCTTGAAACTAAATTCCATTTTTATGTATATAATTTTAAGAGAGCACATCATATCAACAAATGAACGGTTTGGTGGGAGTGCAATGGAAAAAATACCCAAACGAAGCTTTCTTTATAAGATTTTGTTATGAAAATTAAGCTTTTTTTTAGTGCTGAATTATCTTGTAATATGTACAACCGAAGCCCAAACAAAGTTATTTAATATAAAATCTTAAAAGAATCAATAATAAAGATCGAGTTCAACCTCTGCATTGCAGTACAAAGGAAACAGTTTCATATTTAATACTATATGTTTGTTGGTTGTGACTTATAAATTGCTAATTTCACATGAAATATGTGAACGACATATGTCTTTAGATTATATATAAAATAAAATAAATAAAATATATGATGTGTATATAAAAAATTAAAAAATAAAATATGAAAAGTTACAGAGTTAATTAAACGACTTTCTTTTTATTAATTAGTTTATTATTTTTAAATTATAATAATTATTTTATATTATATTTTACAAATTAAAAAAATATATGCATATTTATATATGCCAATCCCCTAATAATAAATTATTTCTGTCCCCAAAAATCTGAATAGTAGGTGTATAAGTATAAAATGAAGAAAGGCCATGACTTAAAGAACATGACAAAGACAGAACAAGCAAGGATGCATGCATTAGAAGTTGTACTATAGCATACAACTTCCTCCACTAAAATATTATCAGGGAGATATTTGGTATATTATTCTGTTTTTCCAAATTTAGACTCATTTGTTACATTAGCCTTTGTATAGGTACATTGAAAATGGTGATTGTGAGTTATTAATTTTGACAAAGTTTGAGATAACAAATGAAATATATAACAGGGTTGAAAAGAAATTAGACAAAAAAAAAACTTAGTTCTTGAATAGTAAAGATTTATTTTAAGGACTTAATTTTAAATTTTAAAATTTCATCAATCAATTTGTAAATGGCCCCAATTTTAAAATCTTTTTTACATTTTTATTTTATAATATACATACTTAGTATGACAATTAAAATTTGTTATGAAAAAATTCAAATTTAACATGATAAGAGTACCAAAATAATGTCATCCATAACACTATTTTTTTTTATAATAGGTGACACTGTCATCTTAGATAACTATGCCTCATAACTAAAATAACACTAATGTAACAGACTCTAGCATAAAGTAAAAGGAATTGAATAATAAATAAAATAATACAATTTATATAATAAAAAGTAGGTCCAAATTCTTTACAGTTAAAAGTTATTATTGTATTTTTTTTATATTCAGTGAGAAATAAAAAAAAATTAATCTTCATTCATTTAAGGTGAGTTTTATCCATGGAAATCTTTTTTTTATTATTTTTATACTTTTATATTGTTAAAAACTACTATAAAAAATAAATACAAACATTCAAAATTTTGATTACCTGCTAATGTATCAAGAAGAGTGGATTTGCCACAGCCAGAAGGACCCATTATAGCTAAGAGCTGACCTGGCTTGGCATAACCAGTGAGACCCTCAAGGATTGTTCTGCTTCCACTGTTATTCTGCTTCTTCCCAGTTGAAGCTGTCACCCACAGATCCTTCCATGTCAAACATATTCCCATCTCTTCTCCTCCATTATTATTATTACTCATCTTTCTTTGATCACTCAAGGCTTCCACATTTAACGTCGTCTTTTCAATCTCCAGACCAGCCATAATGGAAAAGAGGAAGTGTAGTTGAATGGCTTATAGTGAAGTTGCAGAAACCATGTTATTTTATAGCCTGTTTTGTGCCACACGCGTTTCATATTTTTTTTCTTTTGGTCTTTCTACAATAGGCGTATGTTTGATCAAATTTTAATAATGCTATATAGAGGGTTAGAATTTAGATGTTCTTAGACAATTTTGGAGCCACTACTTGAGCGAGGTCCTAAGTTATTAATTGAAAGGGCTATCTTGAAAATTCTGTAGTCTCAAAAAATATTGGAGCCACACGTGTTTCATGCATGGATGCATATGGTATTCTTTAGTCCACCTCGCCCCAGCCTCGAAAAATATTCATGTATATAAGAAGTAAAGGGACGTTGATCCCCCATATTTTGTTGTCTTTCCTACATATTATAATATCTTAGAGGGAAATATTACATATTATAATATTTATAATATTTATGTTTAATATATTAATTGATAATATTTTAAATGATAAGATATAAGATATAAATATTTAATTATTTATATTGATCAATATTATTTTTTTTATTTTTTATTTATTTTTATAAATTTAAATAAATTACTTATTATATTTATATTATGATTATTTTAAAAAATTTATAATAACTTTAAATTAAAAAATTAATTATTAATTTATTCTATTAGAATAAAATATTCATTGCTCCGAAAAAAAAAAATCATTCCTCCCTTCAATTCATTCGTGAGTGAGATTCATGTTTGGAGGGTGATTGTTGTTGTTAGGGCTGTAAATGTTCAGTGGAACTAAACCTTAACTTAATAAAATTGATTTATTTAAATAAAAAAATTAAACTTAAATAATTCATGAATAATATTATAAATATAATATATATTTTTTACATATATAAAATTTAAATTAAATGAAAATTATAAACTTTCATATAATATATATATATATTATATAAAATAATATTTTATTAATAATTGAGTTATTTACAAACTTAACGAACAAAACATCAAATATTTAAACTCAACTCATAATTAAATAAGTTTAATATATTAATTAAATTTATTCATTTATTGAATAAATAAAACATAATTCAAACTTTTGATAAATTAAATTTAAATAATTTACGAATAACTCAATTTATCTAAACTCCTAATTGCCGTTAGTCCAAGATTAATGTTCTATTCTAGAGTGTTGTAACAAGGTATATAGATATATGAGTGTTTTTAGTAATAAGAAAAAATGAGAAAGAAAATAATATTATTATTAAATTATTTTAAATATATATATAATATAAATAAAATTAGTATATTAAAAAAAATCACATCTAACAACATTATGTGATATAATATAATATTTTTTTTATTTTATTTTAATATAATATAATAACATAATATTATCTCAGATATCTTTATAATATTACATAATATTATAATAAATAATAAATATATTATATATTACTTAATCAATCAAACTAATGATGTCGTTATATAAATTAAGAGTTACGCTTAATAAAAATATTTGAAACTTAAAGGCTGGTTTGGTATAATATTATTTTAACGTGTTATCCTAAATAATATTATTATACAGTTGTTATAATATATATATATATATATAAAAGAAATAAAATTGATTGTTGTACAACTCAATGTTTTAAAAGCAATAATTTAATTGATAAAATAATTTAATTATAATTAAATTGATATTAATATTTATATATTAATTTTATATTATAATAAAATAATTAATTAATTTAAAATAAAAAAATATATCATATAATTTAGTTACAAATAAAATAAAATAGATATATAATATTTTTAAAAAATAAACATATCATCATACTTCTATTAAAAAATCTAAAAATACATGACATTTATTATATTTTACCTACTTTTATCTCATTATTATATTTTATTCATTATTTTTCCTTCATTTATTTATTTTTTTCCTTTCTCAATGCCACATAAATTTTAATATTACTTTTTTTTTCATCAAAAGTCTGACGCCAAGAAGTCTCTCCCTTCTCCATAAATTTATCTCTTTCTCAAAAGTCTCTCTTTTCATCCATATCTCAAGTTTATTTCAAATCTATCTCTACATTTTATTTACTCTTTTTATTTGGTTCAACTCGTTTTTTATCTTAAAATTAACAGGTTTTACTCACTCACTCAGAAACCAACAAAAATGATAGAGTTCGACAGGTGGAGAATATGAAAACCATAGCAGGATCTTCTTCTTCTTCTTTTCAAGTCTCTTTTATCGCTGTTCATCATCTTCTTCTTCATCTCAAATCCATTTCTTTCTCTCAGTGTTGATGGAAAATTTTTCAAACCGTCTAAATGCTAAATGGACCAATTTTGTCCAATTTTATTGATTTTTAACCAATTTTTTAAGCCAATTTTGAGTATTTATCAAACTAATACTATGACTAATTTATCGATTTGACTAATCCATCTGATATAATTTTAAAAATTATGATACATCTAGTCTTATAACTAAAATTAAAATAAAATTAATGTTGATGGTTAATTCTTGTCAATATCAACAGGAGAACATATGTTCCGAGGGATATTTAAAAGAATATTAATTTTTATAGACTCAAGTTTATATAAATTACATATAAATTTCTTAATATACATAAAATTAAAATCAATAATTATAAAAAATTAAATTATTTTTTAAATTAAATTATTTTTAATTTTATTTACTAAACTATTAACATATAATAAATTCATGTAACATTTACTATGTTGGTAGGTCAAAACATTTACTATCTTGAATGAAACTTGGTTATAAAAATGCTTTAACTGTTGGGCTTAATTCCTTTAAGAATTTTGTTAAAAAGAATTTAAGAATAAGCATTTTTTTTCCTTTCTTATTCAAAAAATGATTTCTCACTTTCAGATATATTTTTGGAATAAAAATATAATTAAATATAATCCCTTCAATTTTACGTTGCAAAACCAATCCTTCAACATTAAAATTAAAAAGAAATTATTCTTTTAAACTTCTATCATTTTGCATTTACAAAATTTTAATTAGAGTTAGAACATTTAATATTTCCGAACAAGATTCTATTTAATTCTTGTGGAAAGCTTTTTAAAATTAAAATTTTAAATATATCAAAAATTTACATATAGAAATGTGCTCTCAAACCAACGTGAATTAACACAAATAATCAAGGATTTGAAAAAAAAATCATTTCATTCATAAGTGCCTCCTCTTACTACAGCATTTTTCATTAAAAAAATTGCTCTCAAAATTATCCCATAGAACAATAATTTAGAGAAAATTTTAAAATATTTTAATAATAAAAATAGTAATTACATTATCTCCCGAAAATTAAAATAAAACTTTTATCTAGAATTATATTATAAAAAATATATATAATTGTCATACACATCACATACTATGCCATATTAATTTGAGTTGGATATAAACCACAAATCTGTCTTCAATTTTGACACGGCAGTGTTGAGTGGGTGCGACAACCCAAACAGTACCTCTTGCCAATAAATATAAACCTCCAAGAAGAGGGTTGTTGAATTGAAATAGAAATATTTAATTTTATATTTTATTAGTTAAATTATTAAATAAAAATAGAAATATGAAAATTCACATCAAAATATTTAATTTCAATAAATTGTTGACCGAGGTAGAAGCCACCTCACCTTTATATATAATGGAAAAAGACAGAAATTTATATTTTAAAAAATATATTTATTAAAAGAATTTTGTCATAGTTCTTTTGATTCAACAGAAATTAATTTTAAGTGTAAAGTAGTTTAAAGATACCTTAAGTTTTCAAAAAAAAAAAAATGTAAGAGTTAAGTAAATGTAGATAATTTGCCTCATTTAAGAAATTTCTTCATGCCTAAAGAATTAATCTATCTCAAAATAGTGAGATTTTTTATTTTTTTAAAAAAATTTGTTTTTTGCACACAGATCTCTGATATTATAAAAATCATGTAAGCATTAGTCGTAGTTATTTAATAAAACTATAATTAATTAAGACGTAATAAAAATATTTTGAAAACTTAAAAATTTATTTAAAATAACAAAATAGTTAAGAGATCATAATAAAATTGTAAGTAAACTTAAGGAATTAAAATGAAATTTTAGCCAAAATAATTAAATGTTATAAGAAATATGTATCATAATTTACGCTATTATACTGTTCTCTACCACACCCTATTTTTATATACATGAGATTAAATATTTTTTAATTTGGTTCGATAAAATTATAAATCTAAAATTTAAGATATAGGTACGTGTATACTTTCATAACCCATATCCCATACCGCACTTGTTGCCCAGGAAATTTGTACAAATATTTGTTCCTGATATAATCCTCGAGTATCAAAGCAAATGTCTATGTAAATAAATAACTTCAAATAAAGTAAAATATTAAAATTTAGAAAAGATTCTCCGCACAATTATTTTTCTTTAGTGATCAGTGATCACTTAAGAAAAATGGTTTTACTGATAATTATTTCATTAAAATATTAGCTAAAAATTAGAATTAATAAAACTTGTGAATATGAAAAAGTTAATTATAATTATAAGCGTAGCATTATAAATAAATTTTTACAAATTTCATATATAAGGTAGTTATAAAACTTTTCATTGCTTTCATAGAATATGAAATTGAGAGGTTGCCTGCTCCAGAATCTCCTATAGAGAATGTATCAGATACTGTTAGCACATTAAAACATCTAAATATAAGATTATCCAAATATCTTATGGGTTATGCTTTTCCTTCAAATTATTAAATCAATTGCCAAGTTTTTTGTGAAATTATCTTCCAATAGTTATCCTTCACTTTTCAAATAAGATAACATTTAATTATTTGAGGAGGAAAACTAGCTTTTTGTTTAGAAACTAAAACTCAAGTTTTATTAGTGGCTTTGCAATGATAAGCCTTTCAAGACCTGAACCTAAATTAATGGGCTTATGCACAAGTAAATAGTAATACATGGAAGAAACATGAGACTGAGAAAAATTCCTGATAATCAAACGACCACAAAATCCAACTAGGCTTGTAAAAATTCTTGAACTCAAGTAAAATGTCAAACAGAAGATTAAAGAACATTTCAACATATCCAATGTACTTGAATAGAAAAACCTCGCAAATATATCATAACATAGGTACCATGGAATAACACTACCAAAAACTAAGGTGAAGATTAAACTTTCACCATATTTCTGAAAGAAGCCTATGCTGCGGCAGGCTGCTTGGCAGCACTGGAAAGCTTGGACCTCCTCTTGGCCAAACTCTCGCTTCGGCGTTCCCTCTGCTCCTTCAACCTGGAGGCAAGGAGTTTCTGGTACTCGGCTGCTTCTGACTTTGCCTTGGCAATTCTCTTCTTCTTTTCTGCGATTCTTGCACGCTTTCTTTGGAGTGTCAAAGGAGTGACCAATCTCTGTATCTTAGGAGCCTTGCTCACCTTTTTCCCTGCAACCAAACGTGTAAATCAGCTCTTTATTGCAACAGGGTCCTCCCATCCTAGCAGGGGCTAGAATGTTATGTTTTCCTATTGGTAGGATAATTGTTTGATTTGTACCATAATAAACATGTTACCAGTTTTGAACGATGGGAGTTTAATTCTTTAAAAGCTTAGGTTTGTTTCATCAAGGAGAAATATCAGAAAACTGAATTATCTGTTTAATGAAACTAATAATTGCCACACATCCCCCAAAAGAAGAAAAAATTAAGAAAAGCACATGTGACCCCTCACATATAAAAATGTGTAAATGGAGTTACTATCAAAACTTTGAATTGTAAACTTCAATACATGGAAATAGAAAGCTAAACTACGATAATATTAACTGTAAAAGGGTTAAGCTTTGACACTCCTTAAATGTCCTCCATCTAAAAGTATAGCAATGTAAAACATCATATATACAATATTAGAACTGTCATATAGAAGACATTATGTGATATTATACCCAAATCCATAATCCCTCTATCTCCCTTCTAAAGGCACCCAAGACATAAAACCATAGTAGTTGGAAGCACCAGAAGCTTTACCAGATTTTGTCGTGAAGGTACGACGATAGGTGTTGACATACTTCCTCACATCATCCTCCTTGGACAGGTTGAACAGCTTACGGATTTTGGATGCTCTCTTTGGACCTCTCATCCTTGGCTTCTCAATATCAGTCAGGCCAGGTAAATCATTTTCACCCTTTTTCACAATTACCAAGTTCAGCACAGAAAGGTCTGGGCTCACAATGCACCCACGTACAGACTTCCTCCTGCGTTCTCCATTGCGCTTTCCATATCCTCGGAAGCAAGGAGTTCCTGCTCAAGTTACCCAATCCAAAGAAATTAGTAGAAAAACAATGAACAAAAGCTCAGGCAAGAGAAAACCAGTGACTCCTGATTCAAACTGGATTCTATGGGAAGCCAAAATTTAACAGATAAAGAAACAAATGTCCTACAGAACCAAATTTCTTTTTTTAATTCCAATGAAAAAAAAAAAGAGGAATCATGTTAAACCAGAAGGCAGACTATAAAAAAGTTGAATCATTGACAGAATTTTCAGGACAATTGAATAAACTTAATACTAATCACAGCCTACACCAAAATATAATGTATATAAGTAACAAGCCTACCTCTGTGAAGCAAGAGACGAACACGACCAGGGGTAAGCACTCCCTGCTTCATTGGAAAGCCTTGCTTGTCACAACCACCTGTGATTTTGAATACATAGCCTTTGAATTCCTGTTGATAGAAAAATGAAAAAAAAAATGAATATTTAATCTTTAAAGTTCCTTTAAAATTGTAGACAGAAAAGGTCACTGAGAACGTACCTCACCCAAAGCATCACCACTGACCTCCTGTGAGATCCTCTTGTCCCAAAAGGCTCGTCTGCAAAATATGTATAATAAATATTATTACAATAAAAATAGTCACCAAACAACAGCTCAATTTCATTAAAAACCAAAGTCTTCAGAGCAACTAAAGTGAATTAAATAATCTAAATAACGTCTTACCAAGTATTCAATACAATCACGAAACTTTGCCATGCAAATTAATACATACACTTGAAATAACTAAGTTATTTTCCTGGAATAATTTAATTATTCAGCTCTCAATCTAGTCAAAATTCTTTGACAGAAGTAAAGGCCACTATACAAATAACCAAGCGGTATGATCATTCATAGGAATCAATGAAAAGAACCAGACTTTAGGTTTCTGGTAACAAATATGAATTGTCATTTGAAAGCCCTAAAACAACTTGGCAAACAATGCAAAAGAATGAAATAAATGCAATCCCAATGCAAAAGATTTAATACTTTATATCCCCTTACACTGGACACAAGCAACGTGCACCCACACATCACTCATGAATAAAAATATAAAAAATGTAAATAAGAAAAGCTAAGAGCTTACAGCTTCTGATCGTCATCGATCTCCAGCTTCTTCTGGCATCCAGTAGTGGGATTCGCAATGTTGAACTGCAGAGATTGCAACAGATTCAGCCACAAACAGAAACAAACACTACAAACACATACAAACCAAGAGATCAAAGCACCGAGAGTTAGGGTTTCAGGTGAAAACCTTCATGTTGTAATCTCCTCTTGCTTCTGCCGCAGCGAACTCTCAGTGTGAACGTCGAGAACTTAGAACATACGCCAGAGTTCCAGGGACAGCAAACTAGGGTTCTCACATGTCAGGCTTATATAGTAACAAAGGCGGCATTCCCGCATAATCTTGTCTTCGGACACGAAATGGGCTGGTCTGGCCCAATATAAATCCAAATGGATTCCCTTATCCCCTACTGTGGAAAGCCCATTGGTTAGTTACATCTAGGATAGCCGTAATGATAAAAGAAAATTTAGTTTATTCAATTTTTTTAAGATTTAGTGAAATTATATTTATTATTTTTTAATTAAAAATTATATTTAATACATATAATGTTATACAAACTTTTATTTAAATTTATTTTATATAAAATTTGATTACATCAATAAATAAGAATGATATAAGAAAATATTTCATATAATTGAATTGAATCTTAGGATAAGATTAATTTATTTATAGCTATAAGTCGGCTATAACTCAGGTTTATGTTTAAGCCTCTAAGGGTGGAACTCAGTGTACCGCCTCTCTCTCTCTGTCTCTCTCTTCCAAATCGAATCCACAGAAATTGGTGTGTTTCAATCCTTCAGGTTTCTTCTCATTTCTTCGACCAGTGCCTTCTTTGCATTTCAATCTATATATATTTCTGTCAGTCCTAATTTTTGGTGTGTATTTCAGGAGCTAGGGTTTTGGAACACTACAACAGTGAGGTAGTTGTATTTCGAACGCGATAAGGGATGGCGTCGTTGGACCCTGAGATTGCGAAGACGCAGGAGGAGCGGAAGAAGATGGAGCAGCAGTTGGCGTCTCTTACATCGGTGACCTTCGATACGGATCTCTATGGTGGGAGTGAGAAAGATGCCTATCTCACTTCTATCCCTGCGAACGAGGACGAGGAGAATATGGATGCTGTGGACAACGAGGTTGCTCGGAAACTGGCGTCTTACACTGCTCCGAAGGCTTTGTTGAAGGAGATGCCTGGCGTCGGAGATGGGGATGCCGATATTGGGTTCAGGAAGCCGCAGAGGATTATTGATCGGGAAGATGATTATAGGCAGAGGAGGTTGAATCGGATTATATCGCCGGAGCGGCACGACCCATTTGCAGCCGGTGAGAAGACGCCGGACCCATCCGTGAGGACATATGCTGATGTGATGAGGGAGGAGGCGTTGAAGAGGGAGAAGGAGGAGACATTGAGGGCTATTGCCAAGAAGAAGAAGGAAGAGGAGGAAGCGGCTAAGGCTGCTCCGGAGAAGAGTAAGGAGTCTGATGCTGCGGCCGTTCCACAGAAAAGAAGAAATAGGTGGGACCAGTCTCAGGATGATGGGGCGGCGAAGAAGGCAAAGACTTCTGATTGGGATATGCCTGACACCACACCTGGTAGATGGGATGCCACCCCAACGCCTGGGAGAGTGACGGATGCAACCCCAGGAAGGAGGAATAGGTGGGATGAAACTCCCACCCCTGGAAGATTGGTTGATTCTGATGCAACTCCAGCTGGTGGTGTTACACCTGGTGCAACTCCTGCTGGCATGACTTGGGATGCTACCCCAAAGCTTTCTGGGATGGCTACGCCAACTCCTAAGAGGCAGAGATCTAGATGGGATGAGACACCTGCCACTATGGGTAGTGCAACTCCGCTGCCTGGTGCCACACCTGCGGCTGCTTATACACCCGGTGTAACTCCTGTTGGAGGAGTTGAATTAGCTACTCCAACTCCTGGGGCAATCAATCTGCGGGGTGCCATTACACCAGAACAATATAATTTGTTGAGGTGGGAAAGGGATATTGAAGAGAGGAATCGGCCATTAACAGATGAGGAACTTGATGCCATGTTTCCGCAAGAAGGATATAAGATTCTGGAGCCTCCAGCTTCTTATGTGCCAATTAGAACACCTGCAAGGAAGCTTCTTGCCACCCCAACTCCATTGGGGACTCCACTTTATCAAATCCCGGAGGAGAACCGTGGTCAACAGTTTGATGTTCCTAAGGAAGCACCTGGTGGGTTGCCATTCATGAAACCTGAAGATTACCAGTACTTTGGTGCCTTGTTGAATGAGGAAAATGAAGAAGAACTGTCACCGGAGGAACAAAAGGAGAGGAAGATTATGAAACTTCTCCTTAAAGTTAAGAATGGTACACCTCCGCAAAGGAAAACAGCATTGAGACAGCTAACAGATAAGGCTCGTGAGTTTGGTGCAGGCCCATTGTTTAACAGAATTCTGCCATTGCTCATGCAACCTACTTTAGAGGACCAAGAGAGGCACCTTTTGGTTAAGGTCATTGACAGAGTTCTGTATAAATTGGATGAGCTGGTTCGCCCTTATGTCCATAAGATTCTTGTTGTTATTGAACCTTTGTTGATTGATGAAGACTACTATGCTCGCGTGGAGGGGAGGGAAATTATATCCAATCTCAGTAAAGCAGCTGGATTGGCCACAATGATTGCAGCTATGCGGCCTGATATTGACAACATTGATGAATATGTTAGGAACACTACCGCTAGGGCATTCAGTGTTGTTGCCTCTGCTCTTGGTATTCCTGCCCTCCTGCCATTCTTGAAGGCTGTGTGTCAAAGTAAGAAATCATGGCAAGCTCGGCACACAGGAATTAAGATTGTTCAACAGATTGCCATCTTGATTGGTTGTGCTGTATTGCCACATCTGAGATCTCTAGTGGAAATTATAGAGCACGGTCTAAACGATGAGAATCAGAAGGTGAGAACGATCACTGCATTGTCCCTTGCTGCTCTTGCTGAGGCTGCTGCTCCTTATGGTATTGAAAGTTTTGACTCTGTTTTGAAACCCCTATGGAAGGGTATAAGACAACACCGTGGAAAGGTGTTGGCTGCGTTTCTTAAGGCTATTGGTTTTATCATTCCATTGATGGAAGCTCTGTATGCCAGTTACTATACTAAGGAAGTCATGCTGATTCTGATACGTGAATTCCAGTCACCTGATGAAGAAATGAAGAAAATTGTTCTGAAAGTGGTAAAGCAGTGTGTAAGCACAGAGGGTGTGGAGGCTGATTATATTAGGAATGATATTCTCCCTGAGTTTTTCAGGAACTTCTGGGTTAGGAGGATGGCTTTGGATCGTAGAAACTATAGGCAACTTGTGGATACAACTGTAGAGATAGCAAACAAAGTTGGTGTTGCTGATATAGTTGGGAGAATTGTTGAGGACCTCAAAGATGAGAGTGAACCTTATAGGAGAATGGTTATGGAAACTATTGAGAAGGTGGTTACTAACTTGGGCGCTGCTGACATAGATGCTCGGTTGGAAGAGCTTCTGATTGATGGTATACTTTATGCCTTCCAAGAGCAAACAAGTGATGATGCTAATGTGATGCTTAACGGCTTTGGTGCTGTTGTGAATGCTCTTGGGCAGAGAGTGAAACCTTATCTTCCTCAGATTTGTGGTACCATCAAGTGGCGGTTAAATAACAAGAGTGCTAAGGTGAGACAGCAAGCAGCAGATCTTATTTCAAGAATTGCTGTTGTCATGAAGCAGTGCCAAGAAGAACAATTGATGGGTCATCTTGGCGTTGTCTTGTACGAGTATCTAGGGGAAGAATATCCTGAAGTTTTAGGTTCAATTCTTGGAGCTCTCAAGTCTATTGTCAACGTTATTGGTATGACAAAGATGACTCCTCCTATCAAAGATCTGCTACCACGTTTAACACCAATTTTAAAGAATAGGCACGAGAAGGTCCAGGAGAATTGTATCGACCTTGTAGGTAGAATTGCTGACCGTGGAGCAGAATTTGTGCCAGCAAGGGAGTGGATGAGAATTTGTTTTGAGCTTCTTGAGATGCTTAAGGCACACAAGAAGGGAATTCGTCGTGCTACAGTGAACACTTTTGGATATATTGCCAAAGCCATTGGACCACAAGATGTCTTGGCCACCCTGCTAAATAATCTCAAGGTGCAGGAGAGGCAAAATCGTGTCTGCACAACTGTGGCTATTGCAATAGTTGCTGAAACCTGTTCACCTTTCACAGTTCTGCCAGCTTTGATGAATGAGTATCGTGTGCCAGAGCTTAACGTGCAAAATGGTGTCCTCAAATCCCTCTCTTTCCTGTTTGAGTACATTGGTGAAATGGGAAAAGACTACATCTATGCTGTGACTCCATTGCTTGAGGATGCTCTCATGGACAGGGATTTGGTTCATAGGCAGACAGCTGCCTCTGCTGTGAAGCACATGGCTTTGGGTGTGGCTGGTTTGGGTTGTGAGGATGCACTAATTCATTTGCTGAACTATGTGTGGCCTAACATATTTGAAACTTCTCCTCATGTCATAAACGCGGTCATGGAAGCCATTGAAGGTATGAGGGTAGCTTTAGGTGCTGCCATTGTACTTAACTACTGTCTCCAAGGCCTGTTTCACCCTGCACGGAAGGTCAGGGAAGTGTATTGGAAGATCTACAACTCGCTCTATATTGGAGCTCAGGATGCTCTTGTATCTGCCTACCCTATCCTGGAGGATGAGCAGAACAATATATACAGTAGACCAGAGTTAATGATGTTTATTTAAATTGAAGGTTAGGCTGATGGAACTTATTAATAGGCATTAATATATTAGTTTGTGTGATGTCCATATTAGTATGAATGAATCAGCATTTGAACTTCTTTTACCTTGTTTTATTAATATTTTTTCTACCGCAATGCATGACTGAGGTTTCTTTATATCAAGGACATATCGTTTACTATGTGTTCTTGACATGATTACGTTACTGGTCTTTATATGGGTGTTTCTGACAATCACACTTAACACTCCAAGAACCATCTTTTCAATTACCCTTAATTTTGGTATTATTTCCAATTATCTTTTTACTTCTGGGTTTCACAATTAAGCTGTAAAGGATTATGCAAGGAATAGAGAGAACCAAATGTTTGCCGGCTGAATTGATGGATTTGAAAAACAAGAGTTTGCCTCTAGGGTTTTTTCCCCCCTTTAACATGCTTCTAAAAGTTATATTAAATTATTGTAGTTGTAATATTATTTGAAATTTTAAGTAGTGTACCCTTTCTAGATTTTGATCGTTTAGAACATGAAAGTTTGTAAACCTGCAGCTTTAGAATTAATGAATGTCGACTGTTTGGCATTGACATCTAGGTTTTTAAGTTTACAGACATAATTTAGTAGAGAAATCTCACAAATATGGTATTCGCTTAGCATGGTAACAGGTTTGAAGTTTGGTGCCTTTTAGAAAGGCATTCCTGTTAATAAGAATTAATTTACTTGAAAGCATTGAGCAACGCAATTAAAGGATTGTTCTTTTTATGGGTGTTTAGTTGTGAGTATTCATTGATTATTAGTGTAATTCTTTTTTTCAAAACTGAAATTTCTAAAATGTTTTTCAATTGCGTAAATCAAAGTAAAAACCTGGACTGACTTGCTACCACAATCATCTGCCAGTCTTATTTTTTAAAAAAGTGTTTGTTACGTGAGTGTAATCAACAAAAAGAGAAAACATTTAAATATCTATATACCAGTTAATTATAGAAATAATATATTATATTATTAAAGCAAAAACAAATTATTTTATATGACGCAAGGTTTTAAACCATATCAACTAGCCTATAACTAGCTTTTCTCAGTCCAAGCAACAAGTTAAACGTCACTTCCATTAAAAAGAAAAGGCCATTCACTAAATGTATTAAAAGTAGTGTGAGAGGCTGATTCATTAGAACTCATTCCAAAGAAACCTTGACCATAATATCACTTTCAAGCCTGCATTCTTTGATCCTCCACCAAGCTTTCATATATCACTCCCAAGTGATATCATGGTCAAGGTTTTTTATTTCTAAGTTCAGCGTACAAACAACAGATATATATTTGTCCCAATATGGGACTAGATTACAGATAGGGTTGCAAAGTTTGATTTTTCGGAGTGTCACGGTTGCACCTACCTGATCCTAGAATTTTTGTTTAATGGACAATGAAGGGACTAGGTGAGGGTGGGATGGATTGAGCACCATGTGTATTGGTTCAAATGAAGTGGGGTTGGAGGAGGTGGAAAACCAAAAATGGAGACTATGAAGGTGATCGGCAATCTGGCGAGAGAGTGCGTTCATGTAAAAGGTTCGGTAAGCAGAGTTTTTCCGGGTGGCCAGGCCAACAAAGAAGCCATGAGGCGTTGATGAGGATACCTCTTACAGGGTTCAGATGGTGAATGAAGGTTTGGGGTGAGATGGTGGTGGAACAGGAGCTGCTGGAGCTCATAGCTTTTATGTATTTATACTTTCACAGAATCCTCAAGTTCATTCACCCTTCCTTTTACATGAGATGCTTTCAGGATACCTTCCACTAATCTCATAAAATTTTTACTAAGCATCATAATAATAACATATGCGTACTATCGATTTTTTTTAATACAAATATGAAACGTCAAAAAATGTTATCGTGTAAGGAGCACGTATATGCAACGGCTTAGAATTTGGTAAGTACACATTAGAATTTTTCTACAAAAAACAGTATTTTCTTACTCTAGTCCAGGTGGCACAGTGAAGCTAGAACAGGACAAGTCCACCATGGACTTTTGGCATTTTGAATATTCCTATGTACTTTGGACTTTGGATAAAAAAAAACCAATTCAAATTTGACATAAATATTATACAACAAAAAAAAAATCTTTTTCCCAGAAGTCTGCTTGACACAAGCTATAATGATCCAATGCATGAGACTCGCGAGGTTAGGAAAAGTCAGATATATGTAATCTTATTTCGATAAATAAAGAGACTTTTTAAAATTTAAACTCGTAACTTTTAAATTACGTGACAATAATCTTTCGGTTGAAACAAATGCTATATAGACTCAAATTTCAAGTTCAATTGATAGAGAAAATTTATGTCACTAATAGTTTCATGGTTTTCTAAGTGGGCACCAAAGCTTAGAATATTTGAAAATTGAAATGTTAACATGCAAAACCTTCGACAGAACAGGAAGATAAAATCAGTTTCAAAGCTTCAATTTCGATTTCCACCAAAACTGAAATCAACTAACGAGTAAAACTAAAAGCAGAAAATTTTTCATGGCAAAATGATGAGCTCAACTGTCCTCAGATGAAGGACCTTTTCTTTTGGTTGAGTAAAAGAAAGGCCTATTGAAACAAGGAAAACCGCTATTACTTACATTGAAATGGAAAATTAATACAAGCCCAAAAATTTCCACCAGAAACAGCCAACAACGCTCCAGATGATAGCGTTAAAAAAAGCCATAATGAACCCGATTTTGAATATATCAGGAAGGTCCACATAACCAGCTGTCAAAAAAGAAAAATTATGATATCATCAGCTACCATGCTATTACATATCTAGAAACTGATAAGAAAGAGAGGAGGGAGGGGGCGATAAATTGAGTCTACACATGCATTCTCAGGAATACCCTTTTTGGTAGCAATTTGATACCCTTTTGGCAGTTGTTTTAAGATTTAGAGCAAGTTTTCTTTCCATTCCACCCATTATTACCTTAATGAAACATTCTCAGAGAGTGAGATGAAAAGGAAAAAGGGAGAAAGAATGCATCAGAATAAAAAAAAGATTGACAGTTTGACATGTAGTTAAGGAGAGGGATAGATGTTATGTCCTAGAATCATGGAAATAAACCAAACTAATCAACAAACACAACCTAAAGAATTGAATAGATGAAAGGAAAAACAACAAACAAAGAAATAACTGAGACATTGAAGAGAAGAAACAAGCACACCTCCGTAGTACACAGCTGCCTGGCCACTACTATAGTGTGTTATTGCACCAAAAAGATTTGTAACATAACCTAGACAAAGCGCTGCCAGGACGCCAGGAACACCAGCTGCCCGGTGCATAGCAAGAAATGCAGAGAATAAAGCCCCAACATGTCCAGTCTGACTAGCAAAAAGATAGTGGATGAAGAAATAAGCTGCCTGAAGAACAAGAAGAGAAGCTGGCCAGCTCAGAGAGAATGACCTAAGGGAGTTGGCCACACAATCAGACATCCAGCCTACAATACCAAGGTTTGTCAATTGGCCTGCCATACCCACTAGAATGGCAAACCAAGACAATGTATCCCATGCTGCTTTTTCATTCAAGCAATCATTCCAATCAAGGACTCCTAATACAAGGAGTAATGATAACCCAATCATGGCAGCTACAACACTTGCTATGCCAAGGCTCTCTCTGCAGGATTAAGAAATATTTATCATACTGGATTCAATTAGAAGAATGCATTATAAGAAAACAACAATGTGCATTATCTAACAAGTGTTCATTTCTAGATGATATTTAATGTAAGTAATGTTTGGTAAGACATCAAATGTAAAAAAGTTCTAAATAGAAATAAGTATAATTAAGAAAGAACTTCTTCAATATATAGCAATCATAATCAAAGGATAGTGATGGGGAAAGGAATAACTACCCAAGTCCCACTTCGGGTACCGTAGGATGCTTAATGGAGTACTTAACTGGCTTGGTTCTTTTCCCTCAACAACTAGCATTTTAGAGAGGATTCCCCAAGTCAATTGAAATCCATCAAATAGAAACAAAAGAAATTTAGAAACTAGAAAGTGCTACTCCAATAATAAGTTCATCCCCTTTTTAATTTCAAAATTCTATATTTTCAGCATCCCCATACCACATACTCCATCCAAAAAGTCCACCCACATATCCATTCTCAATTCTGTTATAGCCAGAATGGGATTTTGAGAAGGGTTGCTTTAAGGAGCGCACAGTAAAAGTTGTAAGCTGACTCTGGGGGGAAGTTATTGTCTATCATTGGCCTCTTTGATAGGATTCGATGGGGACTAGAGAGGTGGTCGTTTACCTTGGGACAGATCTCAGCAATGAGTCTACTCATCTCCAATTCGTGAACTTAATAGATACAAAGCTATATGATAGCATCCAATTTTTTTAATTCATCAGTTCCATCTATGTTAAAGAATACTACTCCAAAAGTAACTTCATCCTCTTTTTCATCTCAAAATTCTATAATATTTTAGTCTCTCCATGAGACCACAAACTCCACCCAAAAGGTCAACAAACATAAATAAATAAATAGTCCCTTAATATCGGCATAACATGGAAAATCATCCTATTGACAGTTGTATCATGGAAAATTATCATATTGATCCTATATATCAAATATCATAATAAATGTTTGATAAATTGAAATCTAGTATATCTGACGTGTTAAAAAGATCTCATATCATAACAGTTTAAAATGATTTGAAATTAGGCATCTGACATACCCAAAGATCCACAAAGAGACTGCAAGCAGCATTGTACCAATCATAATCCACTCATTTTGGGAGACAGGACCCATAGTTTCCAGTTTCTTTGCAGCAATGGCAGGTGCCTCTGGTGTGTCTTTAATTTGGGGTGGATAAAGTTTGTATAAGATCAATGGTGTAGCAAGAAGAGAAAGCAATCCAGGTAAACTAGCTGCCTTAAACCATGTAACCCATGGATTTGAAATTATCACCCCAAGCTCCTCTGCTAATTTAAGACACAGCAGGTTTTGGGCAGCAGCAGTAAGGAAAAGAGCACTAGAATTAGCAGCAGACTGTCACAGATCAAATGGCAGTGAACAAGTCACTTCATTATTGCATGACAGCAGATTTCAACTAAGAAACAAGACAAGTAAAACAGAGAATCTTGCAATATCAGAGTTTATGATGATCATTGCTAAAAACATATTACTGTAATAGCCAAATTAAGTGAAGTAATATCACATAGAAACAAAAGGACACCAATAAAAATAGAAGAGGACACACATTTCAAAACACAGCAAGGCACATATCAAATCAACAATATACAATGAAGTTTTAAAGATGTTTTGCAAAAGCAAAACCAGAAAAGAAACTTGAAATCTTATGAAGTCTGTCCCCAATGATTAATTATTTAAGTCGTAGACTGTATAATTTTATACCGACAATAATATCCAGACATTCTTCTTAGTATAAGTAATCGATTGTTGAAATGTTCTGTCATTGATCTTAATTAAAAATAGCCAGTATACTCATTTAGCAAAATGAAATCAAAGTAAACGCCATTCATCTCATTCAAATTAAAGGTTCTTACAGCTTATTCCCCTCTCTTTTCTTTTCTTTTTTTCTCTTTTAATTTCTAAACACCAATCTTTAGAGGCCAATTTTCCTTTAAACAGGGAAAGCGATGAAGAACAGAAGAAAGTAGTGAAATTATGGTCCACAACTGCAATTGCAGTGGGTTCCACAACTTTATCCGACCAAAATTGCAGTTAGAAAGAACCACATTTTCCTGCAATGATTGCAACTGCAACTTAAAACCATTTCAAAGGCATTTAAATGAACACTAGCTTCCTCATTATTAAGCAGTGTGGCTTACTCAGCCATAGCAACCAATTAAATGGTTTGAAATAGAAAACCAACCTGAAATTGGGTCTGAACAAGATAAGACCCCAGCTTCCTGGCCGTAGGATGATTGGGTTCACTCCCTGCTGAGAGCGACAGTGACTTGATAATCGGCAAGAAGACGCCACCGGCCCTCGCGGTGGTGCTGGGCATCGCCGGCGCAATAAGCACCTCGCTGAACGTCAACCCATAAGACAACCCCAATGTGCTCTTTCCCAACCACTTCACGAAGTAAGTCGCAATCCTATCCCCCAATCCAGTTTTCACAAACCCACGAGCGAAGAAGAAGGAAATCACAATCAACCAAATCACCTCGTTGGTGAACGCGTTAAAAGCCGCAGAGAAACTCAGAGTTTTAGTCACGACGGAGGTTGTTAAACCTAGAAAAGCCCAAGCTCCCACCGGCAATGGGCTCAGAACAAGACCCGCAATGGTCGAGAGGAAAATCGAGAGCAATTGCCATGCTTGAGGGGTAACTTCGACCGGTTTAGGGACTAAAAAGCGAGCAATGAGACCTATAGCAATGGAGATTACAAAAGGGACGGGTTTCGCACCCTGAGCAACTGGAGCTGAGATTGAAGGTGATGAAGAAGAAGAAGAAGCAGCTTGAATTGGGTAGTGACTAATCCGGGGTTTAGAGAGAGGACTAAAGGTAGAAGATTTGGAGGGAAAGAAGGAGAATTGAGATATGGGTGATCTGAGAGATGCGATTGAATGGGAATTGGGAATCAAAGGAAGAGAAAAACGGTATTTGGAGATTGAACGAGAACGATGATGCAGAAAGGAAGTACGAGAGGATGAGAGGGAGAAAGAGGCTGAGGTGGAGAGCGAGTGAAGTGCAAAGCTCTCCATTAGCGTAGCAACGCTTGCTCAATGCTCAGTGAAAGAGAATAAGGAGAAGAATGAGATTGGAACTTTGAGGGAGGCTTTAGTTTATGCCTTTCGAAGTGACTTCGGCTTTGTGCAAATGTGATCATCATAAGGGTGTGTTCATGTCAACGTGAGGAGAGAAATAAAGTTTGTTTCTTTTTTTCTACAAATAACAATAACTAAAAAATATGCATGCAATTTTTTTGAAGAAAATTTTTAAATTAGTAAAAAATTTAACTTTTCATTCTTTACTTTATTTTAATTATAACTTAATATATGTTTTTTTTTCTTTCCAGACGAATGACTCAAATATTAAAAAAAATTATATAAATATATATGTATATTATAATTATTTTAAAATTTTATGATTTTTAATTTTTAAAATAATATATTATCTCATATAAAATAAAATAAAATATTTAAAAAAATATATGATCCAAATAGAATAGAGGGAATAAAAAAATTAAAATAGATAGTACAAAAATAAAAAGTTAAATATTTTTTATAACTTAATTTTATTATTTTATATATATATATATGTAAGAGATAAAATACTTTTGGAATTTGGTTTTGGATTCTTCTTTCTTTACACATATTGTGACTCGAAATCCATAAACGCCGCTGCGTGATGCGTAGCGTCATGATGTGCTTGGTGTCATTTTCCATAATTTTTATGCAATCTTTTGAAAGCATTCGGATTCGCTGCCATTACTTTTCCTGCCAGTAACCTGCCGTTACTTTTAGCGGCGGTTTTTTTCGTTGCTAAAAATTATTGCAACAAAAATTGTTTCTGCTATAATTAATTATTTAAACAAAATTTATAACAACAATACTTTTCGTTGCAATAATATTAAAAAATACTTTAGCAACGCAAAAAACCGATGCTAAAAGTAATGACAGGCTAATTGCAACAAAAGTAATGGCAGCGGATCCAGAGGCCTTTTGAAAAGACTGCCTTCTCTTTTCTTTTATATCCAATCCTAGATTTCTCCCAACAAATGAAAATCATTAGCAAACAACTTTCTTGAAACTTTCTGTTACTCTTATTTAGATTTTCTACTTTAAGAAATATTATTGATTATTGATATGTTAAAATATATATAATCTTATAAAGAAAATATTATTTTTAAGTTTATAGATTTCTTTTTTCAATTTATTCCATCCATCATTCAAATATTAGTATCACTTTTTCATATTATTTCCATCTAAATTTAATGTAAAACCCAATAGTTTATTACCTACAAAAGTTCATAGGTTGAAGGATGTTTATAATATTAATGGTGTGAACCCAAGTTGGTGTTGCATGTCGTCACTGTCTCGATGGTGATTTGAGGTTCTATTTCTAAGCAGTTACATTCAATTGAAAAATCTCAATTAAAATTTGGATTCGAAATTATAAGCCCAACATTTGAGGCCCTTAAACAAATGGGATTTCCTTTGGCTGGCCCAGACCAACTTTTTAAGAACTGTTAGGATGGGCTAGCCCACCAAATTTTTATAAAAATACAATTATGCAATAAACCTAGAAGTTATAACCTCATTGAAGAAGAACGAAGAGTATAAGAAATTTTACTTGTTCCGGTTAGACTTAAATAAAAAATAAATTAATAAAAAAATAAAAACATTATTTTATTCTTTTAATTTTGATTTTAAATTCATTTTATATTTTTAATTTAGTCCCTTAACTTTAAAATTTATTCTCTTTCTTATTGAACTCTGTATAACAGACTAATTCTGCTGACTCTAAATTAATTAAAATGAATTCGCAAATAAATATTTAAGTACTCTTTTATTTAAATTGACTTATAATTTATAATTAATTTAATAGCACAAAAAATATTATACTATTCGTCCCTTGAAATGATACAAAAATTAACATACCTTGTATCTATTTTCAACAATTATACATATCTTTCGTGAATTTAAAATATGCACTATAGTCATTTCTCATATAATAATACATAAGTTATAATTCTAAATATTTTTTCCAAATTAATATTATATTTATTGTTTGTATAATTATAATAAGAATATAAAAAATATAAAATAAATCCTTCTTTAAATTTTAACTAAATTAAATAAAAAATTTTAAATCAAAATAAATAATATTAAAATAAAAGGTGTGAAATAATATTTTTAATGATTTTTTATTTTAATTAAAAAATTTAAATTGAGAGGGCGTTGGTATATCTTATACTATATAATTTTATCATACATGATACTGTATAATTTTATATGATACTATTTATTTGGCCAAACAAAAAACTATAAAACTTATCTTTTATTCATTGGATTTAGTGAAAAAAAAAATAAGTCTAATAAGAAGAGTATAATTTATATAATTTATTTTTGACAGTTAGTGTTAACTAATAAAAAATATATATTAATAATTATGCATAATTAAAATTTATATTTTTAGATTTTACGAGTTTTATTACAGTGAGATTACTAGATTAAGAATTTTTTTTTAAGATTAAGTGGAATTTAATTTCAAAGAAAAAAAATAAAGTAGAAAAATGCAATTTTTTCTTTTTATTTAGTAAAAAGGTTTTCAAATTTTATATCAGATTGTTAAAACAACCTATACTGATTGAAAGTTGAATCAAAACAAAAAAGGATTGAGATTTCAATATAATAGTCTATATTGTTTGTTTGGACTCGTGATTTTGATTGGTTCTTCAATTATCTTCGTCATCCTCAAATTCCACATCTATGTCTGAATACTGTTATTCACTGTTACTGTACGTCGCCTAATGCATAATTATGCAATTTCATAGTAGTTATATAATAGTCATAATAATAATAATAATAATATGGAAATGATTTCTGATATATTAATTATATAATTTTGGAACAAGTTACGAGAGAGTGAAAATTTTCAACTTTTTATTATATTTAAAATGAAATTAAAAAAGTGACTACTAATATATTTATACGTGCTTAGTATATAAAAATAAATATTAAAATTATGTATATCGAACAAGTTTGAGACAAAAGTAGTTAGTTATTATTTTCTTTATATGGATGACTTAGATACGTACAAATTTTTAAAAAATTAAATTATCATATTTAAATTTAGAAGTAAAATTTATAAATATTTATGATGTGTAAATATTTTGATCATTCTTATGTGTAGCAAGTGAAGTGAGTAATGAGAATGAGGAGTTAAAATAAATATAAAGAGAGTAAAAAAAAGTTACATATTTTATACTTAATTTTATTATTTTTAAAATAACATAATTATTTCTTGCTTTATATTTAAATATTAAAAATAAATTTTGAAGCATCTCAATTTAAAATTTTTAACTATATAAACATCAATATGGTAAAATGTAATTCTTTTCGAGGATCTTTTGATTTATTTTTTCCACATTGAAGCAAAACAAAGGAGGTTCCATGCAGTCAAAGAAAAAACAGTGTAATATGTAACGGAAAAGTCATGGTCAATATAGTGATGCCACAAAGGAATAAACTATAACTCCCAAATACACCATGACCATGACTATAGCCTCCTTTTCAACATACTCTTCACTCTTCAGGTTCAATGGTCCATATCATGGTCAACTTTAGCAGACATGCTGTGTGTGTGTGTGTGTGTTTTTTTTTTTTTTAAAAAATGATTAATTTTTTAAATAAAATATAACCGATATTTTTTTTGAAGAAATTCAAGATTTAATTACTAAATATATAAACTTTAGTTTTTCAATTTTTCATAAAATGAATTAATTCTTAAAAATATTTCCTTTAAAACAAGTAGTTAGGCATTTGATGACAAAAGGAACAAAGTTAGCTTGAATACGGAAATTATCAGTTTGTTTTTGTTTTTTTTATATATTTTTTTTATTAAAAATAATTTTATTTAAAATATTATTAAATCATAAATATAAATATTTTTTAACAAAAATTTAAACTTTAATTTATGAGATTAATTGTTTTAGTAAACTTAACTTCCGTTAATTACTATATAATTAGTTACCACATGGGTTATTTTATTTTTAAGATAAAATTTTATATTTTAGTTTTATGTATAAAAAATAAATTATATAAATTATATATATAATTTTTTTATTAAAAATTTTATAATTTTATAATAATTAAATATTTTGTCAACTGAAGTTATAAGAGTCTTGATTAAAGAAAAATTTTAATAGTTTGAAATTTAAAAAAGTCGATCAAGTTTATTGTTTTTATTTGTTGATAATTTTATCAATTAATAAAAACTAAAGATATTAGTTAACAAAATATTAAAACTAATATATTTATAAATTTTTAAAAAATAATTATAGAGATGATAAATTATATAAAATCAAAAGATTTGATCACAAAGATTAAAAAACTCCGCTTAATTTTTTTTCCTTTTTCATTTATATTATATTATTAACGCATCATCGGTGACAGAAGGCAAAGCCATTTCAGCCGCGTCTAGCAGACCCTTACCTTCTCGTCATTACGTTTTACGATTCTTCGTTGCTTCCTCCAACTTGCTTCAATTCATTTTCCCACAAAAGTAAATTTTTTTTTTTTTGGGGGCCAACCGCCAGAAGCTGACCCCCAGAGGCTAAAAGGATTATATAATAGAAGAAGCAAGAGACGATTTTGGGTACAACATTTGACCGAAGTTGCAGTTATTGTTGTTGCAATCTTTGGCAAAACAATGGCTTCTCTTAATCTCTCTTACGCTTCAACATCATCTCTCTCGCACCCACGGTATGTTCTTTTCCCTTGCTTTGGTTTTGGTTTTGACAGGGAAAAGCTATAGCCATCTGGGTTTGAGATATCATGGGTTGATTCTTTTTCTGTGTTTTCTCGTCTCATATGCTTCCTTCGTTTGTCTGAAATGTTCAGTCATGTGAAAGAGCAATACATTTTCATATTTGGGATCAACTGTGAGAAACCAGTTTGACTGATGATGTTTGTGATCCACAATTTGGCGTAAGATCTCGCTTGTTTGGATTGATATTGGATTGGAGTTGTGCGTTTGTTTTTTTTTTTTTTGTTTTTTAATAAAGCTACGCTGTTGAGAATTATTAGTAAAGGTAGAAATGGTGTTATGACGTTGATTGTTGAGTAGAATTTATTTATTTGGGTCGTGTGAAGTAATTTTTAGAGTTTGACATATAAAACTTGTTAGAGGTTGCTTCCGAACCCAACTCGTATGTCCTAATTCAATCTTAATCTTGAGAACTTAATTTATACTCAAGAGTTTGTCGTCGATCTGCACTTGAAAGGATGATATCCAAGTTCAACTCAGTTTAGCTGCATTAACTAGTTGATTTCAACCTGTTAATAACTTAAGTTGAGCCTGTATTTGATCTGTCATTATTTAATACTGGAAGAGGTAACTATAATTCTGGACTCTAGAATTAACAAGCTGAAGAGGTATCTGACAAGTCCATACTTATTACATAAAACAATTTTGACCTTATATTTTGTATGAGCTAATTGACTAGTGTAATCGAATGGAAATAATACCTTCTTCTAGAAACTGACCTATTACTTGGATTCAATTATGTTATTGTCTTTTGTTGAGCTTTTTTGACTTATTTCAAATTGTGGACCACCAATCTTTGCCTGTATTCTTCCCTACTCCCTACCTCGCAAAGTAAAATTCTTTAGCTTTCATGTCTCATATAGGTTTTTGTTAAGTTCTCTCCTTGCCTGTCAACTTGTTGAACCCTACTTCTCTCACCTCACAGTCCATAAATTTGAAATTTTCATTTTTTATGTTGGATAATATAATCACTAATTGAACCTGTGATCTGCTTTTGCATTCTATGTAGGGCATGCAAACACTTCAAATTGTTCAATGGACTGCACAGCATGAATTCATCTAGTGTAAATGGAAACAGATTAGATTTGGCATTTGTCCGGCTGAATTCTAAACTTGCACCAAGTGAAAATGGTGTTAGTAGACCCAAAGCAACATTGATCTCTGGAGGAGGTGACCTTCTTTCTTATTCAAATGGCAATGGTTTCATGATAAGTAAAGATTTGGTTGGTGCTGAATCAGTTGGAATCGAGGTACAACCTGATGCAATAGCATTTGGAACACTAGCAGCAGACACAACTTTAACAAGCAATGGTTTTCCTGTTGACCACAATGAATTTGATTTGGACAGGCCCACAGAAGGTTTTGCTTCCATTCCTGATGCTATTGAAGACATTCGCCAGGGAAAGGTTGTTTATTCTCTCTCTCTCCTTATGCAATGGAGGTCTATAGTGTTAAAGTCTCCTTTACTAACTGATATTACTGATGCAGATGGTATTGGTTGTAGATGATGAAGACAGAGAAAATGAAGGAGACTTGATTATGGCAGCAGAGCTAGTAACGCCCGAGGCTATGGCTTTCATTGTGAAGCACGGAACTGGGATAGTTTGTGTAAGCATGAAAGAGGAAGATTTGGAGAGATTGGAACTCCCTTTGATGGTAAACAGTCGGGATAATGAAGAGAAACTTCGTACAGCATTCACTGTGACAGTGGTATGTAATATTTTTACATGCATCTGGACATCTGGAGTTAGTTATGTATTTCTCACTAAAGTTGTACACTGTTATCATCCCCTGGAAACAATACAGTTCCTCACCCAATGCGAATTGAACTTTATTGAGATAATTCTTGCATCTAAATTCATTTCTATTATGCATTTAGTTTGTAAATAACTCGGTTAAACATTAGCTTGTTATACCTGATGGCTTTTACTTCGTAGGCATAAAGGAAAAAGGACATTGATTATCATTTATTAAAATCACATATGGACAACCGGGGTGATAGAAATTTCATGTGCTTTAGTTACCTATTCACCTAACTTGGTTCCAACAATTTATATTGCATTTGCAGGATGCTAAAAATGGGACCACCACAGGGGTTTCAGCTCATGATAGGGCAACGACAGTTTTGGCTCTTGCATCTAGAGATTCAAAACCAGGTGATTTCAACCGCCCAGGCCATATTTTCCCTCTAAAATGGAGGGAAGGGGGTGTGTTGAAGAGAGCTGGACATACAGAAGCTTCAGTTGATCTTGCAGTACTTGCTGGCTTGGATCCTGTTGGGGTTCTGTGTGAGGTTGTAGATGATGATGGTTCCATGGCTAGATTGCCAAAGCTTCGCCAGTTTGCTGAGTGTGAGAACTTGAAAATCATATCTATTGCTGATTTAATAAGGTATATGGTTACTTTCATGGATGATGTACTAAGACTCATCATAGGCATGTTTGTAACATTATCTGTGTCTAAATTAACTTCTTCATGTTGTCTCATGCGTAATATATGACTAGAACCTCACGACAGAAATTAATCAACTCTGCTACTGTGATACTAATATATTTTAGGATACTTTGGTCAATTAAAATGATTGCTTCCCAGTCATCTTTGGTTTAAACCTTTTATGTGCCACTTTTGTTCTTTTTTAATTCTAATTCCTTTTGTCTTTTGGATGAATTCCATTCTATTTCTCTTTTTTCCCCCTTACTCAAGCTTGCGTGCAAAAGTTACATCTTCCTGGATTTTTCTTGTTGCTTATTTAGTTAAATACTGAAGATTTTAACACAATGATCTTATTGCAGATATAGAAGGAAGAGGGATAAATTAGTTGATCGTGCAGGAGCTGCACAAATACCTACAATGTGGGGTCCATTCACAGCTTACTGTTATAGATCGCTTTTAGATGGGATTGAGCATATTGCAATGGTTAAGGTGAGCAATGCTTGTATATCTGTTTAACTAAAATATACAGCAATGTGCGTACATTATACATATTCATGTGAAGAGTGGTTACCCTGATATAGTTATAATATAATTTAGTTGGTGTAAAGAACACATTATCCACATATGGACTAACCTAAATTTGATTTTTGCAACTTTGGTCCACCTGGGTAAATGAAATCAATTTGAACGATTACAATGTTCTTCTGTATACACGTTAATGATAGTATGCGAGAATTCTGAGGTCATGGAAGTCACATAGCTAGATTCAACTCAATGCAATTAACATAATGCTGAGCATTCAAATACAAGTTACAGAATAACAAAAGTTGATGCAATGAACTTTTAACAGTTACTTAGAAGTTATGGCTATTTTGGTAATCTACTGAGTTAAAATCTAAAAATTTGATGCAATTGAGACTAGAGTTGGCTATGCAAAACTTTCTTATGCTCCGTTAGAGCAAGCCTATCTTAAAGAACTTTTCTTGCTCCTCTCCTCTAAAAGCGTTCTGTGCATTGTTTGGAAATAAATGTAAACTGATGTATCCAAAGGTAGACAAGGAGTTGATGGCCATATGAAATTAGAATATTTAGATATTTACCTTATGAGTTGTATATCCAATAGACTATTTGGATTTTCAAGGTTTGTGTTTTTAGCTCTGCTGTTTTTGACCTGGGCTGTTTCTAGATTCTATATTGTTGCATCAATTTGTTTCTTTTTTCTTCGTGTTAATAACTTTTACGCAGTTAAACCTTGTGTTCCTATTATTTCAAATTATCTTAAACTGTCATTTCCTCATAAGTGATTGCTTCCTGGCCTCATTATGATTGCCCTAACAGTAGCCATCTTAATGCTATCCTAGTATCCTATCACTTGAGCTAATATATGGGGGGATTAACTCTTGAACAGTAGCTAGCATTAGAACGATACACTCTAGCTCAATGGGTAGTCTTCCTCAAGCTCTTGGTCTTTATCTTTTAACTTACTGCTATCTTTTTTCCAAAAGAAAAAAAAGGGAGTTTACATGTAAGACTTAAATGGAGTCAAGCTACTTGCTATCAATCTTTTCCCATTTTGGTGTTTTATATTTGAGTTCTAGATTACTGGGTGGTAAACTCTTAGGGGTTTTAACTGTTTCTTGTTTAACAGGGTGACATCGGAGATGGACAAGATGTTCTGGTGAGGGTACACTCAGAGTGTCTCACAGGAGACATATTTGGATCTGCCAGATGTGACTGTGGGAATCAACTTGCACTTGCTATGCAACAGATCGAGGCTGCTGGGAGGGGCGTACTGGTATATCTCCGTGGACATGAAGGAAGGGGTATTGGATTGGGCCACAAGCTTCGTGCATATAACCTACAGGATGCTGGATGCGATACTGTAGAAGCCAATGAGGAATTGGGATTGCCTGTTGACTCAAGGGAGTATGGCATTGGTGCACAGGTGCTGAAAGTACATAATTGCTGGATTAATTGACATAATATGATATCCACTTTGGTGTTGTTTGGTACATTGAGTATAATCACCCCAATACATTTATGACAGAAATTTTGAATTCTGCTTGCAGATACTGAGGGACTTGGGTGTTCGATCGATGAAGCTGATGACTAACAATCCAGCAAAATATGTTGGTCTAAAGGGTTATGGTTTGACAGTTTCCGGTAGGATCCCACTGTTAACTCTCATCACAAAGGAGAATAAGAGATATTTGGAGACCAAACGTGTGAAAATGGGACATGTCTATGGCTTGGAATTTAACACGCTATTAAGCAGTCAAGAAAATAGCAATGTTGGTGGCAAGGCCAGAGTTGATGATTCTAAAGCTGTTTCTGGATCATCATAAACCTCTATTCCCACCAGATACACACAATATAATGCAGACACAAAGCAGAAGAGAAAGAAGTAATAGAAACACCATTCTAAGGATGATTTTATTTATCTGATTCATTCAATTGAACCATGGGATTCATCAAACATGTTTCTGAGCTATGAAACTTATATCTAGGCCTATGTAAGGTGTTTTTGTTTGTTTATTTTTTAATGGCTTCTATAGAGGTTGCTACTTAGAAGTTGCCACTGAACCTATAAGACATGGTTATACAAGCCCAGATTCTGTTTTCCTTTTTGGAAATGGCACATTCGTTGTATCACGATTGTCTTTACATTCAATGAATTAGAATATCAAGTTTTGTACAACTACTATGTAAATTCTTTCTAACTATTTATTATCTTAAGAATTTTATAGCGGTGAATCATGAAAGAATATTTTTTTATTTTTATCGATAAATTTACTTATATTTATATTTTATTTATTTATTAAATTGCGCCAAAGTTGAATATGCAAAAAGCACAATAAGGGAAGAAGTACTTACTTTAATATTTTGTAATGTTAGGTTAAGATTTTTACAAAAAAATGTCATAATAGTTGTTTTGTTATGAGAAGGGATCTAATTTTATTAGAAGCGCAAGCAAATTTCTTTTTCTTAAAAAAAAGTACTTCTATTGAAAATTATTAATTACTTATCTTTTTTAACCTACTACTTAATGATTGTTAATATATATATAGATATATATTTTTTATCAACTAAAAATTATGCCTTATTTTTCAATAATTTTGACAATAAAAAACTTATTTATGAAAGATTCAAAGTCAAACCTAATATTGATAAATACTCGCAAAAAAAAAACACCATTGATAAGTGGAATTATTCTACCACGCAAACTTGCTCATTCTAATTGCACCATTGAAAATTTGACTTAAAAATGGCAATTTTAAATAAGAAAACATTGGATTCCCACTTTATGGTTATATAATTTAGACATGGTCATTTCCTCTACGAATCTAACTCTTGTTCTGTCTCTCTCTCTGCTTATTAGATATATGCCTCTGCTCCTTCTCTTCACGGTTATATAATTGATAATTCAGATACGTCTCAGTTTTTGCTTTCATATTTTTTTACAAAATTTCAAGTGAAGAATTCATAAGAGAATTAAATAAATAAAATTAATTATAAATTAGTTAATAAATGTGATTGTAAACCTGTTTAATATATTAATGAGATATCATTAGGGTCTAAACGTTTGGACATCTTATAATCTAAAATATTTAGTCTCAAAATATTAAGACCCCGTCTAAGAAAACTCATTCTCAATCACAATAATTAGATTGTTTATAGTATGATCACAAAATTATTATAATAAAAATAAAAAAATTTAAATATAATTTTTATATCTTTTTATCATCAAATTTTTTAATAAAAAATTAATGCATGTATAATTAATTTTTTAAAAAAATTTATATGCTGCATTTTAATTAAAATTTTTAATAATAAATAGATAAATAATTAAATATAAATGTAATATTATTAATAAACAATAACCGGAGTATTTAATTTTTCATGCTTGTTATGCTTTTATATGAAGGATTCTCAAAACAATCTTTGATTCTCACACCATTGCTCATTTTCTTCTTGACTAAGCATTAAGGAAAAAGTAAAATACATCATAATATCGTGTAGTGGGAATAGCAGGAACAGTCTGTCCCAGCCTCCCTTCCCTGTTAAAGTGAGACTCCCATTGCCAGCTCGAAGCCTGAATAGCTAGCTAGCTATGTTAAAGTTTAACTTTATGCAAATATTAATAATTTATTCTCAACATTGAATAAAAATAAAGTAGAAATAATATTTAATTTCTGGCAGTTTTATTTTCTTATTTTCTCAGCAACGGCTAGTTGAACATTCCAGACCTTTTATGCAACGACGTGGTCCCTCCCTCCACGTCTCACGCGTATGTTGGGTACTCTTTCCGCCGCCCAACACGTCACAAATTAGATCACCCAACATTACAAAATCGCAAAATCCGACCGTTACCACTTTTTCATAATCATTATTCATCCAACGGCTAAAATTTAACCGTATTTTTCTTTTTGAACCACGTGGACGGATACGATTTTCTTACAGCTGTAGCCAAAGCCAACAACCGCTCACCAAATACCAGCTTGGTCTCGCTCATTGACAATCTCTTTCCTCCGCGTTTGCTAGCCTTCCCCGCAACTACACTATTCACATTTTAAAAGTCAATCTCCACCGTTAGACTCACCTCGATGTGTGTGTAACATTGTTTTAATGGATCAACGGCTAATGAATAATGATTGGGTCTAGAAGTCGCGTCCTCGCGCGTTCATCCTTCTATAAATACCCCTGCGAGCCTCCGTTTTACTCACAATTCACAACCATCTAGGACTACTAAGAGGCGGACGAAGCTTGAACTTTGAACTCTCTCTGTTTCTAAAATCTCTTTTCTATAATTTTCTGTAGCTACAATGGCTCGCTTCAGTGTTGTGTTGATGCTAGTGGCTGCTTTATTGGTGAGCTCTACATTGGCTCAATCACCGGCAGTTTCTCCGGCGCCTTCTCCACGGAAGGCAAGGTCTCTGGCTCCGGCGGCGACTCCAATCGCGAACGCGCCTCTTGCTTCTCCTCCTGAAAGCGGTTCTGCTCCTTCTCCTGCCACCGTCAACTCTCCTCCTTCTCCTCCTCCATCTACCTCAGAGTCGCCCGCTGGTGTTCCAACGGTCTCTCCCTCATCGATCTCAGCTCCACCATCGGAAGCACCCGGACCGGCCACAAACGATGCCGTTTTGAACATATTTAGCATCGGATCTGCTGCTGTTGTGATGTTCGCTGCGGCATTGATGATGTAGAGAGATACACGGATACACCGAGTTTTTGCTTAAATACATGAGTCCTGAGCTTTTGTATTACGGAGCCACTGACGATTCATTCATTTTATTAGTTTATTGTGTATCTATTTATTGTTGTAATGAATAACATTATGTTCTGGATTTTTTTATATGATTTATTTAGACGGATCTGATATATTCATGTGTTGAAAATTAGTTTGTTGGCGTTCTTATTATTTCCATGATGCGCTTCTTGCAGAATGCTCTACTCAAATTGTTCGAAAATGATTGAGATTTCAATTATTCATTTTCTCTCAGTTTCTTGAAATGTTTTTCCATTGTGACAAATAAGCCATACTGTAAATTTTCATACTGTAGTTTATGCACATTGAAGGCTCTGAGATTTCAGTTACAGAATCCAATGATTGGCAATGCGGGCTACCAAATTATCAGTATCAATCCAAAATGTCTTAATTTAATGGATTACATCCTATCACTATCAATTTTGAAGAGAAAAATATACAAAATATTATTAGTAAAAGATTTCCCCCCCTAAAGTATGAGAGAAGTCCTACAACCGGTTATACTTGTGAGACTTTGGTAAAAAATTCAAAAAATTACTCACATTTCTTTCATTATTATGTCATATCCAATAATTTCGTATTCACTTCTAAATAAAATTCTTTTGCCTTTGATAAAAGAAAATAGTTAATTCAATCTGTAACAATTTTTATTTTAATTAGTGCTCAAAATCTATTAAAACATAAAACTGAAGGCCAATAAAGTTGGGTATCATGACTAAGTGGTGCATTATCAAAAAGAAGAAAAGGAAATGGGGCGTGAATGTGATTGTGAGAGTGAGTCATGGAAGCAATAGCAGTACAATTCCTTTCACTTTATTTGATTGAGATTTGGACGAAACAAAATTTACTTTGGACTGCTTCTTTGGTTTCTCACTTTTGCTTTGTTTGAGAGGTACTTTCGTTTCCTTTCACTTTCGCTTTCGATGTAACCATAAAAACGCCTTCAATTATTGGGGCAGTGGTCTCGTCCAAAATCTTCCTTGTTAAGATAATATGACAAAAAGGTTAACTTGTAAGTTATAAAAAAGTTAATATTTTTACAATAATTTTTTTAAGATTTAATGACAATAATTTTATTTTTATACCCACATTTTTAATTGATTTAAATATAGAGAATTCAATCATTCCTAAGAAAATCCAACCTCACAGAAGTACAGCCATTTCCCACTCAAGAAGATTCCGTTCTGATATCAAACAAAATATCTAACAATTTTAATTTTGTTAAGCTAATTAATTTTAGTTGAAATGGTGGTTTAATAGTTTATCTAGTCTTAATTTCATTTCCTCAAGTAGAAAGTTTCAATTTAATTAGTGGCAAAATGGGTTATGTAATTTGGATGCTATAGAAGATAGGAAATTTTTTTTTTTTTTTGGTTCTTCTCGGTTAATTATAACTAATCGACTTGAAATGTCTTTCAAATTAAATGAATTTGTAATATGTGTTCATTAAAACTATTAAGAAAGTTACATATAAATAAGATTTCAATCTTTTAAATATCTCTTAATTTTAAATTTGACCAAATCTATTTTTCCCCTTTATTCCTGTATTTTTAATTATATTCTTAAATTAATTTTAATAAATTGGAAAGAAGAAGAAGAAAGAAGGCTAATAAAGCGTCAAAGTGGAATTATGTTGGCTGTGGTCAATGCTTTTTATGTTCATTGTGAGAATGGTTGAATCAAATCTACCTCAATCTCTCATTCCAATCTTGCTTGCCCCAAATTTAGGAAAATTCGATTTCACACTAAAATTTTAATATTCTATATTATTTAAAATAAATAAATTTAAATATATATTATATTTTCTTAATTATAAATTCCATCTTTTTCTCTCCACGACAATTTCAAAAAAAAAAAAAATTTATGTATCAAAAGAATTAAAAGCATGTACAATGTAGTGTATAAATTGTATTTGAATTTTTTGTTGGGAGTCTTTTGTTAGCCTACTGGATGTTTTAACAGTGATTTTTTTTGTTATTAAAATTTTTTACAACAAATATTATTGTCATTATAATTTTTACTAAATTAATTATTTAAATAAAATTTATAACAATAATAATATTCGTTATAATAATATTAAAAAACACTTTAATGATAAATAAAATTATCACTAAAAAATTTAACAGACACTTACTAAAAAATATCCTGCAGAAGATTCAAAAGCGTATAAATTATTATAAAAAATAAAATTATATATATATTTAATACTTATGAAATATTACTAATAAATATTATATTATAAAAGAGTGAAAATGTGAAAAACTCAAACTCCTAAAAAATTGAACTTCTTGTATGTGTATTAGTTTATTTTTTAAAACTAGAAAAAGATAAAGAGGGGATATCAATAGCAATATGCTAAGCATGTAATACATATAATCTTTTAAAAAATACTTCATAATTTTTAGAATAACAATTAAAAAAAATTGTCCGTTGAAGCTTTAAACATCTGACATTCCAACAGCTTCTTTAATCTTCCTAGGGAGACAGAAAATACAAAAAGTAGCTCCATAATTAACGTGGCAATCAACAAAACGAAGACTAATGTTCCTAATTTTAAATACAATATAAGTGATTGATTGTATGACAGCTAATTTATTTTTTTTAAAAGTGTTATAAATATTATTTTAAAAATAAATTTATTTAAAATATTTTTGAATATTAAATATGTGAATCTTTATTAATAAAAATTTAAATTTAAATTTAAATATTTTATATAAAAAATTTGTATTAAATAACCTGAAATGTAAATTTATATTTTCAACTAATAATAGTACAACATAGTGGTCCCAACTTGGACTCTCAGTCCTTTCTTATTCTCTTGTGGATCCCCACACCCTTTCACGCTTTCCTATTTCTTGACCGTTACAACCTTTGCAACTATTCCATCCAACGGATCTTATTTCTCTTTTCCTCTTCAACGGTTTAGATCGAACACAACTGTCTCGCTTGTGGCGGAGCACGACCTTCCAAAAGCTCACTATGGTCTCTCATTCGAAACCCATACCGCGTTTCACTGCGTTTCGTTGGCTCACTCTCATCATTGCCTCACGCGCTATCGTGGATATCTGAACCGTCCGATCTTCCTGGAATAACGTGCAGATCACTATCTCCGGATCAACGGTCAATGTTGTCCTCTCACTGAAACACTCCTATAAATACTCCTCTCTCTGTTCTTCGCTTCTCCATTCTCGCTCTCGCCTTCTCAGTGTCAGTCAGTGCTTCTTTGTATCTTGCTGTTTTTGTTTCTTGGATATCTATTTTTCTGACTCTGAGAATGGCTCACTCAATCTCTGCAATTCTGATGCTCTTGGCATTGTTCGTCTTCTCCGCCATCGCGCAATCTCCGTCCGCATCTCCGATGGCGGCTCCGCCAAAAGCGGCGGCGAAGAAACCATCGGCAGCTCCCTCGCCTGCCTCTTCGCCATCTACATCAGCGAGTACTACTACTCCACCTGCCGCTGCCCCTTCTCCTTCTACAAGCGAGAGCTCTCCACCCTCGCCTCCTCTGCCTTCTGCTGCTCCATCTCCTTCCGTGACTCCATCTTCGATCTCTTCTCCTCCTACTGAGGCTCCGGCGCCATCCGCTAACGGCGCCGTCATTAACAGCTTTGCCGTCGCTGGATCCGTTGCCTTTGGCCTCGTTGCAGCCGTTTTGGCTATGTGAAATGCTGCATTGGATTGGAGTTCCGCTGTCTCTCACAGTTACGGAAGTTACTGATATTTTAGATTTTTTTTCTTTTGAATTATGAGTTTTTGGTATTTATTTTTTATTCTTGTTTATCACTTGGAGTTTGGATACAGTGTTCGACTGATGTTATTTTGCATATATTGTTATGCTTATTTGATATTTGCTCTAATCAAAATAGTTTGATCTGATAATCTTTCAGTTTTTGTTGCATTTTTAGTTGCAAAACAATTGAAAAGTTGAGGGACTTGTTCAGTTGGTATTATATGATTGATGATCCATCATGGCTGACCAAAGTGCTTGCTGAGAAAAGTAAATTAAATTGTAAAATAAACTACTTTATTGATATTGTATTCTTCAAAGAGTATTGTTGCGAATAATTGAGCTTTTTAAAAGTGACGAAAACATCATTTTGTTACTTGTACCTAAACTTTCTTTGTTTTTTTATATAGCTAAAATACAGAAAACATTCTTAAATTTCAACCCTCGTGTATAAAATTCAAATTATTAAATTTAATTTAGAATTTAGAATTTTATATTATGTGCAAAAACCTCTTTATTAAAACCTCCAACCAAAACTCTGGTGATACATTGATATAAATTTAAGGTTAAAATAAAAATGAAGTTTTTAATTTTTGGACTTGGTGTAGAGAATTCAAAAAATTATTAAACTTGATCTAGAACTTCTAACCTTGCTTGATCTGTCACTACTTTGAAAAATTTTTGATGAAAAATTTAATGGAGTTTTCTGCATGAAATAACATGTTTGGGGTAATAGTCAAGGTTTTTGGTTGAGAATTTTTTTTCTTTTTTTTTTTTTTTCGCACAATGAGGTGCATAAAACCCATATTATTTTGTGAAAAAAATATCTTTTATGAAGTTTTAAATCTTAATTCTATTGGCAAATCAAGTCATAAATCTAAGATTAGATCTTCCAAAATATATGACTTGACCTAACTGATGATATGCATTTTGAATTTTAAGTTGTTGATTAGGAAGATAAGAAATATTTAACAATATTGTGCAACATCGTATTTTGTTAGCTAAAAAGTATTTATTGGATAATTTTACAATTTTTTGGACAGAATTTACAACACTTGCTAAAGAAAAAAAAGGCAACCTAAGCTACAAAAAATAACAATTATGATATACTATTTCAAAAAAAAAAAATTTACTAATGAAAAGTGAAGGCTTTTTAAAGACGAAAAGAAATTCTATAGAGAAAGAAGAAAACCTTCTCTAAAAAGAAGATAAAAACTCCTAAATAAAAGGGAAAAAATGTGAAAAAACAGCTAAAATAAAAAGTTAAATAAAAAAAGGTGTGATTCATTTAAACCATATCTAAAATTTAGTAATTTACCTTCTCAACTTCAAAAATTTGGCAAAAAATTCTCTTAATATTTTATGCAATACAACTATGTAAATTTTCTTTTTTGTTTTGTAATATAGTTATAAGACTCTTGTTTGAGAGATGTACCTTTTCTCTTCCTTTCTCTTATTTTCAATCTCGTAAATTCCCTTGTTTTCTTGAGGGTTAAAGGAATGAACCAAAGTGAATAAATTAGTGGTTGTTACATGATTTTCATCAATAAGTTGCTTTCTTGAATAATGTTCTTTCGCATCAAATAATCACGTATTAGGGTAGAGAGGTTATTAGCTATTTAAGCTCTTTTGATGGCCATCTCATGAATTTAAAAATTGATTAATAAATTTTTTTAGTACCTATAATGTACAAATATAGCTTGCTTAGTTGAAAGTTGTTGAATGACGAAAAAACACTTGTATTAATTTGCCATTTAATACTAAGTATTTTGATAAGAAAAACTATTTTTTTTTAAGAAGTACAGCCTAACAATATCTCTTTTTTTGACTTAGCTGGGCCTAAACCCAAACCGTGAAGTTGAAGTAACTATGGCCCAGCCCAAAAATAATAGAAATTTCTACACCAAACTACTAAGAATTTGAATCATCAACAATATTGCATATGGTACAGTACGAGAGAGAATAAAGTAAAAGAGTCAGAGAAAGATAAATAAAAGAGTTATTATATAAAATTAGGATTCATCTTATAAATTGTATATAGTTTTTAAAATTATAAATTACATCCCACAAAAAAATTCTAATTGACCAAAAAAAAAATAGATAAATTACATATTCCATTTTTGGAAAAAATTTTTAAATTACATATTCTTTTGTTCTATTTTAAAAAGTATATAGTTTTTAAAATTATAAAATGATCAAAATATTATAAAAATGGAATTAATTTTATTTTAAAAATTTAGCAGCTTCTATTTTTTTATTTTAAAAAACTTAACAGGTTCTGTTTTAAAAAAGTATATATTTTAAAATTATTCTTTTGTGCATTTAAAAAATTTTTATTTTATTGTTACTTAGTTTTAGTGTAAAAATTATAAATTTAATTTATTTTAAATTTTTAACCGGTTCTATTTTATATTGGTTAAATTCATATTTAACAGTTGTTACATTATCAAAAAAATAAATACGAAGGCATATTAGTCAAACTAAATAAAATTAAAGCCTTTTTTAAATAGAGGGATGAAATTAGAAGCTTGGTTAAAAATTTCTTTCTTTTTTAAAAATAAGTTTTGGTATCTATCTGTTCTCAGCTAAAAAAACACTGATTCCTTCCACATTTTTCTTCCATATTTTAAGAATAAATTAATATGGTTGACCAAAAACAAGGATTATCGAGAGAGAGAGAGAGAGAAGCAAATGAAATAAGTGTGACGCAGAGTCCGTTGGCTTGAAAGCCAGAAAAATGAAACTTACAAGGAAACACAAAAGACAGATCACACACTTGTACCTTAACGTTTCCTTCATCTTTACTTGCTCTATTCAAATTTATAATACCAAAATCCCTCTTCTATCATTTATCTCTCTTTCTCACCACTCTTCCTTCATTTTCTCTAATAATATTTTCATTATCAACTCCTTCCTTCTTTTAGAAACAAGAAAAAAAAGTTGGTCTCTTCATAACCTCATTTTGTGGCACCATATCAATTAATCATCATTTTTCTCAGACCTTCCAAGATTGTGAAGAGGAATTTAAACTGATCATGCTCAATATGTCACCAAGAGGTTCATCCCTGACTCACAACTTTAGAGTTGTTCTTCATCTTCTTCGTGCTAGCAAGTTTGAATCCAACAATGTCAGATTCCACAGAAACAGTGTTATTATGTCAGAATCTAAGCTTGGAAGTGGGCATTGGATGCATCCTGGCCTGCAATTTTACAGCACCAATAGAAGCAATTGTTCTGATTCGACAGGGTAACATTTATATATGTATCAAAATTTTATTTGATTTTGATTTTAGTTGTCTTCAAACTATTAATTCTCCCATATAAAGATTGAATTTTTACACTGAAAAAGTTTTTTTTTCCTTTTTCTTTTTTCTTTTTTCCAACCTCTATTTGAAGGGTGAGAGATGTCAATGTTGAACCACAAGTTCCTCCTTCCTCAGGCTTCAGTCTCTCTAATTGGTACGTATGAAGAACTAGCATCCCTTATTACTCGTATTCACAAACTGTTGCTCTATCTATCAATTTCTGAATGCTTTATTGACCATAAGATTAATCATTAATTATTGAAGAATAAATATAAGTGAATAATTGTTTACGAAAAAATACATATAAACACTTTTTTTTGTGAAATGTTCCTAATAAACATGCAGGCTAAGATGGGTTTTGGGGTCTGCGCTTTCTCTCTTGCTACCTTTCTGGAGTAATTGGCAAAAACTACGAACAATAGAAGGTATACATATTACACACATTCCATGAGACAAAAGAAATCTTTTTTGTATTTTTTCCTGTTTGTAATAATGACATGTTGATGGATGTAGCAGGAGAAGCAGAGGCTGTGGTTGAAGAGATTGAAAAGGTTGCAAATGTGGTAGAGAAAGTGGCAAATGTTGCAGGCAAAGTAGCAGAAGATGTTGCAGAAAATCTTCCTCAAGAAAGTAATTTCAGAAAAGCAGCTTTGGTTGTAGAAAGTGTATCAAAACAAGCTGCTCATGATGCTCATCTAACTGACCAGTTTATTCACAAGGTATGCATCAACACTTACACTACACAAACACAAATCTAAATTAATACCCTTTAATTTGGATCCTCTACATGTAAATTTTTAATAAAAAAAATAGATGATTATTTTGAATATTTTTGAGATTTGTGTAAAATACATTTTTATTATTATTCGCTCAGATTTTAAGGTCATCTAACAATAGAAAGATTTAGTACTTCAACCTTTTCATATGTCATCTAATTTTTAATTATTTTTATGCTATTCCATATGCCATAACTCTTTTTTTTTTTAATTGTTCAATTTTGGTAACTCACCATATAACATTATTGCTTAATAGTATTGATTGAGTTAAGTAACTTCAGACTCATAACATTATCACATCGAAGATTTCTTATATATTTTGGGTAATGAAACACAGGTTGATGAAGTGAAGAATGACTTGGATGATTTTGAGTCCTTCGTTGAACCCATTATTGACAAGATTGCAAATAAAGAATCGCAGAGAAAGTGAAGCCAACATATTTATTTATTCTTGTACATCAATATTGTTTGTTGAGTGAGAGAAAAAAATGCATCTTTTTTTACATAAGATTTACCGATGTAATAAAAAACTGATGAAGTGTAATAATCATTCATTACTGCATGTATATATATACATATATTAAAAACCCTCAATCATCCTATTATAAAATATGATCGTTGACAAAAAATATATAAATGTTTACGGAGTTGATTGATTGGTAAGCACATGCAACACATAGTAATGATCAGTTTAGGTATGTGATCAACACAATTAAATTACCAAAATAGAAAAGTAGGAAAATATTGAGTGTATAAATAATTCAAAATTTGGTTTCTATTATGAATATTAGACATAATGAAGAGCATATATGACAACCTAATCATGCACCGACACATTTGATGGAATGAACAACATGTTTGTGGAGCTTGGCCTTTTGATCTTAGGGTGATAATTAGGATCCAAATTTTATAAATTATGACAACAAAAAATAATTTCTTTTTAATATGACGCATCACACTGGTTACTGGTATCAACTCTTTTTTTATTTTTCTTTATGGAGCACGAGGGCTAATGTGATCCCCTTGAGCTGGCAGTTTTTTATTTTTTTTTATAATTTTATTTCAAATTAGCAGCGGCAAAAACCGCTGCTAAACGTTAAACTTCAAATATTACTAATAGTAACATTTATGTTTTGTTATTTTATATTTTTATAAAATTTAATTTGAAAACAATAAAAGTAGGCAAATTATATTTTTAAAAATATTTGTTTTTAAAAATATTTAAAAATAAATTTAAAAATTATTATAATAATTAATTATTTTTATCAAACATAAAACTATTTTAAACAAAATATTTTTTTTAAAATACTATAAAAAACAAATTATTTAAAATAAAATTTTTTTTATTTAAATTTAAATTTTTATATGTTGGAATTATTTTTTATTTTAAATTTTTTCATAAAATTTTATATTAAAATAATTGAAAACTATGAGTTAAATTATGATAAATTTTATGCTTTTAAGAAAATATATAAAAACAATTTAAAATGAATTATAATAATTAATTATTTTTAACAAACATATAAGATTGTCTTAAATAAATTATTTTTAAATAAAAAAGTTTTACATTTTGATTTATTAGAAAAAACTAATTCTACTCTCATTGAAAACTTTAAAAAAAAATTGATGAAACGTTTAACTTAGATAAAAAATATATATATGCTTTTAAAAAATATATAAATTTATATGTAAAACTTTTATACTTTGATTTATATAATACTTTGATTATAAGTCCAAATGAGCAAGCTAGTTCAATTTTGTTTATTAAAAAGATCAGGCTAAATTAACTTATTTTGACACTGTTATACAAATCAAAGTATAAAATATTTGAATATAAATTTATATCTTTTAAAAGTATACATATTTTTTATCTAAGTAAAATGTTTAATCAATTTTTTTTTAAAAAAACTTTTCTAATGAGAGTAGAAATATTTTTTTCTAATAAATAAAAAATAAAACATTTTGTTAAAAACACTTTATTTAAGATCATTTATGTTTGTTAAGCACGAGGGGCACGAGGGCCTTAAAAACAAAATAAAAAATTGGTGTCATATTAAGGAGAAATTGCATTATGGTCAAAACGTCGTCCAGCTTTCTTCATGAAAAAATAAATTCTTCATTTTAAAATTTTGTAGTCTATTTTCAATATTTTTACAAAAACTAAGTTGTCTTCTAGTAAAAGAAAGAGTAGATATTTTTTTTCTGTGAAATGGATGGTGATAATGAGATTTTCTTTTTAAAAGTAAAAACAAATTTTTTAAGGACAAAATTACTCATCTTAAAACCATTAACTATGCACAATATTTTTTATTAAAAATAATTTTATTTAAAATATTATTATATACTATTTGTACACATTTTTCTCAAGTTTCAATGAGAATTTGAAACTAAGCCCGTCTAATAAATTTTTTTTTTTATTTTTTTTCAAATGACATTTTAGATGCTTTCTTTCATATTGATTATATGCATTTAAAATTTTACTTACAAACATTCTCTCATTTTGCTCTTTATTTTGAGGGTACCATATAATAGTGAAGTACACTGAACAAACTTAATTATTTTCAAGATTAAAGGAACCCATTATTTCAGTTCATACTTTCTAATTATTTAGGTCCTCCAGGAAAATCACAATAATGGTCAATGGATCAACAGGTACAATTGTTCCAATAGATAATGGTATCCAACTACGTTGTGTTCTGTATGATTATTTCTTATAATTACAGACACCTGAGCAATTTTTGATTAGACCACGATTATCCTGTATATCTTATGTACAAATATATGCATTTTTTTTTTCTCTCACTCAACAAACACTAATATACCAGTATATTTCATTTTTTTTGGGGGGGGGGGGGGGCATCACTTTCTCTCAGATTCTTTCTCCTCAATAAAGGGTTGAAGGAAGGACTCCAAATCATCCAGGTCTTTCTTGAGTCCATCAACCTGCGTTTCATTAACAAAAATGTATCAAAAACTTTCAATGTTTGATCAAGTATTCATCGACCTAATGATGAATCATGAATCAGGGTGTGCTATTCTTATCATTGTGTCATTGTACATGTTTAAGAGAGTGAACTTTGAAACAACTATAAGATTGCTGTCTTGTAATCTGGAGGTCACGGATTTAAATTATAAAAACAATTTCTTTGCTTGCAAGATAAGACCCCGTACATCTGGCCCTCTCTAGACTCCACCTGAACCTCATGCACTAAGTCATTGTACATGTTTAACACCCATGAAATAACAAGAGAACATTTTGAAAATAAACTTATCTTGTCATGGTTTAGATTTGTGTTTGTATCAGTGTCAGTGTTCGTGCATACCAGATCAATAGTAATGAAGTACCTTGTGAATAAACTCTTCTGTCATATTAGCAGCTTCTTTGGATACGTTTTCTACAACCAAAGCTGCTTTTTCAAATTTACTATCCTCAGGATAATGTTCTGCAACATCTTCTGCTAATTCCTCAGCCACATTTGCCACTTCTTCTACTGCATTTGCAACTCCTTCAACGTCTTCTACCAATACCTCTACTTCTCCTGACATATTATCCATGCATGAACATTTTTCTCAAGGTATTAGTTAATCTCATTGTAAATTGCAAAGAGGGAAAAAATGGAATTCTTTTGTGTCACTGTAAGTATATGTAATATGTATACCTTCTATTTTTCGTAGTGTCTGCAAATTATGAGTCCATAAAGGAAGCAAGAGAGAAAGCAGAGAACCCAAAACCCATTTTAGCCTACATGCTCATTAAGAGTCAAATCTGAATAATTTGTTGGTACTAAAAGGAGATCAATGACTAATCTTGTGATCATTAGAACATTAGATGCAAAAAAAAGAGGTTGTAAATAAATACTAGTATAGTCAGGGATGCTAGTTCTTCATACCAGTTAGGGAAGGTGAAGCCTGGAGAAGAAGCTGCTGGTTGTTGAGCCTTGAAATTCTTTCCCCTTTTGAAAAAAAAAAAAGCAGCAAATTTTCATATGGCAAAGTTAATTATTTGATGATGATTAAAAACAAAAAGTTGAAATTTGTTAATCCTCATATAATTTCACTCAATTTTTAATTTAGTTGTAATTAAAAATCATTAGAGTTCTAAAAGTTTTAAAATTTAGTCACTACTGCTAAATTCTTTATCAATATGATGTTAAATTTTGCTAACATGATAATCTATTTGCCATTTGGAGACATTCTAAATATGCATACTTCAAGCCTAATTATCCAAGTCACTTAAATTGTATCACATGCTATAAATCATGCATATTTAGAGAATCAAGACAACACATGATTAGACGTGTGAACAAACTTTATTGGAACATCGATTGAAATTTGATGGAAATTTAAACTATATGGACAGTAGACCAAATTAAAATTTGAGTAAAATTATATGAACCAAAAGAATAATTTAACCAAAACAAGATCAAAGTTCTGAAGGATATATAGTTACCCATATGAATCAGAACTAGTGTATCTTTTGGTGCTGTAATATTGCAGCCCAGGATGCATCCAATAACCATTTCCAAGCTTAGATTTTGGCAGAATCAGACTATTTCTCTGCAATCTGCCATAGCTGGATTGAAACTTGCTAGCCCGAAGAAGCTGAAGAACAACCCTGAAATTCTGAGTTACCCATGGTTCTCTTCTTGACATAGTGAGCATCAGTTTTATTTCCTCTTAAAAGGTCTGATGATTGATTTAGAGCCACAAAATGAGCTTAGAAAGAAGCCAACGCTTTTTCTAATTGGATTTACGCGTGGGATTGGCTTTACTTGCCGGCCAAACACTGGGACAAAGAAAGGACTTAATAATAAGAATATTATGCAGAAAAAGAAAGATACCAAAAATTTTTCTTTGAACAAATCTTATATACAAATTTTAGATATTAGTTATTAAGTTTTTCAATAAAAATATGAGATAAGGTATTGTCCATACAGTAATCCCTATGTCAAAATGTTGGAAATAAGTGCTGTTAATTTAGCAGATGGGTCCGAACAGGGATTTCACACATGTCCTGCCTATTAGATCCTTCAATAAAATATAAAGGGTGGCCCAGTGCAAGGCCCCAACAAGTGGAGTCTTGGGAGGATTAAGCAGTCTTATATCTGCATGCAGAGAGGCTGTTTCCAGACATCCTTCAATGAAATATAACATGTGGAAATTCAATTTTTATAAGACTTAATCATTTGACCAACTTGATCACGACAATTTTTTCCCTTTTCTGTGTATCAATAATACATACTGTTCATTGATTCCTCTAGGGAAATAAGAGGACAATGCAATTTAAGGAGAAAAATAGACCCAGAATTTGAGGGGTGGATAGATAGAACTCAAATACAAGGTTAAAATCGCAAATCTAAGCTAATCTCAATCTGATCAGAGCATTTCAAAGACAGTAATATGGTGATGCTCAAAGAATACGATATGTATAGTAAGAATTGATAGAAATAGTGAGTGATGATGATATGAAGGGTAGCATTGAAAGGGAGCACTTACCTTTGTTTCGTTCTGTGATGTGCGTGAAGACAGAGCAACAGAGCAACACAGCTTTGATCCGTCCACTTCTGGGTTTCCTCTGTTTGTTGTAATGATTTGACTGATCAGCGATTAATCGGAGGGAATTAGGGGCAATCTCTTGTATATCATACTTCAATTTGCATCGGGTTTGCTGAAACCGATAAGCTCCATCATATGCATGTATTTTATATTATATATCGATCAGCATGTATTAAAATAATATATTAATTTTTTTAAAAAAATAACTTCAAATATTTTTTGACTCTTTTCTCGTTTTTTCTTGCATAACTATAATTAAAAAAAATTAAATATACATGCTTCCTATTCAATCATCTCCGTAATTGTCTATTTATTTTGTAATCGATTTTTTTATATCATTCTATCAAGGATATATTATTGGATTTTTTTTTTCAAATGACTTTAACGATACACTCTTCCATATTAATTTTCTACATTTGAAATTTTACTTTTAAAACACTCATTATGCATTTTATTTTGAGGGTACAAAATAACAGTAAAGCATGCCGAAGAATCTTAATTATTTAATTATGTAATTATTTTGTAAACTTGAAGTTATTTTGGAGATTAAAGTTACCCGTTAATTGCATTTCATATTTTCTAATTTTGCACGTCTGACGGGAACATCACAATAATGGATCAACGACAACAAAGACGGTCGTTCCAACAGACAGGAGATACTCTACATTTGAGAAATTAATTTAAAAAATTTATATTAATATTACTTTCATTTATTTATATACATAATTACATGCTATTAATAAAAAAATCTAATTTTTATATTTTTATATTTAAAAAATTTAAATTCAGAAGAATGATTCTGTATTTTTTGTTTTTAAAATAATTATTCAAACATTTTTTATTTTTTAAGAACTGAAAATAATTTTTAAAAAAAAAAAATACTATTTTTCAAATTTAAAATATCTAGACCCAGAGCTAACGGTAGCAAACCACACTCTCTGCCCGATGATTACCTCTTATGAATTTATGATTATAGACACCTTGGCAATTTTGATTACATCAGGATTACCCCAATCTTATGTACAAATATACGGGATTTTTTTTTTCTTCTCACTCAACAAACACTAATGTACAAGAATGTTCCTTTTTTTTTGGGGGGGGGGGGGGGGGTGGCATCGCTTTCTCTAAAGATCATTTCTCCTCAATAAAGGGCTCAACGACGGTCTCCCAATCATCCAGCTCGTTCTTGAATACATCAACCTGTGTTTCATTACCCAAAATATATCAGCAATATTCATTGTTTGATCAAGCCATAGAGGATCCAGTATTTAGAGACCTGATAATGAATTAGCGTGTGCTGTACATATATTTTTTTTTGGGTCAGTTTATACTTTATAAGTAGTATGAGTCCAGGATAGCACAATTTAATGGAAAACTAACAGGTGACATAATTTGGTGTTAAGTGATTTAGGCGATTAGTTGACTTGAATCATTCATATTCAGGTGCCAACATAGCACAATTTAATAGAAAACTAACAGAAGATTAATAGCAAGAACTATATAAACTAAATAACAAGCTTTTAAATCATTAGGACCATATTAAAAGTTAAATAAAACTTCAGAAACCAAAAAGAATAATTTAAACTTTTATAAAGTATGAAGTTTGAAACTTAACTCCTATGCAGGCCTATCATGTCACGATGTTAAATGGTTATGATTTATGAAAAATGAACGCTTAATAAATAAAAAGGAGTTATGTTCATATTTAACAGGCGTGAAATAACATGAACACTTTATGTCTTATCATCATTTGTGTATCAGTGTCAGTGTTCATGCATACCAAAGAAATGGAAATGAAGTACCTTGTGAATAAACTCTTCTGTAAAATCAGCAGCTTGTTTTGATAAACGTTCTACAACCAAAGCTGCATTTTTCAGTTTACTAGCGTCAGGAAGATGTTCTGCAACATCTTCTGCTTTTTCCTCCACCAATTCTTCCACTTTTTCAACTGAATTTGCAATTGCTTCAACCTGTTCAATCACTACCTCTGCTTCTTCTGATATATCCGTGCATGAACATTTTCCCTCAGATATTAGTTAATGTCATTGTTAATTACAAAGAGGAAAAAAAAAGAAAAAAGGTATTCTTTTCTCTCATTGAAACTGTATGTAATACGTATACCTTCTATTTTGTGCAGTGTTTTCTGATTATGATTCCAGAAACGTAGCAAGAGAGAAAGCACATAGCGCAAAATCCACTTTAGCCTAAAAGTTCATTAGGAAAATTTCACCACATGTTTCTAACTTTCTATATGTAATTGCATCCATGAATTCATACTCCAATTCATACACAAACTAACTTCACTCTTTAAAATGCAGGGTGATTGGAGTGAAATCCAAATAATTTTGGTATTGAGAGGGGATCCAACTCCTCTAAAGTGCAGCTTGCAATATCATCTATAATGTGCAAGTGAATAACCATTGATGAGAGGATCAACGGTTCAGATTTTTATAGCAACTTGCTAATTATTTGTGAATATATGCAAAATTAACTCTTTTGATTTCCTTATCAACAACTATTCATTTATACTTAACTCTTTCAAATGCTGAGTGCACTTTATAGGGAGTCAAATCCGTATAATTTGTTGGAATTGAAAGGAGATCAATGACTAATCTTATAATCAATAGAAAATTAAAACCATGGGAAGAAAAAAAATGGAGGTTGTAAATATTAAATACTACTGTAGTAAGGGATGACAGTTCTTCGTACCAGTTAGGCAAGGTGAAATTTGGAGGAGGTACTGGTGGTTGAGCCTCAACATTCTTTACCCTTTCGAAAAAAAAAAAAAAATTTCATATTCAACTTTAATATTCATATGGAAAATAATTATCCGATGATTAAAAACAAAAAGTTAAATTTCTTTCAATCCCTATAGTTTCACTCAATTTTTAATTTAGTTGTAATTGAATCCTTAAAATTTCAAGAGTTTTTTAATGTAGTCCCTACTGTTAAATTTCTATCAATATGATGTTATATTTTGTTGACATGATCAATTATATGTCATCTTGAGACATTCTGAATATGCATTCTTCAAACCTAATTATCAAAGTTACTTAACATAAGTTGTATCACATGCTACAAAACATGCACATTTAGAGAACCAAGACAGTACATGGTTAAACATGTCAGCAAAATTTAACAGCCAATTGAGGGAACTTTGATCTAAGAGGAGTAAATTAAATATTTTTAAAACTATACAGCTTCAATTACAAATTTTTAAACCATAGAGACCAAATTAAAATTTGAGTAAAGTTAAACGAACCAAAAGAATAATTTAACCAAAACAACATCAAAGTTTTGAAGGATATATAGTTACCCATTTGGATCAGAACTAGTGCTTCTACTGGTACTGTAAAGTTGCAGCCCAGGATGCATCCAACAACCACTTCCAAGCTGATGTTTTAACATAGCCAGATTATCTCTCTTGAGTCTACCATAGTTGGATTCAGTCTTGCTAGCATGAAGAAGCTGAAGAACAACTCCGAAATTCTGAGTCACCCATGGTTCTCTTCTTGACATAGTGAGCTTTTAATCTTCTTCACAATCTTAACAGCTATGAGAAAAATGATGATTGATTTGTGCGTGAGATTGGTTTCACTTGCAAGCCAAACACTGGGAAGAAGAAAAAGCACTTGATAAGAATATAATGCAGCCTGACCAAGTCAGAAAACAGAAACATATTTGGTATTGTCTTATAACAAAATAAAATAGATACAAGAAATTTCTTTGAACAAACCTTGGATTTTAGATGTTTGTTATTAAGTTTTTAAATGAAAATATGACATACAATATTCCTCTGACCTTAGGAGCTCATGTTAGTTATCAACTTTCCTGACTCCCAATTTTCTGGATAGGCCCTCGCTCGTCCTTTGATAGCCCTTGCCCATACACTAATCCCTAAGCCAAAGTGTTCGTCTGAAGAGGGATCTTACAATGTTGCTAGTGTCCTGACTAGTAGTGCTGGAGCATATGATTGGGTTTTTCAAAAAATAAATTTCCACATGTTAGATATCTCATTGAAGGAACTAATAGCTAACACCTTACCAACTTTATCAAAATCATTTTTTTCCAATCCATCTGTTTATTTGATTCCTCTCCTGTTAGAAAATGACATAACAAAGATAGACAGATATTCACTTGAGTAGTGGATAGATCCTACCGAAATATTATATATATACTAAAGTTAAAAAGGAATCAATTAACCAAAATACAAGCTTAAAATTGCAAACCTATGCTAATCTCAGTCTCTCCCCAAGTATTTGATCTCTGCATTTTTAAATACAGCACTAACGTGGTGATCCTCAGACAATACTAAATCTATAGTTCTATACTTAAAAAGGAATCATTCATATACTCAATCACAGCCTGGATCATGTAATCGGAGAGTGATAGAGCTGAGAAGACAGAATACGAGACGACCACTCACCTTGGTGTTCCGTGCGAGAGAGAAGAGAGGGAGCTTCGTTCAGTTGTGTGGTGTGCAAAACCTAGCGAGAAGACAGAGCACTGACAGCAGCAGAGCTTCGATTCTCAATCGATCCCATGCTTCTACTTCTGCGTTTCCTCCATTTGTTCTGACGAGAGAGGTTATAATTGGATTGAGCTTGCTCAAACTGGAGATGATAACTGCGAACGATGACATATATATTGTTACATATATAGTATATTTATTACACATAAATAATAAGTTGCAGAGAGTGGATAAATAAGAAAGAGTGATTTTTACTTTAATTTATTTTTTATCAATAAAATCAGTATTGTACATAGTATGTATTTGTTTTAAACAATAAAATTATTCAACTATTCTTTTTCATTATATTAATAATTTTATAATAAAATTTAATATAAATTTAGTTATATTTACTATTATATTAACAATAAAATAAATTTTATTCTGTATATAAAGTTACTTTTTTTTAATAAAAATGAATTAAAAAAAGATAATTTTAATATGTGCAACTTCATGCAATTTTAAATTTACTCTAAAATAAATTCAACCTTAAGAATATTTGATAGGAAAATTTAGAGTAATTCTCGTAGGGTTATTAACTTGATTTGTTATATTATATTATTTATATGGAGCAAAGCTAAGAGTGTGAAATGCAAGGCTTTCTTCTGGGCTGGCCCAGGTTATGTACGAATAGTCTCTTTTCATTGAAGGGTTTGATGCAATGTAATTTCATGACCCAAAGAGGAAAGGAAAAAAAAAAAAAACAGAAGGATACAATTTAGTTTTAGAAGAAAAATATTTTGTACTGCTCCTAAAGGATTTTTATTTTAAATGTAGACCTTTTTATATATAATATTTGTAAAACTCTGGTGTTCTTAGTATATACCATTATATTGTCTGGTTAATTAAGGGCCACATTCCTTATCTAACATTACCAAATTTGATAATTCATAGATTGAGTTACTATTTATATTTTATTAATTCACATTTTGATTTAACATCTATTTTGATCAACTATTAAATTTGACGTCAAATAAGATTAGGTTATTTTACAAAATAAGAGGACAATATTATATATTTTTAAATTTAAAGACTAAACTAAAATTTTTATAAGACTAAAGAGATCAAAAGTAAATTTAAGCCTTAAAAAAATCTCCATGTGCTTCTCACTCTCAGCCAAGTCGTTGGCATTTCCCCTTCAACAATAAAAGTCATGACTATACTAATAATTTAATCCTTGACATGTTTATTTGCTTACTAATATTTTAATTTTTAAAAAATATTGAATATATAAATTAGATTTTAAAAATTTCTTTGAAAATGAGTAGGAGAAAAGAAGAGAAGGAATTGGAGGCAATGAGAAAGAAATGAAAAGAAAAGTTAAGTAATAATTTTTTTTATCTTTGTTTAAATTCTTTAAATTTTTTTAACTTGAAATAATTAAAATTAATAAAACAAAAAAAAGTTAAAGAGGATTAACATAAAATCTTTTAATTTATTTTTTTAAAAATTTTAAAAAATAAACAAAGAAAATATTAATACAGTTCCTTCTTTTTCTCTCCAAAATCTTTTTCCCAAACATATTATAAAATTTTAAAATATTATATACGTCAGTCTCTTTATTTGATATCGTTAAAAATATTTTAAAAATGGATTATTACATATAGTGTTTTAAAATTTTAAGGATTAATTTGTATAGTCATTAAACATTTCACTTAGACAATTAACATTTTATTTAGGTAGCTATATTTTATATCATTACTTCTGTCAAATGTTTTTGACGACATCTGATAGAAAGACTAACATATATAATGTTTTAAATTTTTAAAAATTAATTTGTATAATCAACATCTTCTAAAAATTAAAGTGTCAATAAACATATTATTCAAGAACTAAATTACTAGTATAATTTAAATAAATAAATTGGAGAAAATAAAAAATAAAAAAGAATATATTAGTTCTTTTGTATAAATAAACTTTTAAATTTAGATTATAGGAAACTTACGAAAATCAGAATGAATAAATTAATGCTTGATAATTCAAGAAAAATGTTTTTATTGAATAAAATGAAAATCGCAACCTGTTAACCAAAAAAAAAAAAAAGTAAATCATAATCCATAAAAACTAAAAGAAAAATTTGAAGGAGACATTTCAGCAACTCGAAATGTGAGAAAAGCCTAAAACAACCACTTCAGCTATATACAATATAACATCAATATAAAACTAGAACCTCAGTATACAAGCCATTTAATAAAAACAAGTTTAATATATAATTATTATCGGCGGTGAAAGTGATAGGAAAAAGAATAATATATCACTACAATTTTATTAATCCTAAACAGAAAATTCGTAGTTCTTGTTCACATAACACGATTCATTATTTTATAAAATGATTTAGAATAGTCATAATTAAATATTGTAATTTGTTGTTGTTTTATATGAAATGGCTTTCTACTTTTTAACAATAAAAGTTCAAAGCATTGAATCTTATGAAGTAAAATTCGTTAAAATTATTATTTTATATATTAATTTACAAGAGAGTTAAAAAATAAAAATAAATGATATTTTGTACATTTATTCGCTTAAAGATTAATAATATATTTTAATAAACTTTACAGAATTTCATCAAAAATGAGTTTCAGAGAATTTAGTTCTATATTTTTTGGTCGTAAATAATAGATCATTTTATGTCCTAAAGGCCCCCTTTTTTTTAATTTTTCTTTGCTCCATATAAAAAATTTTAAACTGATTAATTATATACAATCCTTATTGAAAAGATTTTTTGTTTTTTTTTTCAAAAAGTTCAACGGCATATGTTCTTGGGAGAGAACCTTATCATTACACATTAGATTTCAGTGACTCAAAATTTTAAGGCCTTCGTTTTTTTTGTTAAATTATTTTGTATTAATTTTTTGAGCATCAAAATGTACCTTTGCTTGCAGTTGCAGTCTTGCATTGAAGTGTTTGAGAAAGTCTTCTTAGCATCTCTTTAATGCAATTATATATTCAAGTGGCCTGTACCTTTTGACATTATCTTATCTCCAAGAAAATGCCTTTTCTTTTACAGCCACATGCAATGCCAATTTCTAATCAATTTGGAATTTGGTTTGGAAAAAGGCCCTTTTCAACAACCGCATCAAGTTAGGACACAATATTTAGCTTGTGAAAAGTTTTAGGGCATTTATGATGGATTATTAAAAGTATGCACTATATTAATAGTTTACTAATAAAATATGCAAAAAACTTCTTACCAAAATTAAATACTTAAAATCAATGACTTGTACTTTTAAGCATGTTTACTATATTAGAATGTTTCTCAAATGTTGACATATAAAGTTATGAGATATTTTCCAACATATTTGTAGAGAAGTGAATTGTGCTTGATCAAACCCAAGCGTTTTTAGTAATTACTTTTCTCTTATACTTTTGGAATCTCTATTTTTATATTAATGTTTGGTTTTTTTCTTTGAGCTTTGGCCCACTTGTTTTACCAAAAATATATTTGGAAGAATAAATTTGATTCGAGGTTTTGAAAGTACGTAGTTTTTTTCTCTTGGGTCACCCGTTGATTTATTTTAAAAAATTATTTATTTAATTAATTGGTAATTTAATTGATTTATATATATTGCTTCTGAGGTAGCTTGTAAAATGATACTTTCTTCGTAGACTCTTGTGATTTGGATACACATTGAAAAAATGAAACCTCACACACTGTAATTTGACAGTATAAGAGAGGTTTAAATCTTCCCATTTACGGCACGCTGCTGCTTACCGAAACTTTAAATCAGTTTTGGCAAAAACCCAAAACAAAACTTTAAATCACCAGTAAACATTATTTATCCACACGAGCTGGTACAAATAATAAAAAATTTGAAGGAAAACTTTTATATTGTTTGAAATTATTTTAAATTTTTTTTAATAGACTTTTTTTTACTGTTTACAATTTAAGTTTGTATAATAATAATGTATGATCGTCTAAAGTATAATTTTTTTATAAAATAATAAAATGTAGAGAAATAAAAAAAATAAAAAATTATGTGAGTTTTAATTTATTTATAGTAAGTCTTTAATTTATTATTTTTTTAATTTTTTTTAATTTTATTATTTAACTAAAATTTATACTTTCAAAAATTTATACTCGTAATAATTTTTTTAAGTTGAGTCTTTATTATTTTTTTAATATTTTATTAACACTTTATTCGATAATATTAAAGATATTTTTTTATTATCATTTTATGTAATTTTTTTTATTTTAAAAATAAAAAGCTCCTTCAATTATTAATTTAATTTTTTTATCTATTTTTTGATTAATCTTATTAGCAGAAATGTCGCTATGATTTTTATTATTTGTTATATGAAATATTTTTTTGTTTGAAAATAATAAATGACAAAATTAAAATGTTTGTTAGCAAGGTGAAAAGAAAAAGGTATTGAAAATATTTTTCTTCATTCGTGAATTTCTATTTATTTTATAATAAATTTTATTCATTTTTTAAAAAATTTAAAAATAAGTAATTTAAAAAGCTATTTGTAAGTCACTCAAAATTCTAAAAATTCCAAGCAGAAAGTGTATTGTGGATGTGAGCACAGTGGATCCAAATCCACCGACTCAAGTGAGCCGCCATGAAGCCACAAGCTAACTCAAAGTCAAAGAATCCACGCGCAATTCGCCTATCTCACAACAATGTCAAATTTCCAACCTTTCAACTAATCTAACCTTACCATCTCCTTCCTCCTCATTCTCTCTCACCTAATCCCTCTTCTTCTCTTCCTCCATTGATACTTCTTCTCTGATGCTTTCTCTCCGTCATGTTGCCTCATCACCGGAAGATTCTGGAAGAGTTCTGCACTCTCTACTGCCATCTCAAAGACTCTTCTTGTTCCCCCTCAGACTGCCTCGTCTGCGTCAAACACTGTTTCTCAGAGTCCCCATCCGATTCTCTCCCTCCACCCTCTCCTCCCATTTACATCGATCATGATGATGACTACTATAATCCCACCAAAACCCACAAGATCGGAACCTTCTTAACCATCGTCATCGCCGTTCTCGCCTCTGCTTTCTTCGTCCTTCTCTGCTACGCCATCTACGCCAGATTCATCCGCCGGAGGCGGACCACGACGACGGGCCCCGAAACAGAGGACGACACACGTGGCGACTTCCTGGATGAGGAGCACGGTCCTATCGTGGACCATCCCATATGGTATATACGGACTCCGGGTCTTCAACAATCTATCATTTCAGCGATCACTGTGTGTAAATACAAGAAAGGAGAGGGTTTAATCGACGGAACAGAATGCTCTGTTTGCTTGAGTGAGTTTGAAGAAGACGAGAGTCTTCGCCTTTTGCCCAAGTGTAATCACGCTTTTCATCTTCCTTGTATTGACACTTGGCTTCGTTCTCACACCAATTGCCCTAATTGTCGCGCTCCGATTGTGGCGTCGCCGGAGCCGAATGTTGCTAGTTCGAGTAACACAGAGGAGACAGAGGTGGAAATTGTTGAAAATGGAAGCGAAAGTGAAGAAAATGGGGAAGAAGAAAGGGCGAGAGAGATGGTGGTGGAAGATAAGAGTGAAGGCGAAGGATCAGGATCAGGATCAGGTTTAGGTGAAGAGGTGGAGAATTTTCAGCCAAGAAGAAGATCGGTGTCTCTGGATTCTTCTTCTGTTGAGAAGATAAATCGAGCTCTTGCTCTTGCTGGTACGAATGTTGTGTCGGTGGAATCGTCTGCTTCGAAGAGGGTTTCCAAGAGCAGTTCTTCTTCTTTCAGGATAAAGTCACTTCAGTGTGTTGCAGGTACTTCAATGAAGAGGTCTCGATCTTACAATGGGAAGAATCTGTTGGGATGGTATGGTAGAAACCAGAGGAAACCAAATCCTCCTGTGAGAAGCTTTTGATGATTATGGGCTTCTCTGTTAAGGTATATTTGGATTGAATAGAATTGAAAAGGGAAAAAAATGTTTTTTCTTCTCTTTAATCCAAACATGTCTCTGAAACTGAGCTTTGTGAACTCTCAAACAAGTGAGAGGCTTGAGGGGTTTTTTTGTATGCGTCAAATAAGCCATGTGATGTTGAAGTGTATAATATCAAAATTAAAACTTATTATATGACACATTGATGGTTATTAACTTATTATCTATGCCAAGTTTTGCTCAGAAAGCATTATTTATATGTAATTGCATGAGATTCTGGTTTTCTAAAGCCAAAAATCAAACACCAATGATGATGATACTCTGTTTACCGATTTCTGCAATTTAATGCCATTTAACAGAAGGTTTGATCACTTAATCTAAAATAGTATCTTCTGGGTGAGATAGTACAAATGGTCAAGAATCTTCAAGAAAATTCTCAATCCATCTAAAATATTGATCTTGATCTTGTGTTGGGAGATAAAAGCGTTTCATTCACCAGAGGACTTAATCAAAGAATTGCATTCAAGAAAAAAAAAAAAAGGAATAGAATAATTGCAGTGGGAAAACACTGATTTATTCGGTTACTCTACAGTGATGCCTGCTCATAAACAGCAAAGCCATGATTCACCAGAATGGAACTGTAATAATTCAATGAGAGTTTGGTTGTCAATTGTCAATGATGTTGGTAGAATCTTGTGTTAGTGATGAAGTAACATTTCTTCATTTTTTATTTAATGTAAATAGAAAAAAGAAGGATCACATACCCCGATTCGATGAATCAAAACAGTAAGTCAAATGCATGTGGTGAAGTCAGGCATTTAGAGATTCAGCGTACCACAGATTTTCAGAAGCATAATTGTAGGCGAAAGTAAAGACCAAAAAAAAAATGAAAAAAATATAAAATACCAGACGCACGTGCAAGAGGCCAAAACACACGTGCCTGCTTCCATTTATTTTTCCTAATTATCTTTCAACCTCTGCCTTTCTGCTCAGACTTCTCTACATATGCCCGTTATATCGGCTTCCGCCTTTTCATAGCGTCTCTTTTCCTTCATTAGGGGCCATTAAATGTTTGTTTTGATTTAATTTTGTCTTAAAATTTTTATCATAAAATATATTAAATAAAATTTTAATTTATTTGCATGTTTTATATATTTATAAATCTAAAAAAATAATTTCAAAAAGTTTAAAACTATAATATTAATTATCCTAAATAAATAATCTTAAATTTTTAAATCATGATTCTAATAATATTAATAAGTGATAAAAATTTACAACTAATTAATTTTATCATCCAATAAAATCATATTAAATATTTTTATCTTTTAAAGTATCAATATATTTTTATGATTATTTAAAAAATAATAAATAATAAGTTAATAATTACATAATATAAATAAAAAATACTCTAATTTTTATTATTAAAAGGTATAAATATATATATTATTTCATTAAAATCATACAAAAAAATTTTAAACACAATTGAACTAAATCATTTGGTTTTCTCATTTTAAAAACCAAACAAAATATTTTTTTATTTTATTCAATATCTAATTAATTGGGTTTGGTCTAATTTAGTTTAGTTGGTTTTAGAATACTCCCCTCCATAATAATTTCTTGATAAAAAATAATACAGTTATAATTAATTATTAATTTTTAAAATAAAAATAATTAAGGAAATGTCTTCAAGTGGTATAATATTTTTTTATTTTTTTAAAAATATATTTTTATTAAAAATAATTTTATTTAAAATATTTTCAGACATTAAATGTAAAAACTTATCATAATAAAAATTAAAATCTTAATTCATCACGTTATAAAAAATTAATTCTTTTTATATATCTTAATTTGTTGATACCATATTTAACAACCCTTCTCTTGATCTCTTTCCTATCAATCTATCATCATTCCCACCGACATTACCTGCCTCACACCAAATTCATAACCATCAAATCCCTATCTTGTTATACATACTTGTCAGCGATGTTAAAATAGAATTTTACAGACAGCTTCGTGGATTAGCATTGTTACTCCAGTTCTCTCACTCACTTTCTGCCTTCATTGCATCTCCTCTCTCATTCTCTCTTCACTCTTATCCAAAATCCATGGCTGCAACAATCACCATTGCAACTGATTTCTCAGAACATGCTTCTTCTTCTTCTTCTGTCCATTCACCCAATTCCAAAATAACCACTATCAAATCATTGTCTGAATCTGGCATCACCTCCCTTCCTTCCTCTTTTGCCTTCAAAAATCTTCAAGATCTTGCAGTTCTAGACTCACCAGAAAATTCCACCATTCCCAGCATTGACTTCTCCCTCCTTACCTCCACAAACCCTGAACAAAGATGCGAAGTCATTCAAGATCTTGGCAAAGCCTGTGAAGAATGGGGCTTCTTCTTGGTAAAAATCTGTCATATACAGCTATATATATGTTTCTATAGAATAAATGAACTAGTTCATGGCTGGTTTGTAGTTGATTAATCATGGAGTCCCAGAGAGGTTGATGAACAGCATGATGGAAGGTGTGAAAGGATTTTTCAATCTTTCAGATGAGGAAAAGAGAGAGTTTCAAGGGAAGCATATTTTTGATCCCATTAGATGTGGCTCTAGCTTCAATACTGCTGTGGAGAAGGTACACTGCTGGAGGGATTTTCTCAAAGTTCTTGTGCATCCTGAGTTCCATTTCCCACATAAGCCTGCTGGATTGAGTTACTGTATGATTTGTACATAGGTTAAATATTAAAGAATAAACTACATTAATCTCCCTTTACATGGTATATTTTCATTCCAATACAGTAAAATTAATTAACTTTGCTATTATATTAAGAAACTCATGTTAAGTCTTAGTATAAATTTAACTACAGTTACTCTTATAGTAAGCACAGAAAGTTATCTTTACTGACAAAATAAATTAGAGAAGTGATAAATGTAATTTAGTTTTTTCTTAATGCTGCAGTGATACTACATTTGAGTACTTGAAGGAAATCAGAGAAATCATAAAGGAACTGCTGAAAGGAATATCAGAAAGCTTGGGATTGGAGCCAGATTATATAAGTAAGGCTGTGAATTTAGAGTCAACCTTTCAAGTGTTCATTGCAAATTTGTACCCTCCATGTCCACAGCCAGAGCTTGCAATGGGGATTCATCCCCACTCTGATCATGGCTTGCTCACTATAGCTTCTGAGAATGGCATTGATGGCTTTCAGATTCTGCACAATGGCAATTGGGTTAAAGTCATTGCTCCACCCAATGCCTTTATGGTTAACACAGCTGATCTGCTAGAGGTTCCTGTTTAGCTTTCTGTTTGTTAATTTTGGCTTTGATTTGATTTGAATTTGAATCTAGTATAAGTTTCTTGATTCATATATGATCTATAGGACATTGAATAAAACTAAAATGATGAGAAATGCGTGGCTGGAATATGCCATTGTTGTCTGGTAAGGTGAGTTGGTCTAAATTGGCGGTTAGGTCTTACTCTCTAAAGTCCTAGATCTTAGTAGCAACTTCAATGGACTGAAACATTGAATTGGTGTTAGAGAGGGACTTAACCTTATAAATGGATCGTGTTATTGACCCTCACATCACGGGTTTCAGTAACACAATAAGTCTTGTGTCAACTAGTTAAGACGAGTTTAAGAATTATATAATGTGTGAGAATATTAGATTAAATTGATTTAGTTATTTTGGTTATAAGTATGATCGATACTCTAGTGTGTAAACTTGGACCAGAACTGGAAAGCTCTGATAGTAACTTTGTTTTATGTTTAGGTTGTGAGTAATGGGAAGTACAAGAGCAATGTCCACAGAGCAGTTGTGAACAGCAATGTTACAAGGATATCAATGGTGACTTTTAATGGATCATCACTGGATCAACTCATCAGCCCAGCACCAGAGCTTGTGGATGAAACCCACCGACCGGCCCTCTCTTCTTTAACTTACAGGCAGTTCTATGAAATTCAACAATCAAACTCTCTTCATAACAAAAGTGTCTTGGATCGTATACGCATTCCTTGATTTCAAGTATGGCTTTTGTGTTGAGACTTGAGATGCTGTAATTACTAGTTATGAAGTTACTGTTAGTACTGTATGGTTGTAAAAATTGCGTGGTGTGTTGTATAGCTTATCAGAAAACATGGAAGTGTACTTGTTGGTTTATTGTGTTTGTATAAAGCTGAACCTCAGTTTGATGGTTACTGGCTTAATACCCATTTAAAATTGTTGTGATTTTTATAAAAAAAATTTTTAATTGAGTTACATAAAAAGCATAAAGAGACAAAAAAAATTTAGACTTTTTAACTCTAGTATAATAGTTAGAATTAGAATTCTGTAAATTGTTACATAGTTTAAATTGACTATACAAGAATTTTGAATTCTCTACCATAAGTTGTTTGCATGGTACCTACTTAATATTTTTAACATCAATTTTATTTGTTGTTAGAATATATTTTAATATTATTCTAACAAATATTATTATTATTATAACTTTTATTTAAATAATTAATTTTTAGTGATAAATAATACTTATTACAAAAATTTTAATAATAAAAAAAATCATCACTAAAAATACCAAACAAACCAAGCAAATAACTCTAAATAGAGAATCCATGCCTGCACAAGTCGAGTTCGGACTCACCGTCGTTACTTTTGCTGCCATTAGTTTTAGCCGCGGTTTTTTGCGTTGCTAAATATTATTGCAACGAAAATTATTGCTGTTATAATTAATTATTTAAACAAAATTTATAACAACAATAATTTTCGTTGCAATAATATTAAAAACACTTTAGCAACGTAAAAACCGCTGCTAAAAATAATAACAGGCTAATGAAAGCAAAGGTAATGGCAGCAGATCCAAAAGGCGTATATGTGACATCAGTTACCTGTCACACTGATATCAAATTTTTTTAATATTTTTGGTGGCCCTGGTGTTTGGGCAGCACGAGGGCTACATACATTAAATATTTTTTATTATTTTTTCATTAGCAGCGGTTAAAACCGCTGCCACAACTGATGATCTGATTATAAAACACAGAATACATAACAATTATAATTTTTTATTTAAATTATTTTTATAAATTTTATACGAAATAAAAATAAAAATTTTTTAAAATTAAAATAAAGTATTTATATTCTATTTTTACTTTTTAAAAAAATTTGTATCAATTAAAATTAATTAACTTTTTAAAAAAATTATATCATTATTATATGATATTTTATTTTTACCTCATCTTTTTTAATTATTTCTTGACATAAAATATAAGTGCTATATTTAAAAATTTATTTATCAATGTTGTAATTAAATTTTAATTCATAAGGATAATTATATTTTAGTATTATAATATTAAATTATAATTGAGACATAATTTTTTTAAAACTAAAACAAAGTATTTTAATTTTTTTACTTTTAATAAAGTTTTACTAAAGCAAATATTCTAGACTTTTTGACTGTTTGACACAAATTTTTTGCCTTTTTGGTCCTAGCATGAAAGCAAATACTTCTAGTAAAGTTTTACTAGAAAGCAAATTTTTTTACTTGAATTTTTATGTCATAATTTAGAGAATTTTGACTCTAACTTTCATGCTAGGACCAAAAAATCAAAAGATTTGTGTTTGGACAATCAATTGTGTTTATATTAATATTGTTATGTTAGATTTTTTTTAAAAAAAATATTTTTTACTGTCAAATTTTTAAAAGAACTTGTATAAATTTGATTTAGTAATTAATATTATTTGAATAGATAAATAATTTTAAATATTAATTATGATTCATTTTAATTAAAATAACATGTCTAATTTTTTTATTTGATTAAAACAAAAAAGTTACAATAAACATATAAAATAATTTAACAAAAATATTTGATAAAATATTAAAAAGTAATTTCTAATTTTAGGGACAAAAAATATAATTTTCATCACTTTAGTGTTTAGCTGTGCTTTGGTTGTCCTATATATAACCCTGTGTAATTTGTTGGGTCCACAAATTTACAATGATTCTTCTTCTTTTCAAACTCAATCAAAAAGAATAATAATCGTAATAAATAAATAAAACGCAAAATTGCTGGCCAGGAATTATCTATATCTTCAAAAACACCCTGCAGATCGAATTAATATTAGATTTTTTTAAAATAAAAACTCTTAAATTTTCAATTGTGGAATCACCATTCAAAAAAAGAAAAAGAAGATATAAAATATCAGTTAAAGAAAATGCACCTAATGCAATGTCACTTCTTCGTAAGAACGTTATAGGTTGAATGAAAGAATTAATTCTTATATTATTATTAGACAAAGAAAATTTTTAGTAGCTTGAACAACAATTAAATATTGAACAAAAGAAATTAAACATTCTTTTTTTTAGGGGAAAGTTAGTAAGGAAAGACAACTCCATCACTATAATGATTTTTTATCATTTGCATTTTTGTTGTTATAATTTTTTATAGTAAAAAAAAGATAAAAATAAAAGATACGTATTAATAGAGATTTATTTTAAATTAATTTAAGATAATTTTTTTATTTTTATCTCTCTCTTATTATAAAAATAATATATTAAATTTTAACTGTAAAAAATTTAAATTCACTATTAAATATAACATTAATAGTATATTAGAGAAATTAATAAAAATTTAACACAAATAATTATTGTACAAATCTAAATTACAAATAATTTTTTCATTAATAACTATTCAATTAGTTCTTAAATATTAAAAAATCTCTTTAAAAATTTTTTTTATGACTTCAAAGGAAATATTCAACTCTCGTCTAAGTAGAGAATTTTTTTTTTTCAAATCCTAACTATTTGTACAACATGCAACACTCTCTTCGTAAATTTGAAAATTAAAATTATAATATGTTTCTTTTTATTTTAAAATATTTATACTTCCCAATAAAAAGGAAACTTACACTTTTGTTCATTTTTACCACATATCTTACGGTGAAAACTTTCAAAACCAAAGCTATTCTTCTTGTTATATTTATTACCGGAAAACTAGGATTTTTTTATATTATCTTAAAACTATTGAGTTTAGAGGTCCACATGTCAAGAGCTGCTGAAGCATTTGTAAGACTACGAAGAACCATCAATAGCTAATAGTTTTTTTTTTTGGAATGTGCTTTTCCTTTCGTCACTTTTTGCATTATTGTAGGTCCACAGTTACTTTAACTAATAATTAAACTTGAGAAGTTTCGTTGAAGCCAGTCATACATGCCTTTTGATTTATTTAAGGTAAATACTAAATACTTATAAGAATTGAAAGCCAATGTCCAAGTCCAACTTCACAGGTGTGTTAGCTGCAATATAGTATCTTCGAATTCATATTGACAAAATAAACAGTGGGATATAAATACATATTTCTTTCCTGTAAAAAACATTACAAAAGAATAAGAATGAGTAATATACAAATTTTCTGAAGTAGACAAACAGTGAATCAAATGGGATAAGCCCAGATGAATCAAAAACCTAATTTTAGGCTTAAAGCTTACAAAACCATAATCATGGATCAATATTTACAATTAAAGAATGCAATTCGGAGTTTCAATTGAAGTCAAATTAATTAACTAAGGCTGAGACATTCGCTTCTGCTCTTCTTCTTCCTTGAGCAAGTTCCAAATAATTGCATCAGAAGCATTTCGCAGTAACTCTGCCCAATCCCTGAAACCCCATCAAAATCCAAATTTCATTACCTAAGATTCATATGAAAAATAAAACAAAAAAGAAAAGAGAATTAAAACATACCCTTTTGAGGAGTCAAAAGATAGTCCCACAGTGGTTTTGGCTTCCTCAAGTGCTAACTTGAACCTGTGAAGGTCTTTGGTAGTACATCTTACGACGTCGTTAACGTAATTACCTCGAACCTGAAGCTGTGAGGGCTTAACATCATAGAAAATGGGGACAATTCTTTTGTTGGACTCAACCAGAAGAGTAAGCTGATAGAGAGAGAAATAAGATTCACAAAAACGAGGAGACAAAACAGTAACGCCAACCTTACACTCATCAACTGCCTTCTCCATTTCTTCAAACAATTTCTCTCCTGCTCGCATGTTGATGCTTCCCATGAACGTCTTCACCTTCAACCTCGTCAAATGGTCGTAAAGCAAGTGTCCTATCGTCCTATTCGTGTCCATCCCTCTGAGGTTAATGAACACATCACATGCTGGCTCAGCAAGTTTGCGCCACAACTTTAAAGGAAACCGTCGCATCAAAGATGAAAGAAAAATATTCGCTTTTTAATTACAAGCTTTGGCTTTGTTTGTGTGTGAGAAAAATTGAGGGATGGATGGATGTGTATTTATATATGTTTTTCACACGCTAGGACAGCCATGCCACAGCTAATTAATTAACTCTGAAACATAAAATGCGTTACAATATTTTGACGTCTATCGACTAATTATTTGAAATTCCAACGAGATAAAGGTGTTTGAAAATCTTTTTAGTCTACCATGGAATGTCAACATGCATGCTCATCTCTCGTTAATTTGCTTTTTTAAATGTATTTAGAAGTATTATATATTGAGTATTAAATGTAAGTTTTTTTTAATAAAAATTTGATTTTTAATTCATCATATTATCATGTATTTCATTATACCCAACCTCTCTTATATACATCTATAAAAAAAATCCCATTATAATATGACAGGACCAAAATAAATAATATAGATAATCTAAAAAAATTAAAGAAAAAAATTTGCAAAAAACTCTTTAGATATTTAGGTCACAAATCTAATTATTGCAAAGAAACAACAAAAGAAACTCAAGAGTTTGAAGAATCTCATTTCAATATCAACCTATTGATGTAAAAGGCAAAAAGCAATCATTAGAAGAAGACAAGAGAAGATGTGACCAAAAAATATTTTTTATAAGAAGACAAAAGAAAAAGAAATTATAGTTCAAAATTTGTCAAAAAGAAATCATAATTTATTATTATTGTAAAAAAGAAATTATAGTTATGTAATTAAGGTTATTAAATAACCATAGTTATGTGATTATAATACAAAAATATTAGCTATAAATAGTTATAAGCATTGTAACCACAACACAATCAATCAAGAAATAGAAATTTCAATCCTTAGATCTTTGGAAGTCTCCAAACACTCTCCTTTCTCTTATATTTTACTTTCATTAAACATCAAAAATCAAGAACTGAAAGCAAAATAATGTATGACTTGTAACTAAATTCTTATAGAAATTAAGGAATAGTGTTATTTTATTTCCAAAAAAACTATGATCTTGTGAAAGGGAAATATTTGTAATGATATTACAGATTAGCATGTTGGTACGCTTTCTATAAAAAATGAAAGAAGGTTGTGTTGAAATAATCTAAAGGAAGAAGGTCTAAGCATCTATGTGTTGTGCTCTGCAATAAAAATTATACATGCAAAAGAGTAGAGTTCTTTCTATAACTTGATTATTATCAGTCAACCGTAATAATTTTAATATCTAGTAATATTATAAATAGATTGTCTCAATTATGATATATATATACAAATAACTCAGTTTGATTTTATTAAAGTCAAACAAAAAAATTTTAAACACGATTGGACTAAATCATTTGGTTTTCTCATTTTAAAAATCAAACAAAATCATTTTTTTTATTTTATTCAATTTCTAATTAATTGGGCTTGGTCTAATTTAGTTTAGTTGGTTTTAGAATACTCCCCTCCATAATAATTTCTCGATAAAAAATAATACAGTTATAATTAATTATTAATTTTTAAAATAAAAATAATTAAAGAAATGCCTTCAAGTGGTGTAATTTTTTTTAAATTTTTTAAAGTTATATTTTTATTAAAGACAATCTTGCTCAAAGTACTATTAGACACTAAATATAAATACTTTTTATAACAAAAATTTAAAATTTAAATTTATCACGTTACAAAAAATTAATTATTTTTACTAGATCAAATTCTGTTGGTGCCATATTTAATAACCCTTCTCTTGATCTCTTCCCTATCAATTTATCATCGATCCCACCGACATTACCTGCCTCACACCAAATTCATAACCACCAAATCCCTATCTTATTATACATGCTCATCAACGATGACCTTGTTAATGTTAGAGAAATAACATATTCTCTGTGGACCCACAAATGTATTGGATCTATATTTTACATACAATTTCATAATGTATAAATCAATTCTTATTTGGCCAAAAAAAATCAATTCTTAAAATATTTAACTCCTTTCTTATTAATCATTTCGTTAATTGACGTTTAGTTGCTTATCTAAATCTTATTGACTACCAATTTCTCGAAAAAAGAAAAGAAGTAGGTATATTGTATAGATTAGTTTATTGTGTTTTTTATTTTCTTTCCTGTAATAAATTAACACAGTCAATTTTTTAAGAAATTGAAAAAAATTAAATTCATTTTATTAACTGTGGATATAATACTGTAAAACTATAGTATCCATCATCTTCTTAGAGTTTAGACTGAGGACAATATTATACCATTACAGAAACTTAGAATTTATAAAACACAGCTTCCTTAATTAGCCACATAAGGTATATATCTAGCTAGCCTGCCTTGTATGCTTCATAGGTCCTGTCTGTCATGACATTATCTGTAGCAAAATGCCACTGTACGTAAAAGCCAATCCTTCAATAATGATGGCTTAGCAGAAATGGTCCACACTCTCCACACTTGTTCTTCATGCATGAAATCTTAAGTGTCTCTACCTATTTGCCTTTTATTGATAAAAAAACAAAATACAGTTCAAATTTATGAACTGAAATTTAATTATGAAATTAGCATGATAAACTTTAAAACCTAATCAATATCGTAGTTAAAATTAATAGCAAGTAGCTTCTTACTTCTTATAATTAATCTTGCATTTTCTATTCCAATATAATGTCAGTCAGTCAAGATTGTTGAAGCAACAACTAGTCTCATATATAAGAGCCGTCCAGTGTACGAGACGTGAGGTTTGGAGACGCTGACAACCTTATCTAAGTAGAGAGCTGACAACCTTATCCTTATAAATAGAGACGTTGTTTTCAAGATTTGAATCCATAGTCTGCAAATCACGTGATAACAACTTTATCAATATTTCAAGACTTACCCTCAAATATCTCATATATATTAATTTTATAATGAAATTTTAATTTAAAATGATAAAATAGAATTTCACAGACAGCTTTGTGGATTAGCATTGTTACTCCAGTTCTCTCACTCACTTTCTGCCAGCATTGCCTCTCCTCTCTCATACTCTCTTCACTCTTATCCAAAATCCATGGCTGCAACAATCACCATTGCGACTGATTTCTCAGAACATGCTTCTTCTTCTTCTTCCGCCCATTCAACCAATTCCAAAATAACCACTATCAAATCATTGTCTGAATCTGGCATCACCTCCCTTCCTTCCTCTTTTGCCTTCAAAAATCTTCTAGATCTAGCAGTTCTAGACTCGCCAGAAAATTCCACCATTCCCAGCATTGACTTCTCCCTCCTTACCTCCACAAACCCTGAACAAAGATGTAAAGTCATTCAAGATCTTGGCAAAGCCTGTGAAGAATGGGGCTTCTTCTTGGTAAAAATCTGTCATATACAGCTATATATATGTTTCTATAGAATAAATTAACCAGTTCATGGCTGGTTTGTAGTTGATTAATCATGGAGTCCCAGAGAGGTTGATGAACAGCATGATGGAAGGTGTGAAAGGATTTTTCAATCTTTCAGATGAGGAAAAGAGAGAGTTTCAAGGGAAGCATATTTTTGATCCCATTAGATGTGGCTCTAGCTTCAATACTGCTGTGGAGAAGGTACACTGCTGGAGGGATTTTCTCAAAGTTCTTGTGCATCCTGAGTTCCATTTCCCTCATAAGCCTGCTGGATTTAGGTACTGCATGATTTGTAGGTTAAATATTAGAGAACAAACTACATTAATCTCCCTTTCATGGTATGTTTTCATTCCAATACAGTAAAATTAATTAATTTTGCTATTATATTAAGAAAGTCATGTTAAGACTTAGTATAAATTTAACTACAGTTACTCTTAAAGTAAGCACAGAAAGTTATCTTTACTGACAAAATAAATTAGAGAAGTGATAAATGTAATTTAGTTAAACATCAAGGGATGTTGGTATAATTTACTCAATTTTATTACTTTCATCATATAACTTGATAGCTACATTTAAATAATTGCTTACATAAAAGTAGACATAGCTAGATGCAACTATATATACATATAACTATCCTGATTATAGTTCTTTCTTAATGCTGCAGTGATACTACATTTGAGTACTTGAAGGAAATCAGAGAAATCATAAAGGAACTGCTGAAAGGAATATCAGAAAGCTTGGGATTGGAGCCAGATTATATAAGTAAGGCTGTGAATTTAGAGTCAACCTTTCAAGTGTTCATTGCAAACTTGTACCCTCCATGTCCACAGCCAGAGCTTGCAGTGGGGATTCATCCCCACTCTGATCATGGCTTGCTCACTATAGCTTCTGAGAATGGTATTGATGGCTTTCAGATTCTGCACAATGGCAATTGGGTTAAAGTCATTGCTCCTCCCAATGCCTTTATGGTTAACACAGCTGATCTGCTAGAGGTTCCTGTTTAGCTTTCTGTTTTGTTAATTTTGGCTTTGATTTGATTTGAATTTGAATCTAGTATAAGTTTCTTGATTCATATATGATATATAGGACATTGAATAAAACTAAAATGATGAGAAATGCGTGCCTGGTAAGGTGAGTTGTTCTAAATTGGCGGTTAGGTCTTACTCTTTATAGTCCTAGATCTGAGTAGCAACTTCAATGGACTGAAACATTGAATTGGTGTTAGAGGGGGACTTAACCTTATAAATGGATTGTGTTATTGACCCTCAGTAATACAATAAGTCTCGTGTCAACTAGTTAAGACAAGTTTAAGAGTTATATAATGTGTGAGAATATTAGATTAAATTGTTTTAGTTATTTTGGTTATAAGTATGATCGATACTCTAGTGTGTAAACTTGGACCAGAACTGGAAAGCTCTGATAGTAACTTTGTTTTATATTTAGGTTGTGAGTAATGGTAAGTACAAGAGCAATGTCCACAGAGCAGTTGTGAACAGCAATGCTACAAGGATATCAATGGTGATTTCTAATGGATCATCACTGGATCAACTCATCAGCCCAGCACCAGAGCTTGTGGATGAAACCCACCGACCGGCCTTCTCTTCTTTAACTTACAGGCAGTTCTATGAAATTCAACAATCAAACTCTCTTCACAACAAAAGTGTCTTGGATCGTATACGCATTCCTTGATTTCAGGTATGGCTTTTGTGTTGAGACTTGAGATGTTGTAATTGCTAGTTATGGAGTTACTGTTAGCACTGTATGGTTGTCAAAATTGCTTGGTGTGTTGAATAGCTTATGAGAAAACTTGGATGTGTACTTGTTGGTTTATTGTGTTTGTATAAAGCTGAACCTGAGCTTGATGGTTACTGGCTTAATACCCATTTAAAATTGTTGTGATTTTTATAAATAAATTTTTTAATTGAGTTACATAAAAAGCATAAAGAGACAAAAAAATTTTAGATTTTTTAACTGTAGTATAATAGTTAGAATTAGAATTCTGTAAATTGTTACATGAGTTTAAATTGACTCTATAAGTGACACCTGTTCCATGTCACACTGATATCAAATTTTTTTAATATTGTTGGTGGCCCTGGTGTTTGGGCAGTATGAGGGCTACATACATTAAAATTTTTTATTATTTTTTCACTAGCAGCGGTTAAAACCGCTGCCACAACTGATGATCTAATTATAAAATATGAAGAATACATAACAATTATAATTTTTTATTTAAATTATTTTTATAAATTTTATATGAAATAAAAATAAAATTTTTTTAAAAGAAATATAAAGTATTTATATCTATTTGTATTTTTTAAAAAAAATTTGAATCAATTAAAATTAATTAACTTTTAAAAAAATTATATCATTATTATATGATATTTTATTTTTACCTCATATTTTTTAATTATTTCTCTACATAAACCTTAACCAATATTTTTCTCAAATACTAATGAGAATTAAGTATTATTAACTTTATATATAATGTTATTAATATAAAATATAAGAGTTATATTTTTAAAAATTATTTATCAATGTTGTAATTAAATTTTAATTCATAAGGATAATTATATTTTAGTATTATAATATTAAATTATAATTTATACATAATTTTTTAAAACTAAAACAAAGTATTTTAATTTTTTTACTTTTAATAAAGTTTTACTAAAGCAAATATTCTAGAATTTTTGACTTTTTGACTTTTTGATAAAGTTTTACTAAAGCAAATATTCTAGAATTTTTGACTTTTTGACTTTTTGACACAAATTTTTTGCCTTTTTGGTCCTAGCATGAAAGCAAATACTTCTAGTAAAGTTTTACTAGAAAGCAAATTTTTTTACTTGAATTTTTATGTCATAATTTAGAGAATTTTGACTCTAACTTTCATGCTAGGACCAAAAAATCAAAAAATTTGTGTTTGGACAATCAATTGTGTTTATATTAATATTGTTATGTTAGATTTTTTAAAAAAAAGATATTTTTTACTGTCAAATTTTTAAAAGAACATGTATAAATTTGATTTAGTAATTAATATTATTTGAATAGATAAATAATTTTAAATATTAATTATGATCCATTTTGATTAAAATAACATGTCTAATTTTTTTATTTGATTAAAACAAAAAAGTTAGAATAAACATATAAAATAATTTAACAAAAATATTTGATAAAATTTTAAAAAGTAATTTCTAATTTTAGGGACAAAAAATATAATTTTCATCACTTTAGTGTTTAGCTGTGTTTTGGCTGTCCTATATATAACCCTGTGTAATTTGTTGGGTCCACAAATTTACAATGATTTTTCTTCTTTTCAAAACTCAATCAAAAAGAATAATAATCGTAATAAATAAATAAAACGCAAAATTGCTGGCCAGGAATTATCGATATCTTCAAAAACACCCTGCAGATCGAATTAATATTAGTTTTTTTTAAAATAAAAACTCTTAAATTTTCAATTGTGGAATCACCATTCGAAAAAAGAAAAAGAAGATATAAAATATCAGTTAAAGAAAATGCACCTAATGCAATGTCACTTCTTCGTAAGAACGTTATAGGTTGAATGAAAGAATTAATTATTATATTATTATTAGACAAAGAAAATTTTTAGTATCTTGAACAACAATTATTGAACAAAAGAAATTAAACATTTTTTTTTAGGTGAAAGTTAGTAAGGAAAGACAACTCCATCACTATAATGATTTTTTATCATTTGCATTTTTGTTGTTGTAATTTTTTATAGTTGAAGAGATATAAAAATAAAATATAATATTAATAGAGATTTATTTTGAATTGATTAAAGATAATTTTTTTTATTTTTATCTCTTTATGACTATAAAAAAATATATTAATTTTTAACTGTAAAAAATTTAAATTCACTATTAAATATGACGTTAATAGTATATTAGAGAAATTAATAAAAATTTAACACAAATAAATACTATACAAATTAAAATTAAAAATAATTTTTTTATTCATAACTATTTAATTAGTTTTTAAATATTAAAAAATCTTTTTAAAAATTTTTTTATGACTTCAAAAGAAATATTCAACTCTCGTCTAAGTAGAGAAATTTTTTTTTTCCAATCCTACCTATTTGTACAACATGCAACACTCTCTTCGTAAAATTGAAAATTAAGATTATAATATGTTTCTTTTTATTTTAACAAAGTTATACTTCCCAATAAAAAGAAAACTTGCACTTTTGTTCATTTTCACCACATATCTTACGGTGAAAACTTGTAGGATCAACTTTCATGTGTTATGAAAACTTTCAAAACCAAAGCTATTCTTTTTGTTTTATTTATTACTGGAAAACTAGGATTTTTTTATATTATCTTAAAAGTAGTAAGTTTAGAGGTCCACATGTCAGGAGTTGCTGAAGCATTTGTAAGACTACGAAGAACCATCAATAACTAATAATTGTTTTTTTGGAATGTGAAAAAGTGTCTTTGGATCCCTTCGTAACTTTTTCCATTATTGTAGGTCCACAGTTACTTTAACCACTCATTAAACTTGAGAAGTTTCGATGAAGCCAGTCATGCATGCCTTTTGATTTATTTAAGGTAAATACTAAATACTTATAAGAATTGAAAGCCAATGTCCAAGTCCAACTTCACGGGTGTGTTAGCTGCAATATAGTATCTTCGAATTCATATTGACAAAATAAACAGTGGGGTATATATACATGTTTCTTTCCTATAAAAAAAATTACAAAAGAATAAGAATGAGTAATATACAAATTTTCTGAAGTAGACAAACAGTGAATCAAAAGGGATAAGCCCAAAGGAATCAAAAACCTAATTTTAGGCTTAAAGTTTACAAAACCATAATCATGGATCAATATTTACGTACAATTAAAGAATGCAATTCGGAATTTCAATTGAAGTCAAATTAATTAACTAAAGCTGAGACATTCGCTTCTGCTCTTCTTCTTCCTTGAGCAAGTTCCAAATAATTGCATCAGAAGCATTTCGCAGTAACTCTGCCCAATCCCTGAAACCCCATCAAAATCCAAATTTCATTACCTAAGATTCAAATGAAAAATAAAACAAAAAAGAAAAGAGAATTAAAACATACCCTTTTGAGGAGTCAAAAGATAGTCCCACAGTGGTTTTGGCTTCCTCAAGTGCTAACTTGAACCTGTGAAGGTCTTTGGTAGTACATCTTACGACGTCGTTAACGTAATTACCTCGAACCTGAAGCTGTGAGGGCTTAACATCATAGAAAATGGGGACAATTCTTTTGTTGGACTCAACCAGAAGAGTAAGCTGATAGAGAGAGAAATAAGATTCACAAAAACGAGGAGACAAAACAGTAACGCCAACCTTACACTCATCAACTGCCTTCTCCATTTCTTCAAACAATTTCTCTCCTGCTCGCATGTTGATGCTTCCCATGAACGTCTTCACCTTCAACCTCGTCAAATGGTCGTAAAGCAAGTGTCCTATCGTCCTATTCGTGTCCATCCCTCTGAGGTTAATGAACACATCACATGCTGGCTCAGCAAGTTTGCGCCACAACTTTAAAGGAAACCGTCGCATCAAAGATGAAAGAAAAATATTCGCTTTTTAATTACAATATTTGGCTTTGTTTGTGTGTGAGAAAAATTGAAGGATGGATGGATGTGTATTTATATGTTTTTTTCACACGCTAGACAGCCATGCCACAGCTAATTATAATTAACCACTGTGTTAAAATATTTTGACGTCTATTGACTAATTATTTGAAATTCCGACGAGATAAAGGTATTTGAAAATCTTTTTAGTCTACCATGAAATGTGAACATGCATGCTCATCTCTCATTAATTTGCTTTTTTAAAGGTATTTAGAAGTATTATATATCGAGTATTAAATGTAAGTTTTTTTAATAAAAATTTAATTTTTAATTCATCAGTATTTCATTATACCCAACCTCTCTTATATACGTGTCCGGATTCTTTGCATATATAGAAAATAGCATAGAAAACAAATATCTTAGGAAATTTACATGACACTCTCTATCTAATGTTAGCATAGCATAATTACAAAACTAATAAAATATTTCATAAATTATATATGGATTAATTAAGTTGTTTTTGTTAAATTTCTGTCAAAACTAACCGTTATATATTACCTACATTTTACCTTAATTTACCCCTCAAGTAATTAGAGTATGATTGTTCTCCTTTACATAGAAAGAGTCGTCATCAAAACTTTAGAAACAAATTTTTAATGGTAACAATTTAATTCCTAGTGTATGAGAGTCATTAATTTGTTACTTTAATTTTTTGAGATTAATATATATCAATTTTATAATTATGTCATAATTTATGAGATAAAATTAATATACTTTTCCTGTTTTATTAATTAGAGGTACAAAAAGGGAAAGTACACTTTATCCCCTTCATGCTTGTATAGCATAGTAAGTAATTAAACTTTGATTTATAATAAATTAATTTTTAAATTATTCAAAATATTAATAATTAAAATTTTTATATTTAGAGTTAAATTTAACAAGAATGTGCTTATTATATAATTTATTTTACTTCTTTTTTTTCTTTAATTTTACATTATGTGCAAAGAAAGATTAAGGAAGAAAAAGAAAAAAGAACATGAGTTTTGTTAAATATAATTTTAGTATTTCAAATGGTATATGAGTGATTTGTTACAAATTAAAATTTAAATAAATGATATATTATATAAACATAGTTTATAAAACTAATAGGATTGAGTCTAATGAAAATAGACTAATTTCTTATAACGTGGTGAACTAAAATTTAATTTTTTGTTAAAATAGATATTTATATTTAGAATCTAACAGTACTTTAAACAGAATTACTTTTCATAAAAAAAATATTTATAAAAAACTAAAAAAAAAAGACATAATTGAGAAAAATAAAATATACTTTCCTATAAAAAAATTTCAAGTAACTATTTGAGACACGAGGGTTGAGTTTGACTGCCTTAAAATAGAAAATTGGAGAAGCTGTTGAGGGGCAGACAACTTGAGCTGAGCTGTTGTCTATTGCTATTTTGAACATGTGACATGTTTCGTGAAAAGCCATCGAGAATTCATTCATTTGTCCTTTTTGGTAATCCTTATTTCCTTCCTTCCTCCTCCTCCTTTCATTTCTCATTCTTCAACCCACAAGTGACATTCATTAATTATTTAAGGGTTTCATACGTTAATATCAATGTGTTTAGTGGATTAGTTAAAATAATTTTTGATTGATTTATAACATTTAATAGTTTTAAGTTTAAAAAATCAATAAACATTATAATTTCTTTTATTAAATATTCTATCAACTATTCCATTGTTTCACAAAATTTATTATTTTAATATGTAAAATGACAACAATATTGTTATGATATATTAATTATTGGCATGTAAATTAAAATTTTTATTGTAAGACAACACTGTTTAAGATTTGAATCAATGTGTCAACTTTGGGTGCTTATAGTTCTTCTAATTAAGATATTGTATTCCATTGAGCTTCTACATCTATATAGATAGGTCATGATGAAATATACACGTCTTTGTTCACACAAATAAATATATAGCTTTAGCTGTTTAGGTCATTGTTGGATAATTCTTGCATTACATGCTTTATTGAGAGAGTTTATCGCTGTTACATAGTTATTTTCTAAATAATCAAATTCGAATAATATATGTGATAATAATATTTTTCATCCCTAATAAATTATTTTACTTTTTTGTTCTTTTGGCCAATGATTTTTCTTTTTAATTTTATGAAAATACTCCTAAAATTTTTTAAATGTATTAATATTCATTAAGATTAGTTAGAAAAAAATATTTAGGGTATATTTGATTGCAATTTTTAAAAGTTATTTTTTATTTTTAAATATAAAAAACTTGTTTGAATAATTATTTTTGATAAAAAAACATAGAATATACATCTTGAGAACAAAAAATATAAAAGAATTAAAACATACTCTGAAGTTCAATTCATTTTGTTAATAGTGTATATATATATATATATATATATAAACAATATAAATTTTTAGAATTAATTTTATAAAATAATTTTAAAAAATAAAAAAATAGAATAACATTTAAACTGAACCTTGATTCACAAAGAAATTGGAATAAATTATATTAATTTTTTTAAAATTGGATAAAATTATACTTAATGTTTTTAATTTTAGAATTATATTTATATTTTTAATTTTTTTTGTCAATAAAACTACTTTTTTAATGCAAAATAAGACTGTAATTTTATTTTTAACATAAAATAAATTTATATTAAGATTTAATATAACATTTTTAATGTGATAATAAAGATAATTAAATAATTTTATTATTTTTTAAAAAATTATATACTTTATAATAATTTTATTAATAAAAAATAAATTAATAAATTTTTTTGTAATATTATATTAATTTTCAAAGATATTATATATAAATTTTAAAATTAAAAAATAATAAATATAATTTCACTAATTTTCAAAACATTGTGTAAAAAATAATAAATACAATTTTACTGACTATAGTCATTGTTTCGGTAGTAAGCCGCATCAAACATAGCAGTGACAAGCAGCGCCAATGGCGTCTCGCGCGCTGGCCTTCACTCTCGGACGGTAAGCACTGCTGCTCATACATATGATTCAATATTCCTGCATGCCCTGTTTGGTTCCCGAAAATACTATGAATGAAGAAAAAAATTACAACTTTCGAACAATTCGTTACTCGTGTTGGGCTTTTAATTATGCATCCATCAGATTCTGAAGCTTCTTTTTCAATTCATATGGTTCACTGAACTGAGTCTGCTTATCCTCTGACCTGGGACATATGAAAGTTCCTAACTTTCCATTTTATTTTTCTCGCATTTTCTAAGTGACCAAACAGACTGGGATTCTTCTGTACCCGTATTTAACTCACCTAATTGGGTGTCCCTTATAGGAGATTTCGAAATTTGAGGTTTATCAACGGCGATAATCATTCACCATCTCTCCCCAGCAGAGTAAATCTCTCTAGATTTCTCTCTTCGGGTGCTTTGGGAAGTGATTTTGTTGAAGAGTCTTCGAACTCTTTGGAAGGTGACGATGACCTAAGGGGCAGACTTTTCAGGTTGAGGTTGCCAAAGCGTAGCGCCACTAACGTTCTTCAGAGATGGGTCAGCGAAGGGAATCATATAACAGTGTCTGAGCTTCGGGATATATCCAGAGAACTGAGAAAATCCCATCGTTACAAGCATGCTCTGGAGGTTTGATCCTTATCCCTATTATTTTAACATACAATGCGTAATTGTTATGAAACTGGTGAAAATGTCATAATAAAGAAATGGGGTTTTTAATGTTTAAGCTCCAGAAGCTCTGCTTGGTAATAGGGAATTAGAGTTCATACTGATCAATGTTTAATGAATCACTTAATTAAACAAATATGGGCATGTTTATGTATTTCCCAGGTGTCACAATCAGTAGTGTATGAAAGGTTAATCTGTATCTTAGATTTTTATGTTTTAGCCTACAAGTGTTTGAATGAAGGGTCAATCTATGTTGCTGTCTTGCTTCATATTAGATCCTGGCGTTGATGCTGTTACAACACCAGAGGAACTTCCTTGAATGAATATTTGTAGAACCGTCTGATTTGTTAGTACTTGATAGTACCTGAGTTGTTTCACCGTTTAGCTTTTATAAAAAAAAAAATTTCAAATGTTATATTGTTTTATATGGTTCTAGAGCTTTTGAAGAAAAAAGCTGGCAACTTTAATGACCAAACTTATGATGTTTGGTATAGATAGAATCAAAATCTTGGATATTAGGTTCTTTCATTAATAGAATGATAAATGGCTTTTTCCGTCTCTATCTCAGTTATATGTTTATTCTGTTTTCTGGAGAAATCATTAGATCACAATGTTTTAGGATTCTAATGTTAACCTCTCTTTGTTATGGGTCGCTGAAGCATTGACCCAAACTTTGCTATGTGCATTAATTTAACTATTATCTTATCAATCCATGCAGAAGCCCTTCCTCCTCCCGTTTCCAGAAACTATAAAGATGACTTAACTATTAGTCTGCCATGGCTAACTCATGTTACGAGGTGGTTTTTGTGTCGTCAAAGAAAGAACTTTTTTTTTTAAAGAAAAAACTTTGCGTCACCATGAGGAGAAGTGCATTTTAGAACTACAAAGGCTAATGGCTAGGAATTAGTGCCAAAAATTAGAAGCATGAGCTTGTAAAATTTGATTTATCTCTGACAAGCATTCTGCCATGCATTTGGGTTTCTTTTTTGTCACCCATCCTTTTAGAGCTTGGAAATATTTCTAGTACACTTGTTGTACTGAAAAAGTGAGTAATATTTTTTACAAACAATGTGGTAAGTTTGAAACCACCCACTGAATTCTTGTCCCAATTCAGCCATGATTTCTAATGAGGCCCTCCTTTTTGGTTGAATGTTGAGCTTTTTGTATTTAATTCATAATCTGGCTTTTTTCAGTGGTCCAAAATAATTGAAAAAAAAAATCAAATTATGCTGGAAGTTAAGGGCTAGATTTTCTGGGCTTTAGCAAAACTTAAGCTCAGTGTCAAATAGTTCTTCTCCCCACCAACATATCTGCTGTAGTTTCTTTGAAAAGCAAGGACTGCAAGGTGTGTTAACAATGGAAGCTGGCAGTGACTCATTATAAAAAATAATTTATATTTGCTACACAATAGTCAATTGGAATTTTTGTAGAAAATTGTTTTAACAAAGTTTAAGAGGTTAAATGCATTTTATCCAATTTATGCATCATAACTCTTTCCTTGATTACTAGGAGTCAAGATGCACAACTTGGTAATTGACAGTGCAGTTTTTTACTATTGATGATTGCAGATATCGGAATGGATGGTGGCCCATGAAGAATATGAGTTATCAGACTCTGATTATGCAGTCCGCATAGACTTGATGACCAAAGTTTTTGGCATTGATGCTGCAGAGCGATACTTCGAGGGCCTACCTCTTTCTGCGAAGACAAGCGAAACCTACACTGCACTCATTCATTCTTATGCAGCAGCAAAATTCACTGAAAAGGCTGAGGAACTTTATCAAAGGATAAAGGATTCAAACCTCTCATTTAGCGCCCTGATGTACAACGAAATGATGACTCTATACATGTCAGTGGGGCAGGTTGAAAAGGTCCCATTGATTGTTGAAGATCTGAAACAACAGAAGGTTGCACCAGATATCTTCACTTACAATTTATGGATAAGTTCTTGTGCTGCCACTCTTAATATTGATGAAGTTAGAAGGATACTTGACGAAATGAACTGTGATGCTGGTTCTAACGAAAGTTGGAGAAGATATTCTGACCTTGCCAATATATATGTTACTGTAGGACATCTTGATAATGCAGGTTCTAACTCACTTGTTGAAGCTGAGAAAAGGGCCACACAAAGAGAATGGATTACCTATGACTTCCTGATCATTCTCTATGCTGGATTGGGAAGTAAGAATAAACTTGATCAGATATGGAAATCCTTGAGAATGACTAAACAGAAAATGATTAGCAGGAATTACATCTGCATTCTCTCTTCATATCTGATTTTAGGTCATATAAAAGAAGCAGGAGAAGTAATTGATCAATGGAAGCAATCTACTAACACAGATTTTGATATGCTTGCATGTGAAAAGCTTGTAGCTGCATTTACAGACATGGGATTAGGTGAAACAGCCAACAACTTCAATATGATTCTCACTCAGAAAAACTAATCATTAACTAGGACCTGCTTTTGGCTTAAATTTTGATATGAACATTAAACAGTTCATAGATTTGGGATCAATCTTATGCTGACATTCAGAAGAGAATGTATGTATATTTCATTTGCGGCTCCTTGGTCATATGATGATGATGATGTAAGCTTCCTTTGCATCTCAATGTTATCATTACATGTTGCTTATAATAAGCACCTTTTATACCGAGAGCCTTTAAGTTTCCCATAATTTGATATTTGTTGTAATAATACTGAAGTAGTTTTCAGAATTATTTCTATGGATTTTCATGCATGTTCTCTTAGAAGATAAGTCAATGCGAAATAATTATTTTCCCAGTTTTCTTCATATAATCATATTAGCTGGGAACATCAATGAATTTTATTGCATGAACATAAATTATCCTATTTACAATAATAAATCCCACAGCTTTGAAATCTCTGTTAAACGAGGTAATAAACCTGGTAATCAAAGACAATTTGAGCTTTCTCAGTTTTTACAGGAGGTTTATGTATTACACTATATTACAATCTAAATGAAGAATATTTAATTCCAAGTATTTCCTAAACAATTTATCTTGTTCCAGAGTGAACATTTTTAGTACCAAACATACGTAATTGACCTTATCATCCTCTAATTCTTTAAAACAAGAAAAAAAAAAAAGTTTAGCAAACGGCTGAATACAAACTAAAGATATTCATGGCTTTAATAAAAAGAAAACATTTGCTTGTAAGCTGCAAGTTTAAGTACAATAGCTTAATGATATATTTGATTGTACAATAGGGGACTGAATTCATTATCCAAAATCCAATAATTGACTATTGTTAAGAATCAAGACAAAGTTCAAATTATTTAACATAATCCAAATATATTAATTAATTAATCAACCAACAACTTAAATTAAAAAATTTGTATAACATTATCTTAAACTTATATCAATTATAATTTTTTTAAGAATAAAGATATTAAATAGAATTTACTAAATTTTAAGAAAAGAGTTAGTATAATTACTCTAACTACTTTGCTTCAAAAGCAGCGTCGTATTGAACGAAAGCCTTTCCTTTTAGTACAGTCTACACGTTGTTTGCCTGATCCTCAATGCTAATACTAATGTTCCTTTTTCTTCTTTTTGGTTACATATAGACAATGCTAATACAAGTTTCAAGGTAACCCCACCATAAATTGTGCAGCATCTTCAGTTCAAGCTAGTTATCTTCAACAATATGAAGTATAATTAACGTGCACTTCCTTTTGCCACTCTTGTATTTTGCTGTGTGCCATATAGGAATGGAGCAAAAAAACATGAGCTTTGAAGCTATAAAATTAAGTAATTGTTAATTGATCTTGTTTTAAGTGAAGATTAAATTAAATAATTAATTTAATCTTTAATATCTAAATGTCATAGCTTCATTCCCAAACTAGCTCAAAACCATGACCAAATCACATCACACTCATCACCTTTCCAAGCACAACCACCATAACACTCTCTTCCACAACCTTTCCTTCTTCATCCTCATCATCACCTGTTTCACCCTCTTCATCCTCCTCATCACTCACCACCATAACTCCATCATCCTCATCAACCCCACCAACTACAACCCCAATAGTTCCATCCTTACCACCACAACTCACATCATCCACAAGCTTCGCCTTTCAGTCACATTTCTTCCTCTCAAAGACCTTCGTTACTCCCACATTCCCCTCCAAGGCCACACCTGGTTCATGAGCTCTCTCTATGACACCCACCAACAAGGTCAAGTCCAATTCCAGAAATTCCCTTCAGATTCATCCCAGAATCGTCTTCTTTGTCTCATGGGCCGTGATACCCACGACGGGTCTTGGAATTCATATGCCCTCGCTTGGCCCGAGGCCTTACCGTACAATTCTACGTTAATGCCGGGCCTGACGTTCGTGTCTTACAATCATTACAATTACGAGAATCTCTGGCATGGGCTTTCCGCTATGGTCCCCTTCGTGGCCTGGCATATGATGAATAACTGCTCCGAGCGGCCCGAGAGGTGGGTTTTGTACCACCGGGGTGAGCTCAGGCTTGGGCTGGGCCTGTGGGTGAGGAGCCTGATGGAGGCCACATTTGATGGGCCTGTGAATGTTGAGAGATTTAGTAGTGGTGGTGATGGGCCTGTTTGCTTTGAAGAGGCAGTGGTTATGAGGCACAACGAGGGAGGGATCTCGAGAGAGAAGAGGATGGAAGTGTATGATTTGCTGAGGTATAAGGCTAGGATTTACTGTGGATTTGGATCGGAGGGCTGGCGTGGATTCATAGGAATGACATTGTTTTTGAGAAGAGGACCAAGATCGTTCAAGAATGAAACTATTGTGACTGAAATCTTTAGAAGAGAGTGTGCAAAAGTGAAGGGTTGTCGATTCATGGTGGCTCATTCCAATAATCTCACCTTTTGCGAGCAGGTAAATTTTCAATTTGTTGAGATATGAATACATGGATCTAAATATAATCATGATAAAAGAAATAACAAAGAAGTTGATGAAATGTTTATCACTTTTTTAATTTAAAAAGACTGTAATTTTATTTTTAATATAACAGTTAATGTAGTTATATTTATACTAAACGTTTTTCATTCTTAGTGTAACAAAATAATTAAATAATTTTATTGTTTTAAAATCAATATACATATAGTAAAAATGCAAACTTCATAATATTATATCAAATTTGCGTCCGGATCCTCTGCCTTGAGTTTTTTGCAGGTTTCATGCCATACTTATTAGCGACGATTTTTTTCGTTGTTAACGTTTCTTGCAATAAGTATTTTTGCTGCTATAACTTTTATTAAATTAATTATTTAAACAAAAGTTATAGCAGCAGTAGTATCCGTTGCAAGAATGTTGAAACGCACTTTAGCAACGAAACAAACCGACGCTAAAAAGTATGACAGACAAGGTACAAAAAACTTAAGGCAGAAGATCCAAAGTTATCAAATTTCAGGGATACCAAATGTAATTTTTAAAATTAAAGGGATGGTATGCATAATTTTATCCAACTTCAAGGGAGTTTTCTGTAATTTAGTCTTATTTTTTACACAAACATTAGATATAGATAACTTTTCTTTCAGTTGAGTTAAAAAAATATTTACACGTTATGTTTGTTTAAAAAATATGTAAAACTTGTTTTTTATCATATAAAATCATTTAACTATACAGTGACGAATGAAAAATTATGAATTGAGTTTGTTAATGATGTTTGGTATGTGCATGGATGCATGCATTCAGGTGAAGCTGATGAGTAAGACAGATATTCTGATATCCCCACATGGAGCTCAATTGACAAACTTGTTCCTGATGGATAGGAACAGCAGTGTGATGGAGTTCTTCCCCAAAGGTTGGCTCAAGCTTGCAGGTGTTGGCCAATATGTGTACCATTGGATAGCTAGCTGGTCTGGCATGAACCATCATGGAGCTTGGAGGGACCCTAATGGAGATCACTGTCCCTACAACGAACATGATCGAAAATGTATGTCTATATACAAGAGTGCTCGAATTGGACATAATCAAACCTACTTTGCAGAGTGGACTGCAAGTGTTCTGGCTCAGGTCAAGTCAAGAAAAATGGTGGAGGCTTCTTTCAAGTCTACTCCACCTATCTCTAAATGTAATACTCTCGTATAAATAAAGAGATAGATAAAGAATAGTTCAATACAATACATAATATTAAATTAAATATCATAGTGAGAATATTCTTGGAATTAAAAATGGTTAAAACTTGAATGCACATTGCTTCGCCATAACTTCACAAGAAACAAACCATTGGGCAGACGCATGCATGCATGTGATGTGGATGCAACAGTTTGGACCACGTATTTTCGCTCCCCCAAACACACTAATTCTCTTCCATGTATTAAATTGTTCAAGAATTATTCAAAGTGATTTTGTCAAAATTTAAATCAGCTAGGTTCAATCTTTTGTTAAAAGTGCAAAACTTCATCACAATTTTCTGTTTATTTAAAACTTGGGGCTGTACTATACATTTCATAATATTTCATAATTTTTTTTTTCTTGAGACAACATTTTTTTGGGGGACTAGACTGGCCCACCATTTGAAGCCATTACACAGAGTTGCATGGACAATGAAAAGTGAGGATGGATCCTTAAAGGTTGATCAACCTGTACAATGTAATGGCTGCGTCTGTCAAAATTGCTCCTAAATGGTGGTACGTACCATCCTCATAATATATGTTTCATGACATCGATCGCTCATGTTATCAGCTATAAATACAGCAATTCTTTCATGCTACCGTACAATATTGAAGGGTTGAGATTGCACGCATATCGTGGGGATTATTCTACACATATAATCTAACAAATAAGGTAAAATTTAGTAAATATGGTGATTCAGTGACACGATATTTGAAGTTATGAAAATCTAAGAGAAAGTTAAAAGTTATAATGGAGCCAATGGGTTTTATTGTGAATTTTGATACCTAAATACGAAGATAAAAAGAATAAAGAGAGTAGTGTGTGATAGAAATATATGCGAAGGGTTCTTTTATAATAGAAATCTCTCTTACACCTTTAGAGTATTCAAGAAATAAGATTAATATTCACTCTATTGATCATGTGTCGTGGTATTTATTTGTATCACTAATTAACCTTGTGGACAAATACAATTCTAATCCTCTATTGTATATATCTAGAGGGGAGGGAGATGGGCAAACCGTAGAAAAATTTAGGTTTAGATCTACTTGTATGAATTAAAGACTTTTTTTTGTATAAATTAATGTCTGCTTACATTTTTTTTATAGAATTCAAATCAAAAAAATTCTTTATTTTAGCACTAATGCTTTTCACTTTGCTTTAATATTTTACATACATATATCTAAATAATTCATACATTCAAACAGAAAAAATAATTATTCATAATAATTAAAATTATACATAAAATTCATTTAAAAATATATTTTAAATTTTTGCAAAAAAAAAAAAAAACACTTTAAATTACATCTCAATTGCCTTAATGTAATTGAGCATCTTTTATTTTCTTTTTTCCTTCATCCTTCTTTTTAGCGATGAACTACTTCAAAGATCAAGTTAATTAATTATATATCAAAATTAAAACAAAAAAAATAATTTGTCAACAGATTAATACATACATACATATAAATATATATACATACATACATATAAATATATATGAGGCATTAATAACTTGGGCCCAATGAAAGGTCCCACCTCCCTTATCCTGGATGAGAGTTGGGTAGTAATGTGTAGTTTATGTAAAAAACTAATCTTTCTTTATTTTCATAGTTTCCCAGAAAAATCTTCTTGCCTGCCAAACACATGACAACAAGCAATGATAGCGCCCAAAAAAGCAACCATTAAATTACTTCCAAATCAGATTGTCAGCAACTTCACTCTTTACAGGTCAAATTTTTTTGGAAAACCTTTGCTTACCAGGTTAGTTTTAGATTTTATTTAATTCATTAATTTTTACATATTAAAAATTATTATTTTTATTAATTTATTATATAATTAAAATTATTAAATACTCTATTAGATAATAATTAAAATTTTAATCAATACTTTTATTAAGACAATGATTAATAAAATTCTTAAAAAGATAAATTGAAAACAAACTTTTTCTAGAGGTCAGTCAAATTTAAAGAAATATTTATAAAAGCTTAATGTAATTAGGACTGAATTAAAAATTTTGAACTATAAAAGTTTAATTATAAAATTTAATATAAAGATTTAGCAAAATTATTATTAAAAAAATGCATGGGACCCCAAATAGCAAAAGAAATGAATCAGAATGGGGACTCATGGAACAAATACAATCTATGAGGGCCCTTTTCATTTAATGCCAGCAGACCCCAAATGCATTTGATTTACAAGTTTTCTTTTCAAACACAGTAGTAATTGATAGTGTCTTTGGATGGTAAAGAATTAATGTCATAGATGGGAAATTTTCATTAATTATAATAATAAAAACTAGTGATTAATTATTAAGACTTTCCTAAAGATAGTTAAGTTTGTGTATTACAATAATTATCTCATTTAAAAATTAATTCTAAAAACATTTTAAAATGACAATATATATATCTAGTAAATTTAGAAATAAAATAACATAAAACAATTCTTGATTTTCACAATCTAGTATCAATGATAGCGAATTAATTCAAGTGTAACATCAAATTGAATCAAACTGTCTCATAACACTCTAGAAGACCGTACACACTTACAATCAATTACACAGCAACATTTTTGTTTGTATTTTTATTCCATTTAGTGCTACAGCTTCTATGTCAGATTCAAAGCATTTTAATGTAAGCGAAAAATATGAAGTTTGTAAAATAAAATAAAATAATTTAAATTTAATCTATTTAAAGTCAATATTTTATTTATTTAACTTTTTTGACTATCTCTCATATTTTAAAAATTATACTATATAACGTATTTTAGAAAAAAAAATTTTTATTAGGAAAGCATTATGACGATAAAGATAAATTAAAATTAAATACAAGACATCATAATTAAGGCAAAATATGATCCATTATAACAAATCACTTTTATCAAGTAAGCAAGATTTCATAACTAATTTACTTAAATTTAATTTCAACTTTTTTTATCGATCAATTATAAATTTTATGAAAAAATACTTTCTGAAATATAAGTTCCTTAAAGGAATAAAGTATTTTCTTATAAAGTTATTAAAGAACTATAAGTATATACTTTTAACATTTTCTTTCATTATCTTAAAAGAGACAAACTGAAACTTGCTTGGTTGAGAAGAAAATCTCCAAATTCAAGAAGGAAAGGAAGCATCAAATTATAGCATCATATAGTAACCATAAATCACAGCACGAACGACTAGTCATTTCTTTCTTTTCCTTTTTCATTTTCAGAAAGGGAAAAGTTTTTGAAAGAAGCTTGCTTTTGTTGGCATTTTCACATACTTTAATTCCGAGTTTGTGAAAGATGATTATCCCATTTATTCATTTACAATTTCCAAGATGCACTTTACTTTGTGGAGTTTGGTTTAACCTTAAATATATAAATATATTATTTATAAATCAATTAATTGTGCTTCCATGCACTTTTTTTTTCAGCTTAAATTGAAGAGATTTTAAAGTTTAACTCTTTTTCTACACTTTGTTAAGATACCTGAGATTATACCACTATTTTTTATTTTTATTTATTTATTATTAAATATAATTAAAATATAAATTTTTAAATTAAAAAAGTGAGCACTTTAAAACTTGGTGTAATTTGCTTTTTATTTTTGTTAACCATGGTAATTAGTTTCACATTTCGATGATCATGAACAAGAAATGTCAAATTCGTAATTATGGCAACGATCAATTACAAAACCCAAAGCCTGTTTGTGTAATGGAAAGTGGCTTTCATTGTTTCTGGTCATCGGAAGGATGTTTGGGGATTGTAAAAAATCCAAATAACAAAAAAGAATAAGAAAATTAAGCTGAAAAGGAAGACACTGTATTCTTTAGAGACATGTATGGCTCACTCATTCGAAGCTGAAACTCCCAGTCTTTTACACAAAGCAGTTTTTTTTTTATTATTATCTGAAATCCAAACCTCAAGCAAACAGAAACCCATTTTTTGTGTCCATTAATGTGACACGCCCTTTTGAGATTTCATCAAGAATCCGACAATTTCACCATCATTCCTGCCACCCCATTGACAAGATCTTGTTTGTTTCTGTTCTTTTTCTGCTCTGACTCTAATTCTGAGCCATTTTCCCGAGAAAATCTAGCTCAGTACATTCCAGGATGTGGGAATCGGAGAGTGAGTCTGCATCAGGAAGAGAATATGGGTCTGGGCTTCTCACTTCAAGCAACCATGATGGGGTCAAGACAGATGGGTTTGAACGAAAAGGCCACTCTTGGTATGTGAAACTGGATTTTTCACTGCTCTGATGTTACTGTTAGCTCTTTCCATATCCACTGTTCAGGTTTTGAACTACTTGTTTTCAGAAGGTCCAGCAGATTTATGTATTTTTGAATTGTGACTATCTAGCAGAAGTTTTTGAAGATCATGTGAAGCTGCTTGAACTCTAGTCTCATCAATTTGTTTGCAGGTATGTTGAAACTGATATACCAAGTGACTTTTTAGTTCAAATTGGAGAAGCCAACTTCCACTTGCACAAGGTAGCCATCTTTTCTTTATTCTTTAACTACCTTCGTACACAAGTTTGAAAATTCTGCTATTCTATATATAGTGATGTTGTATTAAATATAAAAGAAAATAGGACTTGTTGCTGCTAAATTGTGACTTTTTCTCCCTTGTTTATGTGAAAGTATCCTTTGCTTTCAAGAAGTGGAAAGCTGAACAGAATCATATACGAATCTCGCGACCCAGACTTTAATAAGATAGCCATGGAGGATCTTCCTGGTGGCCCTGAGGCTTTTGAGCTTGCAGCCAAGTTCTGCTATGGAATTGCTGTTGAATTAACAGCAGGCAACATCTCTGGTCTAAGGTGTGCTGCAGAGTACCTTGAGATGACTGAGGACCTTGAAGAAGGCAACCTCATATTCAAAACTGAAGCATTTCTTAGCTATGTGGTTTTGTCTTCATGGAGAGACTCCATAGTGGTGTTGAAAAGCTGTGAGAAGCTTTCTCCATGGGCGGAAAACCTTCAAATTGTGCGAAGATGCAGTGAGTCCATAGCTTGGAAAGCTTGTGCTAACCCAAAAGGGATCAGATGGGCATATACAGGAAGACACGCTAAGGTTTCCACACCAAGATGGAGTGACGCGAAAGAAGAATCAAGCCCTAGTAGGAACCAGCAGGTTCCTCCAGATTGGTGGTTTGAAGATGTTTCAATACTTAGGATTGATCACTTTGTTAGAGTAATTACTGCTATTAAGGTCAAGGGCATGAGATTTGAACTTATTGGTGCTGCTGTAACACATTATGCTACCAAATGGCTACCGGGTTTAATTAATGACTTGGCGGTCTCAGGAGATGAAAGAAGCAACTATAGTGCAAGTAATAGTAGTAGTAGTGGTGGTGGTGGTGGTGGTGGTGGTAGTAACTGGAATGGCTTGCTTCATGTAATTGTGGCTGGAACAAGAGATGACACTTCAAGTCTTCCTGCTAAAGATCAAAGGATGATCATTGAAAGCCTTATCAGTATAATTCCACCACAGAAGGACAGCGTTTCATGCAGCTTCCTTCTTAGGCTTCTGAGAATGGCAAACATGTTGAAGGTTGCACCTGCACTACTTACTGAGCTAGAGAAAAGGGTGGGAATGCAATTTGAGCAAGCTACACTGGCTGATCTTCTGATTCCTTGTTATAATAAGAGTAGTGAGACTATGTATGATGTGGATCTTGTTCAGAGGCTGCTTGAGCATTTTCTTGTTCAAGAACAGACTGAAAGTTCGAGTCCAGCTAGGTTATCTTTTTCTGATAAGTATTTGGGTGGTAACATAAATGCCAAGACAAGAGTGGCAAGGCTTGTTGATAGTTATCTTACAGAGGTATCCAGAGACAGAAACCTTTCCCTCACAAAATTTCAGGTACTTGCAGAAGCTTTGCCTGAGACAGCAAGGACTTGTGATGATGGACTTTACAGAGCAATTGATTCCTATCTTAAGGTAATTAATTCCTGTTTATAAGGGAAAATGGAACAGAAATGTCTCATGCTGCTTAATCAAATTTGAATAGATTCTTGTGTCTCATGCTGCTTTAGGTGTCTCTTGTTTTCCATCATAATAAAGGCATGAAGTTGATTCTTGTACATTTTATGTGGTAATGCAAACATAACTGAGGGAGAATCATTAATCAAGCCCTTTAACTCCAACATTTCATTGAAAGAAGGATTAGAAAAGAGGTCATATTATGTCCTTAACACTACATGAAATTTTCTGCACCATTTTTAGTGAATAATTTTGGTGATTTTCCTGTGTAAAGATGAAGGATAATTACACAAAGAAGCATTGATTGTACCACTTGAAAGTTCTGTCTCCTAGTATATCAATCCATAACCTAGAAATAAACCTTTTGTCAATATACACATAATTGGTCATTTTTTAAGAAGCACAGAGACTGAGGTAATCATCGACACCTCAACACAAGTATGCAACACATGTTAGACATTGACACAACTCATTTTTTTAAAGTGTCTCGGCTTCATACGTCATTTCTGCCTGCAACCAATGGGAAATTAAGATTTTAAGAACTTGATTGATTTGTGGTTGAATTATTGTATTAGCATCGATATGAATCTCTAGAACCCTAGTTTTATTTCTGGCAATGTCTTTCCACTGCTGGACTACTTATCTGTGAAACAAACTAACAGGCACATCCAACACTTTCTGAGCATGAAAGGAAGCGGCTCTGTCGTGTAATGGATTGTCAGAAACTCTCGATGGACGCCTGCATGCACGCCGCCCAAAATGAAAGGCTTCCATTAAGAGTAGTGGTACAAGTCCTGTTCTCTGAACAGGTAAAGATAAGCAATGCATTAGCAAGTACTTCTCTGAAAGAAGGAATTGTTGAGTCTCACTATTACCAGTACCAACCAATGGCCACAAATAGAAAAACACTTCTAGAAGGTACACCACAGTCATTCCAAGAAGGATGGGTAGCTGCAAAGAAAGATATTAATGCACTGAAATTTGAGCTTGAGAATGTGAAAGCAAAGTACTTGGAGATGCAGAATGATATGGAGAATTTGCAGAAGCAGTTTGATAAGATGTTGAAGCAGAAGCAAACATCAGGATGGGGTAGTGGGTGGAAGAAACTGAGTAAGCTTACAAAAATGACAAGTGTAGAAAATAATGATGTTGGACCACAGATTCCAGCTTCAGCAGAACAGAACAGAAAGAATCATAGAAGTTGGCGAAACTCAATATCATGAAAGATGAGAAATTCTTTTGTTTTATTTCTGTTTATAATATGCATAAGAATGGGGTTCAGTCTGGTTTTTGAGGATGTTCCTGGCAGGAAAGAAAAATTTTTATTTACTTCTGTGAGATGATATCATCAAACTGTTCATGAATGATTTTGGAAAATATATGAATTGGACGTGAAGCATAGAGGAAGAATATGATTAGCTGTTGCAACATAAATCATGGCATCTTCATGAAAATATTATTACCATTGTTATGTGACCAGACTGTAGGACTCAATGTCAGAGCCTCAGAGTTAATAAGTAACAATTCCATGCTCTGTGTCTGGTACATAAATCTTATAATTATTTAAGTACTTCAAAAAGTTCATAAAATATATAAAATAGAAAATTACATTAATATCTCTTGATGTTTGATATAATATTACACAAATATTTTTTTAATTTTTTTTATCAATGAAGTTAGTATTTTATATAATGTGTCTATTTTAAAATAATAAAATTATTTAATTGTCTTTACTATTATATTAAAAATATGATATCTTGAAACTTAATATAAGCCTAACTTTATTTATTGTTGTATTAAAAATAAAATTACAATTTTATTTTGCACATAAATTATTTTTATTGATGAAAAATAAATGTAATTTTTTAAATTTGAAATATGGTAAGTATCATTTAGTTAAGCCTGTGTTATTTATATATTTACAAAAAATAACGTGAATTCTCTGCACTTATTTTTTTGGTAAAAAATAAAAATATCTAGTTCAAAACATAAATATAGAACTTGTTAACTTCAAACATTCTTACTTACGCACACATCCATATAAATGAACACATAATTACTTTAATTAAGATAACAATTGGGCATTAATGGTGATTTTTTTTAATAAATCTTAACTTCTAATTTATAATCTAAGGTTAATTATTTCTTCCTTTTTAACTCACTCAAATTTGTCCTCTCACTTGATATTATACTTGAATGGTCTTAATGAAAAAAAAAAAAAGCAAAAAATGACAAAATTGATTATTATTATCTTGAATGCTCATTTTCCTGAGAGATATTCTTGTTATGTCCTTTTCTTCGCAGATTTGGAAGCACTTGGGTTGAGAAAGACAGAGCTAAACTGCAACTATTGTTGATTTTTGTGACCATCTCTATCATTAATTCATTATCATATATATTAGAAAAAATTTAGGAGAAATTTTATATCTTTGTTATTAAATTTTTTAATTAAAAATTTATATTTATATAACTTATTTTTTTATAATTAATTTTTTAAAAAAATTTTTATATATTTTATTATAATTAAAAAATTTGATAAATTTTTTATATACTTTAGTAGACATATTACCATTTTCAAAACTAGTGGCAATGAAAGATAATAGACCTATATAGTAGGGCCTTCAATTGATTAGATTTTAATATTATATGTTAGTTATCACTTTCAAGAAGCACCATACACTATGTATTACTATTATATATGCTAAACGCCAAATGCTTTTCCATAATTGCATTTGCATGTTCACATAATGACACAATGACGTGTGTTATCCCAGAATTTAATAAATAAATAAATAAAATTGCTAGACCTTATACTAATGAAATTAACCATGCAAGAAACTTCCTGCAAATCAAACAAATGCATAGCAGCATACTACCATCAACTTCAGGAAATGGCAATCTTGAACAGGGATTACTATTTAGAGGAAATTACACTACTTTTTCAAGTTTAATTCAATTATATTTGTTGTCTTTTTAATTTAAAAATTTAATCTTTTAGTCTAACAAAAAACCAAAATTAAATTTTTTTTTTCTATTTTTCTCAATCCAATAGCATCTTCATTTATAAAAAAAAAGTGTCGGTATAAAGGTTTAAAGATATAATCTTCGGCCATAATAGTTTTAGAAAAAAGGAAGAGGAAACCAAATATTAAAGACATGATACTTGTAAGTGTTTTCGCATTTGTATTTTACAATCTTGATAATTTTTTTACGAAACGTATTAGATTTTAACTTTTCTTAAATGAAAAACTTAATTATGTGATTTTATGTAATTATCCAATAAAAATGTAAAAAGTGAAAGAACATTTTTTAAAAATTCATTAATGTGATATTGAATTATAAAATTTTCCATATGTCATTTTTTAAATTGAAAAAGCCTGATAATTAACAAAACAATAAATATTCAAATTTTGATGCAACATCGCATGCAAAATTCAGTGCTTAAATGGTTATCAGAAGGATCTTTAACACGCTTTCTCAAACTCAAGCCAAGAAAAAAATGACTGAACACAAATTTACCACCGCTGAAATTTAATTGAATATAATGAAAAGAAATTAATGGACAAAATTCAAAATCCTAATCATTTGATTATAGGGACTTTCAATATCATAGAAAAAAGAAAACTTTTCAAATAAAATGGTTCGTCACAATACAAACATATATATAATACATATCCCCAAACAGACACACACCAAATATTCATACACTCACTAAACTGTCATAAAAACAATAAAGCAATAGAAGAAAGAAACCTACAATATTCAATCCACCTCTCAATTACAAACAAGAAACCAGAAAAGCTTGTCATTTCAGCTTTCACCCTTCACATGTAAAACAAAGTAACCTTTGCTACAAATGGCAAAACCAATAAAGGACCCCAGAAACTCATGATGAAGCATCCCAAAACTCTTGGTGCTTTAGAATTTATGCCAGCTTGAGTGTCTGAAAGCGAGGATAAAGCATGAAATCAAGAATGAAAGAGAGGGTGGAATGTGGGACCCCAGTTACCTAACGCGCATGCATTTCAATCAACAAGAGTTGAAGACTTCAGGAAAAAAGTGTCCTCATTTGCATACACCGTAGCCCACCACTATCATCTTCCATCACTTCACTCTGTGAGCTTTGTGATCTTTAACTTGCTAAAGCTGAAAGATAATGATTCTGGTCCCCATTTTTCTTATATTGCAGCTGCAGAGTGCAGTACTATCTGTCACTGCTTTTGTTCCTTTGTTGGCTAACCATATTTACACCTCGAGGAAGAGGATGAAAGGAAAAAATAATAGAAAAAGCAAGCTTGGTGAATTCAAACTTTTCTGCCATCGTAGCTAAGAAACCGAGGAATGATACCTTTTCAGCCAGTGAAGAATTAGTGGTATTTCACCCGAGGGTACCAATTTGATCGGGGAAATATGTTCTCAAGAACACTCAATGATTCATGTATCTTATCCTTTTTCATTTGGATATTGCCCACCATTGAATTTACGTCTTGTGGAGTTTGAAGAGCAGAACATATTCTGTCACTGACATAATTCGATTCAGCATCACTGGCATACTCACTGCTTTCATTTAGTCTTACTGAACTGACACTGTCCATGGGTGATGATCTTCTGCTCCTACCATCATTTAGCTTCTGCCTTTTGATTGACCAATTAGAGCTAGCAACGTCCTCCTTCATAACTTCAGAATGTTCTTGCATCAGATAAATCCTTTCTGTTGGCAATGGAGAACGACCTGTACTTGTTACTTCATCATCATCAGCATCATCAATATACTCATCAACATCATCATCTGAGTAAAGCAAAGCATTGATTTCTTCTGTGTCTTCATGCATTTCACTTTCTTCATTAACTATATGATTCTCATTATACTCTTCTGGTAAACCATATTTAATTGAATAATTTTGACCCATATTAATTTCCTGTCCCTCATTCAAATCATCACAAGCTTGAGTAAATTCTGTCCCAGCAGAAACTGGACACGGATCAAGAGGGAAGAGAGGACTATAGAACACCCTTGTCTTATTACTAGAGTGGTCAAAAATTAGTAATTTTTTCTGCAAAGATGAAGGACATGCATTTTGCATGGCCCCTCCAGCATGCGTTTCTTTCAAGCATAGTTCTGAACTGGGATACTGAAGAAATCCATGCACTTCATCTGTGTGCTTAGTCTTCAGATTTGGGAAAGCAGGAACTGCGAATCCTGGAAATTCACAGAATGCAGGAGAGATGCAGGTGGTAGCACCTCGATACGCTGGAAGCTTAGGCTCCGGAAATGTGATGGAGCAATTCAAATAAGGCAATTGCCGAGCCACATGATGTGGACTAGGCAATGGCCTGTCAGCCTTAACCATCCAAGCAAGAAAAAGACCTAAAGAACAATGGAAGTGACCACTCAATACTAATATGAGACACTTTCAGCTGTAATAATGAAAAGAGACATTAAAAATACATACCAAGAGATAATATGGTATGCTCTGATTGGGATCTTCAGTAACTTGCTGATTCTCTTGGGAAAAAAAGGATAGAAAAGGAAAACTACAAACTCCAGTTTAACAAGAAAGAAATGTAGAATCAATCTACGTAACAGGCTTAAGCAAGTGACGGAAGTATTCAGCCTGCAAAGAGTCAGAATGTGATCAGATAATTTACACAAAACAGCAGATATATATTTTTTTTTCATTTTCCGTTTAACCAAACAGGTATCTAATATCTTGAACATGGAAACAGAATAAACAAAAGAACTCTATAATATGAAAACACCAACAATCAGCAACATATTACTGACCTGACAATCGTGCAAAGGTTGAAAGCATGCTATCACTCTAACAACAATTGTTGGTTCACCTTCAATGCCATTCTCATGTTTTAAAGCTCGAAATCTTGTTTTGCTTGCTGCTTGGCACACCATAACTTCTATTGATCCTCGTCAAACTACTTGGTGATGAGTGCACCAAAGAAGTACCCAATAGTACAATGAAAGCACAGAGCTAAAAGTAAAACGAAAACTAGCTAGAACAGAAGAACAATATGAGAAGAGATTATGAGAACACACAGGAGACACTTAACACTAAACTCTCTTCAAATCCTATCTTCTAACCAATTCTATACTTATCAGCAAAAATAACCAAACAGTGATTGGAGTCCATGAGCAGTGGGTGAGAGCCAAGGGATCAAAAGCAAGAAAAAAGAGGATTTATGGGAATAATGATTTACAGAATAACTTTACAATACAAGTTCAAGCATACAACTTTTCGAAACACATTAACTGAAAGACCCAACCAACACATGCTGATTTCTGTCTCTGTAGTTTAAGATATCCGGAATGGCTTAGAGCCTCATGTAGATGTTATGCCCACACAGCAAATATTCCTGAAATAATATCATAATAGAGAATAAATCAATAAACAATATGGTTTCCTTTAGCCAAAGACCCTAAATTAAGATTATATAAGAACCTTTTAGAAACTAAATCATCTAAAATTACAGGGAAAAAAAACCAAAAAAAAAAAAAACTACTGGAACACTGGACGAACTGCTGTACATTTCTTTGAAACAAGACCCCACAAGACAAAAGATCATGTATTTTGCTTCTGTGAATGTTCTTTCCAAAATGGGAAAAAAGAAAAGAAAATTTACCCAGGAAAATTATTCCAAACCTAAGTTCAATAACGGAGATCCTAGCTGCAACTCAATTTAAATCTGTACTAACCAAAGAATAAGAATTATCAACAGGAATTTTAGGATGAGATGAATCAGTTTGTGAAATGCTTACAGATGGATTAGAGGGAAAAAGATGTGATCTTGGTGGAACCCAACTCGAATTTTCATGAAGAGTATGAAAGAGGGGCGAGAGAGAAGGAAAAAGAGAGACAGTGAAGAATGAGAAGTGTAAAGCGATGTGTAGCGGTAGTTGTGATAGTGGATGATAAGATTATATACACAACCAATTTTGACTTTTGCCATATCACTTTTTGTGAACAGGGGCGCCTGCACCCAACACATTCAGCTACCGAATATAATCTTTTATTGTAAATTGCATATTATTCTTTTGGAATGACAGTTGTGCATGAATTACCGATCTGATACAGCTATGTAAAATTAGAAAATATAACCACAAAAATAATTCAAAAAAATTGCAGAATAGTAACTTTTTTTTATTATTATCAAAAAGATGCAAAAGATTAGAGCTTTTTCTTAAGGATAACATAGGAGATTTCAACTTTTTAGAAGTTAAATCATTTCGAAATTTATATTTATGGTGGTATAAAAATATTTTATATAAATCTTGAAAAAATAACTCAACTTTTGAAAGATTAAACTATAATTAGTCTACATAAAGAAGACTTTTTAAAGCAAAAGTTAGAACAAAAAAACCATTTAAAGGCAATTGTATTATAAACTGTTTCAAAAGAAACAAAAATTTACACCAAATGGTCTCTAAAACTATGTTTTAGTTGTCATTTGTTTATATAAAAAATTATTTAATTATTTGCAATTAAAAACTCAAAGGCCGAAGATTTGATCATAATTTTTCTCTGAGCATGTAAGTTGGACCAAAGTAGTTCTCATTCTTTCTCAATCATATATATATATCTATACACACCTAGCTATATGAAATTTGAATATTTTATCAGAGGTAATAATTTACATCTTATAAAATACAAAAATTTAAAGAAAAAAGTGGATCGGAGTAGTTAGTTTTAGAAATGAACTAAAGCTAACTCTAGGTGATTATACATCAAAAGCATAAGCATTCTCAACATGTGGTTGAATAGTTATAATTAGAATAATAATAATTGTTATAATAATTATGATGAATACAACATATTGCTGAAGCAAGAGTCACATAGATCACAAGAGACACAAACATGTGCCTTTCACTTATGAATATATGTGACCCACTCAACTCATTACCCATCTAATATGTTATTAATTAGGCATTGAAATTGAACCAATGTTGAAGAATGAATTATGGGCCCAATTTCCCTCCCACCAAAGCAAGCACTGTGCCACAAGGTGCATTGTATGAATAATGAATCATTCATTATCATTGCTAAAAAAAATAAGAGACTTAGGCGAATGCTAGAGCCATCAAGTGCAATCTCATTTCTTTTTTCCCACTAACTGCAATCATTCAATCTCTTTTATTGTACTCATGCATTTGATTAATTTGAAAGAAAAAGCCAAAAAGAAGAAAAAAAACAGTAAGTTTTTTTTATTTTAAAACAAGGAGAAATTATGTACAACTCTTTTAAGAAAGTGTCTCACTACAATCTTAGTATTGAGTTTTAAATACATAACACTTTATCCCTTAAATTATTATAAAACAAAAGAAATATTATGTCTTCATAATTAATGAGAAAGCTTTAAGAAATTTTCACTTTTTTTTTTGGTTGAGCATGTAAAATATTATGTTTAAAATTTCATATATATATATATAGAAAAATTGAAATTAAGTTATAGTTCATAAAGTTTATATATTTATATTATTAGATTTTTCAATAAAAAAAATAATATATATATGGTTTTTATTGCATATTAAAACATTTCTTCCACATACTAAAGTTTTGAAATATTCAATAGTAAATGCCTAATTTGTTTTCTTTTTCTAATTTTAAAATCATCCAAAAATTTATGTATAATATTCCTGTAAATTATATTATGTATATGGTGGTAGACCATTTTGGTTGGAGTGGAGGGCACAAGCACCAAATATACTGAAATCCTATAATGAGGTTTACCCTTTAAGTTACAACTACACCAAAGGGCATGTGGTTGCTAGATTAATTCAAATTTCAAAGATTCCCTTCAACACTTTTATCAATATAGAGTAACCAACTTTGATGAAATTGATTGTTTTCTGCTTTTTGTTCCTTTTAAAGCCAAATGCATGCATTGCCTCCTCTCTCCACCATTTTTCTCTGCAAATGCTTCTCAGTTAGCTTTATTGGAAGCACTAATGGTAGTGGTTGGATTTAATAAAGTTTGACCAAATTTTGCTATAAAACATTCTTATTAAAGGGAATTTTTTTTTTAAAAAAAGCTAGGTCCACATCTTGCATTAAACATATGTAGGTGTTTAAATTTATTATATTTCCCCACATACTTATTTTAGGGGGCAAAATACAATATACCATCTTGTAGTTAAAAAATTGAGTATTTTGTGATTTAAAAATTTACAATTGAATACCTTATAATTTGTATAGTTAGCAATTTATAAAAAAAAATGAGAGGAAAACTATAATTTTGCTTTAAATGTTTAGTTTTTTCTCTAAGATTTCTAATATCTAATGAAGATCGAAATCCTTTTTTAAATTAATAAAATCTTAAATTTTACATGCACAACACATATATGCCATCCTTGTTGTCCTCAAATGAATGAAGAAATAATTAATTTATGAAAGATTGAAAAGAGTTAGAGAAATATATGGTGATCATTCTTCATTCATTATTGTCATCCTTAATCATCAATACCTTGGCATATATATCCTTCAAAATTTGGAGGTTAAAAGGTTAAAAGTGCATATTGAAGAGTTGTGAAAAAAAATATTTTTTTCCACAAAGTAATCAAAATAAGAGAAAACATGAAGAAAGCCCTTCTTTCTTTCTCTCAACCCCTTAAGCTTTATCATTTTTTTTTTTTTGGTGAATCTGTATACATCCTTTGATTTGAGATGCACAGGTTAATCTGAAAAATCCAAATGGCAGATGAATTGAAATATGGGCCAAGAAAGATAAAGTTTGGTCCATGAAAATTTTCATAATCCTTTGATTTAAGGTATTTTGACATAGCTAGCAAAAAAAAATGAAAAATAAAAAAGTTTATGTGTGATATGTATCATATCAATACCGCTTATTTTTATTTTTTTTTCATATATATTATACTCAATTTATTTATAAAAAAAAAATTTGTTACATGTAAAAAATTAAAAGATTTGCATACTAAGTATTAGAGTAATTTTAGAGTAAGAAAGCTCTTTTTTCCTATCTCATTGTTAGCTGTGTTTTACATCTGTATAATTTCTGTTAATTGTTTAGCAAATTTTTTTAATTAGTTCAAGTAGTGCATGATTAATGAGGTCAAATTTCAACTTAATTGGGAGGTGAAGTAATTCCATTCTTTTCTTTGAAGTAGTACATCATATAAGAAAAATTAACTTGATTAAATAAATTTAGTACTATATTCATATGTAATTACTTATATATTTGTTATTAAATTTTTTGATCAAAATAGAACATCTAAATTTTTTTAAAAGAACTAATCATAGAAAAGATGAAGTGTATAAATTATTTAGGTGTCATTCTTTAATTAGAAGATCTATAATAAAGATATAAAAATTATATTTAAATTTTTTTCATAAATTTATTAAAGAAGTTGATTATACCTATATTTTTGAACAACAACCCAGGATGAAAAGAAAAACAAAGGCAAAGGGTCTATTTGATAATAGTTTTTGAAATTTATTTTTATTTTTTAAAAAAATAAAAAAATTTATTTGAATAATTATTTTTGACATAAAGTAAAAAAAATAAAATATATATTTTATGAACAAATAATACAGAATAATTAAAAGATATTTTAAATTTTAATTTTTTAAAATAAAAAATATAAAAAATAAATTTTTTTATTAATAATATGTACATAAATATATAAAAATAATATTAATATAAGGTTTTAAAATAATTTTAAAGACCAAATCAGCAGAAGAACCGTTTAACATGCCAAAGCTTCCCACCTTGTTAGAGAAGCCAACTCATCCAAGTTGCGAACTTCATGTCTTTATGATGCTATCCTTAACAAACACTACCGTTTATCTCAAAACAAAGATAATCTCAAACAAACGTCATCAATGGCTAAACAAAGCAAAATGCCCTTCTTGCAACACCACAATGCCTCAAAGCTCTTACCTTTCTTACCGTGTACGTCTCCCTTTATAAATTCTCTCTCATTTCAACATCATCACAAGAGAAACACGCAGAGTCACACATTCTTCTTCTTCTCCCTCTTCGTCTTCCACTATGGTTTATTGTGAATTTTGGATCCTACCGATCTGATCTGAATTGGGCTTCGAAATCACAATGGAGGTCGAGAGGGTGAAGCAGTTGATGCTCATATGGCGTAGAAACCAAAGCACCCGAGTCGCACTTGTGGGTGGAAACCACACCGCCTCCAGATTTTGCACCCGCTAATATGTTCGATCTCTGAGAATTCGCTGGCTTAGTCTTTCATCGTCGTCGTAATTTTCTTCGATTTCTTCATCTGGGTCGTCTTTTTTTCGGCGAATCGGCCCAATTTCCACCTTCTTGTATATCTGTACTTAGAATTTTGTAAAGGGTTTTGCTCGGTGGGTTAGGAATTGCAGAGGAAGGAAATGGAGTTGGGTCGTGGGTTTAATAAATTCAGGAATGGAAGCTATATGAAGAACTGCTTGCATGGTGGTGGAACAATTGCTTTGAATCCTGATACTGTGTTTGTGATCAAGATTCCTGATGTGCAGGTCTTACGCATTGTGTCTCGTTCACTGTTTTTGGCTTTGATTCTTGTCACTTTGCCTTCCTTGGGGTCCATCCTCAGGGGATTGTCTTCATCAAGTCCTTCACGTTCTAAATTTCATACTGAGACTCCTTTGATGAACGTTGAGCTATTGAACTTCCTTCTCCATGATTTGGCTGATGAAGGCCTTCTCAGGAAGGACGATAAAGTTCTCATTATGACCCCTCCCAATGGTTTTGAGGGTGTTATTCCTTTGAACAACAATGAGATTGAAGTGGTTTTGGACTCTGAATTGGAAAGAAAATCCTCAATCCCTAATGGGTCATATGATTTTGTGTTCACCTCCAGCTCTGAAGATGCTAAGTTCATTGATCGCATTTTGAAAATTGATGGCATTTTTGCTCTTCCATTAGACACTAACCCATCAAATGCTTTTAAAGACAAACCAAATTTCAGAGTTGCTTATCTTCGGAGATACAGTTCTATCATAGTTGCATTGAGAAAAACTAGCCCTGAATCCTCACCAAAGAGAAAGCTTTTCCAATTGGAGATAGAAGCCAAGAAGGTTGCACTAAAGGGTCTTGAAGATGTCCTACTCGAGCCTCCAAAACAATCCCTAGTAAAATCTAAGAAGTACTTGAAGAAGATCAAGTACCTACCTCACTTGATGGGTGATTCCCTTAAAGGTTACAAGCGAAGAATCTTCATTGGTGTTGGTTTGCCTGAGGAAAACAAACACTCAATTGAATGGTTCCAGAAGAACTACCCAAAGAGTCAACATTTCGAGACGCACAGTCTCCAAATTGAACCAGAAAATCAGCTTGTTCCCCAAACAGATGTTTCTAATTGGCTATCTAAGCATGTGAAGGCGGAAGAGTTTGTGGTGATGAGGGCAGAAGCAGAGGTAGTGGAGGAGATGATAAGGAAGAGAACAATCTGCATAGTGGATGAGCTCTTCCTGGAGTGTAAGAATGATTGGTGGCAATCTGGGAAGAAGAAGAAGAAGGAGATTGGAAGAGCCTATTGGGAGTGCTTAGCTTTGTATGGAAAGCTGAGAGATGAGGGAGTTGCAGTGCATCAATGGTGGGGGTGACAATCTGACAAAGTTAAGAAAGAAAGGCATGAATTCTGACACTCATAAGAGACATGGCACACGACACTGACATTTCGATATGATAAAATCTTGTGTCTAAATATAATTTGAAGTGTGATATAGTATCCTAAGTATCTAAAATGATCTGGCGATCAAGCTTAATTATTAGTTAGTGCAAGCCTGCAAGGTGGTTAATTTCTGTGATATGCTTTTGCAGTACTTACATGGTGGGCTTGTTTATTGTTCATACTGTAAATTTTATTCGGATTTGTGTGTGGGGATAATTAGGAGTGTAATATGAATGGATGGATTTAGATTAGCTTGTTTGATCTTGTTGTGTATCTTTTGTTTGGTGCTAAAATAATGTGACAGACAGTGCTATAAATAAAATAAAAAGGATTACATTTATAACAATTTTTTATATTTTTTTATTAAAATTTTTAATTAAAATAAAACATATGAATTTTTAATATAAAAATAAAAAAATTTTGTATTATAAAAATAAATTATATGTATATTAATTTTTAATTAAAATATTTGATGACAAAAATATAAAAATTACAAAAAAGTACTAAGATCAACTTCAGTTTAATTGGACATGAGAGAGTCAAAAAAAAGGCAAATACTAGATGATTACGGCAAGTAAAATAAAGCCAAGATTATGGGTAAATTTTAGATTAAATTTTTTTAGTAAAAAAAAAATATGATTACAATGTGTAATTATTTTTTAAAATATTAGCATGTAAGAGTGAAAATATTTTCAGATGTAAACTTTTTTATTTTTTAATATTTTGGATTCCACGTGGCAATGGGTAGATCGTTGTGAATTTCACAAGGCTGCCACTTTTTCAAAAAGTTTGTTTTGCTATGAAATTCAAGAAACCATCATGAGCAAGAACATATTGTTTGGACTGTCACTAAATATTTTTGTGAAAAAAATTATTTATATCTATGTGATATAATAACAGTCTTTTGATTGGTGATTTTTAAAATTATATTATATATATATATTTAAAACTATACATTTATGGACATTTTCGTTGGAACCTCAAATTATTGATTTGGATTACTATTTTTTGGAATTCCTACGTATATAGTGAAGCTTTACGATAAAAAAAAAGTCTAGATTTTAAAAGGATTTTTAATTATTTTTAATATATTTTTATGTTCAAAATAATATTTGAACGTATTAATTAATTGAATGAAACTATTTATCTTATAATCATTTTACAAGATACATTCTAATCCTAGTACAATATAAACTCTATAATCAATAGTTTTTTGATGTTCTAAATTCTAACTTTCTAATCCTAGTTGATAATAATAATAAAATAAAAGACATACTCACACCGGAAAATTTTTAAAAATTTAATGGTGAGAAATAGTTATAATATTAGAATGTAGAGTTTGGCATAGCATATATAGGAGGAAATCCATCTTCTAAAACTGCATATTTATCGGAAACTTTTGTTACCTCAACTTATTAATTCGGACTACCATTTTTCTTTAAAAAAACGTTTAAAATTTGCTCTTCTTTCGCTTTTAAGAGATACATTGTTTGAAATTCCTATATATAAAATGAAGCTTCATAATTAAGAAAGAATTTATTTTAGATTTTAAAATTTTAAAATCAGTTTTTAATATATTTTTATATGCATGAATGAAACTATTTTCCTTTTTGTTATAATCGCTTTACAAGATAAATTCTAACCCTAGTAAAACTAAAACTCTATCATCTAGGAATTAAAAGAAAAAAAGGAAAAATTTTAGTCTATATATAACTATCTTGTATATCTGCTGAATTTGTACTTGAAACATTAAAGCTCACATACAGGGTTCTCTCTCTTGTAGTCGTATTCAATCTCACAGTCATATCAATATGGTGAATGCTGCTTTAGCACGTACCGTTGTGGGCATTATAGGTTTGTCTCTCAGTTTCTCACCTTTGCTTCTACCCTCTCATGATCTCTTTCTCCTTCTAATTCCTCCTTTATTCGTTGGCTAATTGAACTTTTGTGGTTTTGAGGCTCCTTCTGTTCAAGATTACTTAATCTTCTATCAATTGAAATGAAGAATTATTCTAATATTAAAATGTTATTAGTTGAGTTTCAAGCTGCCTTACTTTCATCAAGAAAAATATATAAATTTAAATTTTAAAATACTCATTTGTTATGAGAGTTTTACTTTAACATTCTTGATTTGATAGAGATTAGTCTCATTCTTAATGTAACTGAAAGATACCTAAATTTAAAAAAAAAAAATTAATTTCTTTTAATTATAGGCACTCCAGAGATTTTCTGCATTGAAAATTTGATCTATTATAAAAAAAAATTATATAATAAATTCAGTGACAATTAATCTGGTTAGAATGATTAATCATGAGAGTATTTTCCGCGTTCTAACTGAATGTTCACTTTCTGTGCAGGCAATGTCATCTCTTTCGGCTTGTTCTTCTCACCAGCGTAACGACCTTGCTCACTTTTCTCTTCGTCTATGTGTTTGTGTGTGGGTGATTAATTTCATGCATGACATCGAAATCACACACAGTGATAATTTCATAGGCACTAATTTGCCAAAAAAAAAAACAGTGTATACTTTAACACAGCATTATACAATTAATTAAGCATACTTCATATATATGCATGCCAATGACGTATATGAATTTTATTTGTTAAGGGTATGGAAAAATCAAACCTGTTTTCAGAGGTTGAGTGTGTATACAAAAATAGAGATTGAATGGTGAAATACTTAATAAGTTTACTTTAATTTTTGTAATACATCAGTCCAACCTTTTATGGAATCATCAAGAAGAAGGCAGTGGAGGAGTTCAAGCCAGATCCTTATCTCGCAACTGTATTGAACTGTGCATTTTGGGTGTTTTATGGCATGCCATTCGTCCATCCACATAGTGTTCTTGTTGTCACCATTAATGGTGTTGGGCTTGTATTTGAGTTCGTCTACCTTTCCATATTTTATTTTTATGCCACCAACAAAGGACGGGTATGCATGTTTATATGTTTCCTCCTCAACCTCAGTAAATTGCATCTACATTATCTCATTAGTTCACACAAACTAAATACATGCACTTTGCATTTGGTCTAAATGGACATGAAATTGTAAATTTTTTAATGGTTAAATTATTCATTTGGTTCTTATATATAGTTTAAAAATTTATAATTGAATTTTTATATAATTTAACAAATTTTTAAATTAGTTTTTAAACTTAAATTTTTGTCTAAATTTTGTTAAATTTTGATGATATGCTAATTATATATTATCTTTACACTATAAATTTACTTAATTGAAGTCAAATTTACTCATATTACCTAACAAAATTTTTGACCTAAATCTTAGGTATATTTAGAATGCAAAGATATTATATATTAATAATATTAAAAAAATTTAATATAATTTTAATAAAAATTTGATAACAAAGACTAATTTCAAAATTTGTTAAACTATAGAAATTTAATTAAAAATTGAGTGAAACTATAAGAATTACAAGAATAATTCAAATTTTTTTTATATTCAATAGAGTAGAGTATAATTTTGACATTTAAAAAAAAAAAGAGAGTATAGTTTATTTATTTTTTTTAAAAAGAAAAAGCATATAATTAAGAGATATGTCTCAACGACATCATTAAATTAAGTAGACAATCTGCTAATTTCATTTCTTTCGTAAATTCTTCAGAAGAAGGTTCTGCTTTGGCTTCTCGTGGAGGTTCTTTTCTTTGTTGCCATTGTTCTTATAACATTACTAGCACTGCATGGCACTCACAAAAGATCATTGGTTGTTGGCATTCTCTGTGATGTCTTTAATGTGATGATGTATGCCGCTCCTCTCACAATCATGGTACGTAATTAGTCTTTTGTTCCAACATATGTACATAGTTGTACTGTACATTCTTTTACTATATTAATTATTTTCTTAAACTATTCAACTTCTCATCCCAATCTTGGTGTGTGATGAGCAGGCAAAGGTTATCAAAACCAAGAGTGTGAAATATATGCCGTTTTGGCTCTCTGTGGCTAACTTCTGTAATGGTGTATGCTGGACAGCATATGCTCTCATTTACCAATTCGACATTTATATCTTGGTAATTAATTTGATTATTCTAATCTCTCTTATTAACAAAATTTTGGTATTACAGGAGTACTGAATTTTCAGTGCTCCTCTCATATACATTTGGTCTATTCTATTTAAGGTAATTTCTATTAATGTGAGATCTACGTTAATAAGAACTTACTCTCAATGGATTAGAGGCCGTTTATGAAGGAAATACTGAAAATTCAATACTGTTGTAGTACTAAAATTATATCCCTTTCTTATATCAATACTTAACTTATAATGTTCAACATGAGATTCTTAATTATTTCTCCTTGTAACTCATAATTACGTTTTGATTATTTTTTTTGCAGATTAGCAATGGCCTAGGAACACTCTCTGGTCTTGTTCAGCTTATACTATATGCTTGCTATTGTTCCCGCAATGCAGAAAATGTGGATGAAGCAACGACTGCTGAGATTCAGCTTCCTGTGGAAGATGGAAGAGCTAGAGTTTGATGAAATCTAGGGAAAAATTCTTTTTTCTCCGTGTTTCCTTAGTTTTCTTGTCAATTTTTCCTGCTTTTAATTTGTAGTTCACATTTCATCTTTGAATAAAAGAGTTTTATTTGATCTGTCGAGGCTTTAGAATATGCCTATTGATGATAATTGAAGTTAATTTTAAAATTACTTTCATTCTTTTTTTATTTTGAAATATACATAAATCACTCTCTCTCTCTCTATCTTGATATTGTGTACATTTTGCATCACTTATTCATTTGAAGTTAAATAATTTAACTTTGTGATGCCATATTTTTGGATTAATCTTGTATTGGCTGTGTTGCAATCTCGCCATATATTTGTCCCGTGGGCCATCTAAAGGAAAATCCTCTCTTCCCTTTCAGACCTTGACAGTTAATGAATACTTTCTTGACTCAAGGGGGGTTCTTGTTTATTTTGTCAATTTTTGCTTGGCAAGAATTGAAATTGACATCATGATACTTATATTTATATTTGTTCATGCTATTTATTCTGGTGATTAATACCTTCTATTTAATTGTTTTTTTATCTCCAGGAAGTAAGAGATGATTGATGATCAAGGCTTGGGATTTATTGTCAAGTATCTTGGCATTTTCATTTTTGCTTTGGTTATAGCATATCATTTGGTTACAGCTGACCCAAAATATGAAGGCAGCTAGATACTTTGAATTTTCTGATGGAATGAAGACAGAAATTTGACTTCTTTTTGCCCACTGAGCTATTAGATCAGTTTGTATACCTTAATCTTGATGGAATGAGAGTTTTTTTACTTATGCCAACTTCCTTCTTTCTTTGTTTTTTAATATTTAGAGGTATCTGTTATCTATATTGGTTTTGTTTTCACTCTTTCAACTTGTCTTGAGCACTATTCCATCACTATATGCCTCTAAGGTATATTAAGTGACTGTTTAGATTAACTAAGGATATGAAATATTGATTTCCAGGCGCAATATCCTACATGCTATGGAGTTTATTAGAAATTTTATACTATGAAGTTGCAGAGTTTTCCCGGTGCAGACATTTGTATGAGGCCTTTATTACTGCTTGCCAAAGCTTAGCTTATTAACCAGTAAGATCGACATTTGACACAACTTGGCTTGTTATATGAGCCAACTTGAGTATGAGCTACAAGCTGAATTTGGGCATCATTTTGGAAAGATTGATGTGCTAGAGGGGTGGAATTGTGAATTAAACATTTAGTAGGGATTAGAGAGAAAACAATAGCAGGATATTAAATAAGGCTTTAGCAGAAAAAGTCAGTTGTAAATGGCTCATGTTTGTGGTATCTGCAGAAGTGGGAAAATCCAGAAATGTCAGTAAGCATATTAGAGGTTTCAGCTCACATGATAAATTGCATTAGGGTTTACAATGTTAAACTAATGCACATTAAAGTTCTGTTATTTATGACTGAACATCAGAGCATATGAATGGCAGATTATTAGGTTTTTTCCTTTTTGCACCTAGATATGAATCCAAGCCGAGCCGGAAAACACATCACAGAAGAATCTCACTTTGGATCACCTAATGAGAAAATCCCTTCCTAAAAATTTATGTGATGCCTCTGCTTGTCAATGTATTATCTGCCACCCTTATGTGTTTGTATGAGTTTGTAGGCAAATACACTGAGCTATGTTTGTCAATCATTGTAAGGAATGCTTCATAGTTCTGAGTTTTAGTAACCTAAATTTAGAATAGAGCACACAAAACCCACTCAATATTTATATATAGCTTTAATGATATTTCTTTTCATACAACATTGTTCACAAGAAAACAGGGGGACACATTGGATTTTGCATAGACAGGATCTGCAAGATCATGGCATAATAGCCTCCTAAGATCTACAGAAACAAAAGAAAACAAACAGAGAAGTAAACATGAAGAGAATGCTTGAAATTGAACCTTTATTTTCCTTCCTGCACTACACATCCAGGCACCATACACAGAGAATGCCATGTTTATCCACTGTGGAACATGAAAGTCACCAAAATACCCTCAAGGGTTGGTGGTTATGCCAGGTGGGGAGAAGGATGCAAAATTGGGGATTGGGGGTATATTTGGAATTGTAATTGGTGGAGGCAACCTGTATTCTGGCCATTCAGTCACTGGGGGCAAAGGAGGAAATTTAAAGTTAGGGAAGTTCAAATCAGGCAATGTTGGTGCCAAAAGTTTTCTATTAGCAAAGGCTTGGACCTTGCAAAAGCTGGAAAATGACAGAGCAATGAAGAAAGCTAAGACAACCATATGAGTAGTGGAAGAGGCCATTTGGGTTTGAAATTAGGGCAATCAGAAGGAGAAATGGAGAGCAAATAAGAATTCAAAAGTATAAGAATTGGTAGTGGTGGTGAGACAAGGATCCTACCCTTTGGGTTTTTATAGGTAGACTTCACTCTTGAAAGATAAGTACATGGTTTATATGTTTATTTTATAGTTGGTTTGGTTTAATAATTATCAAATTTAGTCCAAATTTTTCCAATGAGATATACTTTCTAATTTGAAATATTCACATGTTGTTCCATAAATAATTTAATTTATAAATCTATAAAAGAGGAAATCTTCTAAAATATGTCATATCTTATTAAGTTTGTTAACCATAATTTCAGCAAACGAATGATGATCTATAAATGTAGGTACACCTCATCTACATTGGTTTTAAATGGCGTCAAATGTTGGTGTGCATTACTCCTTGGGAAGAATAAGTATGTCAAATAATACAGACAGACGCAGAAGTGACCCACTTTTTGCTTTTTCACTTAATGGTTGTTTTATCTTTGCAGTTAGCCATCTTTTTCTTGAGTTTCAACTACAAAAGATGACTCTTCCACTTAATAGTTCCTATCTGATTCCACCATACAATCTACCTATTTTAATAACTAAATGGCAAGAGAAGTGAAAGATTTTGAGGTGACAAATGAATAAGTACTATTAACAATAAAGTAAGATATATAATTAGACATTGCAGAAGAATTATTTGGCGTAGATATTTAAAGAAAAATCATTAAGAAGGGAAGTATGAGTCATTGTCATACTAGAATTCTAGAACAAAAAACAAAAACATTGCAGCCAATGCAGAGTAAATATCTTGATAATACTAAATTTGACGACACTTAATTAAGACTATTAATTTTGATCTTGTATAATTACTATTTAAGGATCCCTTAGATATACTTCTAAATATATCTTACTTTTTATAATCTCTTCATTTTATGTTGACTTGGACGTTAGAGTCTGTGATGAGACATCTGTTCTCTTATAACTTTTGACTTTTTTTTATTTTATAAATTCTTACTGCTCGTAAAATCTAACCGCCAAAATTACTGTACAAGTAAAACTATATTTTATTATATTCTATGTTTACTTATATATCATCTATATATAATAATAATAAGTTTGAGTTTGTAGGCTAGTTTGTTTGACAATACTAAATAAATCATGATGATTGGAAATTGAAGGCTACAACTTTACTCTTATATTAACTTATTGGTGAGAAAAATTCCTGTGACACTTGCTTGGTCTATTTTTACTTTGGAAAGCTCTTATTGACATCAACAACCACATAGTAAATGAACAGGGTTGAGTCCCAGCAAATTTTGTTGAAATTATTGTTAGAAGTAATAATACCCTTCTTTAATGGAGTAGCGTAGCCTTATTTACCTTGTTTCTTATGGGCTACAAATGTCTACAAACACCATTAGGAATTTAGGACAGGCTATTACTCAGTTGGTCCCAGATCTGTTAGCTTAGAGTTGAGCTAATTAAGATCTGGCTATTTAGCTACATATTTTAGGTATATGTAAACGAAATCAATAAATATTTAAAATAATTTTTAATGTTGTTTTAATTACTAATAACATTTAAATGAATAGTGAAATTAGCCAATTTTTCAAATGTGTGATTATAAAATCGTAAGAGATGATAAATTCATGTACTTAAGAATATACCTAGTCACTAATAAGGGCTCTCCTACTTCTCTAGATACAAAATCTTTTAAACACTTAATCTCTCTTACGCTTCCCATTGTTAATACTAATTTTAGTATCAAAGATGCGTTAGGGAGCCACTCTTCTTTGTTTTTTTTTTTTTTTCAATTTTTTTGCAGGTTTTGCCTGCCTGATTGCCAAAGGAGATCAAGAAGAAAATTTCAATAAAAATTTTAATATACGTTCTACTTATATAAAAGCTCATGTATTTATATTTATATTCATAATTAGTTAAATCTACTTATTTTTTATGTGCCCAATCTTTTTCTTTGTTAAGTTTATTTTAGGTAAAAATATATAGTATTTTCAAGTTATATTATGCTTAAAATTAATTTCTGTTAGATCGAGAGAATATTAAGATAAAACTCTCTTCAACAAATATATTTTTTTAAAATTTGAACTCTTATTTTTTTTTTTATAAGAATAAAATCACTTTTAACTCAATCAACAATATATTCATTGTTAAGTTTGTTTTTAATAAAAAAATATGGTTGATATACCATGCTAGTACTTCCTAGTTATTAACTCAGACTTGTACCCTTTTTCCTTTATAGCTGAAAATATAGGTTATACTTTGACATATTCTATTATTGCCAATTCTGGGACCCTATTACTCTTAATTTCTCTAATGGGTGAGTGTATTGTTGTTGTATGTCCATCTTCTATAAGTGGGCCAAATATTTATGTCTCTGAACTGCACTTGTGGTAAGGAAATCCAAAGCTTTTATCTTTCCTTGTTCTTCTTAAATCTGCTACTCATAAATTTATGTTTAGTTACAATATTTTGATGGTACTTCTCTTGATGCTTTTATGAAAGATGTTTTTAAAAGTAATTGTAATGGTAAAAAGTTTAAAATTTTTTTTACTTTAACTAAATTTTATATATATTTTTTTATTTTTTATAAATATTTTTTATTAAAAATAATTTTATTTAAAATATCATTGAGTACAAAAAATATAAAATTTTTTTTAACTAAATTCAAATTTTAATTCTTCACGATTAATAATTCTCATCAATTTATATACATATTTTTTGTAAACTTTATGCCTAATTATAGTATTATGGGCCTAAACTACAAAGTCACAAAACCATCCATTTTCCATGGAGTCGACTTCACTACTATATTATATTATGTTCGGACTCGGATGAGCTTTATCGTAAAAGTCTATTTTTAATTTTCAGAAAAAGCTGAAATTCGCTTTTCATTTGGTGTTTTAAAAAAGTGTTACTTTCTTATGAATAAAAAAATCTTTAGCACCGAAAAACAAAAATCCCCTTCACATACTGTTTCTTGAAATACATTTAACCTATTTGCCCTATTGAAGATTTATAGGAAATTTATTTATTCTCTAACATGTATTTTCCAAAATTGTGCGCACCTTTTCGTTTTGCCTTTTGACTTTAAATTGTTTAAATATCTTAATTGTATAATTTATTTATTAATATAATTAATTTTTAAATATATAATTAATATTCTTCCATCGTTGACATAATTGAATATTTAAAACTGTGAGATTTTTGTGAAGTAAAAATATCTTATATCTTTAAGTACTTCAAATATCAGAGAATTATACACAAATGTCTCCCACACTCCAAAATATTTTAAATAATAATGTATTTTTTTAGAGTACTAATTCCAATGCAGCAGTGCACTAACATTGGGCTATGTTAAAAGTGCGTTAGGATACTCTGCAAATTTTCAAAGGATATATAAAATATACTTTTAATAATAAAAAAGTAATTGCTTTAACATTCATGTGCGTATTTATATTATTAATTAATTTTAAAAATATAACTATGTATCATCAACAATTTATTATGATCAATACTATATTATGTAATTTTAAATATTAAATATTTCAATATTTTAAATTATATAATATAAAAAAAATGAGATATAAAAAAATAAAGATTATAAGAGATAAAATTATATGAAAGCAAGAAATTAAATAATTTTTTATTAAATTTTAAACAGAAAATTAGGTAATATTTCTTTGAAAAACCCAAGTATTATTCGATGAAAGAGTTAGAGCATCTCACTTCCCAAGTCAACGGTCACAGCACTGAACTATATAGTTTGTAGAATCCTAAACTCTCTTTCTCTCTCTCTTCTCTTACACGTCCCTCTCTTACAAATCCACCATGTTATGAATGTGCATCTTCTATCCCAACACGGGAATGACCAAAATACCCTTGTCCACCATTGTCCTGCACACTCAGTCTTCCTCTTCCTCCCATGTCTTTTTTGGTACATTCATAGCCATTCTCTTTCTCTCTCTCATCCGTCTCCTCCCACTCTCTCAAACCACACCCTAACATCAACAACACTACGCAGAGCGAGAAATCGAAGCGAGAAGCTCAGAAAATGGACAATAGTAGCAGCCGAGCTGAAGCTGAACGGTGGCTCTATACCGCGAATAAGCTTCTCAGCGCACGTGATCTGCACGGGGCGAGGTCGTTCGCCGTGCGTGCACGTGAGTCCGATCCCACATTCGACGCCTCTGAGCTCCTGCTCACCGTCATCGATACTCTTCTCACTGGCGAGAATCGGATCAATAGCCTCCATGACTGGTATGGCATCCTCCAAATCATTCCTTACACTCACAACATCGAGTACATCGCCACTCATTACCGCCGGCTAGCTCTTCTCCTCGACCCTCAACGGAACCCTTTCGCGTTTTCTAGCCACGCCTTCACGCTCGTCCATGACGCGTGGTCTGTACTCTCCAATCCCGCAAAGAAGGCTATGTACGACAACGAGTTGCGATTGGTCACTGGCCCACCTCCCGCTCCGCCTCCACCTCCCGCTGCGGCGCTGTTTCAGCAGTCGAACCCGATTCCGGCGCCGAATCCATCGCCGGTGCAGCGGCAGCAGCAGCAGCAGCAACAGCAGCAGATTCCAGCGAGGAAGAGCCCGAGGTCGAAAGATGGGAGGGGGGTTACAGAGGAAGAAGGGCCGAGCCTGAACATTGCGACAAATGAGCCTGCTCGGCCGGCTCGGACCAGTGAACCGGCTAGGGACATAGAGACGGAAGTGGGTTCAAGTTTCTGGACGGCGTGCCCGTACTGTTACGTTATGTATGAGTACCCAGAGGCTTACGAGGATTGTACCCTGAGGTGTCAGAGCTGTAGAAGGGGGTTTCATGGGATGAGAGTGCGGTCGCCGCCGGTGGCGGCGAAAGATATGTATTATTGCTGCTGGGGGTTCTTCCCGTTAGGGTTTTCAGGGAATTTCAAAGATATAAGTGGGACTAATTCAAAGTGGAACCCATTTTCTGCAATGTTTGCTTGCCCTTTGAAAGGAGGAGGAGCAGCATCCAACAGGAGAACTAACAGAGGACCTTGGGTTTATTACGATGATGAAGCTGCTGCTGCCTTTGTTGAACTTTCTGATACTAGTGAGGATGATTCTGATGATGAGGATTGGAGGGGAACTAATAAGAAGGGAAAGAAGAGGGCAAAGAATGCAAAAGGGAAGAGCTCTGCTACTGCTAGTGGTAATGCCAGAAGGGGACCTATTGAAAGAGCAAGGAGAGGGAGTCAGAGTGGTTCAGGGCATGTGAATTTAGATAATGGTGGTGTTGTGGATGGTGGGTCTGTTGTGCCAAATGCTGCAAGGGCAGAATCTAGTAAAAAAGCCCCCTCAAATAGCTCGAGGAGGAGGGGTGCAGGAAACTTGGGGAAGTTGGATTTGAATGTGGAGTTTAGTAATGAGGTGGAAGAGCCAGCTCTGGGAATGAGAGAAGGGAATATGGCTGGAAATGCTGAGGAGAATATTGAAGGAATTGCATTTTTTGAGGGTCTTGATGAGTTCCTTAGTAGCTTACCCATTCTCAATGTTGTGGCAGATGATAAGGTCAAGAGTCACTAGTTCTAAAGGCGTCTTTTTTATTTTTGTTGTAGATTTTGTTATTTGTAGTTGTATGCATGCTTGTACTTGTGGCTGCAAGAGCTACTGTGAATCATCTTATGGTTAACCTCATAATAATTTGCGGCAATATGTCCATACTTCTTGAAATATTTTAAGGAGGATTGCCTTTCTGATGTAAATTGCACTATTGAGGAAGGATATATCAGTGAGTGAAAGTTAATTTAGTGACTCACCAACACTACTAAACAATGAGAGCTTGGTTTGGGGATAAGAGTTTAATCCTATTGCCCTTTCCATTACAGCCCATTGATTTATGTGTCTATGAGCCCCGGTAGTTGCTGTGTTTATGCCTGTAAATTACTAGATTGCCATTTTCCCTCTAAGAATCATCACCATACAGTTTCAAAAGCTGAAAACTTTCATGTCATTGACAGAATTTAACTTTCCGAGGAGGGTTTTCTATGTTTTACAATTTGTATCTATTTGCATGTTGGATGTAACAGCACTTTTCCTTTCCCTGAACTCAATACTGTATGCATTGCTGTCTCCTTACACAGAGTATTATCTGTTGTTGCACAAACCATGCTTGTTAGCAATATCTAGTTTATTACATGTTTTCCTAAAGACTACAGCCTACATGTGTTTTCTTCTTTTGGCAGTATTGTTGGCTGCATTGTTTGTTCTGTTGTTTGTTTCTTTAGTATTGTGTGGATTTTGTGTTGCTTTGTGAGGAGAGGTTCTTCAAAAGCATTTTAGTTCATTAAGTCTTGCATGCCCGTCACTAGGGTTTAGGGTTTAGGGTGAGAATGTTTTGTTGATGAGTGGATACACGAGATAGGATAAGATTAGAAATGATTGTATTAGAGGAAAAGTTTAGCACCTATCATAAAAAAGTTAGTAGAAGTGCGTCTTAGGTGGTTTGATCACGTACAGAGGGGACCATTAGAAGCTTCTATATGAAAAATTAATCAGATGGAAGATAGTCTAATAATTAGAAGTAGAGAGAGACAAAAAAAAAAAATTAAAGAGAAACTATTTGGATGGATTTACTTATAAATAATTTAACAGTAGAATATGTAAATGTCACTTGTTCCATGTAGTCGACTCCATCTAGTAGGAGAAGACTTTGTTTGTTGTTGTAGTAGTCTTGCATGCCATGAAATCGAAGCTTGAAAGAAGCAGACTTTCTCCCTCAAAGCATTTTCTTGATTTATTACTATTGGTTGAGCTCTCCCCTATGTCAAATTGTCTTGCCTATACCTTATTATATGTTTGTTCTTTATCATCCTTTGAACACTTCCTTTCAGGCCTTAAAAGGCAATGATAACCTTGCTTTCATCTGCTTGCCTTACCTGACTGAAAATGCTGTTTGACTGATATTTACTGTGAGTCCATTATGTAATTTGTTTGGTGATTTGGTTTAACAATTTTCATTTCACATGTGAATTATTGACCTTATGCTAGACACTGCAAACCTTGCTTTTCCAAATGGCTTGTAATCCTTTCTCTACTTATCCTCTTATTCTCTTTATGAAATTGTCTGTTTACTTGTTGATAAATGATACTGATATTATAACATCGTCCTCAACTTGATATTAAGTGTAAATGTTATCAACTCATACTTTCTTTGGTAGTGCAGTCATAGAAGCAGTATCATGATTGTAGAAACTAGTGCCAATTCTTCTGCGGGCATCATAACAGTTGTCAAGGAAATGATGGCCTTCTTGTGTTGGATTTGGATATTATTATTATTATTATTTTTATAAAAGGTGATCTTAATGTTACAGTGTTAATATTTTCATTAAGACCTGACCAGATGTCTTCAAGATGAGATTGACTCATACGTTGTGCTCTAGAAAGTGTTGGTGTGTTTCCTCCCTGTCTCTGATAACCTTAAATAAGTGTGTCAAATTGTCAATAATAGTGCTACAATTTGAGTTACTGCCTAAAGTTTCAGATCTATTTAGGATATACTTTTAAGTTGAGTTTCCATAATGGATCTATAAAAAGAGAAGAATCTCGATGAGCGTAGAAATTACTATTTGTTATTACATAAAGTCAGATTTCACTGTGAGTCCTTTGTTATGCTTTCTTGTTTTGTCATTAGTTGTTATTGAAACTTATACTGGCATAACTATGAGTATGAAGCATCGTTATATATCTCTTGAAGTAAAAAAAAAAAAAAAAAACTCCTGAAGTAAAGACTTGTGCTTGTTGGTTTCTTGATATCTCTGTATTGGCTTTGTTTTCTCAAAGAAAATTTTTGGAAATCTGTGTTTGGTTTCTTTTGGACATTTTCATTGGATTTTGACGAGGATAGAAATAGTATGAGTTAATCAAGTCTTATATTAAATATTATGAATTATTTAAGTCTCTTATAGAAATGTTCGATGAAGTACTTGAATGATTTAATTTTCCTAACTTGCGTCAATCCACTTGGTTTCTTTATATCTCTTCATTGGCTTTGCTTTCTCGAGAAATTTGTTTACAAATCTGTCTGGTTTCTTTTGGACATTTTCATTGGATTTGGTTTAAATCTCCTTTCCGAAACAAAGCAATTTTCTGTACTCAAAGGATTGGCTTTGGTGTACTTAGCAGAGTGAACTCTTGTCTGTTAGAACAAGAGAGCAGTCGAGTATTAGTTATGGAGTAAACAAGCAACTGAAAATGTTGTCTCACTATTCTGGGAACCATCATCAGCAGACATGGGATCCTTAATCTGCAAAGTTTTGTTGTTTGACAAATGTTATGTTGGATGTCTTGTAAACGAACTAGACAGCCCAATACATTATTCTCTGGGCCAATGATTAAGGATAGACAGCCCAATACAGTATTGGTTTGTGGGTGGTGAATTATGAGAGAATGCTATCATTAAGCTTGGTCTCTGCATTAGATGGTTCCTCTCGAAAATGTTGTCGAAAAACATCAAGAATTTCCATTCTCGTAAAGTTCAGTTTCACTATGTACATAAACGAATAAAAGTCCCATTTTTTAAGCTTGTTGAACTGAATGATGTCATTTATGATATACATACCCGCTCTTCATAGTATTACACTAAGCTTAATGTCATTCTAAACTATAAATTTATCAATTAAATTAATAAAAATTGATTAAGTGTAAAAAACTACATATGCCTATAACAGCATATTTAGTGGAGTGGTTCATGTGATGGGAATACTAAATTTTGGTAATAGAATATTAGTCTATAAAAACGGAAATGTTTAAAAATGAGAATATTAGCATATTGTAATTTGTAATGATTATTAGTTATTAATTCTTGTTAATTTTATTGATAAATTAAGAGATTAGGATGATATTGAAAATTTTGGTAATTATAAAAGTTAAAATTAATATAAACATTTGAGATAAAAATAAGACTACTATAAATATATATACTCTCTCTCCAAATCTCTTAAGAGAACTAGAAAAAGTGATATTTCAGTTTATAAGGATAATCTTTGTATGTGGTACGTTCTCTCTTTTGCAGAGGATTTAGAGCAGAAAATCATGACATTGTAAGATCTTTGTTATTGATCTGCTGATTGGAGCAACCCACAAGAGAAGGACTTGTCCTTAAGGCTTTAAACAAACAACAAACATTACATGGGATTGTAACTTCTATGGTTAAAAAAAAATGTAATTATTTATATTGCACAAGTTTGAACTTTATTATCAATAATATATTCTTATTATCATGCGAGGAAATATAATTCTTAATGTTTAAAAATAAATTTAAAATTATATTTAAATTAAATCTTCAGTTTTAAAAATTTAACATATAATAAGTGTGTTAAAATTAACTTTTTATTTTTTAACTTTATATGAGATTTTAGTTTTTTTCTTTTATTTTTATTTTGTGTTTCAATTTTATTTTTTAATTTAATTAATTGATGTAATTTTTTGATTTAGCCAAATATTACTGGATATATGTAAAACTCAAATGAAATTATTTTAGTCAAAAGTTTAGATGAGATTATAAGGCTTTGAAAATGTTTTAGTATTTTTTTATATTAAAAAATCTAAATTAAAAATGTCTAAAAAATTTTAAAATTGCATAAGCAAACAACTATTATTTTGATCATAAATGAATTTTTTTGTTAACTCAATTATGCTTTGTTAAATATAATTTCACGTGATTTTCATAAATTAATAATATATGTCTGATATTTAATAAAAAAAAGTGTTAATTAAATAAAATTAAGGGATAAAATTAAAAAAAAAAAGAAACAAAATAGAAAATGTTTTTGGATAAGTGCAGCTACAAAGTTTTTCATACTGTCCTACCCTTTTCTTTCCTTTTTTTCTTTCTGTGGCCCTGTTCCGGTACATTTTTTAGGTCAATGACTATCTTTCCGTATATAATAACCATTCATTATATTTTCTTAATCAGCTCTCCACTATTTTACGTGGCTCTGAGCAAAAGAAAGTCTCAAAGAGGAAAAGTTATATCTCCATGGAATCATCATGATTGGTGAACTGGTGGTGAATGAAGTAGCTACGGTGCAAAAGATGAAAAGAATGTATATAAATTCTCTTTTCCTTTCCCTTCATTATTCCTTTCATTTTTTTTATATATTTTTTAAAGTTAGGTTTCTCCGTTTTTGTTGGAGACGACAGATGCACATTTCCTCATCACACCAAACTTTATCCACCCTTATAAATAATTCACCTACTATGACTGTTTCATTCAATTCTCAATTGGTACTGAAGGAGAAGACAACCCATTTGAATTGAAGCTCTCTAATGGCAGCTTCTGCACCAATCTCGGTTTCAGGTGACCCCTTTGTTCCCATTTCCAAGCCTCGTGCTTTATCCTTGCCCTTCAATTCCTGCATTGAGCTTCATGGAGCTACATTGAGGGCATCAAGGGTATTCTATTGTGTTCTATGAATTGTGTCCGAGATGCCCATTTTGTTCTGGTTTTGCGAATGAGCTAATTATGCTGATACTGTCGTGGCAGATCTTTGGACTTGAGCTGAAAATAGAGAGAATCGAGCAAACCCATTTGAGATTGTTGAAGGGTTTAAGGTGAGTGATCAATTATCTCTTCATAACTGCTTTAATCTTATTGAATTGCTTGCTTGGCCAGTCTTATGGAAGTTTTTGATGTCTGGAATGTTTGTTCGTAACTAGTTCGCTGATTTTTATTTGGTGGTAGAAGGGGACATGAAATTGTTAACAGTTATGAATTTTCCCTGAACTCTGACTAAATTACATGTATTTAAAGGAAAAAATGTAAGAATTTGGACCTTGAGGTATCTTTGGTACGATTGCAGTTTAATTATGCTTAACTTAGCAGTCTTCTCTTGTTTGATAACTCCAAATCCTTTAATGACTGATCTATATTTGATACTGTTTGTTTAATTGTATAGTGCTCACAGCTGCAATTTTAATCTTTTTTAATAGGCTTTAATTCTAATATATGACTCCTCTGTGGAATTTGTAATCAACCCTTGGAAGTAAGAAGTTAGAACAATTAGTGATTTATTCTTATTGTGATGAAATCTGGAAAAACCCTTATTTCATGTTTCTCAACCTACCTTGCTCTGATATTTGTAGGAGCAGTCAAGGTTTTGCATCAAAGGCTTTAATGGGGCCTTCAGGATCTACACAGCAACATGAAAACAGCAATGTAGAAACTGTGACAGAAGCTGAAAAACAGTGTGATCTATTTGATGATCTGAAGGACAGATTTTTAAGTTTTAAAAAGAATAAATACATGTAAGCTTCTGAAAAGCCCTGTACACAAAGGTTTACTTCTGATATTCATGAAAGGAAGAAACTTCTTTGATGTTGGTTCTGTTTTCTGGCAGGGGAAACTTAGAACATTACCAAAATCTTGCCCAGGCTCAAGCACCAAAGGTAATTTCTGAAACAAATTGTGAGAACTTGAATACAGATGAGGAAAAACAAAACAAAGAAAAGAAAATTATCTCTTATTTGAGAAAGAGATAGAAACACGAATGCTAAGACTAGTTCCTTCCATGCCTCCAGCTTTCCTACCTTACTGCATATATACTGATTTATGATATGTATAATTGCTGCTTCCAAGCTAACAGGACCACTAACAAGTTTTTCCTATTTATATCGGACTTTGATTCCATGATATAAGGGTACTTCGAACTTGGAACGAGCATGAAGAAATTAACGATACTTCTTTATCTTTTGAGTTGTTCTGCCGGATCGGTCGCTCAAGACCTTTGGTCTCTACCCAGACCTGATGAAAAAAATGGGATCACTTCTTATGGACTCGTTGAGAATGATTCTGATCTAGTTCATCCTTTTGCTGCTTTCTTTCTCTGCCTCTGACCCTTAGAGCCTGGGCCTCTTTCTTTTCCAATTTTCTCCCTCTTTATTGCTCCTGTTAACTAACAGTATCTTTCCATCTTAACATATTCCTATCAGAGTGTGTTGTCTTCCCCCAACTTTTGGCTTTTGCCTAAGCTATTGTGTATTGATTTGTGGTTTTTTTATTATTCTTTATGGTCCATTCCTTCGATTTTTCTAGTGAAGCTTTAGCAAAATTAATTATTCTTGACTAACAATTCGAAGGACAGTTTATGGTCATTGCTTGTGCAGATTCTAGGGTTTGTCCCTCATATATTCTGGGATTTCAACCAGGAGAAGCTTTCATGATTCGCAATGTTGCTAATTTGGTAACTCCATTTGAGGTATATCTCTAGTCTCTACTTTGTCAATTTAGTGCTATTGCTGAAGTGTGAGGTGGTTCACTCTTCTTGACCTTTCTAAATTCTAATCCCTCTTTTCCCTGACATAGAGTGGACCAACTGAAACAAATGCTGCCCTGGAATTTGCCGTCAATACCCTTAAAGTAAGATTTTTTTTTCCTATTATTAATTTCGGAATTTTTAATAGTTTTTTTCATTTATCTTTCTACTTATTTCATTTTCTACTAATCCATTAATTATTATCTTATGTGCTTATTATTCTGACAAGAACCTAACTTCCTTCATTAGAGAATTTAGTTAGAAGCTTGAAGTGTTTAATAAAAATGATCAAGCTTTCAATTCACTGTTATGGGCTATTGGCAAAAAAGGATGATTGAAAGAAAATGGTTTGTTATAATACTGGCTGATCTTAAGATAATTACCCCAGAATGATTGAGTGACAAGTTATGAGTTCCATACGGGAAAGGAAGCAGCAAGAAATAATTATTAAGCATAGGACATGTGTGAAATTGCCCAATAATATATAGTCATAGGAGTGTATTAAATATCAAGATAATATTTCAGCATATAAGATTCTCATTGCTTTCTATACATAAGAACTTCTGGTAGGCTAGCTGGTCAGAAGACCTTTAGCTTTATACTTATTTTCTGGGACAGATAAAAAGTTACTTCAACTGCAGGTTGAAAACATCTTAGTCATTGGTCACAGCTGCTGTGGGGGAATTCGAGCTCTTATGAGTATGCAAGATAATGTAAATGGAAGGTTGAATTACATAATTATAGATCTTGCTTGTCATTTTCCTTTCTTAGATAAAAGCATGCCATTCATTTCTGACTTGGTTATTTTTATTCTCTAGCCTTTTAGAAAGTTGGGTTGTTGCTGCGAACAATGCGAGAATAAAAACTGAGACTGCTGCTTCCGGCCTCGATTTTGATCAGCAGTGCAGGCACTGTGAGAAGGTGATTGTCTATATTTATTTGCCTCTGCATGATTGTGTATGTTACCATGATTTTTCTGTTTCTCATAATCTTTTGTGATTCCTATAATAGAAGCCTTTGCAAATGGTAGTTCATAAAGAAATTGATTGCTTAACCATTCATTTGGCTTTCACGCAGGAATCACTTAACCATTCCTTGTTGAACCTACTGACTTATCCATGGATAGAAGAAAAAGTGTCCAAAGGAGAACTCCTCGTTCATGGCGGTTACTATGATTTTATTGACTGTACATTTGAGAAATGGACATTGGATTACAGGGGTACTAAAATGGAGGGAAGTTGTAAGTTAGTAGCCAAAGATAGATTGTTTTGGTGTTGAGTTTTTACTTCTGGGTTCCAGAATGGTGTGTTGTATTTTTCTTATGTAATAAATTCTAGCAGGACTTTTCATAGGCAAATTTGTTACAAGTCATTGGTGTGTCATGTGTCACGTGTCATGTATCTTTTTACAATTGCAGTCTAAACTTCTATAATGTCACGAGTTGCAAGAAGCATGTGTAATAAGCTATGAATTTAATCATTTTCGTTAAATTCTAATTAATTTGATTCAAACTATTTGATCTTTTATACAAGATAAAACTCTTTAAATAATTATATTTTTAAATATAAGACTCAAACTTCAATTCTTACTTAAAAAAATAAATACTTATCATGTTAACTAATCATTTTAAAAATATTAAAATAATACTTGAATGAAGAGCCTATTCACATCTCATTTATTGTCTCACTGAGGTAGAATAACTGTATTGATTTGAATATTTTTGCCATTTATTTCTTTTGATGTTATGGTTATGCTCGTCTTACAAATAATTTAAATGTTAAAAAAAAAAAATTGATCTGCAGCAATTTTAATTTTTTCATTAAAAAATCGAAATTACACCATCTTAGAACAAAATAAAGAAATTGCCGCTTCCTGGGTAGTCACTAAGCTTGGTATATTAATTAACGCTAAAGAAAGACCCACCAAACTCAGCTTTTTCAGTCTAACATGAAGATTCACTAGTAATCTCCAAGAAGATTACTAGTAATAAAACGCATACTTGTTTTCTTTGCTTTTGTAGTCTAACACGAAGATTCACTAGTAATTTTCATCTTCACAAAGACCCAGTGGGGAAGCAATGATAGGAAGGAGCCTGGTAAAAACGGTGCGTCGAACGAGTCTGCATTCTAAACTATGACGCGTAGGTTCCTCTGTATAGGGCGAAGAAGAAGGGAAATTTAGTGATGTTGAAAAGAGCCGTCTAAGTGTGAAGGGAATAAGTATCTTGCATCACAGAAATTAGAGTTTGATTAAAAACAAATATATTTGTCAAATCATCTTAAAAAAAATCTGCTATTTTTCATCACTTAACCCCTAATATGTGTCCCCAACACATATGAGATCAATGACAAAACGTTTATCTTTTGCTTGACTTGACTTGTGTTGTGTTTGGCTCTTTTCATTAGTATCAGTCATCTCCTCATGCCTTGGCTGGTAAAACGCTACTTAACAGTGAGAAGAAGACTAAGTTTCCGATTGTTGAAGTTGAAGGTGCAAGCAACAAAGCACTATGATTCACTTGGATGCAAGTAGTGCGTTAATACTTATAGAAGCTTTATTCATCATGCTAGCAGTAGCACTCTATAAACTTAATGGATTCATCTCTCCTTTACGCCATGGTTTCAATCATGTTCCCCTTCAAAGGTAACTTCTTTCCTATATATACATATATCTCTAACCTCTCATTAGTTTCTTCTCTTTCTTCTCAATTCTTGTTAGCTTCTCTGTTGTTTGGATTGCTACTAATGCAATCATTTTTATTTGTGGATTATTGTTTCTAGTTCTAACAATATTGCTGATATTCCAAAATCAACGGCTGCTTCTTCTTCTCTTGAGATTTCTATTGCTCCTCCTTCTGTCAAGTATGATGTCTTTCTGAGTTTCAGAGGAGAAGATACTAGTAATAATTTTACTAGTCATCTTTATGATGCTTTATGCAAGGCAAAGATTCATACATACATCGATAACAGACTTGAAAAAGGAGAAGACATCTCACCAGTTCTTTTGAGAACAATAGAAGAATCACAAATTCCTATAATAATTTTCTCAAAAAGCTATGCTTCGTCAACATGGTGCTTGGATGAACTCCTAAAGATAATAGACTGTAAGCACAAATATGGAAGGAGTGTGATACCTATTTTCTACAACATAGATCCATCAAGTGTACGTAAACAAAGTGGGAGTTATGCAGATGCATTTGTTAAACTTGAGCAGAGATTTATGCACAATAAGAGCAGAATCAAGGAGTGGAAATTTGCTCTCACTCAAGCAGCTTGTCTATCTGGATGGGATTTCACAGCAGACAAGTAACTTCTTAACCTTTATTCATCAATTCCTCTTCATATATTCTAGTATTTGGATCTTGTTGTATGCTTAATTAAAAGCTGAATTTTATATGTATATTTGCCAGGCCTGAAGCCAATCTTATTCTCAAAATTGTCAAAGATATCTTGAATAAGTTGAAGCGTATTTCTTCATTTGATTTTCAAGGACTATTTGGTATTGAACACCATATTATGAAGATCAAAGAATTATTATCCTTGGAATCCCTAGATGATGTTCGTATTGTAGGATTATGGGGCATGGGTGGTATTGGTAAAACCACACTTGCCAGAGTTATATTTGAAGAGATGAGATCAGAATTTGATTCTTGTTCTTTTATTGGAAATGTGTGAGAACAATTACAAGCATATGGATTGGATCACATATTGAATAAATGCCTTTCGGAACTCTTAGATGACAAAGACATTGTTGGGAAAAACTTAACTTTTTCCACTTCGTGAAGTTAAGATGGGCACTTAGAGATTAGGATAGTAATCGGAGCACAAGAGTTTATAATCCTCCAATATGTAGGTTCTTCTACTATACAAAGGAATAGTAGGATTACAAGAATGTATGTTTTACAAAATTGTCTCACACTTTAGTGGTTCACTCAAGCTTAAGGTTTGGGACTTCTCAAGCTATCTCACTTTTCTCTCAAGGAGGCTCTCTAACTCTCACTTTAGGTAGTGGCTTGTTTCTCTCTTTGGATTGGATTGCTTAGGAATGAAGCTTTTCACCCCTATTTATACTACTCCATCTCCACAATGAATGGTGGAGATTAATTACATCCAAGGGTGAAGATTAACTCTCTAGAATTTTTCACACACTTCTCCTTATTCTAGAGATTTCCATAAAGTCTCTACACTCCTTCATTCCCTTCCACATTCTTCCATACTCTTCTGCAAGGTTCCAGAAGGTTCCACACATCTCTAGAATATTCCAGAGGGTTCTACAAGCTTCTAGATAATTCTATACTTCTCTAGAGTTTTCTAGAATGTTCTAGAAAATTCTACACTTCTTTAGAAGGTTCTAGAATTTTCTAGAATTTTCTAGAATCTTCCCAATTTAGGAGGTACATCCCAACAAATCTCCCCCTCCCGACTTAATTGGGAGATAGTAGCAAGCCAACTCCTTGATAGCAATCTTCAAACTTCTTTGTTTGGTCAAAATGTCTGACCAGTTCTCATTTGTGTGAACCTTGTCAAGGTGTATACGTTTTTCTTCAAGAGCTTCTCGAATCCAATGATATCGTGTATCAATGTGCTTTGTGCGGGAATGAAAAGTAGAATTCTTCGCTAAGTGAATTGCACTTTGATTATCACACTTCAAGACATACCTGTCTTGATTTATTCTCAGCTCAAGTAGTAAATTCTTCATCCACAGCATCTCTTTGCAGGCTTCAGTAGCTGCAATGTACTCTGCCTCAGTAGTGGATAATGAAACACACTTTTGCAGCTTTGATTGCCAAGAAACAGCTCCCTCTGCAAAAGTAGTTAGGTATCCTGACGTTGATTTTCTAGAGTCGATGTCACCTGCCAGGTCTGCATCTGTGTATCCTTCTAACACAAGTTTTCCTTTTCCAAAGCATAAACACTTCTTGGAAGTACCGCGCAGATACCGAAGAATCCATTTAATCATGACCCAGTGTTCCTTCCCTGGATTGGCCAAGAAGCGACTAACAATACCAACTGCATAGGCAATATCGGGTCTTGTGCATATCATTGCATACATGAGACTGCCTACTGCAGATGAATATGGAATCATTTTTATTTCCTCTAGTTCTTTCTCACTTGTAGGACTTTGCTTCAAACTTAACTTGAAGTGTCCAGCAAGTAGTGTGTTGACCGGCTTTGCATTATGCATGTTGAATCTTTCAAGCACCTTCTCAATGTACCTCTCTTGGGATAGCCATATCAACTTCTTCGATCTATCACGAGTGATCCTCATCCCAAGGATTTGTCTAGCCAGTCCTAAATCTTTCATGGCGAAGCTCTTACTTAAATCTTTCTTCAAAGCAGCTATCTTTATGCGATCTTGTCCAATAATTAACATATCGTCAACATAAAGTAGAAGTATGAGAAAATCGCCACCTGCATACCTCTTTATAAAGACACAATGATCGCTTTCTGTCCTTTTGAAACTATGTTCTGCCATGAAAGAGTCGAACTTCTTGTACCATTGTCTTGGTGCTTGCTTAAGGCCATATAAACTTTTTGTTAGGCGGCATACCAAATTTTCTTTTCCTGAAACTTTGAACCCCTCAGGCTGCTCCATGTAGATCTCTTCCTCTAGATCACCATGAAGAAATGTCGTCTTGACATCGAGCTGTTCAATCTCCAGGTCTTGCATTGCTGCTAGGCCAAGAACAACTCGGATGGATGACATCTTTACCACTGGAGAGAATATTTCCTCAAAATCAATACCTTTCTCTTGACCGAATCCTTTTACGACCAACCGAGCTTTGTAGCGGGGCTTTGAGTTATTATCTTCGATTTTGATCCGATACACCCACTTATTCTTTAAGGCTCTTCTCCCTTTTGGTAGTTCTACTAGTTCAAAAGCGTAATTCTCATGCAAGGATTGCATCTCCTCTTGCATGGCTCTTATCCACTCCTCTTTATGATTGTTAGTTATAGCTTCCTTATAACTTTGAGGCTCCCCCTTATCGGTGAGCGTCACAAACTCCTCTGAGCTATATTGAGTAGATGGTCTTCGTTCCCTTGAAGATCGTCTCATCTGGGGCACTATTGGAGAGCTAGATTGAGGTTCTTCTTGTATTGGTTCATCATAAGTATCTTGGTTGTTTTGATCTAAGATAGTCTCATGATCTTCAGCATCATTATTTTCTTGTATGACATTATCCTCGCGTCGGACCGGTGTAAGGTCTGTGCTCCTTTTGCTTCTCAATCTTGGTCTCTCCGATTTCTGAATGTCTTCAATGTTTTGGTCTTCGAAGAATACAACATCTCGACTTCAAAAAATCTTCTTGTTGATTGGATCCCAAAGTCGGTACCCAAACTCATCCTTAGGTGAACGAAGATAGATGCATTCTTTCGTCTTTGCATCAAGCTTGGCTCGTTCATCTTTGGGGATGTGAACAAATGCCCTGCATCCGAACACTTTGAGATGATTGTAAGAAGCCCTTTTTCCTGACCAAACCTCCTTTGGGATTGCTCCGTCCAAAGGAACTGATGGTGTAAGGTTGACAATGTCAACCACAGTCATTATAGCTTCTCCCCAAAATGACTTGGGTAACTTGGCATGAGAAAGCACGCATCGAACTCTTTCTTCAATAATTCGGTTCATTCTCTCAGCTATTCCATTCAACTGCGGCGTCTTAGGAGGAGTCTTCTCAAGCCTAATCCCATATTTCTTGCAATAGGCTTCAAAAGGACCTCTATACTCACCTCCATTGTCTGATCGAACACATTTGATCTTTCGTCCTGCTTCTCGTTCCACTAGGGCATGAAACTCCTTGAATGCATCAAGCACTTGATCCTTTGATTTTAACAGGTATAACCATACCTTCCTTGAATGGTCATCGATGAAGGTGACAAAATGCGATGCACCACCAATGGACTTTTTGGACATCGAGCATACATCAGTGTGTAAAAGGTCTAGAATGTTTTTGCTCCTTTTAGGTAGAGAGAATCTTTGGAAAGCAACTCTATGTTGTTTTCTAGCTAAACAATAAGTGCAAGGATCAAGTGTTTTACCTTTCACGTCAGGGAAGAGTTGCTTTCTAGCAAGTATGTGAAGACCTTTCTCGCTTATGTGTCCAAGTCTCTTATGCCATATCTCCATATCATCGGTAGTGATATTCACCTCCCCTCTACAAAGTTTAGCTTGCATCACGTACAATGATCCTTCCTTTCTTCCTCGAGCCATTATTAAACTTCCTTTGGTAAGCTTCCACTTTCCTTCACCAAAGTAATTCACTGCATCAAAGATCATCTAGCTTTCCAGCAGAGATAAGATTGAGACGCATGGCCGAGACATGCCTCACATCTTTTAAGACAAGTTTGCATCCAGTGCTTATTGTCAGGATGATGTCACCTATCCCAACAATTTTGCTCCTATCCAAATTTCTCATTTGCACCGTACCAAAGTCACCGCTTTGGTAGGATGAGAAGAAACTTCCATGAGGAGTGACATGGAAGGAAGCCCTAGAATCGATAATCCAATTACTATCATCATAAGCAATGGTAGGATATTACCACAGTAGTAGCAAGTAATCTTTGAGCGTGACTTGGACCTACTTCGAGATTGATGTGGATCTTGGCTCTTGCTACGTCCACGAGTTTCGTTCCTACCCTGGTTCTCAACAACATTTGCCTCTGAATGGATGGACTCGCCTCGTTCCGTTCTCCTTGCTTCTTCACCAAGAAGGCTATCACTGACGGTATCCATGGTGAGCTTTCCTTCTGTATCTGAGTTATTAAGTGTAACCACAAGAGTGTCCCAGCTTTCTGGCAGAGAACAAAGGAGTAGAAGGGCTTGCAACTCATCGTCAATCTTCATGTCAATTTTTGTTAGTTGATTTACGAGCCCCTTAAAATTATTCAAGTGCTCAATCATACTTTGACCATCCTTATACTCTAACTTCACCAACCGACGTACTAAATGAGCTTTATTACGAGGCGTTTTCTTTTGAATCATGGACTCAAGCTTTGTCCATAATTCATAAGCATTTGTATATGTGGAGACATGTTCAAAAAGAGTTTTATCTATGTACTTACGGATCATAGCGACTGCCTTTCGATTCAGCAGCTCCCACTCTGCATCGGTCTTTCCTTCTACCTTTGTTTTTGTGGATGATGGGCTCATGCAAGTCTTTGCAATATAGATGGTCTTCCATCATCGGCTTCCAATATGAGTAGTTGTTGGCAGTGAGCTTGAACATATCTCCATCATGAGTAACGTAATCCTCCATCTTGAACTGCACGAACTATAGACGATACAAACGAACTGGGCTCTGATACCACTGTTGGAAAAAACTTAACTTTTCCCACTTCGTGAAGTTAAGATGGGCACTTAGAGATTAGGATAGTAATCAGAGCACAAGAGTTTATAATCCTCCAATATGGAAGTTCTTCTACTATACAAAGGAATAGTAGGATTACAAGAATGGACGTTTTACAAAATTGTCTCACACTTTAGTAGTTCACTCAAGCTTAAGGTTTGGGACTTCTCAAGCTATCTCACTTTTCTCTCAAGGAGGCTCTCTAACTCTCACTTTAGGTAGTGGCTTGTTTCTCTCCTTAGATTGGATTGCTTAGGAATGAAGCCTTTCACCCCTATTTATACTACTCCATCTCCACAATGAATGGTGGAGATTAATTACATCTAAGGGTGAAGATTAACTCTCTAGAATTTTTCACACACTTCTCCTTATTCTAGAGATTTCCATGAAGTCTCTACACTCCTTCATTCCCTTCCACATTCTTCCATACTCTTCTGCAAGGTTCCAGAAGGTTCCACACATCTCTAGAATATTCCAGAGGGTTCTACAAGCTTCTAAAGAATTCTATACTTCTCTAGAGTTTTCTAGAATGTTCTAGAAAATTCTATACTTTTTTAGAAGGTTTTAGAATTTTCTAGAATCTTCCCAATTTAGGAGGGACATCCCAACAGACATTGGCACTTACAACATAGAATCCAATTACGTGAAGAAAAGGCTTCAATGTGTAAAGATTTTACTTGTTCTTGATGATGTGGATAATTACCTACGAGTTGAAGATATACTTAAAGTGTGCAATTGGTGTAAGGTTGGAAGTAGAATCATTATCACATCAAGAGACAAGCAAGTGCTTGAGAATTCTGAAGCTTTGCTAACATATCATGTTCCAGAAATGGATTTTAGTAATGCTCTTAAGTTGTTCAGTTTAAAAGCCTTTAAACAAAGCAAGCCAATTCAAAATTATGTGGAGTTATCAAAATTAGTGGTGAAATATTGTCAAGGCATTCCATTAGCTCTTAAAGTTTTAGGTTGCTTTCTTCATGGTAGAAGTAAACAAGAATGGGAAAGTGCATTGAAAAAGCTGGAACAAGCTCCACACAGAGAGGTTTTTAATGGGCTAAAGTTAAGTTTTGATGGACTTGATGATAGTCAGAAAAATATATTTCTTGACATGGCATGCTTTTTTAAGGAAGCATATATGCATAATATGCAAGAGATACGTCTGTGTTATGGTTCCTCTGCACATATTGATATAAGTATTCTCATAGACAGATGTCTCTTTAGTCTCTTTGTTTAGATATAATCTAAATAAAAAATAATTCTGATGATTTAGATGTTTGATATTGATTAAATAACGTTAAAAGTTAGATAAGATGCAATTTTTTTTTTCTTTTTTTTTCAATTGGCCAACATCTAATGTTGAGTGAACAACATTTAATATTAATAAATGGATACAACGTTTTGATCAATTGAAAAGAAAGATATATAAAAAAATAGAATCATAGTTGATTTTTGATGTTGTTTAATTAGTATCAAATATCCAAATCATAAAAATGATTATTTATTTAGACGATAGAAGAATTAAATTGATAAAAGATCAAATTATAAAAAATTAAATTGAGAAAGAAAATTTATGGAAGATCAAATTGAGATGGAGAACTTATGAGAAACTATATTTAAAAAAAAATCTACGATGAACTAAATTAAAAAAATTATCTTTTATAAATGATTAAAATGAAATTTTTAGTGGTAATTTTTGTGTTCGTTGTATCATTAATGTTAAAACTATTAATTAACAGATTGTTTTGTTATTTGTTAAGCTATCTAATTTATTCTTCTTCCCGTTACAGCATTTCGCTCATTTAAGTGTAATTCGTATACGTTACTGTAATTACCTCGTTAGACTTCCAGATCTCTCCGAGGCACCAAATATTGGATCTATAGTTGTTTCTGATTGCGTAAATTTGGTTCAAATTCATTCCTCAAGTATCCTACCCAAGCTTCATTACGTATGTATAGAACATTGTCAAAAGCTGAGACTTGCAAATGTTGGTGGCAATATTGATGGGAGAAGTGGTTGGTTAGTGGTTGTCTACAACTATTTTCATCTTAAAGTGACTCTAAAAGTTTTCATGCGTGATGGTGGCGGCATCTCTGGTTTTCGGTTGAAACTTGAATCATTAGCATGCACAGAGTATAGTGAAAGTGAAAGCTTATCCTCTTTACTTCCGTTTGTTTCCGAGCTTCGTTGGTTACATGCAACCTCATCTGCAAATTTTAGGCGATATTTTGAGTTTGATTTTCCAGGCTGCTTTGATAGATCAAGGTTAAATGCTATAAGAAAACTGAAAGTGCAGGGGACAGAACCAAAAGTGACAAAGGCGCAAGAAAGTTCAAGGCTTGCATGGGTGAAAGCAACAGTAAACAAAGAAGCAGATATGGGGCTTGAAAGCATAACAGAAGATGATGAAAATGATGATTGTTGTATGAGTGATGAATTAAAAAAAGTTCCCAGAAGCGTCACTCGCTGGTCATTATTAACACAATTATCGTTACAAAAAAGTGATATCATGAATGTATCTTGGAGCAATCCAGGCCTTTCAGCTTTGAAATCATTTTGGGAATGTGATCATACAAGGCTTCAACCTATCAAAGATTTTGCATTCTCACTGAATACAAGGCGTTTTCGAACCAAGCAAATTCAACAAGTGTATCAAACTGATTCAAGCATCACCATGTGTTCCATTTCGTGTCGTGAAGACTATCTTTGGTTTGACATTTGGGAATATGGGACGTAAGTAGAAGATGCTTATAATTAATCCAAGGTATGAATAATTTATTATAGAACTAGATTTAGTAAAAAAAATTTTAAAAGCATCACCATGTATTTGATTTTTATGCAGGATTCACTTAACCATTCCTTCCTCGTTCATAGTGGTTGCTATGATTTTACATTTGAGGAATGGACATTGGATTATAGAGTAACTAAAATGGAGGAATTGTGGCAACTTAGTGGCTAAAGATAGATTGTTTTGGTGTTAAATTCTTACTTCAGATTTCATGAGTGGTGTGTTGTATTTCTCTTATGTAATAAACACTAGTAGGACCTTAAAAGCATAGGCTAAATTATGTGTTTCTGTACAATTTGCAAGAAGCATTTGTAAAAGCCATTAATTGTAAGCATTTATGGTTTATGTAAAAAAGAAAAATACGCTAATAATTCAAACATTAAGATAATTTAATTACATAATAACAAATTAAATTGTTTTGTTATTAATTTTGATGATGTTAGTAATTAGGATAAAATAGAAATAACATCAACTCATAAAATAAAATTAACACAAAATGATTTGTTATTAATTAAAGCTTTGGATAAAAAGTTATATCTTAAGCTAGCGCAAGAATAGATTTTTTAACCTTTAAAATTCCTTAGTTTTTTTTTAAATATTAATCAGATATATACTTTTTTATTAAAAAAATTAATTATTTATTACTTTATTTTTTTAATTAGAAAATGATTAGCGACTTAGTATTGGCACAGCAGCAGCTGTGAAGATTAAGATGGTAGTAAAGTTAGTGCTGCCAAATTATTAAATTTTGAATGGCTCGTTTTTTTACTTCAATTACCTGTTTGAATTTTAAAATATTAGTTTTAACGAAAAAAGAGCACTTCTTGAACATATATTACTAATTAATTATTGATACAAAAAAATTTATGTTAAGTTATCGACTCATAAAATAAATATATAATATAAGGAAAATTAATAGTAGGTCATCTTCAATATCTAATATTTTAAAATAATTTATCAAGTAAAATGCATGTTTGTTATGGGTATGTATCATTTAATTGAATAACAATTTATTAATTAGTTCATAACTGTAATAAAGAAAGCAGATAGAGATAGAGTTGAGATAATTATTAATTATAAAGAGATTAACTAGTTCATTTATTCAAATATCTAATATCAATAATTATCTTATAGACTTCTACTCAAACTCGTTTTCTATATATATAACACTAATATTCAGTCTCTCCTATTTCTAATATACTTCTCATAAGAAATTAGGAAAGCTGTGTGTGAGAGACAGAGAGAGTGAAGAAATCGAAGATGTCGTCGTCATCTTTTATAATGCCTTCTGGATTTAGGTTTATTCCTAAAGATGTGGAACTAATTGGATATTATTTGTATAACAAAGTGATTGGAAGGGCACTACCAGAAGGTGTCATTTTAGAGTGTGATCTGTATGGCGATGAGAATCCATGGGAGATATGGAAACGCTATAGTGAGAAAGTGATTAAATGGAATGAGGGAGAAGATCTTTACTTCTTCACAAAACTTAAGAGGAAGAACTCACATGCAAAGAGAATTGAGAGGAAAGTTGGCATAGGAAGATGGGAGGGAGAAGGGACTGAAAACATCAAAGATCCTAACAGTGGAGAGTGTATTGGAGTTATGAAGAGATTTCGCTTTGAGAAGAGTCAAACTCATCAAGATGGTGGATGGATCATGCATGAGTACTCTTTGCATCCATCTCTGCTTCCTCCTAATTTCCAAGTCAGTAATATATACGTCTTTTTGGATCACTTTTTATGTAATTTGTGATTAATTAAATTGTTATTTGTGTTTTATAAATATTTGTACTAACTAAATTTGTTAAAATTTTAAATTGTCACAGGTGAATGATTATGTTCTTTGTCGAATCAGAAAAAATAAAAGAATCATTAAAGATGAATGGTTGACAAATACAAATTCATGTCTTGAATCAAGTCAAATAAACTCAAAAAGATTGAAAAAAAATACTCCACAAGAAGAGAACATTGATATTTCATCAATTCTTTCAAATATTGAAGAATTTTTGAATGATGAACAAGAGGGTAGCTTTTTATCAAGTCAACCATTTGAAGTGAAACAAGATGAAAATAATCAACAAGTACAACTTGAAGATCAAAATATTTTGGATATTGAATCATATGATATTTCATCAATGCTTCCAAATATGGAAGAGTTTTTGAATGATGATAGTTTTTTAACAAGTCAACAACTTGAAGAGAAAACAGACGAAGGTCATCAACAAAAACAACTTGAAGAGAAGCAGAATGAATATCATCAACAACATGAAGATAAACAGAATGAAGATCAAAATATTTTGGATAGGAAGGCATCACCATTGTTGAGTACAGAGGATCAAGACTTTTGCTCTGGGGAACAAAACCGGAATTGTGATGATTCTTGGTTCTCCCCGTTTTTTAGGATATAGAACAACAATATTGATAGCATAATTCTTTATTCTGTTGTTGTAAAAGCTTTAAATTTTTCGTTTTGATCAAAATTTGATTTTATTTTATTGAGGACGTTGGTACTGTAATTCAATTTTTTTTCAACATTTATTTTTGTATGTTCAATGTGCTTGGAGCTATAAAATTATTACAATCATTTATATAAATTAATTTCTTGTCTCTCTGGTTTAATATTTGTTTTATTGATGATTGTGTATACTTGTTATTTTGTTATATATTTCCTTATCCTTTGAAAACATATAGAAATACCTTCATACCTTATTAATTTAAATTCATTGTCAGTTAGAATATATATATATATATATATATATATATATATATATTATGCCCAAAAAGTTTTAAACTCAAGAAATTACAAACTCTGCTATAGGTGGAAATTGATCAATAAAGCATTACAGTATATTTATTTCACAGCAATTTTAGAGTTTAGCACAACTTGAATTTAGTACTCTCTTCAAAGCCTTTACACACCTGAAATTCCCATGTGTGTGTGTGTGTGTTTTTTTTTTTTTTAAAATAGATTTATTTAATTTTTTGGTCAAAATACTTTCATTTAATGAAATATTAAGGAAGTATCCTTTTATTTGGGGCCTGTCTGCCAAAGCCCACTATTATGATGACACTAGTTCATCGGCCCAATAAGATTGACAATAAAAATGTCTTGATTTTAAATTATGATCACATTTTCCAAACTTTAATTCGTTTCACACTTGCAATTGGAAGAGTTGAATTACCAGACAGACCATTTAACCCTCAAGAAATAAATTACTCATCTTCATCATTCCTCCTAAACAACTACTCAGAAATAATAATCTAGAGCCAAATGAAGAACAAGATTGGCATGAATACAATAATTATTTTTTATATTTTAAAATTAAAGAAAATGACAAGTACTTTAGTTCATAATAAGCGAATAATATGATTATATATCTAATTAACCATGTGGAATTGGTAGAACGAATGATGGGAAATTACAAAAAGCCATATGGATTGGAGGAAGCAAAAGGTAAGAAATTTTGAATCAATAGCTTCTCTCTCTAAACTAAATTATCATTTCTATGGGCTTGAAAGCATATGTTCCTAATGAGTTTGGTTAGTAATTAATGAGAAATGTGTGATTAGATGTCATCCAGGTTTCGTAGAAGAATGTATTTGATTTTAAACTATTGAAAACATTCAAATATAAAAAGAGTGTTTGAAGGAAAAGCATTATAATCACAATATCAAAAGAAATAAAGGCCAAGAAATTTTTTTTATCTGTGAGCTCTTCTTCTTTAATGAATTATTCTGTTAGTTATTTTCTCCATTGAGAAGAAAGAAGGAATATTCATCAAAGAAGGATTCATGGATACAAATTCGTATTTGAATTGAATCAAGTAAATCAGAAAAGACTGAAAAAATTGATTTAACCCCACCACATTCCATCACTTCTTTCTAATGTACAAAAATTCTAGAATAAAAAAGAAGATAATTTTTTAACAGAACAACTTCATTTGGGGAAGTCAAACAAAGTGGTGTTAAAGTAGAGAAGAATACGGTAGATTCGTATGAAAATCAAAACATTCTAAATAGGCCTGCAGGGCCATTTTTAAGCATACTGGATGATTAAAATCTTTTCTTTCAAAAAGTAGATTTGAACTGTAATTGTTTATCTTGTTCTTACAATAACTTAAAATTTTAGTACTTAATTAGAAAAGTATATATGACTTTCTTCATTCTATGTTTTATTTGTTTTGTTGATATTCATCCCATATAATTGTTGTTTTGTTTTCTATTAGCTTATCTTTTGAGAACAAATAATATTTTCATATCTGTGTACACACACACACACACACACACAAGTAACATGGTGCTCAAGTAATATGTGGAAAAGTAACTCAAGGAATTACAAAATCTGTTTCTATGGGGCCTTTAGGATCTACACAGCAACATGAAAACAACGATCTTGAGATTGACACAAGCTGAGAAACAGTGTGATCTATTTAATCATCTGAAGGACAGATTTTGAAAGTTTAAAAAGAGTAAATACATGTAAACTTTTCTGAAAAGCCCAATATTCATGAAATGAAGAAACTTCTTTGATGTTAGTTCTGTTTTCTCGCAGGGGAAACTCGCAACATTTCCAAAATCTTGTTCAGCAATAGGAATCAAAAAAGCAGAAGAGAATGGTAGAAAGTTTCGGATCTCTGTACCAACCATCTATAACCATCTTCCTCTTCACAATATGGCCATTCCAAAAATTCAAATGAAAGCTTGCTAACATCAAGTTTGATGTTACACACAAAAATTCTCGAATCAATGTGATATAGTTGTTGACTATGAGTGATAACAAGATTAGACTCATGCCCATGTCCCTCTATATTCACTGAGAATGTAACATCTTTGACATGTTGAAATCTTGAGCAATCACATTCTCCAAATGATTTCAAAGCTGAAAATCCTGAAATATTTCCAGCAACACTACTCTCAATATCACTTTTTTGTAATGACAATTCTGTTAATAATGACCAACAAGTGATGCTCTTGGGAACTCTTATTACTTGATCACTAATAATACAACAATAATCTTCTTCTTTTAAGCTTTCAAGGCCAATCCCTACTTCTTTGGCTACAGCTTCTTTCATGCATGAATGCCTTAAACTTTGTTGCAGCTTTATCACACCTGGTTTTGTCCTCTGCAATTGTAGATTTGTAACTTTTGGCACTTGATTTTGGCCATCATCATAAGAAAAATGGGAAAGATTCATCTCAAAATGAGAGTCAACTAATGAGGTTACGTCTAACCAACGAACCTGGGAAACAAACGGAAGCAAAGAGGATAAACTTTGTCCCAACAATTTTAACTCTGCATTCTCATTGTACTCTTTGAATGGTACTGATTCAACTTTCAGCCCAAAACTAGAGATGCCTCCATCATTAGACATGAAAACCTTCACACTTACTTTAATGAAAGACAAGCTTTTAAGATCAAAATAGTTGTAGACAACCACTAACCTTGAACTAATTCTCCCATGAATATTGCCACCAACATTTACAATTCTTAGGTTATTGCAACCTTTTATCATTAACACACGAAGCTTGGCCGGGAAACATGAAGAGCGAACTTGAACCAAATTTACACAACCATTAAGATATATATTTTCAATATTTGGAGTCTGAGAGAGATCTGGGAGTGTAATGAGGTACTCACAGGAATTTAGGATCATTTTTTTAAAATTTGGGAAATTCTGTAATAGGAAGAAAAAAAAAATTGATAGATAAACAATATGATTAGTTTATAAAATATGAAAAAAAAAAAAAGGAAAGCCAATCTAGTTAGTCTGCATTACCTGAGTTTCACCCCAAAGTTGCTGTATTTTGCTATCTAGCATTGCAAGACAAGTAAGATTCTCTGAAGTAAACGTCAATGGTAGAGATTGTAAAGGGCATTGGTACCAGAAAAGATGGCTCAATTGGTTACAAGTGCTTGAAATCCCTACATTCTGGAAATTGGTACATCCATCTAATCTTAAACACTGGAGATTGACAAGGGGCATTGATGAATAAATTTGAAGCAAACTTGTACAATAACTTAGTTCTATTTCTTCAATATTTGGTGTCTGAGATAGATCTGGAAGTTTAATGAGGTGCTTGGAGTAATTAAGATCCATCTTTTTTAGGTTTGGGAAAAGCTGCGAAAGAAGCAAAACAATCTGTAAATGTAAATGATATGAGAAATACAAGAATAACAAAATATAGTTAAACTTTAAAAGTACTATCATACCTGATCTCCATCCCAAAGTTGTTGGAGATGACTATTTTTCATTTTAAGAATAACAAGATTCTCTGCACAGATGTTCAATGGCAGATACGGTAGAGGATAGTCATCCCAACAAAAAATTCTTAATTCCTCAGAAAAAATATCAATATCTTCATGAATATGCACTTTTGAAGTTTCGAAGAAATCAGACTTATAAAATGAAAGAAATCTCAAATTATACATCCTTCGGAAGGTATCGGCATTTAAGACAATCCTTTTTGTCTTACAAATATCCAAAGATATACACTCAACTCTTTCAATCCCCTGACAAGAAAATAATCAAGGAAGGAGTTGTTATGCACATGATGACTATTTTTTTTTTAAATAATTAAATCTGCAGCATTAATGCTTAGTACACAAGTAATACTGCAACAGTAAGTGCTTGAAAATAACAATGCTTTATGCCTGTTAAAGTATATTTATAGATATGAAATAATACAAGATCATAAATGGTGGGAGTATATATCTTAAAGTAGATAAATCAAATTCAAGAAGACAATTAAAGAGATCAATTTGAAATTACCATATTATTCTTCAAAACACGATATATCTCGTCGTGGTTCCATAGTCGAATGAATTTTGCAGGTTCATTGATAGATTGTTGGTGACAAATTTCTTGTCCCATTGCCTTTAGTAAATCATGCATGATAATTTGATCAAATTTATCAACTGAAATGAGACATCTATCTATAAGAACACTTATATCAATATTTGCAGAAGAACCATAACAGACACGTATCTTTTGCATATTATGCATATATGCTTCCTTTAAAAAGCATGCCATGTCGAGAAACATATTCTTCTGCATATCATCAAGTCCATCAAAACTTAATTTTAACACATTAAAAACATCCATGTGCAGTGGAGCTTGTTCTAGCTTTTGCAAAGCACTTTCCCAATCTCCTTGTTTTCTGTCAAAAAGAAAGCAGCCCAAAACTTTAAGAGCTAATGGAATTCCTTGACAATAATTCACCACCCATTTTGATAACTCTATGTAATTTCCAGGTGGTTTGTTCTGCTTGAAGGCTTTTAAACTAAACAATTGAAGAGAGTCATTGAAATCCATTTTTGGAACACAGTATATTAAGTAAGCTCCTAAATTCTTAAGCACTTGCATGTCTCTTGATGTGATAATGATTCTACTTCCTATCCCAAACCAATCACATGCTTTGATTATATCTTCAACTTGAATAGAATTATCCACATCATCAAGAACAAGCAAAATCTTCACACGTTGAAGCCTATCCCTCACACAATTGGATTTTATGTTGTAAGTGCTAATGTCTTTGTCATCTAAAAGCTCTGAAAGGCATTTATTTAATAGGTGGTTCAATCCATATCTTGTCAAGTGTTCTCTTACATTTGCAACAAAGGAATAAGATTCAAATTTTGCCTTCACATCTTGAAATATAGCTTCAGCAAGTGTGGTCTTACCTATACCACCCATACCCCATATTCCAACAATGCGAACATCCGATAACTGTAGGGATAACAATTGTTTGATATTCTTAATATGATGTTCAATGCCAACTAATCCTTGAAAATCATATGAAGAGATACGTTTCAATTTTGTCAAAATATCCTTGACAATTTTTCCAATAAGCTTGGATTCAGGCCTACCACGTATATGTGAGTAAAAGAAAATAAATAAATAAATAAGAAAACAGTGATAAAAGTAATTAATCATGTAATTGGTTGTGTAAATCTTGAAATTAAGGGCAATAATAATGAAACAAGCTGATTATCAACCTTTTAACTAGTTCTAATTAAGTTTTGCCAAACATGACAAATTACTTCAAGATTCAAATACTAAAAAAGGGCTAGATGTAGGCTGTTTCTGAGATTTGAACCATAAAATAATTGATGTACTCATGACATGAATTTTACTAATGCAAAGTATAGCAGTACTTACTTGTTTGTTGTGGAATCCCATCCAGATAGACAAGCTGCTTGGGTGAGAGCAACTTTCCACTCTTTGATTTTATTTTCATTGTGCTTAAATCTCTGTTTATGTTTAACAAACGCATCTGCATAACTCCCACATTGTTGACGCACAATTGATGGATCTATGTTGTAGAAAACAGGTATCACAGTCCTTCCATATTTGTGCTTACATTCTAATATCTTTACGAGTTCATTCAAACACCATGTTGAAGACGCATAATCTTTTGAAAAAATGACCACAGAAATCTGCGATTCTTCTATTGTCTTCAAAAGCACAGGTGAAATTTCTTCTCCTTTTTCAAGTCTATTATCAATGTAAGTTTGTATCTTTGCCTTGCATAAGGCATCATAAAGATGACTAGTCCAAGTGTCACGAGTGTCTTCTCCTCTGAAGCTAAGAAACACATCATACTTAACACCACAGGGAGCAACAATCATCTCAAGAGAAGAAGAAGGAGGAGCCATTGATTTTGGAACATGATGATTGTTAGAACTAGAAAGAAAGATCAATAAATTAAACTTATACAAGAGGGAAGAAATTAATGAGAGATTAGAGACAAAGGAAAGAATTTTACCCTTGAAGGGGAACATGATTGAAACCTTGGGATGAAGAAGAGAAGAATCTGATAGCTTTACGGAGTGCTACTGCTATTATGATCAATGACGCTTCTATGAGCATCAAAGCAGTGATTGCACCCATGTGATATATATCTTGAAGCTTCAAGTTCAACACTCGATCGGAAACCTATAGTCTTCTTCTCACTGTAAGTTGGCGTTTGGTTATAAATGTGATGTCAATTGAAAGAGACCAGCAAAGTCAAGTCAATAAACTAGTAGCAATATATAAATAAAATGTAAAATAAGTTACATTACTTTTTTTGGATATTTAATTTTTTTTGTGACAAATCTGGATATTTAATTAAAGTGTATTTTACGTGTATACATATATATATTAATATTATTTTTATTAAAAATAATTACACTTGAGACGGATGATATATATAAAATTTTTTTAATAAAAATTTTAATTTTAATTTTTTAAGATTACGGAAGAATTAAAAGTTTTTTATACAAAAATTTAGGATCTTGTGTCAACTCAGAAGGTTGAGCCAAAAAAATGGAACGTGTCCAAGTTTTATTGTACTGAACACGTACGTTAGTGCAGCTTTTTATGGCAATGCCAAAGCTTGAAGCTTTCAGTTGAATAAAACTCTTTGGAAATTTTTGGAAAATTGCATATTTAGGAATTTGAATATGAAATTTTTTCGAAGTAAGCTTAAAAATGGAGATGTGGATCATGTTTTTCGACTTATGGGATCTCTAAAATTATAAATATATTTTGTAAATGTATATATATTTATAAAAATATTTATTTATAATTTTTTATTTTTAGTTAATTAAAAAAATTAAAAAGAACATAAGTAATTTTAAAAAGTATTAGAATTCTTAAAAATTATATTTTTAACTTTTTATTTTATTTTAAAATTTTAAAATTATAATTAATATTTTTTTTAATTATTTTAATAAAACTAAGTATTTTTTATTAATATTATATATATATATTAAAAATTTTATATTATTATTTTAATAAATTATTATTGATATTTAAATTTTCTCGAAGGACTCACTAATCCTTGAATTCTCATGAGAAATGTAAATAAATTTATTTTTTTTTTTGACATAAAGAATAGAGATAGAGATGATAACAATAATAAGCGTAAAAAGAGAGTTGGGAGACGCTCTCCGACCCTGGCCATTGCTATTCTATTAATTATATAATTTTTTAGATGCCTCTAATTTATGGATAATATAAGGTAAATGTCCTTGTTTTTCATTTTTAATTTGAAATTATTTTAAATTTCATCATCAAATTATTTTTGTGAGTTTATGCTATTTCAATTTTATCCTAATTACTAACTTCATCAAAATTAATAACAAAACAATTTTTGTTAATTATGTAATTATTTTATCTTACTATTTGACTTAATTTTATTTTTATCCTCTTTTTCTTTTTTAGATAAACCACACAGGAAATTATGTTGAAAAAACAAAAAAAGAGAAGAAGAAGAGATGATAATTTAATCACGCACTTCTCATTAATTACTAACTAGACTCGCTAGGAACCTATGCTTTCATGTCCAGTTAAACGACGATTTAATTAACGAACAAAAATTAAACAGAAAAATAAAAAAGAAATTATAGTTTGATTCGCCATGATACTAATTTAGAGAGAGAAGCCTTTTATTCAAAATCAATTGTCACTCGTTGCTTCCACCAATTCCATATGGCTTTTTGCAATTTCTGATAATTATTATACCAATTTCTCATGGTTAATTAGATATATAATCATATTATTGACTTATGTATAACTATAATATTTTGAAATAAAAAAATTATTCAACTTTCTGTTCTTATCTTATCTATTTTAATTTCTTGTTCTCTTCAATTCCTCTCTTCACTCTCTTCATATCATATGCTTTTAAAATTATATTTTATTTTTATATAAGATAATAAATGATTTTAAAGACCAGCAACTAAAATACTTAAACTTAATAGTTATAAAAAAATATGAAAAGAAGAAGTTGAGCTGAAATCTATATTTACAAAATAAGTTTATTGGGCTTATATAGGTCCAACTTCGGCCCAAATCCAACCTAGCCCATGAACAATTGTAATTACAAGAGGATTTGTGAAAATGCTTGGCAAAGATCCAGTCACCGTAGTGGGCTTAGGAAGACAGGCCCCATATATAAGGATATTTCCTTAATATTTCATTTTTTTATACTGACAAATCATAAATATATTTAGAGTAAATTAATAATTTAATTTTTTAAAAATATAAGTTATATTAATTTAATTTTTTAAAAATAAAATGTTTTAATTTAATTTTTAAAAGATAAATTTTTAATTAATTTAATAATTTCATTAATAAGATAGATAAAAATTTATTTGACGGTAGTATTAATGAAGATTAAATGACTATTAAATATTAAAATAAATTATATTCAATTAAAAATATATAAATAGTACTTTTTAATAATTTATAATTTTTAAAATAAAATATATTATATTTATAAATTACACAAAAAATATATAAACAGTTTATTTTCAAAGTGTTTAATTTATAAATATTATGTATTTTATTTTTATTATTATTAAATAAGATTTAATTTATTATTTAACAGTTAGTTAATATTTATTAATATTATAATTTTTTATCTATCTTATAAATTAAAAAATTAAATTAATTAAAAATTAAATTAAAATATATTATCTTTTAAACATTAAATTGAGAAACCGTAAATCTTTTAAAAATTAAGTCATTGATTCACTCGTGTATTCAAAATAGGCATACGGGAATTACAAGTGCGTCAAAAAACATTGAAGAGATAAGTAGTAAATTCAAGTTGACCTAAACTCTAAAGTTGCTTTGAAATAAACAATGTTTTAAAAATCAACTGTTTATTAAATTGGTAATGCTTACCCACGATTTATTGATCTATTCGTGATTAAATTGTTATAAAATTAGTATTAGTATTAATAATTATATATATAATTATCATATTAAAAAAATAAAAATGATAAATATTATTTTATTACATAAAAATTATCCTTTAATCTTCAAATATCTTAAAAATAAATATACATATCTATTATTACATATATTTATCATTATTCTTTTACTTATTTTAATTTTTAAAAATACATACAAAATTATTTTTTTAACTAATTGTTTCTTTTTTTCTTCATCAATATTTTTTCTTAATTCTCATTATATCTGTTTCTCTTTCTCAAGTGTCAAGTCTCTCTCTCTAATGTTGTCTCTCTCTTTAATCTCTTTTCTCTTATCTATCATACTTTACGGTTATTTTTATCCATTTTGTTCTTCTTTAAATTGTCTAATTAGTTAAATCATTAGTTTTATCAATTTTTGACTAATTTAAATCATTTTTAATTAGTTTGAACTTATTTTGCTCAGTTCTAAAAATGATCAATTTTAAAATTTTTTTAAATTAGATAATAAGTCATATCACTAATTTTTTGATTGAACCAACTAGCCTAATTCACCTATCTTATCCATAGAAATAAATATACTCTAAGGCTTTATTTATCAAATTGCACCCATAGAAGAGTTTATAATTCCTTGAGTTTAGCACTTTTTGAGATTAATTTTTCTTTTATATATATTGACTCTAAATGACAACGAATTTAAATTAATGAGGATTTGCGGATATCTGAAGGTATTTCTATAAGGATAAGGAAATATATAACAAAATAACAAGTATACACAATCATCAATAAAACAAATATTAAACCAGAGAGACAAGAAATTAATTTATATAAATGATTGTAATAATTTTATAGCTCCAAGCACATTGAACATACAAAAATAAATGTTGAAAAAAAATTGAATTACAGTACCAACGTCCTCAATAAAATAAAATCAAATTTTGATCAAAACGAAAAATTTAAAGCTTTTACAACAACAGAATAAAGAATTATGCTATCAATATTGTTGTTCTATATCCTAAAAAACGGGGAGAACCAAGAATCATCACAATTCCGGTTTTGTTCCCCAGAGCAAAAGTCTTGATCCTCTGTACTCAACAATGGTGATGCCTTCCTATCCAAAATATTTTGATCTTCATTCTGTTTATCTTCATGTTGTTGATGATATTCATTCTGCTTCTCTTCAAGTTGTTTTTGTTGATGACCTTCGTCTGTTTTCTCTTCAAGTTGTTGACTTGTTAAAAACTATCATCATTCAAAAACTCTTCCATATTTGGAAGCATTGATGAAATATCATATGATTCAATATCCAAAATATTTTGATCTTCAAGTTGTACTTGTTGATTATTTTCATCTTGTTTCACTTCAAATGGTTGACTTGATAAAAAGCTACCCTCTTGTTCATCATTCAAAAATTCTTCAATATTTGAAAGAATTGATGAAATATCAATGTTCTCTTCTTGTGGAGTATTTTTTTTCAATCTTTTTGAGTTTATTTGACTTGATTCAAGACATGAATTTGTATTTGTCAACCATTCATCTTTAATGATTCTTTTATTTTTTCTGATTCGACAAAGAACATAATCATTCACCTGTGACAATTTAAAATTTTAACAAATTTAGTTAGTACAAATATTTATAAAACACAAATAACAATTTAATTAATCACAAATTACATAAAAAGTGATCCAAAAAGACGTATATATTACTGACTTGGAAATTAGGAGGAAGCAGAGATGGATGCAAAGAGTACTCATGCATGATCCATCCACCATCTTGATGAGTTTGACTCTTCTCAAAGCGAAATCTCTTCATAACTCCAATACACTCTCCACTGTTAGGATCTTTGATGTTTTCAGTCCCTTCTCCCTCCCATCTTCCTATGCCAACTTTTCTCTCAATTCTCTTTGCATGTGAGTTCTTCCTCTTAAGTTTTGTGAAGAAGTAAAGATCTTCTCCCTCATTCCATTTAATCACTTTCTCACTATAGCGTTTCCATATCTCCCATGGATTCTCATCGCCATACAGATCACACTCTAAAATGACACCTTCTGGTAGTGCCCTTCCAATCACTTTGTTATACAAATAATATCCAATTAGTTCCACATCTTTAGGAATAAACCTAAATCCAGAAGGCATTATAAAAGATGACGACGACATCTTCGATTTCTTCACTCTCTCTGTCTCTCACACACAGCTTTCCTAATTTCTTATGAGAAGTATATTAGAAATAGGAGAGACTGAACATTAGTGTTATATATATAGAAAACGAGTTTGAGTAGAAGTCTATAAGATAATTATTGATATTAGATATTTGAATAAATGAACTAGTTAATCTCTTTATAATTAATAATTATCTCAACTCTATCTCTATCTGCTTTCTTTATTACAGTTATAAACTAAATAACAAATTTTTATTCAATCAAATGATACATATATTAATTAACAAATTAAAAATGCATTTTTACTTAATCTTGCCACTAGCTATTAAGTTGCTATTCATTTTCAAATTAAAAAAATAAAATTAATAATTAAGTAATATTTTTAAATATTCTGACCAGATTTATTTGTCCAAAAAAAAAAAGAGAAAAAAAAGCTCTATAAGTAAATTAACTGATATATACTTTTTCTGTTCCTTAACTAAAATTATCACTTACGATTTTGCCGCTATTTACTTTTTAAGTTATGCTTGACTTGTAAAAGTATCCTTTTGCTCCTTTGTTCAATTAATTAAGTGCATTGGTAGCCAGTTTGCTTAAACCAAAGAAAAATAAAAATAAAAATAAATATTACGTTCTACAAATATAAATTTATGTCTTAAATAAAGTCAAATAAATTTAAAAAAATTAAAAAAATACTATTTAAAGAGAACATTGATATTTCATCAATTCTTTTAAATATTAAAAGATTTTTGAACGATGAACAAGAGAATGGTTTTTCATCAAGTAAACCATTTGAAGTGATAGGCATCAAATCAACAAGTACAAGTTGAAGATCAACATGTATATTTTGGACAGGAAGGCATCACCATTGTTGAGGAGAGATGATCAAAACTTTTACTCCGGGTAACAAAACCAGAATTCTTATGATTCTTGGTTTGCCCCATTTTTTAGGATATAGAACGACAACATTCGTAACATAATTATTTATTTGGTACTTGAAGTGATTAAAACTTTAAATATTCGGTTATAATTTGTGATCTTGTTTTATTAAAGTCGTTGGTATTGTAATTCAATTTTTATTCAACATTTATTTTTGTATGTTCAACGTGTTTGGAGCTATAAAATATATTATAATCATTTATATAAATTAATTTCTTGTCTCTTTGGTTTATTTGTTTTATTGGCAATGATATAATATAATTGTTGTTTTATATATATGTTCTTATCCTTTGAAAACATTTAGAAATACCTTCATATAGGTTAATCCTCGTTAATTTAAATTATTTTCATTTAGAATCAATATATATAAAAGAAAAATTATGCTAAAAAAGTGTTAAACTCAAGGAATTACAAACTTTGTTATGGGTGGAAATTGATAAATAAAGCATTACAGGATATTTACTTTCAAGAATAAATTTTATTTTTGGTATAATGAATGATAAGAAATTGCAAAAAGCCCTATGGAATTGGTGGAAGCAAGTGATGAGATTTAGCATAAAAGGCTTCTCTCTCTAAATTAGAATCATGGCCAAACAAACTAATTAAAATTTCTTTTTTTTTTCTCTCTATTTAATTTCTGTCAGTTAATTATATTATCATTTCAATAGGCATGAAAGCATAGGTCCCTAATGAGTCTGGTACTCGAAAGCATTCATATATAAAAAGACTATTTGAGGGAAGAACATAAGATATCACAATATCAAAAGAAATAAAAAGAAATATATTCAAATGATGAATGCATTGAGAGTTATCTAGCTATGCTAAGTTGTGTTTGCTTGTGTTAGAAAATGTTGTTGATCTCCTAAAGTAATGGGGCGAACCAAGAATTGGTATTGTCATTATCATCACACTTTAAAACCTAAGCTGTGATAATCATGATGTACAACACACCAGTTTTTGGTTTGCCCCATCTTTCAGGAGATAGAACATCAACATTATCTAGCAGAAGCTTGTTGTAAAAACTTCAATTTTTCATTTTCAGATTCTGATCTTTTTTTGTTGAGGTCGTTGATACAGCTAGCAATTCAATTTTTTTCATTTCCAATGTGCTTGGAGCTATACAATTATTAGAATCATTGCCAGATATTTGTACTTAATTAGAAAAGTATAGTATATGACTTAATTTTTATTTTCTCTATGGCTCATATGCTTTATTGAGATTTGTCTCATATAATATTGTTTGTTATTTTGTTGTTTGATATCTTGGTATCTATAAATCCACGTTAATTTCAATTCATTATCATTTGGAATAATTTTGTTGATGCAATGTCCACGTATATATATATATATATGACAAAAATTAATGCATAAGTGAAAAGTGTTCAACTCAAGGAATACTTACAAACTCTATTTTGAATACAAATTAATAAATAAAGCATTAGAGTACTTCAAAACGCACATAATTCAATCAATAAGTTTTGGACTTTCAGCCTCTCTCTCTCTCTCTCTCTCTCTCTCTCTCTCTATATATATATATATATATATATATAATATCCGTATGAAGTTAAACATTGTTTTGAAACATCGACAAAAATGTCTTATTTAATTGATTTTAAATTATGACATCATTTTAATATAGTTAATATCATAATACGATTGCTTTTCAAGTTGTTCCAAAGCTTAATTCATAGAAAAAGCTTATATAATTCACTTCACACTTGCAAATATGGATGAGTTGGATTACCAGACAGCAGCTAACCCACAAGAAATAAATTACAGACAAAGTTTGATGTCCTACTTTTGAATCTGCACTCAAACATTCACAACAACATAACAAGGTATTCAAGGGAAGGCCAGCTAACAAGAACAAATCTCTCAAAGCCTCTCAATCTCATTCTCTATAAAAATGACCACAACAAGTCTCTCAAACATTCACAACAACATAACAAGGTATCCATGGCTTCTAGCAGCAGCTTCCTCTTGCCTTTCGTCTTCATTGCTCTTTCCTTCTTCTCAAGCATGAACACTGGGTTTGTTGAAGCTCGCCATCTTCTGCAAACAAATATACCTACAATTCCTAATGTGAATGTGCCTCCTTTGCCTACAATTAATCCTTCTCTGCCTCAGCCTACTCTTCCAAACATGCCCACTAATATTCCTACAATCCCACAGTTCACTATTCCTACTCTTCCTTCCACTTCTCTCCCAAACATTATTCCTCCTATTCCAAACATCCCCACCACTATTCCTTCAATCCCATTCTTCTCTCCACCACCTTCCGCCACCACCACAAATAGCCCCTGAATCATGATGATCTGGCACACTTGGATCATGTGTCATGAGTGATCACCACTCTCTGGAGTTTGAGTTCTGGCTTTTATGATTACTTGCTTTTGTGTTGCTTTAGGTACCAAGAGAGATTGTTGTGTGGAGTTGGTTTAGAGAAGATTAACAGATTAAATCAATCATAAAGAGATGTATGTTTCTTTGTGATTGAGTTAGTCATGATGATTATGATGTTATCATTGTTTATGTATTATTTGAGAGCTTTTGTATGTTTGGTCCCATTATAATATTGTTGCGTGTAATTTGAGATTATACTTTATATTTAAACTACATTTATGTTTCAAAAAGAATAGCTTAACTCGTCACATAATAGTTTTCAAGACTAAAAAAATTCTTTTGATTAATTAATTAAAAAACTAATAATAGTTTATATTGGTTTTTATTCAACTTTGTAAAATAGTGCAGCACGTAGGTTTGTATATATTGTTTTACTTGTCAACGTAAAATTATGAATAACTTGAAAAACTTAATTGTTAATTTTTTAATTAAAGAATCTCAAACGATTATCTTAATAAGCTCATATTTTTAAAATTTTGATAAATAATTCATGAGAGAGAGAAGTCACAACGGTTGGCCATCAACTAACCCACTTAACTAATTTATGTATTCCCTCCAAACACAAGAACGTAAATAGTATCAAAGAATCTCAAAAGGATAGTCCTTAAAGCAGGTTTAACCATTGCATTGGTTTGTTTAATCTATCGAAATGATGGTTTGAATTTTATGTCTCTACCCCTATAATCATAAAAAATAAAAAAAAACTTCCAAAAAACCCTCAGTAAAACTTTAAACTTTTAAACTTTTATTTATACAATTAAAAGCTTGCGAGAAATAGGACATTTATGATTATCACATGTTAAAAATTTAATAACAAAATATGTATAATTAAAGTTGATAATTATAAAAAAATTAAATTATATTAAAATAATTTTATAATTATATTATTTTTAATTTTATCTATTTAATTATAAATATATAACGAATACATATGTAATTGATCACTTTTTTTTTATTGAAAAGGTTTAGCTTAACCATACTTAAAGGGGCTAGTCTAGTCAAATCAAGTCATCATATTATAGTGGCCCAAGTTGGGTGAGAGGACCATGCTAAATTGGGCTTCAAGACCATGCTTAACTGGGCTTCAAGACCATACTAAATTGGGCTGCGAGACCATGCTACTCCCAAAAGTTTAACTATTTTCATAAATAACTTTTTATCTCTCACTTTTCCCCAAAAAAAAAGGAAATTGAAAATTTTGATGAACCCAATTGGCACAAAAAGAGCAGTTTGAGACAAATTGAAATTGATTCCAAACTTAGGAATAAAAAAAAGTGCTTTCACTAAATTATTATATGTGATTGAAATATTTATTGTATGTTCAAATTAAATTATAATTGAAATTAAAATTAGAAGTACGTACATTATACTTAAAATTAAGTTATCTTCTTCTTTTTTTATTTTTAAAAAAATATTTTTTTAAACTACTTATGACTCAATAACACTAAAAAAAGTATATATAAGGAATTATGATTATGAGAAAACTCTACACTGTTGGGTAGGCAGAATAATTCAGGAATTTATTACTCGAGAGAAATATATATACAGTTGATATATATCTCCTACTACCTACAAATTTTTATTTATTTTCTTTTCTTTAATTGGGATATTACCCACCCTACGTTAAAATATAAGGTTAGGCCATCTTAGGTTTGAAAATTATATTTTTTTTAAAAGTAGGACTGGATTATTCAACTGTGATCGAACGTAGTTAAGTTTTTATTAATATTATATATTAATTTTAATTATAATTATAATTAAGTATAATAATAAATATTTTAAATAATTTTATTAAATAAAAATAAAATGAATATAAAATGTATCTTGTTTTTGATAAATCAATAAAATATTTACTAATTTTTTTAAAAAAACATTTTAAAAATGTTATATTGTACAAATTAGTAATCATCTTTTTGTTTTCCTTCTTTTTTTTCTTCATTTTTTTATTTTCTTTCTATTATACTTTTTCTTTGCCTTTGTTTTTTTTTAATAAAAGATTGAAAAACATTAAAAAAGACTATTCTTTTTAAAATCGGTTGAACTCATAAATAGACTAATTTTGACTGATTTATTTGATTTTTGACTAATTTTTGATTAATTTTTTATAAGATCGATTTTATAGGTTAATTAGTTGGAATTACGATTGATTTATCGATTTTTTATTCGGACTGGTTGATCCAGTCCAATTTTTAAAAAAATGCAATAGAGTAAGATAACTTTTTATTATTTTCAAAAATAGTAATTATTTTTTAACATTATATTTCAAAAACTCACATACTTTTTGTGCGTGGGAAGCCTATAATTAATATGATGAGTTTATATAAGACCAACAACTATCTCCCTTGCTTATCATCATCTAAACTGAAACTGAAAGCAGAAGTTATTCACTTTTGCAGTTCATCATCAATATTGCTTCTCATCATCCAAACATCACCAACTATTACTATTAATCCTCAAGATAGGCCTACGGTTTTGCCGGCGTGGTGGTTTCTGATTGTTCTGAGATACAATTCCTCCTTTTTCTGTTGTCTTCCACCTCTTCGTTTCGCTCCTGGAACACCAATTCCATCTTAACAATAATGTTCACTTATTGTTCATATCCTATATATGAATGAATATTGCTATACTTTATCTCCATAATGCATACTTGCTTCATGTTTACCTTACCGTCCATATATATATAACATGATGCAGTAATGAATAATATATATAAATAAAGCTTGTATATCAGCAAACAGTTTGTCTTAATTATGTTATTTTTAATCTTTTATGGCTGTTTGGTGTACTAATGTACTTGTTCTTATGTTATATATAGTTACACAATAATAAAATAAGATGTGTGATCTTAATATATACCTGGCGTTCCTGATTAGCACTTGATATATTTATATTAACCAAACAATTAATACAGAAGAGTTGTACTATATATCCTTTTCTTTTTATTTTTTGGTGTGAAATATAAATCTTTTTTTTTTTTCCTTTTGATTGGTATATTGGTTTCCTGCGAGTGATAATAATTTTTCTTGTAATGTAGCATTATGATGTCCTCTCCACTTGAACTTTTTAATTTTATATTATCACTCTAATTAACTATATTTATATTTAGCTCAGTGAAAAGAGAAAAGAGATCATAGTTGTTTATTTAGGCCCTCAACCACAATTAAAAGTGTTTTATAAAAAATTCAAAATACGTACCCTCTTACAATTGATTAAGAATATAATAGGTGAGACAAATGTTAAGAATGCCAATAAAAAAAATAGACTGTTTACAAAGCAAAATATCAATGAGACTTGCAAACAATTCCAATAACTCCTATGTTACAAGACAGAGTATACTCCAAATCAAAAGTTGTTTTTTCGGCAGTAGCAATTCTAATAACATCACTTAAAATCAACAACTTTAATTTTAAGTGTTTTAAGATGTTATATATGGTTGAAGTTAGGATTTTAACTTTCAACTATTACCATAATGTTAGCAATGACCTCGAGAATAAAAAATGGTTAGAAAAAATTATTTTTTTTTCATGCCTGAAGCTTAGAGTCAATTTTAATTCAGATTCAAATGTTCGTTATTTTTCTTTTGTCAATTTCATTATGAAAATGTTTATAAAAAATTTTAATTTATTTTTAATTGTTAATGTCATCCAAAAATTATTAATAAAATTAGTTAACCTATCAAACATATAATCATAAAATACTAGCTAGAACATAAAAATGAGGAGCTAAATTTAGTCAAATAGATAATTATTCCAACAATAATAATAGAGATATAAGATGTGAATTGATTATATATGTCCTAAATTTTAAGGAAGTAAATTATATAATTAACTGAAATATTTTTAAAAAAAATCTCTTGTTTTGTTTAAATTTCTTTTCACTAAAAAGACTAAATAACCACTTAAAAATATTATATATATATATATTATTTATTTATGTATATTATAATTGCTTTATGTCTTCTAGTCATAATTGATCTCTAAAATTATATAATATAGAATAAAATATATTATGTGAGAAGATAGAAGAGATAAAATAAAAATAATAAAAAATTAAACCAAATGAATGAGGAATTAATAACTTCTCATCATTTAGTTTATAATTTTATAGCATGAACTTTTATAAATGCATCTAATAAATATATATATATATATATATATATTATAATATTTTGAAAATATTTTGGTCATAGTAATATAAGATATAAATATTTAATTATTTATACTAATTAATATTATTGATTTTTATAATTTTTAAATCTGCTGCTATAAATCTAAGTCTACAGTAATTTGTCCCCATAGTTTTATTTATTATAATTTGTCTCTATAATTTTATTTTTTGTAATTTGCCACATCCAGTGGGGCGTTTACATGAACAGTTTTTCAGGAAAGCCCCATTGCAAAAAATACTTCATATGTAAGTGTTTTATTTATTATAATTTGTCTCTATAATTATATTAATTATTTATACTAAGTAATTCTTTGCTTTTATCATCTTACTTTTATATGTTTGTTTGGCCATTTTTAATTGATTAGGTATTTTGTGAAACTGTGGAGTTGCACTAGTATATATAGTTTTTTTTTGCCGATAAAAAGAAGTGTGAAAGAAAAAGAGATAATATTATTATTTTATAATAAAAAAGTAATGGAATATAATATAAATAAAATTTGTAAGTTAAAAAAACATTATTCTACCCAATCACGTGACGCACGATAACATAATATCTTCTTTGTCTTTATTATTTAACATTATAATAAATACTGTCATTAACTCTGTTATCCAAGATATTAGAGTATGTAAGAATTAATTTTTGTTCACCTTAATTTGTAGTTCATCGTAATTCAAACATAGCTTCTGCTAAATCTTTTATCATAGCTTTCCTTTGGGCTCTCACTTTGTCAAGCATGATGATTGATGAATGTAAACTTAGCAGCTCGCCATCTTCTCCATATGCATTTGCCTGAGCCCATTAATCTGCCTCCCTTCTAAGTCAGCCCAATATGGCCTTTGCCTAAGCCCATTACTTCCCTTCTCTTCCAAGTCGGCCCAATATTCCTTTTGCCTAGGCCCATTACTCTCCCTCCTCATATCTAATCAATCCCTACCACTATGGCATATTTGCATCCGTCTCTTCATCCTGTTAGTTTATCTCTACGCTATGACTTTAAAAAAAATAATATGATAATATTATATTTAAAAAATTATAAATATAAAATTAATTGAGTAGTAGTCTTTATGATCATATAATAAAAATTATGAGTGAATGATATTATTTATTTTTCCACTTATATAATTTTCTTATATGAAGATATCTATTATTTATATAAAGCTATTCCTGCCTAAATAAGCTTAATATTTTGTTGTTGCTTGGAGTGAAATTTAAAAGAGTATATGCTTGTACTTTTTCTTATAGTATAGCTACATCCTTACCACTTCATATGCCATATCTGAAGTTTCTAAACCCTTCCCTGATTACCACCTTATATTTTAACTAAATTTACATTAACCAAATAATTAAAATAGAAATAAAGTTGCTTAATTGTTTAATGTCTCCCTCGTGTTTCTTCGTGTTTTCAGCAACATAAGAGCCTTGGGTTCCGCATCCAAGTTTACCAGCGAAATTAATCTCATTCTCAGCCACAATTAAAGCCGTAATTGCAGCAAAAGTATGGAATTATATATATATATACACAACTTGGTGTTGATTGAATGTAGAATGCCAGCCAATTCAGTTAATCTCACCAAATAACTAATTGTGCATTCAGGGTGGTCAAATGATGACATTATACAGCGAGGGAAGTAAAACGCGGCCACATATAACGAACTGCATTTGTTAAACCAATTCTTCATACTTTACTCTGTTTCAAAACTAATTATTTCCAAGGCTGCCAAACTTCTCAATTTTTCCAAGGCTGTGGAATCCACAAGAAAACAAGTATATTGTTGGTCACTCTTGCAATATTCAATCTAATCTAACATATATAGAAATAAATTAATTGATATTGGTGTCAATTAAAGTTATTCTTAATGTAATAATTCATTGACAGAAATTAAATTAGTATAATTTACTCTTTCTTTTAATTAGATACCCTAATTACATTCAAATATAAAGTGGTCAACTTATGTTCATTTTTTTATTCATATATGATTTATAGGAAATTAAATATAGCTAAGATGATGAGAAATGTATACTTTATTATGTCATTGTTGTTTTATGAGTTAAATTTCTTATTACAGTAATTAAATCTTTTTCTCTATGTCCCCAGATCAAAGCAACGACTTTTGGATGAATTTGGCACACTAAATGAGATTAGAGATGAAAACTAAACTTACATATAATATCTATTATTAGGTTATCTCATCACAAGTTTAAATAACACAAAATGACTTATATTTTTTATCGCCAACCAAACCTATTCAACTGAGTATTAAAATTTAATAAATAATAATTACTTAATAATCATATTTAAATTTTATTTTGATAGACTTTAGTATACTACCTATCATCTCATTTTATTAGATAAAATAACAAAATTAATGTGATCACACCAAACATTTTCTAACAAAGTTATACATCTAACCACATAACATGGGTTTATAAATTCAAATATATATGCAGGAATAAATTGGTGAACTAACAAGATCTCGAAGGCTGCTTTTGGTTCTCCAAACCACACATCCTCTACAACTACCTCTGTGACTCCATCTATATATATAAGACCACCACTCTCTCCCTTGGATTCTCATCAAAACTCAAACTCAAAACCAAAACATTCTAATCTTGAATCCTTCTTGGCATATCATAATTCAGCCATGGCTTCCTCCAAGTCTTTCATTGCAACTCTCCTTGTGTTTGTCACAGTGTCAAGCATGATGAATATGAGCCTAGCAGCTCGCCATCTTCTCCAATCATCACTACCAAATTTGCCAAAACCAACAGGATTGCCTCCTTTGCCTTCAATTCCAACATTGCCACAACCTAACATTCCTTTGCCCAAGCCCAACAATAATCTTCCTCCGCTTCCTACCATTCCAAATCTCCCTCTTCCTCCATTGCCATCCACTTCTTCTAACCCCATATTCCCAAATATTCCCATCCCAAAAAATATTATTCCCTCCTTCCCTTTTTTCTCTCCACCACCGTCATCTCCTAGCCCTTGAAAATATGCTACTTTTATTTATATCTCTACCCTATATATATATATATATATATATATATATATATATATGCTTGGAATCTCACCCTAGTTGCTAGCTTCATTTGGTTAGCACTAAGCAGCAGCATGTAGCTTTAGATTGCTCTCTTGTATGTCAGCCATAGTTGTATAAGAGATTTGGATCCAAATTCTTATATTAGACTATTAATATTGTACTTTTCTTTTTTTGTGTGTGTGAAATTTTAAAATAGTCTTATGATGATGATATAGATTTTAATTTTTCTTGTATTATAAATTTTCACTTCAATAATAATGCTGCTGCGATTTGATATTCTCCTCTTGAATTCCTTAAACCCTTATTTACATATTAACTAAATGAAAAGAGAAATATATTACTATTTGAGGGTCTGACCTCAACAAAAACATCAAGGTCGAACAATTATTCAAGTTAAAATTTTTTAATATCATTTTAATCACTAATGATATTTAAATACATTGCTAGACAATCATTAAAAGGTATAAACAAGAAAATGAATTCAGCAAAATAGATATATACCAACTGAAAAGTTTTAAACTTTTATTCATAAAACTGGAAATTTCAGATGAAAAGATAAACGAAGTGACAAGGAGAAAAAAATTTGGGACTTTCAAAAAGAAAATCTAATAACTCTACAGTTATATTATCATATATTAAAGTATTATAAATCAAAAAAGCAAATCTAATAACTCTACAGTTATATTGTCATCTATTAAAGTACTATAAATCAATGTAGTTGCATAAAATGAATGGCATATTAATACTTAATAGGAACCTAATAATATGAATAATCACAGGGTTAATCTAGCCCAAGCTAGCCCTAAGAAAGATTAATTGGGCTTACAAAATTTGAAACCTTTTATAAACAATATTATTCAACCTTACTCGGTCCGGTCCACATAGAAGCAATTCACATGGATTGGGCCAGTCTTATAAAGTGACATTTTTTTTTAGCAAAACAATTAAATCTCTTAAAAAAGTAGTTTTTTTTAAAAAGTAAGTCAACTCATTGATCAAAAAATAATATATCTAATGTGATGTAACGAGAGAAATAAATATAAAATTAATTAAGTGATAGATTTTATTTTTTTTAATGTCTATCTAATAAGCTTGTTATTCTTTTATATAAGAGCATCTTGAATCCCCATTTACCACATTAATTAATAAAATATTTTTAACATTTTTTCTAATTTTTTATGAGCTGATTGAATAAGCCTTGAAATTTTAAGATTTTAATTTGATTTTTCCCTAAACTAATTAAATAATAATTTAGCAGAAATTAAAATAAAGTAAGTTCTTTTTTCTTAAAAACTCGACTAAACAATCACTTAAAAATTACCGCATAATACAAATAATGATAAGATCATTTAAAATGGTTGTGTTCCACCCTCTAAAATTAACACGCGAAATTATTCTCATCCAAATATTATGAGTGGATAGTTAATCTCCCATTTCCCACAACTTAATACTTATTACATGTGAAATGACAAGTCTGTCCCCTCATTTAGATCCTAATAATTAACTATGTACAGATTACAGGTGTGGTCAAATAATGATACTATCTAGTTTAACGCCCACTGGCTGCAAGGACTGCCTTAGAAGTCTATTAGTTAAACCAACTCTTCCAAACTTAATTTTCTCCGTTTCTCAACCCAAATATTTTAATTCTAATTAAGACTGCTAAATCCAGAACAAATATACAAATAAATAAATAAATAAAGACAAAGCAATTTGCCTACACCTTTGTTGTACAACATTAAAATATAAAAGTAGGCCATCCTACATTAGAAATTAAGTTAACAGTGTGAGCCACATAAGATGGGTTTAACTGGTGAACTAACAATGTTTTTGGTTCTCCAAACCACATACCCTCTACCTACCTCTATCTATATATAACACCAAGAACCTCCTTTAGCTTCTCATCAAAACTCAAACTCAAAGCAAAACATTGCAATCTTCTTCTTCACTTTTGCAGTTCATAATTCAAGCATGGCTTCTTCTAAATCTTTCATCACAGCTTTTCTTGTGGCTCTCACCATAGTGTCAAGCATGATGAATGTCAGCCTAGCAGCTCGCCATCTTCTCCAAACAACACCAAATTTTCCTGGCATTCCCACAAATTTGCCAAAACCTACAGGATTGCCACCTCTGCCTTCAATCCCAACACTTCCTAACGTTTCTCCTTTGCCTACTAATATTCCTTCTTTGCCTAATAATCCCATTAATACAGCTATTCCTCCTCTTCCAAGCATGCCCAGTAATATTCCTTCTTTGCCTAATAATCCCATTAATACAGCTATTCCTCCTCTTCCAAGCATGCCCACCAATATTCCTTCTTTGCCTAATAATCCCATTAATACAGCTATTCCTCCTCTTCCAAGCATGCCCACTAATATTCCAGCACTTCCACAACTCACTCTTCCTCCATTGCCATCCACTTCTTCTAATTCATTGCCTAATATTCCCTCTATCCCAAACACTATTCCATCCAATATTATTCCATTCTTCTCCCCACCACCTTCATCCCCTAGCCCTTGAAAAATTAATGAACTAGTTATATCTTCAGTTATAGATATGAATTTTTTATATATAGCCTTAGATTGCTTTCTTGTATGAGAGGAAGGGTTGTATCAGGCTATAAATATGTGAGTGTGTTTTTTTTTAATTGTTGGTTGTTTGGTGTGAGATGTAAAACAGTGTGTTGTTACCTTATATTTATTTTCATGTATGATTGCTTGTAATTTTTCTTACATTATATATTCTCATCACTTGTTATGCAATAATAATTAATATATATATTGATTAGTTACTTGTCCTCTTCTCTTAAACTTATAAAAATTATTTGAACCCATGGCTTGGGCTAGCTCAAGTACAAGAGTCATCCAAGTGGATGTTGTAAGGCACAATATTTTTTTTCTTAATTAAATAGTACGCCAAAAAAATGTGTTGAAAAGTGGACTATCTCAAGGGACAAATTAAAGTTTGGCCAACCACTTATAAAAGGAATCATATGTTTTTTCTTATCTAACGTGATTTTGGCATATTTTGTTCACAAAGTTTGGGGCAAAACGATCTTTATTTTGCAATTATTTAATCTGAATATATATCATTGTCATGGCCAGTTTTAGAAGAACATTTATTTGTTAAATTTAGTAGGCCCCAGCCACTTTTTTTATTATATTATGTTTTAAAAAAAATATACAAAACCGCTGAATCTGATGGGCAAGATCAACAGGTCAATTTATCATCAAAGTAAATATATATAAAGAATCAATTTCAACAAACTTAGATTAAGCTTCTTTAGATTGTAGCTAAGTTTTAGTTAATATTTTTTTTAAAAGAAAGAGTATACTCAATTCTCTTCTTATTTATTTTTTATTAATAAAAAAAATTTATATAGTATAATAAGATTGTGATTTTATTTTTAATACAATAATAAAATTAATTAATTTAAATTTATATTGAGTTCTAACATAATATTATTATAGTATAAAAATGAAGGCAGTTATATAATTTGTCTTGAAAAAAAACACATGTCATGTAAACAGTTAATTTCATTAATAAAAAAATTAGAAGAAAAATTTGTGTAATGTTATATCAAATTTTAAGGAGTACTTAAGTATAATTTTTCAAACAAGAAAAGTTATCAAAAATAATTTGACCAAATTTTAAGGCATATAATGTAATATAAATAATTCAATTTCATAGAAAAATTGAATTCCTGATTTTATATATTTTAAAATTTGTGTCAAATAGTATTATCATATACAAATTTTAAAAAATTCATTCTGTTAATTAAAAAGGATTTTCTACATCAAAACCCACAATATATGTAAACTTGCCAAAAGGCAGTCTGTGCCACTTCATCATTCTATCACATGGAATATCATTATTATATATTTCTTTCAATTAAACAAAGATGTTTATATCGTGAAGACCATTATTTTATTATAAAACAGAAGAATGTTAAATTAATTATATTTTGCAAGATCAAAGAAAGAGGTGAGAATAGGAGATTCGAGGAGTACGAGGGTAGAAAATGTCACAATCTGAGGAAGCCAAGAGGCATGTCCATCTGTACTGAAAGCAAACATCAATCTGCAACCCAAAAAATTAATTAATTAATAAACAAAAAGAAAAGTATGGCCATAAAATAAGGCAGCCTGTGTGACCACTTGTACCCAAAAGCTATGTTGAAAAATTTACATCAAGATTTTCAATTTCAATTTTGTGAATAAAAAAAAAAAAATTTTTAAGAGCTTTATTCTCAAATTTTAGTCACTTTGAATTAAATTAATTACACTACAATAAAATTATAAATATTAGTAATTAAAAAAATTAAGTTTCATTCAAAAATTGATTTTTTAATATAAATTTAAATTAATTCTCAAAAAATATAATTTATCTTAATTTTATTTTTAAAAATTTAAAATATTCACATTAGTCTTTCAAAATATGTTTCTGAAACAATTTAATTCTTATATTTATTATAAATTTCTTGTTCAGTAAAATAATTATTATTTTAGGTTACTATAATATTACTTAAATATATTAGTTATTATTATATCTTGGTATAATATTGTTTGTGCATTCTCTATATAAAAATTATAAAAATTAAATTGGATGAGAAATGTTATTTAAAAAATAAAATTAAAAATTTTTAAAAGTTAAAATAATAATTTATTTGACAACTTTTTTTGCAGACAGACCCCAAGTTTCTCGCTAGCCCATAAAAGGAAACCACATGCACTGTTAGGTTTTTATTTTACTTGAATTAAACGACACCAAGTCACATCCAATCCTATCCTATATCTAGTGCTTTGCTTTTTCTTTGCTTTCTCATCCTCTCCTTCTTTCTCTCTCTGGATTCCACTCACTCAGTACTCTTTTACACTCAACATCCAACATCACATTCATCCACTGAATCACTGCACAGCAATACACAAAAGGAAACAAAGGTTGAAAAAGGTAAGACATGAAAAAGGAAACTAAAACTCCTGATCTCTCTGAATTCTTAATGCGTCTCACCTTCTTCTTCATCATCATCATCGCCCCATCAATTGTTTACTAGTTTTGATTCTACTTAATTAATTTTTATTATGGTTAATTTCTTTCACTTTTAGATTCAGCGAGTTTCTGGATTTTTTTCTTCTTTTGCCTGCACATAGATATTCCTAACTCAAAAACCCTTGAGTAGTACGATCTCTTTTTCCTCTTTTCATTCTGCTTTCTTGGAAAATTCTTTTTCTCTCTCCCTAAGCAACCTAGCTCCTAACCTACTTCACCTCAACAAAATTTCATAAACAAGTAGGTTGTTGTTGCAGTGCAATACTCATATTATATATATATATATATGATTTATGAATAAGATTAGTTTTCCAATAAAATTTATTTCATCTTCTCATACGGATTTGATCTGGTTCTGAGATTTTAAATTTTCTTTTTTTTTTTGTTAATTTCGACTAAGTAATTTTTCATATTGTACTTCCTGATGTTGTCTTTGTTTCTCTAATTAGAGGCATGACGAGACAGAAAATAGAGATAAAGAGGATTGATAACATAACAGCAAGACAGGTTACGTTCTCAAAGAGAAGAAGAGGGCTTTTTAAGAAGGCCAAAGAGCTTTCTACTCTCTGTGATGCTGAAATTGGCCTCATAGTCTTTTCTTCCACCGGAAAGCTCTATGACTATTCTACCTCAAGGTCTCTAATTTCTCTTCTCTCTTATACATAATATTCTTCATCTTCTTTCTTCTCAGATATACAAATTATATCTATATATAGATTTATTAGTACGTACTTCAACTCAAATAAACTAAATCATGAATAGGTGTGATGAAAGTTTCAATCTTAATGTCATATATATTTGTTTTAGTCATTGAAATTTCTTTTGTACTTTTTTGTATGAGAATATTTGCTTCATGGTACAATTAATTAATTGCTTAGCCTGTCACTGCCCGTCAGACCTCAATGTTTATATGGACGTTTTTGTACAACTTCATTAAGTGACTGATAAATTATGCCATTTTATTTGAATTAATATTTACCTAAGCATTTTGACCACCATTGGTGTAAAATGTAAGCCGTGATTAACTTACTAAATCTTGGATCTTTCACAAAGTTTATTTGACATTAGTGATTACTTGTATGACTTCAAACTAGATATGGTTACAATCAAGGTATTAGGGACCTGGACTCAAATTCATGAAAATCATCATGCCTATCCCTTAACTCATCTAGTTATAGGTAACAAATTCAAATTCTCCATTAACCCTATTCTCATTGAGTCCTCAAATCAATATACATTGATCCTCAAATTTATAAAGATATTAATTCTTTTTTCCTATACCTCCAATGTGGGGTTGTACTAACTAGTAATTCTAGAGAGTAAAGACTAACATTTTTATATGCAAGAGCAAGAGAAGTATATGTATATATGGAAAAAACTAGGTCTCAAAATTTTTGGTGTATTGGGTTCATGAAGGTACATAATTATCCATCTATCCCTTCTTCGCCTTCCTCTTCTCTCCTGTTCAGCGTAGCAGAGAAGAGTTTTATCTTTGCCTCTCTTTGCCACTTTACTGCTTCTTGTTTCTTTGCCTCACCACAAATGGCCATTATTTTGTTAAAATATCAGAAACTAAGTTAATTATTTTGTTGCTATAAACTAAATTGAACTTCTTATTTATCTTACAATGATAATATTATACTACAGTCATCATGACTGTTTTATTTAGTGACAATATATATTTAGTTTCACTTATGTTTGCATCAATATATGTAATTGTTAATCCTACAAAAATAATATATAGAATAACATATATTAGATAATTGAATGAAAATAATAGATAATTTGGAGGCATGAGTCGTCCAACAATTGCAAAAGCTATAAATATATATTTTATGCCATATTTTTGGTCATTGATCCAAAATGCTCTTGCCTCAATAATATATAGAATAACATTTTTGTCAAGTGGTGTATATCATACTCATATACAGTAGGTCAATTGATTTGTACATTCTCACAATAAAAGTTCTATTTTTTTAAAAAGCAAAGGTTTATTAAGACTGAATCCTTATTTTCCAATTTTTGTTCTTTACTTTTCAGGTTTATCTGACAAAAAAATTCATCCATTTTATGTATATTTAGTAAATTCTTTAGAAAAAAAATTTTAAAATCTTTTTAATTGTACCTTTGAAAAAAACTGTAATTCATCCCTTTTAAAGTTGTTTATGATTGTTAAGAATATGAAATTCTTTAACAAAATAAATAAATGGTCAATGGAAGGATAAGCTCAATCACTACTCTTGTTTTTTTTTTTTTTTCCTCACTCCCTTCTTTCAGATAAGTCTCTTGCCTCTAATTTTAACAAATCAAACCTTTGTCCATATTAATTGCTAACATTGTTCTTTTCTTATTTAAACTTGTATCACCTATTCTTTTATAAACTTTTATAGTTTTTGAAAAACTATAATATTCTCGGATAAAAACTAACTACATACAATATATAGTGTAAAATACATAGCCAAACACTCTCTAGTGTGACTTCTGAGCCAAGTGTTGGGTCTAAAGATCACTTATGTTGCTGATTTTCTGTCTGTTTTTGGATTTTGGATCTTCTACAGTTTAAAATTAGTGTATTTCTCTATTGTAAGAGAGAGATAGAAACAAAAGACCCACACTAATACGAACCCACCATAAATGGATTAGGAACTAACTTTTTTTATTTCTATCTCTTTCTTACTACAAAGAAATGTATCCATTTTGAACTGCAGAGGATCCAAACCCCTGTTTTTGTTATTTTTTAGATGAATGTGCCTTCACATTTGTATATATATGCTTTCAATTTCTTTAATATGATGTACTATCCATGAAAGGAAAAAAAGGATATTTATTACATAATAATAATCTCTAACATTCCCCCTCACACAAAAAAGAACTTTTGAATGAGAAGACATGTTGGAGATTATAATCAATATATTCAATATGCATGAGTCTTCACTTAATTGCTTAGTTAATGTTTTTAGTTAAACTGATCTATAATAAAATCAACGAGCTTTAGTACCAAAAGGGACTAATGCTTGACAGTACCTTAAATTAAATTATCTCAAATAAAAAATACTTACAGGAAAAAAAAACATTGATCCACAACATTGATATTAAAACCGTTGGGACCAAGTGGTATAGAACTTGATTAATTCTTGTGGCCTCCCATGTCTTAATTAAAATTAAGTCTAATTCAACACAAGGTATGGTGGTGGTCTATGCTTCATACCCAAAAGTAGTATATATAAGTCTATAAGATGTCTGAAATTTAATTGGTGTTTCTTCCCTCTCTTTTTATTAGTAGATGAAATTTCAAATGGTGACCTTGTGCTTTGTCCACTCATGAAACCAAAAGAGTTTCATGTTAGGAGTTTGCTAGAAAAATTAATATAATCGATCATAAATATTCACTTAATAGATTAAGTTTTTAAGTTAATCGAAATAGTCATTACATTACTGGTTAAAAAAAAATTGAAAACTGACCAGCTTTTAGATTTACAAATTCCTGACAGGAGAAGGTAGATATATATGTGCCATTGCTATTCTTCGCTAACTAGTACTTAAGAATTTTGTAATGATACATCAAACACTTATTATGAGATATCTTTTATTTAAACGAAAATTAATAAAAGGTGAATCAACAAATTTAAACCCTTTTTTTCTTTCCATTGGATGAAAGAATTTGAATTTGCTATATTCTTTTTCTTGTCTCAAGTTTGGAGCAAGTCATTCAAAGGCGAGATATGGTTTCAGGGGTTAATAGATTAGATCAAGCTTGTACGGATATGCAGGTACGTAAGTATATATATAATTCCTTTCTATAGGTTTGCTCTAATATATTAATCATGATTTCATGTCCTATTTAATATGTGGTTTAATATGGGGAAGATTTTGTCATGAATATATATTCTAGTAGTATTGAAAAAATTAGTCCTATGGTTATTCATATTTTGACAAATATAAGCAATTCTGATCACGTAAAATTTAAGATTCAACTCAATCATAATTTACATTTAGATTATGTGACTTTTATTAAAAATAAATTAGATTACTTGTCAAAATATGAATGACGGTAGTACTGAATCTTTCAATACTAGTGGAGTATACTAGAAATATATATCTTTTTGCACAATTAAGAAGCAAATTAAGTGAATTTTGTTTATAATTTACTCTGAATTAACTAATATAATTGGCATTGAATGCACACTTAAATTTGGCACGCATGCAATTGTTAGAATTGATTTGAAGAACTTCAGGGTTTGTTTGGGAGAGAGAAAATGGAGGAAAAGGGAAGGGGAGGAAAAGAAATTTAATAACTTTTTTTTTGTTTGGTTATTAAAATTTTGGAAGAAAAAGAATTAGAAGATTTTATATTAACCTTCTTTAACCTTACTTCTTTATTAATTTTAATTATCTCAAATTAAAAAAATTTGGAGGATCCAAACAATTCCCTTCTCTTTTCATTCAATTTCTCTCATTCTCTTCCATTCCTTATTCCCAAACAAACCCTACGTGAAAATGTGTGTATGAGAGCCAGCTAGTGAGTTCTTATTTTATAATTTTCCACTTTTAGTTTTTATCTATCTTAAGGCAAAAAAGCACTTTTAGTCCATTAATTTTGACTTATGATTTAGTTTTATCCTTTAAGTTCGATTGGTTTCACTTTAATTTTTTAATTTTAAAAAATAAATCAAAATTTTCCTAATTGCTAACACCATTAATTTATTTAACAGAAAATGTTGAAATTGAATTAATTCTCATATCTCTACGACATATAGTCAATATTATTAGTCTACTACTCTTACATGTAAAAAAAACAATAAATGTGGAGGTAGTTTTGCATTTAAGTTTAGGCTTGATGAATACTTATTTTGAATTTCAGAGTTTAAATTTAGAGATTTGTTATTTTATTTACATTTAAGATTGATAGACTAATAATATTAGTAATAATATAATATAGAGATATTAAAATTGACTTCAACTCAATACTTTTCATTGAGTAAATTAATTATGTTAAGAATTAGAAAAAATTTAATTAATTTTTTAAAGTTAAATGACTAAAGTGAACCCAGTTAAACTTAAGGGACAAAATTAAAACTTGAGTCAATGTTAAGAAATTAAAGTGCTCTTTTACCTGTGTTAATAAAAGGTAACTCTCCTAAAAAGTCAAAAGTATTTTACAGAAAAAAAGAAATTAAACGAGGGAAATCTTATGTTGGTTCTGATAGATATATAGGTTCTCTTTTAATCTCCACACATATCATCTCTTTCATTGTCATCCTTCAATCAAAGGAGGCAGGATGAAATTTGAAAGACTACTATTAGTAATTAAGAAACGAAGTTGAAAAAAAATATTTATGCAAAACAAAACAAAAAATACATCTATTTATCTATATATTAGAGACCAAAATATATATGATTTTTCTCAATTAAAAGATCTGTTAAACTGGATGGTCATAAATGCAACCATCTCTGGTTGCTTGAGGTAATATTCATTTATTATTCTGAATGGTTATGATTGAACATGCAGAAGAGATTTCTTTGGATGCTTTTGATGGTTTTTATTATTCTTGATTGTTATATAAATACACAATTCTCTTGGCTCATTCATGGATGGGTCATGTATCATCACCTTAAAATTGTTGTTTGATTCATTGGTTAACTAGTGTTATTCTGAATTAATTATAAATGCATAAAACTTTTTGTGCTTGGAGCAATTAGCAAATATCAACTTAAACTCAGCAATTATACATGTGACATTTCCTAATTAACCTAATTAATAAAAATGCCAAATCATGGATGGGATTAATCTTTTGAAAAATATTTATTGTATAGATTGGGAGTGAAGTTGACTACAAGAAGCTCTGCGATGAAGTTGCTTACAAGACTCATGAACTGAGGTAAGCATTGAACAAACTAATTATTACTTAATTTTTTACCATTATATATATATATATAGATATATATGGAACATATTAAGTGAAAGTAAGAAATAATCAATATATTAGACCACAATTCAATAATTAAGATGAATGCAATAATTAAATATAAATGTCTAATTAATAATATCTTCGTTAATTTTTGCATTAATGTTTTCTGCCTTATTCTGGACTGTTGATTCATGATCTAACGAAGATTATTTCTTCCTTTTACCTCTGACATAACTCATTTGATATATTCTGCCACATATATTAATATATATAGTGGTATTACTGAAGTACATAGTTCTTTTATATAGGCAGTTAGAAGGGGAAGAGCTGCAAGAATCAACAATACAAGAATTACAAAACCTAGAGGAAGTGCTTGAAATGAGTTTGATTCGTGTTTCAAAAGCTAAGGTTAATTTATAGTCTGTTTCCTTTAGTATCTGTTGCTAATTAATTACTACTTAATTTTTTTATATATATCATAACTGTGTACTTGGTTTAAATTTCACTTTATGTGTTTCAGGATAAAATAAATGTGAAAGAAATCTGTGAACTCAAGAGAAAGGTTTGTTCAAATCTCTTTCTTGTTATATCACTCGCTGCAAGGAAAAAGATTGATTATACATGGATATACACATTTGGGAGGGAGGGTGAAATTATTCTTTTATAATTTTGGCCTTTGTGTGATACTGTTATATATATATATATATATATGATATATATGCTTAAGGTTTAATTGCACTTTTAGTCCTAAATCAAGGTTAATTTATATAGAAATTTAGTCCTAATTATAATTTCAATTAGAGTACTCTATAAGCTTATTTATTAAGCAATTTCTAATTTCAATTGCATCAATCCCAATCCTTTGATAATTTAAAAAATAATTGAAGAAAAAAATTTTTGATTACTAATTAGAGACTAAAGTTCTCTAATGAGCATAAATTAGGGACATACTTTTGACTTTTCTCTAATGAGCATACATATATATATATATATATATATGCTTCTTGTGTGGACAAAACCACATTTTGTATTTTAGGGTTAATTAAACTAGGCTATAATGTTTGATTCCATGAAAATCAAAATAGTACTTTACTTAAATTGAATCTCATTTTTTGATTAAAATGTAAAGAATAGTATAATTAATATTATAATAGCACTGCAGATATACAATAACTTAAATATTTATGTCCCTCTCACAAATTTTACTACTCCATTAATTCAGGGAAAGCAATTGATGGAAGAGAACAAGAAATTAAAACAGGTAATAATTAAATTTCGTATAAGATCCTGCTAAATAGTTTAATTTACAGTGTGATGAGTTAATTGCTGCAATTATATATATGGTGGAAATTTTTTTGTGTTTTCAGCTATTAACACATGAAAAAGGACAATCATGTGAATCAGTGACTTTGTGCAGCTCATCTGATACTCAACATCATATGGATTTTGACACCTCTCTCAAGTTGGGGTTGCAATAATTATATATAATAACATTCAATTATGTATATATAGATCGACTTTTAGTTTGTTTTTTTATTTTAATTTGTTTTCTCTTAAAACAAGATGAAATTGTTTTATTTGTAAAATGATCCAATTATTATCCAATCAAAATTTAGTATTAAATTGAACAATTTGTTTACTTAAAGCAGTTAACTAATATTTGGATTTAATGTTAAGTCAGTAGAGTATTAAATTTAATGTTAAATTTTGAGTGAAGATGTGATAGAAGAATAGAATTAAGATCATTTTACAATTAGAAAGATAATATTATTTATTTTTAACTAGGATATTAAATTAAAACTTCCATAAAAAATTTGTTTGATTTATATTTAAATTAAGGAGAGAAAGTCTAAATTAAATAATCTGTTTTTCTCCCTTTTATATATATATATATATATATATATATATATATATATATATATCCAGGTCTGTTGTAAAACAAAGAGTTGAACATAAAAAAAATGTAAAAAGTTTTACTCATCATTTTTATTTGTGTACAATAGCTTTTTATTTATAAGATTTTAGTCATAAAATAAAATTAAGTACATCATGATATACCTTTAAATATATTAATGTATAAAAAATATTATTACATTATACTATTAAAAGTATTTTTATAGGAAGGTGTTACAACTTACAAATGAGACTAAAAGTTCAGTAAAGACTATTGGTATGGTTGTAACTTAAAGCTAAGGGTGGATCTTTTATGTTCAAACTTCAAATTTAAAAAAAAAAATTAAAAAAAAAAAAAGACTCTCCTAAATGAATTTAAATTCGTTATGAATTATTTTGTTATCATGTATAAGATGTGGTCAATGTTTTAAAATATTAGAAAAAGAGAAGTTCCAAAGAATTGTTTTTTGATAAATCTTATAATTAATAGATTAAATCACTGTTTTAATATCTCAAATATATAATTTATTTTAATTTAATTTTTAAATTATAAAAATATTTAATTTAATTATTAAAAAATATATTATGTCTCAATTTAATTTTTATTTATAAAAATTTTAAAATTTTTTATGTTATAATTTAAAATTTTAAAAATTAAATTGAGCTTTAATGTATCTTTTAAAAATTAAATTAAATATTTTTATAATTTAAAATTTATATTAAGATAAATTACATATTTTAAAAATTAATAAAAATTAAAAAAATAATTAGTTCTAATTAATAAACAACTGTATCAGCTGAGGAAAAAAAAAAGTAAAAAGAAAAGTAAACATTACTAAATTGAGTGGCTAAATGTCCTTTCTGACAAGAGGCCCTACTCTTATCTCTATCCATCGTGCCAATGCTATTTTTGAAAATGACTTGACAAAACTACAAGACACTTTTTTTTATTCCTTTTTATTTCCCATGTGATAATTTTATTCTTATTTTCATTTTCGGCCTCTGATGATCATGATTCTAGACAAGTGACAGCAAAAAAAGAAATATCTAATACGAGTTTTTACTGAATAAAAAGTTTGCCTCGTAGGGCGTATGCAATTAATTTGCTGTTAATTGCTTTATATTATTACCGATAGCATTAATTTTGATAGCAATAATACAGTATATATATGGTACATATTTATGACGTGTATATGATACGTAAGGAACGAAATTATGGCACGTGACTAATTATGTTGAAATTGAGAGTGAGGACCACTAGCGAGCTGGCATGAGAATTGTCCAAGTGTGAGATGTGAAATTACAATTATGATCAAGTTTGGTATAGAGAGGACGATCTCTTTAAAATAAGGACCACTAATTATGTTTGATCTTTTTAAAGTTTGACCTTTCTTTTTTGTTTTTTTTGAAGAACTTAATGAATTCGAATGTGAGAAAAATTAACCTATTAAGTTCAAATAGAGAGAGGTCAACTCCTAGGCATATTTTTTATTATGAGATGTCTTGTTTTTCATGTGTTAAATAGAGAAGGGCCTACTTAGCAGAAATGACATTTTTACTATGTGCATGTGACACATTCAAGTTTACCAAAAATGACTATAAAGAAAGACTGTCATAAATGTCGAATTGTGTCGAACAAAATTGATTTAAAAAAAAAAATGGTTAAAACGCAACAAGAAGAATAGATGTTTAAATTAGTCGTGATATTGAGTTGAAGTTGTTAAAAAATAGTCGGTCTTCTTTTGTGTATATATATTACAAAAAATATTAAATTTATATGTAGTTACATATATATTTATTATTAATTTTTTAATATATATATTTATATTATTTTTTTGAGCTTTTCTTAAAAAAATTAATCAAGATTTTAGACTAGAACTTTTTTTGGTTAAAAAGCTTAACCTTTTTAATTAGTTTTTAAATAAAATTTTTTTATTAATGATTTTATTTTTAAGCTCACATATTCTTATTGTATGGAACTTAATCAGTTTTTAAGCCCATGATTAAATCTATCTTAAATCATATGATTGTATTTGGATTTTTTTTTACAAGTATATATTATCTTATTAAAAATAATTTTATTTAATATATTATTAATATTAAATATGAATATTTTTTAAAAAAAATTTTAAATTTTAATTTATTAATGTGTAAAAGACTTATCTTTTTCGTTAAATTCAAATTCTATTAATTAATTTTGAATCTTTTAAAATATGAGACATAAAAATAAAAAAGAATATGACCCTAGCTAATCCATTTAGAGTAAATCATTTATTTATTTATTTATTTTATTTATTTATCTTTTATTTTAAAATTTTCACCTTAAAAAATAATTTAAAGGTTAATTCTTTTTCATATAATCATATTCCACTACTTAAAAAGAATTAAACCCACGCTTCAATTGGGATACCTACATAGTTAAAACAATAAATAAATAAATCAAGAAAGTTGGAGCAACAAGAGGAAGGAAGTCTATTTTATGGGAATTTTTTAAGTACATAAATTATATTACCTTATTTATGTATTAATAAAACATTTTATTAAATTTAATGATACAATAAGTGCACGTAAAAATTTTTCTTATCTTATATATTTTTCATTGTGTGGACAGGTGAATAGAGGTGGAGCTGTTTGGTTTTTATCTCTTTTTAAAATTTTTAATTAAAAATATAAATAGAATAGAGAGGTCAACATTTTAAGAAAGGTCAACCTGTGATTATTATTATTATTATTATTTCAAGCTTAATTAAATAAATCTAAATTATTAGTCAAACGGTCATGATTTTTTGTTATTTACTATTAGATGTACAATTCGTCGACTTTGGATCCTCTGCCTTTTTCGTTGCTAAAGTGTGTTTGAATATTATTGCAACGGATATTACTGCTGCTATAACTTTTGTTTAAATCATTTATTTTAAAAAATTTATAGCAACAATAATATCCGTTGCAAAAACATTTAGCAACGAAAAAAAACGCCGCTAAAAAGTATAGCAGAATAACTACAGAAAACTTAAGGCAGAGGATCCGGACGCCAATTCGTCTTTGTATGTCTTTAAATTTTGTATTAAATTTTAAGTTTATTCTTAAACTTTTTTGGTTGTCTAGTTTGTGCCTCAATTTTGTCATAAGCCTTAATATCATCTATTATACGACGATTTAATTAGAATACTTATTACTATGACAAATTAATTATAAAGAATTTAAATAAAATTAATAATAATTATAAAATTTAGAGATAAAATTGATAATAATTTTAAACTATGAGATGAAAAAGATACTCTTACTAATTTTTATTTATTTTATTTTATAAATTTAAATTTCTAACTCCTAAATTATAAATTATAATATATAACTTTATTTTCATTTTATATTGACTATTAGTAATTAGATTATCTCTTTCATAATCTTATCTTAAAATTAATATGTTCTTTTTGTAATAAAATTTTGTATAAACTTTTAATTAAAATTTTTAGTCAAAATTTGACATTTTATAATAGTTTATATTAAAAAAATAAAAAAATAAAAAAATAAAGAAAAAAATAATAACTTAAAATAAATATAAAAAAATATCACCCACAAAAATATATTTATAAAAATTATCGAGAGGTTAGAATCTTAAACTTAAAATAACTTTTATTAAATTCATATTTTAAAAATCTTTTTCTTTATTTTTAATATTTAAAGGTAACTTTATCCTTATTATAATTAATATAATATTACTTGTGACTTATAAACTTTGGTTGCGGGTTTTAATGGCTTGTTTTGGTTTTAAGTTTTTTTTTTCTCACTACAGAACGACAAAAAATGGAAATGTAGGCCTGAGCCATAAATACAAAATTTTATTTTTAAAAAAATTGAAAAAATAAAATTTTAAACTACTTTATATGATAAAATTTTTAAAATATAAAAAAATATAAAAAATATAAAAAATAAATAAAAAATGTATTCTAAATGAATTAAGTTTTAAATTTTTTAATAATTTACGACGTTGATCTTTTTTTTATATTTTAAAAAATTTAAATTTAAGAAGTCGAAAAAAAGATAATTGTAAAAAGAAAAGTAAATTATTATCTTATTTAAAACATCACAGTAGAAAAAGCGATAAATAAACTCGGGGAGTACGAGGGTACAGAGACTGTGATAATAGCAAAGCATTAAAGGAGGCATGGTCATTTGTACGGAGAAAGCAATCGTGACCACATATTAAGGCTACTTCACTGTCCATCGTCCTCCATTTTCTGTGTAACACTGTCCTTTTAATCTGACTTCATCACTTTTTCTTTTTTTAATAAATCTCGAATATTTTGTTTAATTATTGTAAAATTGATTTAAAAACATTTATACAGTACAATCTTTTAAAACACAAATGAAACTGATACACAAAAGTTAAAAGTACATGTTCATTTAGATTTGGGTTTTTTAGAATTTTAATTTAAAGTAATGAAAAAAAAGTAAAGTGATTAAAAAAATATAAGTGAATTTTAATATTTAATTTATTTTTTTATTCACTTCATTATTTTTTTATTTTTTATTTTAAAGTATTTAAATTTTTTTCTTTTATTTAAAAGGATATAAATGAGTACAGATTATATATAAAAAAATTAACTGTAATTTTAAGTTAAATATAATAATTTATACATCAAATATTTTAAGAAATTTCGTTTTAAATATTATATCTTTATGAAAAAACATAATAAGAAAAGTCTAAATATTTACCTAAATTTCATCCTCCCAAAAATTTAGGAAAAAATGGCAATTTATGAAAATCAGAAATTTTGCAGACGAAGAAAAACCAACTTTTGGCTTGGCCATAAAAGGAAAGATATTTACAAAAAGAAGGTACAACACTCTATAAAAAGAAAAATAAAAAAATTCCGAAAAAAGAACATTGTCACCAATCTCTCTGTAAGTAACACTATCTATCTATCTTTCCCTACACTTCACTTGCTTCCCTTCTTCTCCAATCTCTCTCTCTCTCTCTTCAAACTGCTTCAACTGCACTTTATCCATTTCCACATAGCTAGGGTTGGTTGGTTTCACATATTCTTGGTAATTATTTTTCTATTTCTATTTCGGGTTATACATATATTTCCTCTTTTAGATAAATCTAACCCTTTTCTCTTTTTCTCTCCCTCCCCTTTCCATCTTTGTTCTTCAAGGTTAATTTCTGCGATAGTGGATTGGATCTGATGATTGATTTTCTTCTTCTGCTTCTTCTTTCATTTGAAATGAACTATGTATGTTCTTGTTTAATTTGATTTATGTGCGTGATGCATATGTATATATAGTTGAAGGGGAAGGAAGGAAATTAATTATGACGAGACAGAAGATAGAAATAAAGAAGATTGACAACTTAACGGCGAGGCAGGTGACATTTTCAAAGAGGAGAAGAGGGCTTTTCAAGAAGGCTCAAGAGCTTTCCACTCTCTGTGATGCTGAGATTGCTCTCCTTGTCTTCTCTGCAACTGGCAAGCTCTTTGATTTTGCTAGCTCAAGGTATTTAATTTTCTAATTAATTACTTAATTCCTTTGGTTCTCTCTCTCTCTCTCTCTCTCTCTCTCTCTATATATATATATATATACACACACACACACACACCTTTCATATGTATATATAGAGTTCAATGTTTTAGCTTTTTACTTATTAATGTTAATTTTAATTTCTTGTGTTTCTGATATCAACTACTCTCTAGTAATTATGCTTAATTATTTTTAATTTAATGTTAAGCTCATTATTCTAGACAAACATCAGGATGACTACAAACGTGCTTGCTGCAGAATCTCAATGTTAATTTCTGTTTAACACTGTTTTCAATCCTCATTGATTGCGTAACTCTCTCTCTTCTGGGAAAAAAAAAAGTTACCACTCCATTTGGTATTAGCTGGTTGAGCTACTACTACATCTTTTGCTACAACTTACTTTCCTAACTCTTAATTTAATATATAATTAAATGTATATTTAACTTTTTGTCTCATGGGTTGTTTAGCAAAGAAAAAAGTGATTTATAGACATATATAACTGCAAACTGCAAACAAATTGATGATGTTTTGTACTGTGGCAGTTCTTTGTATGTCTAACATATAAGCCTATATGATATATTCTCAGTCTATTCTATTCACTATATATATAGAGTCTGTAGTTACTACAAAGTTTTTTAGTACAGATCATAAGAGAACAGGCAAATTAGATAATAAAAATAGCAGAGAAAGTAATTAATCTCTTTCTGAATGTTGTTTGGGACTGTAGTAATTACAAAGAGTGGAGTAAAAGACTATTGTTGACTTCTTTTTTGGTGAATGTAAATAAATAAATACTCTCAGATGCATCCATTTCCTACTATTTGCTGTATATTTAAATTGATTAGACATGGAAAACACTACAAGAAAATATACGAAAACTCTTTAGATTTTGTCGTGTCATAGTGTCTGTGTCATTGTCCATGACTTAATAACTCATCCTTGCTAAGAACAAGTAGAGTTTTCACTCAATGGACGTGCTTGTGATTACTTGACTTGCTCACAGAAAGATTTGGAAACGAAGTACTTTAATATTTGAAGTTTATGTAAACACACCCGCACATTCAGATTAAACTTGGCTACATGTACACACACACACACACATAAATACTATGCTCATTCTGAAGATAAACTTATGGGTACTGATGATATTATAGTGGTTGTTAAACTTCATAAACATTTTGTGCAAATTTGAAGGAAAATTAAACAGAATTTGACTGTCCAATATTTTTGCTTTCTCTAGTGTGCAACAGGTACTTGAAAGGCATTATCTGCATTCAAACATTGAAAGATTAGACCTTCCATCTATTGAGGTGCCGACAAGATCATAATTTTTTAATTCCTTGGGCATTTAATTGATGAATTTATTTTGGTTAAAGAATTGAACAATACATAAAGCAGGTTCATTATATATATAATATAATCAATTAAATTGTAATCTATAAAGCAATAGCAATATAATATTGGTGAAATATTAAGAATTGGATAAGTTGCTTATGTCATTGAAATAGCAATTAGTAAATGAAAATGCATGCTTTTATACATTTCTCTACTTAATATATTTTGAAATGAAAGATATCTACCTCATATATATAGATATTCTGAATAAACAAAAATTGCTTCTAGTTGCAAAATAATCTAGAAAAAAGAAAATATTATATATATGGAGAGAAGTATGTCTTTCACTTAGCTTAACTGCAAATCAAAAGTAACATATATCTCTTGGAAATTTTTGCACAGAATGAGGGTGACACCTACAGCATGCTCCGCAAGGAAGAAGCCAATAAGATTCATGAACTAAGGTATACCTATACGCTGAACACCTGATACTTCTTGCCTTCAATGCATGAACCTGGAAAATACATTTTCAAAACTAAAATCTAATTACAATTTTAGTACATCCATTTTAAAATGTAACAAAATACTCCTTCTTCCTTGAAAAGAACACAAAATTAAACACCTTCATGTTAATTGAGACTGAGATTTGTCAACTTTTAAAACTGATGTACTAAAGTTGTTACAAGGCTTAAGTTCAAGAAGTAAGATGATATATATATATATATATATATATATATATATTCTTGTTTTTTATTACTCAGGGATAGTTCTACCTTTAATTACAGGCAGTTGAAGGGGGAAGAGCTTGAAGGATTGAATACGAATGAATTACAGAAGCTGGAGGATTTACTCGAAACAGGTTTGAGGCGTGTTACCAAAGCAAAGGTTTGCACTTTGCCCACTTTACACTGATTTTTATCTGTTTAGTATATCGAAATCTTAGTTTTTCCCAGCATTTTGAAACAAGTTTATAATTAAGATGTTTGAATAATGAAGATAAAATTTTTAAATTTTATATGTTGTATATAATCTAAAATAAGTTTCCAATTACATTGGAGATTAGATATTCATGTAACAAATTAAATGTCAACTAATTAAGGGGTAGCTAGCTCTTATACTTGTGATTCTTGTTTTTGGGAGCCATTTGCTGCTAAACAGAAATTAATTCATGGATTAATCTTGTAACGGTGATCTTTTACGTGTTTTTCAGGATGAACTAATCTTGAAAGAGATCAATGCGCTCAAGAGAAAGGTCAAATACGTTTCTTCCCTCTCCAAGTGATTATAGTTAGTGAAAATTAATAATTGCTTGATATATTGCTCTATATAAAGAATTCATTTTTGGTATTAGACGAGAATTACTTATTTGTCAAAATAGAATGATTATATTATGAAATTTTTTAATACTAAGAATATTTCCATATATAAGAACTAAGAATTATGGATTTTGGGTGCACATGATTTGGTATCATGGCCAAACTTTGCCTTGGGTTGTATGGCGAAGTGAGTATTGAAATAAATAATTTGAAAGTTTCCTTTACATATAAGTTCAACATGAGTACTCTATGTAGCATAAATATGATAGTTAATGCGCAATCAGAACTTATTGTTATTCATATATGATTAATTACAAAAACTGGTTTACATGAATGCATAAAGGTAACACCTAATGTGCCTATAAAGTATGCTGACAAAGGATTTCTCTTGTAGAAATTGTTCTTCCTGTTTCAATGTAATTTAGGGTGTGTTTGGAAATGAGCAGGGAAAGAGAAAAGAAAGAATTAAAGGGAAAGAGAATGAGAGTATATGAAAGGTTAAGTGGTGATTTTTTCTTCTTTTATTTGCATCTTTTAAAATTTTTTAATTTGAGATAATTAAATTAACAAAAGAAGAATATTAAGAAGAGTTAACATAAAATTTTTTAATTCTTTTCCTCTCCAAACTGTCAAAAATCAAAGAAGAAGTAAGTTATTAAATTTCATTTCCTTTTTTAAATTTCATTTCCTTCCCTTCCCTTCTCCTCCTCCCAAACAGACCCATGTGTTTGGAAATGAGGAGGGGAATGGAAGAGAAGGAATTAGAGGGGAAGGGGAGGGAAGGAAAGATTAAGTGATGATCTTTTCTCTTGTTTGAATGCTCAAAACTTCTCCAATTGGGGGACATTAAAACTACAAAAGGGGAAGATCAAAGATGGTTAACATAAATTTTTTCAATTCTTTTTCTTCCAAAATTTTAAAAAACAAACAAAAGGAATGTTATTACATTTTCTTCCCCCCTTCTCCAAAATCTTCCTCCCAAACTCACCCTCAACGTCTATTTGGGAATGAAGAGGAAAAGGGAAGCAGAGGAATTGAAGGAAAAAGGAAGGGAAGGTTTAGTAATAGTTTTTCCTTCTCTTATTTAGATCCTCCAAACTCTTCTAATTTAGAGTAATTAAAATTAATAAAAGAGGAACGTTAAGAAGTGTTAACATAGAATCTTTTAATTCTTTTCTCCCAACATTTTAAGAAACAAACAAGATGAATGTTAATATAGTTTCTTTCCTTCCCTCCTCTTCTTTTTCCAAAATCTTCCTTCCAAACACACCTTCACAGAATTTGAATCATTTTGCCATGTTAAATTCTTCTTGAAAGACGCTTGGGAACTACACAACACCAAATTGAGTAGTAATTACATAATAGTAATTAAGTTGTGGAACAAAATTAGACCTAAATCTACTACGTATATAATAAGTAAGGGATGAGATTACTGTTAACACCAAAAGCTTGAGCTGTTAGTAAGGGTGTAAATTTATTTTTTTATAATATTTCAAAGTTGCATTCATGAGGGGCTACACTAATTATATAGGTGCCGTAGTCTAATAGAGATGTTATCCCAATAAAGCCAACAGTGAGGATATAATGCAATAGATGAAAAATGCTAAGAGGAGGATTTTAGTGGCACATATACAATAATCTTTATTGGTATGTTTGAATTGAGAAAAATGAAGGGAGAAAGAGAGAAAATAAAATCTTATTTTTGACGTCATTTTTCTCAATCCATACATATCTAGGAAAAAAATTGTTAAAATTTATATATAAATCAAAGAAAGTATCAACATTAAAAGTCCATTTTTCTTTGCTTCTCTTTCATTCTCTTCAGTTCATTCATTTCCTATGTGTTGTTTCAGAAATACATTATTACCATCATAATTTGAGAGTTTTTCCCTGCAGGAAATCCAGCTGATAGAAGAGAACAAGCAATTAAAACAGGTGATTGGTATTTTCAATATTTTTCATAGTAATTGAGTTCTAATTTCTGTTATTTCAGATGGTGGGAGGTATCTCAAAAAGATGGAAAATATGTGTTTTTAGGTGAAAAGCCATACATATGAACAAGGTCAGTCATCTGAGTCGGCCGTTATTGGCAGCACATCTGATCCTCCTCATGACTGTGATAGTTCGGACACCTCTCTTAGATTGGGGTAACAAGTCTAATTAATTTATGAATAATGAGCTTTCTGATAAGTATGAATAATGCAAGAATTGTTGTTCATTTCACATGAAAAATGTTGGATTTATATATATGTAAAGATCTTAGCACTCAATTGCAGATTCAAATCTTGTTGGGACAGATGGGTGGAAGAATTCTTGTGATGACTCAAATATTTGTTATTGAAAGAAATTTAACCAAATTTAAAGTTTATACAGAATCTTCTAAATCTTTTTTTAATCTTCTCAAGTGCATTTGTTAATTTTGACTTAAACATGAGTACTTAGTTTATTTTTGTATCTCTTGCAGGTTGTCTTTGTTTAAATAGAAACTGGGTGTTAATTTATTTGGAGGCCACATTGAGCAAGACCCAGATTTTGTAGCTTCCATGAATTCTTTTTTATCAAACTGACTCAATTTTGGAGTTTATTCCCATTTTATATAGCAACTAATTAACTTTGCTTTGTGTAAGTATAAGTGTTAAATATTAATTGTGAGCAACACCATTAGTGCTGTAAGTTGTAACCGTACGTTGTATCTTGGATCCTTGTATTTGCATAAACTTAATTCTGTTGTAATGATATGGGTGGCTAGATTCATAAAACTGTGCATATTGATTTCATACCTAAATTAAGGTTAGTTAAGAATGTCTATGTAGAAATATATAGAATATATAGCTGATATTATTCTGGATATGATGATTTTTATACATGTGAAAATTAAATCATGGAAATTTTTCTACTTACATAAGTTCTTGTGTCTGTCTTACAATGTTAGAGGTTTTTTGTGCTATTCCATGATTGAAGAAGTATCAATCACCCAAACTGCACACATCACACAAATGGGCCAAAGCAACACGTAAAGTTGGTGCAGATAGCTAAGTGATGGCTTGCATTTGACAAGAAATGTAGTTTTGTTTGAACTCATTTAACTCGTATATCAACTCATTGATCAATAATTTTAGCATATATAATTGAAAAGAGTTTTACTATATTAAAATTTTAATTTTTATTGTTGACTCACATATTTGTAAAAGAATATATGAACCATCGCTGGGAAAAAGGAAAATTTTCTTGACGAGCTTTACTTTAAATCATTCACAAAGACTACTTTTTTAATTCTCACAAGTTCTCTATCTTTGTAAAATGAAAGTGAGTCAATGTGTAAACAAATTGAAATTACAACCTTTTTTATTGTATAAATAAATTCTTCGGCGCTCTTTTAATTTATTTGTAATGAATTTAAATATAAATAAAATTTATAAAGAAATTGAAAAAGTTATTTTTGTTAAAGAAAGGTCCTCCAAAGAAGTCCTACGTTGCCTAACTTTTTGAGGATGAGGGGAGTGGACACGTTACAAAATGGAGAGGGATAATCTACACCACATGCCCACTAGTGTAAAAATAAAAAAGAATATTTTTGGTTAAATTATTTATACTGTCTCTATAATTTTATTTAATTTTTAATTAAATCCTTATAATTTAAAAAAATTATAATTAAGTTCTTGTAGTTTAATAAATTTTTAAATTTATTTTAATTTAAGTCAATTTACTCATATTACTTAAAATAATAAATTGTATTTTATTTTATATATGTAAGATATTTTTATATTATTATTTATTTTTTTATTTTTTGTTGACAAACATTATATATATTTAAAGTGTTAAGATATTATATGTTGACAACATAATAAATTTTAATATAATTTTAACAAAAATTTGACAATAGAAATTAATTTAAAATTTTGTTAAATTATAAGAATTTAATTATAAATTTTAAAATTATAGAGACCTAATAAAAAATTAAACAAAACTATGGAGACTACAAAAAACTTTAACCAATATTTTTTTATGTTATGAGAATAAAAACTATAAGATCAAAATTAACTTTTTATCTCTTAACTTTATTAATTGATATAATTTCTTCTCTTCGTTATCAAATTTTGTCAATATATATTAAAAACAATAAAGTCATATTTGAAACTAATTTAGAATTTCTCTTACTAAAATATAGTTAAATTAATATAAGTGTTCAAATGAAAATGATAATTTTGTGTGTGTGTATAACTTTGAAATTTTTTCAAAATTTTTAATTTTTAAATTTTGAATATCTAAATGAAAATTTAATAAAAATAAATTCAAAGCATTTTAATTTTATCTAAGCTTCAATTATACTTTAATTAGAAAATTTTCATCTGAGATTCGCCTATGACTATCAACATTTGAATAAAAAAAATACATCAATTAATAAAAATGAAATATAAAATTTAAGCTAAAACGAAGCTAAGAGACAAGAAAAAAAAAAAATTTAACCAAACTTTAATATCTTATAATCATCCTATCCCGTATCCATGCTTAAGATACTAGTCTCATTGTATATTATTAAAAATAAAATATGAAAGCTAGGGTTTTGAACTGAGACAAGTGATAAACTAATAAACAGTGAGGAGTACGAGGGTACAAAGCATCAACAGATGAGAACAGAGAGGAGACATGGGCAGCTGTACGGAAAGGCAATGTAACATCGATATCACCATTAATGGCGGCAACCTCCAACGAATCAACTGTTAAACTCTCCCATTATTATTATTGTTGTTCTTATTATCTTCAACATTTAAAATGGGTAACAGATTTTCCATTTTTCTTAAATTTTTTAATTTTCAGACTTAATTTTTTTAATTTTAAAATAAATACTCAAATTAAATTTTATTTAAAATAATTTGGCTGTTTTTAAAATAGTTTTATTTAAATTATTATTCTCATCTTTAAAGAGACCACTGTATCTGTTTGTGTTTAGAGCTTTTGTGCTGTCATATTCATCGTCTTCCTTGCTGAAAACCATTACAGAATGCGGATGAGATGATGAGCAATGAATCAATCATAGGCAGCCATTATGAATTTATGACCAGGCTCTGCCTCCTAAGTTGTATTAACGATTAAGAGTTTTTGAATGAAGATTGAAGAAAAATGTTACGAGGTTGAAGTAATTTGTCTCTGGTGAGTTATGTTTAAAAGTATTTTTATTATTATCAATTAAAATATAAAAAATAAAATTACAATAAATATTATATATATAGTGTTACTTGCCTTAAAAAAAAAAGAATAGTTCATATTAAAAGATAGTTTAAATGTTTAAATTTTATATTAAAACATCATTTTAGCTTATTGTAGATAATTTTTTTAATTTAATTTTACGTAATTTTTTTTAATTTAGTCCATTATCTAGATTTTATATTTAAATAAATAATAATTTTGATAATTTAAAATTGATTTAGATAACATTTTAAAGATAATTAAAATAATTTTTATCTTATTTTTATTCTGATTTATTAATACTGTGTGTTTCAATTTATCAATATGCAACATTTAATATTAGGGACCCAACTCATCATTTTGACAAGTTGAAAAAAAAAATTGAAACTTAGCTAAATTCTAATATTACTCAATCAATACTAAACATCATAAATATTAAAATCATTATTTTTTTAAGACAGTATTCAAATGAAAGAATCAAATTAATAAAAAAATTAAATTATTATAAATTCAATTGATAAAAATAATTTATGATAGATCAAATTAAAAAATTATTATCTATGATTGATCCAAATAATATTTTAGTCCTCAATTTTTTAAAAAATTAACCATATCAATTTATAAGAGAGGAAGATTGAAAAATATATTATTTATTTATCTTTCTATTTTATTTTATATATATATATATATATATATATATATACACACACACACTCATATATATATATACTCTACAAAGAATCCAAATTCAAAGAGAGAGTATCCAAGGATTTTTGACTTAGACAAAAAGAAAAAAATAAAGGCCATGTGTGATCAATAATAATTTTTGGTATAGGTATTTTTAGTTTAAAATATTTAATTTTTAACTTTCATATTTACCTATAAGTACAACCTCTACTTTCAAGTTTTTTCTCAACTACTTAAAAAATTGTTTTCTGCTATCACTCATGAGCTTTTATTTCAAAGAATAGATGATGTTTGGCCAAACACTTATAACGTTAAAAATAAATACTTTTGAACAAAATATGCTATTTTGCCTATCCTAAAACCTTGGTCAAGTTGTCAATTTCTACTTCTTCTGAAATAACGTTTTTAAATTGAGTTCAAAAAAATTGAGGAGTGATAAATATTTTGTATTTGGTAAACTCAGTTTAAAAAAGTTTATCAATATTAAGAAGTATTTTGTATTTGACTAATATATATATATATTTGATTAAAGATTTCACATGTATAAATGTACATATTTTTTTTTATTTTTAAAATATAATATAAAATTCCTAGAAAGGAAACATATTGATTTAATTTTTAATTAATGTTTTTTAAATATATAAATAAATGGTTGGTTTAGGGTTTAGGATATTACCAGTAAATTGTTACTTCAGGTAGAAATAACTTTATCTCATGTGAAGAGAGGACTAAAATTTTGTCAGTGTAGATAAATTGGAAGACTCCAGAAAGTTCCAAAAGTCTAATCAGTGTAAATCTGTTCACTTAGCTAATTTACTTTATAATTTATGTAAACTATATCGTCAAATACTTTTGGCTTTTTATTCTGTATTACTCTATGTCATAAGCTTTAAGTTTAAATTTTATAAAATATAATTATTTAGAGAAATTTACTTTAAGATGAAATTAAAAAACAAAAAAGAAAAGAGATAGTCCAGAAAAGTCTTCCATATAATATTCCTTGCAAGCTAAGTCTCTTTTAAAGGGACAAAGACAATGTACATAATAAGTTAAGGACCACTTTATTTGTGTGGTCCTGTGGACCACACGATAATTTTATCATGTATATTACATACAGACACAGTGCATAATTTTTTTTAGACTTTAAATCGAACTCACTTAAAACTAAGAAATAATAAAATTATTTTTAAACACAATATAACGTTTTAATAAAAAGAGAATTTATTAAAAATATATTTTAAGATTTTATTTTAACTCTAAGTTAAAATCATAAATTTTATTTAAATATTACATTTGATATATTATTACACAAATTTTTTTTTTAATTTATTATTTGTTAATAAAGCTAATATTTTAATGTTATATATCCATTTGAAAATGATAAAATTATTTTTTTGTCCTTAACGTTATATTAAAATTAACTATAAATTTAAGTACAATTATTAATTACATAAAAATTATTTTTGTTGACTAAAAATAAATTAAGAAAAAGGTAATATAATTTTTAAATTAAAAAATATAATTTAACTAAACCCTAATCTAGTCAAACTATTTTCATTCTAAAATACAACATGTCATGAGACATTCAAAAATAGTTTTTATTATTAAATTAATCTTAATAATATACGTTTCAACTATAAATTGTGTAGGTGTACTCAGAGAGCGGCTTCTTCCAGTAGTCACGTGCGTACGAGGGAACATCAACATTCAATAACTTGCCAACGATGCAGTGCAGATGATATCATGATAGTGCCTTTTTTTTTCTCTCTCTAAATAATAATATTAATAATAAAAGAGAAAATTACACTAATCTTGTGTAAAATGTCATTAAATTATATTTAATATTTTCTTATTTTAAATATTTTAATATTATACACATATTCAAAAATTTTCTTTTAAAAATAATTTTTGTACACCTATTATAAAATATTTTTAAAAAAGTAAAAATACTTTTATTTTTGAAATAAATATATTTTTTACAAAAAATAATTTTATTAAAAATAAATTAAAAATATTTAATATATATTAAATATTCAAAAATTATTTAAAATTTAAAATTATTAAATATAATATCTTTTTATAAAAAATTAACGATATTTAAAAATTTATTGATTTTTAATTAAAATAGTATAAAAAAATAAAGTTTTAATAAAAAATTTTTTTATACTTAAAATTTTATTTATAAAAAATAAAATAATTATCATTTTAACTAAATAAAATTTTAAGTGTGATGACTATAATTTACTTTTAAAACAGTAAAGAGCATTTAATAATATTAAATAAATTCTTTCAAACTGTATAAAAAATGAAAAAGAAAGTATAAAGAAACAAGTTATCGGACAAAACAGATCCTTTCCCCTTTTTTTTTTTTTTTCTTGACACACTGAAAGAAAGAATAAAAAATTAAAATAGTGGCTACAGAGAAAACATCAACTTGACCATAAAAGGAAAACACATCAAATTTTCTTTGAATAGCCATTAACGTACGACCTGCAAAAGCTAAAAGAAATAGAGAGAGAGAAAGAAACAAGAAAGAAGGCTAAAATATTCAGAAATCTCCATTATCTTTGCTTCCCAGTCTACCATTTCCAGTAAGTAGGGTTCCTTATTTTCATAAGCTCCAGCTTAAATTTTCTTCTCTTGAAAATGCTTTATCTTCACTTCCTTTTTCTTTCCCAGTTTGTGGTGATTTGAGGTTCTTAGAGAAGGTCCTTTTATTTCTGTCTCTTTCAAGTTTCAATTTTAAGAAACTGGTTTCTCCTATTTTCCATGTTTTTCCACATATATAATGAATCTCTTACTGTGTATCTTAAAAAATTTCTACTTGATGAGTGAGAGAGTTTGAAATACCAGTTCAATTTATTTAATTTGAAGCTAGTTTTAATTTCTAGTTACTTCTTCCAAGATTAATACTCTTCCTAGTTAATATATATTTATATACTCATAATCTGATCTGGTGCTTCTTTGTTGGATATTGTGAAAAGAATATATACTAGATCTTTCTCTGTGTCATGTGAAACCCACTGGAATTATACAGTACGTATATAGATATTTCTATATAACCTCTATGTATCTGTTTGAAATCTGAATAGAGATTTTGTTTGCTTCGTTTGTATAAATAATTTCACTGTATAATTTAGTACGTTTATATAATTATTTATATATAATGAATGTTATGGTTATGGATGATTTTGAGAGGAATTAACGAGGAGAATGACGAGAAGGAAGATACAGATAAAGAAAATAGACAGCATAGCAGCGAGACAAGTGACTTTCTCAAAGAGAAGGAAGGGTCTCTTCAAGAAGGCACAAGAGCTGTCAACTCTTTGTGATGCTGAAATTGCCCTCTTAGTCTTCTCTGCTACTGGCAAGCTCTTTGAGTATGCTAGCTCTAGGTATATACATATATAATATGCAATTATGCATATCAATATCATAACACTCTTTCATTCTCATATTCTTGTTTCATAAGGAAAATCTAGCTAATGAATTATTCCAAGATCTATATATAGAATTCGTCGTACAAGCTGTTTTCGTTATCTTGTGTGTTCATGCTTTTTAATTTCTTAATGTACCTTTTTGCTTTTCATATATGTAGAGAGAGAAAGAGAGATTTTCACGATATTATAATGATTCACGAATGCATTGTGTGAAACTTTGAGTTCATTATCTGGTTGGTAATTTATATTTGCACACACGATTTATTGCACTTCGTGGTTTTTAGAACTAGTTAGCTAAGGGAGTGTGTGTAGATTTTTCCACTTCCAAACTTAATTGTTTGGTATATTTGATAAGGCTTGATCAAGGAGTAGAGGGAATATTGCAGCCTTTCTGATCCAATGGTCAGAATCTCTATTCTTTATGTTGCATTTGTAATCATCTTTGTAATGTGTAATGTTATGTGTATTTAATTAGTACTAATCTTTCTATCGGTAACATAAGACACATTTGCATGGGGATGGAGTATCTAGCATTCATATATATATATATATGGAAGAACAAATGGTTTAATATATTTGAAATCATTGAATCATGCATGAACTTCTCTGTCAAACATCGGTTGATTATATGTAAAACCATTGGGATATATTCTGAAGAATTCAATCACTATTTACTGGTATCATAACTGTGTTTTAATTTCATGATCATCTTGCATATGCACTCATTAATTTGAAGGTAGATGCATGTAAAGAGAAATCTAGTTCAAATCTAGAAATTGCACATGCTTTTCTTGGTCGTCTTACTGATCATGCATATATATATATATATATATATATTCTTTTTTCTTGTAATAATTTAGAGAGACATTTCCATAATGCACTATGAAACTCTTATGAGTTTATTATGTGGGTGGTAATATATATTTTTACTCTTTTTATTTCACTTTCTGGTTTCTACAATCAGCTAGCTATGAGATTGTGTAGTTGATTTGTACAAATTCAAAGTACTATTGTTTGTATGTTTGATGTGCATTGATTGCTAAAGCTCTTATGGAATGTTTTCTTGAGCTTTTTCTCATTCTCTTCGTTTAAATTAAATTTCAAGATAAGATTATAACTTGTCCACCCTTTAATGATTGGAATCCATACTCTTCTTGTTGCTTTTGTAAGTTTTTAAGTTTAATGTGTAATGTACGTTTATTTAGTATACTAATCTTTCTAATCGTAACCTATAAGACACGAGTCTGTGGAAATTTGAGGACATAGCAAGCACTAGTATGTTGGAGAAATTAAACTAATAGCTTAATGTATTTGAGGTATTTGAATCATGAATTTCACTATATAACTGTTGAAGAAGGCCATATGCAAAACTTGGTGTATTTACGTCCAATCCAATCCGATCAAATCAATTAAAAATAAACTAAAGCAAAATAGAGTCCAAGTCAGTTTCTTATTTCTTATTTCTCAAATTGCTATCTTCTATTAACAAGGTCAGGTGAGTTTTTTGTTAGTTCTTATTTCTCATCAATTCTATTTCTTGTTAGACGTTAGTACTTGGTAGTGATGTGATAAATCAATGGATTATAACCATTCTTGTAGTTGTTTATGTTGTTGAATTCTTATTTAGTTTAGCATAGTTTTGTACCTTTAAAGATTGTTTTGTATAGTTTTAGTTTAGGCATAGAGAAAATGCATGGAAATCAGAATTTTTTGTAAATATAAACTCAAATGAGAAAAGTACCACTCAAGCTTAAGGAAAAATTTTATCGTACAATTGTAAGACCTACATTTTTGTATAGTATTGAATGTTGGGAGATAAAATGTCAACATGAGCAAAAATTTAACATTGCAAAAATAAGAATGTTGCATTGGATGAATGGTCATACTAAAAATGATAGGATTAGGAATGAGTGCATTAAGAAGAAAGTTAAGGTAGCACCAATCATAAAAAAATTAGTAGAAACATGTCTTAAGTGATTTGGTCATGTACAGACGAGATTATTAGATGTCCTTATATGAAGAGTTGACAAGATGGTAAATAGTCCAATAACAAGAGGCAGAAGACCAAAGAAAATAATAATAAAAATTGTTAGGATAGATTTAATTATTAATAATTAAATTATAGAAATGAATAAAAACAGAACACATTGGCATCATTTGATCCATATAGTTGACTCTGCTTAGTAGGAAAAAGCTTTGTTTGTTGTATGGAAAAGTTTAGTTTTTAAAAAGTTGAACTAACATGAACCAAACTGAATTTATAAACACCTCTAAACTGTGATTTTGAAGAATTCATTATATAACTGTGCTTAATTTCATGATCATCTTGTATTTATTGATTCGATGGAAATTAAACAACCATAGAATGAATCTGTAATATTGCTTTTGGTGTGTTCAGTATGCAGCGGGTAATTGAAAGGTATGATCAACAATCATCCATTCAAAGACTAGGCCAATCATCTATTCTGCAGGTAATTAATTTAAGTCCTAATTCTCTGATTGCTTTAAATTATTCATGATGGATTTAATTTAATAACTGAATCACAAAGGGCTCTGCTTTCTTAAGATTTAAAATTTTCTTTTTTGGTTTCAATAGTGTAAAGGCCTTGATCTTAAAAGTTTTTATTGTGAAACCAAACCTGAGATGTTTGTAATTAGCCTTTTCTCAAAAATAATTCTCATTTCTAAATAATTTTAAGGACACATTCATCTCTCATATTAATTTGATGCGTTTTTGGAATTTTACTCGTACATCTACGTACATTGCTTATTCATATAGAGAGGAATAAATAGTGAATGAAAATGCATGCATATATACGAAGGAATTGCTTGAAGTGAGGTAACATAATGTAGAAAGCAATTGATAATATACGAAGGAATGGACATTAAATCATGACATTTATTTATTTATTGAAATATATGTATGTGCATAAAGCTTGAAGGAGATGCCATTGCTTATGACAAGCTGCACAAGATAGTAGCAGAAAAGACTCATGAATTGAGGTATACAATTGCTCACATACACAAGACAAGCTCATATATATATATAGATATATATATGCTGGTTTCCACTAACTTTTCAACAGGCAATTGAATGGGGAAGAGCTTCAGGGATCTACATTAGAAGAATTGCAGAAACTAGAGGAGAAACTTGAAAGAGGATTGATCCGTGTTTCAAAGACAAAGGTTTCGTCCCTTTTTATGCCCTCATTTTATATGTTTAATTTGTTCTTATATTAGGGATTAATTGAACCTTGAGAGAAATTGATACGAAATGAGACGGGGAAAAACAATTACAATGAAGCAGAAGAAATGAGTAAATCTATTTGCGCAGTTATGTGTTCAAATTAAGTTATATATGCACGTTTTAAGTGACTTAAGTTTTATTATATACTCATTAGTTTTTTATGTTTAATTTATGAAAGATGATTGCAAGACTGTCATCACTTGTTTTCGCCCTCAATAATTTTTTGTTTTTTGTTTTTCAAAGGAAGAATTTAAACTCATAACTTTAATAGATGGATTGAGGGATGCAAATGATTGGGAAAAATTGCCAAATCCCACTTTAAGGGTCTGTTTGGATGGGGAGAATGGAGGGAAAGAGAATTTACAAATCTTCTTGTTTGATTTTTAAAATTTTGGAGATAAATTGAAAGATTTTATGTTAACTATACTTAACCTTTTCTTTTTGTTAATTTTAATTTTTTTAAATTGAGAGATTTTGAAGAATCCAAACAAAGAGAAAAGAAATCGTCACTTAGCATTTTCTCCTCTTTTTCAAACACACCCTAAAGGAACAAATTGAGAAGTTGGAATTTACTCTTAAATTTATTGTTTTTTTCTTGTGAAAAGCATTTCACTTGTTCTTGATTCTCCATAAACCTAAAAAAACAAAAGGCTAAAACCATGACCCAATGAGTTATAATTTTGTTGACTTGCTTGCATTCTAGTTTTGATGTATGCTTATGATTTGTTTCAGGATGAAATAATTATCAAACAGATAAGCACACTCAAGAAAAAGGTAGCTACTTCAACAAACTTAGAATATTAGGATCTGTATATGTTCTTTATTATGCCTTGCAACTGCAAAAGATAAAATTATCTCTATAATTTGGCTTATTGAAACATTGACACCCACATGTAGATTCTCAAGGGAAATCTTATATACAACTAGTACTTCTAGAAGCTCAAATGATTTTTTAAAATTAATTTTTGTCAAGTTTATTATATATATATAAGCACATGATTTTTTAAAAAATATTTTCTGTGCGTGTATATATTTATATATATAATAAAATTTAATGCGTCTGAGTTTGTATAAATAATCATAATTCACCTGCAAGAAGCAATTTCAAACGTAGTACTAGTATAGTTCTCAGTTCAGTCAATGATTTCCTTCCTTTTTCACATCTGGTTCTGGTAGGCCCAAAAAGAAAAACTATTATTGTGACAAAATAAATATATATAAAACGATGAAAATAAAACAAAAATTGATTGACTATACATTGAACTTATTTGATTGCCTCATGTCACATTTCCAGTTTCTTAAGTAAAAATATTTAGTACTTTCCCAAAAAATAGATTCAACATAATGATACTTATGTCATTCTGAATCTTGTAATATAGACCTATAGGGCACAACTAGGTGAGGATCTGCATTCATCGAACCTTGAGAGAAAATATAGAAATTCATATAATTGAAATTATCTTGTTGAAATTGACAAAACAAAAAAGAGAGTAAAAGAAAGTATATTTTGGACAACTTGACATAACACTATTTGACATAGGCAAACCTAACATGCATACCTCAAGATTCAAAGTGTTGTAAATAAGATTAGCTTATATATGTAGGTTCTATTTAAAAGTGAAATGTAGATAATTAAGAAGGATATTAATGAGTAATAGATCACATTGCATATAGTAGATTTCAAGAATATATATACCACATTACTATCTCTTCCTCACTATGTTTGCCACAATTAATTTTTGGTTTACATGCAAATGCAGGGAGCCCAACTCATGGAAGAGAATAGAAAAATGAAGCAGGTGATGATCATATGGAATTTCAAACCCCTTTGGAATTCTCTTATTATTTATTGCCTGTGTTCTACTCTCAAATTTTGTTTACAAGAATGTGATACACTTAAATCTTAGGTACAGTGCCTTGCAAATCATGAACAAAGGCAGTCTTCTGAGTCCATCGTTATTTGCAGTTCTTCTGATCATCCTCCTCAAGATTGTGAGAGTTCTGATACATCTCTCAAGCTGGGGTAATCATTTTAGTTCATTTTACATATATACTTTTATTCTAGCAGCCATAATTAAGTCTTCATTAATGCAAATTAATGTAATAATTAAGGAAAATCTTAATTCTGAAATTAAAGTGGCTAAAAAAATGTGAAAAACTCAAACTAATCCTATGGTCATGGCTGATTAATTAGGAAAATCTTAATATGTGCGTATGTTTATAAGTGGTAACAGCAATGGTAAGTCTATATATATATATATATAGAGAGAGAGAGAGAGAGAGAGAGAGTTAAAAGTTTACATTTTTTTAGATGATGTTTCTTTGGCATGTTGGTATTTAAATCACTGGAACAACTGCTATAATTTGCCTTCATGGTTAAATTAAATTTCAGTTTTTTCCCTGAATAATATACAATCGTTTCTTTTGTCAATTTTATATATATATATATATTCTTTTTTCTACCATGTTTAAATTTTTTTAGGGGGGGCATTGTTCATACTAATGTGTATGCCTATCTATTTCTTGCAGGTTGCCCTTATTTAAATAAAAAAGATGTTTATTTATTAGAGAACCATGAATGAGCATTGAATCTGATTCTCTGTGGCTTCCATTGTTGCTTGTCACTAAAAGCCATTTAATCTCAATGGTGTTTTAATTAGTTTAATTTCTATTTCAAAACAACTTAATGCTTCTGTAATATATAATTATATAGGGCTATCGGGCACTGCTGAGAAAGTTGTACTTGAATTCTTTTTCTCTTAATAGGGAATGCTGTAATTAATTAATTACTAAATTAAGAGTCTGTTATTTCATATTGTAATTATTGTTATAGTTTAGTTTGGAGTTAATTTTCTTATTTACGAAATTTGTAACCAGATTCGTACTTACTATAATGAGTTATTTTTATGGATGGTTGACGCTGTTATTAATTAATTAACAAAGTTTGTATCAGGCTACATATCAAAAATTAAAATATAATGATTGAATTTAAATTATAATCCCAGTATCAATTTTATCTTAATACTTTAAAAGACAAGGGTTTACATTTTTGTGAAATTAATCAAAATCTTATTTGATGGATATTTTTCTCAAAATTTTTTTTGATACTTAAGAATTAATTAAATAATTGCAATTAAATAAAAGTGCTTGCAATTTAGGTTTGGATAATAATTCTTTGAATTTATGTAGTCTCTTCAACATGTCGATAGTTTTAGAATTACTTTTCCTTTCTACCAATTTTGTGAAAAGGGCAAAGGGCTATCATCATTTAGAATTAATTTAACTTAATATAAAATTTTTCATATAATCTTTGAGAATAAATATATGCCATGTGCGCAAGTCATTATATTACAAATATCTGTGTTATGCTGCATACAAACAAGGAGGAATTGGTCAATGGCAAGCAATAATAGTTGATAGTACATGCAGTAGTTATCATGAGTTGTTCATGAATCATGACTTTTGCTAAGAAAAAGTTATGAGCACATCTGCTTAACGACACTGCTATCATACCGCTTTATGTCACCATACTTTTATCCTCAGCCACTTACTTTGGAGATATTTTTATGTACGGTGAGAAAAATACAATAATCGTTTTTAAATTGAAATAATAAAAAGTTATGTTAAGCAATTTTTAGGCTAAAAATGATACTTTTCATTTTTGTAAATTTTTTTTAATTCTACGTGTAAAGAGAAATTTGTTAATTGCAATGTCAAAATAATTTGGACTAGTTGAATTAGTTTATTAATACAAAAAGTGTTAAAGTTCAAGGAATGATATGTAATTAAATTAATGTCACTTATATTTTAACAGTAATTTATTAATTTTTAGTATTATAATATATTATGTAATTTTTAATCTATATAGAAAACTCAAAATTTAATTGATCAAAATATGTATAAGTTGGTTATGAGAAATTATTTGTTATTGAAAAAAATTTAAGAATAATTTTTATAATTTTATTATCAAATTTTTTAATATTAGAAAGCCATCATGTATTTTAATTTGTACAAAAATTGATTATGTTTTTGGTTTATTAAAATTATGTTCTAACTTTTTAATTTAATTATTAAAGTTAAAAAAAAACAAAAACTGTTAACAAATAAATTAAAGGAATATATTAGAATAAAAAGTTATAGTTATCTTCTAAGAATAAATGGGAAGCTAATTAGAGATATGCTCTACCTCTCCCTCTTTCTTTCCTAACTTTCTTTTAAAAATATTTGTTAAAGTATATTTTCTATCATTACATTTATGATTTAAGATGAGACTCAATTTTCTTTTTAATCAAATATTAATATTTTATGTTTTAAGTCTCAACTTGGTGCCAATATCTCACACTATTTAAATTCTCATGTACATTTTAACAAGTACTATAAATTTTTCATTAAAATTTGAGAAGAATTAAGCAAATTATTATGAAAAAATTGAAATTGTTTAAAATAATAAAAGATAAAATTGAGAAAAATGTAAGATAAAATTAACGGGTGAGAATAGAGAAAATTTGAGATCCCTCAATTTCATAGGCAAATATGTTCATGTAGTTGATTTATATTCAAAAAAATTTAAAAAAATTTTACATTAATTTTGAGACTAGTTATAAAAATTAAATTTAACAAAAACGGAATTCATATAGGCATTAATTAAAAGTATAAAAATGTAAAAAGAAACATTTTTTTTTAAAAAAAAGAGAACTCCACCAAAGGTAGAGGCTCAAGCTCTCACTATAGTGGAGTCCAAAATTAAATCTTAACTTCATTGTAAGAGATGAAAAAGATTCTTTTATAAAAAATAAAAAAAAAAATTGAAAGGTAAACCAATGGAAGAGGCTCCTAATTTGCAAGCTAGAAAGGTCAAAATAGAAGTTACCATTTTATAGGTTTGCCAAAACTCTACATGGGCCCTGCTGAACCAACTAATTAATTAAGAATTTAATATAAAATGAGAAAACGTAGCTTGCAGTCTTTAAAAGATATTTTTATTCATAATATAATCTTTAAAAAATTATAATATAATTTTTAATCCAAAAAATTATAAAGTCTTAATTAATTATTATATACTATATTAATTATATTAATTTTAATTTATAATTATTAATTTATTAATTATTATATTAATATTTATAGAATACCTTATATTTATAAATATGAATATATTATAAATATTTATAATTTAAATTTTAAATTTTAATATTTTTATTTTTAAATAAATAAATAAGAAATTAAAATAATCAATTAATAAAAATGTTAATGCATAAATTACTTTCAAAACTTTTAGCTTACTAACATCATTGTTTAAATATTGAGATAATCATTAAATGTCAATAGAATATCTCACTAACTTTTATATATATATATATATATATATATGTATGCACTAACTTTTATATATATATATATATATATATATATATGTACACGCACACACTCACACTCACACCTTATCTAATTTATTTTTTATCTATTTAAAAATAATTTGTGTACTAATTTTTAATACAAAATTCTTAATGTAATAGGACAGTTTAATAATTTTATTAATCTAAAATAAATATTACATATAAAATATTAATTTTATTAAAAAATAAATTGTAATAAAAATTTGTGTAACACTGTAAACCTAATATTTAAAAGAATTCTACATATAATGTTATCAAATTTTAGAAAAAGTTAGCCTAATTTACTCAAAAATTAAACTCTAAAATTCATTTTTTTTTCTTGATAAATTAAACGAGGATTTTAAGAGTGGCTTTTTCGCTGGAATCCAATAGTTGATGAATCTTTTCATTATTGCTTTCTTTATAAATTATGTATTTTATCATATTTTAAGTAATTTAAATTTTTTAGTGTTTATCGAAAAAATAAAACTCATTCTAACAGCAGCTCATGCCCACGAGATGCAGCAGAGCTATCTGTACGTAAGCGGACTCATGTCAATGTCCACTTGACTGCTTGTCTCTTCAAAAATCACAACAAATCGTCAAAAGTAAATAAACATTAAACAAATAAACGATAAGAAGATTTTTTTATGAAAAAAATGTAAAAAAATAAATTAATAATTTAATAAAGACATATATAATCTCATTATTAAATTAATTGAAAATTAATATTTTAATAATTAAATTAGTACATTTTATTTTTTAAAATAATTTTCTTGTTTTTAAATTTAGATTTAAATTTAAGTGAATAATAAAATTAATCTTCATTCTAAAACTTCTTGAATTTCAAAATTATTGCACTTGTTTAGTCCAAGATATTTTAACAAGAGTAAATCGTTTTATTAAGTTAAAACTTATTTATATAAAATGACAAAATAAAAAATTCAAATTCTTAACGTACAATCAACACTTACAGCCGTTATAATGTAAACTTTAAACATATAACGAAAATTAAATTTTAATAAATTTATTCTCAAAAGCATCCAATATAACTAATATATATAAATATATATTTATATAAAAGTTTAGAATTTTTATGAATCCAAAAAGGATTTTCTTTGCTCAGGAAAGTAAAAAATAAAAAATAATAATAATTTTTTTAAATGTAGTAAACTATAATAAATTTGTGTATAATATATATGTATATATAAAACAAGTTCCATAATAAATATTATTTTCTCTAGACCAAAATTTAGATTTAATCTTAAATTTGACTGATAAAATTTGTCAATACTTATTAGATATTTTGATTTTTGTTCACCTAGCTTTGGTTCTTCAAACTTTTCCACATGTATTCTTTATTTCTTTTAAGGGATGAACTAAAACTTTGACAAAAAAAGAAAAATTAAGGAAACCTAAAACAGTGAAACGAACTGATGGAAACTTGGTTAAATTTGTGTTTGCCCATAAAAGGAAAACCACCGTTGAGTGATTTATAAACCCTACACCTATTCTCTTGCTTTTTACTTTCTTTGAGCCCACGTGTGGCCAGCTCCAACATTCTCATAGCCAATCCCAAAATTCTTACAAATTTTTCTTTTAAATTGTCTATATACTTTCTTCATTTCATTCATTTAAAAATAAAATATATTTGTATTGAATAAAGTCATCCCATCAAGTTTCTTAGTAAGAAAATACAGAATAATGATTACATTATTTAGCCATAAACACGAATGTTCATTAACTAATTGTTAATAAATATCTTCTATTAAAAACTATTTATTAATAAAAATTTGTCCTTTGATTTATGGCATATAGAGGACTATCTCTTTACGTTATATGTAACTTTCATTGGTTGATAAGTATAAAAATAATTAAGGATGGAAAAAAATTAATAATTGAACGGCTAAAAGTCAGAGAATGCCCCTTCAAAATAATGCAAACTATATATATGAAGCAAACTTGATTAATGAATGCAATAATTTATAACTATTGTGGAAAATTAATTTTGTTAAAATTCATTAATGGCATCTAATAGTGATGTAGAGGTGCAACTATAATTACTGAAGAAAAAAAGTAAAGAAAATAAAGGACAGAGAGGAAGACCTCAAAAAACGTGAAAAAAAGAAAAGAAAATAATAATAATAATAATAATATAAAAAGAAAGAGAATGATGTCTTAGTCTTCCACAAACTCACATTGCTGTACATGTCGTATAAACTGAGTTGAGTGCTCCTGTTCCTCACCAAATCCAGTTTCACTCTTTCTCTTTTCTTTTCTCCAAATCGCTTTATTTATTTCTCTAATTACTTTCAGATTTTTTTGTTTGGAAACCCTCTTTAATTTATCTCTGTCTCCTTCTTAAGAAACTATCTTCTCCCTCCCTCTCTCTCTCTCGCTCTCTTTCTCTCTCTTTGCATTTTACAAATTTTTCTCTCCAAAATTTGCATATAATTAACTGTACATGATAAATTTCTTGTTATCATTTGTTTCCTTTGATCTGCAGATGGTTAGATTTTTGGCCCCATATATAGAGAATTTGTGGATAATTGTTGATAAGTTTTTTGTATTTTGTAGATTATTTTCCTTAATTTTGGGTTTGAATTTTTATTATGTTGGTTAATTAGTTTGAAATGGCGAGAAGGAAGATACCAATAAAGAAGATCGAGAATGTGTCTGCGAGGCAAGTGACTTTCTCAAAGAGAAGAAAAGGTCTTTTCAAGAAGGCACAGGAGCTGTCAACTCTGTGTGATGCTGAGGTTGCTCTCGTTGTATTTTCTGCTTCTGGAAAACTCTTTGATTTTGCAAGTACTAGGTAGAATCAGTCTCTATCTTATCTTAATTTCTTCTCTCTCTCTCTCTCTTGATTTCTCTAATTATATATATACTTCTCAATATATATGATCTGTAATTATAGATATAGCTAGCCACTAGTTCATGACTTTTTTCATCTCCTATATAATTTATGCATTCTCTAGTGTCGTACGTAGAGAGTTCATCTCTTAGGTTTATGCTTGAATTATGCAATTTAAAATTTTATGAAATTTAAAATGTAAGGCATTCATTTGAATTGTTATAATTTAAATTAATTGTATTTTCAATTCTTTTGTTTAAATAACTATGTAGTTTTTTTAAAAATTTTTATTGCAACTAATAAATATGTGTATAATATATATAAGTGTATATATTAATTTATATACATGTGTATGTATATTTTCTTGTGTGTATTTTAAATGCATGTGTATGTGTACGTAAACATACATATGTTTATATACTCTTATTTGCATGACAGTTTTAATATCAAAATGTTAGCTTGACTCTGTAAGAGTGTTGATAGACTATGAAATTTGTTCAAAGTGCATGTAGAATATCTTATACACACACACACACACACACCAGATTGTTGTTTGTGAGCAAGTGCTTACAACAATACTGGTCTTCAAATTTTGATATTAATACGGAGAGGTGTAAAGAAAGAAATAGAATATTGCTTGACTCATCTAAATGAGTTAAATGAAGCAAACTTTAAAGTCAGTTAATCAAACCTAATTAATAAAATTAATGATTTTTTAAGAGCCTTGATCATTAACCTGAATTGATGAGATTCAATTTAAATGAATTCTATTATATATTAGTATTATCATATGTTCAAAACTTGAATCTTTAAGCCTTAGAAATGACTACTTTAATATATAACTAATTGCATATATTCTTAAACTAAAATAGTTTATCGTATCAAATTTTTAAATCCAAAGAATGTACTAAACAAGTTTAACATTAGGTATTATGGAGTTGATTCATTTGAAGAAGACTTACATTAAAATGTATATGTAATTTTAATTTATCCCATATGATTTGGCTAAAAGTTAGTATGTATGTTACCTATTGATTTATAGTATTTTTCAACCCTTGAAATATTTCTATTTGATTTGCTATGCTATCATTTAACAACTTTCCCAGCAATTTTTCATCCAAATTTTAACAAACATAATTAATGTATGAATGTCAAAATGATGAATAGTTTCTTGTTAAATAATAACACCTTTTTATTTCCTTCTGTCTGTTAGAGTGAGCCTCGATCGGTCAATAACACTTTTTTATTTCATTCTTATCATAATATTTCACCATGTTCATAAAGAGGACAGGTTTATCTCCTTGTTTTGTAACTAATCAACATGGAACAAAAGGAGAAATTCTTGTGTATAATATATTAAGTCATTTGTATATTCTCCAATAACATCAAGTCAATTAATTAAAATTTATACGTAATTTGTGCCACAACATATAAATATTGTGTTGTAGGCAAAGATGACATGCAAATTTAAATGAATTGCCTAGATACAATATTGAACAATTTGCCAATGATGTGATGCAATAATTGTATACAAGAATTTCTCAAACAAAACTTTGCTATATGAGTTTAGGATTTTAGGAGACATCTTCCCATAACGATGAGTGTTATTAAGTTATACGAACTTAAGTTTACATGACAGATAGATCTTAGTCATATTGATTTTATGATATTTGTTTATACTCTTGATGGATGTTTAGTATGTATATGTTTTATGAGTGTTATTATGTTCAAATAATTAAAGTATGTATCTTTTCCAAACTGAAAAATTATATTTCCTTTATATATTATTCATTTTTATTTCTTAATATGACATTCAGCTGTAACGTTTCAAACTCAGATGGATGCTATACAAATACAAGTTTTTAACTTTATGACTTTCATAATATCATATATGTTAAGGCAAAGGAATCTACAACATTAATAAAAGAAAATATGAATTAATCTGAAATATTTGTCTGCTGTTTTAAGCATGAGGCAGATAACCGAAAGGCGAATCTCGTACTCAGAGCCGCCGGATCTTGACAAATCACACCGGCCTTTTGCCAATGAGTTACAGGTACTATGTTCTTCAGATCTAATTTGGATCCTTTCATATAAGAAGATCACACGACATTATCATACATAAATGAAGATAGACTTAGGGTGATAATAACCCGTATGCATGACGATCTACATACTCTGTATATTTCTCTTTTTAAGATAGTGTTATGTTATTCTCTCGTATGAGAAAATTAATTTCAATGTGCATCTCCTTCCTCTTATGTCTTGGTTCATTTTACTATTTTTTTCATATACCACTTCACTTTTTGCATAGTTTTTTTCATTTGGTTTAGCACTTAACAACTATGTTGCACAGGTACCGCTGTACTCATGGGTATGAATGAGTATTGATGTGGATACGCAGGCACCACCATCTAAATAAATATTGAAAATTTTTTTCGTATATAATAAACCCAAATAGCAATTCAAACTTTTGTTATAAGTTCAAAGTTTTAATTATTTTAATCTAAAACATACTTTGGGTTCTATAAGTATTGTAAAAGTTTCAATTTGTTTCCTTTAATTGAGTGATTAGTGCTGTCCTCTTGGACATTAAGAAAATGTGATTAAGTCCTTTTGATTTGGTTCTGTTCTTGTAATGATTAAATGATTACTTGGTACGCAGCTATCTTGATATGTGGATATGATTGAGGTCATATAAATTCACTAAATGATAAGTAATCAAGTGAATTAAATTGGGTCTATGTAAGTGAGTTCATTGAAACATACCTTCAGTTTTTGTTATCATATGGATAGAACTAAGTTTAAAGGATTTATTTTGTATTATTTTTATACGTACGTTGAAGTGTATTATTGACTCAATAACAATATAAAAGGACTTAAAGTAACTTTTACCAACCTCTATCTTGTTCATTCTCATTTCGAACCTTTAAGATTTGGCATTGATCTTAAAAGGATTCAATCTAACTTTCTTGCTATATCTTGCAAATTTTTCTAAGAGTAGCCATAACTATTTACTTCACTTGAATCTAATGGTTGAAGAACCTTAATTTGTTTCATTAGAAGTTCTTGCCTATTAACAATTTCATTATGTCTTTTAAGTTTTTTTATTTATGTACTTTATCTTTTGTTATGTTGTGCTTTGAGTTCTTTGTTAAAGATTGCCAACCTTATGTGTTAGCACTAGTAGCTAGTGTCAACAACTCACTGAAAGTATACTGAATAATGCTCGCAAGTATACTGAATAATGCACTGAATTATGCGAGTTCACAACTTCACGTTCAACATTAAAAAGTAAAATGTGAAAAACAGAATTGAAAATGTTCCTCTTATTCGAGTTAGGAAGAAGAACTCCTTGGCCAAGCCTCACATCCATATGCCTTCTTCTGATTATTCTTCTCTACTATATCAACATCTTTTCTCCATTTCAAAACCATTCCGAAACCATCTTCTTTGTCGCATGGGAGAAACTTCTGGTTGTTTGGACACCTCAGCATTCCTCCTACCGAATCTCTTCTAGTTACATGGTACTCCCACGCTACTCCTGCGCTCTTCCCACCTGTATTGGGCTTATGTATCATGCATGCTTCCAATATAGTAGTCTTTGGTCCATCCTGGTTTGCTCGAGTTGTCTGCCATAACCCATATTCCGTTTTGCTACATTCTCTTCTGTTACATCTGCTTCTTGTTCCTCTTCCGCTTTTCCGTCTTGGCCCATCTGCTATTTTGTATCAATCACTTCTTCTGTGTCTTGGCCCATCCGTTGTTCTATATCAATCACTTCTTCTGTATCTTAGCCCATCTGCTGTTCTGTATCAATACGTCCCCCATCGAAAATAACCTTGTCCTCAAGGTTGTCATTTGGATAAGCTTCTTTTAGCTTTTCCTAGTCTTCCTATGTTGCTTCCTCCCGATGTGAACCCTGCCATTCTACTAAGACAATTGTAATTGCCCTTCAACCATTTCCATCTTATAATCTACAATGGTCACTAGATAATAGGTATCTTCCATTGTATCCAGAGGTGTAGTTGTTTCTTTGTTAGGCAATGTATCAATCACTTCTTCTGTGTCTTGGCCCATCCGTTGTTCTATATCAATCGCTTCTTTTGCATCTTGGCCCATCTGCTGTTTTGTATCAATACGTCCCCCATCGAAAATAACCTTGTCCTCAAGGTTGTCATTTGGATAAGCTTCTTTTAGCTTTTCCTAGTCTTCCCATGTTGCTTCCTCTCGATGTGAACCCTGCCATTCTACTAAGACAATTGTAATTACCCTTCAACCATTTCCATCTTATGATCTACAATGGTCACTAGATAATAGGTATCTTCCATTGTATCCAGAGGTGTAGTTGTTTCTTTGCTAGGCAATGTATCAATCACTTCTTCTGTGTCTTGGCCCATCCGTTGTTCTATATCAATCGCTTCTTCTGCATCTTGGCCCATCTACTGTTCTGTATCAATACGTCCCCTATCGAAAATAACCTTGTCCTCAAGGTTGTCATTTGGATAAGCTTCTTTTAGCTTTTCCTAGTCTTCCCATGTTGCTTCCTCTCGATGTGAACCCTGCCATTCTACTAAGACAATTGTAATTGCCCTTCAACCATTTCCATCTTATGATCCACAATGATCACTAGATAATAGGTATCTTCCATTGTATCCAGAGGTGTAGTTGTTTCTTTGCTAGGCATTGGTTCCTTGAATTGCTAAAGTACAGAGACATGAAAGACAGGGTGCACCTTAGATTGTTCAGGAAGTTTAAGCTTATATGCAACCTCTGCTATCTTGGCTAAAATCTGGTACGGTCTATAGTACTTCCTGGCTAGTTTGTAGTTGATTCTTTTATGGAGTGATTGTTACCTGTATGGCTGGAGTTTTACTAGCACCCATTCCCCTATATTATACACTTTGTCTACTTTTTTGATGTCACCATACTTCTTCATCCACTTTTGTGCTCGAATCAAGTTTTCATTCAGGGAAGTCCACACTTCTCTTCTTGTTAGCTCTATATCCACCATCTCTACACTAGAACTTCCTGGAATGTATCCTGGTAATGGGTAGGGATTGAACCCATATAGTGCTTGGATGGGTGATTTGCTAGTAGCTGAATGAAAGCTGGTGTTGTAATACAACTCTACCCAAGCTAAGTATTCAGCCCATTGGTGTGGTTTCTTTGCTGCAAAGGCCCTTAAGTACTGTTAGAGACACCTATTAGCACTTCACTTTGCCCTTTTGATTGTGGGTGATATGCAATGCTATAGTGTAATTTTTCCACTAAACATCAGTAAGTGGTTCCAAAAGTGACTAAGGAAGATTGGGTCTCTGTCTAATATGATAGTTCATGAAAATCCATGGAGTTTAACTATTGATTCAATGAACTGAGAGGTTACCTTGCTAGTTATAAACCCTAGCTTGAGCCTACTAAAGTGAGCATTCTTGGTCAGGTGATCAACCACCGCAATGATAGTTGTTTTTCCTTTAGATTTTGGTAATGACACAATGAAATCCATAGCCACGTCTTCCCAAGGTCTTATAGGTATAGTATCGGTTGCAGTAACCCTTGCGGTTTGGCAATTACATATTTTGTTTATTGACATATTAGACATTTAGTGACCTATGCATTGACATCTTTCTTCATCTTAGGCCAGTTAAACAACTCTACGAGCCTCTTGTATGTTTTTACTTGTCCTGCATGCCTTGCCGAAGGAGTGCAATGGAATTCTTCCAAAATCTTCTGCTTTAAGCTTCATCCTTTGGGATAAATATTCTGTTTTGGTAGAACAGAATCCCATCCTTAACTGTATACGCTGTTGATAGCTTGCCAAGCTGCCACTCCTCCAATAACCTTCTTAACCCATCATTAGTCTTATTCTACCATTTTAGTTCCACTATGAATGAAGAGCATGCTGTACTAACATTATGAAGACAACATTCGACTATAGGCATTGCTTCTTTAGTTCTCTCTCTTCGTGATATTGTGTTTGCTGTCAGTTGGTTTCGCCTAATTTATATTCTATCACATATTCAAAGCCTAGGAGTTTAGTTAGATAGTATTATTTTTTGAGGGTTTGCACCGTTTGATGCATCAATTCTTGCAAGCTTCGGTGGTCAGTTTTTGATAGTGAATCTCCTTCCCAGTAAGTAGTGTCGCCACTTTATCACTACTTGAGTTATAGCATATAATTCCCTCACATAAGCAGAGGCTACAGATAATTTATGGTTCAATTTCTTGCTAAAATAAGCAATGGGATGACCTTCCTGACTGAGAATTGCCCTTATTCCCATAGATGATGCGTCAGTTTCCACTATAAACACTTTGTCAAAGTTAGGCAGGGCTAACACAGGCGTTTATGACATCCTTTCCTTTAAGCTGTCAAATGTTGATTGAGCGCCATCTCCCCATATGAATGCATTCTTCTTTAACAACTCAGTCAAGGGACGTGCAATGCGGGCATAGTCTTTTCAAACTTGTGATAGTATCCCGTAAGCTCCAAGAAACCCCTTAATCGATTAACTTTTTAGGGTTTAGGTCACTCCATCATGGCTTGAATCTTTTTGGAATCGGCACACAATCGTTTGCCTTTTATGATGAATCCTAAGTATTCTGCACTTGGCTGACAAAACACACATTTAGACCTTTTGGCAAACAGATCATGTTTTTTCAAGGTAGACAAAAAAAAACGGCCACTAATTTCCTCAAATAAGGTAGGAACACCTTGTTCATTAAGTCCTAAAAGGTTGACAGTGCATTAGTGAGTCCAAACGACATGACCAAAAATTTAGTGTCCCAAGTGTGTCTGGAAGGCGATTTTGTGAATGTCATGTTCATGCATCCTCACTTGGTGATATCTTGCTCGTAGGTCCAGCTTAGAAAAGATAGTGGATCCATGGAGCTCATTAATAATTTTATCAATGGTAGGTATAGGGAATTTATCCTTGATGGTGAGCTGGTTTAGTGTTCTGTAGTCTACATAGAACCGCCATGCGCCATCCTTCTTTTTCACCAGTAAGATAGGGGATGAAAAAGGATTTTGGCTATCCTGGATAATCCCTGCCTACAACATCTCTATCACCGGCCTCTTCATTTCCTCCTCCTGAAAGTGGGGATATCTATAAGATTTCACATTGACAGGTTTGGAATTTGGAAGTAAGTTAATTTGGTAGTTGATTGCCCTATTTGGTGGCAATCCTTGAGGTTCCTCAAAGACTCGTTGATGATGCTGCAGAATTTGCCTTAGTTCCTTGGGTAGTTCCTCATGCGTTGCGTACAGGGAATTGTCTCCAACCTCCAGATAGAAAAGAGTTGCCACAGATTGGGAGTTTATCAACTTGTGTAGTGATCTACTGTTAAGGGATTTTGCTTCTAGCATCCTTTCCCCTTGCAATTGGATATGATTTCCCTTCCACCAAAACTCTATCATCAATCCTTTATAGTCAGTGATGATCCTTCCCAGTTTCTCTAACCACTGAATGCCAAGAATTATGTCTGATCCTTGAATGTCCAACTAGTATAGGTCTACTTCAAAATCATTACCTTGAATTGAGAGCACTACTTGCCTGCTTATTTTGTTGCTATGTAAATATTGCCCACTCCCAACTAAGACTTGGAATTCTATCACTGCCTCCTAAGTCAAATTAATGGAAGTTGCTACTTTTGTTTTCACAAAGTTGTTGGTGTTGCCATTATCAATCAGTATTGTGACCGCAATTCCTTTACACGTTCCTCTCATCTTTAGTGTGCTTGGGCGGTAAGAACTAGTAAGTGCATTTAGGCTTATTTCTGGCACTAACTCCTCTGGTGGTTCTTCTGTCTCATGCCCATGCTCATCCTGTCCCTTCCCCAGTTGTAGATGAGTTCCTTGAGGTCTTCTAGACCAACCAACATCAGACAAGCCGACTTGCATCAATGGTTAGGATTATACTTCTCATCACAATAGTAACATAACCCCTTTTCCTTCCTAGCTCTCAACTTTGCTGCTAACAATCATTTATATCCTGTGTTACTATTCTGAGACGAGCTAAGATTTCCCACTATTGTTAAGGATCCTGGTTGAGTAAGTGTGACAGTCGGATTGCTCTTGGAAAAAATAGTGCGATTTTTAGGTTTCGTCAAGGTAGTAGACCATGTTAATGGTTTAACGCCTAAAAATGATGCCCTGTTACGTAAAATCGATGACTTAATCAACTGCTGCATCTTCTGTTGCTTCTTTTCATGCATTTTGGCTAATGAAATCACCTGAAAATATGAACTGGGTTGTGCCAACAATAATTCACACTTAAGAGATTCTTGAAGGCCTGCAATGAAGAGATTGACTAGCCACGACTTAGACAACCCCGTGACCCTAGAAGATAGCTCTTTAATCTGCGCTTGATAATCATCCACTGTATTTTCTGTTTAAGCTCTTTCAATGCTTCTTTCGGATTGTCATACAACGTTGCCCCAAACCTGAGTGGAAGTGCATCTAGGAAGTCACTCTTTGAATGGATGAAATCGTTTCGGATGATCCACTTATACCATGAATACGCCAGTCTGATCATGTGGAATGATGCTATCTTCATTCGTTGGCTCCACTGGTGTCTTGTAAACCTAAAAAAATTCTTGGATCTTGAAGACCCATTCCTTAGCAACAGTATTATCAAAATGCGGAATCTGAACCTTTATACCCTTAGCTAGCAATGTACAATGGTCTCCCTATCTAATTTCTCCCTCACAATGAACCGAGCGACTTCCTGACTCATGGACATTTCTCATCGACTTGTTATATAACATCCTGCGCAACAAGCTCTCTAAATGCTGGATAGATTCTTTGCATTCAAACATCTAATCCTTGCATTCTAGCATCGAGCCTTCCATGACGTTGAGCCGATCTTCCATGGCTCTCTTTATTTGTTGTCGATTCATGGCTACTTCTTGTCCTTCTCTCAAAGCTTCTTTTACTGGCAAGAATCTTGTTCCCTTAGTCATTCTTCTCTTAATGCAATCACCAAATGTTAACACTAGCAGCTAGTGTCAATAACTCACTGAAAGTATATCGAATAATGCTCGTAAGTATATTGAATAATGCACTGAATTAAGCGAGTTCACAAGTTCACGTTCAACATAAAAAAGTAAAATGCAAAAAACAAAATTGAAAATGTTTCTTCTATTTGAGTTAGGAGGAACTCCTTGGCCAAGCCTCACATCCACGATGCCTTTTGATTATTCTTCTTTACTATGTCGACCCTCCTCTCTCCATGCCAAAACCATTCCGTAACCATCTTCTTTGTCGCATGCGAGAAACTTCTCTACTTTGTCGCATGCCTTATGTATCGTGCATGCACCCCATATAGTAGTCTTTGGTCCATCCTGATTTGCTTGAGTCGTCTGCCACGACCCATATTTCATTATGCTACATTCTCTTTTGTTACGTCTACTTCTTGTTCCTCTTATGCTTCTTCTGTGCCTTGGCCCATCCGTTGTTCTGTATCAATCGCTTCTTCTGCATCTTAGCCTATCCGCTGTTCTCTGTATCATTATGTATCTACCTTTCAAGTAATTTAAGTTTCTTATTTTATCAAAAAAATGATTTAAAGTATATTTAAGCTTATAATTTAACTAGAAATTAATGAACCTGACTAATTATGATGTTAGAGTTGTGTACGCAATATTTTTTGTGTAAAATATTTTTTTCACCTTTTATGTTAAGTTATAGCAGGGTTTAATTTCTGAAAAAAACTTAGATACAGTTTTTATATTTTTTCTCTTTAAGTTCTTCAATTAGAAATCGACATTTATATGGATTATACAACTTATCTCTAAAATTGTTTTCCATGCTTTATTTTAATTGATAAGTCCAATAACAAAGATATAAACAAGTGCATATAAGCTCATCTTTTATTTTGTAGAGCTCCAAAATCTATAACTAAAGCATTTGTTTGGAGATGAAGAGTAGGCGTACTCGCATCCTAACCACTGACACTTTTTTTTTTATCCTGAAAAATATGACATGTATTTTGGTGTAAGTATTTTCAATATATGTCCAGTACCATCGATTAGGGCTTCATAGGCTTAAAGATGTAAATGAGATATTAAAGAAAAAGCTATGAATGGCAGTTTGTGTTTTTCATTTTTTGGGGTAATTGTACAGGTTGAGGGTGAATATTTTAAGCTGCAGAAGGAACTAAAAGAAAGGACTCATGAACTGAGGTATTATCATGGAGCTAGAAATTTTATAATAAGATATGTATACCTCAATGTTTATCGATGTTGATTCAAAAATGCATATACGAATCATTATCTTACAGGCAACTCAGTGGAGAAGAACTGCAAGGTTTGACCTTAAAAGAACTTCAGAAACTAGAAGATCTAATTAATACATGCTTGCATCGTGTTTCAAATGCAAAGGTTTACTGAATTTATTAATATAATTATTGTCTTTTTTTTTCTGTTTTACCCCTATATTTTATCTAAACTTCCAACTCTATCATTGAGGAACCTTTCGTTTAATTTCTTGCACCTCATGACTCCTCAATGTTAATTAGTTAATGTTGTTAGGAGGAAATTAGATAGAATTCATAAACTATTTGGTGGAGTGTGAAAGTTTAGGAACTTAAATGATAAATAATTTTCCTCTTTAAAACTTGCTTGCACATTCTTCACAGGTATAAATTAAATATTCCATGTTTTACAGGTTGAAACAATTCAGCAGGAGATCAGAATTCTAAAGAATAAGGTTAGAGTCAATTAATGTTCATTGATCTAAATTTGGCATTTGAATTTTTTCATGGCTTTAGTGAGAAAGAAAAGATCATATTGTGGAGTGAGAGTATTGCACTTTTATTCGTTTCAAATATCAGTTTTATGAATCATATAACAGATGCATTAATCCCTATCAATAAAATTGAAACAAAATTCTATCCAACACAAATTCAAATTCCTAATAGGATAGATTCTATAACGTTCTGTGAAATGTTACTTCCTCATGCCAAGTAAAATCACTTTTTTTTTTTTAATTTCAATTTCAATGTTAGAGAAATATAGGATTGTTACTTGTATATCTCATTATGGTAGTCTGAACTTTATAACATTCAATATAAAAGGGTTTTAGCGTATAGCTAATAATTAAGGAAATTTTGTATTCTTTTTCAGTAGAAAATCAAAGTAATAATTAATGGGAATGTATTAAATTATGTTAGCATGTCTTCATAATATGTCTCTCATTCTCTAGCCACGGTGTCTTACTTTTAATGTCAATGAAGGAATCCAAACTCATGGAAGAAAATCAGAGATTGAAACAGGTAATCTATAGGTTTTTGAAGATTCTTTTCTTTTAATTTTTCTTGTTTCTCACTTCTCAGTTGCTCCAAGCTATTAATTTCAAACTCTGGAATGAAATTTTGTTTGTTTCAGAGGGTTGAGCATGATCAAGGTCAGTCATGTGACACCTCTCTCAGAATGGGGTAAGTTTATTATTAAACTCCTTTAAGACACTCCTCTCCAATTTTATTTTAGAGGAAATTATGATTTTACTCTCTCTCAGTAATAATTATAATATGATATTCCATCAATTAAATTTTTTTAAAAATAATAACGAAAAAAAAAAAGAAAAAGAAAAATCTTAAGCCTCTATGAATACATTTATATATCCTATATAATCTTTTAAGTTACATGAGTTTAATTGATCAATATGTGAACCCTAAACAGGTTATTTAAGATGATTAATTATCTTTTCAAGAAAACTTATTTTTTATTGACTTACAGGTTGCCTTTTCCAGAATCAAATTAAAGTTTCTGAAAGATGCATGCCTGAGGGACACAGTGCAAGATTAATGGATAATATTTGTCCAAATTTATTAATTAAAAAACAGTGTCCAGATTTGTTTCAACAGTTTGTTCTGCTGAATTTTCACCCTTGGTCTTAGTAATCAAGAAAATAAATATAGTGATAACTTTTTCTGATCAGTTGGCCATATACTTTGTGATAATCCTGCTTGGTAGTGTATGTTTGTAACAATGTCATACAAGATTAAGACAGTATAGTTAGGTAGTGCCAAGGCAACATTTTAAATTCAATTTTATTTGCCTCCGTAGCAAAAAATATATAGTTTCTTATTTCTATCATAATACCACCATTATTTTTCAAATTTTTGATTTGTCATTAATTTGGCGCAAAACTCTTTTAATCCTTATAAATGTGATTTGGGCTAACTGCTTGTAAGTGTGGATTTTGGTAAGTACAATCTCAATTGGATTTTGTTCATGTTTTATTTATATATATATATATATATATATATTCAAAAATTAAATTATGTGAATTTAACAATATATATTTACAAATAACTTATAATTGTTGATTAAAAAAAAAAAGCCATGATAAATTTAAGCAAAACATCACAAATTAATAATGAAGTAGTCAGCAACGAATTCTGAATATAGTTTTACAATTCAACACCTAATTTGTTTTTTTTTTTTTTTAAATTTCAGATTATATTTTTATTACAAAATCTGATAAAATTTCCCAATCTTTTCCCACAAAGCATATTAACACCTATGAGTCTGAGAAGGTCAAAACCATGTGAGAGATCATAAGTCATAAATTTGGACGATGAAATTAGTACCCTGAAAGATAAAAAGAGGTTGAAGGAGAGGACACAATCTGCAGAATAATAAAGGAGGAATTAAAGTCACTTGGAGGTAGATGATATATAATTAATATATCATTAAAATTTACTAAAATGTTAAAAAAATTGAAGTTCAGGATTAAATTAAAAATTTGTGAAACTATAAATTTTTAAATTACAAGAAATTAATTAAAAATTGAATGAAACAGAATAATTTAACTAAGAATAAAACAAGATTTTTTTTAGGTGGATATTAAAAAGTAAGAAGTTGGATTAAGAAGAATGTGAACCAATCATTAAATCATAGAAAAAGTTCCATTAACCTTATTAAACAATCTCTAATCTCTTCTCTCACTAACACGCGTGTACCACACTCTCCTCTTCTTGACACAAGAAGCAAAGCGCGTGCACACACGTAAACCCAAATCATTCGAGAAGCGTTTGTCTCGCGACTCTGTGCGAAAGACCTGCTCTAAATTCTAATTCTCAAACAAAACCTAAATCTCAATCATCCTTATGCTGCTAATCTCACTCTCTTTCACATCTCTCTCTCTCTAAATTACTCTTTACTTTTCTTTTTTCTCTCACCATTTCCATTTTCATTTCGTTGATTCGCCATGGATGAAGAGTATGATGTTATCGTCCTCGGCACAGGCCTTAAGGAATGCATCCTCAGTGGCCTTCTCTCAGTTGATGGCCTCAAAGTGAGTCTCATTAATTCTTTTCTTTCTTTCTTTTACTTCTTTGCTTTATTTGTTGATTGATTGTTTCCCTTTTGTTCTGTTGATGAATTTAGTTTTCATTGATTTAGCATTTCTTTGGTAAGAGGTGTATAATAAAGTAGGAAAATATAGTGAAAATGGAAATGTATGGTTCGTTTTTATCACTTTGTGTGTAGCACCCACTCTCTCTGCCATTCAATAGGGTTCCATACATTGTATCTATCTTTATTTGAAAGGACTTAGCTATTACATTTGTATAAAGAGTAAAGTAATTATTTGATCCATGTTTAATTTATAAATTGAACATCGTTAAAATGGACAGTTTGCATTTTTACGTGTAGTTTAGAAATATAATGTGTTTTATTTTATAAATGACATATTACAAAATACACTATTTGCATTTTTAAATAAAATTAATTCATCATTTAGTTAATATACATTAATATTTATTGCCAATTAATTTTCTATCATTCTTATTAATATAAAGGACTACATTACTTGAGAATTGATCTTTCAAAGATTAATTTAAGATATTTTATTTTTTAAGAAATAAATTGAAAAATTATGTATCTTTCAATAGTTAAATCATTATTTTTTTCAAACATTCAGTAGATCTATTCATTCATTGAATCAGTTTTTTGCACACCGATCAATAATTTATTCTTGTATAAACTATACACTGTACCTAAATTTTCTTAAATTGACATTTTTCCTAAAATATTAAGGAGATGCATTTAGTGGTGTTTTGTATGGAAAGTGAAATAAGTCATCTTTTTGTTAAAGCTATATGCAATTATGCTTTGCACTTTCACTTCATTTTCATATCAACTTTTGGACAAGAAAAGTCAGTCTCCTTTGATTTCTTTTTTTCATTATTATTTTACCATGCAAGCATTTAATCATTTTCAATCCTAATTTTCTACCCTTCCTTTTCATTCCCATTCACTTCTGTCCCTACAAGGACACCCACCCTTGAACTTATAATGTAAAAGTGAAGAATAAAGACATTTAATTGAAGAGGAAAAGGGAGGTTTTTTATGATTCGTAATTTGATCAGTTCGGTTCCATAGATATATATGGATTATGCTGCCCGTGAACCTTTTTTCTGTGCTTTGAAAAATCTTTTGTTGCGAACTTTTAATTTCAGCACATCCACCCATCTTAGATCCACATTGAACTCTGAGGTTTTTCTTTAAATTTTCAAATGCATTTGTTATGACAATATGAATGTGTAGATTAGATTTATGGTGACTTTATATGTTATGATAATATTTTATTTTTACTAAGTAAATAATTTAATAAAAAATTAATTTAGAGTGAAGATAAATAAATATAATAATTTAGACGTGTTATTTTTATTATAATAAATTTAATTCCTTTTTTTTATTTATTAATAAATTGTAAAAAAGAAAATAGTTTAGTAGCATGATTTTTTATTTTTATCGAAATTCAATATAAAAGTATTAAAAAATAAAAAATAAAAAATAAACAAAAACTATTGGCCAATAAGTCAAAACAAGTGAGTTTGAATTTTAAAATTTAGACCTATTTATTAAACGGGTCGTCTAAACTCACACCCATAATAAGTTGGGGTGGCCTATTTTGATATTGTTAAGAAAAATATATAATTGCACCCCTTTTTATCCCATTTTAGATAAATGTTTTCATAATTTAATGCAGCGTATGGGAATTGAATGTGTAAAATTTTTAAATGTAGTTTTACAGCATGACAATCATTTAGAGATAATAACCCAACTCTGGTAACATAATCACTTATTAGAAATCAATTAATATCCATAATTTTCATTTAGTTACTGAAAAATAAAAATTCTTCTTTCCCTTGTTTCCGTTCTTTCAATTCTTTTCCCCATTTCTTGCTGTCACAACATTTTTGAAAAATAATAATATACCTTCGACCACAAGTAGTTTTGCCTTCATATTTGGTGAAAATGTATCTTATTTTTACCTTTTCTTTAACAACCATATTGTTAAAACTACTCTTAAGAATAAAAATCATAGTTAATGGCATATTTGAAGATATTATGTGACAAAATGATAGAATGTTGTAGACATATCTCAAACTGCTATTAAATCATAATAATTTTCCTAAATATTCTCGAATTAGTCTTGGTGCTTCTTAAGTCCATGTGGTCATAAATGACCTTATTCCTTTAACTCCTTTGTACTTGAACTAGGTGTTGCATATGGACAGAAATGACTACTATGGAGGAGAGTCCACATCTCTTAATCTTACACAGGTGACTCTCCCATGATGCTGATTTACTTAGAAGCATAAAATTTACCTAATTGTTTAGCACATATATATATGTTCAAAAAAGTTATCATGGAGTTGAGTCCAAATCTTAACAATTAGGTGGATAAAATTGAGAATAATATGACTTAAAAAATAATTTAATTAACTGCACATATTTTTTTTTTTCTCTACTAAACTCTTAACACATGGCAGGTCCATGTATGGTCTATATGAATTTGAGGTCATAAAATCAGTACTCATATTTTTAATTTCGCTTTCCATCTTAAAACTCATTTTTTGCTATATAGCTATGGAGGCGGTTCAGAGGAGACGACAAGCCACCAGAACAGTTGGGCTCCAGTAGAGAATATAATGTTGATATGATACCTAAGGTAACTAGATTTGTGTATGAACATATAAAAATACTTCTATCCTTCTTTTTACATTAAAATATTACATTGTATAAAGCAATATTGCTTTAGTGTGAGGAAAAAATGCAATTTGCTTCAAACTCTCTTCACTGCCTTAAAATGAATTTTTTGTTTCTTGGATATTGTTTGTCTCGTGGACAGTTCTTTCCGCTATAAGATGAATCTTTTCCTTTGCTATATGCTTTTATGATAAAAATAAATATTTTATGTCTTCTTTTGTAGTTCATGATGGCCAATGGACGTTTGGTTCGTGTGCTCATCCACACCAATGTTACAAAGTACTTGAATTTTAAAGCTGTAGATGGCAGTTTTGTGTATAATAAAGGAAAGGTCTGCATTATATTCATTGTATTATGTATAACTCTACTTCACATTTCACAGAACCTCCTGCATGTCAGAGTAAAATCTTATGACAGAATATATACTTAACTTTTTAGATCTACAAAGTTCCAGCAACAGATGTTGAAGCACTGAAATCACCATTGATGGGATTGTTTGAGAAGCGTCGTGCCCGAAAGTTCTTCATTTATGTCCAAGACTATGAAGAGAGCGATCCAAAATCTCATGAAGGGCTAGATTTGAACCAAGTTACTGCGAGACAATTGATTTCGTATGCATCAACTTCCGTTTCTTTTCCTTGATTCAAAATACCCAAATTACAAAAATTATCATTAGATTTACAGCTTTTAAATATTCACTTTAATGAGTGTAGAACATGACTGTATAGATCTGCTTTCATGTTATAGGTCCCTATATGATATTTTTAATTAGTAATAATTACTTTAACCCTGATTAACAATTTGATTCAATCTCCATTCAAAATTCTTCATGGTTCCTCAAAATGTAGGAAATATGGGTTGGAAGATGATACTGTTGATTTTATTGGTCATGCCTTGGCACTTCATATTGATGATAATTACTTGGATCAACCAGCCAAGGACTTTGTAGAAAGAATGAAGGTGCAATTTGTACAATTATACTTGATTTCATGAGCTTCCTGTGTCTTTCCTTCATATTATACTTTTACCCTCAAACTATTTTCTTTTCTATTTAGCTTTATGCAGAGTCGCTAGCACGTTTTCAAGGTGGCTCACCTTACATATATCCACTCTATGGACTAGGAGAATTGCCTCAGGTTTCCCATTTCTCTCTACCCTCTGAAATTAGTGTAATTTAGGAGCTAACATTCATTTCTTCGATGGCAAATAGGCTTTCGCGCGGTTAAGTGCGGTGTACGGTGGAACGTACATGCTCAATAAACCAGAGTGCAAGGTAAGTCTATGATTAATCATGTTTCAATATTAAGATGGTGAGAAGTTTGTATTGTCTCTCAAGTTCCTCACTGTTTTTTTATCTTCACATATCGTCTTGTATTGAGCAGGTTGAATTTGACGATAATGGAAAAGTCAGTGGTGTGACCTCTGAAGGAGAAACAGCTAAATGCAAGAAAGTTGTGTGTGATCCGTCATATTTACCTGATAAGGTATCCTGTTAGGTTTCTTAAGGGTATCTAGATATTAGCTTCTGTTTGTATGATTATTTAGTGATGATTAGAAATGTTAATGTTCCTGATTAAAACCAAATGTTCATATTAGTATAACAAGTATGTCTAAGTATGAATTTAATCTTCATCTGCTATTATATGATTGACTAAACAGGTCAAAAAGGTTGGAAAAGTTGCACGTGCAATATGTATTATGAGCCATCCTATTCCAGATACCAATGATTCTCATTCAGCACAGGTTATTCTACCACAAAAGCAACTTGGTCGTAAATCAGATATGTGAGTTAGCTTCATCTTATTTATTTATTAATTAAACTAAATGAAAGCAAAAGAATGGATTCTGATTCGTAAATTTCTGATTCCAACTCATTAAGAAGTGATTCTTGATTTTCCTTGTTATTGCAGGTATCTGTTTTGCTGCTCTTATGCTCATAATGTAGCACCAAAAGGAAAATATATTGCTTTTGTCACAACAGAAGCAGAAACTGATCAACCTGAGGTGGAATTGAAGCCTGGTATTGACCTTCTTGGACCAGTAGATGAGATATTCTATGACACTTATGACAGATATGAACCTGAGAATGATCATGAAGCTGATGGTTGCTTCATCTCTACAGTAAGTAGAATCTCATAATTTTTATTTCTTTACCTATCCCTTGTAAAAGGAAATCCAAAATCTTTCGTGAGAAGGGATAATAACATGGTAGTGTCATTTGACAATAGAGATAGTCAGAGTGAGTGTGAGTTGCTTGAGTGATAGATCTTACTTGAATGTTATACTCCACAGTATATCTATCTCTTTTTATATAAAATTATGTTATTCGAGAAAGTCCAAATCCATGTCAAATACTATTTGACTCAAAAATTTAAACTTTGGATGAAATGGTTCTTGACACAATTACCAAATCCCTTAATGGCTTTTAGTGAAGCAATTGACATTCTATGTTATGGAATATGTCACATGTTATAAACCTCTACTTAGCTTTTAGCTCCAAATATTTAGGGATATAATTTGCCTGTACTCATTTCCGATCATAAAGGATGTGAAATTTAATCATCATTCTTATTCAAAATAGGAAAGTCTTTCTTTTTATCTGCAAAAATCAGTTTTACTGACTAGATATTACATTGCCTGTAGAGCTACGATCCTACTACGCACTTTGAGTCCACAGTAAAAGATGTGCTTGCATTGTACAGTAAGATCACTGGAAAGGTAATTCATTATTATTTGATATCCTAATGAAATTGCATTGTACAGGTTCATTTGCTCATATTTTTTTGTTTTTTCAGGTTGTTGATCTTTCTGTGGATCTGAGTGCTGCAAGTGCTGCTACTGAAGAATAGAAATGTTCAAAAACATATGCCCAAGTATAAAAAAGAAAGATTTATTTACTTATTTTTTCATGTTCAATTCTTAGATATTCTAATGGAAAGTGCAAACTCACATCCTCATTCTTTTTACTTGATGGCCATTTTATGCCCCATATATGATTCTATTCTTTAACTCAGATACTGTTTTTATCAGTCAAGGTAAATGTTAAGATGAATTTCCTTTCATATATATATGAAATACATTTTCCAGATATTCATGACCCTAATCTATTTGTAAGCCTGAATATGCAGTAATCTTGAATAAATAAATGTTTATGCCTGTTTAGTTTTCTGACCTGAGTACAAAAATTGCATTCACATTCTATTTTGGAAGCTGCTATCATGGTAGAATTTAAAATAAATTGCACTGATGTTCCATGAGGTTTCGCACGTTTGGCTAGATTATATTTATCACTCATCTCTTTAAACAAAAAAATATATTCATTTTCTTGTTAATTTTTCTTTGATAAATGTAATTAAATTTATATGAAATTTTAACGTAAAATTTTTAATATAATAACAAAGATAGTTAATAATTTTATTGTTTTAGACCAAATTAATATTGTATAAAATATTAATTTTATTGATAAAAAATATATTAAAAAAATCTTATATAACATTATATAAAATCTCCATGATTTTGCAATTTACTCTGAAATTTAAGTTAAATGATTTGGGATTTGCTTAGACAACTAAAATGATTCAAGCAAGATTAAGGTCTATATACATGTTCGCTGAGCATAATGTAGTTATTATTATAATGGCCCATATTGGGTACGAAATCATTAAAACTTAATATAAACTTTAAGCTCTCTAAATGATACATTATTTCTTGTAGGGTCTCTTTTCATGACATATTTGATCATCTGTAGACGAATTTTCAGTTTTATTTCCAAGGAACAAAATTTTTTAGTTAAAAAGCATAATAAGCAAGAGTGTGAAACAACAGCAAACATGTAGAATGAATAATTGAATATGGGTGGCATCAAATTCTTTTGCACACTAAGTTTCCTTGTATTTACAACCTACTTTTTTTTATGATGAAGTTGTCTTTTTTCTCTTCTTTCTCTACTATTAAAACAGTTTATTTTACTCCCTTTAATTATAGTCAAAATTTGTTATCTATTTATTTTTAAGATTTTTTTAATCTTGAATATTATATTCTGATGGAAGCTCCCATTGCATTAAAAGTATAATTTGCCAGGACTTTTAATCTACTATGTCATTTTTAATCTTAGGATAATTTTGGCAAAAAAATACTTTTAGTTCTTTAACTTTGATTCATTTTTTTATTTTTATCCTTTAAGTTTAATTAGTTTTATGTTAGTCCTTTAACTTTAAAAAATAAATCAAAATTTTCTTTATCCTTAGTCTTATTAATTTATTTAATAGAAAAATTTGATCTAGAGTTAATTTTAATATCTCTATGTAATATTATTGTCAATATTATTAATTTATTAACCTTAAATGTAAAAAAAATGTCAAATTTAAATTATAAGTTTTAAATTATATATTTATCAAAAATAAATATAAATATAATTTTACTTATAAATTTATTTATTTTTACGTATGTTAGATTGATAGAATGATAATTATAGTAATAATATAGGATATAGATATTAAAATTGACTCAAATTCAATATTTTATGTTAGATAAATCAATGATGTTAAGATAGAAAAAAATTGATTAATTTTTTAAAGTTAATGACTAAAATAAAATTAATCAAACTTAAAAAAATATATATATAAGTCAAAGATAATAAACTAAAAGTGATCTTTTTATCGAATAATTTTTCACCTGTAGTTTAATTAGTTACATCTTGCATTCAAAATTTTAAGGAGTATCAAGACAATATATGCCTGGTGTTTGGAGAAATCTATGGGATAATTAATTTAGTTTTGCAAGAAACATCATGTATTAGTTAGACATTTTTTTCCAAATTACTGGCATGTTTACATGCATATATGTTGATTTATTTTCACTAACATAATGATGGTACATTTGATGATGGTTTGTAAAGTGTACTTTGATTATGAAATAAGTTCAAAATTTAGATTTTATTAAAAAGATGAAAAAATCTAGAATAGAGATAAAATAAAATTTATAACTAGGGCCTTTAAAACCCTAGAATACTTGCATAATATAAATATGTATTATGTAATACAAAGGAATAATGACATTCCTACCTCATAAATGTCACTGTTTTTAAACATACATGAAAAAATTACATTGAAGTAGCACAATTGATTATTAGTCTTCGACATTCTGCAGAAATGAAAAAATAAAAATTAGAATTATTTTGAATATTAATTTTTATCACATTAAAAATATAAATATTTATATTATCTAACTACAAAATAGCAACCAATCTAAATATTTATAGTTGTTATTGCAAATTGACACCAAGTTTTATTCCTATAGATAATAAAATAGCTCAAAATTTCTATCTATTTTTTGCATGGAGATCAAGGGATCAACAATAAGTGTGTTATGTATTCCAAACGTATTAAAATCAAACTTACAAAAAAAATTAGCATAAATAGTTAAATACTCGATGAAACGCATCGTTTTTCATTGTTCCACAAATATTTCGCAGAGAAAATGTATCGCATTAGGGATTTGGCTAGACAAATACCGTTTACCTTGTTAAGGTATAAAATAAGTATTTTATATTACACATTAATTTAATGTATATGAAATAATATGTAAAATCATTACATTTTAAAAAATTTCTTTCCGACTTAGAGAGATAGAGTTGCGCTTAAAAAATTGAAAAGAAAAAGGAAACGTGGCTGAGAGTGAGAATATGAAAATTCTTTGCTACAAAAAATACATTTAAAAATACAAACTTTTTAAAAATATTTTAAATTTAATATATAAATATAAAATAGATATTATATAAATTATGTAGTAATAATTTCAAAATTCTTTCCTACAACTTATTCATTTTTCAATACTATCAAGTTAATTAAATAATAACTAGCTACAAGATAAGAATCATCATGTTAGTAGCTATAAAATTGCAAAAAAAAAAAATAGAAAAATATATTTTCATGATGAAATTCAAGAAACATGTGACATTTGTGAATACCATTTTCGCGCAAAGAAAAGATGGTGAAAATTTGTTTTTTGGTGAACTGTTGAAGAGAATATGAAAAAGTTTAGCGAAAGTACTTCTTAAAAGCAGCGAAACAATATAAATTTAATAATATAGTTTTTTAATTATTATATTTCAAAAATATTTTTAATTCTCGAAAATGGTGTAGTATTTTATTGGAGAAAAGTAAGATGCAATGCCTATTTTATTTTAGTTATTACAATAAGTTATTTTTAAATTTTGTATCTTGCCTTTTAAAAAAATGAACTGATTTTATGTCCTAAATAATAATAACCACTTCTTTTCGTAACAATTTTAATTAATCATATAATTCAAATATTTATTTTATCTCTTAAATTTATTTCTGTTGAAATTCTTCCAAGCTCCGTCATCTGAATCCATTTTGGAGGTGTTGGTGGAGATGGCAGACGAGAAAGTGAAGGCGGAGGCACTGCAGATATTGGGAGTCTTTCAAGTGCTACCAAGGCTCGTGGTTTTCGACCTCGATTACACACTTTGGCCTTTCTACTGGTACCTTTCTGCATCCATGTTCTCTATCTCGCTTGTTTTCGGAGAACCCAGAAAGAATAGGCTTTGCAAATGATTCTATAAGACTATGTTGAAGAGATGATTGATTTCTTCATTGTTACCAAAATAAAATTGCTTTTTTTCCTCTCAGCATGGTTATTGATTTTGATCGTTCTAAAAGAAATGGGAATTTTTTCTTTTCATATTACCTTTGTTTGGTTGAATCTAGTGTCGCTTCTCCCCTTTGTTAGATATTGATATTGTTCTGGGGAAACTTTTGTGTGATAGTTGTTGGAAAGTGCTTCATCAATTTGGTAGATTGAGGAGCTTCAGTCTTTTAGATTTTTAGATGAATTGAAAAGGTAAGTTTCTGTGGACAATTTGTTGTAACTTCATCACAGAACAAGGTTGAATTTTCTGGTAAATGGGCTTATATGAAGTTAATGGATTCAATTTTTACTTGTGTTTGGCCACTTGACTATGATCAACTTTCTTTGCCTTGTGACAACATCCATTGTTCACTCAAATTAAATTCTAGGGTAAATTACAGAGTATATTGAGGTGGCCTGAAATCAGGTTATCTTTTATGGTGCCTTTGATTTGTTCCATCTTATGGTATTTTTCATATCTTATATGGTGCCTATGGTTTGCTCTGTTACAAACATATGGTAATTTGGTCCAAATTTAACATAAGTAAGCACCTGAACGTTAAATTGGTGAACAATTAATTTTAATAAGTCTATTTCTTTTATACCTTGAAAACGGTTTCCAAGTGTTATGAATTTGTTGAGATTAAGCTTCCATTGTGAATTTGAGAGTGTTGCCTTCAAAATACTTTGTTTTGCCAATTGCTTTGTTTGGTTGTTAATCAAGGCAATAACTTTGGTTTTTTAAAATTCATGTGATTATTTTCATTAAGATTTGAACAGAAATTACCACTTAGTGGTTAAATGGTAATGGAATAATGGGCTGAATAACTTACTTTAAATCATGTGGCTATACTATTTTGGGTCAAACCATGAGTAAAATTGTAATTTACCCTAACCTACACTCATGATATCTGGAATTACATCTGTTAAACTCATCCGCTGTAAAAGGAATAAATGAACTCCTTTATAACTCAACGTGTGTCCTGCAAAAGCTTGCTAATTTGAATATTTGATTCAGTCACTTGGTCTTACATCTAACCAAATTTCAGTGAATGTCGCTCTAAGCGTGAAATGCCATCTTTGTATCCTCATGCCAAAGGCATTGTATATGCTCTTAAAGACAAAGGGATTGATGTTGCCATTGCTTCTAGATCACCAACTGCTGATATAGCAAGAACATTTCTTGATAAATTGAGCATCAAGTCAATGTTTGTTGCCCAGGTTTGTTCACTGAATCATACTCTTAAGTCTTAATATCTTTCTTTTCCTTGTTCTGTTCATTATTATATCATCCTCTTATCATTGAGAAAAAATATAGTACGGGCTGTGTAATAGGAGATAGATAGCTATAGCGCATAAACTGAAACCGGCTTTCGGAGCACATTCTTTCTCTCATTTTCTGCCCTCTGTTGTTTGTCACTTTCTCTCTTCTGTCAAGTACTATCAATGATATGCTGTAGTCACAGTATAGTTATGCTTATGGTTATTATGAGTCTATTTGTGTATCCTGACCTTATTGAGAATATGTTTTCATACCCCCTAATATATATTGTCTCTGAACATAGGTCATCAATAAAATCTGTAAATTGTTTTAATGACATCTCTGTGTTGACCGAATCTAATTCTTTTCTCTGATTTTCAGGAAATATTTTCCAGTTGGACTCACAAAACAGATCATTTTCAGAGAATCCATTCAAGGACTGGGGTTCCCTTTAATTCCATGCTATTTTTTGATGATGAGAATAGGAACATCCAAGCGGTAACAAAAATTGTCATTTTATCCTTTTTATGAAGTTTTCGCATTTTTCTTGTCAACATGGATCTTACATTTCCAAATAATTCCTATAATGGCTTCAATATAGAACTATGTAGCAATTTTCTCATCATCTTTGGGTGGAAGAAGTGGTATCATACATAATATGTTTAATAGTGAGAAATGGCAATTTCAGGTCTCAAAAATGGGAGTGACAAGCATTTTGGTTGGAAATGGGGTGAATCTAGGAGCATTAAGAGAAGGACTTACAAGATTTTCTCAAAACCGGAATGCATCAGAGAAGAACAAGCAGAAATGGATGAATAAGTACTCTAAGAAGGCAGATACTTCCAACAATGATGGATGAAATTGAATATTCAATTGAAATTTCGCTGAATTTTATTTAAAACCATATTAGTTCATCAAATACAATGTATCTATTACTCCCCAGAGAAAAAGGGGAATACTTGGAGCATCTTTTATTGTAAATTGAAATGAAGTCTCCAGACTCTGAATCATCAATTCTTACAGTACTCTCAGAACCTGTTATTTCCAACAATGATGGATCAAATCAAGTATTCAACTTAAATTCTGTGTAGAAGCCACAGTAATTGATGAATTCAAGTATATAGTATCAATTACATGAGAACTTACTAAGTTGAGCCCCAAAGGAAAAGAATACTCAAAGAATTCTTTATAGCAATTTCATTTTTGGTCATTCTTATAGCAAAACTATATAGTTATGTATTACAAAAATTTGGATGGCAAAAATTGGTTTCTTGGGCTGAATTCCAATTTTTTTAAAAAAAAATTTTGAAATCTACTCGACTTAGAGCTGTAATATACTCAAACTTGTTCAAGTTCTGGTATCGAGAAAGTACTAAATTTTGATTAATATCGTTTAAGCTTATTAATTTAATACATAAATTGAGTCGCATTTAAACTCGTTAAGCACGAATAATTTAAAAACGCTTCAGTTATACACCTAAATTGACCCTTCCCTTTTTCCACAATTTCACTATTTGTCACGTCAAGCCCTAAAACATGCTACGATTTTGTGCGGAAAAAACTCTTTTGCATTACCATTAATCCTAGAGACTCAGATAAATTGCACGAAAACAGTCTTATTTTGCACTTGCAAAAAGTTGTGACATCATCTTTACTCTCGACAAATAATCTGCATCAATCTGTGTTATGCTCACTTTTGAGGAAGCTATGCCTCCAAATTCCGGATATAGGATTTGAAGTTTATCGTACAAAATGTGTTAATGTTTCAAATTTAGACGTCTACAGATTGACAAAAGTGAAGTATGCGATCCAACATATAACATGATAGAAGTTACTTGTGCCAATAGTCTTAAAAATCCTTCTATATAAACCATATGATAAACTAATATTTCCCCCATGTTTGGTGTTTGACGTTCATATATTCCAGAGCTCATGAGAATGAGATGGTTCATCCATACAAGTCAGTGGATAAAACTTGAATCACTCAACCAATCTAACTTCTGTTGAGTGAGAAAACATAGGGTAATTGCTGAAACAAGAATAGGTAGAGATGCCATTTTGCTTTTTCCGCACTATCTAATAGCTAGAAGCTGGTGCTGTTTTTCGGAGTGCCCCAGAGAAGTCTATTACTGTGCTTCAGCTTGCCTGCGAAACAAACAAGTCCTGCATGTTCAAGAAGAGAACTCAAGTGACTTATCAAGGAAAACAACAGCGCACGAATAAATGAAACAAACTGAAATATCAACCAATGCTAGAGGTTCTACTAATTGGTCTGCCCTTCAACAGAGAAGCAACAACTTCATAAAGTAATAACTCAATTCATTCTGGGAATTCTATGGGTGCATTACCTCTTCGCATGGAACGTTCAGTTGCTTTTTCTTTTGGGGGTTTCAGGGGTTTATTTTTTTTTTTTGGGGGGGGGGGGGGCGGCGCCTTGTTGGATAATAAACATGGGTGGCGCTCGTTCACATGGCTATATAGTTTCATATAAACTGGAAGCACTTCTACATGACTCTTTTATTCTTGATAAGATTATGGGCAAAGAAGTTGTCATAAGTTGCGGAATAAAGTGCAAAAAAAGCATTATTATGACTAATGAGCTTCATTCACCATAGTCTCTTGATAGCTTTGTTCTTAAAGTTTGAACTTATCTTGATACTTAATTCTTCAAATTTTAGTTTGAGTGACAGCTGACCCATATATGCATATAAAGAGTGAAGACACTAAAATAGGCCAATGGGTAGAGAACTAAATTTGAGCATGTGTTGATCTACCTTATGGCATTCCTTCGGGAAGAGCTCAAATTTCTTCTCTGGTCTACATTTGCAAACTGTTAACCTCCCTCAGTGGTGGTCGTCCATCAAATTTTGCTTCATTTTTCTTTGTTGTCGCAAGAAAAGAACCATTTGTACTATTTATAGTAGAATCATGTAGCTTGTCACACACTACTGGATCCTTTGCCCATTCATCTTCATCTGCAGAAGCATTCAATATATTTCCCAGAGTCTTCATTAATTGCATATCCCCATCTGACAACTTTCCAATCTTGTTACAGATATCTTCCACATTTACCAACATTCGTTCCCTTTCTGTTGATAGGTTCATGATGTCTTGGAGCAAAATTCCTTTCTCCAACTCAAGCTCTCTAATTATGCTTTCCGTGGCTCTCTGTTTTTCTGTCAGATGTTCGGTTTCCAACTTCTTGGCTTCTAATGACGCTTGAAGCTGTTCTACTTCTTGTTTCAGATGGAAGATTGATTCTTCTTTATATGCAACCTTCTCAAGCAAATTGTTAACTTCCAATTCTGATTGCACTATCCTCATGTTCTTTTCTTCAATTTCTTTCTTTATCAAATATTTTGCATTTTTTAAGGCCTCAGTAAGCATGCTAATCTCAACCCACTTTTCCACCTGTTCTGAGAAAGAGAAACACAGTGCATTTAGCAAATCCTGCTCCAACGACGTAGCTAGTTCCTGCAAGTATTTTATACTTTGGTCTTTCTCTACTTTAAGCTTCAGATGACTCTCTTTCTCCTGCTTAAGAGCTTTCTCTATATCGAATAGTGCAAGAGTAGCAGCAGCTAATTCTTTTCTCAAGGACTCTTGCTGCAAGCAAGCGATAGCTATATCTCTCTGAAGATCTTTCATGCAACAATCCTTCTCTTCAGCAATTTGGACAAGACTCTCTTTCTCTTGCTTAAAGGTTTCTGCTTCCTTCATTTTCTTGGCATTGTGCATTTCTAATAAATCAATCTGCTGCTGAAGATCTTCGGCTTTCCTCTCACGCTTCTTGATAATGCAGAGAAGGCTTTCATTCTCATGCTTAAGGGCTTCCTCTTTCTTAACCTGTAAAATAAGGGAACTCTCCATCTTTTGACATTTTTCCTGAATTTCTTCAGAGCAGACTTTGAGAGTTTCAGCAGCTGACTTCCAATTGGCTAATTCACATCCTAATCGAGCGATTTCATCATTTTTGTTGGCTATTTCAAGCTTTAGCTTTTCTTGAGCCTCAAATGCAACACTTCTTTCATATTTTAGGGTGTTTTCCATAAGCAGAAGTCGCTCTTTCAAGACAAGTTGAGCTTCAGATGATTCCTCAAGCATTTTTTTATGTCGTTCAAGCTCTTCCTCCATCATTAAATGATGCTGTGCCATAGTTTTCGGAGAATTGTCTCTCACTCCGAATTGCTCTGCAGAAAGAAGAGTCATATCTTCATTTGCTTTGATAAGAAGAGCTTTATCTGTCTCTGCACTAAATAATTTGGAGTAAGCCTCTACAAGTTCTGATTTGAAGATCAAGAGTTCCATAGAATACTCTTTAATTGCAAAATAAGAGTTTTCCAGTTCCATCTGAATCTCCTTTATTTCTTGTTCTTTACTGGTCAATGTAGACTTACAAGTAATAATATCTGCTTCCATTTTTTCCACCTGATAATTCCATTGAGATTCTTTTGACATCATACTTGAAGCACAGTTTTTGTGTGCCTCTTCCAACCGTCTAAGCTTGTTGCGGAGCTTTGACAGCAAAGAATTTGCTCCAGCATTTTGGATCTGAGCTTCCCTTAGTTCTTTAAGCGATTCTCCCAAGTCCTGATTCTCTTGTTCAAGGCGAACAATTTTAAGTGTCATTTCTCTCACAAGTGTCTCTTTTTCTCCTAAGGTATTCCTTAGCTCTGCTATCTCTTCATTCCTCTGAATGGTCAAGCTTTGTATCTTGGATTTTTCTTCTTCGCATTGGGTGAAAACGTCCTCAAAGCGTGACTTAAACTCAGATATTTCAGCCTCCAAAATTTTCCTCCTACTTTCTTGGTGAGCTAATGCATGGTTGCACATCTCTAATCGGGATTGAACCCCCTCCAGAATTCTAGATTGAGAATCCAAACTAGTCTGCAAGGAAGTGATCTCTTCAAGTAATGCAGATTTTTCCTTCTCCCACTCCTCCTTGTCAGATTGGAACTGACTTTGAAGCTTTTCGTGAGCTTCTTCAAGATGTTTAAACTGTTCAGTTTTCCATTTCATTTTATCTTGCATATTTCTATTTTCTTCCTCCAGTTGCAGTATCACATCATCTCTCTGTCTCAACGTCTTAGACTCCTGGGCTTTCTCCTCTGCTTCAAGATACTTCTTCTCTGCATCCGATAGGAGTGTTCTGAGGCCTGAAATTTCGTTATTGCTGGCACAAGCATGCTGCTCCAAATCACTGTTTTTAACTGTCAGGTCATCTAAAGCCAACACTAGCTCTCTATTTTCTTGTTCCAATTTTAGTAATCTCTCAGCAAAATGAGCTTGTATCTTCTTATTCTCTGAATTCAAATGCATGATGTACGTTTCTTTTTCATGCAATTTAGAATTGAGATCATCATGGATTTTCCTCAGTTCACATATCTCTTCAGATTTAAGATCCAGTTCCCGGGCCTGTTTCTCAGTCTGCTGCATGATTTCTTGAAATTTCAGAGATTCTTCACTGCGGGCATTCTTCAAGCTCTCAACAAGATGTGTTTTAACTTGACATTCTGCCTTATGCCTCTCCACCTCTTCTTTGACTTCATCTAATTCTCTGTAAACTTTATCCATTTGCCTCCCTTGAATATGGATTTCTTTCCTGACATAACAGAATAGATTGAATCTACATGATTTATGCTCAACAGTATCATATAGTTGAACAGCCCCACAACCACCAAAACAGTAGAAAAGTAACAATCCCTGGAAAGAAAGGGTTATTTGTATAACCATAGCCAATTTCAAGAAATTTAACCGTATGAAAGAGACACATAAAAATCAAAATGACTGATCACTTCAATCTTAGAGTTTGTTAATAATGATATAAATTCAATTTAGGGGATTCGATTTGTATTAGATCAAAGGGGCTAAATTGGTGGAGGCAAGGTATTGCTTTTTCAAATGTCAGAAATAGAATGAAAGAATCTCATCAAAAAAAGTCGCATAGGAATAGAGGGCATGACAAACTCTTTTTCTCTAACCTGGAGAAAATACACACCAAATAGAAGCACATAAAATAAGCACTATGAGAAATGGCAACAAGCGAACTGATACATCATATACTTTTTTCATCCCACAGCCTTTCAAATTATAACTGAGATCGATTTGCTTAACCATGACAGAATCCTAGAAACAACTTGCAAGCAAGAATTGCTAAACGCCTAAATTCATAACGACAAAAACTAAAACAATGTGGCGCAGAATTAAGTAGTTATAACTTTTTCAGCGCCTAAATTCATTATCTTAACAACCATCAGGTTTAGATTCAGATCCGCACGATTGTCATGCTGTTTTCATATTCAAAAGATTCAGATTCAGATTCAGGTTTAAAAATAAGCCAAATCTAGTTTAAGACCTCACCTCGAAGTAATAAGCAAGCCAGGGATGCTAAGGCTCAAGAATGTAAATCAGTTTTTCAGCAACCGAAGAGAATGTTAATATGAAGATGGGAGTGGATAGTTAAGAGGAGGAATATATAAAGCGACCGTTTTTCTAGAGATATTGAATGGGACTCACCTTTTTCAAAGAGCCATTGATGGATCTCAGAGAGAGAGAGAGCGTCGAAGAGAGCTCAGGCAAGTTTGGAGAGCGGGAAGCAAGGTGGCGTTTTGGAAATTTGAAAATGGCCGTGGGCCTCTGCCTGTGGCCTCTTGCTGAGGTCAGAAACGAAAACAGCACTAGTCTCCAATTTTCCATTTGTTACGTTGTCTATTTAATTTTCGAAATAACTTATCTTCTTTTTGACAAAAAAAAAAAACTTCTGTATGCTTTATAAAATTATAATATCATATTTTTCTGTGTGGATTAATCAGTCTAAATAAATGGAACTGTTCATAAGTTAATCAATTTCTCATTACTTTTTTATTATCTTAAAATATATAAATTATTTTCATTTTATATTACAAAATGAAAAAAATTTGACATGCATTTTTTTATGTTAAACCACTCATATAAGGTCAACGAAAATTGAGTCTATTATAAAATACTAATATTTCATAACACAGTAAAATATAAAGAAGTGAAAATGAAATCAATGACACTGAGGGTTTAATTTTTAATTTTAAAGAGTCAGATGGATAGTTATTAATTTAAAGAAGTATGATTTTTTATTAGTATTTTTTTACAAAAGGTTGTTTGAGACATGATTAAATACTAAATGTAATGATGAGCATAATTCAACTTATCCATTTGAATTTGACAAAAAATGTTTATTGTGAAGTTTGGGTGAGTTAAATGAATTTGAACAAGTCTAAATCTTTTTTAAAAAATTGATTTTATCATATTAGCTGAATTGATCCAATTCGACTGAACTAGACTCATTTGATAATAATTACTTTTAAAGATTTTGTAATTAAAAATATATATGTCATTATTTTGTATATCTCTATATAATACTTTTTTTATGTCTTTTGAGTCAAATCACTCTTTTTTCCTTTTTTCCTTTTTTCAAACTTTAATAAAAATGCAAATAAAAATTATTATTATTATTATTATTATTATTTTAATCTTTTATGATATTTAAATCCGTCCACTCAAACTTTAATTTATTGCATAAAATATTAATGATGATATTTAATAGGGTGAGAATGAGTTAGAAAACTCACTTTGTTGATTGAAAATTTAATAAAAAAATAAACATCTCACTCCAGATTGATTAAGTGTTAGAATGTTATTAATGAAGTAAAGTAAGTTAAAATGGTAAAATTTCAATTTTATTTTTGTTATATTAACCTTTCAATTGGAATGGAAAAAGTTTTTTTTTTAAAAAAACATCTTACTATTTTTAAACCCTTTCCGAATGTTTGATAATTAAGGCACGAAATGATATACGAATGCTCAAACCATGTAGTTAGACTTGTTCATCTATTCAAATATGGATCAAACGTCTAAATATACAAATAAAAAAAAAAGCTTTGAAATTTATCCAACCATTTAATAACCCCATCTTTTAAATTTATTCAAGCCCAAATACTATTCAAGTTCCTCGTCCTACTATTGAGCAACCCATAGTGCCTTAGTTTCTCTCTCTTTTTAGTAGTAGGAGAATTTCGTTCAATTTTTTCTTTGACATTCCTTTCCAAAATTTTTAATAGTCTTGCACCAATATTTTTGTTTGTGAAACTAAAGTAACAGTAGTACCAATAATAGTAATAGTAATAATAATTTTTATACATGAATTTAGATATATATATATATATATATATTAATATGTAGATTTGAGTCTACCGAATAATTTTGTTGCTTTTCTCAAACTCTTTCTTCAAATCCTTAGTGTAAGAATCAAAATTCAAACCAAGATAAACTAAGAAAGAGTTTGAGAAAAGCAACAAAATTAAATCCCATTCTAAAATTCTATATAACAACATAAGAATAGAAGATCGGTCCTAAAATTTATTTCAGATAGCTGCATTTCCTTCCATGCTTTCTTTTTTGACCCCTTCTTGCAAGACATCAAATGTCCATCTTTTGCTTTAGGCATTGTGACTATGAGATTCTCTACCAAATCTTCTCGAGTTTGTGATGTGCTCATGAACAAAGTTTCAGCTTTACAAGTTGGGAATAGCCCTCTCTGAACCTAAAATATTCTTGAATGCGGATTTTTCAATGGTCTTACAAAAGTAAAAAAGCATATCTAACATCAGAACAAAAATCAAAACCACAATTCTGAATATTATTTTTACCTATTTACCGCTAATTGCCCAACTTACAGAACAAAATTAATTTGTCACAAAGAATGAACAAACATGGTATGGTATCAAACAACAAAAACAGAAACCAACACTCCGGATTTTGCCTGTGGATGTGTACCTTCAAGTGACTGCAATGAGAAAGTTTGGCATAACTCGTTGTTCAAAAGTCTCAAACCCTTTCTGGGACAAGTAGTTGTTCAAGTTCTTCTTTACGCCGTTGCAGCTCCTGGTAAAGTGTCCATAGAAACATGTAACTTTTCTAATAAAAGTAATGTTTTTATAGAATGGAGAAAAAAGGTCAATAAGAGAGTCCTAAATCTATCAGTTCAATTAAGAATGAAAATTTAAAACTCGGTCCATGCTATTGGTCATTGATGAAAATTTAAAACTCAGTCCATGCTATTGATCATTTACCAACTCAATTTATACAAGATGTTTAATAACATCTTCTACATATAGGAAAGACAGACAATTATAGATAAATAAAGCCATTCAAACAGAAGGCAGCCTAGAATCTGTCATAACATTTCAATATAACAGCGTACCTCGAGATCCTTGACTGCTTGCTCTCTAGTGATCTCCTGCTCCTGCCGAGATCGTTTCAGAAAACCAATGCATAGTATTCCCTTGAGTTGGTATTACAAAGTAAGAGAAGAACATTAGCTTTGTTTTATGCCCCAAGTAAAAGGGAAACTAATAGAACATTCATTAAGATCATACAGAAAAGAAAAGAGCAAGACAATCTTAATAAGAAATAATCTAAACTTTGTTCAAAAGAGGGCATCTAACATGAGAACTGAACATGTATGAAGAGCAATAGAACACAATATGTTAAAATCTTTTAACAACAAAAGTTTTATGACAAATATTGTTAAAAAAAAAAAAACTTTAGGTCAAACTCCTAAATTTTGATTACAAAATTTTCCTCAGTTTGACAAAATAACTTGGACTAGTTTTGCCGAGTCAGTTATGAAAGTGTAAAATGAATATGATGATACACACAGAGACATATATATAAACAAAAAACTGTAGTTACCAACAAACAGTGTGGCACACATATTAAAGGAAAGGTCATGCAGACAATCTTGACTGGTTTGGAGTCTTCAATAATCTTACCGAAACAACATAAACTGCACCACAAGCAAGAAGCATATAGCATGCTATGTTCTGAAGAAGAACAAGCTCTTTTCTCTCCCCAGTATAGTCAGGGAAAGCCCTAGTCATTACTGCAACACTGCAGAAAGAAAATCATGGTTCAGAACATGAAGGTCTATGTATCGTGATATTAATATAATTATTTCCCAATTCTATGCCGATTTAGCTACTCTCACAACATTTCCCAGCATTCAAATTACATTACTAACAATAAATAACAATTTAACTAATATGACTCAAAGACACTAGCAGTTATTAGTGCCCAAAGCTACAAAATATAATATATCTGGAAATTCCCCTTGCTTCAACTAGCCAACTCAACATGTAATATCACGAAACCACTTTTGTAAGTTTATAATTTATACATAGTTATTTATGGTGTCAGTGAGTAAGACAAGTGAAGATAAGCTCAAAAAAAAAAAAAAAAAAAAGAATATTGAGAGGAAGCATTGAAATTCTCACTAAAGAGGAAACATACAAGATCTGCAGCATACCCCTGCCTGCCCAGTATTCCAATACCTGTAAAATATTGCAAAATAAACTTAGACTGTGGGACCAATATTAACAGTAAACACAGCAAAGAGAAATCCAAACCATTCTAGTGATCACTAAATTACTGCCAAATTACTCATGAAGCTGACAAATTAAACTCTAATATCTGAGCATACTTAATCAAGAAAACGAACCTGCCAGAACTTGATTATGAAACCCCATTCCGTTTCGGCCAGAACCACAAAACAAGCTATCAACACCGCATAACACCGAAATATGCCATCGAAAACCTAAAATGCACTCACAACAACGAAAAATAAACAGTAAACACCAGATGGAGTATAACACGCATTAGCGAAAGAAAATTACATAAAATAGAAAAAGATAAGTAACATACGTCAGATCCGTTTTTGAAGGAGCGCACAGCGGAGAGGACATTGACAGCGATGCAAAGAATCGCAGCCAAACTGGTCAAGAAACTGAAGCACCTACACACCACCAAGAAAGGGTCAGGTCTGGCCCTGATTCTGGCTCTTGAAGAAGCTCCAGGCACGCTCTCTTCATCGCCGTTTCTAGGCATTTTCTTGAGCTTTCTCCGAAGAAACAAAATATACGAGTTTGCAATTAGTGAAAGAACGTTTCTCACATTTTCTCGAGCTTTCTCAGCTGAAAGAAAGTTTTCCAAAGAAACTATTCGAGATTTTTCGACGATGGACGGCGGCTTAAGATCGTTTTCTTCTCCGAAACGGGATTCTTTAGTTACCCTCCATTCAACGCAAGGCGCCAAATGGGGGAATGGCACGTGGCGTTACAATATTCGGTGTTACCACCATTCAAGTATTTCATTTATAATATTTAGTCAATATTTTCCAAAAAAAATCATAAATTCGTAAATAATAAATAAAAGTAAAGTTTTTTAATATTAGAAAATGTAGAGAAACTTTATCCAAATTATGACACACTTTGTTTTATAGTCTTATTAAATTTTGATTCAATTTTTTATATATGATTAAATGGAACGAATATATAAATTGCAGTAATTATTATTTTGTGCAGATCTACTTATTGAGTGTTTTGGGATGAATTATAAGAAGTTAAATTGTATTATGTAAGATAGGTAGCAAATGAGAAATGTAACTTTCTAACTATGAACTTGAACTTACATAACACTTAATAACTCTCTTTATTTATTCATGATCAGGAGTAAATTATAATAATTTTCTTTAATTCTTAATGAAATTACATTTAATATCCTTTTATTTCCAAAAGTATACTCAACTTCTACTGTTGGATATGATGTGTAAAGCACTCTTTATTCAGTAATCTTCTATTTTCTCATGATGAAAGCGATGAACCCAATTAATCGAAGAACTAAAAAAAATGAGAGTAGGAATAATAAGGGAACAGTGCTAACAGTAATAATATATTTTAAATTATAAAAAATTAAAGGATAGTTTCATAGAAACGAGTCAAAAATGGAAAACTTAACAATTTTAATAGTTTTCCAAAAATAAAAGGATAGTTTCATATATATATATTACTGTATATATTACTATATATATGGTACGTATGTTAAATTTTGGAAATGTTTTATTATGCATATTACAACACATTGATTTTCAACAAAGAAAAATAATAAAGAAATTGCAAAGTATTCATTACCATCTCTAAAAATTTTTGTTCAATCAAAATGATCCCTTCCTAAACAAATATTTTTCTATTTATTATGAAAGTTCACATAACTATATATTGACTTATGACTTAAATATGTTAGAAACTGTCACTAAAATATGATTTTGATCTTTTTTATATACAACCATCTTTGGTAGGAAAAAACTTAGCAAAAAGTTCATATGTACGTATTTGTTAATAGTAGTTATTTAACAAGAAAACAAAACTCAAAATAAATTTAAATATTGCAGCAGGTTATACATGAAGAACTTAGTTTTTAATAAATTTATATTTATATAACTACATTGGGTGGAGGTATTTTTACTAATTATTATCCATTTAAAATCTTTCCTAAAATAATATAATTACTTAAACCTAGTTGTTTTTCTTTAGAAAGAGGGTTTTTTTTTTTTTTCAAAAGTCAAAACATAAGTAGCGGACAGAGGAGAAAAGAAAAAAAATGTGGCACTAAAATATATATGTTGGATAGTGGAAAATCACTACTATGTTGGAAAACTAAAATATGTTGAAAAATCAATGTCCAAAATAATATATATGTGAAGAATGAACTCAATTTTTTATTAATTAAATCATAATAAATTTGAAGTGCAGCATGGTGACTACATAGAAAAGGATTAAATATATATATAAAGAACATAATTTTTGGTAAATACTTATATTTACATGAGTATATATATTGGGTGTAGGTATTTATATAATTATTACCTATTCAAACTCTCCTCTAAAATAATATGATTACTTAATTTATTTTTTTTTTCTTTAAACAGAATTTTTTTTTCCAAAATTGAAAATATAAGTAATGGATAGAGGAGAAAAAAATAAAATACAGGGCACTAAAATATATTGAAAGTTGAAAGAAATGTCCAAAATTTTCAGTATCTTTCGAAAAGGATGGATTCAATTTCTTCCTAATCAAATCAATTGTAACAGTTAAAATGTAATGAGAAATATCAAGGAAAATTATTGAGTCCATATATAAATAATGTAAAGAATTCGAACGATTATACAATGTGACTTCACTGTTTACAATGCATTTATTATACATTTTGCAAAAACATGACTTTGATTTTTTTCAATGACACCACGACATCTATCATATTTATTCTTGCCTCAGGTAAATCAATACAACAATTCAAGGCTAACTCAAAAATTGATGATATATGTAATAATATGTTACCAATATTTTGATGGTCTCCTTGCAATAAATTGGCATCCACAATATTGATTATTGAAAGAGGTGTTGATTTTCTAACCCAATCTTTCAAACTTAGACCTTCGACAAACGTATCATCTGTTGGTTTCTTTCTTGTAAACACTTCCATCAGCATAATACCAAAGCTATATACATCTCCTTTAATGGAAACAACTCCTTTGGATCCATACTCTACATATGTCAATTTTAATGGTAAATAAAAAAATCATTATATATAGAAAAAGACTACAAGTTTGGCTATTAATAATTTTGTGTAGTATATATATTTGCATATATGTCAAAATTTAAATAAAACATATATAATAAGATCAAAATCATCACCTGGTGCCATATAGCCAACTGTAGCAAGAGTCTTGGTATAAAGATGCAATTGACCTTCACCCAATAGTTTGGCAATACCAAAATCACTAAGATGAGCCACCATATCTTCATCCAACAAAACATTATTGGGTTTTATATCACAATGAATCGTTGGTGTAGAAGAACCATGATGAAGATGCTCTAATGCAGATGCCACATCAATCATTATGTTCAACCTTTGCAAGATATCTAAGCAATAGTTATGAGAATACAACCATCTGTCAAGACTCCCATTTGGCATAAATTCCATTATTAGAGATTTAAAATCAAAATTTGAACAACTGCTGATGATCTTAATGAGATTGCGATGACGCAAATTGCAAATGGCAGTGCATTCTGCATCAAAACTCCTTAATGCTTCTTCCAAGTCTAAGTTAAATATTTTGACTGCAACCAACTGTCCATTTGAAAGAGTTCCTTTGTATACAGATCCAAAACTACCCCTTCCAAGAAAATTGCTCTCATCGAATCCATTTGTTCCTTGTAGAATTTCATAGTAGGATATTCTAGTTTTTGTCTCCAAATTTAACAAATCCCCATTGGTTGAATCATTAACATCATTCCTCTTATGTTTTAGACAAATTTTGCATGAAACAACCAAAATGACTGCCAACATGATAGACAATAAGCATTTGATAAAAAACATCTCTTTTGTTGACCTCTGCTTGTTTCCTTTCTTACATGGTTTGACTTGGAGTTTTGGATTCCCACAAAGATCTTCATTCTTCATAAAAGATTCAGCCGTAAAATTTTTAAAAGGCCCGCCACTTGGAATTTCTCCATACAATAAATTGTAGGAAAGGTTAATGTATTTAAGATAAACAAGTAACTCTAAAGACTTCGGAATCACACCAGACAAATAATTTTGGGAAAGATCCAAGAACTCCATGCTTATCATATTACCAAGTGATTCAGGAATAGACCCTTGCAATTTATTTCGTGCCAATGACAGATTTTGCAAAGCTTTCAAGTCACCAATAGTTGGAGGAATGTTTCCTGAGATTTGATTTGTTGACAAGTTCAAAATTGTAAGTGTTCTCAAGTTTGAAATCTCAAGTAGAATTGTTCCACTCAATGCATTGGATGATAAGTCTACCTCCAGGATATCTTTGAGACTCCAAAGAGAAGAGGGTATATGAGAAATCAATTTGTTAGAACTCAAATCCAACTTTCGCAAAGAGGTAAGATTCCCAAGGCAGCCTGGAACTAATCCTGAAAACGCATTGTAGGCTAGATGCAACTGACTCAACCCTTTGATTTGGCAAAGTTCATCTATGATGGAGCCGTGTAATCTATTGTGACTGAGATCCAAGTATTGAAGGCCTTGTAATTTGTTAATTGTAGGAAGAATCAATCCATTCAAATCATTCCCATCTAAACTTAATTGGATCAAGTTGGTTAAATTTCCAAGTGCATTGGGAATAATTCCACCAAATTTATTCTGACCTAACTGTAAGCCAATAAGCTTAGAAGAATTGGATATGCTCTTTAGAATTTTTCCTGTTAATTGATTATTTGTTAGAATCAAATTTGTCAGGATGGTCCTTCCAATATTTGAGGGGATAGGGCCAGAGAGATAATTAAAGGCAAGACGCAATATCATCAATGTCGAAATGTTGAAAATAGTGAAAGGAATATGTCCACTCAGTTGGTTTTCTCCCAAATCTAATTTCTCAAGTTGGTTGAGATTGCTAATCTCCATAGGTATAAAACCTAGAAACATACAGTAATGATTAATAACATATATTATTCTTATAATATTAAGGGATTGGTCTAGTAAAGAATAATAACAAAAAAAAAGAAGGTAATATTCTTTACGTAATATATACGTGTGTGTGTATAATATCACTGCATATATTTTTTGTTATGTTAATTAATCCATAAGTATTAAGGACGAAATTAAATTTGTAACCAAGATCCAAATATTAAAGACCTTTTAATTTGTTTACGTGCCCATTCAAATAATTGTTTTGCAGCTTTAATCCTATTAAAGTTGGTCAAATTTTAAGTTCATTGAGTATAAGTCTCCTAAATTTACTCCATCCTAAACTCTAATATAATAAGCTTAGACGCTTTTGATATGGTCTTTAAAATTTTTCGTAAGCTATAAACACACAGAATATAAACAACAACAACAACAATAATCAAACTCACAAATAATTAAAAATATTTATCGAGTAATATTTTAAAATTATTTCAAAAACTAAATTTTATAAAAATGATTAGTATCTAGAATGACTAATTTTTAATAATCTAATAGATAAATATATAATATCTATATTTTACTAAATTATTCCTTAACCAATATTAATAATTGATTATCAAAATTCAAACAAAAAAATCATTTTCTTATTACTTTTATTTTTCATTATATAAAAATTAATACTTCAATTTTTAAGTATTTTCAAATTGAAAGATTCGGGATAGCTTGTAATTATTATAATTTATTATTGACTTTTTTTAAAAAAGTTTTACATGCCTATCTCAAATTAAGAGAATGACTTATCTCAAATTAAGAGAATGACTTAAATGCACTTTTGAGACTTTTAGCTTTATGAGAAATTTAATTTGGTTCCCTTAACTATTTTTTTTTTTGTCAAAACATATGAATGAATTAACTAGCATATATACCTGTTAAATGAGCCGTCATTTCAAAATTATTAAATGATTATCAAAATGAAAAAAAAAATGTTTTTATACTACTTTCTAATAATTTTAATCATGTAATAAATAATTACCTTTTAAAAAGTTAACAAGGTAGAGTCAGTTAACTATCCAACACTTTAATTTTTAAATTTTTTAAAATTAAAAGATACGAAATAGTTTATAATCTTTATAATATATCATATACTTTTTTGACCATTTTTAAATACTTATTTAAACAATATTTTTGTAATTTTTTGATAAAATTTTATCAAAAAGATTAATAGCTTTAAGAGGAATAATAGTCGAATATAATAAAAGTCATCTTCTATAAATTTATTAAAATTAATTTATGAACTTTTGTAGATTTATATTCTTTATATTTAACATAAAAAACTATTTTTGGATTTTTTTTTTTGAGAAAAACATTTTTTTATAATTTATTTAATTTATTAAAGCAGGATTATACTTTTGTGTTTTTTTTTATTTTTTTCTTAGTTTTTTAATATTTGCATGTTTGAACCAAATTAGCAAAACAAATGGAAAAAGTAGAAAAGATAGAAATGCATGTGAATGAATAAGGATATATACCTGCAAATGAATTGCCATCCAAAAGTAATCTTTTCAAAGATGTGCAGTTGCTTATTGATATTGGAATGCTTCCATTAAATTGATTGTAAGCTAAACTGAAAAGTTCAAGTAAAGGAAGTTGATGGCACATCTCCTGCGGCAGATTACCATGCAAATTGTTTCCGTGGAAGTTGATGAGCGTCAAAGAAGGCATGTTGAAAAGAGAAGTTGGAATTTCACCTACAAAACGTATATACATAATTTCTATATCAATCTCTTTTAAATTTGGTTCTTCATTTGTAGGATGACTAGACTAATTTATATTATTTATCAATCTGTATTGCTTAATTCAACAATTCTCCTTTTAGTATGTTAAGAGATATTAATCTTATAATTTTTTTCTAAATCATGATATTTATGCGCCGTCATATTTCTCCTAACTGGTTTACAAATTATAATCATCAAACTAACCATTTTTATTTTTATTATTAGCTTTTAAAATTAATTTTTAAAAATTACATTAGTATTATTTTTATTTATTTATATACATGCTATTAATAGTAATTGAAAATGCTTATTTTTTATATTTTTTGTTGTATAAAAACTAGAATTCATAACTAAGACAACTAATAGTTCAAGCGAAGATATATATATATATATATATATATGCGCACATACATCAATATATTTTTCTTTCACCGTCCCTCTGCAGAAGTATAAATGAAGATTGTATCAGCTATCCACACCATTATAATTGAGCTTTCCAATAATGTATATTGCTTCATGTCTTCAAATTTTTCTTAAATTTTAATAATATTTTAATTGATTCAATGCAAGCAACTTTCAAAATTATTATGGATTTATAATATAAAATTCCAGAATATAAAAACCATTGTAAATAAGAAGGTTTCTAAATACTAGGACATATGATATAATTACTTATTTAAATCTTCAACTTGCGTCTTTTTATGAACTAGTTTTGCTTTCAATGAATTTCGTTATAATAGATTTTTTTTTTTTCATTTCTAACACGAACGCATGAAAAACTAAAAATCTAGTATCATGTTTATTAATATTATGATATAAAATTTAATTTATTTTTTAATAAAAATATATAATTTAATTTTAAAATATAGTTAAGTTTCCTTAATTTTGAACAAAAATCATTTATTTATCATAATAATAATAATAATAACATCATTAAAATTTTCAGTATTAAAAATGTATAAGAGATATTTTTCATTATATATATATATATGTGTTTCATAAGAACTTAATATGTGGATGAACAATAAAGTATGAAAAGACTCCAACTGAAGTTTTACTAACGAGAAAACGCTATATATCCCAATGTGTTTATTAAAAACTATTGAATTACGACATCTAAAGTCTTTTGAAACTTACAACTAAATAAAAATATTATCAAATAATATTTTTAAATTAAATAAAAAACTAAATTTTATAAAAAAAAAGATTACCAGAATAATTAATTTTTGTTAATCTAATAGATAAATATGTAATATCTATATTTTATTAAATTATATCTTAGAAAATATTATTAAGTGAGTATCAATATATAAAAAAAATCTTTTTTTGATATTAATTTTAGTTTTTATTATATAAAAATTAATACTTAAATTTTGTTTAAGACCGTTTGGGATAGTTTGTAATTATTATAATTTATTATTTACTTTTTTTTAAAAATTTTCAAATACTTATTTCATATTAAAAGAATGATGCACTTATGACACTTTTAGCTTTATACGAGAATTTTAATTTGATTCTCTTAATTTTTTATTTGTCAAAACATATGAATGAACTAGCTAGCATATATAGCTGCTAAATGAGTTGTCATTTCAAAATTATTAAATGATTAGCAAAATGAAATAAAAAATTGTTTTTAATACTAGTTTCGAACATTTTAAATCATATAAAACATAATTACTTTTTAAAATGTTAACGAGGTAGAGTCCATTAACTATTCAATAGTTCAATTTATAAATTTCTTCAAATTAAAAGGTCCAAAATAGTTTTTAATCTTTATAATACATCATATATATATAAATCATTTTTAAATAATATTTTTAATTTTTATAAAATTTTGTCAAAAAGATTAATAGTAAGAGGAATATATTCAATAGTAAAAAATGTGTTGAACGGCCTTGAATAGTTGAATATAATAAAATTCATCTTCTATATAAATTTATTAAAATTAATTTATGAAGCTGGATAGATTTATATTCTTTAAATTTAACATCAAAAAATATTGTTTGAATTTTTTTTGAAAAAAAATTTATGTCATAATTTATTTAATTTATTAAAGCAAGATTATACTTTTGTGTTTTTTTTTTATTTTTTATTTATATTTGCATGCTTGAACCAAATTAACAAAACAAATTGAAAAAGTAAAAAAGATAGACATGCATGTGAATGAATAATGATATATACCTGTAAATGAATTGGCAGCCAAATATAATTCTTCCAAAGATGTGCAGTTGCTTATTGATATTGGAATGCTTCCATTGAATTGATTGTAAGCTATATCGAAAAGTTCAAGTAAAGGAAGTTGATGGCACATCTCTTGCGGCAGATTACCATGTAAATTGTTGTGGGCAAAGTTGATGACTATCAAAGAAGGCATGTTGAAAAGAGAAGATGGAATTTCACCTACAAAACATATATACACAATTTCTGTATCAATTTCTTTCAAATTGTGTTCTTCTAGACTGATTTATATTATTTAACAATCTGTAAAGCCTAATTCAATAATTCTTTTTCAGCATATTAAGAGATATTAATCTTATAATTTTTTCTACTTAAAGCGAGAACTTTTAAATTAAGTTATTAAGAATTTAGATAAGTCATGTGCTGCTTTTGGCAAAAAGATAAAAAAAACCTTATATATATATATCAATTCAAGAACTCTTCTTTAATTTTTTTAAATTAACAATTTAGAGAAATTTATTAAGTTATGAAAAAGTGATTCCATTAAATATTAGATATATATTATCTTTGTGGTCACCGAAGTAATTTTATAAGTATAATTTTTTATATTTTTATCAGAAATTTTAATTAAAATAAAATATATGGAAAAGAAAACTTTAAAAAAAACTTAATTATGGAGTAATTAGTTATAAAAATCATATGCATATTGTATTCTAATTAAAGAACTTAATAACAAAAATATTAAATTATTTTTTAATGTAAATGATATATATATAATATTTTAATATTCTAAATATGTATAATTTATATTAAAAAAAAATAAATAATAATGTACCTAATTTTTTATTTTAATTAACATCTTACCTAACTATATTCACACTTAATTTGTTTCAACTATATAATCTGCGGCTTTCGTGCTCTCAAAACAAAAAAAGATCTCAACGTGCTCTTCATGTGATAGTATATTATTAAAATCTCTTGATATCTGAAGCAATCATTCAAACAAATACAAAAACACAAGAAATATATATATTTGATACCTTTTAAGTTGCTGTCAGCAAGAGATAAGATTTGGAGGTTCGTCAAATTTCCAATATCACTTGGTATATATCCACCGTCCAATCCATCTATTAGTAATTCTCTCAATTCTTTGCATTGATGCCAAACAGATGGTATTTCTCCAGAAAAACTATTGCCATGTAAATAGAGTAATTCAAGCTTTGGAAGCCCATGACATATATTTGATGGCAAACTGCCAGACAAACTATTATTGCTAAGCTGAATTTCTTGTAGCAATGAACTATTGAATATTGTTGATGGTATAAAGCCAGAAAGTTGATTGACTCCGAAATATATTCTTTTTAACTGTGGAAGATCACCAATATCTTTTGGAATATTTCCTGTAATTATTTAACAATAACATTAATATATGAATTAAATAAATGTAAATAATGGAAAAAAATGATTAATAGAGTGGCTATATATGCACTAACAACCTTTCAAGCATGGATCAAGATTTGACTTAACTTGCGACTAAAGCATACGTTGAGTCACTATATATTCTACTATTAATAAAAATACTAGTATTATTTTAACAACATTGTTTTATTTTTTAATTCTTTAAAATTATTTTTATTAAATTAGTTTTAAGAATTTATATACTAGTATTATTTTTATATATTTATATATATACTATTAATAAAAATACTTATTTTTTTGTATTTTTATTTTAAAAATTAGAATTTAAAATACTTTTAATTTTTCTGTACTTTTTATTCCTAAAATATATATTCTATTTTTTTTATAGAAAACAATTATTCAAATAATAAAAATTAAAAACAAATTTTAAAAATTACATTCATACAGACCTTAATTAAACACCCTCATTTGTAAGACAATTTACCTTGTTTCTCATAAAGAAAAGGAAAAATTACAAAATGAAAAAATACTTCGTGATGAAAAAACTACATTTCTTTTTTAATTGAACGTACTTTATGCAAGCATGTTTGAGTGAAAATTACAAATTGAAAAAATATGTATATATTATTGTCAAATCAGGTTAATTAATTAATAGTAAAGCCAAAACTATTCCTTCGTTAAATAATGCGCTAAGTCCAAGCCGTACTGTTCATAAATCAAATAAATATATATGTCATAAAAATAAATATAAGTAAATAAATCATTCAAAGACATACCTGATAAAGTATTGTAAGACAAGCTCAATAGTTCAAGTGATGACAAATTGGAAATCGTTTGGGGTATACTTCCTGAAAGCTTGTTAAAAGCAAGTCTTAAAATCTTCAAGTTCTTGAGTTTTCCTATCTCAAATGGAATGGTCCCTTCAATGAAATTAGCACGCCAATCTAAGGTCTCCAACCTTGATAAATTGGATACAGAAAATGGAATAATTCCATTAAAACTATTATTGCAAAAAATCAAGTGTTGAAGTGTAGATAAGTCTCCTATCCATGTTGGAATTTCCCCATCAAATTCATTGTAACTCAAGTTGAGTAGTTTCAATCTATGCAACTGAACTAACTCTTGTGGCAAATGACCATGAAAGTTGTTGTTACCAAGATCAAGTTCAACAAGGAATGACAGATTTCCCAAATGAGGAGATATGTTGCCAGTGAGACCCAAGCCATTAAGATTCAATGAATGAACCCTTCCATGGCCAACATTACAAGTGACACCAAACCAATTGCATGGAGAAGAAGCAACAGACCAATTAGCTAAGGGATTGTAGGAATCAAGAGTGATACAAGATTTGAAAGCAAGAAGTGCAGATTGATCAGTGCTGATGTTTGTCCTACTCCAAGCTAAAGAAGCCATAAAGGAAGACAATAAGAACATGGAAAGAGAGAAGTAAAGTTTGCCCATGTTTTGCATATCAGACTGTCAAAGTTGCAAGCACAGAAAAGTGAGTAACAAGAGAAGAGAATGGAAGATTATATTCTCTACAAAGCCATGCCAAGTCAACGCTTGAGAGAGAGTGTATGCAATAATGTTAAATTAAATGTGGTTACAATTTTAATGTATGATGATTTATCTTTAAAAAATTTCCAAGTTTTAAGAAAATTAAACTATCTTTTTTTGGCCCAAAGAAAATTAAACTATCTAAATGAAAAAAGATAAGGACAAATGCATATATCTCTTGAAAAGGTTTTGAAATTTAAGTTATTGAGTAGTTTAGAATGATTTACAAATTAACCACCTTCCAAATTATTCTCCTCATTATGTCCGCACCGCTAAATCTATAAGATATATTTTATTTTATCCTTATTTATTAAGAATAATTTTTTGGACCAAGTTAAGTGTGAAGTTTGCTTTATATATATGAATTCTTTAAATATAATTAGGGGAAAGATATAAAATTTGATCTTTCAAAATTAAGGTCAAATTCTCCGCCATATATTTCAAAATGCTTATATAATTATAAAATATTATCGGTCATAAAATTTTAAAAAAATTTTTAAACCTTGAAATAATGAAAATTAACTATAAATTAAAGAGAATCCAACATTTTTGAGAAAAAAAAAGACAAACAAAATTGATCATCATTTTAATTTGACTAGTTTCCTCATTTTAATTGATTGTTTTCTATTCCAATCAACACTTAACTCATAACGTATTGTGAAATATATATTAGTTATTACACACTTCAAAAATCTCTTTTAATAAAAGCAAACTCGTGAAAAAATGAATTTATAAAATTACTCTTTATTTAATGGTGATAAATCTCTCATACCTAGCTAGCTAAACAAAAATCACATGAACTTAATCATTTTAATTAAATATGTTTTGCAGCATCATAGGAACTTGCAGGGTGCTAAAAAGGATAAATAACACTACTCAATATGAATTTTTGATAAGTTATTGTAGTATATATGTAGCTAATTAATGCTCCAAGAAAAGTGGTATGTATCATAATATATATTTGGCATGAGAAATTACATTTTCAGGTATAGTCAGGTGGTAATAGGAGTTAATTATAAACATTGTTTTTTCCAAAATAGCTAAGATATACATATTGTAGATATAAAAAAGGTAGCTTTAGTGAAAACTAAAATTATAATATTATAGGCTTTAAATTTTAAATATTAATTAAAATTATAATGAGACTACCTTATATATAGCTTTGTATTTGTCACATATGAATTTTGGTCAAGTCTGGCGGGCTTGGCTCCTATTGGATGGACAAAGCAGTGAGGACAAATTTTGGCAATGAAAATCACATATATATTCATTTTGGAAGAAAAAAACTATAAGGATGATAATTATTAGTGTGGTCTCAAATTAGATATTAAGCGTACAGGAGAGAATCCAAAACTTTCTAATTATTTCAGTCTTTGAAAAATTTTGCAGTACTTGTTCATTTTAATGACTAGGAAAATATTGTTTCACATCACAGGCTTAACTATTGTGAAATCAATAAATTAAAGTCTTGACAATGTTTGACAATTAAAAGTACATTTATTTTGCAAAAAACAATTAAATATAAGGTTGTGCTATAAAATAAAGTTGATGCAAAGAAAGATGAGGCTTTTATGGTCACTAATATTAGATATTAAATAAAATACCACTTTTAGGCAAAAAGAATCCATCACTTTTATTTGTTTTAATCAGTAAGAAGATAATGTTGAAAACTCATTTTGTTTCATGCAAAACCACAAAAAATAGAGTGCCATAACATATCTAAAACCACCTTATTCAAATGCTATAATTTGATTAGGATTCAAAACTATTTTTTTTTTTTACATCTTTATTATGAGATAATTGTTATCATATTTTAATCATTAATCTCTTTCTAATAATTACTCTTGTTGAAAATCAAACTCATGACTTTAATTTTAATATCAATTGTTAGATCAAACACTTATATCATTAAATTAAAAGTTATAAAAAAATTTAAGTTATGTATAATTAAATAAAAAGAGTTGTGCATCCTAATTAAAAATTATAATTTTTAACTTAATGATAAGTACTCAATATGTTTATTATCAAATTTTTTAATTAATTTTAATGTAACGATATAAAAATATGTAAATTTTTTGTAAATTAAATCAAAATATCAAGACCTCAATTTGCTATTCCAAGCTCAAGAGTAATAACAGCCTAAAACATACGTAAATAGCTACCTTTAGATATAGAGGTATTATATTAATATTTAAATTATTTAATTTTATATCATCACTTATTCTTAACATAGTTTTTATTTTTCAAACTGGAGAACTATCGGTAAGGAGCTATAAATAAAACTTTCAATGGTAATTAAGAAAATCTAATGCTCATTCAATTATAGTTAGTAGTTTATATTGTATGTTTATTTTTTGATGAGTTATAAAATAATTTTTGATTAATGGAAAAGATGAGTTAATATTAAATGTCTGATATTATTTTGAACTAATAAAAAGATACATATAAAAAAATATTTTTAATTAAATAATAAATTTTATAAAAATACTATAGTTAATAATATTTTAGTTTAATTACACCATTATCAATATATTAGACTTACCAAGGAAACCTAATTATTTGCCATCGTTGACCTCCATTTCCCTCTTCAAAATCCACCTCACAGTGTAAGTAGTTTATGTATATATACACATATATTTAAGCTCACTATAACTTGACAAGAAATAACTTATAAACCATTCCTATAGAATGATGAGGGTTAAAATAAATTAATAATTCGGTAATTTAATTATTAATTAAACCCATTAAATTTTAACTAGTTATTTACAAATTAGTGAGTAACAAAGTAGCAAGACAGTAAGAATATGAAAACATAGAAATAAAGATTTCCCATGTTTTGCACATCATACTTTGTCAAATTGGTTGCAAGCACAGAGATCTGAGTAAAAAAAAAAAATAAGAGAATGAAAGATTATATTCGCTCAATGCCTGAAAAATAATGTATGCAATAATTTTAAATTAAAATGTGGTTACAATTGAGCAATTAGTCCATTTGAATATAGATATTTTTTAATCATTATTTGATAGAATAAACGTGTGGCATGTAGATAATATAAATTTGGAGGTTATTCAAGATTGTGATAAGGTTTGCACTCGATACAAATTAATAGTAAACATTCAATGTTTTTTATGATATTAACAATATTTCAATAGCCTTGTACGTTGCTTTCCCATTAACTTTCATAAAAGAAAAAGTGGCAAAAACTATCTAACAAACACTTGACTTTAAAACTTTCATCTTATTTTAGTCTTTGAAAACTCACTCTGTTTCGTCCAAAACCACAAAAATAGGTTCGCAATTGCTAATTTTGAATGAAGCTTCTATGATGAAGGAAGTGGATATTGTTTGGTCTAGTTAGGACCAATAGTTTAGATGTAGGTTTTTTATGTTTATTTTCAAAAGCTTACAATTTCATAATATTATTATATTTATTATTTATATAATTAAATATGTAATTGACTTAAATAAAACATATTTTTTTTAAAAAATTAACAGTACCAATAGCGGTGTATATTTTTCATTAAAATAGATAAAATAGACTTTTTAATTTTTTAAAAAACAGAGAGTATATGTTTTTACTCTATAATATATTGACTTTTTATTAGGAGTGTATTTAATGCTCAATCTATAAAATTAGATATTTGTTATCCAAAAGCTAAGAGTAGTAGCCCAAACACTTGTAATTAGCTATCTTTAAATTGTAAAAATATTATATTAAATTAAAATGTGTGGTTACAATTGAGCAATTAGTCCATATGAATATAGATATTTGTTTAATCATTATTTGATAGAATAAACGTGTGGCATGTAGATAATATAAATTTGGAGGTTATTAAACATTTGAGATGATTTTATTTATAATTTCCAAGTTAATCTGCACCCTTTAAGAAGATCAACAAATATAAGAATTTATATACTTTTATATATTTAAAATGTCTAATTCCTTTTTTTAATTTTGGTCAAGTTTAGCAATAATTTTGGCTGTCCTGTAAATAGATATTAACTGCCTATCACTTTAATTTAATTTGAGCGTAGAAGAGAATCCAAACCTTTTTTTTTTCAATAACAAAAGAGAAAGAAAGTAAAAAAAATTAACTAGCAAACACTTGACTTCGAAAAGTTTGGTATAACTGAGCTAACCTTGGTATGGAAGTTATGCATGAATGTAATAACAAAAACTTTTTTTTTTTTTCAAAAACAAAAATGAAAGAAAGTAGAAAAAACTACCTAGCAAACACTTGATTTGAGTTAGAAAATTTTTATCTTATTTTAAAGTTTGGCCATCTTTTTTATATATCCGATTTTGTCAAATTAAAGTTGTAAGCATTGAGTGGTGACTAATAAGAAATAAGAATGAAAGATTATATTCTCTCTGTCACGCCAAGTCAGTGCCTCACAGATAATGAATCCAATAGTTTAAAATTAAAATGTGATTACAATTTAAAAATAAATTCATATGAGTGTATATATACATATATATATATTGTCAATATTATTTGATAGAATAAACTTGTGGCATGTACATAATATAAATTTGGAGGTTCTTAAAGATTGTAAGATTAGTTACTACTATATAAAAGTAAATAGTGAAATATTATTGTATGTATATAGTATATATATAGCTATTTAATGATTCAAGAAGTGAGATTTTAAAATTGTGTCATGGTAAGTTTATACACACACACACACACACTAGATTTTAACATGTATAAAAGTTTTTGCCTTTTTTATTTTTAAAATATATTATAAAATATTAATTAGTATATTTTAAAATAATAAAAAATTATTTAACTTTTTAATATCCTCTTTCAACCTTCTACTATTTTTTTTCTCTCTTTTCTCTTTATATCACATGTTTTATTTTACATTTTATATTATATTATATATATATATATATATATTATCCAAACAACAAAAAAATCTCATAGATATTATAATATAAATATTTGGTATAAATAATTTTTAGATACAGTAAGATGGTAATAACCAAAATTTTTCAAAATAGCTAGGTACATATTGTAGATAAAAAAATGGTATCTTAGTGATACTAAAATTATAACATTAGGCTTTAAATTTTATATATTAAAATTATAATTAAATTTAATTTTGGGCTTTAGCTATGAAGCTTTGGTAATGTCACATATTTTGGTCAAGTCTTAACTCTTGTAAAATTGATAAATTAAGTCTGGATAATGTTTAACAATTAAAAGCACATCTATTTTCATAAAAAACAACTAAATATAAGTTTGTCCTACAAAACAATGTTGACATAAAGAAAGATAAGACTTCTATGGTCACTAATATTAGATATTAAATAAACATCACTTTTAGGCCAAAAAATCCATCACTTTTATTTGTTTTAATTAATCACTAGGAAGATAACGTTGAAAACTCATTTTGTTTCATCCAAGACCACAAAAAATAGAGTGCCATAACACGTCTAAAACCACCTTGTTCAAATGCTATAATTTGATTAGGATTCAAAACTCTTTTCTATTTTTTTATCATGAGATAATTACTATATATTACACTTTGATCAATAATGTCTCTAATAATTGCTCTTGCTGAGAATTGAACTTATGATTTTGATTTTAATATCAATTGTTAGATCAAACACTTATATCAATAATTTAAAATTTATAAAAAAATTTAAATTATGTACAATTAAATAAAAAAATATGCACATCCTAATTAAAAATTATAATTTAAACTTAGTGGTATATACTCAATATGGTTATTATCAAATTTTTTAAGTAATTCTAATGTAACGATGTAAAAATATGTAGATTTTTTGCTTGAAGTGTATTCAAAATATCAAGACCTAAATTTGCTATTCCAAGCTCAAGAGTAATAACAGCTCAAAACATATGTAAATAGCTACCTTTAGATATAAAGATATTATATTAATATTTAAATTATTTAATTTTATATCATCACTTATTCTTAAAATAGTTTTTATTTTTCGAACTGAACAATTATTTGTAAGGAACTATAAATAAAACTTTCAACTGCAATTAAGAAAATCTACTTCTCATTCAATTATAGTTAATAGTTTATATTGTATGTTTATTCTTTGATTTATTTATATGGGTCACAAAAAAATTTTTGATTAGTGAAAAATGAATGCTCGCTAAAGGATGCATTCATATTAAATGTCTGATATTGTTTTGAACTAATAAGAAGATACATATAAAAAAAATACTTTTAGTTAAACAATAAATTTTATAAAAAAATACTATAGTTAATAATATTTTAGTTTAATTACACCATTATCAATATATTAGACTTACCAAGGAACCCTAATTATTTACCATTGATGACCTCCATTTCCCTCTTCAAAATCCACCTCACAGTGTAAATAGTTTAAATATATACATATAGCTACACATATATTTAAGCTCACTATTACTTGACAAGAAACAACTTATAAACCATTCCTACAGAATGATGATGGTTAAGAAAAAAAACCAATAATTTGATCATTTAATTATTAATTAAGATCATTAAATTTTAACTAATTATTTAAAAATTAGTGAGTAAATGCATGCATTTTTTAACTAATAGATTTGTTGTACATTTTACAACAAAATAGTTTCAGCGTCAACTAAAAAAATTTCTAAAATTGGTCATAGTGATCTAATGACGCTTTTCACACGTCACCACACATGTTAGAAATGTTGCGAGAGTTTTTCGTGTTAGTTACAGCTAGCCACCACTCAAATTTAATATTATATAATATAAAAAATAAAATTAATTAATTAATTAAAAATGAATAACAATCTGAAAATAAATTATGTTACCTATAAAAATTTGTTGGATTATATTTTTTCCAAAGGCCTTATCATTTTTTGGTCAGTTATTGATTTTTCGTTAAAGCAAATTATTTTCAAAAGAGTAACTATTTGTATTTGGGCCTACAATTGGACATCATCATTAGTTTGAGGACTCATATAATTTTGTCAACCCAAGACATCTTTTTGACCCACTCAAAGAGATTGAATTGGGATTTGGGAAGACTATTTGAGACCCAACCTCCCATTTCTTTCCTTTTTTTAGTTTTAATATAAAATAAATAATATTAAAATAAAAATATAAGAAATATTATATTTTATGTAACATACCTTCTTTGTTAACATTTTTATTAAAGTGATTGTTCATATCAACAAAATTAAGAGGTTATAATATAAATTAAAAATTTGAGAGAGAATTTATTAAATTTTAACTACATATATTAAAAATATATTAACAAAAAAGGTACTTTGGTCTTTTAGTTTCAACGAATATATATATATATATATTATAGAAGAAGGGCCCACTGTGATGGCGAATCCGACAGTTGGAAATTAGTTTGGCTGAACTAGTAATAGTAATATACAATACTACCCTTCCTGTCTCCTGTACATCTCATTTCCAAAAAACGACAAATAATGGCCTCCTTATGAATGAATGAATCGCAAAACGAGCTTGCAGACATCTTCTACTATAACCCATTTTGGCAGGTTGAACACAGGGAAGACTCAAGACTCCGAAATGCATAACGAGGAAGTGAAGGAAGAATTCAAGGCCTCGAGCGATGGCTCTATTTGTGGGTTTGATTCACTTACATTCTTGAAGTCATTTTCTTTTCCTTTTAGAGATTCTGGGTTTTTTTTTATTTATGAAAAAATTCTGAATTTCAAATGAGGCTCATTGAGTTCACTTCTACTTTTTTGAATACGATTTTTGAAGTCAACTCGTTCCACTTTGAGATGGCCGATACTATATTTAATGTTCTAAATTGTCGTACTTGGTTTAGTTGGGTATATTCATGCCATCAATTAGTTTGAATTGGTTTGAAGTCCTTTCAAGTTTTTCTTGGCATGTTGGTAGATCCTCAAGGGATCTGACCATAGATGAGTGGAATTATACGAGCCTTTTGATCTGAGATTATGTTATAAGTTCTGCTGTCCCTATCACATGCTATTTGTGTGAACAATTTGGTTTTGTTTTTGAAAGAGCATCAATTGGTGATATGAATTTTTCTAGAGTGTTGCCACTGAGATGGTGATGTAGATTTGATCTCAGCGCAGAAAAGACATTAGCTATTTACACCAATATTTGTTCCCAAGGACTGAAAAAGCCAAAAGTAAATTAAATTGACATTTCCAAAAGAAAAATCTGAAGGGAGAAGAGTATAGGAACAACCATACATTTTGATTGCGCAGTATCATGATCAGCACACTGTCTCAGTAGATGATGCTGACATTATGAGCATGAATTTTAGACTTATCCGTAGATGATTGGATAAATCACTTGCCTGCATTATGTCATTTTATTATGTAAGTCAGCAATTTTATTTCTTGAAGAAAAAGAATCCACTCCTCTCATATAAAAGTGGTTAATGTAATGACCCCCTTACCATAGCATATAAATTAGGAAGCGTGAAATGTTATGAAAAATTTTTACTATCATAATGCATCGTTCGAAACCGTTACTGGTTGAGTGTAATCCAAATAGTCGTCCCTATTCAGATTTCACTCAACCTCATACTTGCGCAGCTAATCTAAAACCTCAATCATCAAAACTATATCCATCAATATACTCTGAAATATACATCTAGGTTATCTTTCATACATTACATTTGAAATACTAGTTACAGGATATAAAACATGAACGTTTACAACACTCTTACATTACTAACTCCCAATATAAACTCAGTGACTAATATACACCATATAAAAACTATTAAACCATTTACAACTAATATCATAAGTTACAACATAGTTTCTCAATCCTTTACTATTCTATGCAGCAAATATGTCCGTCTTAGGCTAATTTCTAGTGCCATCACGCCCTTGAGTGCCTGAACACACAACTTAATGAGATTTGAATCCCAGTAGAGTAATATACAAAATATTTTATTTAAAACAGCTGAGTGTTCAGCTATACCCCCGTCCGGGTATAGAAAACCTCTCCCCAAACTCATTTATTAAACAAAACATGTGAATTGAAGCTTTATTTATCAAAAGTCAATAAACATGAGAAATATAGTGGTTATTCAGAAATTATAAATGAAAATATCATTTATTCAATCAAAAAGTATAAGTATTTATGAAATACCGTCATTTTTCAAATGCCTGCAGTCACAATTTCATATCCACTGCATAACGCTACTACGTTACTACAAGGATTTTAGTCATTTGTACATATATGCATAAAATCATATAAATAAATTCACAATTCATTGCCTGCTGTTTTTCAATCTTATTTTAAGATCACGGGGACCGTCCTCCCGGTGATTGTCACAGGACCGTCCTCCTTGTGACTGAGAACCTAATATTGATATGGGGCGTCTCCCGTCATGTGCACATTATTAATAGGTCTCATTTCTCTATGCCGACTATAAAGCAACGTATATATATAGGTGACTAATACTCAGGATCATAGGGCTTTACTCTTAAACCAATCCATTCTCCCGTATAGATTCTCCTCCTTTACTCCTTATAATCTTTCATAGGGGTGTATTGGTTTAACGGGTAAACCCTAACATATCTGAACTATTTCAAATGCTCAAAGAATGAAAGTTTAAAAGCAAGTTTGAATATGGGATACTTGACAACTGTCCTATACTAGTTATCAAGTATCCATCCCAGATTTCGTCTGCATTATAAGTATACAATTCCAATAGTCCAATAAAAACAAGCAGCAAAGAATTTCCAAATATATTTCAAACACAAGCAGGTCTTTACTTATACTCATCTAACCAGCATACATTTCCCAGTACATGTTCGCAAACACAGTTGCAGCAATCAATTCACAGTAAATATTCATCAAAATAAATAGGGGAGTGTAAATTACTCTACCTTAAATCAGGATTTCTTTCGTTTAATTTAAGATTCTCCTTATTTTCCTTAGATAAATTCTTTAAGTCACCTCTGTATATTTTTATAACCAACATTCAGAATTGAAACTTATTCCAAAGCCTAAAAACAATAAGTTTGCACTTTAATCCCTCCTTTATCCCGAATTTGGTCTTTAGCTATACAATTATTCAATTCACTCTATGATACTTCTAGGAGGCTAAATAAACTTAATTCACTCAAAGATTCAAAATGTACAGGATTTACGCTGCTTAAACAGACTATATCAATCTTTTAAGTTTAGTCCCTAAACTTAAATCTAAATTTTTTCAACCATTTCCTTTAATTTTCTAATTCCATATATTCATAAGAGTTCTAATTAAATTAAGGACTACAATGATGCATTCATTTTTGCAATTCTACTCCACACCAAACTTTTTCAAAATTTGCAATTTAGTCTCTATTTACAATTTTATGATTTTCATCATTCTTCTCCAATCTAACCCTTCAATTCATCCCTAATGGCATTATAGAAGCTAGAAATTGCAGAAAAATGGATTAATTCAGAGTTTTTTGATATATACCAAAGATTTTAGAAATTTGCAGTTTAGTCCCTGCACTTTTCAAGGCTTTTTCCGGCGACTGGCGGCGGTTGAGGTCATCGGCAGCTCAGGGATGTTGCTGGGCAGCTCAAGCACGGATCACTGGTGGTTGAACGGAGCCGAAATGGCCAGATCGAAGCTTTTTCGAAATTGTGACGAAAAAGAAGAAAAACTGTTTTCCGCCGATGGTGATGGTCCGGCGAGGCTTCTGGTGGCGTCGACGGTGTCTGGTGGAGGTGTTGCACCTTCCGGTGGTGACGGGTGGTGGTGCGGTGGGCCGTTGGTGGATGAACGGTGGTGGTGGTGAAGAAGAAAGAAAATGTGAGAGAAATGAAAGAAAAAAATATATAAGGAAGAAGGACGCTGGAAGTGGCAGGAAAGGAAAGGAAATTGGAAGAAATAGTAGAAATATATATTTTAATATTTTTAAAGATATTTTAGTTTTTTTTACTTTATTTTAGGTAAATTTTAAACGTGTTTTTCGATTTAAGAAAGAATTTAGGATGTTATGGAAGAGATTTGAAAATTTTTAAACTATTACAAACCTCCCAAAATTATTTATAAAGTTTCTCAAAGCAGATAAAATTCTTGCCATCAGATATAATTTAATTTTAAAAAATTCTCAAATTTTAGATATAAGCTCAGAAAAATTTCCTTAATCACCTCCCACTAATATTTTAAGGTTTCTAAATATTTTATCTCAATTCTTTAATTAAATTTGAATTAGTTTATAACAGTTAACTTGTTTTATTATGCTCTTTCTACATATTTGACTGACTACTGGATCTTGGCAAATTTTTTAATAAAAGCATGGAGGTCAAAGTTTCAAACTCTTTAGAACCATATAGTAGGTGGAGCGTGTCTTTCCTGCACCTATTTGCCACTTGTTTCAATTCACTGCAAGGACTTAAATTATCAAGAATATATAAAATACACTTGAAGATTTATCAACTGTAAAATATTTGAGCACTTTTAAGCTATACATTTACTGTTGCTTCTATTGAACTGCTGGATGATTTTTATCATTGCTTTGAGAATTAACTTACTGTATTAATCAAATTTATATATATCTGCTTTCTTGTAGTGTCTAGTACAATATTACAGGAAGTTAGCCGATTGCTTCTGGGCTTAATTGTGGAAAAGCACTTGATGCAATTTGTCTCCCAGAATCTGTTACATCTCTTTCTGTGGAACATGGATTTGACCTCCAGGTATGAAATGTGAATACAAACCCAATTTTTCTATATGTATATACTATATATGCTATGTATAACTGGACATGCTTATTCTATGGTGGAACTCCTTGTAATTTTAACGTATAGAGTCTGAAAATTATGTTCTCTAAACAGATCAAATAAAATGTCATGATACCTTAAGAATGTTTCTCTGATGCTGTTCTGATCCTTGAGTTCATTTGTTTTCCTCTGTTTTATTCAAGTAGTCACATATACCTCTGAATTGAGACTGCAATTTGCATCTGGGTAATTTTGATACAGGCTTTGCATTACATGCATATGCCAGAAAAATATCAGTTTCTCAGATTCCTTTTTCTATCTGAAGGTTAAACTTTTTACAAATTTAGACAAACTTTGTATCTTTTCTGTGCTTGAGAAATAAAACAAGTTTTCAGTAATGCGTAAGAGGAATGAAGTCACTTGAAGTCTCACTGATGAATTGTTCTTATTTTTACTCATGCAATGTCTAAACTATTTAAATGTGTGCATGGTTGATTGAAAATGGAAGGAATGAAAATGAGGGATGTATTTTGTGTTTGACATACGTTGTGTCCAAATACTTTGTCATTTTTTATTTCTTCCATTTTCAATCCTGTCAAGCGTACCCTAATTCTCTTACAGGATGATTGTGGACCAAACTTATTTTTCTTGTTCTGGCCGTTGATACAAATCATCTGTGGTCATACACTATTACAAGTTATTGCTCTAGTGATATGGTCTTTAGCCCAACAATTATCGAAAGCTTATTTTATTAGTATATAAGCTCAATCATTTCTTCTATATTTCTGGCTTCTCTGATGATTTTGTATCGGTTTCTTTCAGGCTTTCTCATTTCATGCTGACAAAGAACTATTGAGAGAAGCTCGAGTAGTTAGGGTTGGTCTGATTCAGAACTCTATTGCCCTTCCAACAACTTCTCCCTTTTTGGATCAAAAGATGGCTATCTTTAAAAAGCTAAAGCCAATTATTGATGCAGCTGGTGCTTCAGGAGTCAACATATTATGCTTGCAAGTAGGTTATTCGTGAGCAATGAGCATGAACATTTACTTATTGATGTCTCACTGAAGTATGAAAATCTTGAATGGTTTAATATATCTTTTTTGTAGGAAGCATGGATGATGCCATTTGCATTCTGTACACGGGAGAAGAGGTAGTGTGAATTTGCTAAACCTGTTGATGGAGAATCAACACAGTTTCTGCAGAATTTTTCTTTGAAATATAACATGGTCATTATAAGTCCAATTCTCGAGAGGGATATTAATCATGGAGAGGTTCTGTGGAAAACTGCTGTTGTAATTGGGAATCATGGCAATGTAATAGGGAAGCACTGTAAGGTAAATGCATAAGGTCTTATTGATGCAAAATATTTTTCAGTTTTAGACTTACAGTTGTCTGATGAATAATTACATTTGGCAGAACCATATACTAAGAGTTGGGGACTTCAATGAAAGCACACATTATATGGAGGGAAATATTGGCCACCCGGTATTTGAAATGGCATGTAGAAAGATTGCCATCAACATATGTTATGGTAGGCACCATCCTCTAAATTGGTTAGCCTTTGGCTTAAATGGTGCAGAGATTGTTTTCAACCCTTCTGCTACTGTTGGCGAACTCAGTGAGCCCATGTGACCAATAGAGGTCAGTTGCTTTATATTTATTGCTGACAGGCTAAACTCTGGAAAAAAATAATTGGTCTCGTTGTGAATGTAGATTGTTCTTTGGTTGAATCTGGCATTTTCTTGATGGGTTATAACAAGAATGTGATGCTAATACTATACTGTGACATTTAACATGAAATTGGTTTATGAATACCAAACATCTGCATAATAGTGTATTGCTTATGTTAAGACTTGTTGTGATTATTTTTTATTATAATATCTAACATGGGGCAACAAGGATCAAACTCTTCTTGATCACGTGATCTTTGAAGCTCTAATACTATGTCAAAGACCATTTAAATTGAATTAGTTAAGTTGTTAAATTAAGACTCTCAATTAGTTTTTATTATAGATTTATAATAGCTCATGTGATTTTTGTATACTGGTTTTTTAAGGCACGTAATGCAGCAATAGCAAATAGTTATTTTGTGGCTTCAATAAACCGAATTGGTACTGAGACATTCCCCAACCCATTTACTTATGGAGATGGAAAACCAGCACACGCTGATTTCAGTCACTTCTATGGATCCAGTCATTTTTCAGCCCCGGATGCTTCTTGCACTCCATCACTATCTCAAAACAGAGATGGCTTGATCATTGCAGACATGAATCTCAACTTATGTAGACAGTTGAAAGACAAAGTGGGGCTTCAGAATGACTGCTCGTTATGATTTGTATGCAGACATACTTGCACGCTATCTCTAACCAAACTTTGAGCCTCAAGTCATCAGTGACCCTTTGTTGCATAAGATGTCCTTGGAACTACCTCAGACTGTGACCTGTGAATAGATTGGTAACATAAAGTATTCTCAAGTAATTTCAGTGACACGTTAGGATCTGCTGTCTCTGTATGAATGTCAAAAGAAAAAAGAAAAAAGAAGGGAGCCACTAGATGAGAGGTAGTGGTTTTGGATAGTTTATATGTACCAAAATGAAAAGGAAAGAAAAAGGAGAACAGAATAATATAAAACAAATTAACTTCCTTTAAGCATTGTGATGTTGAAGCATCTCTTTGAAATAGGATCTCCTACTGTCTAATAATTTTGCTGTCCTCTACTGTGCATAGAATTTGTACAGTTCATGTGATTGTGTGGATCACATCATATCACATGTCCAAACTTTGTTTTTCTATTTTAGGACCTAAAACGCAAGTTTTACAGAGTTTCTTTAAGTGCAACGTTTTTAGCATGAGCATTCCAAATCTTTTTAGTATTCGAAGTGTCAAAAATCAAGGCAAACTATATCAGATCCATTTTGCAACATTAGCAACGTGATTTGTAAGTGAATGCACCCAGCTAATCAAAGTGCCCTGAGATCAAGTTTGGACTTTTGGATAGTAGCATTTTGCCCAGCTCATAAGTTGATGGCGTTGCTTCCGGTACAAACACGATTTCCCTCTCTGGTATGGCGTTGATGGCGCTGCTTCTGCCAAGAACACGTCTGCGAGGTTGGGCACACCGTATTTAGAGATGAAGGATTGGGCGACGGAGTTGTAGGTTTTGGTGTCCTTCTATGGGTGTTCTGCAAGGCATTAGGAAGAGACGAAAATTAGGAATTGGGATTTGTGGGAGATTGAGAGATTGCAAATTTAGGGATTAGGAAATAAAAAGAAGAAGCAGAAGAAACGTAAGGAAAGGACAAGGGGCGTGGGAAAGGAGAGAAATTGAAAAAAAAATTGGGGGGAACAAGACAATAGAAAAAGAGGAAAAATAAAAAGAAAGATAAAAATAAATGTAAATTAAAAAATTGTGGTATCAGTATATTTTAAAAATTTTTGTCAATATAACATGAAATGTAATGTGAGTGTCGGTTGGCTCATTAAACCTTTATGCCAAAGGTTTTGTCTTCAAATTGGTCGATCGCACTTACATATTTTTAGTCTAACTTTGGATATTAGAGATAAAAAAATTTTTATCTCTAATTGTCATTATAAATTAGAGACAGAATAAATTTATTTTTAATTTATCTCTAACTTTTAAAAAATTAAAAAAAAATGATAGAATAAGAACGATTTATTAATAAAAATTAAAGACAAATTTTTGTGTGTGTCTGATTCTATCTCTAAAATTAATTTAAAAAATTTTGCATTTTAAAAATAAATTTTACACAAAATAGAAATGGATCAGATATAAAATTTTTTTGTCTCTAATTTTTTTTTTCTTGTAGTGATTATGAATTCTTTAAATATAATAAGGAAGTATATGTAAAATTTAATCTTTCGAAATTAACGTCAAATTATCCACCATATATTTCAAACTGCTTATATAATTAATTATAATATATTATTCTTCAAATTTGATTATAATACAGTATTAAAAACATTCTTGTGTTCATCATTATTACGCCACTAATATTGCTCACAGTCTGCCAGAAAACAAAGTCAAGTCTGGGAGACTTGATTAGGGATAGAAAAACTTTTCAGGTGGAGATTTCGGGAATTGTATCATTTGGGAATTCGAATATATAAATTTTTTACTGTATGTTAATTAAAAAATTAAAAAAATAAAATATCTTTAAAATATAGTAAAATTTTTAAAAATTATTTTTTATAATTTTTTATTTTATTTAAAAATTTAAAAATTATAATTAATTTTTAATTTTAATATAATTGAATATTTTTTATTAATATATATACGTTTAAAAAATTTATATTATAATTTTAATAAATTATTATTAACATTTAAATTTTTGTGAGTATCTCAACAATCTTTAAATTTTTGTAAAAAATAAAAATAATGAGAATTTTCTTTCAAACATAGAGAATGAGAATGGAGATAGAGGACAATGATCCCCCGCCTCGTGCCTGCCTCGTTATCATCCCTAAATTTGATCTTTATAGAAAAAGACTTTTAATTTTGAAAATTATATTCAGTATTTTTAAAGTTTAATATAATATTATATAAATTTTTCTTTAATATATTTTTTATTAAAATTAATATTTCTTATCATATTTATTATTTTAAAATAATAAAATAATATAATTATCTTTATTGTTATATAAAAAATTTAAATCAAAATTTAGTGTAAATTTATTTTTATATTAAAAATAAATATGTGCACAATATAACTCATGTTATGGGTCACATGTCACATTTTCGCCTCAACTTGCCAAAGTGATTAGTGGGGTCATTGAGCTGGCAGTGCCTCATTACGAACATGCATGCTTCGTCATTACATTTAAATTAATAAAATTATTTTTATTCTATATATATAAGTGGATGGAATATTATATATATATATATATATATATATATATATATATATATGTATAAGTATGTATATGTATAAGTTTAGGTCAAGTCCTGAACATCATTATATGAAGTAAGTTTTAAAAGTTACTTTCATAAAAGTGATATAAAGATAAATTTTATATCTCGAGTCTATTTTAATTTTTTAATCTCTACTTTTTTAAATACTTCTTTAACATATTTTTAAAATTTATATTTTATTCTATATATTTTAATATATAATTTTAAATACAAATAATTAGAAAAACTCAAAATCCTAGCTACCAAGCAAAAGCTTGTCTAATTCGTGCAATATCATTTTGTTGGGCTCAAACACTTCTTAATACATTTTCATTTTGTTAGGCCTCTGCTTTTAAGTTAAGGCTAACTCTTTTACAAAGCATTTAGTTTTTTAAGAGATAAAGTTATTTTTAATTTAATTATTTTAATATTTTAAAAATTATTTTACATTATGTATGTATTTGAAGCACAATTTTAGTGATAAAATACTCAACTTCATAATCTTTCCCTTTATTTTGGGAGAACTTAATATAAGTACAATTCTTATCAAAATTTTTCATTAAAATGAAATATATGGAAAGGAAAACTTTTAAAAAAACTGAATGAGAAAGTAATGAGTTATAAAAATCATATAACTATTATATTCTAAGTAAAAAACGTAATATAAAAATGTTAAATTATTCTTGTAATTCTTATAATTTTATATAATTTTTAATTAAATCTCTATAGCTTAAAAATTTATAATTGAATTATTATAATTTAATAAATTTTTAAATTAGTTCTTGTTATCAATTTTTTTTGAAATAATAATAAATTTTATTAATATTACCAATATATAATATCTTAACACTTTAAATATGTATAATTTATATCAACAAGAAGAAAAAATAAATAATAATGTGAAAATAACTTACTTATATAAAATAAAATTTAATTTATATTAAATAATAAGAATAGATTGACTTGAATTAAATAAATTTATAATATTAAGATAATAAATATTTAACATATCATCAAAATTTAATAAAAATTTTATTTTAAGAACAAATTTCAAAATTTGTTAAACAACTCAATTACAATTTTTTAAACTATAGGGATGTAATTAAAAATTGAATGAAACTATAGAGATCATATGAATAATTTAACCTAATATATATATATATATATATATATATATATATATTGTACCTAATTTTTTTTTCTTTTAATTAACATCCTTCCTAGCTACATAAAACTCATATCTGAACATGATTGAAATTTTAGAGTTCGGTGAGTTTGCTTAAATAAGAGTATATATGAAGCAATCATTCAAACAAATACAAAAACATAATAAATATATATTTCATACCTTTTAAGTTGTTGACACCAAGATATAAGAATTGAAGGTTGGTCAAATTTCCAATGTCACTTGGTATATTTCCACTGTTAAATCCACTTAATGCTAATTTTCTCAATTCTTTGCATTGATGTCAAACAGATGATATTTCTCCAGAGAAACAATTGCCATTTAAATAGAGTATTTCAAGCTTTGGAAGCCCATCACATATATTTCATGGCAGGCTACCAGACAAATCATTCTTGCTAAGATCAATTTCTTGTAACAATAAGCTATTGAATATTGATGATGGTATGGAGGCAGAAAGTTAATTATTCGAGAGATATATTATTTTTATCAGTGAAAGATCACCAATCTCTTTTGAAATATTTCCTGCAATAATTTAATAATAACAGTGTGTATGAAATTATAAATAGACTGAAACATTATTTTACTTCTTTATAGATGATGATTTTTTCAACTTTATTTTTTATAAATTTTTTTAATTCGATCTCTCATAATTTAATTTATTTTTAATTCAATTCCTCATAATTTAATTATTATCTGAATATCATTTAAATAAGTAACAATTATAATGACTTGAATATTTGATATTAACTAAAATGATATTTTAGTCGAGTTAAATATATGTAAACTCCCAATCCATTTGAGAACTTCTCCATCAAAATTAATTTTAGGGTTAAGAAAACTGCTATATATTTAGCTATTTCAAGTTTGATATATGCATTTTATTGTAAAATTTGGATAATTCATTGATTAAAAAATAATAAAAATGTAAAGCAAGAAAAGAATGTAATTAACCCTGTAACGCCCCTATCTAGTCTTATTGTTAACTCCAATATCAAAAGATAGGTTCGGTACATTATCCTTACCCTTAATTTGATTAGTGTCTGAGCAGTTATAACATTCAATTATATTAAATAGATTAGGTTCGGGATCCTTTGCTCAGAATAAAAACTTACATGCACAGTGGAATAAAAATACTACACTATACAACGAAAATTAAAAACCTTCATGTAATTCAAATAAATACAGGTTCAATAATTTCCATTACATACTGATAAGTCACATTCCTGGATATATGAAGTACCCAACCATCAGAAGTTAGGAGACAACAAGTCTGTCACTCAAACTCCTGTATAAATGAAGGATGGTCCGATCCTTCAGATATTTGTTTCTTTTATATATCCCAAATATAACTTATGTATACGGTCAATTATTATCCTATTCTAAATCAGACCTTGCTAGAACCTAAAATAGGGGATTACAAAAATTATACTCAATCAAAAAGAGACTGTTACCTCGCGGCCCTGCTACGCGTCTGTATCTGATACATATTAGCACATAGATGAGAAACACAAGTTTCCCAATAGCTCAGCAATTCATAGTTTAAAAGAAACTAATATGTACCAGGGTGTAAGCACCAAAACATTCAATCTACATCCTTGATTTTAGATGTAATATTACACATAACTGTAAACTGGCAATCATTGCATGATAAATTTAGAAGTTAACGAAGATTACATATCTTTTTAAATAACACGTATTCTTATTAGCTTAATGGTTTATTATGGAATTATCATAGTGTTTATGCGTGTTACGTGAACACTAGGTCACGAGTGCGGAGCACCTTTGGCCACACCTCCCTAGGTCACCCATGTGGAGCACCTTCGGCCAAACCTTGTAATTTGTGGACACTCGACCACGTACATAGCGTAATCATGAGCACTAGGTCATGGGCATAGAGCACCTTTGGCCACGCCTCGCTAGGCCGCCCGTGTGGAGCACCTTTGGCCACACCTCGTAAATCGTGGACACTCAGCCACGTATAGAGCATAATCATGAGCACTAGGTCCCGTGTGGAGCACCTTTGGCCACACCTTGTAAATTGTGGACCCTCGGCCATGCATAGGGCATAATCAAAAGCACTAGGTCGTGGGCATGGAGCACCTTTGGCCATGCCACGCTAGGCCGCCTGTGTGGAGCACCTTTAACATTTCTGATGAAAAATTCAATATTTAAGGAATAGTTTCTATTTTCCTTAGAAATAATTTTTAAGGTATATTTTCCTATATAACTCTAATAATCTCAATATTGATTTCCTTTCTTGGAAGTTGATTCCAATGTATATTTTTCTTCTAAGAATTTCAATAATTTTGATAATAATTTTCCTTTTCTTGGAAATTAATACAAATGTGCATTTTTCCTTCTAAAATTCCAACAACTTCAATAATAATTATCTTTTCTCGAAATTTAATTCTAATGGGCATTTTTCCTTCTAAAATTTTAATAACTTCAATTATAATTTTCTTTTCTTGAAAATTAATTCTAATGTGCATTTTTTTTCTTATAAAACTTCAATAGTAATCCATAATAAATTTTTGTTGCTTGGAAATTAATTCCCATATATATTCTCTTTCTAAAATTTTTTAATATTTTTAATACTACTTTTCTCTCTCTTGTTATTAGTTCTATTATACATTTTCTTTCTAGGAATTTTAATAATTTTCTTTGCTTGAAAATTAATTTCATTATATATTTTTTTCTTTCTAGAAATTCTAATCACTTCCACAGTAATTTCCTTTGCTTAGAAATTAATTCCTATGTATATTTTCCTAGTAATTTTTCATAATCGCATGCATTTTTACTAGCGATCATAAATGTTCAATAACCCCATTAATTTTATCATGGAAATAATAAGTCCATTACAATACTAAGAATAGTAAACCAAGCCAACCAAACCATTAAATAAATTTCTAAATCTAAGTACTCTCATGATCTCAAGGAAGCAATAATTTAGATATTAGCATTAGCCACCTTCCATCCTTATCATGCAAGCTCCATTAAATTTTTCCTAAATCAATAGTGTAGACATGGTTCAAATTCCATGGAAGCTATATCATTGAACATGCATACTCAATCATGGAATAACAATTTAACAAATTGCCAAACTACCTTGGAAGTGGGCTAGAGAAAATATTCTTGGCCTTTCCTTTGATTTCTTTGGTTTTCCCCTTGAGTTCTTCTTTACTTCCTCCTTCCTGATCTCTCAATTCTCCTTTGATGCCTCACCTTCTCCCTCTCTTTTCTCCCTTCTTCTTTTCTTTCTCTCCCTTCCCTTATTTTCAAGTGTGGGGATTATGGTATGCCTCCCTCTTTTTTTTTTCTTTCATTTTCTTATTTTCTTTTTTGGGTTGCTTGTAAATTGGTTTTCCTTCTTTTTTTCTTCCTTTCTATACATTAGGTGCATACCACTAGCCACTAATTTTGTACAAAATTCTACACCTATTAGATTGCTTGTTGCATTAGTATTCTTTTTTTTGCAAGTTTACCTTTTCCCACTTCCATAAACAACCTTAGTACATATATATATTTTTAATTCTCTTCCCACTTTCCATTTCCCTTTCTTTCTCTTTTTTTTTTTAAGAAAAGTATGCACACTTTTGGATATGTATATATATATATATATATATTTGCACAAAGTATACTTGCAAGTATACTTTGTCTTTGCTTGCACACTTAGTATTTTTCTTTCTTGCAAGTTTAGATTTATTCACTCTTACAAGCAATTAACCTTTACAAGCAACCTTGATATTTTTTTTTCTTCTTTTTTCTATTCTCTCTTTTCCTCCCTCATTCACATGACACTTACACACACCTATATATTTTTGTTGCATCTCATTTTGCTTCTTACTTGGTACTTAGGCTAGGTAAATAAAGAAATCAAAGAATTAATTCTAAGCACCAAATTTCCCTTCCTTAAAAATAATTCATCTAATTAATTAGCAAGCAAGTAATTCAAACTAATTAATTAAATAACACCATTAATTTAGGCTAATTAAATTATGGGGTGTTACAAACCCCCCTCAATTTTAAGCCAATTTACCTTGTTTTTGGTAAAGCAAATAAAAAAGAAAAAGAAAAATAAGCCATCATATTCTTCATTGTTTATATTTTTTAACTTGTGATTTTTAGTTTTATGAGTATTTAGCATCACGACTTTCAGTCTTGTATATAACCACAGACATATCTAACAAGTAGTAGAATGGAGAGTTGTGATTTTGGCATATATTTTTACGACATGAATAATTGGATCTCAAACGAGTAAAAAAATGGATTTATAATAGAATATAAATTGAACGATCGAGTTGGGTTGAGATTAATTCAAGCTAAATTGGATTTATAAACAAACTAATAAATTTGAGTTTAATTTAAATCACATTGTCATTTAGCTCATGTTCAGAATTTTAATTACTAAAATACTCAATTCACGAGAGATAGAATTATCTTACATAAAACAAGTTCAAGTTTTATTCTAATTTAAATTTGAACGTATTTTATGCAAGCATGTTTGAGTAAAAATTACAAAACGAAAAAATATGTATGTTAATAGGTGATAATATATAATTGTCAAATGAGGTTAATTAATAGTAAAGCTAAAAATATTCCTTTATTAAATAATGTGTTAAATGTCAAGTTACTGAAGTGATTTGATATTTTGAGCTGATGATATGTTTAAGAATGATTAATCTTTGATGTTATATTTTCTGTAGTATTAAATATCTAAGAAGTTAGGAAAATATGCTGAATATATAAACTGAATTAAACCCAGAATATTATTCATGTCAAATCATCAAGAAAATAAATTAAATGTGGAAGCATACTTAAATCTATAACTGTTCTTCAGTCTTGCGGTTATAGATTTTTCAAATTAGTAAACACGAATTTATGAGAATAGGATTTATCTCTTGTCTGATGATAGGATATCAGAAAAGAATTGTACTTATAATTTGGGGACCATAACCCTAATTAAATAGTTAAACTAAGATTATTTATTTCTAATTTATCCCATCACAAAATTAGAAATTATAATTAAGGTATCTTCACGTATAAGCCGATACTTATAATTTAGACTCATTAACATTTAACCAAATCAGATCACTTTTAATTTGGGTCATGTCATTTTCTTATGATAATAATTGACATACAATTATTTATTTAATATATATATATAAGTCCATAAAATATTCAAAAATCTCCCACTTGGACTATATATATATATATATAACCTTATAATTGAATGTCACAAAATAACCTTATCAGCTCAAAATTTTGCTATCATAATCAAGAGTATTTTCGAACAATCTCATCCATCAATCATGTTAACATAAAACCAAGGTAACTTTTGTTACATTTATCGTAACTAAGTCATCCCTAATCACACATATTAATATAATCAAATGACATAGATCAAGTATGGATGTGTAGTATGAAGAATTATATGCAATGTGATCTAAACATGTCTATTTTCAATTGGTCCACTTTAAACCTTATTAAACCATACCAAATTCAAAGTGTGAATAAGCTAAAAGAAACTTTATTTCTCCAGAAAATATCCTCAAAATATCTATAAACTGAAATAACTAAAGAATATATCTGTAACATAAAAGCAAAATTACAAACTCTCACTAAAACTGAATATCTTGAAATGACATAACACTTATATAAACAGTGTACTCATGAAAGACCTTGGGTGGTAATCCCTTAGTAAGCGGATCTAAAATCATGGAGTTTGTGCCAATATGCTCTATAGACAATTGTCCACTTTGAACTTTTTCTTTAACAACTAGGAACTTAATGTCTATGTGCTTTGACTTTGTTGAGCTCCTATTGTTATTGGAATATAAAACTGCTAATTTATTGTCACAAAAAATTTTATGTGGTTTTTCAATTCCATCCATAATTTGTAGCCTAGTGACAAAGTTTCGCAACCATATTCCATGATTAGATGGCTTATAACATGCTATAAACTCAGCTGTCATAGTGGAAGGAGCTACAAGTGTCTGTTTAGCACTTTTCCAAGACACTACTCCTTCAGCAGCAGATAGATATAGCCCAATGTAGACTTCATAGTATCTTGGCATCCAGCAAAGTCAAAGTCTGAATATCTAATGATCTCTAACTTATCTAATCTTTTGTATGTGAGCATGTAGTGCTTTATTCTTTGTAAATACCGCATGACTCGTTTGGCTGCTTTCCAATGATCCATGCCTAGATTTATTAAATATCTTCCTAACATGCCAACAATATACGCGATAACTGGACGCGTACAAACCTATGCGTACATTAGACTACCTACTGCTGAAGCATAAGGAATCTTTTGCATGTCCTTTTTCTCAAAATCATTTTTAGGGCATTGATTAAGACTAAATTTATCTCCTTTAGCAACAAGCGTATCTCCTGGATTGCAAATGTAACATCCCATAATTTAATTAGCCTAAATTAATGGTGTTATTTAATTAATTAGTTTGAATTACTTGCTTGCTAATTAATTAGATGAATTATTTTTAAGGAAGGGAAATTTGGTGCTTAGAATTAATTCTTTGATTTCTTTATTTACCTAGCCTAAGTACCAAGTAAGAAGACAAAAGAGATGCAACAAAAATATATAGGTGTGTGTAAGTGTCATGTGAATGAGGGAGGAAAAGAGAGAATAGAAAAAAAAAATACCAAGGTTTCTTGTAAAGGTTAGTTGCTTGTAAGAGTGGGCAAATCTAAACATGTAAGAAAGGAAAATACTAAGTGTGCAAGCAAAGACAAAGTGTACTTGCAACTACACTTTGTGCAAATATATATATATATATATATATATATATATATATATATATACATATCCAAAAGTGTGCATACTTTTCTTGAAAAAAAAAAGAGAAAGAAAGGGAAATGGAAAGTGGGAAGAGAATTAAAAATATATATATGTACTAAGGTTGCTTGTTGAAGTGGGAAAAGGTAAGCTTGCAAGAAAAGGAATACTAAGGCAACAAGCAATCTAATAAGTGTAGAATTTTATACAAAACTAGTGGCTAGTGGGATACACCTAATGTATAGGAAGGAAGAAAAAAAGAAGAAAAACCAATTTACAAGCAACCCAAAAAGGAAAATAAGGAAATGAAAGAAAAAAAGAGGGAGGCATACCGTAATCCCCACACTTGAAAATAAGGGAAGGGAGAGAGAAAAGAAGAAGGGAGAAAAGAAAGGGAGAAGGTGAGGCATCAAGGGAGAATTGAGAGATCAAGGAAGGAGGAAGTAAAGAAAAACTCAAGGGAAAAACTAAGGAAATCAAAGGAAAGGCCAAGAATATTTTCTCTAGCCCACTTCCAAGGTAGATTAGGAATTTGTTAAATGTTTATTCCATGATTGAGTATGCATGTTTAATGATATAGATTCCATGGAATTTGAACCCATGTCTACACTCTTGATTTAGGAAAAATTTAATGGAACTTGCATGATAAAGATGGATGGTAACTAATGCTAATATCTAAATTATTGTTTCCTTGAGATCATGAGAGGACTTAGATTTAGAAAGTTATTTAATGGTTTGGTTAACTTGGTTTACTATTCTTAATATTATAGTGGACTTGTTATTTCCATGATGAAATTAACGAGGTTATTGAACATTTATGATTGCTAATAAAAATGCATGTGATTATGGGAAATTACTAGGAAAATTATTAGAATTTTTAGAAGAAAAATATACATGAGAATTAATTTCTAAGCAAAGGAAATTATTGTGGAAGGGATTAGAATTTTAAAAAAAGAAAATATATTTAATGAAATTAATTTTCAAGCAAAGGAAATTATTAGGAAAATTATTAGAATTCCTAGAAAGAAAATGTACAATAGAACTAATACCAAGAAAGAGAAAATTAGTATTGAAAATATTAAAATTTTTAGAAAGAGAATATACATGGAAATTAATTTCCAAGAAATGAAAATTTATTATGAATTATTATTGAAGTTATTGAAGTTTTAGAAAAAAAAATGCACATTAGAATTAATTTCCAAGATAAGAAAATTATTATTTAAGTTATTGAAATTTTATAAGAGAAAAAATGGCCATTAGAATTAAACTCCAAGAAAAGACAATTATTATTGTAGTTGTTGGAATTTTAGAAGGAAAAATGCACATTTGTATAAATTTTCAAGAAAAGGAAAATTATTATTGAAATTATTAAAATTCTTAGAAGAAAAATGTACATTAGAATCAACTTCCAAGAAAGGAAATTAATATTGAGATTATTAGAGTTTTATAGGAAAATGTACCTTAGAAATTGTTTCTAAGGAAAATAGAAACTATTCCTTAAATATTGAATTTTTCATAAGAAATGTTAAAGATGCTCCACATAGGCGGCCTAGCGAGGCGTGGCCGAAGGTGCTCCATGCCCGTAACCTAGTGCTCATGATTTTGATCTATGCATAGCCGAGGGTCCACGATTTACAAGGTGTGGCCAAAGGTGCTCCACACGGGACCTAATGCTCATGATTACCCTCTATACGTGGCCGAGTGCTCACGATTTAATAGGTGTGGCCAAAGGTGCTCCACACGGGCGGCTTAGCGAGGCGTGCCGAAGGTGCTCCATGCCCATGACCTAGTGCTCATGATTACGCTATGTACGTGGTCGAGTGTCCACAAATTACAAGGTGTGGCTGAAGGTGCTCCACACGGGTGACCTAGGGAGGTGTGGTCAAAGGTGCTCCGCACCCGTGACCTAGTGTTCACGTAACACGCATAAGCACTATGATAATTACATAATAAACCATTAAGCTGGTAAGAATACGTGTTATTTGAAAAGATATGTAATCTTCGTTAACTTCTATATTTATCATGCAATGATTGCCAGTTTACAGTTATGTGTAATATTACACCTAAAATCAAGGATGTAGATTGAATGTTTTGGTGTTTACACCCTGGTACATATTAGTTTCTTTTAAACTATGAATTGCTGAGCTACTGGGAAACTTGTGTTTCTCATCTATGTGCTAATATGTATCAGATACGGATGCGTAACAGGGCCGCGAGGTAACAGTCTCTTTTTGATTGAGTATAATTTTTGTAATCCCCTATTTTAGGTCCTAGCTAGGTCTGATTTAGAATAGGACAATAGTTGACTGTATACATGAGTTATATTTGGGATATACAGGGGAAACAAATATCTGAAGGATCGAACCATCCTTCATTTATACAGGAATTTGAGTGACAGACCTGTTGTCTCCTAACTTCTGATGGTTGGGTACTTCGTATATCCAGGGATGTGACTTATCAGCATGTAATGGAAATTATTGGACCTGTATTTATTTGAATTACATGAAGGTTTTTAATTTTCGTTGTATAGTGTAGTATTTTTATTCCACTGTGCATGTAAGTTTTTATTTTGAGCAAAGGATCCCGAACCTAATCTACTTAATATAATTGAATGTTATAATTGCTCAGACACTAATCAAATTAAGGGTAAGGATAATGTACCGAACCTATCTTTTGATATTGGAGTTAACAATAAGACTAGATAGGGGCGTTACAGCAATCCTGTATACCAAATATTTTAAGAACATTTTCGATATAGGCCTTTTTTGATAATCCAAGGATACCTTGAGAGCAGGGCCGCGAGGTAACAGTCTCTTTTTGATTGAGTATGATTTTTGTAATCCCCTATTTTAGGTCCTAGCTAGGTCTGATTTAGAATAGGACAATAGTTGACTGTATACATGAGTTATATTTGGGATATACAGGGGAAACAAATATCTGAAGGATCGAACCATCCTTCATTTATACAGGAGTTTGAGTGACAGACCTGTTGTCTCCTAACTTCTGATGGTTGGGTACTTCGTATATCCAGGAATGTGACTTATCAGCATGTAATGGAAATTATTGGACCTGTATTTATTTGAATTACATGAAGGTTTTTAATTTTCGTTGTATAGTGTAGTATTTTTATTCCACTGTGCATGTAAGTTTTCATTTTGAGCAAAGGATCCCGAACCTAAACTACTTAATATAATTGAATGTTATAATTGCTCAGACACTAATCAAATTAAGGGTAAGGATAATGTACCGAACCTATCTTTTGATATTGGAGTTAACAATAAGACTAGATAGGGGCGTTACAGCAATCCTGTATACCAAATATTTTAAGAACATTTTCGATATAGGCCTTTTGTGATAATCCAAGGATACCTTGAGAGCGATCTCAAGATGTATTTGAATCCCTAATACAAAGTTTGCATTACCAAGATCTTTCATCTCAAAGTTCTTTGCTAGAAAGCTCTTGGTTTCATGCAATAAGCCCATATCATTACTGGCAAGTAGTATGTCATTGACATATAGAACCAAGAAAATGTGCTTACTCCCACTGAATTTGTGGTATATGCAATCATCAGCCAAATTTACCTCAAAATCGGATGAGATAATAACTAGTAAAATTTGTGATACTATTGACGAGACGCTTGCTTAAGTCCATAGATGGATTTCTTTAATTTTCAAACCATAGACTTTACATCACCAGACACATAGTTTTATGGTTGCACAATATAAATTGTTTCATCAATGTTGCCATTGAGAAATGCTATTTCAACATCCATCTGATGTAACTCAAGATCAAAGCATGCCACTAAAGTCATTATAATCCTAAAAGAGTCTTTCGATGAAACTGGAGAGAAAATCTCTTTATGATCGATGCCTTCTTTCTGTATGAAGCCCTTAATGACAAGATATGCCTTGAACCTTTCCACATTACCTTTTGAATCCCTCTTGGTTTTAAATATCCATTTACAACCAATAGGCTTCAAACCTTCAGGTAATGGGACAAGATCCCACACATCGTTGTCTTTCATTGACTTTATCTCTTTATTCATGACATCAAACCACTTTTGAGAGTTAGAACTTTCCATGGCTTGATGAAAATTGATTGGATCATTTTTCATCACTCTACTGTCAACATCATGTTCCTGGAGAAACACAATATAATCATCTGAAATTGCACTTTTCCTTTCTCTAATGGATCTTCTTAATGACAATGGTTCTTCAGGTTGTAGAGTTTGTTCATCTGGAACAAATTCTTAAACTTGTTCCAGAGGGCTAATGACATTGTCTTGATCCAAAGTTACTTCTTGAATAATGTCAGGTATAATAATCATTTCCTGTCCATTCTCAACAGCAATTAAAGAAATATTAACATATTCCTCTTCCAAGACAAAGTCCTTGACCCTATCTGCCCCGAAAAACTTAACATCCTCAAAGAATCGAGCATTATGTGTCTTGAATATAAACTTAGTCGTGGGATTATAAAACTTGTAACCCCTGGATCTTTTAGAGTATCCAATAAAGCACCAACTGACAGTCATAGAGTCTAGTTTCTTTTCATTTGGCATGTAGGGCCTTGCCTCAGCTGGACATCCCTAAATATGAAAATGCTTTAGACTAGGCCTTTTACCTGTCCAAAGCTCATAAGAGCTCTTTTCAGTTACATTAGTTGGAACTCTATTTAGTATATATACTGTGGTTTTTAATGCCTCTCTCCAGAGTGATTCAAGTAAGGTTGAATGACTAATCATACTCCTTACTATGTCTTTAAGTGTTCTATTTCTTCTCTCAGCGACACCATTCATAGTAAGCGAACCTGGCATAGTGTATTGAGGGATGATACCGCATTCCTCTAGGAATTTCACAAATAGTCCTAGACGTTGTTCACCTGATCCATCATATTTACCATAGTATTCACCACTACGGTTAGATCTAATATTCTTAATTATTTTTCTGAGTTGATTTTCAACTTCAGCTTTATAATTTTTGAACATATCCAACGATTGCGATTTCTCATGAATGAGATCAAGGTAGCCATATCGTGAATAATCATCTATGAATGTTATGAAGTATTGTTGACCATTCCAAGAAGCCATAGGGAATGGTTCACAAGTATCAGTGTATATTAGTTCTAAGACGTCTAATTTCCTATTGTGACCAAACCTCCTAACATTTTTTTGTTTCCCCTTAATATAGTTTATACACATCAAAATTTGAAAAATCAAAGGGATCAAGAATACCATCGGACCCAAGTCTTTCTATTCTCCTTTTAGAGATATGACCCAATCTCTTGTGCCACAATGAAGATGAATTCTCATTGGTTAATTTGCGCTTTTTGACTATTACATTAACATGTATAGATTCATTAAATGAAGAAATTGTGTCAAACAAATATAGATTATCATATCCTGATAAAGAACCAGAACTAACTAAATTTGAATTTTGAAAAAGACTAAACTTTCCATTTCCAAATGAACAATAATAACCAAACTTGTCCAATGTTGAAATAGAAATTAAATTTCTTTTAAAAGACGATACAACAAAAGTCTCAATCAAATCCAAATAAAATCCAGTCTTTAACAATAATCTAAACGTTCCTATTGCTTTGACTTCTACTGACTTTCCATCATCAACATATATGTATCTTTCACCATTACTAGGCTTTCGGCAATTCATACAACCCTACATAGACACATTGATGTGAGTTGTTGCACCAGAATCTATCCATCATGTATGTCTAGGCACCAAAGTAAATTAACTTCAAAACAAACAAAATTAAGAAGCATACCTTTCTTTGCATGCCAAGCATGATAGTTGTTGCAATGCTTCTTTTTATGTCCTGTACCCCCACAAAAGAAACAACCATCATAAGTTGGTTCCTTATGTTGTTTCTTTTGCGGTGCCATATCCGTAGTGTCTTTATTCTTCTTTCTCTTGTTGTCTTTCTTCTTGTCCTTTGAAATAGAGGCCAAGTGAGCACTTGGTGTCCTTTCTTGCTTCAATCTTTCCTCTTCCTGAACACAATGTGAGATGAGCTCATTGAGTGACCAAGGTTCCTTTTGGCAATTATAGCTCACCTTAAATTGACTAAATTGTGCAGGAAGGAATAACAAAACCAAATGCACCAACAAGTCTTCAGATAATTCCAACTTGAGTGTCTTTAGTTTTGAAGCAAGATGAGATATTTCCATAATGTACTCTCTTATGTTTCCTTTACCTGTGTACCTTATAGAGATGAGTTTTGCTAAGATTGTACTAGTTTTATTTCATTCTTAGCAAATCTCTTCTCAAGGTTCTCAAGGAAATCTTTGGCCATATCTACTTGATCAGACATAGTGCTTTTAAATGTTTCTAGAATGGCACGCTTAATTATCATTAGACCAATGGGATTGGACTTTTCCCATTTTTCCATCTCCCTCCTTTCATTTGAGGTACTTTGATTAGTAAGATCAATAGGTTTAAGAGTTCTTAACGCATAATCTAAGTCTATGATGCCGAGAGTAATTAAAACACTCTCTTGCCATGCCTTAAAATTTGTGCCATTCAGCATAGGAATAGAGTTGATGTTGACAGTTATATTAGCTACTGAAGTAGAAATTAAATTAGTACGAAGCCAAAAAAAAAAATACTCACATAAGTATCGAAATTAGGTCATACTGAAATAATAAATTTAAATAAAGGTAACCCCATCTCAAGATACCTGACACTCCATTAATATCTCATCTTTAGACAAAATATTAAGTTGTAAGTTATATCTTTGTATAGTAATCAAATATTGATAACAAAGTAACATATCAAACCATAAATCTTCCTTTAGGCTGATTTATTACTCATATGTAAAGCCAAATAATCATCACATATTTATTACCATAGGTGTATATGCAATTATATTAAATAGAGATTTTCCTTTGGGTTAATCAATATTCATATAAATTACATAAGTACATCTATTTATATTTCAAAATAAATTAATTTTTATAATAGAGATTACTTAAGTGATATATTGCTTTAAGTAATTACTCTCAAAATATATATTAATATATTGATATTTAAATTTAAATTCCCTAAATATATTAAACTTTATTTTATATCCTTAGAAATGATAATAATGTAAATTACTTAATTTACAATTTTAATAAATAAGTAAAAAAATACATAAAATTATTAAATTTTTAAAAAATCTTGCCACAAATCCTAATACAATTATGATATATAATTGTTTGCAGCAAAAATTTTTAACAAAAATTTTGAACTCCACACAAAACTTAAAGGAATCAGTGCAGTACTTTAACTTTATATATATATATATATATATATATATATATATATATATATATATATATATATATATCCCACAATGTCGCACGCTTAACGAAACCATTCATATCCCATTCAAAAATGAAATTGAAACATGTATACTTTGATATATGTGTGGCGGCTAGTATTTCATCACAAGTAAATTGAAACATGCATATATATACAAAGATATATGCATAACAACATACATCTAAAATATCTGCGGTTTCAAATTGCGGTAAACTCTAAACTTGCTTGTGACAGGAATATATTTGAATTGAATTAATCAAAATTACAATTTTTCGTAATATATTTGTACCACAAATATTAAGAATTTCTATACTCATAATTTATATTATGTTGATTTCATTTCTTAATGATTTAACATGAAATTGGTTCTGATACTAATTATTGAGAAAATATGCTAAATACATAAATTGAATTAAGTTTAGAATATTATTCATGTCAAATCATCAAGAAGATAAACCAAATGCAAAAACATACCTGAATCTATAATTATTCTTCAGTCTTGTGGTTATGAATCTTTTAAATTAATAAACACGAATTTATGAGAATATAGTTTCTCTTTTGTCTGATGATGAAATATCAAAAAAGAATCGTACTTATAATTTAAAGACCATAACCCTAATTAAATAGTTGAACTAAGATTTTAAGATTCTTTATTTCTAATTTAGCCCATTATAAAATTAGAAATTATAATTAGGGTATCTACACATATAAGCTCATACTTATAATTTAGACTCATTAATATTAAACTAAATTAGATCACTTTTAATTTAGGCCAGACTCTTTTCTTATGATAATAATTAACATACAATTATTTATTTAATATATATAAGTCCATAAAATACCCAACAGTCATGAGATTTAAGAGGAGTCATATCTGTCAGGATAAACTCTGTAGTATTAGCACTAATCATAAACACAATTGCTAAACATTAAGCTCTAAGAAGGGAAAGAAAACTCACCTAAGCAAGCAAGAAAAACCCACATTAACGTCATTTTTCTCCCCACCCTCAACACCAGTAAAAGAGGGGTGTTTTGTCCACTTGCAGCAGTTGTTCGACGTTGCCATCATGCATTTTGCATAAACATGACTTTGATTTTTTTCAATGACACCAAGATATCTATCATATTCATTCTTGTCTCAGGTAAATCAACACAACAATTCAAGGCTAACTCAAAAATTGATGATATATAGAATAATTTGTTGCCAACATTTTGATGGTCTCCTTGCAATAAATTGGCATCCACAATATTGATTATTGAATGTGGTGTTGAATTGCTAACCCAATCTTTCAAACTTAAGCCTTCAACAAACATATCATCTATTGGCTTCTTCCTTGTAAATACTTCCATTAGCATAATTCCATAGCTATATACATCTCCTTTAATGGAAACAACTCCTTTTGATCCATACTCTACATGTCAATTTGAATGGTAAGTCAAAAAGTTATTATGTGGAAAAAGACTAAAAGTTTCATGGCTAAAGTTTTTGATATATCGTGTATATAGAAATCTTCTTAATTATATAGCGTATTTTTGTATCTAATTAAGACCAAAAAGACAAAAATTAAATGGAGCATCATAGAACCATTAAATCATCATCACCTGGTGCCATATAACCGATTGTAGCAAGAGTCTTGGTATAAATTTGCAACTGCCCCTCACCTAATAGTTTAGCCATACCAAAATCACTAAGATGAGCCACCATATCTTCATCCAACAAAACATTGTTCGGTTTTATATCACAATGAATCGTTGGTGTAGAAGAACCATGATGAAGATACTCTAATGCAGATGCCACATCAATCATTATGTTCAACCTTTGCAAGATATCTAAGCAATAGTTATGAGAGTACAACCATCTGTCAAGACTCCCATTTGGCATAAATTCCATTATTAGAGATTTAAAATCAAAATTTGAACAACTGCTGATGATCTTAACGAGATTGCGATGACGCAAATTGCAAATGGCAGTGCATTCTGTATCAAAACTCCTTAATGATCCCTCCAAGTCTAAGTTAAATATCTTAATTGCAACCAACTGTCCACTTGAAAGAATTCCTTTGTACACTGAACCAAAACTACCCTTTCCAAGAAAGTTGCTCTCATTAAATCCATCAGTTCCTTGTAAAAGTTCATAGTAAGATATTCTAATTGGTCTCTCCAAATTTAATAGATCCTTGTTGGTTGAATCACTAACAAAATCTCTATTACGTTTTAGAAAGACCAAGCACGAAACAACCAAAATGATTGTTAACATGATAGGCAATAAGCATTTGATCAAAAGCATCTCTTTTGTCGATCTTTGCTTGTCTCCTCTTTTACATGGATGGACTTGTAGTTGGGGCTTCCCACAAAGATCTTCATTCATCATAAAGGATTCAGCTGTGAAAGTTTTAAATGGCCCTCCATTTGGAATTTCTCCATGCAATAAATTGTGGGAAAGGTTAATGTATTTTAGATTGACAAGTGACTCTAAGGACTTCGGAATCACACCAGACAAGTAATTTTGGGAAAGATCCAAGAACTCCATGCTTATCATATTTCCAAGTGATTTAGGAATAGAACCTTGCAATTTATTTTGTGCCAATGACAGATTTTGCAAAGTTTTCAAGTCACCAATAGTTGGAGGAATGTTTCCTGAGATTTGATTTGTTGACAAGTTCAAAATTGTAAGTGTTCTCAAGTTTGAAATCTCAAGTAGAATTGTTCCACTCAATGCATTGGATGATAAGTCTACCTCCAGGATATCTCTGAGACTCCAAAGAGAAGAGGGTATCTGAGAAATCAATTTGTTCGAACTCAAATCCAACTTTTGCAAGGAAGTAAGATTCCCAAGGCAGCCTGGAACTAATCCTGAAAACATATTGTAGGATAGATACAACTCACTCAACCTTTTGATTTGGCAAAGTTCATCTATGATGGAGCCTTGTAATCTATTTTGACTTAGATCCAAGTATTGAAGGCCTTGTAATTTGTTAATTGTAGGAAGGATCAATCCATTCAAATCATTCGCATCTAAACTTAATTGGATCAACCTGGTTAAATTTCCTAGTGCATTGGGAATAATTCCACTAAATTTATTCCAATCTAGCAATAAATAAATAAGCTTAGAAGAATTGGATATGCTATTCGGGATTTTTCCTGTTAATTGATTATTTGTTAGCATCAAATCTGTCAGGATGGTTCTTCCTATGTTTGAGGGGATAAGGCCAGAGAGATAATTAAATCCAAGATGCAATGTCTTCAACGTCGAAATGTTGAAAATAGTGAAAGGAATATGTCCACTCAGTTGGTTATCTCCCAAATCTAATCTCTTAAGTTTGTTGAGATTGCTAATCTCCTTAGGTATAAAACCTAGAAACATAAAGTGATGGTTAATAACACATATTATTCTTATTATATTAAGGGATTGGTCTATTAAAGAATAATAACAAAAAAAAGGTAATATTCTTTACGTACTATATATATATATATAAATAATATCACTGCATAAATTTATTTAGAAGAGAGTACACAACCTTATTATTTCTAAAAATTTGTGTTATGTCAATTAATCTATTTTGTAACGAAGGTCCAAATATTAAAGACCTTTTAATTTGTTTACGTGCCCATTCAATAATTGTTTTGCAACCTTAATCGTATTGAGTATAAGTCTCCTAAATTTACTCTTTCCTAAGCTATAAACATCCAGAATATAAATAACAATAACAACAATAATAATCAAACTCACAAATAATTAAAAATATTTATCAAGTAATATTTTAAATTATTTCAAAAACTAAATTTTGTAAAAATTATTACAAATTAGAATGACAAATTTTTAATAACCTAATAGATAAATATATATCTTTGTTTTATTAAATTATTCCTTAACTAATATTATTAAGTGATTATCAAATGTAAACAAAAAAAATCATTTTATATTATTTGTATTTTTCATTATATAAAAATTAATACTTCAATTTTTAAGTCTTTTCAAATTGAAAGATTTGGGATAGCTCGTAAATATTATAATTTATTATTCAATTTTGTTAAAAAAAGTTTTACATGCCTATTTCATATTAAAAGAATGAATTAAATGCACTAAAGAATGAATTATAACTTTTTTTTTGGTCAAAACATATGAATGAACTAACTAGCGTATATATCAGTTAAACGAGTTGTCGTTTCAAAATTATTAAATGATTATCAAAATGAAATAAAAAAGTTGTTTTTATACTACTTTCTAACAATTTTAATCATGTAATAAATAATTACCTTTTAAAAACTTAACAAGGTAGAGTCAATTAACTGTTTAATACTTTAATTTTTAAATTTGTTTTAAAATTAAAAGATACGAAATAGTTTATAATCTTTATAATTTATCATATATTATTTGACTATTTTTAAATACTTAATCAAATAATATTTTTGTAATTTTTTGATAAAATTTTATCAAAAAGATTAATAGTAGGAGGAATAATAGTTGAATATAATAAAAGTCATCTTCTATAAATTTATTAAAATTAATTTGTGAACTTGTGTAGATTTATATTCTTTATATTTAACGTCAAAAAATATTGTTGGACTTGTTTTTGAGAGAAATTTTTTTCCATAATTTATTTAATTTATTAAATCAGGATTATACTTTTGTGTTTTTTTTCCTGATTTTTTTTTATATTTGTATGTTTGAACCAAATTAACAAAAAAAAATGAAAAATGTGAAAAAGATAGACATATATGTGAATGAATAAAGATATATACCTGTAAATGAATTGCCAGCCAAATATAATTGTATCAAAGATGTGCAGTTGCTTATTGATATTGGAATGCTTCCATTAAATTGATTGCCACCTAAATCGAAAAGTTCAAGTAAAGGAAGTTGATGGCATATCTCTTGTGGTAGCTTACCACGCAAATTGTTGCCTTCGAAGTTGATCATTAACAAAGAAGGCATGTTGAAAAGAGAAGATGGAATTTCACCTACAAAACATATATACACAATTTCTATATCAATTTCTTTCAAATTTGGTTCTTCGTTAGTAGAATGACTAGACTAATTTATATTATTTAATTCAATAGATATTAATCTTTTAATTTCTTTTAAATCATGATATTTATGAGCTGTTATATTTACCCTAAGCTCGTTTACAAATTAAAATAATCAAACGAACCATTTTTTTTGTTTTTAAAATTAATTTTACAAAATTACGTTAGTATTATTTTTATTTATTTATGTACATTCTATTAATGATAATGGAAAATACTTGTTTTTCATTTTTTTTTGTTTTTATAAAAACTATAATTAATAACATCTGTTAATTATTAAAAATTCAATTTTTTTTTTGTTTTCAATTAAAAACAGGAAATTTAAAAATTATTTTTTACTTTTAGAAAATAAAAACTATTTTTAAAAATAGTTTTCAAACATGCCTAATATTTAACTTTTGGGTAACTTAGAGAAACTAAGAATAGATACTGACAAGGGATCGTAAATGCTAAATACAGCCTACAAGAATATATATGTCTTAGTTTGTTTAAATTGTTGAAAACAGGATTATACTTAAGCATTTTATTCAATTATATATACATGTGTGTGTGTGTATATATTACCTTTAATTATTTTTATAATCTATATAATTTCACTTAAATTTTAATTAGGTCACTAACTATAGTTTAAAAATTTTTCATTGAGTCTCTACAGTTTAAGAAAATTTTAAATTAGTTCTTGTTGTCAATTTTTTAAATTATATCAAATTTTGTTAATGTAAATAACATATTATATTTTAATATTTTAAATATGTATAATGTATGTTCACACTTAATTTTTTTTAATTACATAAGCAGCAGCTGTTGTACTCTCAAAACAAAAAAGATCGACGTGCTCTTCATGTAATAATATATTATTAAAAACCCTTGATATCTGAACACGAGTGAAATTTTAGTTTGGTGAGTTTGTTTACATAAGAGTATATGTAAAGCAATAATTCAAACAAATACAAAGACACAAGAAATATATATATTTCATACCTTTTAAGTTGTTGTCAACAAGATATAAGATTTGGAGGTTGGTCAAATTTCCAATGTCACTTGGCATGTTTCCACCGTCTAATCTATTTATTTGTAATTCTCTCAATTCTTTGCATTGATGCCAAAAAGATGGCATTTCTCCAGAGAAACTATTGCCATCTAAATAGAGTCCTTCAAGCTTTGGAAGCCCATCACATATGTTCGATGGCAGACTGCCAGACAAATCATTCTGGCTAAGATAAATTTTTTGTAACGATGAGCTATTGAATATTGTTGATGGTATAGAGCCAGAAAGTCTGTTCTCCCCGAGAAATATTTTTTTTAACTGTGGAAGATTACCAATATCTTTTGGAATATTTCCTACAATTATTTAATAATAACATTAATAAATAAATTAAATAAATGTAAATAATGGGAAAAGTGATTAATAGAGTGGCTATATATCACCATATAAGTGCACTAACAAATGGGTCAAGATTGAATTAATTTGGGACTAAAGCATACGTTGACTCACTATATATTCTACAAACAAAATTAATTTTATATGTAGCATCACAACTTAGAATCTTGTATAACCACATATATCTAACAAGTAGAATGGAGAATTACGATTTTGTCATATTTTTGTACGACATGAATAATTGAATCTCAACGAGTAAAAAAAAATTGATTTATAATAATAGAATATATTGATCAAAAATTTTTTTATATTATCTTGCTATTGTCAGATTTGTAAATGAAATAAGTTGGGCTCACATTAAATCAAGCTGAATAGGATTTATAAACAAACGAATAAATTTGAGTTTAATTTAAAACTCTATCATTTAGCTCATCATGGCCATAATTTTAATTACTAAAAGCCTCAATTCACGAGATATAGAATCAACTTAAAATAAGTTCAAGTTTTATTCTATAACTTCATTGAATATAATTAATGGGGAGCTCTTTAAATTTTTTAACATATTTTACCAAAGTATGTTTGTGTAAAAATTACAAAATGAAAAAAAATAGGCATGTTAATACTTTGTGATAACATGTTAATTATTATCAAATGAGGTTAATTAATAGGAAAGGTAAAACTATTCATTTGTTAAATAATAATATGTGTTAAATCCAAGCTATCTTGTTCACAAATCAAATATATATATAGAATAAAAATAAATATAAATAACATAAATTATTCAAAGACATACTTGATAAACTGTTGTAAGACAAACACAATAGTTTAAGTGAAGATATATATGTATATATATACATGTGTGTGTGTGTATGTATGTATATATATATATAATTTGAATGTATAAATTTGTTTAGAAGAAATTACACAACCTGATTATTTCTAAAATTTTTCATATTGTATTATGATAATTAATCCATAAATATTAAGGATGAAATTAAATTTGTAACCAAGATCCAAATATTAAAGACTTTTTTCTTTTTTTACGTGCCCATTCAAATAATTGTTTTGCAACCTTAATCATATTGAGTATAAGTCTCCTAAATTTACTCCTTCCTAAACTCTAACATAATAGGCTTAGAAGCATTTGATATGGTCTTTAAAATTTTTCCAGTCAACTGATTTTTCCATAAATGCAAATTCCAAATACAAGAGATACATGCATTTCAACATTGAAATATTTATTGGAATAAAGGTCCACTTAAATAATTATGTCCAAAATTTAATCGCTCAGGTTTATCAAGATTGTCTATCTCTTTGGGTAAATAATATTTTTATGACAAAAGCATGTTTTCGGTCCTTAAAGATTGGATCATCTTCAATTTCGTCTCCAAATTTTGTTGTTGTTGTTGGTGTTTTCATCCTTAAAATTTGTTGTCTCAAGTTCATTCTAATTGTTAATGTCTTCCAAATTAATAATAGAATGAAACAAGAAAGGAAACAAATTATCTGTATGTATCATTATATAGTGTGAAGCTCTTCTGCGAGAAATTGATATAAAATCAATTCACATATATATTTATATTTTTTTATCATCAGATAATAGTTGCAACTTTTTATTCATAAAAATGAAATTTAAATTTCCAGATTGTTAGATCCAAGATTTAAATTAAATTTTTATAATAATAAAATCAGATAAATATGTATTTTATGATTTGAGGTCTCTACAAATTTTATATGAAAAATGATTATATATATAAAGAATAACTTTCATATCTAAAGTGCATCTAAATGTGGTGTATATGCTATTTTGCCAAGTATATATATGTTCGAAGTTATTATGCATTTAAAAAATTTTATGGGTTTAGAAAAGGTGACCTTAATTAATTGTGATATTTAAAAAATTCTTCCATTAGAAAAATAATTGCTTGTAATAGAAAGATAATTATATTAGAAAAAATAATTGCTTGTAAATAATACATATTTATGTATACACACACACACACACCAATAGATTTTTTTTCACTGTCCAGCTGCAGAAGTATAAATGAAAATTGTATTCACTCTATCCACACTATTATAATTGAGCATTCTAATAATGTATATTGCTTCATATCTTCAAAATTTTCTTAAATTTTAGTAACATTTTAATTGATTCAATGCAATCAACTTTCAAAATAATTATGGACTTATAATGTACAATTCCAGAATATAAAAACCATTGTAAGTAAGAAGGTTACTAAATACTAGGACATATAATTACTTATTTAAATCTTCAACTGCGTCATTTTATGAACTAGTTTTTCTTTCTGTGAATTTCGTTATAATATATATATATATATAAATATATATATATATATTTCATTTGTAACACATACGCATGTAAAACTAAATTTAATAGTATTTTTTCTTAATATTATGATATAAAATTTAATTTATTTTTTAATAAAAATATAATTTAATTTTAAAATATAGTTAAGTTTCCTTAATGTTGAACAAAAATCATTTATTTATCATAATGATAATAATAACAACAACATCATTAAACTTTTCAGTATTAAAAATGTGTAAGACATATTTTTCATTATATATATATATATATATATATCTCTGTGTGTGTGTGTTTCATAAGAACTTGATAAGGTTTGAAAAGACTCAAACTGAAGTTTTACTATTGCGTATATTAAGGGAAATGGAAATTGTTGATGTACATTAAGCACTTAATGAAATAGAAATTATTTATTCTAACGAGAAAACGCTATATATTCCAATGTGTTTATTAAAACTATTGAATTACGACATCTGAAGTCTTTTGAAACTTACAAATAAATAAAAATATTTATCCAATAATATTTCCAAAATATATAAAAAACTAAATTTTATAAAAAATATTACTAGAATAACAATTTTTATTAATCTATTAGATAAATATGTAATATCTATATTTTATTAAATTATATCTTAGAAATAGTTTGTAGTCTTTATAATTCATCGATCATATATATATTTTAATCATTTTTAAATAATATTTTTAATTTTTATAAAATTTGGTCAAAAAGATTAATAGTAAGAGGAATATATTCAATAGTAAAAAATGTGTTGAATCGCCTTGAATAGTTGAATATAATAAAAAGTCATCTTCTATATAAATTTATTAAATTAATTTACGAAGCTGGATAGATTTATATTCTTTAAATTTAACATCAAAAAATGTTGTTCGAATTTTTTTTGAAAAAAACATTTATGTCATAATTTATTTAATTTATTAAAGCAGGATTATACTTTTGTGTTTTTTTTATTTTTTTATATATGCATGTTCGAACCAAATTAACAAAACAAATGGAAAAAGTAAAAAAGATAGACATGCATGTGAATGAATAAGGATATCTACCTGTAAATGAGTTGCCTTCCAAATATAATCCTTCCAAAGATGTGCAGTTACTTATTGATATTGGAATGCTTCCATTAAATTGATTGACATTTAAACTCAAAACTTCAAGTAAAGGAAGTTGATGGCACATCTCTTGCGGCAGATTACTATGTAACTTGTTGCCGTCGAAGTTGATGTATCTCAAAGAAGGTATGTTGAAAAGAGAAGATGGAATTTCACCTACAAAACATATATACACAATTTCTATATCAATTTCTTTTAAATTTGGTTCTTCATAGAACGATTAGTAAATGATAGAAAATTATGATTTTTAAAAATTCTTTTAATTATAACATAATGGCTTTTTAAAACTTATTTACACTTTATTTCAATTATGATCATCATGTACTTTCTTGCTCTCAAAAGAAAAAAGATGTCTGAGTGCTCTTCATGTATAATATATTATTAAAATTTCTTGATAAACAAAAAATAAACTCTGAAATCTAATATATACAAAACTCACATATCTGAACGTGAGTAAAATTTTAGAGTTTGTTTAAATAAGAGTATATATGAAGCAATCATTCAAACAAATACAAATACACAAGAAATATATATATTTCATACCTTTTAAGTTGTTTTCAGCAAGATATAAGAATTGGAGGTTGGTCAAATTTCCAACGTCACTTGGTATGTATCCACCGTCCAATCCTTCTATTTTTAATTCTCTCAATTCTTTGCAAATGATGCCAAATGGATGGTATTTCTCCAGAGAAACTATTGTCATTTAAATTAGAATTTAAAATATTTTTTAATTTTTCTGTATTTTTTGGTTCCTAAAATATTTAATCTATTTTTTTATATAAAATAACTATTCAAATAATTTATTTTATATTTTTGTTTTTAAAAATTAAAAACAAATTTTAAAAACTACATTCATAAAGACCTTAATTAAACCCCCTCACTTGTAAGCCAATTTACCTTCTTGTTTCTCGCAAAGAAAATGAAAAATTACAAAATGAAAACATACTTCGTGATGAAAAAATTACATTTATTTTTAATTGAACGTACTTTATGCAAGCATGTTTGAGTTAAAATTACAAAATGAAAAAATATGTGTGTCAATACTTCGCGATAATATGTTATTGTCAAATCAAGTTAATTAATAGTAAAGCTAAAACTATTCCTTCATTAAATAATGCGTTAAGTTCAAGCCATACTTGTTCATAAATCAAATAGATATATGACATAAAAATAAATATAAATAAATAAATCATTTAAAGACATACCTGATAAAGTGTTGTAAGACAAACTCGATCGTTCAAGTGATGACAAATTGGAAATGGTTTGAGGCATACTTCCTGAAAGCTTGTTAACAGCAAGTCTTAAAATCTTCAAGTTCCTGAGTTTTCCAATCTCAAATGGAATGGTCCCTTCAATTAAATTATCATTCCAATCTAAGGTCTCCAACCTTGATAAGTTGGATACAGACAATGGAATAATTCCACTAAAATTATTATTGCGAAGAATCAAGTGTTCAAGTGTGGGTAAGTCTCCTATCCACGCAGGAAGTTCTCCATCAAACTCATTGTAACTCAAGTCGAGTAGTTTCAATCTACGCAATTGAACTAATTCTTTTGGAAAATGACCATGAAAACCGTTGTTACTAAGATCAAGTTCAACAAGGAATGACAAATTTCCCAAATGAGGAGATATGTTGCCAATGAGACCCATGTCATTAAGATTCAATGAATGAACCCTTCCATGACGAACATTACAAGTGACACCAAACCAATTGCATGGAGAAGAAGCAACAGACCAATCAGCTAAGGGATTGTAGGAATCAAGAGTGATAGAAGATTTGAAGGCAAGAAGTGCAGATTGATCAGTGGTGATGTTTGTCTTACTCCAAGCTAAAGAAGCCATAAAGCAAGACAGTAAGAACATGAAAAGAGAGAAGTAACGTTTGCCCATGTTTTGCATATCAGACTTTGTCAAAGTTGCAAGCATAGAGATGTGAGTAACAAAAGAAGAGAATGGAAAATTATATTCTCTACAAGTCCATGCCAAGTCAATGCTTGCGAGAGAGTGTATGCAATAATTTAAAATTAAAATGTGGTTACAATTGAGCAACTAATCCATTTGAATATAGGTATTTTTGACTCATTATTTGAGAGAATAAATGTATGTCATGTAGATAATATCAAAGTGAATATTAAATTAACATTTTTATGGCGAAAAATATATTTACACTTTAATTTTTTTTTTTATGATATTAACTATTAGTTTCTAAAATATCTGCACGTACCCTTTAAAAAGTTTAAAAAATAAAAGAATTTTAATATATATACCTTCACACATTTAAAATGTCTATAACTGTTTTTAGTTTCTTCCAAATATTCATACTTTTTTATTGTGAGATTAGCCTCGCTTAGAATTTTGAAGAGGTCCTTAGAAATATATATATTTTTTACTAAAACTCCTTAAAAATATTCTTATACATAGTTTTTCATAGGCTTTAAAATATAAAAATGAAAAATTATACTTAGACTTCAATATTCCAATAACCTTATACATTGTTTGTACATTAACTTTCTATCGTATTTGGTCAAGCTATTACGGAATTGATTGTTTTTTTATCCCAATCAACACTTAACTCATAAGTCAATGTTGTGGAAAAAATAAAAAAGGAAAGAAAGAAAAGTTGGCACCTTGAAAAACGCCAACGACTAATTATAGTGTCATTGAAACACAGTCAAAAAGTAAATTCAAATGGACACTGAAGTCATAACGCGTTGTCATTGTGGAAAAACTAAAAAAGGAAAGAAAGAAAAGTTAGCACCTTCTATATTATAATATTACGCTTTAAAATTTATATATTAAAATTATAATAAAAAGGTAAATATTTCCAGTACTAATGGGGAAAACGTATTAAATTTTGTTTTATTTTTTGTTAATTAAGAACATTAAAAATTAAAACAAGTAATTTTAAAAAAGAGTAAAATTCTTGAAAGTCATTTTTTATAGTTTTTTATTTTATTTAAAAATTTAAAAATTATGATTAATTTTTTATTATCTTGATAGAATCAAATATTTTTTATTAATATTTTTATATATATTTTAAAAAATTTATAACATTATTTTGACAAATTATTATTGACATATAAGCTCTTATAGAGACCTCGATAGAGAATGAAGATGGAGATGAAGGACAAAGATTCTCCCCTCTCCCATCCTGCCTCATTGCATCCTTAGGCTTGATCCTTATAGAGAAGCACTTTTAATTTTGAAAATTATATTCAGTATTTTTAAAGTTTAATATAATATGAAATGAATTTTATTTTTAATATATTTTTATTAAAATTAATATTTCTTATCATATGTATTATTTTAAAATAATAAACTTAAGAAGGAAAGAAAGAAAAGTTAACAGTTAAAAGTAGATTCAAACCAAACATATATATAGGAGGTCATTGAAGATGGTAGTGTTAGTCTTACATAAAAGTGACGAGTAAAAATTTTTAAGATATGCAAGATTTTTATATTTTGGGATGATATTAAAATTTTCCGAATTATCTTCAAACTTAAATTGTAACAATGATAAAATATCTGAAATTTTTTCGGTCTTTCAAAAATATATCTATATCTTTTGAAATGTGAGACTAGTTTTATTCGAGATATTGAAATAATTTCTTGTTATAAATCTGATTGTTTTCTATCCCAATCAACACTGAAGTCACAACGCGTTGTGGTTGTGGAAAAACATATTACGCGTTGTGGTTGTAATGCATTTTCAATTATTCAGTCTAGAAAGCAAAAGGATGGCGTAATTGGTGGGAGCTTTAACGTGTTAATTTATTAACACAATTTCAAATTTATTAAGATAACTCCCTAGCCTCATTTCTCACTACTTGATCGTGAGATCTTGAGCGATCCGGCCCGCATATGTAACAAAAGCGTGAATAATATATTAAAGCATGATTACGAACAAAGTGAAAAAATTATATTATTTACTATTAAATCCTAAATATTTAAGTAAGAAAACCAATGCAGGTGGCCAAATTGGGTAGATAAAAGAACTTTTAAACTTTTTCTAGTAGTTTTGAACGGTAGATAAAAGAATAATTTTTATATTGCGGCAGTTTTAAACCGCCGCTACTTGTTAATTTCAGTTTTAAATGTTCTTTTCTTTCCTAATATTTTTCCTTTCTTGATTTTTGCAAATATGAAAGGAAACTTGAATATAATGTTACATTAAAAATATGTTTACATTCCAAATACGAAATGTATTTAATAAAGTATGATCCATACATATTGTTATCAAAGGTAAGTACAAAATATTGATAAAAGTTTCAAATACCTTAATTCAAACTATATAAAATTTTTTTAAAGAGATATCTAAATTTCCAAAAAAAAATACAACTTATTTGATTTTATGGAGCATGGTTGGAGAAGATGAAGGACGAGGATCTAGTACATTTTTTTGGAAAAATAATATTAGCATTAAATAACAAATATAATTAAATATAAAAATTATTTCAATTAATTAATTATTGACAACTATTAATAACGTATATATCTAAGGATTTACTATTTAAGCAAACTCGGGTGGTGGAGATGCATTTTCAAAAGCACTTCTAAATATATATTGCATTAAAAGAAAATCTTGATGCTCAATTGACTCAGATGAAGTTTGTTGTGTCTCTGTTTCAGTAATCTTTTCTTGAAAATTATTTTTCAAAGTATACCTTATCATAGATTAAAAGCTTATTTCATACCACAAGATAACCATGTTGCCAAATATGTAAAATTTATTTCCTTACTCTCAGTTTTCAAATCAGTTTAAATGGCAATATCATAGGCAGTACAAACCAAAGCTTTCACAACCATTATACTATATTCTCACATTCCTCATTACATTTAAATAACTAAAATTAATTTTATTCTATATATATAAGTGGACGGAATTAAGTTCATATATATATATATATATAATGTATGTATATTTGACTTGCAAAAAGAAATTATATGAAGTTTAGGTCAAGTCCTGAACATCATTATAGTTTGGCGAAAAACCACGTATAAACCTTACCTATTGAATGATAATGATAATGATGATAATAATAACAATAATAATAATAATAATAATAATAATAATAATAATAATAATAAAATTTTAATAATTTGGTTATTTGATTATTAGGCCCATTAAATCAATCTTAACTAGTTAGTTTTTGACAATTAGTGAGTAAATCTCAACTAAATAGGCCCATTTAGATTAATTATTTAGCATTAGTGGAATTAATTAATTAATTAATTACAACTGATACTAAATATAAGTTAAAAATGGAAAATTATAGGCTTACATAGACTTTTTTTTACTGCACAAAAAATAGATTTTATTTTTTAATAGTATATTATATAAGAATAAATAAGTTAATTAAAAACATTACTAAAAAACAAAAGAGAAATTACATGAAGTTTTTTTTTATTATTATTTTTAGTAAAAAGCTGCTACATACTTTTTTTCCCTTATAAAAAAGCATTAGCCAGAGCAATAAAACATCAAATTGGCAAGTCTGAAAGGTTATTTTTGGGACTGATAACTCCATTTCTTTTATTTTCATGCAAAAGACAGAAACAAGAAAGAAGCAAAATGGAAAGGGAGGAGTGTGCTGCATTTGTTAAAGAATCAAATGGATGTGTTGAAAGACATTAAATGCCGGAATTTTTACTTAAAATAAGTGAAACATTTAAGAAATTTCATTTGCTGCAATATTCATTTATGAGTGAATGAGATATAAAAAAGGTAGGCGTATCAATTAGCTTGTAAAAGTCTTCAGTTATTCTTTGAGACAAAAATTGTAAAGACAATTAATTTTTCCTTCTGGAGAGGTTTATTAGAGTTCATAGTATGTGAAAAATTCAGTAAAGTATAAATGTATTTCCTATATTTTGACAAAAATATTCTTATATTTATTACTTATACAATATAAGTAGTATTAAATATATATTTCACTATATAAAATATATAGTTATATTTTAAAATATGCAGAATAAATTATGTTTTATCTATGTCAACAAATCTATGAAGATGGCCCAGTTAGGATAGGCAAAACATATACACCAACCCTCCACTTCCACTGATGCTGACGCTTTCCTTCCCCTCTACGGCACTACGCTTCAGCAACTCCGTTTGCCCCTCTCTGTGTATCAAACACTAGTCTCTTATTTTATTATCTTTATTGGGTACCCTAATATTGATTAAAACACAAATCAAAATTGCTGTATATTCTAAGTTTGGGTTCTAAGCATGTGTAAGATGCTTAAAGAAAGTAGTGGGTGAAGCCAATATGAAGTGCCTTTTTAACACATGATGGGTGTGAAGAAATGAGAACTATTTATTCTTTATACTATCTTTTTGCGTAATATCTTTTACTTCTTTAGATTTTTGTCATTGCCATAGTGAGATTGATTTTATATGGGAGCTCTATTTAATTTGACAGAAACATTAGCATGCATCTATCAACCAAATTTTAAAACAAGAATTGTTTCTATTTAAATGACTAAATTTACAAAGTACATTGGTAAATTTAGTAGTTTTTTCGAAAGTCAAATGTGAAGATTTTCCAATTTCCTTGGAAAAGAATGAACTTGATTTTTTATTAATCAAATCATAATGAATTTAAATTGCAGCAAAGTGGCTACATAGAAAAGTATTAAATATGAAGAACTTAATTTTTGGTATATATATATATTTACATAAGTATATTGGGTGAAGGTATTGATATTAATTATTACCTATTGATCAAACTCTTCTCTAAATAATATAATTATACTTAACCTAATTAATAGTTTTCTGTAAAAAGTTTTTTTTCCAAAGTTAAAACGTAAGTAGTGCATAGAGGAGAGAAAAGATAAAATATAGGGCACTATTAAAATATATTGGAAAGTGGAAAGAAATTTTCAAAATTTCCCGTTTCGTTGGAAAAGAACAAACTCAATTTCTTCCTAATAAAATCAATTGTAACACGTAAAATGTAAAGAGAAGTATAAAGTAAAAATATGAGCCCACAATTCTCAAATTTTAAATACATCATATATATATACACACTTAATATCACTTAATTAATACATAATCAACTTTGGGAAATGTACTTCAGGCACAATTCAACAAATTAATGTTCAACCAAAACAAAAAACGGTAAAGAAAGACAATACAAGGAGACTTAACTATCTTGAATGCATTTATCATGCATTTTGCATAAACATGACTTTGATTTTTTTCAATGACACCAAGATATCTGTCATATTCATTCTTGCCTCAGGTAAATCAATACAACAATTCAAGGCTAACTCAAAAATTGATGATATATAGAATAATTTGTTGCCAATATTTTGATGGTCTCCTTGCAATAAATTGGCATCCACAATATTGATTATTGAATGTGGTGTTGAATTGCTAACCCAATCTTTCAAACTTAAGCCTTCAACAAACATATCATCTATTGGCTTCTTCCTTGTAAATACTTCCATCAGCATAATTCCATAGCTATATACATCTCCTTTAATGGAAACAACTCCTTTTGATCCATACTCTACATGTCAATTTGAATGGTAAGTGAAAAAGTTATTATCTCGAAAAAGACTAAAAGTTTCATGGCTAAAGTTTTTGATATATCATGTGTATAGAAATCTTCTTAATTATATAGCATATTTTTGTATCTAATTAAGAACTAAAAGACATAAAAATTAAATGGAGCATCATAGAACCATTAAATCAT